>OX376643.1:13025433-14275433 GCA_947386135.1 Melanchra persicariae | reverse complement strand
TTGTTACCTACAGAGACAACTTTTAAGTAATCGAGTTAGCGAAGAAAACTTTGCTTCGAGCGATAATGAAAAAGCGAAAATGCTCCGCGAATATTTAGCTTTGTTAATATGAAGCACTTACAATAGTAACGAGATATTTTCTCCCTGGTTTCAGATATCGTACCGAAAACTTGAAAACAGTGTTAATGTAACTGAAAAGATAGAATAGTGTGTAATCCGGTAGTCTAGTGTGATGGAGGGCCAGTATGCTCTGTTTTCCTGGAGGATAAATACTAAACAATTACACTAAAAGGTAAAAAAAATATCTTACAGAAAGGTATACTTTATCGTAATGTTTTCAGTTGAACGAGCGCCGGGGACCGATTTATTACGTTTCTCAGCTGAAATTAATTTCTCGATTCTTAATTGTTTTTTCTTTTCTTCACTTAATATTGAAGAAAGTCGAATATCGCTGGTCTGGCGAGATTTGTCGTCTGCTGCTGAATAATTGATAAGTTTATGTAGCGCTATTTGAAGCAAATATTATTACTATACGCGTGTGGTTTGCGATAAACACAATATAGGTAGTAACTCAAAATACGTTTGTGATTAGGTAGCCCTTTTGATAAATTCAAGACACTTGACGAAAACTGTAAGATCTTCAACCAGTAAACTTCATACACTTCTTGTATACTTTATATTCACGCAAACGTTTTATCCGTTTATTTAATATCGTTGCCATTAAAGTAATAACCAGTTATGAGTAGACTTTTCCTACAGACTAAATATTGCCTACACAGAGTAACATGAGAACACTTGATTTATCGCCATCTTATAAATGGCTTGTTTTCGCCGAAGATACGCCAAAATAAGTATTTCGTTTACGTCTCGCCGCCGCTCGCTACTCACCCTACAGTATTCAGGAGAAGGAAAACAGCTATAATTTATACAGAGCGGGACGGATATATTGGAGTTTTTGTGTTAGAAAGAGACATAGAAAAGCAAGGGACCTTGTTGACGCAGCTTCGTACAAATTGTGACACTGCGTGACCATATTATGTCCCGGTGTGTAATAAAAACTATAATTTCTAAATAGTATCCTCCTTAAGTAGGTACTCAGCAGATTGTTTATTAAAAGCAGTCTCCTAATACAATATTCCTGTTCGCAGGTGGAGTGAATCGGGCGCAGCTGAATAATATGTAATACGTCACAGCCTAGTGACAAACACAGACTTTACTTAGTGTGAGTGTTACCTGGTGCCGTAGAGTCGTCCACAGCGAAAATGGGCAAGAAGAACTCGAAACTAAAACAAGACACGATCGACCGGCTGACGACTGCAACTTACTGTGAGTACCTTGATCTTTATACATAACACGGCTTATCTTACTAGCTATAAGTTACAGAAATTCATGACAGATTTTGTAGAAATAAATAAGCCTTTAGAGATTCGACGGCCGTTGAGGTTTTTAAGGCGCAAATACTCAATTCAATCTCATTCACAAAGCTCGTCGTCATCGATAGTCACCTCGAACTGTGGGAACGTTCCGTTACAAGCGGTACAATGGCTTCGTTGTTAAGACGAATAGCCTCTGGACGAGCCAGCTGTATGGTTTAGTGCGGGTCTTATCGTAACACCGCGGCCACGATGGCGGGTGATTTCAAAAGGCCTGCGCCGTGCCTTCACCCAGCTCCCAAACCAACCTTTGAATGACTAATAAAAAGCAGCTTATCGAGCTAACACATTTCAGATAACATTTTAGTACATTTCACGGTGATTTTAGTCTCTAATTCAAAATTTAACTAGAACAGTGTTTCGTAATGAATGCATTCATTTGCTTACCGTGCCTAGATGAAATTATACAACGCAGAAGATCTTTCATTGAATAATCATACTGATTATGTACAGTACATACTTAATATGATTTTAATTTTTGTTGTTTTATGAATATTTTGAGTGACTTATTATTATTATTATTTGAATGAGTTTTATTGAATAAATAAAATAAAATTAAATGATTGACAATGATGCAGCCGTCCCCACAGGGAGCGAACAAATTAAGGAGAAAGAAATATTCACAATAATACGAAAAACATATTTTGTAAACATGTTGTTTCCCCCAGCTCAATAGAATTCGAATGAACCAAACAAGAATATTTTACATAATTTTATAGACGAAAACTTTTCCAGAGAGGAGTAATCAGGTTCGAATCTTGTGTCTATTAGCTATGCAAAGGGCACAAAAAGCGGTGTAATGCGAGTCAGTTTGTGCGAAATGGCGCGCGGCGAGATGCGCGATGGTGCGCGCCCGGCAGGGTTGCGGCATCATGCGACGCAACGTTCTCATTTGCGGCATAACCACACCCTTTCTATGTTCCCTAAGCCGGTTCATTAACAGAAACTTGACACCGACATCTATAAAATGATTCCTTTAAAATTCTGAAACATTTAACTTAAAACTCTACGTGTTTATCCGATAGGATATAACCAGATAGGAGCGTAGGTCCTCAGTCTCTGTCTGGGCAAATAACTAATTACGTTACCGCAGTAAAACTCATGAAAGTGGTATTGCAGAATTCGATTCTGGCTAAAATTAGCTAAGTTGTTTGCATTCAGTCGATTCAATAAGGTCCCATCGTTGCCGAGAGGTACCATGAGTGAAAATCGATTCATCAGGGACTCGTTCGGAACCGTGTGAATCGTAATTAAAGTCACCGCGAACAATCGTTCTGGGATGATTTTATTGTGCACGTATACACGAAACCGCAAAAGGTCTGAATTAACGTTTTGTGGCCGTACCGTAAGGATTAGTTATTGTTAAAGATTAGCCCTTTGCAAACGACGCTAACAGCCTGTTAGAGGAACAACGAATTGGTTTAAACATATTCTGTATACTTAATGTAACCATTTCCAATATATTACGTGTGTCGGGTCACCAATTATTTTGTCATCAATTGGGAAATCAGTGTTCGTCTTTATTTCCTTCGTATTTTTACAAAACTCGGGGCATTTCTTACCTGCTTAATGGGGGTATTCAGGTAATCCAAGATTAGATACTTAACGCCACCTGTTACATTGCATATTAAATACATAAGGTGCCGGTGCCCACTCACTTAACGAACGAACCTTTCCGAATAACATAACTGAAAACGAGAAAAAGTACTGAAAAATGAACAGTTGTAATTTACCCATTTGACATCTATTAAACTAATTTACAAGCGACACGCCCCTAAACGGCACTATAATATGAAAACGTTACATATTACTGTGAACCGTAATGTTTTATTTTTATCGGGTATAAAAATAAAACTCCCCTTTACGTGGGCCACAAAAACGCGACGAGGCGATTCGACTCCGTGTCGTCACATCGACTGGCGCCTAAATAGGTATTAATGGTGAAGTGAAGAGAATGCGACACTGTCATGATCATGATTCATGGAAGTGTGGTGCGTGCCGAGCCACCATGAGCTCTGCCTCGGCGCCACGCCCTCCGCCTCGCGTTACCTCGCCTCGCGCCTCGCCGCCTCGTAACTTCTTAATCACTACACGAATTATCATTAAGACACTGGGTCATGGCCAGAACCTTAATCTGCGGATAGATCAAAAACAGATAACTCTTTGAGCTTAGCAACACTTCAGACTTGTGCTGATCAATGAAAACAGATTATGCGCATAAAACTCTGACGGTTACCACCCACTTTAAGTTTAATCCGTTCCTATAGAGTCCACCGATTCATTATTTGATAGGAGTAAAGTGTAAATTTCATGCATAATAAATTAATTTATTGAAGGTGTAATCCGTTTAACCACGTGGATTGACAAACATATGGAAATCCGGCGCCGCGCCGCCAACCAAAACAGTAGTCGTATGAATTTATGCTAATTATAGCTGCGAGGCATACGGACACACGGTAAGCTTATTAACAAATTAGTTCACATGCCTTTATAACTAGATCAACCCCTAATCAAGATAGTATTCCTGTATTTCAAATACCTATTTTGTGTAAAAGATGGTAATTGAAGTTGGTCTGTGTATAAATAACAGCGTTAAGTCAGATGTAGCCGGATCTTAGCCGTAGTAATTGCGGAGTTTTCCCAAATAAGTGGCGAACTTAGCTTTATGGCGAAGTTAAGTGAGGAAGTTTGTCGGCGGCGCCGGCCGGGCTGCAGGGCGAGCGGCGGCGGCGACGCGGATCCCTCAGCCCGGCCTGCGATAACACCGGCCTCGGTCATGCCTCATACATAAGTATGTAATATACTAAAAGCACAACCATTTCTACGAATTATACTTGGATATTCATTCTTGCAAAGATAAAAAACATTACACGTTTATTTACAACATCCTATTTTATTTAACCTACATCTCCCATTTCGCATTGAAACAACCCTGAAACCCCCAAATTACAAAATTGAATATAAAACACGCTAAAATATTCAAGCAAGAAAAACGTTCTGAAACTTTGTGTTTCGCTTACGAAACTTTTCTTTAGTCGTTTACAATTATAATGTCAAATAGTTCCGAACAAGCGGAATGAGCGGGGAATGTGAAACTGGGAGCGCTCCCCCCCCCCCTGTCTACCAGTGATCACATCTCACTTACATGAATGTTCGCTAAATTACTATTGTTTCTAGTTTGAATCTTTGTTGTAAGGTCACGAATGTACGAGCAGAAATTACAGTTCCAAGTTTAGATTAACAAATAAAGTTGATAAAACTTTTTATCCCGTAAGACAGGTAAGTTGGGTGTAGATATTATGCTTAATTAATATCGGTACTGGTAATTCTAAAATTTGTGGTTACAGAGGGGATTGGCCATTTCTGCCCCATCTCTAATAGCGTTAAGGTATTTGCGACAAAAGTAACCACTAATTATTTGGAAGTATTACCAGGATATTGTAAGGTGGCGGGTGTTAGTTTGCCTACAGTGACACCGTCCCCCGTCCCCCAGCCAGCCAAGGGTTGAGTGGTGGAGGCCGGGGCTTGCGTGCCTGCGGCCACTTTCACAACCTAAGGTGTCGGTATTTCCCATTTCTGACACCCGAGTTTGTTTTGCGACAATGCTCGCTCATCTAGTTTAATTGTAGGTATAAAATGTTCCGGGCGTTTTCCTTTAACTTGACTATCCAAGCAAAGAATGTTATTAAGTAAATTATTTCAGAGTTTACTTATTATGTCACTATATTTCCTGTAAAACTTTTAATTAAGATACATCTTTTCATATGATTACCATATATTTTGCAAAAGGAAGGTCACTCGTAATTAATTTTCTATTGAAGTGCATGTTCCTTGAAAAATCCAGCCACTGACTGTGTATGCAAATGTTTATGAAATTCAGTTTGTAACGTATTAGCATCATTTTCCTCCGACATCTATCATTTATTAAATGTTCGAACTGACATGTGAGTTTCGACAAAACACATTAGGTACTAACAGACATGAAAAAAACCCGCCAAGTGCGAGTCGGCCTCGTCTGCGAAGGGTTCCAAACGAATAATATATTTTTAACATGTTAGTGTTAATCATAGATTTCTTAAAGTTTTTCCTGTAATGTATAGGTAAAAAAACCTATTATCTGTATTTTTTTTTTTGCTCAGTAGTTCGGAGATAAGGGAGCAGTGGTCAATTCTCAATTATTTTCTTTAATAACTACGGAATGGAATATTTTAAAATTATAAAAAAAAATACTTTTGAGACCCTTGTTCAACGAGCCCTTTCATTTGATATGTCACTTGGTATAGTTGAAAACTTTTTTATTTTCTAATATTAATAATAGTATACTTTTCAAAAAGTAACCCCATTTTCCAAATTTTTTTTTTATGTTATGCGTCCATGTTTTGGTTACAGAAGATTATACTCGTATGTGTACCAAATTTCAACTGAATCGGTCCAATATATTGGGAGACAATCGGCCGTGAGTGAAGGACCGACAGACAGACAGACAACCGAGTGATCCTATATGGGTTTCGTTTTTCCATACAGAGGTTTGGAAATCGGAACCCTAAAAATGAAAACAAATACGTAGAAAAACAGGACTCTTAAAATTTTGTTTATTATTCATCAAAAAAAAATTGTGTCACGTTCGACGTATAGGTACACCTTTTAGTGGATGGATTCCCATGTTATGATTGCGACATCTACCTGCTGGGAAATTCTCACCCCCTCTCTAGAATTGGGAATTATCGGTCGTTGGTTTTCTACTGGTATGTTGTTCTCAATTCAATTCATTCCAGATATATATGACTTCTGTAGAAACTCCTGAAAGAACTTGTTGGTAACAAACTTCATTAAAGTAATGTTACAAATAGTTGCAGGGTCTTAAAGACTCATTGCTAAAGAAATAAACAGGTATTGCGAAAGGCTGTGCCTACTTTACTGTACTAACAAAAGGCTTCGGGTCCGGCAATGAGACGGCCAATCGGCGTTTGAGCATTCAAAGGGTGACGTCACTGTTCACTTACAGCTACATTTTAATGGACCTAAACATTATGTCACGTTATAATAACGTGTTTTATCTCCACATGCCATAGTAAAACTTGCAGGTTTTCACTTAGGTAAAGATATTCAGGATAAAACACCCGCCCCAACAGCCGTACTGGACATTTGACGTGTTAACATGTGTGAAGAATAAAATGAATATTAACTGAACTTTATTGATGGTTCACATGTTCACATGAGACTGGCGCTCATGATTTGCGTCATCATCATTACAGCCGAAAGATGTCCTCTTCTGGACACAGACCACTAAGCGTCACCAAATCGTACGGTCCTGTGCTTCTCATATTATTTTGTGCAGTCATTAGACCTCCTCGATTGAAATAGTTAGTGCGCATAATTATACACTTGGTGTTTTAGCCTATCATGTTCCGCTGTTGGGCTGACTAAAACCCATCCGTGTTCCTCCTATTATTCCCCTTTACGTTCCAGGGCCGCAGGTACAACCAAATCTTTTCAGATACTGTTTTCTTGCACCACACATCAGGCATCGTTCTATTATAAAGCGATCATCGTGCGAATACGCGATCGACGCGTTCATTTGCCGTAAAAAAAAGCCGGACAACGACATATGCTATTGAAACCATGCTGGAAATCTACTTAATTTTAGATTATATTTAATTTTTAATATCTGGATAATTATAAAAATTTCGACATCTTATGTAAGTAACAAATATATGCTGTGGTTATGATCAAATTAAGTCGAGAATTCAAAAGTCTATTAAATTAACCTTCAACATAATCTCTGAATAAAAACTTTATTCAGTTTTATGCAACTGTTAAAACACGAATGTAGATTTATCACACGAGGCTAAGCCGAGTGTGATATTAGTATCACATGAGTGTTTTAATATCTAATTATGTACAGTTGCATACAAGACTTTATCTACTCTCATGATGTAAATCCTTTATAAAAGGTTCTTTTCTAATTCATGAAATCTTGGTTCTTACGCCTTTTCATATTGTTTTCTTTTCTGGTAATAATTGGTTAGAAAAATCCTTTGCTTTTTGTGGTGTGTTATTAAAGTTTGTATCACTCATTTTTGTAAACAACAAACTTATAATTTTTTGCAACACTTATCGAACAAAAAAATGGCGGGACACGACGTGAATTCGAATAACCTATAGGTTTTTTTTTATTACGTCGCGTCGCTGTGATTGTGAAACGCACGTGCATGAAATAGTTATTTATGATATTAGTGCGGTAAGTTGGTTTTTACAAACGAGTAGACGAATGTAAGCACGAGACGAAGTCGAGGGCTTACCATAGTCACGAGTTTGTAAAAACCAAATCCGCACGTGTGTCATACAACGTTTTTCGACACATGTACGAGAAAACATTACAATAAGTAATGAAACAAACTTTTTGTCTCCAGAAATCAGTCGGAAAGTCGCAACAATCTTTGACGTTTCTAATATGAAAATGGCGCGAATTTGCAAAGGGCGCCACTTGCGCGTGGTGAAAATTGGAACCACATACTTTATTTTTTTTATTTATCTTCTCTCATTTTCTCTATAATATTAAAATGAGACAAACGTATACAGCAAAAGCGCTTCCAAGGAGATGCGATCATTCAGCTTATTTATTCTCGTGATGTGAAACTCCTTGGTGGAATTCTTATTATTTTTATGGAAATTAAAAAAAAACCGTAAAGAATACGCACGGCGCTATACAACGGAGTTTGCGGTAAAATATGTACTTAGGTGAGAGTACCTACTTTGCCGCACGCTCCATTGTGTGGTGCATAATTTTTAACTTTCGAACAATGCATACAGGCTTCGTAAATGCATTTTTTGAGCAAATGTGTTGAAAATGTTCTTTTTTCGAAATGCATAAAGATACCACGAATTGAGTAGTGCGAATGTGGCTGTTTGGTGAGTCATTAGCTTTTCGATCCCATTTAAAAAGCGAAGGAGTTGCGTAATGAAAATTAGTATAACATTATACACTCGTTTGGATGATATTATGGTTACTATGACACTGGTTGTTTTAATGTTGGCAATAAGCTAACTGTTTCAGAAACTTTTATAGAGGATTTGTAGCATGGAAGTAGATAAAACAAAATCTAATTTCATTCGATACGGAAAACCCACCTGCACATTTTCTCATGGGTAGAGTGTCATGTCTTTAATTACGGCAATAATAATTACGATATAAGTGCTGTTCTTTGGAAACATGCACCTTGAAAATAATTTATTATAAGGGAAAATAAGCGTTTAAATACAGGCAATTAGTTTTCAAGGAAAACGTGCCTTTGAAGGGTGATGCATTTTCACCCTTCAAAGCGACGTTTTCCTTGAAAACTGAGTTGTTTAACTAACGTCATACCGCGTGGGGAAAATAATTCAATGTTGCTGTTGACAAATTATGAAGTGGCTTTGCTGTGTGACCCACAGTGAACTCACAGGAACCGTGCAGTTTTCTAGCATTTCTTCGGGCATAGTGCAACAGTGCGTATTTAGCATATTGGTATATCTAAAAGTATTTTTTTTATTTTGTAATGCTTTTTAGTGGTCCGTAGGTACCCGAAGGGTAACCAAGGGAGCCCTATTATTAAGCCTCCGCTTCGTCCGTCTGCGGTTGTCTGCGGGTTGTATCTCAAGAACCGTCATAGGTAGACAGTTGAAATTGCACTGAGTGTGTTCTATTGCCGCTCAACAAATATGTATTATTATTTTTATTTATAATTTCAGACTACAATGAGGTCCACTGTGTTAGTAACAATATTAGCCATACTGCGTCAAAGCTATCAGTGCGTGCTTCGGTAAACATTGCCGACGCACTGCAGAAGCGTGGCAGTCGCAACAGCACCCTGAACGCATTGTTATATTGGATTGAATTTAAATTAAATAAAAAAAATAGGGTTTTCAGATAAAAATTATAAACCGAAAACCACTTTTCTTGTAAGGGAGCCTCCGTTGGAGCCCCTTACAAGAAACGTGTTTTTTTTCGGTTTTTGGTACGGAACCCTTCGAGCCTTCATGTGAGAAAAACAATAAAACCGGCCAAGTGCGAGTCGGACACTCCCGTTTGGCCGGTTTTATTGTTTTTCCTTAGATTTTGGTGGCTTTGTACTATACCCGAGTTGTCACGGAATGGATACGCAAGATCTTGAATCTTTTAATATCTTTTAAAAGATTTGTTTAGAAGTTTGAATAATGCCAAGATAATATGGATCAAGGTCTGAATTAAAGTATTTTTATTTTATTTGTTATTATTTAAGATATACTTACACTTTTTTTATGGATGGGAAATCATCAAATGACTCCTCCTGCTCTAGGCGGAGGGAAGGCGGGCGGAAGGGAGTGTCAGACTGTTACGGACTAAAACCCACCCGTGCTCCTCCTAGTTACCCTTTGCTTGCCAAGGCCGCGGTAGCTCTTTCGATCCGCAACCCTGGCTGGGTCTGGCCCTAACGGGCCCCTTCAACTATGCTGACATCTCTTTGAGGCGCGCGTGGAACACAAGGCGCCATCGACCCGGGCCTGGCTTTGATCGGACGGCGAGCTACCCAACGCTCGCGATCCGCAGGCCCGTGCCTACGGTCGGAATCGTCCTGCGACTTCCGACGCCCGGGGCGTCTTCTTATGGTGTGGCGGCTGGGGCGTGAAGGTTGTCTCTCCCTCACACGGCCCGCCCCTCCTTCACTAGCATTACTGCTTCGCAGAAGGAGGTGATGGCTTCCCATGCCTCCTCGTTCCGGACCATGGATTGAACCAGGGCCGGACGCGAGAGGTCGCCACCGCTGAAGATATACACCTTCCTTTTGATTGTTTTCAAATCGTGTTGCATTAATTTACACAGTATTAAGTGCGTTTGCACGGTACGGCTTTTCATACAAACTTTAAAATCCTTATTTTTCGAAATGAATGAACTGATTTTAATGAAACTTGGCATGCATACGCTAGATATCCGGGTCTAAATAGTTATCAGAAAACATTTTTGAAAAAGATTTCAGAGGGAGAGAGAGAGCGATTTTAAGTTTTCTATAGAAAGTGAAAAATCACTATATCCTTTTTAGTTTTTTTTCTGATAACTATTTAGACCTAGATATCTAGCGTATGCATACCAAGTTATATTATTATCGGTTCATTAATTTCGAGAAATAAGGATTTTAAAGTTTGTATGAAAAGCCGTACCGCGTAAACGCTCTTAACCAATGCTAGTTACGAGCTATAGCACTATCCACGACAATTTGGCAATCACCAAAAGAACGTATGTAGCTTTATAACAGCAAATGAATTTGTGTAATCAGATCAGATAATCAGTAGGTACTTCCAGAGCTTACTTTCTGCAAACAAACAATTAATAATTACCTAGTTTTGACTAACTTCTGCCACCGACTCCGCCATCGTGAAAGTTGGAAGTTATGCAAAGGAAACAAACAAGTGGGATAAAGTATCCTACGTATATGTTGAGGCGTGATCCATTAACAAACATCATACTTTCACTTTTTTAATATTGTTTCCAGGAGCGTAGCCTCAGCCTTTTCGGATGTAATTCGTATAATGCACTAGCTGCCACCCGCGGCTCCGCTTGCGTGAATGTCGAAAATGATCCCAAGGGAACATACCATAAGTGGCCATATTATTAGTGACAGTACTAAGATTTTCTTATTTTTCTATTTTAATGGGATTCAAAGATCATACAAATGGTAGGTTGTAAATCTTTTTTGTATTATTCATTAGTATCTGCATTCTATATTATTGGGATCATAAAAAGAACAACAAAATATTGCCATTTTTTTTTTTATTTTTCGGAGAAGGTTTATTAAACCTAGACAAAATCAATAAACTAAATTTTAATATGTTGTGATGTTACCCTTTGCTGCTATGAGAGCTTCTATGCGTCGAGGCATTTGCCTGTTCTTGAATTTTGACGTTGTGATGCCATTCTCTGGTAAGTGTTTCGGCTAACTGGCGCTTGGTAGTGATCACTTCTTTCGCATTCGCCCATTTCGTGAGCATGACATGTTCTCTATAGGGTTCATATCTGGTGAATTCCCTGGCCAAAGCAAAACAGTGGCATTTTTTTCAGCCAAGAATGTAGTAACACTTCTGTCTTTGTGGCACGGTGCCCAGTCATGCATAAAAATGTAGTTGTCATCTTCAGGGAACCGTTCTTTTATAGGAGGCCCATGCCTTTTTCGGGTCTTTAACTCACTCCACAAGGCAATCTGTCTATTGTTCTCCAAGGTGCCGTCTGACAAACGGACTTTTGTCAACCAAGACTTGAAATGATTCGTCAGAGAAGCACACCCGTAAAATATTTTTCAAAACACATTTGCTAAAAAAATGCATTTACGAAGCCTGTATGCATTGTTCGAAAGTTAAAAATTATGCACCACACAATGGAACGTGCGGTAAAATAGGTACTCTCACCTAAGTACATATTTTACCGCAAACTCCGTTGTATAGCACCGTGCGTATTCTTTACGGTTTTG
The DNA here is from genome assembly GCA_947386135.1 of Melanchra persicariae. NCBI lineage: Eukaryota > Metazoa > Arthropoda > Insecta > Lepidoptera > Noctuidae > Melanchra > Melanchra persicariae. The sequence continues at coordinate 14,263,519 of OX376643.1, read as the reverse complement.
TTTTTAATTTCCATAAAATTTAATAAGAATTCTACCAAGGAGTTTCACATCACGAGAATAAATAAGCTGAATTGTCGAACCTCCTTGGAAGCGCTTTTGCTGTATACGTTTGTCTCATTTTAACATTATAGAGAAAATGAGAGACATGAATAAAACTGTGGAGCAGGACCGGTATAATAAAATATAAGAATACGTTCAACACTTTCTTTGGATAATAGACAAGGTTAATTATTTATTACTAGCCCGTACTGTCCCACTGCTGGACAAAGACCTCCCTCCATTCCTTCCAATGCTCACGGTTGTCGACAACGTTTAATCAAGAATGTTTACTATCTCAAAACTAATGATTACCATCGATCAGGCTGTTTTATACTTCGTCTGAATCCGACGAGGGTTGACATCTGGGAACAATGAACCAAGCTTTTCTCTACATCCATCACCCTAAATAATACGATAAAGAAACTATTTTAAAACATATAAGTCTTTAACATAGTCTTGATTGCGGTAGAGTTCAATGCAAACGGTTGATTTACTTGAGTTGAGTTGTTTTACTTGAGTTTTAATAAAACGGCATGTCTTACACCCTCTCCGTTAGATGTAGGCGATATTTTATGATTATGAATTTTCCAATGGTTTTAATTGCCATTCGATCTGTAGTTACAAAGAAAACGAGTAACATCTTATATACCTTACATCTTATCTTATATTATACAGGCTATGTCTGTTGGTTTGCAATATACTCGTATATGACTTCATTATTAATTATGGTGAAAATTACCATAATGCCCTAATTTATTTATTAGACTTATTTGAAATGCACATGAAAAACTGAAAAGTTAATTGATGTGCATTTAAAAATTAGTCTAAAATATTTAATTGATGTAAATAAATTGACGGGTCATACCGGCAGCGTCAATTTTACATCAATTAAATATCCGGATGCTTTTGCCGGTTCATCTTCATAGAAAATTATAAATTTGATCCATGCTCTAGCTTCTGACGTGTATAAGTGCATGAGCACATAGTAGGCCTATGTGACATGAAAATAATAGTTTCCTTTCCTCATTCCTTGGCTACGATCGATATCAACTAGTCTAGTCACTAGCACCGTAACTCGAGTCGCGTCTCGTCTAGTCGAAGCAAGTGGCGGCAAAAACATACTTAACAAAGCGTAGCAAGGGAGATAATATGCATGCATATACTATACATATACATGTACGAGTATGACATCTGGAGCTTACAAACTAACGAGCTCTCCGAGTCTCCGAGCTTCTAACGTGTTTTATTATCCTATCATTAAACGGGTTTCCAATTAAGACAACGATATCATTTTCTTAGAGCAATAGAGTGTCACAATTACGAAGTACCTATTAGTCTCTCGATGGCTATCCTTCTGAGGGTGTTTGCCGACAGTTATGTTAAACCAGTAACCAGTTCTGATATAAAAACCTTCATGCTACGAAAACGAACGTCATATTCTCCAAAACGATTCCACCTCGAATTTTCAAATACATATACAGTTTTTAATTTATTGACATTAAAACCTAAGGGTTTTTCCGCTTTCACGGTGACTTAATGGAGTGGAGCTCCGTTAAACTCACTTGGAATATGGTCCTTAGCTCTTCCGAATATGATGGCTGAATGTAATTCTTGATATGAATTGTTTTGATCTCTTTCTTAAACCGCGTCTGTCCTTACCTGACCCTCGTTGAAAACGAGTTCTAACTTTATTCCCGCCCGTAGATAGTACCAAAATGTTCTAATCGACTTGTACTCGGTTTTGAGTTAGATATTAGCTAGCTATCTATTTGATAGTGGTTCGATATCTTGACAGGTGCTTTCATTAAAAGGGCAACCATGAATGTCACCCGAAAATTGCAGGCTCCTTAAGATTGTAATAAATCTTGATTAGATTATAATATTTCGTTATATTATGAAAAAATCGTTTTTTATACAATAAATACCATCCAAATTCAATATTTTCTAATATAATATCCGAGTCTTATTTAGAAAAAAATGTTTACAATTACTTCAAGCGAAATTTTACAATCTTACGGCGTTTGCTAGCTTCAGTAAATAAATTGGAAATGTGTTCAAGGAAATCTTTTTAAAGCGTTTTGTCTATTAAGTCCTTCAATGAGATTATGCTCGGCAGGGTCCTGTGATCAACAGAATTAATTGATTGATCGATACTTTAATAAAATTCTACGAAGGACGATTTGACTTTTTGTCGGATGTTTTATGAAAGCTCTCTAAGGGAAGACCCCTGAGCTATTAAATGTTGGTACAAAATTCTTCGTAAAGTAATTATTGGTTATTATGTGTATGGATTTCATTGGTTTCAGTAGGGATTTCTTGGAGGCAATAATCCTTAAAGCCAAAGAAGTGATAAGCTAAAGCTACACGGAATGGATACCGTCCGAATTCCGTGACACTTCCAGAAAGTGTAGGCAAGGCCTTAAGAAAACGTTACGTAAGCAAGTATTCTCTGAATTTATATTACCATAAATTCAGTAAAATTGCAGATTGTGTTATCTTTCTTTATTATAGACTGGACCTTTATCTGTTACTTGAATTATTTAATTATCACTGCCACGCCAGCTTGGTGCTTATTTCTTGTTATCATGATAAGTTCCTGTTGTAATATTCGAAGCAATTCGTTTCTCGTTTGCGGGGTATTAAATAAAAGAGACACGAATATAAGTACCTAAAGTAAAAAAATCTTATTATGGCTATGTTGACAATATTACTGATTAAATAAAAAAATCGACCCCATACATTTTTGTTTGCATAACTCGACAAAATGTACTGAACAGCCGATTTTTTTCACGATTTCGGCGTTGACCCCATAGTGGAAGTTGTTCATAATTATGAGTACAATGACCCCTTAAGAAGTATTGCGTTTATTCTGTTACACGTTGTAGGTTACCTAAGCAGTACGAAAATTAATCAAACACGTTACCCACATCAGTTCTAAAATTAGCACATCTTGGCATTATTTTTTAAATTCATCGGAAGCCATCTTGCAACGAGCGTATGAACGTAAGCCTACCCTCAAAGATACTCATTAGAGGCTTGTGTATAAATATAGAACACAAGACACGTGTCGTGGGCGCGTGGAGACATAAAGACGAATGCTACTCAAGGCACTTGACAGACGGATTGACAGCCACACCATAAGTACTCGTATATCTAAATCTATGTACTAATACGTAAAGAGACAACTTTCTACCCATGTTTAAGCGTATATTGTGCCAGATTTGGATATAGATATCAATTAATTTAGAATGTGTCTTATAAAACATGCTTCCCGAGATCGGTATTTGAATGGGTGACATCATAAAAAACTGAAATTCCTCTGTCATACGAAAAGCACGTTTAGCTGTTAGTACTGGGCGGGAAGTCTCGATATAGTTACCGATTATCTACCGACCCAATCCGGTCGATAACTCCTTGATCTTGATTGACTCTTGATATTGATCGTGGATCACGTTCGAGATTGCCTGTGAGTGGCTAAGCAGATTGATTTTTGAAATTGACTCACGCGCATGTTTCCCGTTTTTTCCCGCTCCCGTAGGAATTTCCCGTTCCCGTATAGCGTAAAGCCTTCCTCATAAATGTGGCGAGGCTATTATATACGAAAAAATTTAAGAATTTTCCAAATCCGACTGGTAGTTCCAGAGATAAGCGCGTTCAATAAACAAGGAAACCAACTCTTCAGCTTTATTAATGACTGGCGACCACCATTTTATCTACATGGAAATGATATTACGCGACTGATCGTATAGAAATAAAACAAGTCTGTTTAAAAACCCGGTAGGTACATCATCACAGAAATCTCCTATTAGAGATTGCTTCTGAATTTGGGCCATAAATTGTACCGCTGTCAGCCGTAGATCTAACGGGAACAATTAGCTAAAACGCTTTAGTTCAAATGAAACAGAGAGTTGAAAAATACTGCTGGAGCTGTGAAATCTTGTTTTAATTGTTTTGGCTGAAATATGAGATATCAGCGAAAATTATGCCAGTAGGACAATTTTGAGTGGCGCAAAAGTCACCAATAAGACAGTTTGGATTGGCGCAAATGTCTCGACATCATAAAGACACCATAAAATATCACGCCACCTTGCTGGGTCTACACGCGATTGTTTAACAAAACACGTAGAGGAAGGCAAACACAAACCCCTATTACCTATTTACCTCAGAACCTATTTTATTTTCCTCAGAGGAATGAACAGTTTTTTTCAAGCCGAAGAACAATAAAAGTGCAAACCGATGGTGAATAAAGAAGTCCATTAAAAGGATCCGCTCTAGCAGGCTCTAGCGAATAATACGCCTTCTTAATGTCCGGGTGTCTGGGCCCAACACGCTTTATGTCATTAGGTATATCTACGTTAACCGGAAAATCTTCTCCGTATGCATGAAACCTCATATCTCACAGTAGATAGCATCGATTAACCCAATAACCCCTTAAAATGCTATAGGTACGAGTAGGTACACGAGTTAGCTCCCTCGGAAAACGGTCGGCAGGTGGCTGGTATTATTCTCTCAAAGATTCTATTCACCGTGTACAGGATAAGTTTTACAAAAGAATATTATTATTTTAACCATTCCTGCAACATTAATTTGCCAGTCACTGTCAAGCCACGAAACTTCAGCAAGGTCGCAAGTTTCTGTTGAAAAGTATTAGGTAGCAGAAAATTAAATTTTGACTTTTATGACATTATTTTCATTTAAACACGGCGAGGAAGAATGTGGGTTTTAGTAAAAGAACATTATAAGTACCATACAATAATCAGATGATTTATCATTTAAGTAACATAAAGTTAAACTGTTAAAAATAATTACCATCGCATAGCATCATCAACAAGAGAACAAACTATAAATCTCATAAAGATATTTATCTAGTTTGCTGAAGGTCGCAACTTAATCTCGGCAAACTCCATGGATAAAACAAAGTTTACGATCTCTCCTCGCCCTAAAACATGCCATGCCTCCTTACTATTCCACATAAAAGTTTTTTTATGTGATGCGCCTCGTCGTTTTCATAAGAATCCAGTTTATACAAGTCGCGGGAAAAATTGGTAGGTAGACAGATCTTGATATATGGCGCAGTGTTCGCTTCGATCCAGCCCCACCTGTTTCACGGGCTTTGTGCGCGGGATTAAAAAGAAATGGGGCGCTGTACCAGCTCCAAGTGGCAACGGAACGCGCAAAAACTCACAGCTGAACATTTACAAATGCTCACGTATGCATTGCGCAGATTTAAAGTAAAAAGTGAAATTGCCGCACAATAGGCAAGCAGTTTCAATTGTTCTGGTAGGTTAAGGTTCATTCTCATTCACCAGAGGTTACACTCTCATTCATCAGATCACTCCTCTGGTAGAGATCTTCCCGCTCTAGGAAATGAAGCGACGCGCTCCGGTGGCCACACAGTATGAATCAAAGTCGGTCCTAACTTAATACAATAGGACTGCCGGCTATTGACAAAGCACAGAGCTATGTGGTTAGTCAACAGACTGTGGATACGTTGTTGTAACGTAGTCATCACAAACAAACAGATAATCTTGCCCTCGTAGAAATTGGGCCAGCCTAACATCCTGACCTATTTGACGAGCTGACAGATTTGAACAGCTAGACGGTATTCAAATATTATGAGAAGTTTTAAAAATGTGGATAGGTAGTTAAGTACCTTTTTATTGGATCTATAAACTATATTTGCCGTCTACGCATATTATAGCTGCTGCTAAGCTGCCGTGACTTCGAATACTAAATTAAAATCTCATAATTGAATAGTTACGCTGAAAGTATTTTATATTATAACATAAACTTGAAATTTATATTCGGAGCGCATTTCGGCTCTACCCCGTAAAGGTTGAAATGTATCAAATCTTACGAATAATTAAAGTCAAGAAATGTAACTCAAGCTTAAAAATGGCACCACGCATCCCGTACCACAATAGGCGTTTGCTGAATACCGTACCACACAGCGCTGACAGTTCGCCGGTGTCATATATTCTTTTTTTTGTGAGTGGCCTCTCGTAGGTCAACCTAGGAGGTTGTAGTCTGATTAACCGGACTCAATATAATATTAAAGCCTTATTAAAAACTTACAAACTAAGCGACTATACGCTAAGGGCACCCCCTGTGGGATACGGGCCTCGGCTTAGGGCGTCGCTGAGGGGGGACAGCTAGGGATGGGCTGGATCGGACTAGGATTATTATTTGGGGGCGACTTTAAAACTATAGGCTCAGCGGCGCGGGCTGGCTCGAGCAAGGGTCGGGGCGGACATTGTCGGGGACGTCGCGACGGGCCTTGGCGGTGAGGGCAGAAGGACGGTGGTCGTGGTTTGCGCAGTGTGCTTGTCTCTCTACGGCGCTCTTGGAGGAGGGTGGTGGAGTCATCGGGGAATGACGAGGGTGTGCCTCGGACGACGAATTTAAGAGATGCGGGAGGGTTCGTATCGGGCGGCCGAAGCGATAAGGGGGTTGCGGTGTTTTACAGCAGTGTCGAGGAAACGCTTGGTAATGCGTTTCATGAACTGCTGTTTAAAAAAAGGGCCTACCACTTTGAGATCTACGTGTAGAGTCTCATTACGGACGTAAAAGGGAGCTTCCGTGGTGATTATTCGTGTGTTTTGCGTTGTTTAAATAGTGCAAGTATATGTTTCCGTTATGTTCTGTTAAGTGGTGTAGAAGCCATACGGATATAAAGAATGTTGAAATCCCATACTTTGGACTCTGGAAAGTGTTATGCAACATGAAAGATTATTTCACAAGTTTTGAAATTCGCTTGAAATTTTGAGGTTTTTAGTTAAGTAAAACGAAAAATGATAATACGCATTAGTACAATTTTACATTTTATATCACAGATTCCCGAAAACTTACGTAAGTACGTATAGGGAATAAAAATGGATAACTGCGTTTCGTTTGGAAATAAACGAATTTGATTGGATTCCTAGCGAATGCAGTAAATTATGCAATAAACACTTTAGAAGTGTCGTCACTTCTACGGATTTATACATTTGTAATAACGATACCCGCCGGCGGCGGGCTGCCTGCGGAGTGTAAATGTGTGGGTCCCATTAAACTGATTAGAGTACTTCTTAATTCTAGATCCTTACGATACAATACTACAACATATTATGAAACAATTTAATTTAAAAAACACTCGAATCTCAAACATGTTAACTTGTTAATAAGCATATTCAAGAGTGGTTTAGTTAAATTACAACTAATAAGTAGTCCAACTAATATGGATACAATCATTTTTATTCCGACTTATCCTCTCACACTTAATAATAATAATTGTGACGGCCAATGGCGTAATAACCAGGAGCCTCGACTAATATCTCAAGAGGCTCTTAGGGTAGCTGGATCAAAGGCTTGATCCAGAAAGCAGTACTTTTGGACACGGCTCGTATCGTTAGGAGGTTCCTCTCTCAGGAGACCTGACCACCGGTAGCTTGGGCATTGTTCCCGATACCGGTGGGCTACTATTTTTAATTTTTTTTTTTGTAGAAATGTTTAAAAATGTAATTTATAAGGATATACAATGAATAAAGGAAATAATAACTTAATGTTTCATTAGCAAAGTAAAATAATGCATAACACCGTCCCCGCATCTGACACTGCAGCAGGCGCGCGATTAATTACCAATCACCGCGCTTGCTGGAATACAACGCGTTACGCAAGCGCAGCTAATTGGCTTATTTGCATGTATGTCCTTTCGTTCGAATACTCAAAATAATTTGTCATTGTAGTGAAGTTTGGAGCATTTCTAGTTGATTTTGTTCAGAGTTACACTTCCTGACTTTTATTATTCGTAGATCAAATCAAATTCCGCACTGCACTGTTATTTTTTACCTACAAACTGGACTGCATGGTTTCGATTTCCTTTAGGTATGTTCCACAAAAACAACTGCAAAAATATTAGTCTCAAATAATAATTTCTGTACTTAAGGCTGCAGTCTTGCAAAATTCACTCGCGGCGAATAATTTGCGCAACTTTAAATTCTTTTTCTTTACAAAGTAATGAAATAACATGAAATATTTTTATTGCCCATAAATAACCATAATATAAGTAATAGGTAGTTATTTTTTTTAAGTTCTTCTAGGTGGATTATTTTAGGTAAATCAAGTGTTAAATACAGCTCTCTCGCGCCCAACATCATTTCGAGTTCTGTTTGGGCGCTCAGTCTATGGCAATGAAGAATTAATTTACAAATCTGTTCAGCGCATAATTAGCTCAATATTCTCGTCTTCAAAATGCGCTGATTAGTTTTTTCTAGTTATGTTTCATTTTCTTAATTCAGAGGTCACACTTTCATCAAAATTCTCTGTTTTCATCTCTTAATAAACGGTTTGTTTCATTATAACTATGCATTGTATGTATGTAATAATTTGATTATTTTAATGCCAAGAGTTCATTAAGCAAATACTTAAAAAAAAATAGCACCTAAATCACATTACCCTAACAATAATAATAATCTCAAAAGACCTCCAAAAAACGAGTTCATAAACAAGAATTGAGAGAGAAATTCCTTAGTGGCCGCTGCACGGGCGGAGCGTTCGGACGTGTGGTCCACGACAAATTTTAATTGTTCCCTCTCGCTCTAACATTGCTCCTGCTCTAACGTTGGTTACGCACTGTTATGTATCTAAAGTTGCTCTACTTTATTATTTTTTGTATATAATTTTTCGGGTGTTGTAAATATTTGTGTTTTAGTAATAGTATTGTAAATATTTGATTTCAATATGGATCGTAAACGTAAAAAAAAATATGCATGCACGAAAAAAAAAAAATTGGGCTCAAACCTAGAAGTGATGAAGAGAAATAGAATCCAAAGGTAAGTAGAACTGTTTACAGTATTCATGTTTAGGGCCTAACTAAAAGGTCAAATTCAATTAGCTAGCGAGACTCCACAGACTTGATGGGTGTACGATTTTATCAACTCACACTTCAAGTAACAATACTACCAGCGGTCCCAAACAAATCATCAAATCTTTACTGTTTTTATAAAATTGTTATAATATTGTATACAGGGTCGAATTAAATTAGATAGCGAAAGTCCGCAGAAGTGATGGGTATCAATATATAAGTATGACAAAACAAAAATTAATTAATATGATGTTCATGCATGCTGTCAGAAGGTATAAAAGAGTGTGGTTGGGGAGGGCGTGAGTGCTTGTGTGGGCATGAGTGTGTGGATGGATGTGTTTGTGGGTTGGTCGGTGTATTTAGTGTCTATGTACATACATAAATAATAAATACACACTACTACTAGCGACCAAAATCGGATCGGCTAATCGGCTAATTTGACCAAAGTCGGATATCTTTTAACCGTGGAATAAAATTAATTAATAATATGACTAATTTATTTTCACAGGTCTGCTGCTGGCTCTCGTCAACCATTTTCAGATGTTAGCAACCTGTCAGAAGCGCTAAATATTAATCCTACCTCTTCTACTATTGGAGTACCAGTGATGATTGAAAATATTGACGGAACTGAAAATGTAACAAACTCAAATAAGAAAATGAACCGGAAGCGAACATTTGAGGAGGCTTTTCCTTTTCGCCGAATTTTCGGAAGGAAACGTCAACAACCTGTAATTGTTAGCGACGACCAACAGCTGCAAATTGATAATGAAACAGAAATGACCAATGATGAGGAACTGTTTTGCCTAGAAGGGCGCAGAATCGTATCGATCAAAAATTTTTTAGAAATTTTGGGGAAGATTGCTGATCATAACGAAAAATCTTTTGGATGCAGGTATACAAATTTGAAATGTATCGGTGAACGACGTAAAGGTTTTATATCAAAACTGCATTTCAAGTGCGAACTCTGTAATTCCGAATTTGACATAAGCACTGAAGATCCGTCTAACACTTGTGATGTGAACCACGGTATAGTTGCAGGTATTATTAGTATTGGCTGTGGGTTGGGAAATTTAAATGAATTGGCAGGTAATGCTGATATACCTGGCATGTCAAAAAATTTATATGCTCAGACAAGCAAAAAAGTTTACGAATGGTTCCATAAGACGGCAGTAGAAGAAATGGCCAAGGCAGGCATCGAAGAGGCAGAACATGCGACAGAAATTGGCAGTGTCGATTGTGATGGTACACCAATGATTGATGTAATAGCTGACGGGTGTTGGTCCAAAAGATCTTTCCGTAATAACTATTCAGCATCATCAGGTGCAGCAGCAATAATCGGTGCATACAGTGGTAAAATTTTATATCTTGGTGTAAAAAATAAATACTGCATAGTATGTGCAAAAGCTGAAAATAAAAAAAATAAACCTGCAAATCATATTTGCTACAAGAACTATTCTGGTAGTTCTTCCAGTATGGAGTCAACGTCGCTTGTTGAAGGATTTGGTAACTCTCTTGAATCTCATGGTTTAATATATGCTAGACTAATATCAGATGGTGATTCAAGTACTCATAAAAAAATATTAGAAAGCAATCCATATAAAAACTGCAAGGTTCAGAAGATCGAGTGCAGAAACCATCTGTTAAGAAATCTATGTAACAAACTGAGAGCACTTACTAAAGATACTCATATTCCTATTCAATTAAGGAAACTTTTAACTGACTTCAAAATCATGAAGTTACGCAGATACACAGTGCGGGCTATAAAGTTGAGGAAACACGAAGACATTTCTGACAGTCAAAAAATGGTAAAACTTCGTACAGATATTTTGAATGCATTACACCATTCTTTTGGTAGTCACTCTGATTGCGATGACGCTATATGCCCAGCAACTGATAAAACTGACCGAAATACGGCACTTGATGTAGCTAACACAGTTTTGTGGAGGAAAATGAGTCAAATTGTCTTGTTTTTGGCTGCAAACGCTAAAAGTCTAATTTTTGACGTCGATAGCAATCCTGCTGAGACATTCAATTCAGTGATTGCCAAATATGTGGGGGGGAAAAGAATTAATTACACACTTAAGAATTCATACCAGGAAAGGTGTTCCGCTTCAGTTATTTCCTTTAACACCAAGCGACCAATAAACGCTATCCATAAATGCATATTTGGTAAACCTACTGGCAAATACACAAATGTATATGAGGTACAAAAAGCGAAAAGAAAAGTTTACAAAAGATTATTTAGAAAAAAAATCCGTAGAAATAGGAACGATCCAGATTATGGACAGAAAGCTCAAAGACCAGATATGACCGATGAAGATTTTCAGATAACAAAAAATGAATTTCTTAAACAAACGGAGCTTTCTGACCAGCAAAGAGACGAACTACAGAAACAGACGATAGACCAAAGTTCCAGTCAAGAATGGTTAGAAAACAGAAAAAATAGATTAACCGCGTCTATGTTTGGAAAAATATGTAAACGTAAAGAAAACGTTAGCTGCGCTCCTTTAGTGAAAGCTATTGTGAAACCACAAAAGTTGTCAAATGTCCCATCGATCACATATGGTAGAGATTATGAACAAATAGCATTAACCCAATTATCTCTGCAGGAAAACGTCACAATTACCCGCTGCGGTCTTTATATTCATAAAACACTCCAATATTTAGGAGCAAGTCCCGATGGTATTTATAAAGACAAAGATGGAAAAACAGGACTGGTAGAAGTAAAATGCCCATTTTCTGCAAAAAATATGCAAGCTGAAGAAGCTATAAAAGCAAAAAAAATAAAATTGTGGAAATGTAACACTAAGAAAAATACGTTTGTGATTGACAAAAACCACGATTATTATTTTCAAATTCAGGGCCAATTAAACATTACGGAGATGGATATGTGCTTATTTGCCGTATGGACTGGAGAGGAGTACTCAATGAAAGTCGATTATATAAAAAGAGACCCTACGTTCTGGCACGAAAAAATGGTAGGCCCATTGTCTAAATTTTATTTGCATTGTCTGCTTCCTGAGTTAATTGATTCCCGCCTTGAACGCTCGATGCCAATAAAAGACCCGCCATATATCATTCAAGCTATTGAGAAAAAAGTAAAAAAAAATAAGAACGCGTCCACGTCTTCTACCGCAGACGCTGTCGTTCAGGATAATTAATTCCTGAAAGAAAAGAAAGAAAGAAAAAGTATTTGTTGTGACTCGTACAGGAAGATCTAAACAAAACAAAGTCAAAAATAAAAAACCGGCCAAGTGCTAGTCGGACTCGCGCACGAAGGGTTCCGTACCATTAACTACAAAAATCACGTCTGTTGTATGGGAATAAAATAAATATTTATTTTATTTTGTTTTTAGTATTTTGTTGTTATAGCGGCAACAGAAATACATAATTTGTGAAAATTTCAACTGTCTAGCTATCGCGGTTCTTGAGATACAGGCTGGTGATAGACAGACGGACAAACAGCGAAGTCTTAGTAATCGGATACCGTATTTGCCCTTTGGGCACGGAACCCTAAAAAGTAACAAAGAAAAAGAGTAATCGGTGCAGAGTTACGTATAATTTGAAAAATAAGAAACAACAATTTTGTGTTTAATAACTTTTTATTTATTCAGCCATTTTTTTGTCCCACTGCAGGGCAAAGGCCTCCCTTCCCTCCTTCCACTTATCGCCAATCCTTGTGAAAAGGGTCGAGCTCGTCCCGCCATCTCATTCTGGGCCTGCCGCGTTGTCGTTTGCTGCTGTTTGGGACCCATTGTGTGGTTATTTTAGCCCATAGCCCCTCCGGCATGCGACAGATGTGACCAGCCTTCCATTTTAGCTTGGCAGCCGTGTGACCTACATGGGCATTTTGAGTTTTAGAACGCAGTATCGAGTTCCTTATACGATCAGAAAGTTTAACTCCAAGGATACTGCGCTCCATTGCTCGCTGACAGACCCCGAGTGCGGACTTTTGACGATTGGTTAGTGGCCATGTCTGCGCTCCATAGGTGAGGGTAGGAAGAATGCACATGTCCATGAGTTTTCTCTTTAGTGAGAGAGGGAGAGTTCCTTTCAGTATTTGCTTCATCGACCAATAGCTCTTCCAGGCGTTCTCGGTGCGTCGAGCAACTTCTTTATCGTATCTTGCCTGGAAGGAGACTATTTGGCCGAGGTATATAAACTCATGGACATATTCAATACCCGCACCCCCAATTCCTATGTTACCTTGGTCTTCGTCATATTCATCGCGAGTCCAACCTCGAGGCTGGCACTGCTCAGTTGGTCGAGCATTAGGCCTAACTCGGCTGCCGTGGAGGAGAAAAGAACAATATCGTCGGCGAAGCGGTGATTAGTTAATCTTCTATCGCCCACGACGATGCCCTTGTCCCTCCAATTGCTTTTTAGTTTTCTAAAGACTTCTTCAAGCGTGGCTGTAAAGAGCTTTGGAGCAAGCGGGTCGCCCTGTTTAACCCCTTTATGGATAGTGAATGATGGTCTTGTGGTTTTTATTTTTAAAGGCTGCTGTGCTATTTTGGTATACCTATTTTTTGTAGTAGGTTAATTTATGTAGGTTCGATATCTTGGTTTTGAAGAGATTTAAATATGGCGTTGTGCGATAAACTGACAAATGCTTTAGAGTAGTCGACAAATGCGAGGTATAAAGGTAAGTTGAATTCTAAATGTTTTTCTATAACTTGATTAAGGGACTGTAAATGGTCAGTAGTGGATAGGCCATGGCGGAACCCGGCTTGTTCGGGAGTTTGATGTTGATTGAATTGGCCAGAAATGCAATTTTCAAGAATTTTTATGAATATTTTGTAAAGGTGTGAGATGTGGCTGATGGAGCGGTAATTGCCGATGTCGGTCTTATCACCTTTTAATGAAGGATGATAACATTTGAGTGGCAGAAACTACTCGGAAAATCACCTTTTTGTAATATTGAATTAAATAAGTTCCTTATGTATGGCAACAAGATAGGCTCCGCGGCTCGAAGTGATTCGGTTGTAATACCATCTTCGCCGGGACTTTTATTGTACTTCATGCCTCTGAGAGCCCGGTGTACTTCATAGCCAGATATTACCGGGACCTCCTCAGGACATCAGTAAACTTCGGTTGTTTTTTGGGATGTTTGGTCGTTGGAATATAGAGATTTATGCAACTCGGTACTTATCCCAAGAATTTTTGCCCTATCTCCTTGTTTAACACCATTTACCATACCACGCATAGCTGATCTTAGGGATCGGTTGTTTGTCAATGCGGTAGCCAGCAGATTGGTACGTTACATTCTGTCGCTCTTCTATAAGACGTGTTGTGCTGTCAGTAAGTTTTGTTTTCTTTTTCTTGAGGCACACAATTTTTTGACTGGCGATTTTAATAGCTTCCTTTATGTTTTTATACTGTACATGTACGTCCTCTGAATCTGTGTCTAATAAACTGAAAGTGTTTTTAATATTTATGTCAAACTGTTCTTTATTTGCAATTAGTGTACATCTATCTGAACTTTTGATTGTTTTTTGTTGCGATGTAATTTCAAATCAAAATTTGCTGTCCGGTGATCGGAGCTGATAACTACTTCATAAAAAATTATAATAAACTTACTTTACACAAAAATATGGCGTATTCTTTTAACACTCATTGGCTGGCCCCACTATCATTTTTTATGTCTACTACGATACTACGGAACACACAAAAACACTACATCCAGACCCAAAGTACCATTAAAATTTAAATAAATATTGAATAATACTTAGTAGAGCAACTTTCCGACCGTGTCAAATTTTGTTTTAAATTTTACGCTAGGTAGGATGAATGCGGGGACTGCGGGGAGCCCGGGTGCAGACGCTCGGCGCGTGGACTCGCTGCACGCGATTCTTATATTGTGCACTAGAAGACTAAGCCCTTAACACTTTTCTAAAAACATGTCCTTAGATAGAATCTTTATAAATAAACCATTCTTTGGCAAAATATCAACTGAAAAATATTTCGCCGTAGAGTGTTTTAGATACATACATAGGTACGTTCAGTAACAATTTCCTCTCCGGGGTGCCAAGACCCCACGTATTTGATATCGATTCGATACCGCACGGAGAAAAAGGGTCAGCAAAATATATACATCTTTTAAGCTGAGATAAGGAATGTGTTTCCTCTTCATCTTCTTTCCAGATCGATTGGATTTTTTAGGGTTCCGTACCCGAAGGAGAAGGAAACCAATGGAACCCTACTATATTACCGCTAGGACAAATAATTATAAAATTAAAAATATGTTAAAGGGATATAAGAAATATAAATTTTTCAGTTATAGGTATGAAACGTGTGCGTGTATAAATGTGGATGGATGGATAGGGAGAGGGAGGCCATAGAAAAGATGAATGGATTGTGTGATGAGCGATATGAAACAAAAGAGAGTTTAGTGATAGCGTGACGGCTGATAGGACAGAATGGAAGAAAAAACGTGTTGCGCCAACCCATCGCCGACCCCAAGTAACATGGGATAAAGGCAGGAAGATGATGATGGTATGACACATGTGCGAGGTCAACTCGTACTGGTCAGATTATTAAATAACGTGGGTCTAAGTGGCTCGTAGTTTACTATAGGATCCATTTCTTTCTCGGAAGTGCACTGTATCTTAATACATAAGCTCATACTTTGGTCCGTGGGCCTTGATATTCTGCCAGTGTCAAGGATTGTTGATAATAATTATGCCATAATGATAATATGGACTGATCACGTCACATTTTGGTCTATAGACTATAAACCAATCGTTATCGCAAATAGAATGTCGCTTTATCTTCAAACCTTGGAATCTTAAAAGAAATTGCAATCTCAGTTATGTTAACCGCTCAGGCCCAACATGTGAAAATTCCCTAAAATAAAATAAATCTTATGTAATAGGTAAATAAACATTAAATTTGCGATTAATTCGCGACACACCGGTGTGTCGCCGGGGCCGGACATATCTAAACCAATAGATTATTACATCGTATTTCATTTGAAAATTCTTTCCGTTCCAGCTTCGTTTGCCCGCACTGAATCTTAATTAGTGTCTGATCCGGGCTTACTAAAGATGTTAATTAATTGGAAAATATTAATTAAAATAGTAAAACAAAGCCTTTTCCCGTACCTTTCATGTCATATTCTATTGAAACCGTTCATTTCTTTTGTAAAGTAGCCAGCACACTCAGTCACTGTGGATTTCTATCAGTGAAGACTTGTTTTAAATGAAGGTAATTATAAAGTTTTTTTTTAACTAACTAACATTTCCTTTTTAATTGATTCTTAGAAATTTACGGGAAAAACCTCGTCCATTTTCTTTTAAAAGATCGTCCAACATGCTGTGTATTCATACTTTATTTACCCTCTGGTCAAACTAAAGTGCTTCCCGGATATTTTTTAGAGGCAGCGACGGAAAGCATTTGCCGGCGTAGGGATTTTGGGAAACGGCATGTCAATTGGAGTTTGCTTTGATTTCCGAATCCCTCTGCCTCGGATAAAAAAAAAACCTTGAAATAGACATGACCCTTGAATATTTTTCCATAATAAGCACTCGTAACATTGTGTGATAGAGTTTTGGTTATATAGTAAGTTGTTGCTATGGCTGTCGAGTAGTTGCAAGTGCTACGGTTGAATTGAGTTCCATTCCCGAGTTGGGTAAAGTGTTACTGGGTTTTTCCACTTAACGTTTATCAGCAGCAGATGTACACGCATGGAATTGTGACGTTATGTAGTTTCTCTGATTATTAGTGGCACAGGCCAAAGTAACATCTCATAAGTACCTAGAAGACTGCGCCAATAGGATTGCGTAAAGTAAGTTCGTCTTTGCAGGCTCCTTGCACAACATCGCCTCGCCTGATAGTTTGAGTCCTGATGGTCCCGAAAACAGACACTGTTTCTATGCAGACTACATGAACAATACGAAAGTTACTCGTAGAAAGTTTTCTGAGGCTTTCCACGAGCTTTGTCTACCGCTAATTAAGCATCGGCTGAGTTTTATCTTTCAACTTTAGCCTTTATTTTTATGAGTTTACAGTATTAATTTTCTTGCCAAAGGGCAAACTTGTTTTTTGGTTTAAACCAAATGAGAATGTTGTGGGATGGATTTTCAGGTCCGAAAAGTGGTACTGATTTGCTTTTTCAATTTCGAATAGAATCGGCATTATTCTGCATGAAACTGACATCATAGGTGAAAATTTACATTTCTACCTAAGTACCGTAAGGTGATGTTAATATTTGAAAAGTTGACTGTAACATATTGCGACAAATGCACCGGCCAGTATAACCATGAGTAACGACCGAGCACTAATGACTTCGAAGGTAACTATTATTCCGTTTTGACATATAACCAGCCACAATGAGGACAAATATAGGGTAAAACGGAACATTGAGTAAATGATTATAAACAACATTATAAACGCAAACAGTTCTACGACGTATGTCGGACTAATGTTCTTGTTGAACAAACGTACTGCACGTGCCACGTCAGTCAATTATTGATTTTAAACGTTTCATGACTTTGAACCTTTCAAAAGAAATAAATGCGAAGTATAATGTTTGTTTGGTTTTCTACTACGTATAGTTTCGATAAAGTATTACAACCATGGAGTGCAAGGTTACACTGAATTATCATCAATAACTAATATACTTTATAACATAGGATCCCGCATCTGTTCAACTGTGGGTAGACAGGCACACATTAACCAGCATGTTGTATGATGTTCGGGGGAATCACGACTCTCCGAAATGAGGAATATGAGAACGAAACGAGGAAGAGATCGGGAACACTGATGAGTGCTACCGAAGGTGTCTGAGTTGTGAACTTATAACCGAATTCTTTTACGATGGACATCGACACGCTGACGCGTGAAGTCGTTTAAACGTTATCTGATGTCTAGAGCTTCAAATATAATTTTAAAATATTTGATTTATTTCTTCAAGTTCAAATGCATTACATCCATTGCTATACCAACCAGTGATGCCTGCAAAAGTCTAATAAAAGTCTGCTGTATTCACGGTATTCTATTCTCAATTTCTAGATTTTTCTTAAGCTTTTCCGGTTCCATTGTACACGTATGTTCGATTTTACCTCTTTGAATTAAAATAATTTGCAAAGGAGAATGGCTGTTTCTCCAGGTTAGCTTCTCTGGTTATGAAATAGTTTACTTTAATAATAAACAGTCACTCTCTTCTTGCCTTTAGTTTTCTTGTTTTTTTTCTTTTGGGCATAAAATGTCTTCTTCTTCTTCCATACTTCTATTAGTCGTTAGTCATCATGTCAGTAGTCCCCCCATTCTCACATGCATCATACAGCATCCTTCACATATATGTGACATATGTGTGTTCATCCTTCGTTTCTTTGGTCTTATATTGCTATCAGCTCTTTTGCTAAATTCGTAAATTCGATTCTGTTTTGCAACGAGTTTTTACATTTCCGCACATTCAGAAATTGATGTAAGTATGGCATTAATGGCAAAGAAAGTTAGTGATAAAAATGCAGTTCCAATTTCCAAGAATATACATACTTGTGCACCTTCTCATCAGAATATTTGACTCGTAAGTACCATTACTCTAATAGACGAACGCGTTCTAGTAATAGCGGTCTTAATCTTGGATCTCGAAGCATCTACTGATCGTAAATGTTAACGTTTCAAGTAAATTCAGACTCTAGAGGCTGGCGCTATGAATCAAGCTTGCTTGGACCCTCAGCCTGGTTTACAACATTTGTTCCTCTTCACTTGGGCATGGTTATGGGATCTATGAGCGGTGCTTGCTCCCAAAATCCTAGATAAAGACCATCAAATAATATTGCGTGGTGTCAATTTGCATCAAATATAGATTTATTACTATAATAACATGATATTATTCGTCGTTCAACTCGTGTTTACCACGAAACTCTGTAATGAAAAGCTAATCCGTGTTAAGCAGAGTACAATTTCAACTTAACTTGTGTGTCAATGTATTTTTGACTCCGTGTGAAGTTTTCTTATGGCATCTATGTTTAGCACTAACTTATCTTCAGACTTACTACTCTTGTTTCCTTAACTTGCTGTGTTTCCTTGAATAATAAAATGTTCACCAAGTTGTACAAAAATAACACCAAGGGATGTCTATTTTTCTTCGAAAACTTTCTTGTCTCTGAACTGTCGAAGTTTCCAGTTTCTAGTCCTTTGTCGTACAGTGCATCGTTAGCGATCCTATTAGTTCGTCTCGTCCGTACCCGACCAGCACTGAACTGCAGGTAATTGCATGATTGCAAGGGTTTATTCGAAACCAATTTAAGTCCTAACTCACATTCTATCTGCGGACTCGACGGTAGCTAGATAATGATTGTCTCATCTTGTGGCCTTGTAGGTGTGTTACCAAGCCGGTGCTAATTGATGACCACAGAACATTTTCAAGTCCTTTCTAGATTTTTGAGGTTTTAAGAGGGTTTGCTTTTTAATTCTGAGTTAGTTGTTACTTATGATATATATATTCTAATATTATAAGGTAAAGTTTGTGAGTTTGTGAGGTTGTAGGGGGTAATCTCTGGACCTTCTGAACCGATTTTGAAAATTATTTTTGTATATGATAGCCTCATTCACGAGGAAGCTCTCATTCAAGGAAAGGGAACGGGAAACGGTAATATTATAAACGGACATATTTTTATTTATCTTTGAGGTAAGATTTGGGCGCAAGATAGCATTAGCTACCTAAATCTGACACTATTGATAGGTAAGACCTAGACCTAGAGTAAAATACATCAATACTTAAAGTTATGTCCTTAAATGTCAGTAATCAACGCTCACAGTTTTCAACAGCTTAGAAAACCTTAATTAAATATTGTTCATACTAAAATATCTTCAATGGGTTTTTGAGTGGTTTCACCGACCTTGATGAGGCATTGAAGTAGGATCCGCTTTTCTTCCACACTGGGTCTGAATGAGATGAGCCATGAGATTTTATAAATGAGCCGATTTTTAAGAAGTTTTCTTTAGGCTACTTTTTATCCCGGTAAGTGGCATGGATTAATGGAGACTGAGAATGAAGTGGAAACTCAGAGCCGCTGCTGCCTTAGTACTACAGATTCACAAGTACCAGGAGACCAGAAACATGTCAAGTATAATAATAATAATAATAACAGCCTAACGTCGACAAGCTAGCGTCGAACGAATGGCTCAGGCGCGGTGACTTGTTCCCTGAGACTGAAGGGTTTATGACAGCAATCCAGGACCAAGTTATTGAAACCCGTAACTACCAAAAGCACATCATGCGAATCCCCATTTCCACAGATATTTGCAGACGTTGTCATAGTTCTTCTGAAACTATACAGCATATTACTGGGACATGCAAGGCAATCGTTCAAACTGACTATAAACATAGACACGACCAAGTAGCCAATATAATTCATCAAAAACTTGCCATTAAATATAATCTAATTACAACACCTTCAGTTCCCTACTACAAATATAGCCCAGAAACAGTTCTCGAAAATGCAACACACAAGCTTTACTTTGATCGAGCCTTCCTTACAGACAGAACCACACATTACAATAGGCCAGACATAACTTTACTCGACAAAGTTAATAAAACCGCGCAAATTATTGATATAGCAGTTCCAAACACACACAATCTACAAAACACAATAGCAGAAAAACTGTCAAAATATATAGACCTAAAAATAGAAATAAGCCGAATGTATTAAGCAGTGTTGCGATTATCCCTGTAGTACTTTCTACTACAGGGGTCATACCTAAACAATTACATCAATCACTAAAATCACTTGACATAGCTCCCAACACCTACCAAACCTTACAGAAAGCTGCTATATTGAACACTTGCAGAATTGTCCGGAAATTCTTGCAGAACGACAACGGCGTTCAAAGTACTGTCACGTAGTAAAATATTCTCAGGGGTAGCACTTGGCTTAGGCCCGTGTTATCCTTTAAACCCGGCGATCATTGCCGAGATCCAAAAATGTATACCAACAAATAATAATAATAGTATCTTGACTTAGCACACGAGGTTGTCGACATGTGGAATGTGGACTCGGCTGTCATTGTGCCGTTAGTCGTTACGGCCAATGGCTTGATAGCCAAAAGCTTCGACGACCACCTGTCGAAGCTGGCGTTACGCAGTTGGGTAAAGGGCCTGATACAGAAGGCAGTACTCCTCGATACGGCTCGTATTGTGAGGAGGTTCCTTTCTCTGGAGCCCTAACCACCGGTAGCTTGGACCCAGCTCCCGACACCGGCGGACTACTATTTTTAAATGTTTTTTTATTGTTTTTTTTTTTTGTTATTAAAATATTTAAAAATATAAAAAGTATGTAAAAAAGATGAATAAAGAGAATAATAATAATAAAAATGACCATGTCACGTTGTACTGGGATCGGTCTATCATCACTGATAGGACTATCGTCGCTAATAAGCCCGATATAGTGGTGATAGACCGATTAGTGCGCCGCACAATGATAATCGATGTTACCATTCCACATGACGAGAACCTCGTGAAAGCTGAGAAAGAGAAACAAATCAAGTATCTTGACTTAGCGCACGAGGTTGTCGACATGTGGAATGTGGACTCGGCTGTCATTGTGCCGATCGTCGTTACGGCCAATGGCTTGATAGCCAAAAGCTTCGACGACTACCTGTCGAAGCTGGCGTTACGCAGTTGGGTAAAGGGCCTGATACAGAAGGCAGTACTCCTCGATACGGCTCGTATTGTGAGGAGGTTCCTTTCTCTGGAGCCCTAACCACCGGTAGCTTGGACCCAGCTCCAGACACCGGCCGACTACTATTTTTTATATTTTTAAATGTTTTTTTTATTTTTTTGTTATTGAAATATTTAAAAATATAAAATACATGTGTAAAAAAATGAATAAAGAGAATAATTATAATATCTTGGGACAATCAACACACCGCCATCTGATCCCAAACTAGGCAGAGCCTGTACTATGGCAACCAGACAACTGATAAACATACTTACATATTTCTATATACATACATATTATAGATAAATTACACACCCAGATACAGAACAAATAATCGTACTCATCGCACAAAGATTTGTCCTGTGTGGGAATCGATCCCACGACCTTCGTCCTAGCAGTCAGGGTCACTTACCACTAGACCAACAGGCCACCTATGTTTGTAGGGTAGGTGAAGTGTAGGTGTAGGGTAGGTGTAGGGTAGGTTTAGGGTAGGTGTAGAGTGGGTGTAGGGTAGGTGTAGGGTAGCAGTAGGGTAGGTGTTTCCTGAGTAAAAAAATTACAGTACAAATCAGGAAAACTTCCTATTTACAATATTCACGCGGGCGAAGCCGCTGGTAGAAGCTAACGGCTTATGGTGCATTCTGAGGCACTGAGTCTCGGTAAGTAATGGATGCTCACCCACTCACGGAACTACCACAAGTGAAGTTCGACGCGTGCGACTGCCATTCATTTGTTAGTAATTAATATTTCAAGCGTTTTGGATGTGACATCTGTTAGCTTGTAAGATGAATTGAATAAATAAATAAATTACTCAGCCACGAGCTCCTCCTGGAACTCATTACCGACAATCTCTTAGAAATGTTAAGCGTGGTTTAAAAGCATAAATACTATATATCGTAACTTTAGTAAGTAATGTTTTACGTTCCTACCGGGCAGTATCAATAACGACATAAAGTATTGTTTCGACGTGATTACATATTGTGAAACAAAAGCATCACGGAAATGGATCCGGATATTTATATAACGTGTCTGATTTTTATCGAAAAAAGATTATTTCATTAATTTCATTGGTACCGAGCCTTTTTTGAGGTCATTTAAATCAATATTTATCGGTGAACCTGTGTCGGTTGCAACCAATAACTTTTTTTGTAAATGACACGGTTTGGCCTAAGTGGATACGTACGTTGATTGCATGAGGTAACTTCGTTGATATTTAAGGCCATCAATAAAGAAGAAAAATAGATACCTGGTGTGCCTGTGGAAATGTCGCCGTAATCAGTTCAAATGGACGTAATAACGCTTGATTGCTTATCACCAATTAAACGATATTAGGTACATAGTAATGTTCAGAACAGAAGCAGTTATCCACCTACCGAAATAGCACATAAGCACAGTATACATAATATTATGTATCTATACTGTGACCTAAGGTCACATTTCGGCACACGTTTGAGGAAAACATTTAGATGCGGTCTACCTATTGCAACAAATTGGCTTTATTAAATTGCTACCAACTTGTAAAGGATATAACTGTTGAAATAATGAAAAACTAACAGCTGTTTACTAAATTAAGTAACTTATTTATAAAAATATACAAACTTATTAGATAGTATTTAAGCTAGTAAAAACGTGTATAAATGTACTTTTCTCCCCTTTTTAACCGACTTCTAAAAAAGGAGGAGGTTCTCAATTCGGATGTTTGTATTTTTTTATTTTTTTATGTTTGTTCGCGCATTACTCCGTCCTTTGCCAACCGATTTGAAAAATTCTTCTTTTGTTGGAAAGGGTATACTTCCCAAATGGTCCCATTTAAATTTTATCAAAATCGGTTCTGAAGTTTGGTTTTTAAATCCAAATAGCTGGAAAAAATATGTGAAAAAATCATCCATGTAGACGAAATTGCGTATTTTTGCTTTCCGTAATTTCAGGAGTCGGTGTCTTATGAAAAATTTAAAATTTTTAGTTTTATCACATAAAAAAACGCTTTTTGCGATTATACACTTATATTTGCTGCTGAAGAAGTGACCGTGACGCACACCTACATTGTATGAATGGGACAACAAATTTGCTCAACAGAAAAGTTAAGTTTGTCCTTCAATACTTATCTTTCGGTCAGAGTAATGAGTGGTTTCATAGTTTTAAAAAATCGAGACTCGATTTCCTTAACATACGAACTATCTACATACGAGTTTGTACGGAGCCCTTGGAGCGCGAGTCAGACTCTAGGACTTGTCCGGGTTTTTTTTATAATTAAGTCAGACATGGCCTATAAATTAAAATATATAAACCCAATTTAATTCAGTTACTTTTCCGCCTGATTCGTTATCGCAATAAAACTGATTTATCATACTTGCGCTTACAGATTATGTTTTTTTTTCTGGTTAGCGAATTAAGATATTTAATTAAGTAATTATTACAAAAGAATGTACATAGTTATTTTTTAGCTTGAAATACAATATCAATATCTAACATTTTTTGTAAAATAGGATATATCCACGGATTAAAAATGTTAAATTTAAATGTGTGTAAAACTCGATCTCTTCTACAAAAACTCCAAACAAACATGCCAGATAATATTTTTTTCCCATCGAGATATTAATGAAATTAGGCGTTTTTTTTTTTAAAACGAATAACTTTTTGCGGGATTCCTTTTAACATAGGTACTTCCCTGCTAATACTCTACACGTTAACGACAAATAAACATAGTTGAGAATTATTTTAATTTTCGGCGTAATTTGCCTGGACTATTATCGGATTTACGATATAAATAATCATAAAATAATCATGGGCCAATGTTCTAAATTTTCTATTGAGGCAAATCTGCAAACATGCAGACTGACACACAAATATACCAGCGACCCGATCTGCCTAAGAACGCGTGCAAGTGTTTAGTTTAACGATCGTTCTACATTATAGTGTAAACCTTATCAAAATCCGTTGTGTGGTTTAGAAGAAGGAAGCGAAGGAACATACAGACTCAGAGGCAGACTGCGTCTTTATTTTATACTATTTAGAGGAGTCAGATAGGATACGACCTACTATATAACAGTTTGCGAAACACGTTAAACACCAATGACAACATAACCGCTTACACTCGTAAATTTTGCATTTATTTCTTGAAAGACATAACGAATTTAAATATTGCCAATATGTAGCTAATTTGGGTGAACATGACGTCGGCACTTTCGATTTTACCCACAATTTGTGTTCGCGTCACGCCACTCATCTGTATTGTCGTCACGTGAACTTGCACGGCTTCTCGTGTGTGTTACAAATAATGCTCCACTCAAAATGTATTGAATTGTAGAGAAAACAAATTCCCCTACACGCACTAACACATTCCTTTTCCGAACTTTCTGCGTCGCGTGACACTGGCAGCTCTATTTATTTATTTTACAACATTTTTTGCTTCCCCTAAGGCTACGTTTTAGCCAGTTTGAGAAAACGATTTGTATAAACGTTAGCTTTTGCATTATGTGGGAAGGTTAATGGAAAGCAACCCTATTTGTAAAAAAAAATCGCATTTCTTAGCTTAAATTTATTCATATCTTTTAGAGAGAAATTGAATTTATCTATTTATAATCTGCTTAATCAGTTATATTTTAACATAGATTTTTTGAATAACCCTGCAAGAATTTAATGTTAAAGCAACATTTCAATGTTTTCTCTTTCTTTTTCTCATTTCAGAAAGCAAAAGATATATCGAGCGAATTAGCACAAACCTAATTACGTAAAGTGAATCTTGCCGAGTCAGTAGAGATAAAAAGAGCTTCATTATGGCACCGAATTCATTGTCAAAGAGACAATGTTCGTAGTTTAAATCGTGGCTAAATAATAACAGCCGCACCGTTCGATCTTCAAGGTTAAACTTTTGCTTGCCGAGTTCGGTCAGTGGATGGGTGACCGACCATCTTAACATACCGGGACTTGTCCGTACTTCGGAAAGCACGTTAAGCCATTGGTCCCGACTGTCATTTGCAGATCTTTGACACTCGTTACGGATGGTCAGAAGCCAGAAAATCTGATATCAGTGTTGTCAAGAGGTTATTGACGTCAGATAGGCAGTCGCTCCACGTAAGATCCTGGTATTCAGCTGAATCCAGTTTGACTGGAAGCCGACCGCAATATAATTGGGAAAAAGCTAGGCAGATGATGTTTGTAGTTTAACTTAATTTGTAAGTTGCAAACCACGGAAATGAAAGTTCAATAGTTATAGTATTTGAACAGGCCGAGCTGAGATTTGAATGCTTATTATAACAAAAGTACGTATAACATTTATACAAGGCTCAAAGCTCTCATTGTCCGCGGGCGGAACTGGACGAACAATAGCGCGACAGGTATAGTAGCGTTCAGTATAAAACCTTTTTAACACAGTCTGGAGTCGTCAATGGCCTTTGTAAAACACAAGAAAAACGATGAGACCTCTCGCCAACAATAGTTTAGATGATTCATGAAGATGACATTAGTTTATTTTTCTTTGATTTCAGCAGTTAGCTTCGTTGTCTTTTGTGACTATAAAAGTTTTGAATTTACAGTCGGTGTCTAGCATTCTATTTAGGTCATTAGCTTAATTTTTACCTGATTTATAATTTTACATACTTTCACGTGACTTGCTTTTACTGAATTTAACAACCTTATTAACGCAAGTCTATTTCATAGTCATTTACATTATTTTTAGGTTGAAGAATATTTACAAAATTCTTAATCTTTATTCAGACATTTTTGTCGGTCACTGTCTCGGTCAAATTATAAAAAAAAGCATTTATACTGCCAGATGCAGATTAACCAACGTTACAAGAATAACAAATGATAACCTAATCTCAATAAAGGAGAAAAGAAAAAAGAGTAAGCAGCGAGAAAATCTGGTAATACATAATGATACTGAATTCCCTTTTACAAAGCAGTCCTTGTTTACAAATGTTACGAAAAACCGAGTTGGCAAGCGAACGAAATTGGGGTAAATCTATTATTTCCGGCCTTGTGACAGCGAGAAGGAAAAGTTCACATCAGGAATAAGAAAAACTTCAAATACCTTACTGATAGGTGAGATATACCTGCCAACGAAAGTAACAAAAGAGCTGAGGCAAGAATAAAGATAACTTTAAAACAATAAAAATTTTAATGGAAAATCGTAAAGTTAAGTTTTATTTTATTGTCGTTTCTGCGGTAGATATAAAAATGTCGAGAATATTATTTATGCAGGGGATCAAAAATGTGGAGCGCAGTCTGGGCTCTTGAGGTGTACTATTATCATCTAGGAGGGAAACTCACGTATAGTGAACGTACATAATAACATGTTTGCTCTCCAATTTCGCATTCTACTAATTTATCAGTTCACTCTGACACTTAATTAATTAAGTAGATTAATATTTTACGACAGATTAAAGTAAAACGCGGTAATATTTGTGATTATTAAACAATAAGTAATATTATTGTCTGTTTGCTTACACAACCGTTACAACAATGAGCTTTAAAAATGTTTTTATTTCATATTTTTGGTAGGTATACATATTTCAATGACAACATGCATGCAAGTTTCATTACATTGCGGACTACCGATATATAATGTGATCAGTCGCCTGCTTGCCCGATTGTGCTTCGCAATGAAATTAATCTTAAAATCTCATGAATTGCCATGTTTTTTTTTTCAACAATTTTGTATGTATTTTTTGCGCAGTTGCGTAGGCACATTAGGTAGGTGTGTTAATTCAGAGAACTTAATGGTCACCACTTTTTAAAACAATTCCCAGTACATTGAACCTTCACTTAGGTTCAAAATATCACTGTCGTTTTATGATGAACCTTGAGGATATGTGCTACCAATTTTACTGACTGCAGGTACATTGTATCGACAACCCAGTTAATTATAACTGTAGGTAATAAAAGAATGTATTTATATTAAGCAATATCCGGCCTGCAGAGCCAGAGGGAAAGGGATTTATTATTACAAGGCATAATGACAGTGTTCCATAATACAAGAGTACTTTTGCAAGGTAAATACGTGTCACTTTATTACAAAACCTATCTGATACAAAAAGGGTTTGACACGTTAACACTACAAAATCTCAATTTTGAAATCGACCCTAAGGCTGGTAGGTCATTAAAAAATATAAGTAACCTAGTGTTTTGCCATGTGGAAAACGAAAATGTCGTGGTGTGCCACGGGATCGTACTACCGTGACAAAAATTTACTACTCCTATGTCTATATATAAAAAAGGAATCCCTATTTTCCTTGGTCACGCGATAACTTGAGAATGACTTGAACGATTTTTAATCATTCTTTTTTTGTTGTGTTCGTAATTGTCTGTTGTTGTTTTATTAGAATGAAAATGTTGAAAAAATATATATCCGGGCGATAATAATCTAGGTCATGGTCTACCCATGTGCCAAGTTTCATCCTAAGACCATTACACCGTTATTTTTCAAACATCCTGAATTAAACGTTGTTATAAAATTAGTAGTTCTATGATAGTGATCGATGTATTAGTACAATTCTTTTTCAGTATCGGCCTTCTTTCATTTATCCCAAAAAAATGCTCCATAAAACGAGTAACATTCTATGAATGGTTGGCTGGACAATTGAAAGAATGTTTATCTCCCATCCTTTCTTCTCATTGTCTAGGGTGTAAACTGTCAGTTTAATTGGGTCGTCTTTCTTAGAAAACGGTAAGGATGCTGTAATATTAAGAAGAGATGCTAGAGCAAATATAAACCATGTCCTATTGGCGATGCAAAGATTCTAACTAGCGCCTCTAGTGTCAAATTATGAAGCTGTCTAAGAACGACACTTTGACTGTTTTCGTACAGCGTTGCCAGCGTGTGAGGAATTCCCCATACTGCGGGGAATCTCAAGTTGATTGGGGATTGGCATTATGCAGGGAAAATTCGGGGATTTTGAAAATCAATAGTCAGGGCAAGTCGGAACACTTTTTCAAAAAATCGAAATACTTATCTTCTTGATTGAATTGAATTCAGTATTTTCGATAGGTTACTCATGGATATTGAATCTCTTTTTTCTAAATTAATTTATAATACCTATCGCTCAACCGATACGTTCGAAACCTATCTATCTATCTATCTAGCATATTTTGCCTCTCCCTTTTCCACACAACTTTGTCACTTGCTAAGTCGGGAAGGGATTTTGTGGGGTATAAGTAGATTTTAGTCCTCAAATTAGGGGATTTGACTTAGATTTTAGGGAAATTTTATAAATTGATGTTGCAACGCTGCAAGGGTCGTTCTTAGGCAACTTCTAAATTTTGCATAATTTTTATAGTGTCAACTACTGGCTGACACCGCCGGTCCGTCTATCGATGAGTCTGTGTTTGCTCCGACCGTCTGAATGTCAAGAAATATCAATATTATAATAAATTTTTAACCGACTTCAAAAACGAGGAGGTTCTATTTTCGACTTTCTCCGTCAATTGTGAGCCGATTCATTTTTTTTTTTCGGAAGCCCATACTTCTGAGGTGGTGGACATCTCAGGGAAATCAAGAGCAAAGTTTATAGGCTTTTCATTAATCGTCATCATATGTTGCTGGACTGATGATGCAAGGTATAAGTCAGGATCTGATGATGGGATCCCAGGAAAAATGTTTGTTTAGCGATATTTTCGCCAATCGCCAACTGATTTGGATGATTCTTCTTTGTTTGATGAGTATTTTCCCGGACTGGTCCCATTTTAATTTGGTGAAGATCTGATGAAGAACTTCGGAGGTAGGCAACGGAACTCTTCAATAAATCATGGCAATTCTCCCGGGATTACTGAAATTGCATGTTTTTCTGCGTTGGGTTTAGTTATAGCATTGAATTTCAAAGAGAACCCAGTGATCTCTATTCAACTTAAAATCAATCGAATCTAGTAAAGTGACACATTGTTAGTTTTATATCAATCCCAAAGTAAAGTAGATATTTAACTATGAGCTGGTCTAGACTTGCACTGCGAAGACACACACAAAGTTACTCCTTAGCGGCAAATAGCGCAACCACTCATTATGCGAATAATGTCAATTTAGTTGTAGGGGGTATCACCACTAAAAAGTGAAAAATAAAAAAAGTCGGAAGTCGGTGTCAAAACACGAAAAAACACCGTCTTCCAAAATTAATGTTATTTTATACTTTGTAGTGTTTTTATTTAGAATTCGATTGTATTTTTTTGTAAAAAAGTTTTTTATTAATGCTTAACCAGGTAAAAATACCCAGCAGTGAAATTAAATTTGTACCTGGACAATAGTTCTGTTTTTTTTTTACCATCTCTATCTGCGCAAGTGTAGCCACAAAAAGGCCAAAGATCATTATATAGTGCAGAAGTTAGGACTGCAGAAATACACCGCAGTGTACGGTCAGAGGCAGCCAATCGCTGCTACTACAAAATGGACCCATGAATAATAGTTAACAAGTGGCTGGCCGCTTGTGGCTGGCCTAATGAGCAGACGTGTGTGGCTGGCTTAATTCAACTGCGATTCTAGTATTTTTAAAAATCTTTTGCGCTTTTGCAGAATCAAAGGCTACTCGATAACGAAAAAAAACTTTTTACAAATAAATACAATCGATTTCTTTCTTCGTTTTTTGACACTGAGTTCCGAAATTAAAGTTATTTTAAACCTTGTATTGTTTTTTTTTTGAAAGTCGGTTGCATTTTTTTGTAAACAGTTTTTTTATTTTTACTCTTTTTAGTACATTTTCAGTTTTCGTAATTCGTAATCACCGCTGTCTGAAAAGTCACAGGAAAGCAAAATACGCAATTTCGTTAACCTGGATGACTTATTTTTATGACTTTTTATGAAAAGGGTATATTGGTACATTAACCAGCCCACAACCTACTTGATAAATTATTAAATAAATTCATTGAGGGACAACACACAGCCTCAAACGCTGGGGTAGCATGAGTTCCTTATCAAACGAAAGCAATTTGTACTCAACTAAGGAAAACATATTCATGGGTATGTTAGTTTGTATTTGTTAGTTTATTATTTTTGCTGATGGGAAATCCCATCGGAAAATACGACTTGTCTGTCAATAGGTATATATCATCTGAAACTGGATCAATATTAAATAAATGACATTTATGATATACCTACAGCAAAACAGTCAACTCATCCAATTAAAAAATTGTGCTCAAAAATAATCAAAATTGTTGGAATGACTACACAAAATGGTGAGTTAACATGTTTTTGGCATTGCATATGGCCTTTGTGAGAAAAATCTACTTCTAACCCTACCTGAAGCTTATAAAACTTCCACATTGACTTTGTCGAAGTAGGGCAAAAACAAGCGTTTAATGCAGCTCCCTGAACAACTTCAAGATTAAGCTTAGGAAGGCTTCATCTATCAATGTCACCGAGTAACTAGGACAGTTTTAAACGCCTTTAAAGTAACATCGGGGAAAAGTGGACTTTTCTGTAAGATATAGTACCAGCATTAGCTCTGGATATTGCTTTTTAACCATGGGGTTTTGGAAGGCTACGTGCACTTCCTCGATCCCCATTTCGAAATATCGGCCATTTTGGTCTATTGTTGGACCTACCATAATTTCAGCGATCTTTTAAGCGATCCCTGATTATTTACAGTTTGCCGGCTCACCATGTTCTTTCTTTTATGACAGTAACACATGACCCTGAATCTTTTTCATCCCGTTCGGATGATATTCCTAAAATATGAAGTTTCTACACGGTCTCCGATGTCTGCCAACACCATTGATTTGTACATGTTTTATGTCGAGTCTCTTGAAGATAAATGTGCCGGATCAGATTCTGTCAAAGTAAGCTGCATGGCCAGTGACGGCGCCGGCACGGCACCATATTATCTGGCCAGCGAGTATCGAGCGAGTTTGTTCAAACCACATCTAATGACATGGCCGGGCGCAACTTTTTGGGCACGTTGCCAATACAAAATGTCATTTCTTGCCGGCCAGGGAAAGGTAGCCAGAAGTTTATTGCGATCCCGGCGTAAATATCGACTATTGTTCGGAGGTACCACGGCCCTCGGCGTTCAAATGCCGGTAAATACTATCTTTGCAAAGGGGAATAAAGTAAAGGAATTCTCAATGTGAAAGGGCTGTATTGTTTTACCCTATTTATTTGTTTTCCCCTTAGTTTGCGCTAAGTTTGGCCGGGTGTGGCCTCAGTTTGCAATTCGTGGCTTTCGCCTGAAAATAAAGACAAACGATTCCCTTCAGTTCATTTCTCCAGTGCTGCTACAAGATTGTATGACTTTTAGTGTTAGTTGGTAATCGTTTTATATTATGAAAGAGTTCTAGTCTAGACTCTGAGGGCGAGTCTATTTTAATAGGTACTTTCAAAACAAGTTTCAGTAAGTAAAGTCGTGTAGTAAAATGTATTGATCAAATCATGACTCTAAAGTCAAGTTCAAGATCTAATTGAAAGCTCATCGCTCTTCCTGTGGCCAAACCAAAGTGATTGATGGAACTACATGTCTTCAGAATATACTAATCACAGTAATTCCAAAACTCATTCGAACTCGTTTATTAAACCTTTTAAAAAGATAAAACCCATTTCACGTACACTTTATGGGTTATGAAATCATTTAAGAGTTGGAATACCCTAATCCATAAAAATATTAATGGCCCAGCGGTGTGAAGAAACGTTATATATAGTAGAAGTTTACGTAACCGCTCCGACATCCACTAAATTATATGAAAGTGTAATTACACGTATGATCCATTAAGGCGGTCATTTAATGAGAGCGAGTCGACGGCGAGCGGCGCGGGCGGGCACGTGAGCGCCTTGCTCGCGCCTTGCTCGTTACTGTTGCGTAACACCTCTCTGATTGTTCAAATTTCGATTTTATGTTGAAACTAATCGTAGCAAGCTCGAGAAAGGACCCGCTCAGAGCCGAACTCGCCACCGCTACGCCCTCGCTCACTGAGCAACCTTTCACCACTACTTTCGGAGGTGACGTAATTGTCCATTTTGAATTCCCAATCCCCAAGTGGAACCAATAAACAGATTAAGCATCACATTTGGTTTTATTATAAAAATAAAAAAGCTATATTATAATACATAACATAACAGTCGCAGTAAAATGCCTCTTTCGAACAACATTAACACTGTGCACTAATAACAAGTAGATGAGTGGCGATGATGAGATAATCGAATGAGTCGTGTTATGTCGTAGGTAGCTCGCGGGCGAACACGGAGCAGGTGACTATGTGTGCAGGCGTTCGACCGCGTGCTGCACGCGGTGGCAGGATCCTTCCGAGCAGTCCCGACCGCGGAAGCGTCCCGCGATCTCTTGTCACATTGAAGACTGGCATAAATTTCGCTTAGCAATAAATAACTCCACTTATTATCCTACCACCTGAACTATTACTGGTTTAGTGAAGGGGTCCCGCCACATGTCCGGGGGGTCCGTACTGGGAGCTGGTGGCTCCGCTGTGTCCGTCAGAGCCGCTGTCATCTCCGCCGCTGGCACCGAAGTCACCGCTGATTTCGATTCCACCGTGACCGCCAGCGCCGCCGCTAATGCCAGAGCCGGATCCGCCGCCAAGAGAGATGCCACCGAGGTCACCGCCGCCGACGCCGCCGCCGATAGCGCCACCACCAATACCGCCTCCGATACCGCCAGCATCGCCACCACCGATACCACCGCCGATGCCGCCCTCCTTCTGGGTCTGGTACTTGATGAAGTAAACTTCTGGTTTTGAGGGCTGAGTGGGCGCGGCGGTGGGGATGACGATGTCGGGCTGTTCTTCGGGCTTCTTGACGAGCACGTAGACGAGGGTCTTCTCTTCGTTCTGGGGCTGGATGGGGATGATGGGGGCGGTAGGGGTGGGAGGAGTCGGGGCCTTGATGAAGATAATCTTGTAGTGCTTTTGGGGAGGAGCAACTTCAGGGATACGGGGCTGCCTCTGCTCAACGGGTTCTGGGGGTGGGACATGGACGTAGATGTGCTTCTGGACTAGAGCAGCCCCGTTGTATCCACCGGCATATCCACCATCATCTCCTCCGAATCCCCCTCCGATGCTACCACCTCCGATGCTGCCACCTCCGAAAGAGAGTCCTCCAGAAGAGTGTCCACCACCGAACGAGAGTCCGCCGCCGGAGTGGCCGCCAGAGTGGCCGCCGCCGAAGGACAGACCGCCTCCCGAGTGTCCTCCACCGAGGGAGATGCCGCCGGAGTGTCCTCCTCCGACGGACACGGTCCTATGTCCACCCGAGCTGTATCCTCCCGAGCTGGGAGCCGAGTAGCTGTAGCCTACTGGGGGTTCGGGGCGGCCGTAGGCCAGCGCCACGCAGGCGAGTACCTGTAACAAACAAGCATAATTTTAAACATACAATACTTGAAATTGAGATTGAACACAAGCCGGCGACATGAAGCCGTGATTGGATAGGGACGAGGCAGCTAATCGAGCCTCGTATTTAGAGCGCGAGGCGCCAGCGACGCGAGTGCCCCGGATGAGGGGTGAACGCGTCCGATACACGGAGCGATTACTTGACACCAGGCGCCGGTTGCGAACTCCACTCAAATTACTATTTCATTTCCAGTACTTAGATTGAGCATCAACGGAAATCTATAAACTGACAGGATGACTGATGACATGATGGACTATTGGGATGGAAACCTAAATGAAATCGTGATTTGCTCAAGTTAGCATTACATTGGCCGAGACGGAGTGAAATATGTCCGACAAGTAGGTAACGCTCACAACCACAACATACCGACTATTTAACTAACATTGAACAAAATATGAAACGCGCAGCATTATCAATTCGCAAAGCATAATTATCCCATCGATTTGATGGTGTATGTAAGTTTTGTAATAAATATAACAAGTACGAAAGTGACTCTTTTGAAGAAACTGTGCAAAACGTGATGTGACGTAAGATCGGCTCGTATGCGGTAGTCGTAAACGAGTTGAAATAATGTGTGTTACGCAAGAGGGACACGGGGAATTTTGGCGGTAGTTGATTTCTGTATACGTACTAGGTTCTTGGAATACAGATGGATGCGTTACGTTTATTGCGCGTATGTAAAGAGTGGCCGTGTGGAAATGGACTGAGTGAAATGTAGATCGCACCCGAAGTGAATAATGATCGAGAGGTCTTTTCATAAGCGTGAGTAACAAATGCGATCCACATCAGGGAGGCTGGCTGCCCTGCGCCGCCCGTTTAATTCATGCTCACGTGTATAAAGGAACCGTTACCCTAAATTGTACCATTATTATATTTTAGCCTTATTCATTCCTGGCTTTTATTTCTCACTGCCAATTTACAAGAGACCAAATTCATTTTGTGTTGTATCGAATGGTACTCTACTGCCTTTTATATTTATTTAATTTTTCGTTTGTTAAGTAAGGAATTTTAATTGACGGACAAATCTCTATGAATATCTTATTTTAGAGTCTGTATTTTTGAAATTCACGACAATGTCACAAATTAATGAATTTTGCACAAACTCCTATTAAATTATGAATATTTTTGGCAATTAATCACAAACACTAATTACATAGAACTTTTGTTTCACTATTACACTTCAACGTCACTGAAGTATTAGTTTTCACTATTTGGCACACTGCGATATCCAATCACTGAACACTTCACTTCAGTTCCAAATTTCCTGAAACGCTGATTATGTTTTGTTTAAAATGTCACAATTAGGAACACAATTTTAATTAAAAAATTAAATTATTTAAAATTATAATTATTTATCAATCGCATGTGCCAAACAGTAAATTAAATAAATGTAATAAGTAAATCTGCCGCGAGCTGCTTACCATGAATGCGCGCATATTATGCTTGGGTGCGGCGGCTCCGAGTGCTAAAGACCTTTACTCCGAAGTCGAGTGGTGAGACCGATTAGAACAAATCCACTTTTTGGAGATGTTCCTGTGGCTGTGAGCTTGTGTTAACTGATGACATTCGCCATGCCGACCCGCTCTTAAATAGTAAGGGGCTCATCTCGTCAGAACACTCCATCCCTACGAGCATTTCACTCGGTAACATGCAACTATCGTCATTATTTAACAAATATACGGTCCTTTCTTTTCGCCGAGGTCCGCGGCCGACGCGGGCGCATTCGATACGCTGCCTTAGCGACCAGCGCTCGCCTGCACGCACCGCCTGGCTCGATAAACATATCCACTACAGGCTACTTTGGCGCGGACGCATCGCCCGTACAACTCGATCGTTTTTTTTTGTAATCAATATCTATGTTGGTTTCCGTATAATGCATCAGCCGTCTGAAATTCTATCTAACTTGGTCGCTTGTATAACTCGGCGGGAATTTACGCTCCACACAAAGATTTTAATCAGCGTTAGAGGAAATACATTTAAGATTTGGTTGATACTGGGTGCTGGGCACAACGTCGACGGGACGTGTTTTTATTTCCTTTGGCGACTACGGAGCGTAGGTACGAATAGCGAAATTGAATCATAAAACTTGCTTGTTGTTAATTTCAGGGCAAACAGATTTCCCCGGTTAGCGGTAAACGAGAAGCCCTCGGTAAATTACTTTGTTTGACCATACTCTTTGCAACTTTGTTATAGTTGATCCAGCGCTAGAGTTGGAAACTGCAATGCTGAACTACGAGTATTAAATTGAAACAAAAGCGGACGTGAGAGGCGGAAAATGTTGGGCTCTTGCTTTGTTATCATTTCTAGTAGCAATGCAAAGTTGACACAAACAGATTTAAGGGAAGTGAATAGACTTTATTGTGTATACAGAGACGCGGTGATGTCAGCATTGTTCTAGAGCACAGGTCACCGAGTTGTGTTGTCGTTCTGACGGATGAAAAGGGCTACTTGACGAAGATTTTGTACCCATAATAGCAATTTACTTTGATCACAAAAACATTTTTAAACGAAAACTTTTAGCGTTATTCGTATCCGGTACCCGATATACGCACATTACAAAATATTTAAAACTGAACGCCCTTAACAAACGCCATTTCTTTCCGGGAGACAATTATACCATATTAAAATCATAACCCTGAACTGCATATATATACAATTAAAAAACAAGATATACTTGAATACTCACACAAAAAAGTCGGTATAACCAACAGTTTAATCTATCAAGCTCATATTCGAATCCTTACAATCATCTCCTTTTTTCCGATCATCAAAAAGTAAACAAGGAAAAAGTTTTGCAGCGCTTAACCAGAAAAGCTATCACAATAAAGTTTCCGTAAAACATTTTACGACTTTAACATCCTTTTCAGACATTGAAATTAGCGTCAATAGACAAGGTAAAATGTTAATATTTTTAATGTAAAAAGCCGTTTTCATATAAAGAGATGTATGAGGAGGATTCTCCCTTTTTTTTAGTTTATTTTATTCAGATTATTTTTTATTAATTACATTAGTGCTGTAGAAATGTAAGTAATGGAAAACGAAGCATATTTCTGTGGCCAGAATTCGCGTGTTTGAAAATACGAGTAATTTTTGCTGTTCACAAAGTAACCACTAAGTGGATACTACTAAGTAGCTTTTTACTGTTCCTCTAGAATGTTCTAACTAAAATTTTAATTGATATTAGTGAGATGTTTACGACTAAGAATTTGTATAATGGCGTTGTCCCGGAGGAAGCAATGGTGGCGTAGTTAAATATAATGGGAGCGACTTGCTGCGTTCATATACAGCCTAAGTTTACTTTGGTAGTTTTATGTAACATGCCTGTGTTCGAAATACATTTTAGGAACGTTACCTAGGTCATACATGTACCGTAACTATGACTAGATTTTGGTAGGAAGGAATAGAATAGAATAGAATGCTCTTTAATATGTACACCATATAAGTTACAGAAAATATAGATGAAGAAGACATTACATAGGGTGACACAATGGGCGGCCTTATCGCTAATAGCGATCTTTTCAAGACAACCTTTGGATGGATTTTCAAGACAAAAGTAAATATAGTACTATAGGTAGTCTTAGGTGTACTATTTATATATACAATAAATAAATAATAGATAAATATATACAATAATAATTATGGAACAGTAAGCATAGAACCGAAGTAAAAACGATCAAAGAGAGAGGTAGTGATTTTTAACACTCAACATCTTCTTTATTACTATTTTTGTTATTTTTAACTATCTACTGGTAATTCTAGTGTTAATTATTATTGCTATATTATGGAAGAGCGGAGTCTCCTAACACAGGCATTATTTGCTTAAAAGGAGGCTCCAAACACAAAACCCTTATGTTAACTAAAGCATTAATAAATAATAATTATTATTATTATTATTTTTGACCATTGTTTTAAAAGTGGACAAAGATTGAACACGCCTTACCGACACGGGCAAGGCATTCCATAACCGCACCGCTTGAACCGTAAAAGATTTGTCGTAGAAGCTGGTGGAATGCATCGGCATCTCTATTCTCAAGTTTTCCGATGACCTCAGATATCTATTATGTGTGTCATGAAGGAACTTGAAACGTTCTTTAAGATAAGAAGGGGTTGCAGAATTAAACAGAATACTGTTGAGCAAAAATAAAATATGAGGCTCCCTCAATGTAGGCGTCCGATCTGTGAAAGCCTTTATTCTACTTAAATTAAGATCCTAGATGACGATGCTTGGGGGCTTTATGACCAGCAGTGGACGTCGTCGACAGTTTAAAAATTGTGTTGATATTATCATGGATGTGGAAGATATCAGAAATTTCATTTTAATAGTATTTTTATAGAAACAACAGACAGATATTTTCCAACAATATCATCTTAATGCTAACTGCAATCATGGTGCTGCATGCAGGTAATTAATTATTATTGCTTAGTCATGACACTGCTCTTTTATATTACACTACTAATAGCTACTACTACTAGGCTAATACTAATAGGGACTAGAATTTAAAACGATTTAAATAAAGTAACGGGTAAAATATTGATACCTATTAAAAACATTTGAATTCAATTTCAGTACCCGATCCTGAACAAACATTCAGGACTTGTGTTTATTCTACGCGATGTACATTGTGTGAAAGCTCACCAGGCAATTAAACTGAATAATAAAATAGATAAAAATGCACTAACTAAAAAATACATTGAAGGCACTATATGACTCCATTCTGTCACTTTGTTATTCGTTGAAATTGAGAAAAATAAAAGCTTTCATTTTGAAAAGTGTATGTTTGTTTTTTCGCAAAATTAAAACTGTAATTGAAAAATCAAGAGTTCTCGATATCAGCAAAATGTTCCCCACACCTAAGTAATCTTATAGTACTTATAAACTGAGATTTCTGCTTGGTATGTGAAGGTTGACGGTGCCACCATATTTTAGTGTACAAGTCAAGTGCATACATACTTATACATGTCTACTTGACCATTGGGTTGATTGGCTTGACTTGATTTTTTTATTTCAAAACATGTTATTACAGCACTGTACCACTTGGTATTATTAAACAGCATACAAATAACCGTAAGCAAAAAGAGGAATTGACAATTTGGTCAAGCTACCAAGAAACATAAGATTTTTATGGACAACAAAGCAAATATTCCATTGTTTTAAGTCAAACGAAAAACATAAAATACAAAGTGAAAAGAAAAAGATTGTTGATCTCACAAGCGGTGTCAAGTGTTTCTTTTGAGTAATTTTCGTATCTTCATTTTAATAAACCGTATAAAATACTTTTCTTTCTCCTTCTTGGATGAATATTACCCATGTAAAGTTAGTTCATTTGGTAAACGAACTAACTTTAGATTGGTCAAAATTTTGGGCAATTTTTTTTTGCCAGTTTTAATGAAGGCATTGCGTAATAACTCAGAAATCATTCCACGCAGTAAAAATTCACGAAGGACCAATATAATTTCGATTCATTGCTTCCATCTGCGTTACGTATTCAAACCTAGTTACATTAATTTTATTAACTGTGTTTTTCTCTCCCAGAAATAAAGTGCTAATCACATTATCCCTTAATTCCTTCAGCTAGACACGGCCTGTGTCCTTACAAGGCTGCCAGATTGTCCCACATTACGAAATAGTCCAGAATAAGTGCTAGATACCATCCACTTACTGGGTTTTATGTCAATATTACTGCCATTGACCTAATTTGCAAGGATATATTCAATGACCTATATTTCAAATTTAGATTTAAAAAATACAGCTTTCAGACCCAATGAGCAACCTGATTGGTAACCCAAAATATCCATACCGAAAGTCTTAAAGAAATCCGTTCATACTCATAGAAAGTAATGCCCGTATAATACATAAGAAAATATGGAAAACGTAGGTAAAAAAAAATATTGGAAATATCCAATATTAGCTCGTCGTCAACAGGGATGCTGCGTAAACAAATATTCTAGTTTATACATGGTGAACATATTCTAAGCCACGTCTTCCATGCGCAAGGTATAAATCCAGCTAAAGATAGGAAAGCTGACTTCAGTAGCTTCTTTACATCTGCGATTTATATGGAATGGCTATCGAAACATTTTACCTTGATAGGCATTTTTTACCAAGGTTAAGAGATTGGTTCAATTAAGGTTTAATAACGCAATTATCTTCTCATTCAATACTGTACGCAAACTGATTGATGCACTACAAACATGTAATTATCCAATGTTATCTTTACATATATTATCTTTTATAAGACTGGCCTGTTGGTCTAGTGGTTAGTGACCCTGACTGCAAAGCCGGAGGTCGTGGGTTCGATTCCCACCCAGGACAAACTTTGTGTGATGAGCATTATTGTTTGTTCTGTGTCTGGGTGTAATTTATCTATAATATGTATGTATTTATAAATTATATAAGTATGTATATCAGTTGTCTGGTTACCATAACACAAGCTCTGCTTAGCTTGGAATCAGATGGCCGTGTGTGAGTTGTCCCAAGATATTATAATTATTATTATTATAAAATATTTGGCTTTCCGACTACCTACCTTATTATGTACCTATACCGCTATTGCGATTCGTAAATTTACATTTTTACACATATTCTAGGCAATTAAATGGCTTTCGTTACATATAATTAATAAAATTATAATAATGCAATATGTAAACAAAACAGTTTTGCGTATTTGATAACTTTGGAATAATTAATATTTTAGTATTTTTAAATGTCTTTAAAATACTCCGGGACCCAGAGGTCCCGAAATTCGAGAGTCCTAGCCTATAGGGGGTAAGTCTATAAGGGGCCGAAACCAACTTGCAAATGCACGTTGAACCTTTGGAATCGGATGAGGCACCAACAATCGTCCTTTCATCCACTACCTAAGTGTACCCAAGATTTATCTCCGGTTTGTCAAGGACTATTTTGCAGATAGAAAAAATATTGGGCTATGGTTCTAAGTGGTTATCGTGGACTGATTCCTTGAACTGTGGAGAAATTTTACCACTGCAAGGACAAAGGCCTCCTGTGCATTTTTCCACCTTTACCACTCTTCCTCATTGACGAAAGAGTTCAGCTCACCCCGCTACCCTCTTTTGAGCACGCAGCGTCGTTTTGTGGCATATTTTGCCCCTTTTAGGAAGATGCATGGTATAAATATTTAGCGATATAAAAAGCGCGGCATATAAAATTACAGTCCTGATTACCATAACGTATAATTACATTAACATAACATCAATCATTTAAGTGCAGCCAGAAAATAACAAAAGTGAAACTCAATTATTCTATAAAAAATAATATAGTATGAACGAACTGCAGCGCCTAATTAGAAATTTCACATCTTCGTATTTCCAAGGGATCTAGAAATGGACTGCCTCAGTCAATTTCTCGTATTGGTTAACTTACATCTTGTTTAATTAACGTCTTGTAGCGGATCCTACGAGTAATAGACTTGTTAGATACGTCAACGTCGATTTTGTGCATGCACACCTCCGGATCGGATTCCCCGGGTTCCCTTGGTTCTAAGCGCGTAATGGATAGAAACATCTGACATTTAGTTGAGAACACTGTCAATGTTAGTTTAGGAGCTGCATTTAATCCGGCTTCCACACACTTTCAGTTGTTACGTTATCATATGAGCTAGATTTAGAATAGTATCTTCCTTTCTTCTGGTGCTGTCGGTAGGGATTGTATAAAGATAAGTTCACATTACTGTGTTAGGGTGTGTCGTGGCGAAGGATCACTAATCAAACGTGTCTATTCAAGCTTTCGTCATATCACAACAAGTTTTGTAGCCAATCAACGACACGACACAACACACTTATGTGAACCTGGCTTATGTGTGGAGTACAGCCGTGGTAGATAATAACATTAGTCAGCAATCAAAGTGTTAGGACTGCCTATAGGATGCACCAGACGATGTACGTCTGCCTCGATACCGTTTAGTAAAAACCTCATCAAAGTTTTGTGTCTATTCACCCCTCAGTTCCTATTCACCCCGTTTTACCGGTACTTGCCTGGCTATTTTAATCCTGAATCTTCTTATTCTCCTAGCCAACTATCCCAAAGGCTCGGAGTCTAAACGAATTTCCGAAGATCTAGGACCCCTTAAATCAGTGGCGGCATGTGACGGACCTGCATAATTAATAATGCTAGCTAGATAATTACAACACACAATCAATCCACTTATGTATGTTATCCTAACGTTTTTCTCATACAATACAATAGAAGAGGATTGTCAAGATTTTCGTTAGTTAACATTGTTAGTAAAGAAATTAGTTTTTAATTATAAGAGTAGAGAGGAATCATGAATAAATAATAAACGGGCACGCGTCGGTTTGTAGATAGGTGACTATCTTAACATACCGAGACTCCTCCGTGTCTCGGAAAGCCCATTAAACCGTTGGTCCCGGCTCTTATTTGTAAAACTCAAAACTCTAAAAAGCTTATAAGAGTAACTTTGTGCTATTGGAAATCTAGCTTCTGACGTTTCGGAAATTCCCATTCAAAAGATAAACTATGAACATATTTTAGTTTTCTGGTAATTACTTTAGGGAATAACTTTGTAAAGATTTGATTTCTAAATGGGTAGGTGGCAGGTATTGTGCCATTAGGTAGTCAAAAAAAAATGTATTTGTATTAAATACAATTAGGTACATTTATTTAGGCATTAAGAAATCGCTGTATAATAAATTCATTTTATTTGACATCAAAGTGCTAATTGGAAAGATAAAACCGCAGAATAGAGTAGAAGCAACCTAATACTCATGAAATTCAGCCAGGCTTGCATGTTAATGCCTACAATCTGCATTAAATTACTTACTTCTAATTGCACCTAATTAATGGATTGTACACTGTAATTGCGCTAGTGCAAGGCTGAGGCCCATATAACAAGACATTTGAAGGACCTCCACTCGTGTCAGTTGCTATGACAACGGTAAAAACCCTCGGTAAAGTCAATAAATACAAGCAAGCTTTATGTAACTGCTAATTTCGTAATTCGAGGAGGAGTTGAATTGGAGGAACTGACTTGGAATATGGGGCATAAGGAATATTCTCATCCAAAGAAAAACCAGCATTGGTCATTGCGCTTACTAACCGTGTGTCAGCGATTCTGGTCATGTTTGGTCCATTGTTATTCACGTTTAATTTTCTTTTTAACCGACTTCATGTTTTTTTGTGTTTGTTACCTCATATCTCCGTCATTTATGAACCGATTTGAAAAATTCAAAGGATACTTCTCGATTGGTCCCATTGAAATTTATCAAAATCGGTTCAGTAGTTTGGTTTTTAAATCCAAATAGCTGGAAAAAATATGTGGAAAAATTATCCATGTAGGTATACGAAATTGCGTATTTTTGCTTTCCTATGATTTTCCAGTGGTGTTGTTAGGTGTGGGGTAGGCACCACTAAAAAGTGAAAAATAAAAAAACTTTTTTACAAAAAAACCGACTTCAGTCTTTTTGGTTGCTTCTTCGTTATTTGACACCGACTTCCAAAATTAAAGTTATTTTGTACTTTGTAGTGTTGTTTTGGAAGTCGGTTTTTTTGTGAAAAAGTTTTTATCGTACTTTAATCAATCTTATCACGTAGTATCTTTTGACATAATTATGAGCAATCTATTTCCTCTTCAACTTGAACTGATCTCCATATTATTATACTAGCTGTGCCCGCGACTTCGTTCGCGCGTGCACTTCGTATTAAGCAAGATTAAGTATATATATGTACATAAGTACACAAACTCACTAATGTATGTATGTACTCATCATGATTATGACATGATTTCCAAAATTACGAAGAATGAACGAACGTTAACACTTAAAAATTTCTTCGTGAACAATATTACTTGTTATGTAATGTTCATCAGTAAGTAAAAACAGGCTTTGCACGCTGCTTACTCGCGATAAAGCGACATACAGTTGACCGTGCGAGAAACAGGACTTCCGCAGATCCACAACAACACGACTCATAGTTTGTCCCTGAGCTTTATTAATGGTCATGCCAAAACTATCAGAAGAGAAGTCTCCGCAGAGGACACGGTGGAGCATACGGTGGAGGCCTGTCCTGCTTGGGCGGAGCATTACCATGTCCTCGTCGAGGCGATCGGCCGCGGCGACCTCCTTCTGCAAAGCAGTAATGCTAGTGGAGTCTCCTTTATTTCAGGCGGTCCGCGTGAGGGAGAAGCAAACCTCATGCCTCGGGGTCTACTCTCTAAGCTCGCAGTCCGTAGTTTCGTAGTGTTAGGCGTTTCTTACTCCGTATCACCTACGGACTTACGATTAGTCCCGAACCCGAACTAAGAATTAATGACAGCACGATTTGACAATTATTCCCAGTTCCCTTTAGCCGCCGAAAAAGACGCCCCAGGCGTCGGGAGCCGCAGGCCAATTCCCAGCTACCGTAAACGCGGGCCTGCAGACGGCGAGCGTTGGTTGGCTCGCTGTCCGAACACAACCAGGCCCGGGTTGACGGAGCGTCGTAGCTAGGGTTGAGGAATTTGTTCGAAAGAGTCACCGCCAGCCTCATCCAGGATGAGGCTGGCATAGGAACGTGGGGATTGCAACACGAATTGAGAGGCCTATGCTCAGCAGTGGGCGAAGTCGGGCTGTGGATTATAATGATGATAC
Source organism: Melanchra persicariae (assembly GCA_947386135.1). NCBI lineage: Eukaryota > Metazoa > Arthropoda > Insecta > Lepidoptera > Noctuidae > Melanchra > Melanchra persicariae. The sequence goes on along the minus strand of OX376643.1, from coordinate 14,219,052 downwards.
ATGATGATGCTAAGGTTGTTAACTCGCGATAGAGCTACATAAATTTGTCCATGGGAAGACCAACCAGAATAAAAGTCAACCCCCGCAGAGGACACGGTGGAGCATACGGTGAAGGTCTGCCCTGCTTGGGCGAAGCACCGCCGTGTCCTCGTCGAGGCGATCGGCGGCGGCGACCCCTCGCTACCGGCTCTGGTTCACTCTATGGCCCAGAGCGAGGAGGCATGGGAAGCCGTCACCTCCTTTTGCGAAACAGTAATGCTAGTGAAGGAAGACGCGGGCCGCGTGAGGTAGAGGCAAACCTCACGCCTCAGCCGCCGCAACAGAAGAAGACGCCTTGGGCGTCAGGAGTCGCAGGGCGATTCTCGGCCACCGTAGGCGCGCGCCTGCGGACGGCGAGCGTTGGGTGGCTAGCTGTTCTTTAACAACCAAGCCCGGGTCGACGGAGCGTTGTATTCCACGCGCGCCAGAGCGAAAGAAATCATTTGATGATTTCCCATCCAAAAAAAAAAACCCACAATGGATAGAGTGGAGTAGAGTAGAGACTCCATTGTGCGTAAGTGTCCTGGCTAATTTTGCAAGCCTAGCTCCGTCCAAATGTACAGAAGCCACCAGAGTGCTATACAGGTTGAGTGGAGAGACGACCGATAATACTCAACCCGCAAAAGAGTGATAATCTGAGATTAAAGTCAGGTCAATCACTTAGCACTCACAAACCTATATTTACCACCTGTATATGTACATTATGGATTGCAATAAATGATTTGAATTGATTTAAAACCTGCAGACTTCACCGTTCCGAGGATTTTTTCACGTCGGGAAGCCACGACCAGGATGACGTAGCCGACTGATTCCTCGTTGTCGAAGCAACCTCTGTAAATTGGGCTGTCTGTGGTGCTTATTTTAACAATTTTTAGGGGCAATGACCCGTAATAATCCCTAATATTACTGGAGTAATTTTTAAGCTTAAGCTGAGAAGTCGTTTTATTAGTCGCGTGTATAGACATATCATTGCCATTTTTCACTGCAATCTGTAACCCGTGACCATTTGTTGTCATGAAGTTCAGTTCTTCTCTGGTGAATTTATGTGCAAAACAATGAGAAAGAAATAAAGAAGAAAGGAGGAGTGGGTACGGGTCCAGCACTACCATCTCGGAACCTCTCTTCGCGAGTTCTTCTGTGGCTTCATTGCCTAGGGATCCACAGTTCCCCTTGCTGCTCTGGAGTGTGAAACCCGTACCGATAATTTCTGGTCCTAGGCTGGTCACGACAAATCACCGGCTCACTGGGAATTGAACAGTTTTGTTTCAAAATAAACAGAAAATAATTGAAAAGAGGGATCCTGGGAAATAAATCCAAGAGGTGAAAGGCTCGTCGAGTCGAAGCTCCAAAGTCTTAAGCATCGATGCCGAGTTGCTAGTATGTCGGTTTTCTATCGGTTGCATTTTGGGAAGTATGCAACGGAATTGCATAGTTTAATTCCGCCAAGCCAAGTTCCATCATCGGACCACAAGGCGTACGCTGGTGCGCCACCAGTACACGGTGGACATCACACCCAAATGAACAAAACGTTTTGGAAACACAATAATTGTGCATACAGCCAGGGAGTGGAAATCCCTGACTGAGTCCGTGTTTCCTGATAGCTACAGCCTGACACTACCTACTGCCCAGTCTTGTCAAGAGTGAATAGGTACGTGCTCCATCTTCGATCACATCATCGTTTACCATCAGGTGAGATAGTAGTCAAACGCGTTCCTATCAATAGTAAAAAAAAATGAAAACAAAGTCAGTGGTGCAATTTCAGTTTTTTTTTATGCACCAAATTTAAATAAAAAATGCACATAACGCTGGGTAAGTATGAAAAGAATAATATTATTTGTTGAAATTTTCATGCTGTTGATAGTAAGTACAGTTTCGCCCAACAGATGGCGTTGCGAGTACCATTTAGATACGTACCCGTACTTACTATGCATGTAGATAATAAGTTGATTTCTTCTAGATTGCCACATTTCCTATCAGGTTTATGTGTAAATGTTATCTACATTAGTTTTGTATTTTTAACGTGATGCGAACAAAACAGAATAGGTACATATAAACAGAAAATAGGTTCTTTGCTAAAAAATATGCAAAATACAGCAATAACATATTATTAATATGTGAAAATATTAGGTTTGGTAGGAATAAAAAACTAAAGAAATAAATAAGATAAAAATAATCCAAAAATAATTACAACTTTCGTGGGATTCGAACCCACAGCAAGTCGTTCGAGAGGCAGGCTTTATACCAACGGACTATGAGATCTGTTGACAACTGATTAAATAGCCGATAGGTTAGCTCCCTGAAAGGGTTCCACATCAGGTGCTCTAGACCTTCATTTTTTTTATGTCGACAGACAGTACTCATCATGTTGACCAACTATTCCTAAAGCGGTATATTAATATCTCTTATAGATTAGCCGGGCTGCTAAGGTTCCACGTCTTGTATTCAGATCTTCAAAATAAATTATAGCCTATATGTTGGCGAGGAATAATAACTATACAATAAAAAAAGTTTCATCAAAATCCGTCCAGTGGTTTTTGCGTGAAAGATTAACAACAGACAGACAGACAAAAAAAAAAAAAAGCATAATTTTGGCTTCTACTGGTTATATGAAGCACCCCTGGAATATTTTTTTTTATTTTCATTCAATGTACAGAATTGACGTCTTCTACAGTTTTATTATATGTATAGATTTTATCTTCTCACAACATTCCTCATTGTGTACTAGGATGATTAAACTGAGTAGGGAACTAAACTATTAATTACTTGTACGTTATGGCCACAATGTCAACACGAGCTGGCGCATCAATTTGCGACGTGCATAGGTATTGCTTTACTTGGTAACGTAGTTTAACCTCCAAAATCGTCTTCGTTAATCATAATAACACTTGGTCTCTTCAGATTGCTCAACGCATTCCGTTCTACGCAATTGAGCAATAAAACTTTAAACTTCAACTTAGGAACAGTAATAAAGTGTGTTTCATTAATAGAAGATAAAATTCCGGTGATCTGGAAGCTCGGCTTCCAATCCAACCAAATTCAGCCGAGTACAGTGGATATTTTACATGGAACAACTGGTTACTGTTACTGGATTAACTCGATCCTGGGCAAGACTGTTGTCAGATTTCTCGTCTTCTGTCTGACTGTCAAAGATCTACAAACGTCAGCCGGGACTTGGTAATGGGAGCCGGGAGCTTAACTTGCTTTCCAAAGCACGGAGGAATCTCGGTGGGTTACAATGGTCAATTGGTCACCCATCCACGGAATGACCTCTCCAAGCCTAGCTTAACCTTGAAGATTTCCGTATAATCCGCGCGGCTAAGGTGCTGCTGCTAATATTTAGCTAGAAAAACACAAGCTAAAAAAATATAAAGTATGTTTCCTTTCTAAAAAATAAAATGCAGGTTATCTGGAGCCGTCCATCCTTTTTTATTTAACAATGCTGAAACATTGTACAATTTAATTTATTAGCCTCAGAGAAAGGAGAGCGTTAAAAAAGTGACTGTTCTGCCACATCTATACAGATCTTGTTAAAATAAAACCTGTTTTTAAAAGTATTCCGGTTATGAATGGATGCTAGTTTTGTGCATATGTAATGACCGTCGGGGCTAACGAACGTGTAGTTTAATTGGTTTCATTTTCGTCCGCTCACAAGGAATACACGAAATACTAGTCGTGCGTGTTAACTTGACACCGGGCTCGAATGACGTTTTGACTTTTTATTTAAATTGAACAATTCGTCTTCGATGAAAACTATATACTTAACCGCGTTGGCATCACTGTTACCGTTGAAAAAGTGTGTCAAGCCAGGTGCAGTAAATGGGTTCGTACTTTGTATGCCCTCGGCCCGATGGAGGTCTCATTAAACGGTACCGAATAAGCAAATAAAATTAGCGAATCAAAGTGATCTGATCTGATATTGTGGTGCGCGGAAGAGCGGGATGAAAAGAGTCCTTGAACCGTTAACCCTCTGCACTCCAGAAACAAATTAATTGCATCGACTACTTACAAGTTAAGTAGATGCCTTCATTCGAAGTACGCGCTCCCACCCCTTACATAACCCGCCTGACAATCTACAGATGGTATATATGAAAATATTAATTAAAATACTTTGCGAGATATTCGTAAAACCGGCATCACTCTTTCATAATTTATTATGAATACCTACCGGACTGCGAAATAAAATACTAGATTTTAACGTAAACACATGTCATATACTTTAGCAGCATAGATTTAAGTGTAAGAATACAATAACATGCTCTTAAAACTTAGATTTACGTAATTGCTGACTAGCTTGGGGCGAATTTGGTTACATCGATTTCCCACTTCTCTCTATCTTGTCGCTAGAACCGAACGATTTTGATAAAACTGAAATTATTTCATAGCCGAAGTCATTGACGAGCTTAATGATTTATCCTCATTCACGTAAAATCAATAGGCATTCCATTGGAACGAAAAGAAATCGGTCTTATTTGCTCATCATCATTGGATGCCTTGTTCCAAGGTCCTGAATATATAGGTAGGCCTCCTCCCTTTAGTATCATGCATTCCTGGTCTATGTGAGTCTCATCCAGGTCTACCCTGCAATCCTATGAAGGTCATCCTCATCTGCAGTGTGATTCTGTAAACATGTCGAAGTGAAGGCTTGAGTGAAGTGATCACGAAGTGAGCTGTCCATCTATGCAATGAAGATGGAATTACAGTTCACTTCGTGTTCACTTCACCCAAACCATCACTTCGACATGTTTACAGAATCGATCGGCTGGTTAATGGTCTACCAACGCTCTTGCTACGCTCGCTTTATTTGCTCATTTAGGGCTTAGGCTGCAAACAGTCGTGCTTGAAGTCTAAAGAGATTTTTTTGGGATGAATAAACTGTATTGCGTGAAATCGAAAGGTTTCACGCAATACAGTTTATTTGACAATTTAAAAATAATTTTGTTAAAACCGAATGATAACTAAAAATCAAATTCTTTGAAGACATCACGGTTACAGCATACAGTTTCGCTCATTGTGTGCCATCCATTCTACTCAGCATGACGTTCCGGGCGAGCAAACAGCGCAAAAACAATGTGGTAACAAATGGCCACAGTAAATTGATACTCCCGCATTCGGAAAGCACAGAATTCGTTTTAAATATTAGTGCAAAGTTCAGGTTCATCTGAACCCGCGAAGATTCTGATAGCACCCGCGTAATGACCATTTAAACGCACACTGAGATTAAAAAGCATCCGAATAAGCTGTTTGGAAAAAGTTCGGATCACTAAATTGTCATTGGTCAAGATCATTTGAAATAGTATTAAATTCCCACTGCTAGGTCACAGGCTTCCTCTCAGGAGAGGGAATGGGCTGTAATCCACCACGTGGGTGCAGTACGGATTGGTATACGAGCTTAAGACGCATGTTTTCGAGTTTTTGGTTTGTTTTCTTTTTTTTTTTTATTAGTGATGGGTTTGCTCTTGACTCTAGTCAATGTCAGATATGACAGAGACAAAGTCTACGATGGAACGAGCTTACCCAGAAGGAGCCTGTTCACTCTAACTTTGAAGAGATTAGGGCTGTAAGCTTTTGGAAACACAGACGCAGGCAGAGAGTTCCACTCCTTTGCTCATTATAAAAGACGTTTGGAAACGCTTAGTGCGAATTGTTGGAATAGCTACAAGGTAGGGATGGTAAGATGCAGTGCGTCTGGATGTCCGATGGTAGAAGGGGGCCGGTGGGATGAGGTCGTGGAGTTCTTGGGCACACTCACCGAAGTACAATCTGTAGAAGACCGATAAGCAGGCAACCTGGTTCCAAGATATTTTGTCAATAGTGTCAGGTCAACACCGATTTTCAGCCCTGAACAAGCTAAAATCTTCCAAAGGCTTCAGTTTTTTTGCTTATTTTAGTTTAGAAGAGTAAAAGACATTTAGGTAGGTAAATCTAAAGCCTTAGGGAAACAGCCCCATACAAAATCATATAATCTAGATATCACTCGTACATACAACACCGAACTTGTAGTAACTCATGTTGGTTTCAACATTCAACAACCGACACAATGTATGTACCTACTAACTGTATTTTATATACGAAAGGGTTTATATGGCTTCACTTGTACAATTTATTATTGACGAAGCCAATGAAACTTGATTAGAAAACGTTATGTTAGAAATAATTGCAGACTGATTGGTCATTGAGCTCATTGTACTTGATGATGTCTCCAATCACTGTGAATAGCAGGAAATGAATACGTTTTGGTTAGTTGAAACTAATCACTACTGAATAGTTCACCTGACCAACAGTATCTTCATAACTCGAAAATAAGTACCTGATTTATGTGTTTTATTAGAGTAGTTTGACTAAAAAAATAATAATTCATATCATTAGGATGAAGCACAGTAGTGTTTCGAAGACCAGAAACAATGCGTGAGCTAAGCTAAGCCAGGCTCAAGACTTTGTAAACTTTATCCGGTATGTTACGTAGGTACCATGAAATCAGACACTGGCCTTCGTTCAAGAACATCGTATGCATGCCAATTTTTAATAATTCGGTTTACGTAATATTTTTTTATTCAAATCTTTGCATAGGACTACGGACCTCTATGCATCGTCCGACATTCCCATAACTTGTGAATGTTCTTAAACTACTATTTTATTACTGAAGCGTTTTATGACGTTCGATTCGTTTTATTATTTCCCTAAGACGACGATGTATATGTTGCAGCCAACTAGCTTAATTTGCCGTTTTATTAAAAACCTAGCCTTTTCATTTAACTGCGCCGTTTAATTAGCGATGTAAGTGACATGGACAAAACATTTATTTAAAGATAGCACTTAGATCGCTGAAAAATCGGCGCAGTTAAATAAACCGCTTATTAAGCAAGTTGACTGCTACTTAAACATTCCCCTCTTACTCAAAGAATACCATAAGCCAATTACATTAGTCATTTGTATTTTATGACTGCTATGGTTATAATTATCTGTTCATGAATGGCTGCCTCAATATTTAAATCAAGAAAGTAATATGTAAATGCGCAGCTAAATTTCATAATAATTATTGTTATTTGAATATTAAAACTAGCTATCGTGAAGTGACACTAAAGGCTGGCTCACAATGCAGTACCTCTGATATACCTACCTTTTTTTCTGGACGCGAAATCTTCAAATGACTCCTTCCGCTCTGGGCGGAGCGGAACTGACTAAAAGCCCATCTGTGTTCCTCCTAATGCCCTTTGCGTTCCAGGGTCGCGGTGACACTTTCGCACACCTACGCCCACGTTCACATCATGTTTCAGATAACAAAGGGCCAATTCTACTAATTTGACAGATCAATCTGACAGATTGCGACTGACATGCGAATGTGAACGTTGCTTAAAAATTAGTAGAATTGCCACTCAGTTTGCAATAAATTCAACTTTGTTCGAAAATAAATTATCAATACTTTGAAGTGAAATCACAAGATGCCTACGTATTGGAAAAAAAATTCGAAAGAGATTTTTAATACGTAGTTTTTAAACTTATTCAAGATTTTTTTTTTAGTTTTCGTTCATTTTAAATTGATTCGCCACGCCATCCGTATATGCGGACCCTAGTGCTAAGGCGCTTAAAAGAGTAACAAATGACCTCAGCTCTGCAACTTGAACGGACAAATAAATTAAAACAAATCCGCTAACGAGATCAATCAAATCAAGACGGGCTTAGCAAGGCTTTGGTGCAACAATGATAATATCAATAAAACTAACATTACGATTTACATTTTGGCACTGAACTGTAACCTGTCATAATTGTAGCCGTTAAGCGTTATTTGACCAATTAGTGGAACGACAGACACCTTGAACTATTGCTATTCAGAGGGGTCAGCGGTAGGCAATGTCGGGAGGTAATGATTTAGATATGATTTCCCTCGCATGCGTCTCATTATCTGTGGAGGTCGTGTTACCCAACGCCGCCATACACTACATACGTATGCTCGAGCTGGGCCGCCGGCCAGCCGCAAACCTTGGCACGACCTTTCCAATACATTCACCCGCTAATCAATTAACTTTACAATTTTACTGACATAAATCTCAATCTGATAATCTCTTGTTCTTGTAGTAACAGTCTCTAGACAGTGTCCTTTCTACTGCTTTCATTAAAATAAGGCGAGTTGTTTTGAGATGATGCTGCTATAAAAATGAGAACGAATCTAGCGTACCTGTTCCAAGATTAAAGTGAATGCATCAAAAGTAATTTGTACGTCGAGACGGAGCGTGGGGCGTCAGCGATCGCGGTGAGATAAAACCCTGCAGAAAATAGAGGAGCTATAGAAATGCTATTTCTTCATCGAGCTTCAGCACTCATAAAATATGCAGACGTCCATTACCCAAGAGACTGAAATGATACATACAAACTATTCATATCGAACCTCATTTTTGCTTATGCAGCGCCCACGACACCCATTTTTCATATTTCTTTGTCGACGAATATTTCATCAGTCCGTTCGTTAGTGCTAGCTTCCTATTCACATTAATCATCTGTTCTTATTAAAATGCTGCACAGCAACGTACATTCTAGAAAGCAACGAGCTTTTTCGAATATCAGGCTGATTGCCAAGGGTTTAAATTATTTCATTAAGCGCCAAATTAAATCCGGCCTAATCGGATTATAAAACGCTTTTGAAATTAGGCAAACAAAACCTTTTTACAGTTTAAATGAATGACAACTGCTAAATTGAAGTCAGGTTTAGTGTAAAGTTATTTTTGTAACCTTGACGTTATTGTGTAAGTTGGTACTGAATTAATCGTATGATTTTCTTCACAATCTGTATCATCTCTAAGGCGATGAAATTGCTGGGTGCTATAGTAACCATCTCTCATCCATTGTGAAATGCTCGCCCAGCAGATTCATCGGCAAGCAGCACAAAAAATAAAACCATCTTAACCTTAGAACATTCCACTATAATTAACCAACAGTTAACGATGATTAACGATTACGTCTTCTAACTCTTAAGTGTAAACAGAAATGCTGCTTTTCAAGTATTACTTAATTTCTCGGGCCGCAACGCTGTGGCTTCCATGCGAGTAACTTGTTACGGTGTACTCTCAAGTTCAACTCTCACACTTTGCTGTAATTATACTTATTACATGACTTGGCTGACAAGGAAAACTGCCCAATTAGATTGTCAACATTAATTCTTGGCTCAGTCAACCAGCCAATCAGCTGAGCTGTTACATCCACTCCTGAACATAGGCCTCTCCCATGCGCGTATCGCCTGGTTGTCTGACTTCCAAAGCCAATCTGTCCTAGCTGCCTTTGTATTTGGTTCATCTAGATGGACGATGGGCAAGTCCTCCCCACATAAAAAGCCATCTGGAAAGAACGAAGTGCTATGTCGTTCTCTTGCCGACTAAACCCCACAGTTCCTACCTGCCATGAGTGACTGATAAGCGATCTCCAATCCAGGTTTCGTCAACTCCAGTGGCTGCCGAACCTTTGAAAACATTACCAGCTCACTATCACTTCAATTCTCTCATTTAAACTTATTTTACCACTTACACAGGTAAAAAAGTGAGTAATGAACAACCACTTTGTAGACACGATAAAAAGTTGAGAACCAGACTAATGTTACAACGTTCTCATTCGAAACTTTTAAGTGATAATTCTACTTATTTTATTGGCCGGAGCGATGCTATAAAATAAACTTTCCATTCAAGTTGATCTGAAACAGATAAAATAAAAATGTAATGACTGTTTACGTAGAATTTATAGAGATAAGCTAACTTAGTTTACAGCAGTTAAAAGGACATCATTAACCTAGTTACAGAAACTATTGAACCTCGGAACCCCTTAAAAGTGTCTGCTTCGTTAAGCTAAAGTCGCAAGCGAGATTTCCTATTATAAATTTCTCAGTAGCACCCCTTATCTGGATTTGTACTTGGTTAATGGTAATAAGCTCGCCCCCTATTAGAGCATTACTGGCAAAATGAGGGCGACTGACTAGTCTAACTACACACCTCTACAGACGTGATATTAATTAAAATCCCCACAACATTATCTAAATATAATAATATAACCTAAATAAACACGGAGCGCGGTGCACGATTGTTGTTGTCAAAGTGTGCAAGCGCGTCCAGCAGAATGGCACTCGAGTCGTTTAAGCCCACTCCCGCCACAGTCGCAGTCGCTCGCAACGGGCGGCGCGGCGGTTAAGTTAATTTGCTAAAAATATTGTCATCTTAAAATCACACGACCCTTCCACAAATGGCTACTACAACTAGCTTGACTGAAAAATGTCTTTAAAGGAATAAATTACAGTTACAATTTTATTTAAAAGCTTTAAGCAAGGAGCGGTGTTGGAGAAATTGTAGCTAGGAATCTTGAAATTCTTTGACTACATTATTGTTGATTTAATTGTAGTCTACTAATGTTTGACTTTCGACTGCTCATTTTATTAAAAGAACAATCAAAAGAGTTTTTTCCAAAAAAAGAATATACTGCAGGTAAAAGTTTTGTATCGTCCTTAGGTACTAACCTATAGTAAAGATTGTTTTATTTATTTTGCCAGGCTATGATATTGGGATATGTGATTCCCTGAACCCTTCTGGATTTTGGCTACGAAAATGTTTTCAAGATTTCAAAAAATCAGGACAACAACAGGACAGGAAACTACATCTTCTGATACAGTCTGTTCAATCTACACCAACTTGCATACAAAATAACTTAATATTCTCGGAAAAAATATGATTATTAATTTGATAGACCGTACCGTCGCGGTCGGCCGTCGGAGCAATCCGATTTTTTCTAATTAATTGAGTACTTAATATAATAGTATCAAAGAATCAACAGTCATTCTTTTAGACTATAATCCGGTTCGGAAAGATAATTTTAGCTCGGGAAATCGGCTTTTTCATCGTAGGTATTCGTAGAAGTAGGGATGGCTCATGGTTCATGGCTCAATATAAGTTTATTGCACAAACATTCGTCGTGTTTTTGCTTAGCCCAATACTTGATCGGATGCCAGCAGTCTGGGATGAGGCACTTTATACGACATTTGGCTTGTGCAATAAAATGTGAATAATAAAACAGGGACATCTTTTTGTCTTACATTTTTCTAGAAGTGAATATTTCTTCGTAAATTATCTTACTACAAAATCAAGTGTTTTGATACAGCTTTTTTGATATTTAAAGAAAACACAATTAAAGCTGATGAAAACAATCGAAGGAGCATTCTACTTAACGATGGTGTGATGATAATACGGCAATGTGTTGATCTTCCAAAAAGTACAATTATTTCGGGTGGCTAACAGCATTTTGGGGCCTGTTTTTATTAAAGTGTAGGCAGTTCTAGCCCGGTGGCAGTCGATATAACGAGCCTATAGCCATTTATCGTACACGACTCCAATATCGGGCGGATAACAGGGATTTGCAAGCCAATTACACTTTTTGCTTCACGGGACCTCAAAGTCCGCAACTCCGCAGCCGTGGTTACTACCGTCCTCTTTTTGTTGGCAAGTATTGGAAAAACTAAAATTTTTTTTTATTAAATAATAGGGTTCCAATAAGAAGAAATGAACGATTTGCAGTGCAACCGTGCCGTCAGTTGTCGGACGATCGTTAATGCAAAATGCGTTATAATCTAGGTGGAACAGTGGTACAATAAGGAGCCTTGCCTCGATAGCAAATAAATCGAAACCGATTTGAATTTATTATGTTTTGCCATACAATTTCATGAAAATTGTATGAATGCGACATCGTTTTCTATTTAAATTATTCCAGCTAGTACAATAATTATATCTATTAGGCCCCGGAAAATTGGTTGCATTTTATAATTATAAGCGTCGCGCGACGTCGTGAAATTGAAACGACGGAATAATAAATATCAATTGCAGCTTTAGGTACCTATAATTATTGTGACATTCGTTTGTGAATATTTAATGTAATATGTTTCTACATAGGTAAAGAACATTAAATTGATACGATCGTCCCTATCTAAGCATTTTATTACGCAGATTCTTACACGCAAACACAAAGAAACCAAGCAAACAGAATCTGGCTCCAAAAACTTTTGGCGACCAATTTAAGGTCGCAGCGCTTTCAAATCTACGCACATCCCACCGCTAAGTGTTGCCTTAACATCTGCATTACTGCATAAGAATTTACATACATTACTGGGTGGATAGATTCCGACTAAATCCCCTTTCAAAACATCTGCACAGGCGTATAAGTTTCTACCCACGCCAACGGCGACGCCCGTGTCTTGCATTCTGATTATAAATTTTGTTGATTAGGTACTCCAGTTTGTTTGGAAATCTACTCTTCCTTTCATCAGGGTAGTCCTTAATTGAAAACATAAAATTTATTTGTGAGAGCAACAGTTCTGATGTCGTTTTAATCCTACTAATCAGTATAACAGTAGCACAGAGGGCCTAGAGTGAGTGTTTTTGACGTATAGTACAAAACGTAAACGTTTACTACAACTTTATTAGGTAATCGTTTCACACATAATATTTATTTTAATTGGATACTTTACTCATATTATTGTATATGATACAAATCGTATAGTCTCATAAAATTAAACCAAAATACTATGGCGTTTTTACATTCAAAATTCACTTACGTTAATGTTAGGTATTATACGTCAAAACATTCGTACCTAGGCCCTCAGTATAACACTTCTAAGGTCAAAGGGGAGACTTTTGACCGGTACTGTTTTGAACAGTAGACCGCAGTCTGACCCAAGGCCCTAGCATCGCCTTATCGACTTTTCAGCAGGTCCTGTCAGATTTCATAAATATTTTAGTGAACATACACGAGGGGCACCGCAGACTGTTTCTTTTTAAATTAATATGGTAATCACGAGGAAGAACGCAGTTCTTAAAATGCGTGAACGCAAACCGTACACATAACACAACAGCGGTTACGTAATTGTAACCTATATCAGATTTAGTCATACATTCAAATCAGCATTCTTATATGGCGATTCTAGACAGAGTGAAGTTATCCTGTTTGGTCAAATATTATATAATGAGAGCCACTTAAACGTATCGAAGAGAGTAATCGGTATGTATGTCTGTCTGTGGCGAACAAGTTTCGTAACTTTCATTAGAACAACAAAGTGGCCAGCCGTGATCAATTTATCTTAGCAGTAATCTGCGCGTGCGCTTACAGAAGCACACATTAAGGTGCCGTCAGTTCAAACCATTTCAATTGCTAATGCGTATCAAATTGTAATTTCATTTAAACTTTTGTTGCTTGCGTGATCATTAAAAGTCAGTTGATCATATGATTATTTCAGCACCTAACTACTAACAAATCCAAACTTGCAAAGTGATCAACTTTGTGCACAAACTGAAGCAAACGTTAATAAAAAAATTAGGTAAGTAGATAAAATTCAAAAGGCATTTATTATATCGGCATTCAATTTAAATTAAATTCATGGTTCAATTAATTCTTACAACATAGCCTAAAACTGGCACTGGGCTTATCTTTAGCAGTCGCGGATTCAGAAATGCCATCAGGTAGAAATTCCACTTTCGCTCTCTTCTGAACCTGCCCGCCGGCCATGTGCAGTATTTTTGACAACGTTTCACTTAACGCGAAACGTGAGCCACATACTTGCAAACCGCGTGAAAATAAGGCCGCAATTACACCCCACTGCCTAATGAGTGCCTTACGCGAAATAAAGAAAACAAAATAGAATACGAACACTCTCGAATCAGCTAATTGCTTATATAACGATGTGGTGGACACCGCGGATGCTCACTCGTATTTGACCTCATTCCAATATGACGCGCCATTACATCCTAATCACCGCTTTTGAAGAATTTTCAAAGCGTTGCGAGACCTTGTTTTCAATAGATGACCTTGGAAGGTCGCCTCCACTCGCACGCCGCTTTTCTTTGGACATTGCGTGATCAGGCTCTCACTGTAATCATCGGAGCATAACGGCGCGGCGGCGGTACAAATCCGTAAATAGGTCCTTCATTATCCCTATAACCAGTTGTTACACCATGAATGCGTCTTAAGAATGATCACCGCCGACGTTCACTCAATGACGTCACCGGTGAGTGGTCGACATGCCACGCCACTGGTTTCATCCGACCACATACTGCGATCATTTCAAGATAATCCAAATTTAACATTACTTAACATTCATCGACAATGACATCAAAAAACGTATCATTAATATAGTGCTTTTGTATTCATTTGTAGCCATAAAAACAAAGAAGGCGTTTTACGATGGTCGCTGTGATTACAATTGAAAATGCAGAGATTGGGTAACAGGTAACCTAAAGTCACCGTAACCAACCACATAACTGTGCGACATGAATGACAAATAAATTAAAAGAAAGCCAACGCATAGGTACAATTTTATGGATAGCATGTGGTTTGCAAAAGATGCACGACCATCGAAAATGTCAAAATGTGTGCGTCATCATTAGAAGTGTATTGCAATCTTTTAGTTTTGGCATCTAACTACATGTTGAGACAATCACATCGAGTAAATGAAGCGGTAGGTATAACAGATCTAGCGCCGCGACATCAATTTATGAAATGTGAGTACGTGCGGAAACTAATCAAACAATAGGTCAATTTTCTTGATCCTATAGCAGCCCTTTTTTATTATTGCAAAACAAATACCTATATTTGTTTCTATGTACTTTCTCTTACTTCGCTGCAATAAAATTTATTCCGTAATAATTCATACCGTAGAAATAACTTGTTCTGACACCTTTCATTACTCGTAAGTAAATAGCTCTATAAAAATCTTAGCACCGATGTCGCAACCCTTTTACAATTATTTTTTAATAATTAAAGGCTACGGGACAAATGAAAACAACTTTGAGCCCAACATATTTATACTCTATATTATTATAAAACTGCAGTTTGTTTGTTTGTTATTTATTTACATTTTATATTATAATAATTTTCTTGAAACAAAAATAAAGTATCCTAACTAAAAAAATATGGCGTCAAAAAATTCGTCCGCATCGCTGTCGACTGGAAGTGACCCCAAAAGACTGGCGGCATTGCCACGTTGTAGGGCAATGCTTGTCCTCTATCTGAGGTAAAAGCCAGCCCTTGGGTTACGCGAAGTGTCAACTAAGCGTTTAGCAAGTTCTTTAAATAACGCATGAGCACTTGGACACCACGGTCAAAGAGTTTCAACCCCAAACGGCTCGAAAATATAATTGCCAACTAGGTTATTTATTGTATTTCCGCCGTTTGAGGTTCTCAGCAGCCGCTGCGACAGCACCAGCACAACACGACGAGCTAGGAAAATGGGATGGCGTAAGAGTATCGACACAAGTAGCGTCCCAAACTTCAGTGTGGGACGCTACTTGTGGCAGGCCTACCGATCTTCCATGGAAATAAAGACATACCATCGTCGCGTGCCGGGCCACTGGGTTCTCATACGGCTGGAACGCCGATGACGACAAGAGTGCGTGATGTTTGCGTGGCGCGCTATGCGACCAGCACTTCGCCTGCATGACAGGCCGTGGTGCTCGAGGCTGTTTACAGCTTTGCCACAGTGACAGCGATGAGGAGAACAGCAGAATGTGCCTAAGCGAAGGGAAGCAGCGAGGCGGAATCTGTTAGTTTGGTTGAACGCGCTAATCTCAGGAACTACTGGTTCAAATTGAAAAAATATTTTAATGTTGGATAGCCCATTCGTCAAGGTAAGGCTATTTCATATATATGTCGCAGCCAACTAGCTTAATCAGCCGTTTCATTAAAAGCCTAACCTTTTCATTGAACTGCGCCGTTTAATCAACGACATAAGTGACATGGGCAAGTCATCAAACGATATTGAACAAAAGATTAGACTTAGGTCGCTGAAAAATCGACGCATTTAAATGAAAAGGCTAGCCCACCAATTAAACGGCTGATTAAGCAAATTGGCTGCGACATATACATTTACTACGACCAATAAGAGCAGAGCATTAGTGGAAAATGTGACGCAGACAAAGTTGCGCGGGTCTGCTAGTGTACTTATAAAATACCATTTTCGTTGTACCCTACAATATTCCCTATAAGCTTCAGTGTTGCCGTAGCTCGTGGTGACGTTTCTGACGTGGGTTGATTAATGGCTCAGAATCGAGAGTGTTACTGTAAACTCAACCTGAATAACTCATAAAATAGAAGAGCTATTTTTAGCATCTCACTACCGACTTCGACCCCGTGAAGGCTTTCGGTAAAAAGAGTAATATTAATATCTTTTGAAGGTAAGCGCCATTAACATGCGAGCTATCGACGCGGTCGGCTCTCGCTTAACACTTCACAAATGACAGTGTTCCGAGCGAATGATAAATGGAATCCTTTGTGTTCTCGTCATCGGCTCTTTCACACGTTTAAGTAACGGACACGCGTCCCCCTTGCACCCTGGGCGAAGAATTAGGAGGAACAGCGACGGAAAATCTGCGAAGGGTCTGGCGGTGTTGAATAATTTATTTAACGTGCAGGATAACCCACGTAGACGGTGGCCATTCTGCTGGGCCGGCCGCCGGACGCGCGAACACGTCACGCCGCCACTGCCTCTGCTCACACGAATAAAATCAAATTGAAAAACGAATCAACTGAACCCACGTCGCCGTCGTTCTGCTAGAATTCTGTTTGCCTTAAAGAAAGATCGTAATGATTGATCCACAAAAATAGCGCTGTAGAAGTTACCCAGACAATGTTTGGAAGCGGACCAAAAGCTGAGACGTGAAACGGTTTCCGTGAAGCTACATTACTCTGATACAAGTACACAATATTATCGTGAATTCTGAGCAATTCGATTGCGCTCTGTAATAAATTATCTTCTGAATGTATTGTCTGCCTTGTTCGGTAAACTTATGTTTAGGCTTTGTTTCTTCGGGAATTTCGCCTCATTTGCTGTTTAAGTTTCTTATTTGTACACAAAAATTATTGTCAGACGTATATTTATATCATGTATTTTATGTACTGTGGTCTTGGTAAATATCTTTTGTTCTGCAAGAAAAGTTCGGTCACCGATCCATCTTAAGTTGAGCTAGTGAATATATCAGGATTTATCGACAAGTCATGTTTAAGTTAAGATTGAAACGTAATTTGAGTTTTAGACCTTAACCCGCTTCAGATTGCAGATTATGGTTAGTTCGTGCGTAAAATGTTCTATAGTTCTAAAGACAGACTTGCTGGATAACTCTTTAAGGCGCTGTCATAGCAAAAACTCGGTCACTCTCGAACTGTATACAAAAAAAGAAAGACGCGACGACACAATGCTTAGAATTTTTGCCAAATTTGAAGGGCTGGCTTTTACCTTGGACAAAGGATAAGCATTGCCATACAACGTGGCAATGCCGCCAGTCTTTTGGGCACACTTCCAGTCGACAGCGATGCGGATGAATTTTTTGACGCCATATTTTAGGGTTAACTTAGTTAGGATATTTGATTTTTATTATTAGTGCTGTCTCTATTAAATAGCAATAGTTC
The DNA here is from genome assembly GCA_947386135.1 of Melanchra persicariae. Classification (NCBI taxonomy): domain Eukaryota; kingdom Metazoa; phylum Arthropoda; class Insecta; order Lepidoptera; family Noctuidae; genus Melanchra; species Melanchra persicariae. The sequence goes on along the minus strand of OX376643.1, from coordinate 14,201,598 downwards.
CAAAATCTAGAATATTAAAGGTTATAATTTGAAGAATTTTATCGATTTACTCAAAATTTAGTTGAGCCATTAAAAATCTAAAACAACAAAGTTTTGCATTAAGATTCGATTCATTATTTATTATAAATTTTACCCCGCATGAGTAGGCTAGTAATACGGGATTTTTTTTCGATGGTCAAAGTTAGAGGTAATTTTGACGATCATTTCTATCGAGGATTTTATTTTTAAACACGTTTCAGAAACAACAGAGTTCTTGGAAATATAGTTAAAATTAACATAATAATTATCTTTTTTGCAGCTTGAAACTAAACAGATTTGGCTAAAATTATTTTAGAAAACCAGCAACTTTTCAGTTTTTGCTGATGACAGCGCCTTATGACCTACGTACTTAATCCAGACTTGCGGAGTCCGAACATTATATTATAATCTTTACTAAATGCTGCTACTGTAACATGACCACCGTTTACCTATAAGGGTGACTATACCCACATGTCAAAGTCTGCTTATATTTTAGGAAAACAACATTTTGTTAACTTTATCTACTTACATAAATAAAGACAATCGGGCCGCATTCGTCATTTCAGAAGGCGCTGTAATTTTGGGCGATTAGGCCGTAATCCGACGGTAAGTAACCCATCCTTGATTGCGACTGGTCGCCTAAATAATTAAACTTCTGAATTACTGAAACGTATTACCGGGATCTAGGCGATTAAATACCTCGGCTGTATACGAAACTAGACGAATACTGGTTTACTTTCCAGTAAATTAGTAATTAAATGGTTATTTTTATATAAAATTCTTCTAAAATACGAGTATATATAAAACAAAATAAAAGTGTGTTACTTTGCTTTTATACCCTGGTACGTCTTTGTGCCTTAATCTTGGATTTTTTACTTTTAACTATAGGTATTGAAAACATATAAAATATGATAAAAATGAAACACAGACAGTTTTGGATGCCACTAAGCCATCCAGCGTCCTGTGTTTTCCAGAAATATTTTCATAGATACATACATATTGCCTTTGAAATTTTTTATCTATACATACGTAACACAAAATATAATGTTATAGAAACACAAAGGACTTAAGCCTTCCAGTGTCTAGTGTCCTGGGGGTATGTGGTAAAGTATAAAATCCAAGTATTATTCCAATACAAAGAGGGGTGGAGGATTGTCGCCATATACAGTTTGAAAACACCCACCTACAGTCGCAACCAAACAATGGAGCTTTTGACACGTCGTCTTGAATGATGCTACTGATAAAATAAAATGAAAACTTTAGGATTTTAGACGGAAAATAGGATCAAGAGATAGAATTATTTTTCTATTGTGACCACAAACTCACCTGGGGCTCGAGACAAGTGAGATTCTGACAACGTTAGTGTGGCGAAGGCGATTTTCAAAACGTCAAAAACGCCAAAAATGTGATTGAGAGATGCTATCGAAATGGCACGTGATCAAATTCCTACATTTTGACATTTCGATAGTCGCATTCGCTAATTGAATGATACATTGTCTAGGGCCTCTGATGGAAAGCGCTGACGTCGTCGACGATGGAGCACGCTTACCTAGAAATAACCAGCTGTTCAATTCTGTAAACATTTCACCGTCTAAGCAGAGGAGAAGTGAACACGAAGTGAGCTGTCAATCCATACTGACAAGATGGAATGACAGTTCACTTCGCGCTCACTCCAGCCAAGTTTACACGGTGAGACAATAGACCGGCTTCGGTTCACTCTTGACTTAATTAAATATCCCTAGGTAGGTAGACCTAGGGATATTTAATTAAGTCAAAAAATTCCCTGCCGGAGTCTAATAGCTAGTAGCTATTGCACTCCGGCAGGGAATTCCACTCCTTAGCCTGCTGTACCTACGCACAATGAAAATATTTCCAAAACATTGTTCGCCTATGTATGGCTAAATTAGAACAGCCGCACGGGCCGATCTTTTGCCGAGTTTGGTCTGTGATGGGTGACATACTGAGACTCCTCCGTGCTTCGTAAAGCGCGTGAATCCGGTTCCGGCTATCATTTGTAGATCTTTAGCAGTCGTTACAGATAGTCAGAAGCCAGAAAATCTGTCACGAATAGTCAATGGGTTGTGGAGGTCTGGTAGGAAGCCGCTCCACGTAAAATACTGGTATTCAGTTGAATGCGATTTGACAGGAAGCCGAGCCCAATATAGTTGGGAAAAGGCTCGGCAGATGATGATATATGGGATGTCAACCATGTACCGGTGACTCATCGCTGTACGTCTTGCAGTTCGATGATGAACCTACAGGAACGACCTGTAGGATAAATATTGGTGTTCATGAGTGAGAAGCCGCAGTTATAAGCTAGTGTATTACAGTGCCGACTAGAAACTAAATTATAATTGCAGTCGGTGTACACGAACAAGAAGTGTGAAGGCCTTATTACGAGCTTGATACTTACTATCTGATTTATAATCCAAGGTAAGAGCTCTCTCGCTAAGTGATGATTCATTTCAGTCAAGAACGCTCTTCAAATCTCATTCTACTCGTATAGGCAACCACGTCGCCTGTTACTACCTACGTCACAATCACAACAGATTGCCACACGAAGCCAATTCCGAATACCTAGGACCTATTTATGATTTTGAAATATAGCTTTTGAAATCAATTGAATGCAACCGAACTTTGTATTGTAAAGACAATCAAAACTGAAAGCTTGATTTCGTGCTTGATTCGTTACTCTAATCTAAATCATGTCACATTGTTCGTTATTCAGGTCAAATTAAAAAATAATGTTTATAATTGCAGACAATAGTTCTTAATAACTTTGAACAACGGAACATTTTATAGCTCTCAGAGCGTTTACCGTGACAATAACAAGCATCCGAAGATGCGCCATTTCCTTTCACTTAATCTCAATGGATACTAAATACCAATTTAGTGCAGATACAAGACAATACCCAATACTGAAATTATTTTAAGATATACGAGTATTTATGAGTTATTTAAAAACAGGTGTTTCATCAGCAACGTGTTGGTCATTGTTACAAACAGAGCGGCAAGATTGTATTACAGTGGCATAATGCCATTTGCATCTGGCCGTTCACTTCTGGACATCGCGCCGTGGATTTTAACAAATTATCCGCCTTAATTAATTGGTAGTACAGGCACAGAATAGATAACACTTCTGACGCGTACCCGTCAGTAGTGTTCACATCAACATCTATGTTACGTAAGAGTATTCTCATGGGATTCTTGATCGTTGATACCCAGATATTTACGGTGGTTCAACAGCATGGCTTATTTTTTTTTATTGAAGTGAATTCAACCAGTTTTAGTTAAATGTATGGCGCCTTAATGCTATGCTTTACATCCGGTCGAGTTAGTGTAGACGTGGACGTCTGCGGTAGTCAAGCCGCAATCGAGCGGCGGCGTTCCAACGTGTGAGAGCAATTCGAGCACTCGTAAAATGATTGCATAAGAATTCTTGATTCTACCACATGGTACACCTACGAGCGAGGAAGTGAAGCAATCCTTTTGTTTATACCACCACATTTTATCATTATGAATCCTATAAATTGGTGCAATAGTGCAATACGGTTTGCCAATGCCGTTACATTACAATTGGCCAAATACAATGGCTGATGCCTGATTTCGAGCTAGTATCAATACAGTAATAGCTTAATGTACTAATGGAAAAGCAATTAGGTTTAAGTTTAGGCCGAGTGCAGACGCTGCAACTCGCAATACTTAATACTAGTACTTAATTATCGCTCGCCAGCGATCGGCTGCCAGACAACTGCTTGTTATAAAGTGTTAATTATAGTTGCACGATACCATAAATCATTTTAGTAGCGATAGCAGCTATATGTAAGCGAAAATGGTTCTTTAGACTTTGCTCTGTACCTAGGTACATGTTTTAGGAAATTCAACGATGTAGCAACGAGTGTAAAGGTTTTCTTTTTACTTCTATAAACAAAGGTGTAGTGTATAAGTTTATCATCACAACGATTTGCGGATAACTTACCGCAATGGTTCTCATTATCTTAATATACCTACACACATTTAAGCTGGTTTAAGCACTAGCCATAATCTCTTAGTTTCCTCTGACGACTCTCGCTGAAAATAAAGGGTTGACCTAATTTAAGCGACAACACAGAAATACTCAGGAAAAACATGTAATGCGCCACGCGTGTCATAAATAAGCCTAACCAGCCGCTGATTGTTGCGACTTTCTTATGGTTGGGTTTGCCGCGCACCTAATGAAACACTATAGTCTGCATATGTATGGCTGTATTTGAATACCAATTGTTGTATTTCTGTACATATATACACATGCATGTAATACATATGTATGTACATAAACTAGGGGTATATAAGAGTCACTCTGCCTAAGCCTTCAAGGAATACAGGCTCGATATTATGTTTTCTTTGTTCATGTTAAAGTACCACAACATAAAAATAATAATAACAATTACAGAAATAAAAAAAGTAAGTGTGCCACTACTTGGTTATAGCAAAAACCTACTTCAGCGTAGGCGACTACCTACAACAATTGCTTTTAAAGAAGTTTCCAAAAATCAATTAATCCTTATAAATGGCAAAGCAAAAAAAAAAACTTTCTCTGGAAAGTTATTCGTCTCGTCCAAGAAAGATTTCAAATGAAAAATCTAAAGTATTTTCGATACGTAGTAAAGTTAATGTTTCATATAAATTTCATATTAAATGGCATAGGTATCCACACTTTGGTAAACCTGTATGAAAGGTAGCAACCCACTTGAATGCACAAAATAAAATGAATATTGCGGTTACACCATATTATTCATTTTTGACTGGAATGAAAAATCGCTCGACATTCGTTTTCCGTTAGCAAGAGGATGTTGGAAAAAACTGCATTAGTTTATACTTATTATTGTACGAAGAATGGTGTAGTAGGTATGTAGTCGTTCGTGGGTCCGTACATAGCTTCAGGTTGGTATATTATCCTGTGAAACTGCCATGGGATAGACACATAGACACTATATTAACTCTAAGTACCTACCTAGGAACAATGGAGGCATGTGCCCCTCGAAGATCGAACTTTTGTTAAACGTTTTAGCAAATTAGCGCTACAAGAACAATAAAGTCCAATAACATAAAGAACTAGCGGCTTAGTCAGGCTTTGCCCGACTTATATAAACATGATATACTTATAGCCTTTATCAATTACGAAAATGTACGTTTCAAGTGGTAAAACAATTATTCGGATAGGTTTACTGGTTCCAGAAAATACCCTGCACATACATAAAAGCATGTTACATATAAAAACACACAAACTCAGAATCTCTCTTCACAAGATTATTCTGACTTTCGATTTATCACATATATGGGCACAGTTTCACAGAAAAAGGTCAAAATACTTTATAATAATAACGAGTCTAGGATTTGGACATGCCTGACATACTTAATTTTTGACTTTCATTTGTTATCTTTTTCGAAACCAATGTTCAATGAACGAAGAATAGTTTATTTGCATACAATATAGGAATATATATAAATGTTATGTGATGTTGAGGTATGAGGGACATAATAAATGTAGTTTCCTTTTTCACATAATATGCGATTTGCGCACAAATAAAAAATATCTTGAGGTAAGCGAAATAAATTTAAAATAACTTAGCTCGGGGTCTATAACCCGGGTACCTATTCCATTTCTTATCGTTTTGCCCTTGGTCAATTAATCGATGTGTATAGGCAGGCTTGTTCATAAAAAAACTTACCATTTGTTTTATTATTTAAATTATTCAGCAGAATTTTCTATGGAGAATTTTAATTTAGAATATGCAATATCTAAGCATAATTAAAATCAGCATGGCTAAAATGTTTTTATAAAGCTAATGATTCCACAACATAAAGATGTTTGCGATGCTTCGCTAACTAATTTAATTTCACCCTGTATGTTACATTTTTGTTCTCATTTGTGTTTACTTATCACTCTCTCCATAGCTATCTGGATAACCATTACCCTTTACACACAAACACACATGGCCTACCGCTACTTTAGTAAGCCAGGCTCTAGAATAGCCAGCAATAAACCGGGCGATTACGCCCCATAAGTCCTATAGAATTGATTTAACAGTTTTGGGTCCCGCAACCAGGAACTTTATTGTCTGAAGTGGCTTAGTGGATTGTGGAAGTGGGGATAGTGGTTCCATCCACTTCGGATGGATCCACTATCCCCACTTCAAGTCATTTATTTAGCAGTTGTGTTGTAATTAATCACAAAAATGCAGCACCAGCTTGCAATGGGTTCGACCACGACTCGTTGCGGCCATCCTCAACAGGCAACCATTTTTCTACGACCGCAATGCAAGAATAGCCATTATTTAAATAGGTACTTAGGTATGTCATATGTAAGATCGTTGTGGTGGTAGAACCACCTAAATAATGATATTTAGAGTATTAAGAAGTATGATGGTATAAGGAACAAGAAGCGCAAATCTCTGTAAATGATAAATGATGATAAATGATTAATGATATTTATTTTGTAAGTAGGTTGTAAATAACACTTTGGCACGTCACTCTTTTCGGTCGTTTTCAAACTAGATTTGGCCGGTGTTTCTTAGCTGAGTACCCTGAGAAGAAACACCGAAACAAACACAGAGGTCAAAGTCTATACAATACAATTAATAAAGTTGTACTGGTCAAATCATATTAGAACCATATAGGTTGATGTCTGAGGTGGTCTTTTGAGGAAAGACCACACAGATTTGAGTGGACTTGTCCAGACAGTGCAAGCTTGTCAGTCATCGTGTAGCTCAAACTTAGAACTTTAAGGAACTCAACTTGTAGAAATAAGATCCTTCGACCAGACTGGTGTTGTATCGTAACTGGTGCCCGATGGTTGGTATCGGGCTGTTATATATGTTCAAATCGCATGAAGAACTTTGATAGCGCGATTTAGGATTCACGTGTCATCAGGCCTATTTTTATCGTTCGTGGTGTGGATACCGCTACAGAAGAATTCACATCTTGATACAATTCTTTTGCCCGGCTTCCGCCTTTAACTTGGCGATTTATTTAATCACAACAATGTTTTCGAATCAGAGAATTGTCGAGACAAACGTTTCATGTTCAACAACCGTTGTTCTGCACGCGATATAGCCAATATTTATTTAGACTGGCTGCAACTCTTCTTCATTTTCCGTATAGTTGAAAGTATTTTTATTTATTAATGTTATCTACTAACAAACACAATTTTTGCTCTTTACGAAAGGTTTCAAGACGGTTACTTAGTAGCATTCTCCAAATAATTCAGGTGAAATAAAGGCCAAGAAATTATCTTTACTTTTGGCCTCCCCCATTCCTTCTGTTTCTCTCATGGCTGAGCTTCTTCACGCCGATTCGCTAAGAAGCCATCGAAGGCGTCCCGCGAATCTTAAAGAACAAAATAAACCATTAACAGATTCTTGATTTAAGCGCGGATCGCCACCTTTTCTTTTTTTTATGGCATAATGGAGTGTGCTAGCTAACAATTAATAAATAATATTAAATTTTATGATTTCCTTAATGGCTACATATTTTTTTTCTGAGTCATGTATTAATTCGATCCGAATTCAAGTTCTTAAAACGAAACAGACCGATGTTTAGCTGGGGAGTTTGTGGCGCTACATCTTCTCTCCAGCTAAAATACTAGTACTAGACTGTCTTATGTAAAATTTGACGTTCAAAAAGTGCTGGCTCTCAGCCTGATTTGAATAAATTACTTGATTTTGATTTGATTTGACTTCCTACACACGGCTGGTCGTACCTACCCCAAAATGCTATTCTTATCAACGATCCCTTACTGCAATAACATACCAATAAAGCTCCACACTTTTTTAAAACCGGTGTCGAGGCTGTAATCCTACACGCTCAGGATATGGAAAAAGGAAAATGGAACCACTATCTTCAACCTTTTCCTGATTTTTTATAGTATGTGAAATTATTGCAAAAACAAATGTTGTATTCAAGTTTAAGATATTCACTTGAAACGCCGCTGACTTCATAAATATGTAGTTTACCTGGTACCACAAAATATTTTTCCGCAGTTTGTAACATTAATACAGAACAGTAAAAATTTAAAATTTTTGCATAACTATTTACATAATAACTTCATTTTGTAATATGTAAGTTTGCAATTCAGCTTTTTAAAATATTGTCTCTATTATTATGAATATTGTTCTCAAAGCAAAGTAAAAGTTGGCACACGCATCCTGATTTCGCAACGCGATCGCAAACGCCTCCCTGTTGTGTTGAAAACATGACCTTCCATTCACTTCATCTGTGTTATTTTAATTTAGAAAATTAGGCGTATCGATGTTGTGGAACGATACCGTTTTACATAATGTTCCGAGTTTGTAAATTGGAGTAATAAAATAATCTAAGTTTGGTATCGATTAAGAAATGTTGAAAGGAATATGGTCGGGGTTTGGCAGACCTCCTGAAAGGTAATTTCATAAGCCGACATCTGCTCTTTATTAGACACGGTCTCACCTTGACTTCTGCGGTAACGGTTATTGATTATCTCAATCTTTCAACAGATGTGCAACATCGACAGATGACGTTGTTACATAACGAGCTCTCGTTTCTTACAGTTCAAAATTAAGTGCATTAATTAAAGCTGTTCTGAAGTAACCACTTCACATGATCATCAAGTTATCTTTATCATCAATTGGGGTACAAATAATATGTGCGTTCTTTAAGACGACATACATGATTAGCAAGCACTGCCGTACTGTATGTACCACGTCACTCTAAACATAGTTAAACCAGTGTTGCACCAACTTAAACAATACACACATAAATCACTAAGTTGAGTTACTTTCGATTTTGGAGTCTTGTGTAGCCACGTTATCTCCGCATTCATATTAAAATGTGCTGAATAAGATCTCGTATCAAGCAAATGAACAGTGCTTATTGTGTTATTAATTTATTATGCTAATATCTCTTATTATACAAAAATGCAGTTATAACACATGCCTAAACGTTATTTTATGCTCGAAATATTGTTCACAATGAATAGAAAAGTTGACTGACACTCGATTTTCTGCTCTACCTACCATGGGCTTGTACAATGTCATTAATTGATACAAAGACAGCCCAGAATTTAACGAAGATTAAAATTATATTACAAAACTAGCTCTGACTTCAGTTTCAACAGGGAATTGTTTTAAAAACCTTTTATTTTTCCAGTTTCTATCAACTCTGTCAATGTTAATGGCCAAAAAAAATAATTGACCGGAAATAATTACATTAATTGGTCTAGAGTAGGTACTTTAAGTGTAGCTATCAGTTTCAGCACCTTGAAAAGACATTTTTATATTTAAGGCTCAATTATGACATTGCTCTCATTTCAGTCTTTATTAAGGACGACAGATTGTTTACCTTCAGTGTCCATTATCCTTAAGTTGTAATTCCGTCAAGGTACGAAACATAATGAAATGTAAATTCTCATTTAAATTTCTATTTATTTGGATTAGAATGTATTGGAATTCCACAACATTACATAAATATGACTCATGTTGTGTCATTTATGACATAACTTTAATGAACGATTTAATTATGTGGCCAACGAAATTCGATCATCGAGATAAATGGATCACCGTGTCATGTATATTCCCTTACGGTTTAATTAATCCATTAGGCTCCCTACATTAATCTAAATGGCGTGTAAATTCGATCCTAATAATTAAGACTATTATAATTCAGTGTGTATTGTGCTAAGGAAGGTCATTACGGGCTTGAAAATAGACATGTACAACGCCATTTCTGTTGCCTATATACTGGAATATAAATCTTTAAACGGGAAACAGTGACAGGGTTTTGGCCCAGAAGATCCGGCGTCCGACTTTTACTAAACTTTATTCGACCGTAAGATTTTTAAAACACACTTTACCCACAAATTCTTACACGCCAAATAGGTACTCGATGAATTCATAAACTGGCTTATTTTCAAAATCATGTTACTTAATTTAATAGAGATCTATCGTTGTAAAATATGTTCTAAAATACCAATTTATCAATGTCGTGAGACGCCGAATACCTTAAGTAATATGTTAATGTCGCTGGAGACGATAAACTGAATTGATAAGGCGATACCAATTCGTGTGTCGGTTTCAAATTCCCGTCTCTCCAACATTTTACGTTTGTAATACACATTCCTGATAAAATATATGCTTAGATTCATCTTTAATGGTGAAAGTAATCTGTAAAAGTAATCTCAAAATGCGATCAGTGATATTTATGTGCCCTAACAAAAGCTCCAGTGAGCATACATGAGCCGATATGCTTTGTTTATTTATATTGTTCCGAGCAACGCTGTTGTTTCGATTTCAACTGTTATTTCTTTTTGCGGTTCATTCATTCAATGAACAGATTTCATTTTGATTTCAACCAAAAAAATATCAAAAGTTTTTTTATATAACAGTTACGTTAGAATTTGACAATAATAATTTCGGCATCAAATATAGTGAAAACTTAATAAATGTGTTAAAAAAACTGGTTTTTATTTGTCTAATTATAATAACAAAATAGTTGACCCTGACATAAGTAACGTAACGCTAGAACATGTGATGCTCCTCAAGCTGTTCTTTCGATGTACGTTTGTACATTAGAAACATATTATACGACCTAATACAGAGTCATTATTGCGTTATTTTGAATATTAACGAGAGTATCTTTATTTAGATGGTACCATTTAAGTACCTATTGGCCGCATTTTCATTAATATTACAAAATATTTGTTCATTTGACCTCAGTTTGTTTGCGGAATATAATAATAGTGATTTTTCAAAGTAACTGTGCCAATGTTAACGAGGGGAACTCGATTATGACGACAACGGTTCAAATGTCGCTGCAGTTAAATCATGTTACGTCATTGATATATGGTAAGAGACGTGAGCAACTTAGATGTTAGTTCGCGGCAGAGTTCATGTTAGTTTACCTAGTTCGGAAGTGACGACACGTGGGAGGGAAGCTCTAAATTAAATTCATCAACATGAAAGTAATTTGAAATAGGTTTATACTCATTCAACGGTGAATTATTAGGAAGTTATGGTATTTTCAGCCCCTCTAGAGGTTTTAGGCAAAGTGATAGAAGTCAATAAAAAATGGAATTGACATTCACTGCCGAAATGTCACGTGTTCTGTATCAAACTTGTTCTACTGTTGTCAAGCGTTATCGCTGATAGTAGGTATGTCGCTTCGTCTAGGGCACTTGGTGTTGTATCTAGAATCTATCATATGTAGGTCCTGTACTTACCGTCCGTTGCCATCACCACCTCGTCAATTTTCATTATTAGCTACTTAGCTATGAATTTGACGAACATCACCCGCACTGTTTAGCACAACGTCCAAAAACCTCGACGTTAGGTATTTTAAGAATAGATGAACACCACAATAAACACAAAGGTTTCCTATTGCCCAATTGTCTCAATATGAAATTACCCATGGGCGTGACCTTACGTATGTGTTGCAAAATCAAGGAGCAGAGTATTATTCAAATATCCGCCGGCGTCTATTATAAACTGGTACTTTTATTATGAATTTTGGTCCCCCCTAGTATTGAAGACTTAGATTAAGGCAGTATTCAGTACTCGCTAAACTCCCTCTCATCGTGCACCACCCTCACGAAAATCGAGTTTCCTCAACACGATGCTATCAGGATTTAATTAGGTGCAGCTACTTTAGCGTTCATTTTTAATACTGTTATTATTTTCGTGCTAGTACGATAAAGATGTACCTATTTAGTTTTACCTCAGCTAGAGCAACTTTTGGCCAACGGGCTCTTAAAAAGTGAAAAAGGAGTGGGTAGCAGATATCGAATGAAAGCTGAGCTGTCAGCCCACGGCTAGACAACTCAAAGCCCCTTCTCAAGACCTAACAAATAAAAGTCAAATTTCGCGCAACCGCCTAGCCAGGCCACATTAAACAGTAACGATTACATCAGATCACTGCGAGAATATTAAGTAATCTGTGTCATTACATTAGGTATAAAGATTTAAAGCACAACTAGCTAGTAACAGTTAAACTGAGAGCGCTGTAGTAAAATTTCTTAATTATAGCCAAGATTACAGGCATATCGCACTGCTATAATTTTTAATCCTTAGTTCAAAGACTAAAGAGCTGAACCATGATGGCGGTGGATTACCTGCCACTTTGTAGTAAAACGTCCTAATCCGTGGGCTGAAACGTCATTTTAAACTAGAAATGGTGAATAATAGGAGAAATACAGAGAAGAAAAACATTGCCAATATTCGAGTGCGTAGTTTGGGTTCTACGTTTTGTACAAATTACGCTACATGCGCGAGTAATTTTGTTGTTATGCGTTGTAAGTAACTCGGGAAGCAGGAGTAGAAACTTCGAACTTTCCGTACGAGGAAAACGTAGCAAAACTGTTGGTGCTTTTTCTGTAATGCTAATTCTTGAAGCTTTAATAGCAAGCTTAATACTTATCCTGGCTTATTATCCTGGCACAAACGAAAATGAGGAAAGTTCTAAATTATCAGGTCAGAGTGACTACATACGATCGTATGTAGTCACTCTGGTAATTTAGAACTTTCCTCATTTTCACTTACAATACAATATTACGATTTCGCCAACCTTGCTTGAAACACTACCTAGCCTCATGGAACCCGGGTGTTACCCAAATATGGCAATAGAACATCAATGAGGTTCTAAAATCTAAAGCTACTGTAAGATTATTTTGCACATCCACTCACGATCTGAATGCGAAATAACCTCAGCTAGGCGTGCTAAGCTAAAGTAACATAGCTCTTGGTTAGTATCCGGATTAATTAATTATGTGAGTGATCCTGATCACCATTGTAATCAATAACGTCGACACTGTTATGATTGAAGCAACAGTTTTAAGAACATTACCAATTAACGATGCGCAGTTTAGTGGCGGAACTCTCCCGGATTATTGCTCAACCAACTTCGCACAAGGATCGTAAAATGACGAGCAGGCGGACGGGCAACGGTTGGCCGACCTGACTTCTAATATGATCTCAGCTTACGACACCTACACATTAAACTGCAGTTGAATACGTTATAAAATTTGTAATATCACTACCTTTCCACACTTTTAAGCTTTTACCGAAGCTATAAAGTGGCATTTAGTCTGCAACATAGGTCAGCAATAACAATCTTCTTCTTAGCTTGTCGATGGCAAAAAATACAGTTTTTAAATTTAATGTTTGGCCCAGTACTCAGCAACGGTAACACCATTCGCTGAAGAAGCCATAAGTCCTCACAAGTACAGGGCTTGCGGCGCAACGGCACAAGACGAACGACGGAGAGACGCCATACAAACACTGATGATCGGAGCCATCCGAGAACCCCCACCTGAGGAGGCACCGGGGGCTTTACTGCGGCCGACCTGAGTGCGGCGTCTTTTTAGAGATATTTAATAACGTTAGGGAATAGTTGAATATCGTCTAAATAAAATCCTTATTAGCTCTCTAGTAAACAGTGTAGTAAAGTATCTTCATCAGTAACGAAGTTATAAAGCTTTATAGGTAATCATTAGAAAGAGAAGTCCGACTTGGCCTCTGACATCAAAAGCCGTAACGCCCATACCTACAGCTGCCATAGATGCGGCGTTTAAAATAGTTTAAGCCTAAGCTTGAAAAATATATTTTCTATTTAGTGTTCCTGACAGACGTTGTTTAGCCCGAATGTGGACCTTTTGTAAGAACAAAATTTAGGACCATAGAACCAGGTCCAATAAAATTGAAAATCAAATCCATCCTCCATGGATGGATTTGATTTTCAATTTTATTCCACGCAAGCACACACAAAACAAATGAATCAAAATCGGCCCAGCCATTTAGGACTTTAGTGACAAACACGTACAGACAAATTGTCTGTTAAAATTATTTGTAAGTAATTTTAAAAATAAGTACACTTAATTACTACAAAGTAGTGTTAAAATTTTACAAATGTTTTTTTAGTAAACATGGTTCTATATGCTAAAGTACAGGTACTTTAGCATATAGAACCATGTTAGTAGTATTTAAAATATTTAAAACCTATTTCTTTTCCTGGATTAAACGAAATTTTTCAAGGTTGTTTATTTATAATTCAAAGTTTTCTGTAGTTTGTAGTGCAAAAACGATTGTATTGTGACGAGATCTGTTTTAGTTATTGAGTACTAACATAGGCTAAGTAATATTGTCAGTCTCACCTCATTTGAAAATCTGCAAATAAATTATTATTATTGTGACAGTTTTTCACGGATTTCGATCAAACTCATCATGCGGCAATTAAAATAAAATAACTACAGACTTACACTAAACTTACAAATGGTCGCCTAACAAAATATATTTTTTTCGTTTTTTTTATTTCGTTCAACTCTGAAATCCGTAGTTCGCCATGGCTCCCTAGATGGCGTTGGCGTCGAATTAGAAGTCGCTATGGTTTCGATACCGCGCTTTCCTTATATAGGCGGAGAAATGTTCACAGGCTACGGATACGGATCATACAAATACTGATTTCATGTCATAATGTTGTATTTTTGAAATACGATCGTCACCTTGACGGTGTGCGGTCGTTTATAAAACATTAGGTATTATGAATACATACTTCTGCTCGAGGGTTGTCACGAGCCTTTCTGCCAGAAGACTTGAGTTCCGACAGATTTAAAAAAGACTCAGGTATATCATCCATACTGTTCGGTTCATTGTACAGAAGAACAAAGAGTACAAATAGCCGCTTAATTTTTCGTTTGTGGAATACGACGAAGCCGTCGACTCCAGCTGGTGATATGCTATAAAATAACAATATGGCGCCTTTATCTACATAAATTTGGGATGTCAGTTACAAAGGTTTAAGTTCCAAGTGATAGGGGTCGAGACTTGCCAATAACCATTAAAAAATTGAGACTCTGTTGTTACTTAATAAATCCAGCAAAATTTTGCGCAGCTTTGTATACAAAAGTTAAAAATACACCGATACATGACACCGACTTCCGAAATTAAAGTTATTTTTAACCGACTTCAAAAAAGGAAGAGGTTCTCAATTCGGTTATATTTTTTTTGTGTTTGTTACCTCATAACTTCGTAATTTATGAACCGATTTAAAATGATCTTGTTTAATGTGAAAGGATTTATTTCTCGATTGATCCCATTGAAATGTTATCAAAGTTGGTTCAGTAGTTTGGTTTTTAAAACCAAATAGCTTGAAAAAATATGTGGAAAAATCATTCACATATACGAAACTACGTATTCTGTTTTCCTGTGACTTTCCAGTGGTGTTGTTAGCTTTAAGGTACCATTAAAAAGTAAAAAATAATAAACTTTTTCACACAAAAACCCACGAAAAAGATTTTTTTGAACTTTGTAGTTGGCCGGTTGTATTTTCAGTAAAAAGTTTTTTTAATAGATACTTTTTTCGTAATTCGTAAATACCACTGGAACACACTCACAAAAAAAGCTAAATACGTAAATTCGTTTACATGGATTACATATTTTTTTCAGATAATTTGATTTAAAAACCAAACTACAGAACCCATTTTGATGAAATTTCTATGGGACCAATCGGATCGGTCCATAAATGACGAAATTATGAGGTAACAAACACGAAAAATATACAAAGGAATTGAGAACCTCATCCTTTTTTGCAGTCGTTTAAAAATGAAGGCTGCATCTAGCCAAAGGCAAAGTGGTTTTTATTACCTGTATTTTTAGATTATTCAGCTACTTTTAATTACACAAACAGTGAGATTCTGTTAACATGTCGAAGTGAAAACGTAAGCGAAGTGAACGACGAGTGAGCTGTCAACCCATACAAACTAGATGGAATTACAGCTCACTTGTTGTTCACGCACGGTGAGATAAAGACCGAATAGATCGGCATAAAAACATGCACATCAAAAGATTACCCGGGAAAACGTCGTTTTGTATTGGAAAGAGTAGGTAGGTACCTACAAGAAATAAGTTTGTAAAAGAACAAACAAAAACTACAATCAAGAAACAGAAATATTCGGGTTTGATAAGAAGGTTTCCCACTCAGCATGGTGCTGTGTCATGGGAATCCACAGTTGTCATTTTCAGTGGCAGTCCAAAGTTAGCCTTGTAGACAGAGGGAGAGGGGAGGGAGAGGAAATATTTTTTACACTTCTGCTCCAGCCTTTAGAACGTGCTATTTAACAAAACCGTACTTTTAAATTAATAATATCCAGATGATGTAATTCAAGTTTAATCATTTGAAATTTAATGGAGTATTTTAAACCAAAATAATATCAATATTATTCAGAAACTAAAATCCAACCCTGACAGTTTAATGTACTGAACAAATGTTGCTATAACAACCGCAAATCAGCATTTCAACAAATCATTTTATCTTATTTCGAGCTAGATAATATGATTATAATACGTGAAAATGGCTGATGAGGTTACAGCGATTTAAAACGTGAAAATATGAACTTAAGAACGACGAAATTGTTTCGATTCTTGAAGGTTAATTATTTAACAAGCGCAAATTTCCTTTGGAAATACTTAAGATGCTCACGCATGTCAAACGAAGTTTTTCAACACACTTTCTATGAAGTAAATGTACCTAAACGTAACATATTAATATCTGTTTGTATCTTGTTTGGAAAAATAACTAGGTTGAAGTTGGTAGATGCACCAAATTTAAAGACAATCCCCTAGGTATTTATTTTGCAGGATAAAGTTTTATGTATTTGATATGTAAAGTAAAACGCACACGTATAAAATACTCTGCATGTGATTGTGCTGACATAGAAGCGGTACAATTGTGACCAATGAACTACTTTCCAAGTTAGTGCGTATAAATAATATTACATATACACAAACATTCTGAAACAAATTGAATAAAACAGTTTTCTGCTTTAAATTCTGTACCAAGAGGATTAAATAGGTAGGTACTTAATAGCTCTCTTGCGAAAAACCTTTGCGGAATAAAACAGGGAGAATAATATTTTATAGTAAGAATCTTTTCCTTTGTAAAATATGTCCAGACGACTTGTAAAGTATATTCACGATTAATTCCTGTACGTGTAAGACCGTTGTTCCAGGATTAATTTAAAAAATCCGTTCTCAACAGAGCAGCATTAAACTTCTTCACAATTTCAAAGTTCTAGCCAAGTTCGTGGGTATTTGTGAGTCAAGAATTGTTGTAAAGTTCTTGTAGTACAAGTTTTGTTTCACTTTATCGCCCATGCCAATAAGTCTTATGAAAATTGAGAGTTGATGAGAACATTTTGGACCCTATTTTTTATTACCGGCAGGCGACAATTTGGTAGTTTCTTTTATATTTTATTAAACAACACATAACCATCACCGGATTATTACTACACGACGACGTAAGGCGATGCGTCACCGGTAGGTACATGGTTGGAAATCCCACCCGTACGCACAAAACACGGACGGATTCCCTGCCGGCGGGCGTGTGTATTTCCTGCTAGAGTGAACAGGTACTTCTAGACAAGTGCACTACATCATAGCTTTCCATCAGGTGAGATTGTGGACAAACGCTGATTGATCTGATCAAATTTCGCAAAAATTTTACATTTTAACTGTCATTCTTTAACCCTAAGGTCAGTTATTAAAGTCTGCTTGCACGAGGTGTATTCACACCAATGAAATATTCAGCTCAACCCCGTTTAATTATGAGCTCTCCCTTTAAAAATATGCATTTCCAATTCTGATTGAAAACGAGAAAGCTTCAGATCGGGAGGGGAGCAATGTCTAGTCATTTTATTTGGATTTGAACTCGGGAACTATCAGTTGGACACTCGGGCCTCCAATACACAAACTCTCAGTTTCAGTAAGCGCAATGAAACTGAAGTGAGTGTATGAATTGATCATAACAGACAAGTCGCATCATTTGTTAACCAACTTCAAAAAAAGGAGGAGGTTCACAATTCGGTTGTACTTTTTTAATATTTGTTACCTTATTTATATCTCCGTCATATATGAACCGATTTGAAAACATATTACTTTATGTGAAAGAATATACTTTCTGATTGGTCCCATTGGAATTTCATCAAAATCGGTTTAGAAGTTTGGTTTTTAAATACAAATAGCTAGAAAAAATATGCATCATCCATTATCAGTATCATGCTGTATACGAAATTGCATATTTTGCTTTCCAGTGGTGTTGTTAGGTTAGGCTGGGGGGTACCACTAAAAGTATTTTTTTTTTCTCAAAAAATACAACCAACTTCCAATTAAAAAAGAAAACAAAGTACAAAATAACTTTAATTTCGGAAGTCGGTGTTAAATTACGAAGAAACAACCAAACACAACGACCTAGTTTAGTTAAGCTATTTTCCTTGACAAAACCTTTTGCTTCTGATCTCAGAACACTGCACCAGTGGCATGAAATCATTTTATGATATTATCACGAAGGTTACAGAAATATTTGTATCTATTTTAATGTTAATCGCATCGTACAATGAGATAAATTTTGTATCTATGAGATAAATTGTTCTATTTATCTTTTATCCACCATTTTTTACTATTGTCTATTTTATTGAAAACAAAAGCACTCCTAGTCTAATGTGTAAGTCATCTTAAGAAAGGATTGATAATGTATGTATTAACTCATTCTTCAAATATAAATCCATCATCTTTAAGTAATCAATCATTCGATTGACTTTTGGGATTGGTTATATGAGTTATGACCCTCACTGCCAAATGGAACTACCTAGAAAGTTCAAACAGCGTCTATCAAGTTTTCAATCATATCAATTAGTGGGCATTCATTAAATTCCATCAAAATAACTTTGGTCGTATATTTTCCTTATCCTCTTCTTGAAACAAAATAAATCACTAAAGTTAGCGAAGACATCAATTTTCATCCATCAGCCAATTTAACAATCAGCCAGCCAGGACTGTTCTCAGGGATCCAAGATACTAAATTACCTGGATTTTGACTTTAATGCCCACTACCTCCTTTCTCCTTAAAAATGCATCAATCAATTAGCAAGTTGGACATGTCTTATATCTCAAAAATGTAGGTATTAACTTTGTGTGCCCAGGAGTTATTACGATACCTCATCTATCACAATCAATGCGGAATGCAACAAGCTTTGACTCCAGATAATTAAAGTTCAAGACCCTCTTAGTTCCGCTATTTCCACTATCAAAGATACACAGATAAAATTTAATCTGTAATACAAGCAAACAAAGCATACAATCCTATTTCAGTTCAGCGTTGATAACTTCTCAGTTTCCATTTATTCGGATTAAACACAATAACGGAGAAAGGGCTCAAACGCTTCTAGTCCATTAAACAGACGTATTTTCATGGAAATGAATTCCAAAATGTCCCCTCGTTCCCTTTTGCTTTCAAATCTGCTTGAGACTGAGGTGTCTATTGGTCCTGGCTCCTTTAGCAACTGATAGAATGGATAGAGAAAAGTAATATTCACAGATAGATGAGATTTCAATGAAATTAAACATAAATGTCTTGTGTTTAATAAAGCGATGATTTTACTGTGGATAAATAACCTGAAAACATTTTTTTCGGGTAATGAATTGTTACTTAATAAATTAGTTTTTTTCTCGGGTAATGAATTCTTATTTTAGAAATTAAGAGTAGCGTCGGTCTTAAAGTTCCAGCTACAAAAAAAACTTTAAGCTTCTCTTGTACAAACAAGAGTTCGATTACTCCAATAAAACTCAATTTGGTCACCAAGTTATCAGAAACAAAATCGTTGCAAAGTAGCTCTAGAATATCTCATTTCATCATCATCATCATCATCATCATATCACCCGAAAGACGTCCACTGCTGGACATAGGCCTCCTCTAAGTGTCGCCACAACAACCGGTCCTGGGCGTTTCGCATCAACATGTCATTTGAAGGAGCTCAATTACCAATCACCCTGATGTAATGATTTATCAATGTTAGTTTAATATTAGTGTTACGTTTCAAAATTCACACAATTATTCATGTAACATCTGCCTCATTTTATACGAAAGATTAGTTGAATGCACTACCTGAACTAAAGCACTTTAGAGATAGAAAAAAAACAGTTACCGCTCTGGGATGATAAGCAGCTGCGTCCAAGCTGACTACGGGGTAAACGGTCGCTTGTAGTGTTGAACTTGAAATGCAGAGTTTACATTTTTTGGTTTATCGTTAGATATCGATATTCACATATGAAAATTATCGATGAGTACCTTTACCTTGTATTATAATTTGGCATGTATTTAACGCGGCGACAAACTAACCTGTTATAGGGTTTTAAAAATAATTAAGATGGGTAGCAAAAATAATAGGTTGGCTGCTACAGTGAAGTAGCATTTTAAGTATAAAGTAGCAGCTTTATATAGAGTTGTGAGCTCTGTTTAAATTTAAATTGGCAGTGATTATAGAGTTCTGAGCTCTGTTTAAATTTAAATTGGCAGTGATTCTAGTATAAATAAATAAATATTTTTGGGTGGTTATCGCTCAGGCCCAACATGTGAAAATTCCCTAAAATAAAATAAATCTTATGTAATAGGTAAATAAACATTAAATTCGCGATTAATTCCCGACACACCGGTGTGTCGCCGGGGCCGGACAGGTTAAAAAAAAAAGTCGAGTCGGGGTGCCCCAAGTCCCGAGCTCGCTTCGCTCGCTCTTACACCAATTAAGACACATAGACGTATGACATCCCACTGTTAATATTAGCCGCCAAGTCATTATTTTTTGTAACCAATATAGTTAGTCGCCTTATAAGTTGTTATTCGCCTCAAAAATAATTAGCCTTTTAATTTTATTCAAATCTTGCTTCCTCTTTATAATTTACTAGCTGCTAGTGCTGTACCCGCGACTTCGTCCACGTAAATTAAAACACTTATTGTAAGTAAAACTGACCATTGAATCGGATAGAATCTAAATTTCATGACTCATCATTATTTTGCGCAGATACATTTTTTATTCCAATATTAATGTGGACTATGTTACTCCTTATAATATCAGCTATTTGCTATTGAAACTTCATCAAATTCGGTACAGCAGTTCCGGAGATTAGCTAGATCCAACAGACAGATAGACCAACAACAACTGTCTGTCGGTCGGTCTGCATTATGCATTTAATAAAAAGCTGAACACTTAAATCATATCATTTGTTAAAGAAGATATTCAAACTTATTTTCTGCGAATGGCGATATCCTTTCAAGACGGTTAAATATAGCAGGCAATGTTGATACTATTCAACAGGTACTACACTACGAAATTGCACTGGCATTCAAAAACCTGATAAGAAGTAATTGCCAGTTATAGCATTAAATTCTAAAGAGCATTTCGAAATTATCTACCACTTTGCAGCTCTAGTCTCCATATACTTAGATTAAATAAAGCAAAGGTAATCTATACTTCTTTAAGGATGGATGTATGGATGGATGTTTGTTACTCGATCACGCCACAAAACTACTGAATGGATCTTGATGAAATTTGGCACAGAGGTAGATTATAGTCTGGAATAACACATAGGATACTTTTGATTCACGCGGGCGGTAGCTAATACACAATATAGCTACTTACTATTTTCACGATAATCTCAAATTAGTTTTCATAGTATGTGTATGCGGCGGACTGAAGGACAGCTTGTTTGGAAAGTTTGGACTACGACTGCAGATAGGCATGAGATCATCATCAGGCAAATATTGGTCTCGATTAGGGGGAGGGGTTAGCGTAAAGTATCTACAATTTATTCCCACAACGAGATATACGTTTTCGAAGTTTGTCAACGGTGTTTTCACAAAAAGCCTACCTATGCTAGCGACTTAACTTAAGTTTTTTTTTATATAAACACGATTTAATAAACAGTATCTTCTATCACGATTAAATTAAAGTCTCGTAGAGGTTGTATAAATCCACGACCCCCAGTGTGAGGAATGTATAAATTTACCACTCATTTAGTTCCTGGAGTAGAAAAAATCTCACAATTCGCTGACCGCGCGATTCGCTATTTATTCTTCAAACTCAATGTGCCCCTCCTTTCAAGGGTGATGACCGCTACTTATATCATGGAAAATTAAATAAATAAAAAGAAAACTGCAGTTTAAAGCTATCTCTTTTTGTCAATTTGGAGTTTAAGTAAGTATCAGTTTGGCGACGCAAGAGAGGGGCAATTACAACATTGTTGCCTGCCCCCGTGTGCCCATTATCCGCGCCTACATTCAAAATGTGAAGCTGAAGAAATGTCAGCGATCACGTGTTCAGCGATAACGTTATTTGGTTTTGTTTTTTTAGATAGCCTAAGCGTTTATTGACTTGAAATAGTCGCGTATCCTATACTATTTTTAATTTTTGGCCATCGCCATCTTAGATAGAATGTTACTTTTTCTAGATCCGCTGGTATGTTTATAAAATAATGAAATTTCGAGATGAAATTATGAATAAATCGTAACTTTCCGAAGATTTCAAAGTCTGTTCAACAGGTCTTCCAAGTTTGTAACATTCTGCCCCAAGTTCCTTGAGCGTGCAGCGTTATGCGTCAAGTCGATGCATTGTTTACTTATTGAACTCTACTTTAAGCGTCAAGAAACGGCCAATATTTAATATTCGATGACGGACAACAAGAAAGTTCTACACCGCACTCGCTCGATAGAAATGAACTTCTCAACTCCACTAAACCACGAGGACACATTATGAGCTGTGGTTACCTTTGAGTGTTTTTTTTTTGAATAAGCAATAAGCAGTTGATATCTCATGTGTGTTAACTTGCTAGTGGTCAAGTTAACACACATGAGATATCAACTGCTTAGCCGGACTAACATGTGGTGGCCTCATATGAATTTAAGGCGGGGGCCTTAAATTCATTTGCAGCTAGTTTTGTTCATTGGCTGGGGAGCCAAGGCAACAAAACTAGCTACAAGCTGAAAACAACTGACTGCTCGCTAAGAGCATCCCCTATGGGATACCTACGACCTCGACTTAGCGGCGTCAGTTCGGGACAGCAAGGGACAACAGGCTGGGTCGTTTCATAAATTAGGAGATATTAAAGCTAAAGGCTCAGCGACGCGGGCTGGCTCGTTAGGCAAAAGACGGGGAGGGTTTTGAATGAGTCGTCGTGACGGGCCTCGGCGGCGAGGCCGGAATATGGAACGCGGTCTGTTTCTGTTTATTCTAAGGGTGCTGGTTTACCTACAGCTTTCTTGAATCTTTGTGATCTTGTCATCGGACTCGACGAGTGTATCCGAGGTCGGCGCATCTTACAAATGCGAGAGAGAGAGTGTACTGGGTTGCCTTTGAAATCAAAGGGTTTTGGTGTTTTTCAGCGAATTCAATGAAATGCTTTGTAAGGCGTTTCATAAACTGTTTTATGGTCGGGATTTTGAGGTCGACATGGAGTCGTTAATTCCGTACATACCACGGGGCACCCGTGGCTTTCCGGAAAAATCTGTTTTGGACTACTTGTATCCCGTGGATTTGTTTTGGCGTGTGCGAAAGCGGCACACGCCTAAGTCATTATCGGACGTAAGCCTTTGAGTGGACAATATAAAATAATACATTAGAAGATGTTAAGATGAACAATTTTTTACATTTTGTAAAGTTTTTTATCATTTTGTATCGGTTTATTTTAATGATATGTTATTTAAATTGTTGCTGTTTTTTTTTCGGATGTTTTTACGTGCATTTCTTTCTACATCGTTCTCACATATATGTATAATTACAACAAGAATGATGTAACCATAAATAGTAAAGAAAAATGATATAAAGAGTGTCCGTGGAGTTTCTTGCACATTCTTCTACATAGAGATCTACGCTTTGGAACGTGCAAATAGCTTCATCTCTTTGACTGACCGACCTTGACAATTCAAAAGTACTTGTATGGTTTAATTGAAATAATTTGAATTTTCTTTACTCGTTGGTAATCCTTAAATAAATAAGATACGCAGTCTAAAATTTATATAATATTTACTTATACTACAACATTTCCAGGTTTGGTATCGCCGTACTAATCTATTAAAGTTTATTTTAAAACTGCTAATATATACATCAGTCTGAGTTTAATCTGTCGAAGGATTCGATTTAACGACGCCAATTTAAATAGTCAAAGTTTCAAATAATTTAATTTGGTTGCTCCGACGTTACGAAGTAGGTACCAACACCCATAAGATTTGACTTTTACTGCCGAAGTCTTCTAGAGCGGACATTTTTCTCGGTGGATAATAAAAAATTGACAAAGGGGGAAAAAGTCCTTCGTGAAGTCATTTTGACACTTTTTCACATCGACAGCTGTGATTTGTTTTCTATTGTTCAAGCTGCAAGGTTTATTAGTTGATCTTAGTCTTTTCCCATGGTTTTTCTTCGCCAGTATTATCAACAGCATAGAAATATAAAAATACCGTTTTTTCGATTTTATACCTAATTTTATATATGTGGAAACTTGTAATTGGCTTTCTTCTACATAAAACTACTGACTACTCGAATGTACTAGCTGTAAGGTTTCTTAAAAATAATAAAATAAAAATAAATAAATAAACATAACTTTTTGACAGTTTGCGACTGACATGCAAATGCAAACGTTGCTTAAAAATGAGTAGAATTGGTCCTCTGATTACAATTATTATTTAACTACTCAGATACCCACCGATAACTAATGACAACCAACTCTCTGCTGGTTATATCACATGAGCCAGGCTTCATTATTGTCTCTGGTGCTATTTGTAATTTTATTTTCTACCTTATCACTAAGAGTTTTTGAGTAAACTCCATAAGTAACATTTTTTTAAAAGCAAAATGTCACAGGCCACTGAAAACTCGGCGCATTTAAATGAAAAGGCTAGGCTTTTAATGAAACGGCTGATTAATCTGCGACATTTACAACATTTTGCTTTAAAAAATATTATTTATTAAATGTATATAGTCTGTACCTGTAGATATATTTATCTACAGGTACAGGCTATATACATATATATATATATTAATATAATAATAATTTATTCTCCAAAAAAGTACAAAAGCTTTACCAGAAACAAAAAATTCTATCCAGTTTGTGAAGTGAAGTATTATTTAAACTACTTCGTCGTAACCATAAATGCAGTAGCCGTGTTTCCTCAAAATCAATGCTTCGTTTGAACTAATAATAAACAAACCATTTTAATATAATTTAATGTATTTCACAGCGCTGTTGTCAATTATTTTCTTAGCAACGGTTTGTGCTTAGCTGATTTTCAAGATATTCGCGCAACGGAGTAACAACAAGAATTGTTTGACTTCAGAGAATCCATTTTAATTATTTTTCTAACGTTTTTCATGTTTAACTTACCTGCATAATAGTGATGTTTTGAATTTATTAAACAAAAAGCGTACCTACATAACGTTTTTATACGTGGTTAACGAATGACTTAAACGAAGGAACGATGTCTGGATTAGTTTAATTTACTTAATTAGTTTTTTTTTGTTTCGTACAACTTCCTAATGCATGCGGTGTTTACCTATAAGTGATTGTTGCTCTGATGTATTATAATTTATTGCATGATATTTTAAACATAAAACCAGTCTGAACAATTTTATTGATGGTGAACCAATAAATAAATACCTAAATAAAAAAATATATTAGTAGGTACTAAGACTGAGTAATTATTAAGAAATCAATGAAAAGGTTATGTGCAGTCAACAGTAATTTAGGTATAAGTAAAGTTCATTACGAAAAAAAAAACTTTAAACGATATTATACGATTCTTTTTTCTGTACATTTTTATCGCAAACGTAAAATCACATAAGGCGACATCGCGACACGAAAGTGTAAAAAATTCTTCTGCGCCATCTATACAAAATGTCTCGAAGCGACTGTCAATTACGAGTATATCATCAGACAGTTTCCGACCGCAAGTTAAACTTCGAACGAACACACAAAACTGTATCCGTGGTTCCAACAAAGGTGGCTCTGAGTCAACCCAATTGAGAATACTAGTTAAATTGAAAGCACGCGGTTTGAAACCACTAGAGGCAAAACTTCAATATTCATTATTATTGCAACGACTCACGGTTGAAGTTGTTGCGAAAAATGTACCTATATATTATTATCGTGAACAGTAAGCATTGTTAGAGGCAATATATTGTCCGATATTGTGAAGGAACCATGCCATTGGACGAGGATTCTTTTGATCGCGATGACTATACTTAGCCGAACAATAAGCTCGCAGAACAAATGATCAACATAAACAGTTATGACATAAAAGTGACCCTCGTCGAACCATTTACATATAATATTTTCCACGAAATATTTGAAGTAAGGTCATAACATAGCGATTGTTACAGCGATGGCTTCGAAAAAATACCGAAAAGCTTCTATATAACAAGCTAGGCAAACTTTATGACTAGAAACTACATTGAGATTTATTTATCACTATTAGGCATTGTGTACCCACACATAAAACTTCCAGAATCATTCTCGATTTATTAGACTACTAGATACGTGGCGTAAATCACTAGTTTTGCCCGCGACGCTATCCCGTTTTTTCCCGGGAAGGAAAAGAAAATTAGGAAAATCCTCTCTTAGTGCTCCCCTACACTCCCCAAGGAACCTACATGCCCAGCTTTCTACGCCCAGTAGTTTTGGCTCTGCGTTGTCACTCAGTAACGGAAGAGTTTTATATAGATTGGTATTTTATCTGTTTTGGTATACATAGATAACTCGGCCCCGATCAATCCGCAATATTGTAAACTACTACTACTACTCCTGAACCACCCACCAACTTGCCAGGTCATGCATGTACTGGCGAGGACGCTCACAAATTCTAACGACAACTTACTCGTTCCTATCTGATGAGGAGGTAAGGCGCTACCAAAGCAATATATCCCTTGCAGCAGTCAGGTAAAAATAAAAACTATTCAAGCAGGTCAGTTCTGCAAAAAGCGGTACAACAATTATTACAATAGCCAGGAGGTACTATGATGGCATAACATCTAACTACATACATAAATCGACCATGTTGCCTTACCTTCGCGAACTTAGCGGCTGACACATTTCTAACAGCTGGACCGCCTCCAACCCGACATTGTATCCAACTTTACACTAACACCTTGAATGACAATTTAACTTTCTTGTTTCAAGTTAGATTAAGGTCACTACTGACCGATATCTTTGTTAAGATATTTAGGATTCGTTGGTTTCAATGCCTCGTCTATCCAGTGAGCTTTCAATAACAAAACCAAGGCAAGGTTTATTATATTACTCTACATCTATATTACATTATATTAATAGGGTATTTTACTGAAAAAAAAAACTAATTATTCGACGCTATTAGTCACACGTGTTTTCAACGCACGCGTCTTCTGGATTACGTGAAAAAAAAAAAATACGTGTCCTATATTTTTTGCCAATCTATCTGATGGACTAATTAATTAGTTTTAAATAGGTACCCTATTTTATAAATGCGAAAGTAACTCTGTTTGTCTATTTGTTCATTCTTTCTCACGTCTTAATGACTTCCCGGATTTTATTGAATAGCAGCATAGCACACGGGTAAACCGTGTCCTGGAACCATACAATATTTTTTATCCCGTGAGGTAGTTTGCTTGGGATAATTTTTAACTTTCACGTGGGCAAAGCTGCTGGCAAAAGCAGTCGTAGTATAGCTTAGAAAAGAACAATTAACGTTAAAATGACGCAAAACCCACATTCAGATGTCGTCTTTGAACCATTAACTATGATTTGCTCGCCACACATTTGGCATTACCTACTATTTAATGGCTGCATTCCTTGAGTGAAGACCACACTACAAGCTTCTAGATAGATACAACTGGTCCAGGCCACAGGTTTCAAAGAAAATGTCTGAAATGCAAACGGAGCTAAAGGATTAATATGTATGGATCGTAGCTGGTAGCGTTCTGTAGGTTTTGTCTACCTCTACGGGACAAAGGCGCGAGTTTATGTGTATGGAGGTATGTTTAACTGAAATTAAACTAACGTCGAATTTTATAAAGAACCTTATTCAAAAAACTAAATTAACATGAAATTAAAATATATCTACACTTAGCAGAACTTATAAAAATAAAGAATTCATTAAACTTATTAAGGATGCTCAGCTAGAGAATCCTTAATTATTTTCAACGTGTAACCCGATAGTTGAAGTGGTCCGACAATTTATTTTTAAATCTGATGAACTTTGCAATTTCTTTACTTCTTATTCCTGTGACAGTTCGGTTGCTGTCTACAATCAGTATCGGATCTATGTTCTTCATTGAATTGTTTCTTCCAGTGTTCCCATTAACAAAGTATACTACGGGTACATTGTAAACACCAGTGTTCTCGGTTCCATTTTCAGGGAATACAACATATATGAAAGTCTGCTTATCGTCTCCACCGAGGCGCACATTCGGTGGCGCAGTAGCAACTAACACCTTGTAATCATTATAAGGCTGCCTAACTATTGGCAGGTTCAAATAATTTAAACCTCCCCAATGGTCTGCCAGCGACCTCGTAAGAATATTACTATCTCTATTATAAACATATTCAGTAGGAAATAGCAATTTAGCCACTTGATTCGAATATCCATTTGGCAATTCAGGCTTCTGAGGAATCAAAACTGTATTGAGAACTTGTTCTCGCCTGACTTCCTCTTGGCTTTTAAATTCTTGTGGAATTTTTGCGAACAATGTGCCGAACTTTCTCGGTCTAAGCTCCTCTTTAGGAGAAATGGGATTAAACTTCACCGAAAATCCATTCTCTATAGGAAAACTTTGAATGGCAAAATTCATTGAGAATATAACCAGAAATGCGATAACCTGTAAAGAAAAAGTTTAGGGCGTTTTAACTAAACCTATTTTGATGAACTGTGCTCTTCAAACGAAACCACGAACATGTGTAGTAAAGTAAGCCAGACTCACGCGCTCCATGTGAATTTCTAGATATGAAAACCATCACTTTCTGTAGCCAAACTTAAACTGGAACTCGGATTTCTAAGTAAACGCCACGATTGTTCGTTTTGTTTATATAAACAAGTAGCTGACTACGGATGTTTTGAAAGACTATACGAACCGCGTAAAGGAAACCCATTATTCGATAGTAGCAGGAGGGTCATCATTTAACAAAACTCGTAATAACAAGAGTTGTAATCTTAGATGGTGCTGGAACTACGTTTAATGTTAGTCCACGATTTATGTCAGCAATTAACAACTTGCTTACATCATGACAGTTGTGATGGTCGCAGTTATCCCGGTGAGATATTACAGCTGGGGTACAGTTTAACCTTCGTCTCCAACCAAAATGATTTAAATACTACTTTAAGCGAACTCCTTTTCGTGGTAAGTAAAAAAAATATATTTGATGTGTGCTGGACTCCCGGTGGTCGGACTCCCCGTAACAATACAGAATGTTTTTTTTTGTATATTTTGCCAAACGATTTGGATCATTCAATCGCACAGCGCTTTCTCGCGAAGCCTACCCGGGATCGCCCATATCCAACCAACAGAAATCATCACACTATAGACACTTAGCGCTACCCGTGCAATAATGGGGCGGGTTGCTCCAAAAATTTGAGGACAAAATAAACGTCATCCATCGTGCTCTAGATACTTACAATCTTAAAAGCCAAAAAAGTTTTCTTGTGCTTAATTCTAGGGCAGCTCATAAACCATTTTAAACTATTAGTTAATTATTTTTCTGCTAGCTTAATCCAGAACTTCACTGGGTCAGTACATCGCTCTTTCTTTAAAAGAGATATTATTTAGCTTGAAGCTTACGAAAGTAAAATCTTGTGCTACTTTTCACCTGTCGTCGTACCGAAGAAATGCTTCCGTTGAAATATTAAAAACGTTAAATCGTTTTGACCAGACGTGCCAAGAAAGCAACCAATTGTATTCTCCTTCCTAGCCACCTTAAAATATTTTCCCATGAGAAAACCTCAGACAAATGTCTGCCTTCCAGACCGAACATCAACTTACATGAACAAATAAAACTATGCTTTCTAACATAAAGAAGAATCCTTTGAATATTTTCAACATAAAACCGGTAAAATGAATTGTTACTCCAATCCATAACTCTGAATTTTTGCTTTGTAATGTTCTATCTTTCTCCTTCTTTATTACTGACTGCCAACTGCCGAGACACCGATCGAATGCTTCAACCTGATCCACGTTATGTTTAAAATATTTTCACAAAATGCGAATCATTGCTTGTTGGCGTGATTCTGCAAGATCGACGACTTAATATTATTGTGTATAAGTTATTTATATTGTACCTACTTACTTAACGTATATGGCAAACTCTAACGACTCAATATTTCATTTGTACATACATACGCCCGAAACACCTACATAATATATCAACTAAACGTTCTTGAAACCTAAACCGAAGATAAATGAGTATTATGTCTGTGTGTCGGCCCGTGCCGGCCCGTGTCGCTCGCAGAGACCTTGCGTGTAGAAAGCCCACTGTTTTCTCACCGAATAATTTGGACCAGGACATTTCAGCCCGACACTTGAATCCAGTTAGTTCATAACTATGATAATTCTAAAACCGTCACTACTTGAGCTCACAACAATTCTACGAGCACAAATAGCGCGGTAGTGATGCATGATGTTTTAGTAAGATACTATTATTTTTAGAATAGAACATAATATATTAACACTTGATTATGTTTTTCAGGCTTTTGATAAATAACAATATTATGCATGTGCGTCACTTTCACGCGAATAAACAGTTTTTCTTTCTTTTTTTACAAATAAAATACTGGTGTTGCATCCAAATATAGAAATTGATCATTTTCTAACATACCGTGCTCGTATGCGTTTTCTTTGGTGTTTCGGAAATTGCTACCTTTTTGAATTTGACGCCGCCGGTCCTTCACTATTGAGGATAAGGCCTCCTTGTGATTTTCTAAAATAGCTTCTTTTGCTAAGCTCTCGAGCTTGGTTGAGTTCACTGGCACTTCCAGTTGCTATTGTTTTGGTATTTGTTCAGTAGGTTGGCTAAGTTTGTAGACTTCTGGTTTCACCATCTTTTGTAATAGACAAGAGATGGTGAAACCGTCTTCGTTTTGTTGAGCCGTCTATTTCGCATAGATCTTTATTAGTCTTAGAGTAAGAGCCCGCGACGATCAGACCTCCGTTATTTTATAAAAGCTGAAAGTTTATCTGTGTATGTCCCAATATAGGTAAGATCAATCCCCGACTTCAAAGTTTGGGTCATGGTGGCTTTGGCTGGTAACAGGTAGCAAATTAGTGTAGAAATTCTCAAATTCTCAGGTCTGAACGTCGCGGGCTCTTGGGTTATCATGTCATCAGCTGGCCAGCCTTTTTCAACTGTGTTGAGTTTTGCTTCCAATAGCTACGACGCAGGGTGAATAGGTTCCATTCAGCACAGAATGGGCAGGTACATTGCTAAAGCTATGCGATCGCCAACCCGCCTGCCAAGCGTGGCGATAATGGCATATATTCATTGTAAAAACAGTAGGTCCATAATTCGCATAGAATTCCCATTTGGAATTTATGATCAGCAGCACTGCTGAATATTGATCGAAGTTCTCTTCGAAACTCTCGTAAAAGTTATTTAAGTAAATGTCTCTTCACAACACTGTGTTAAAAAATACTAGGCATAATATACTCTTATATTGTAAATCATCAAACTTTTCGCGAGACGAAAATTGACTTTAAATGAAGATTAATAATCGAAGTGAATAATCACTGATCGAAGTGATTACCTATATACATTGTTTGTCACACAGTACAAAAATAAAACTTACCTACCCTTAAATTATTGTCATTTTATTTAGGATTCGGTATGCATCATACTCATCTAATGCCCAGCTTCTGAGGTTTTTAAAGGTCATTTATCTATCCGTTAACGCTAACCAATCAATGACGTTATGACAAATCATAACGTCATTGATTGGTGAGTGGATAACGGACAGATAAACGACCAATAAAAACCTCAGAAACTCGGCATAAAGCATTCATTCGAATAACTTCTAAATTAAGTAAGGCAGCATCCTTTCTCGTATAATATAAAATGTGAAATACGAGCCGCGAGCTGATACATAGGTCGACCTTTTACTATAATTGAGATAGAATGAACTTTTAATTGAAACAACATCGTCCCAAAATTATATCTTAATGTTATATTTAGAGGGACATAGGTCTTTCATGAAATAAATTTATAACGACTTTTTTGTCAGTTCTCAATTTGCCTAGCTTTTTCCCAACTGTATTGGGGTTCATGCATTCTATAGAACTGGATGCAGCTGAGTTGCACGGAGCTCGTGGCTAAATTATAACAGCCGCACAGGTTGATCTCCAAGGTTAAGCAACGCTTTCCAAGGTTAGTCTGCGGATGGGTGACCATCTTAACATACCGGGTTTCTTCCGTGCCTCGGAAAGCACGCTAAGCCGTTGGTCCCGGCTATCATGTAGATCTTTGGCAGTCGTTACGGATTGTCAGAAGCCAGAAAATCTGACACCAGTCTTGCCAAAAAGTACCGTGTTACCCAGTTAATGTATTGTGTAGGTCTGGTAGGCAGCCACTCCACGTAAAATACTGATATTCAACTGAATCCGGTTTGACTGGGAGCCGATCCCGAGGTAGTTGGGAAAAGGCTAGGCGGATGATGTCTGCCTATCTGACCTCCACAACCCAATCACTGGGTAACACGATACTCCTTGGCAACGTGTCGTATTTTCTGGTTTCTGACCATCCGTAACGACTATCAAAGATCTACAAATAACAACTCACGTAAAGTGTATGTTATGAAAAATTTGGAACGTAATGAATGCTCACTCATCCCCGGACCTCGACGTTCGACACGTGCGGTCATCATTATTTAGCCACAAGCTTCTTCTTAGTAAGTTCTGTTACCTTTAAGTTATTCTATGTCTCTTCGTTGACGCTCCCTCATTGCTGAGGATTATTCTTTCTTTATTGGAACCAAAATTATGATCACATACGACTGATGCAATGCGTTTCCAAGTTATGCAGTCTTTTGCAATGTGGACTGCTCGCTACATCCGTTCTTCAACCCTCATTTAATCGCATTACTGTATAATACACAGACAAGTAGAAATAGTGATACTGAATCACAAGAAAATATTCACAAAATAAACTTCCTATAATGTGTTTAAAGATGATCATTCGGAAAATGTACGACAATTTGATTCTTCGATTCAACCGCCAGCTTGAATTCTATTTCTCCCAATAGAAATGCAAATCGAATTTGATATTTTGTTGTGACGTTTTATATTTATGTAGGTACAGTTGTATAGATTTTTAGACTTCCACTGCACATAAAATGAATGACTGATGATGTTCCAAGATATAGTGAAGAAAACTATTGCAATGATTTGACATTATCATTGACTGGCTTAAAATAATACCTACAGAGATACACGATTGAAGGAGTCATTTGATATCTAATCTACTACTACCTTCTAGTCTAACTAAAATTACAACGTGGTAAAACAAAGATTTTTAATGTTTATGAAAGGCAATATCTGGCAGTAGGTACCTACAGATCCGATTACGATAAAATGTATGGCGTCAAAGGAACGAAATACTTGGGGTCGCGGGCGCGCGGCCAAACTCCGTACATTTTCGTCGACGCGCGCCGCCGCGCGTCCGGAGTGCTTTGTATATCAAGTCCCTTATGGTCTCTTTCACTGATATAAGGCTAAACTGTCGGTGATTGTCATAACAACTATTTCCGAGGAAAGGTTCGGGTTCGGTGGGAAATGCCACGAGAAGAGTGGTGCCACATAGGCACACGAATATTCGTAGAGAGCTATCGCGCTAAATCGCAGTGAGTAGTCAATCGAGTGACATACATAGATCATGAATACTGACGAAGAACCCGGACATACCAACGCTATACCAACCTTTAATATCGCAGACTACCGAAAACTGAGTTACAGCCTAGAACATAGAATTTTTGTGTACAAATGTGTGACCAACTGGGCGTATTCTATGATTACGTACTTCTAAACGGAATAATAATTAAAGAGCTGATTTTTCAAGAGTTTCGAGAGGTATTTCAAGAGCCAAAAAAAATTAATGAATAGGTAAACACGGCTGTTTGACATATTTTCTACACAAAATCCACTTGAATAATACTGAGTTTTTTCTATTATAATCAGATGACCATTTTACACCAAAATATAGCTGGACTTTTAAACAAATCAGATACATTACTCATCCATATCCAAGAACTGTTAAAGAATAAAGTAGACATTGACATAATCTGCATAACGGAACATTTTGTTATTTCTGGACAAGAAGATCTGATTAAAATTCCTAATTTTAAACTTGCCGCAATATACGCAAGAAAGGAACAAAGACGAGGAGGCGCCTGTATATTAATACGAAAATGTTATGAATTCAGGGTACTAGCAGAGATAGCAAGATTATCCATTTCCGGAGTAATAGAATGTTGCGCAATAGAATTAGTGAAACAGAACTTAGTAATTATATGTATGTATAGAGTGCCAAAGATGTGAAATTTCAATGTATTCTGTGAGAGATTGGAATCTGTGCTTAAAAATCTGTGTTCTAAGAGGAAAGTAGTGTTATGCGGGGATTTCAACATAGATATTCTTAAACAAAATCGGTACACTTTAGACTTTGAAATGCTGCTTCTCAATCACAATCTGAAGTTAGAAATAAGGCAACCAACTAGACCAAGAAGCAAATCTTGTCTGGATAATTTTGCGCATAACGCTCAGAAAAAATGTTATAGTGAGGTAATCGACTTTGCCCTATCCGACCATTCTGCACAACTTTTGAAAATAAATGTTAATCAAACATGCATAGTCAACTCGTGGCGCGTAAAAAAACGAGATTTATCTAAAGTTAACTTGATCAAGTTCAAAAAACACTTAAATAATTTATCATTTTCGGAAGTACTAAAGACCACGAATCCTAATGACGCATATGACAATTTTATAGAGCTATTTCGTCTTTTATACAACCTATGTTTTCCAATTAAATTAATTAACATGAAATCGGACAAGAAAATCAAGTGGATTTCTCGAGGGATTAGAATTTGTAGTCATAAACAAAGACAATTATTATGGAAATATAGAAAATCGCCTTCAATAGAAAACAAAAATAATTTTAAATTGTATTCACAAAGATTCAAAAAAATTGTAAAACTTACACAAAAAGCACAAAACAATCACATTATAAAAAAAGCACCGAATAAGTCTAAAGCCTGTTGGCAAATAATAAATGGTAGTAACAAGACTAAAGATCCTATTATGCAAATCAAGATAGGCAACTCTATTATTAGGGATGCGAAGGAAATTGCAGATTCATTCAATAAATTCTTTGTAGATCAAGTCCAAAACTCTGCAAATAATAATAATATCGAGGTCACTAGGATAGAAAATAACCCAAACTCAATATTTATGTCTCCGGTAATACCGGCTGATATAATAAGAATAATTAAAATATTGAAAAACAAAAAAGTTTCGGATATGACGGAATAGCAATTTCTGTTGTGAAATTTGTTTCAGATGTTATAGCTCTTCCATTGTGTCATATAATGAATCTTTGTATTAACTCAGGCATTTTTCCAAATAGCCTAAAAACAGTAATTATTAAACCATTGCATAAAAAAGATAGCAAGGAAGACATGTCAAACTACAGACCAGTTGCCCTTGTCTCGGTATTCTCCAAGATCTTCGAAAAACTCATTTATGAATCATTTTTTTCATTTTTAGATAAATATAACATTCTTAGCAATGAGCAAAAGGGATTCAGAAAGAATAAAAACATTAATATGGCGATATATGATTTAATACATAATATAATGACGAATGTTGACAAAAATACACCAGTTTGCGCTATATTTACTGACATGACCAAAGCTTTTGACTACGTTAATCATAATATCCTACTACAAAAACTTGACAGTTACGGCATTAGAGGAAATGTGTTAAGCCTTATAAAATCGTACCTTAGTAATCGTAAGCAACATACAGAAATCTCAAGAGTATGTTCTAGACGTAAATTGGAATTTAAATATCTATCTGATAGCAGAGAAGTCAAATTCGGAGTTCCACAGGGTAGTGTAATCGCGGCTCCATTATTTCTTATGTATATCAATGACCTTCCGAGAAAAGTACAACAGCCGATGGTGTTATTCGCTGATGATAGCACAGCGATAGTAAAATGCGTAGAAAAAGCAAATTATGAAAAAGACATTAATGATACAGTAAAAACAATAATTAATTGGCTAAACAACAATAATCTTATTATTAATTTACAAAAAACAAAAATAATGCATTTCTTTCAACGTTTACACCCAGATCCTTTAAAAATTGAATACAATGGACAAAATATTGACAAAACAAATGTTGCTAAATTCTTAGGTATAGTAATTGACAGCCAATTATCGTGGAAACAGCAGGCAGAAGAAGTCTGCAAAAAGCTAAGTAGAGGAGCTTATATTCTGTATAATTTGTCGAAAAAAGTTAATATTGACACCATCATTACAGCTTACCATGGTCTGGTTGCCTCTGTCTTAAGATACGGAGTAGTATTTTGGGGGAATTGCAGTGAACGAGATAGGGTATTCAGAGCCCAAAAATACTGCATTCGATCAATGACCGGCATTAATTCAACAGACAGCTGTATTCCAATGTTTAAATCCCTAAAATTATTAACCTTTCCAGCACTGTATATTCTGGAGGTAGCATTATTTGTTAAAAAGAACCTAAGTCTTTTTGAAACAATGATAAATCATTCTTCAAGACCGGCATTACTGAGATCCCAATACAAAGGTCTTTTACATACAGGTAGCTTCAAAACAGCATTGTTGAAAAGGAATATTATGCATATGGGACCAGTTATTTACAATAAAATACCTAACGACATTAAAAATGAGACAACTCATTGTTTCAAAAAGAAATTAACGAAAGTACTAGTTGATAAATGCTATTACGCTGTCAATGAATTTTTAAATGATAACACCCTATGACATTGCTCAACAATATTTCAATTTATTAAATTTGGTATATTCTTATTTTATTAACATGTATGACTTTTGTTTCTTCGGAGAATTTGACTTTTAAGAATATGACATTATAAAATATTTGATTATTTGACAATTATTGATTAATATAGATTTGCAATATTTATGATTACGTACTATAATAGTGTTTAATGTTGCATGCCTTATAGGTAGAATGTAATGGATCCAATTGTTTTTCTTTTTTACGACATCAAAACTTTGTTTTATTACCTACATTCTTTGCAAATAAATGATTTCTGATTCTGATTCTGATTCTGATTCACTTTTTTCCGCAGGTGAAAGTTCTCTGACTATTGAAAAGTCGGCTCGTAACAAGTTGAAAATGCAGACGAAATGCATTAGTAAAAAAATTGCTAGTAGGTATCTGTGTAGATACTAGCTATTTTTTAAATTGCATTCGTCTGCATGTAGGTATATTTCAGTATTCCTAGTTCAAGGCCAATTTAGGTCTGGGTCAGTAGGAACTTCGGTTACATCATTAAATTCATTCACTCTCATTGATATTCGCAGACACGCGCTTGCCAAATGGAACTCAAACCAAACTAATAATTTCCTATTTATCTTACGTTTACCCTAACACTTCGCACGAGTTCTGGGCTACCACTAGTTTTACAAAATTGTTGCAATCGTGGAAGTAGGCCAAGGGCACGTTATAATTTCGCACTTATTTATATTCTATATGGTTATGCCGTAACCAAATCCCATGGTTATAAACATAGCCCAAAGAATGGCTACACTGAAGCAGTAGTTGAGGTGGCATCACTCGCAGAACGGATGCTGATGATGCGGAAAGTTCTGGAGTAGCAACCGCGCACAGGAATTTCCAACGTGGGTAGACCGAGGATCTGAGGCTCTCGGCAAGTGGCATTCTGTTAGCGGTACAGGGCGAAAGCGATTTTCAAATGTCAAAAAATATGCATAAGAGTTTGAAAAACGCTGTCGAAATATCGCGTAATTAATCCCTTATCTAATCTTGGGGGAGGAACCTGTGGTAGACAAGTTACCGCTGTAGTATAAT
Source organism: Melanchra persicariae (assembly GCA_947386135.1). Taxonomy (NCBI): domain Eukaryota; kingdom Metazoa; phylum Arthropoda; class Insecta; order Lepidoptera; family Noctuidae; genus Melanchra; species Melanchra persicariae. The sequence goes on along the minus strand of OX376643.1, from coordinate 14,163,659 downwards.
AGTGCTGTGACACCAGCTCCTGTCACGACTTGCAGAGCCGAGACGTGGAAAGCTAGAAGTTCGACGTGATTCAGCAGATAAAGAAAGCCACCGACAGAGAGCATAACATAGCGAAAGTGGCAATGGGCTGACCATTTGAGAGAGTCCGTTCTCGCGCATTAGCCTTGGTTACAGATTCTGAACGTTATTCACGGGCTAACTCGGGATGTATCTAAGAATGGAAAGGTCTTTCTTCTACATTAATAGACACCATGACGACGCAATATTTATAAATAACCTGACATATTGTTTTTTAACGATTTTAGTGGCGCACGATTGGCTACCTACATTATGTCTATCGTTAAAATTTTAGGCTGCAAAAGTATACCGTGACAAAGCAATGTCGAATATATCTTGGTGAGACTGGAATTTAGCCTCCAGCGATAGACAGGCAGTCAGACAATAGTTTGTTGAAAAAACATCAAATGCGTGGCGCCAGTTTTAAACCCGGAAAAAGTTGCGTACCATCATGAGTACCTGTAACGAATCCATCAGCTAGGTTTAATTGTAAAGTGGGCTTAAAATGTATAAATGAAAGATAATAGTTAGTTACTATTTTGCTTTCCTAAGGCCGAGTGTGACTTATCGAATTAGTGCCGGCAATGTACGCGAATCTATTTATAACTTTATTTATTTTTGTTGCGTTACTTGATGTCGAATTTTACTAATAGATACTCGTTTCGCACATAATATTTATTTGAATTGGATACGGATTTATGTTCAAATTTCTGTATAATATAAATTGTGTATGTCGCATTAAATTAAACCAAAATAGTATGGGGTTGTAGTTTATTTAAATCAAAATTCACTAACGTTAACGATACTGCAACGTTACTATACGTCAAAACATTCGTGTTAGGCCCTGATCGATAGTACAAAAACATGGACGACATATCGAAATTGTATCGCGGGGCACTTCATTCGTAGCCAATTGTCTGTTGTGTGACGGTAAACAATACCATATAGTACTCCAATTACTTTGAGTGCACTCCAATTGAAAATATCACATTTCAATCTGTTCTCATGGCACACTTGTAGGTCAAAACAATACGATCGTTCCCTACCTTGTACCACCATACGATGATTGCACTTAATAAATTCTGTTGTTGGTTGGAACATTCTTGCCATTCCCCTAAGCCCTGGGGCCCTACTATGACGTCAAACCAATATGATCCCGGTGTGAGAAGGAGCTGTGCAAGACAAATATCATTATCCCTTTTTCACATGAGAATAATGACGGCATTAGCACTTCATAGTAGGGAGCCTGAAAAATCTAGAACATAAGCTCAGTTGTAATCTAGCAAAGAACCCCACCTCGTGAAGTTGACAATAGAACTCCAAAAAATACGAGGTAATTGCGACAAAAAGTCAACACAGAAGTTCACAGGTTGAAACTTTCGATTCCAATCAAAAGTTTTCTAATTCAAAACTTTGTGGCTTATAGTCGTAAGGTCCTATAGAGGCATAAAGTCAATTGAAATAAAATCAGGGAGGAAATGCTAACAGCTGGAAGTGGAGAGCGGGGCAGAGGGCATAATAGTGGCTCGGCTGGCTGCAACAAGCCGCAGGCTGGATTTATTGCGAAAGCATTGCTATTTTTCTTTCTGTCTCAGGGAAGATTATCTGCGAAATACTTACCTACATACCCCGTACTAACGTTGCATCAAATATTTTGAAATCTTATCATTGAATCATTTTAGTGCCACCATTATAGGTTAAATATTACGTTCGTGATTTTGCTTTACCTTGGACATTTTTAATTTAAAAATGAACGCTGAAAATATTAAGTATAAGCTTTTATTAAAAACGTTTTTCCGAAAGCGAACTTAAAAAGCTTTTCAGAAGCAGCATTCAAGATGTCACAAGCTGTTTACCTTGATGTGAAGTATTATCTAGGGTCCAGTAAAGATTTTATGGGTGATAAAACTTAGAGTCGGAAACATTCGGGGCATATATTTTGGGGTGAAAAACGTCGCATGTGGATAAAATAAATGCGTTTGAGCAATATTGCGCTTCACGAGGTCCCTGGGGGTCTACTCTCTAAGCCCGAAGTCCGTAGTTTCGGCCTTAGTGTCGGGCGTTTTCTACTCCGTATCACCTACGGACTTACGATTAGTCCCGGACCCGAACTAGGAATGAATGACATCACGATTTGGCAGTTGTTTATAGTTCAGGTTCGGTTAACGTAGGAACTATTCGTATCACAAATCAATTGGTGATAAACAGAAAGTTTTCCAATAAAGCATAGGTGTTTTCTTCTCTACTTATTGCTTTGCTTGAGTAGTTTAGGAACAACTCTGAAAGTGCAAGTTTGTTTGCACCTACACGATTTGAGAAGAATCCAATCCATTTATTTAAAACTTCTACTGTTTCATCCTGAAAAGCTAGACACTGACCTAAATCTCAACTGCTGTAATACCTATTTCCAGTTACTTAATCTAAACCACGGACCATTTAACTGTTTCGTTGAGTTTAAACGATTAACAAATACTGGTAGCCGACAGAGTAGTTGAACAACAGTTTAGCAGAAGCAATGGAGTGCCGAATACCTTCAATTGCTGTTTTTTTTGTCTTTTAGTTAGCTTTAGTCAGGCTTTCAGTCAGCGTTGTTTGTTCCAGAACTTCCAGATGTTGGGATTGCAGCTCTTTACTAGGTAGGTTGATTTTTTACCAAACGTGGGCTACGACACTGACAATTCGAACACAAGTAGTCTAATCGCTAGTCGCAGCTTAATCAGCCGTACCTATAATCAGCGACCTAAATGACATCTAGCCAATGCGCCTAAATATGTTAAAACATTTAATGAACGGACTGGCGGATGCTTAGGCCGTTTATAGAATAGGGTAGAAGTATTTTCGGGGCCTCAAGCTATTTCTTTACTTTTCATTTCATTTTCATTCTTTTATAAAAACCTCTATCGTCCGGGGGAACCAATCTTATGAAAATAATAATAAATGAAAATAGACCGTAAAAAACATGGAATACGAGTATAAGTTTAAATTAATTCGCGGTATACTGGAACCATTTGTTTCCACCCGGACTTACATACAAGTATTATTATTGTCATCTCCCTCTTGACCCAATTTTGAAATTGACGCAGATGAAGTCGCGTGCAGAAGCTAAACTATTCTAAATATACTTATTTTAATAAGCTGACCAGTTTAATTACTTGCATATTGATGTTTGACGTGTTTCAACCCTGAAATAAAATATTTTATTTTAGCCGGTTTCTTGAGATAACATGTGAATGAAATAAATGCTGTAAAACATACCTACACTCCACTCTTTTAGAAAAAAAAACTATCCCAATAATAGTAGTATACGAAGACCTATACCTACACAGAAGTGAAGGTGGTGACTTGGCATAGTTATTAGAGAAATCAGAAATTTTCTTTACATCGTGTACCTACCCATTCCTTTAGAATTTAGATAGAGCATAAAGTCAAAAAGCATAAACCAAAATAACCAATCCCTAATACTCGTACTTTCAACGAAAAAAAAACTAAAAACTGCCTTTATATTGGCTGTCAATGTCTAATCTTAATTGGTACAACTGAAGGGCTTTAAATTCACAGCAAACATTGGTGTTTTAAAATTTTATGACTTAGGCGCTCCTTCGTCTCCACAAAACTTTGATGAAAAGTCGGCAGCGTAAGGACAGGCTTATTGAACAGCTCTTATTGATTTACGACCAAGAAAGCTAGCATTAACCTGACCAAATATATCCTAAGATGTTTGTAATGAATCAGAACAGTTCTTCCCTGTTCTTCCCTGTTCTTCCCTGTTCTTCCCTATATTTTTCCAGTCCACAGACCTTGCTGTGATGAACGGCCACGCCAGATAATTTACATGCAAATGAAAAATATCATACGAATGACAATGTTGATTTATTCCGATTTTATTATAGAAAAGGAAAAGTTTCGTACTTTATTGTTCAAATCGGATTTATAGCTTGTTTCTTGAGTTAAGTACAATAGAATGCGATATTTTAGTTACGAACGGTTGGAGAAAAAGAAGATTGAGATTTTTCTTTAAAAAAATGTCGTAATGTGATAAGACGTCTAAAAAGATGGAAGATGTTGCGTGTTTTAAAGAAATTATGATGGTGATATCATTATACTTAGTTAATTAGAAACTAGCGATCCGCCCCACCTTTGATCTGACGGAAATTATATAGTAACACAAGCTTTTCTCTTCTATCGCTCTTCCTATTAATGAAAACCGTTTCGGAATTCGTTGCGTAGTTGAGAAGTCAGCGGTTAAAAACATCATCATCTGCCTAGCCTTTTCCCAACTTTATTGGGGTCGGCTTCCAGTCAAACCGGATTCAGCTGAACATCAGTATTTTCAGAGCAGCTGCCAACCAGACCTCTACAACCCATTAACTGGGTAACAAGGTAGTTCTTGGCAAGACTGGAATCTTTTTTACTGGCTTCTTACAATCCGTAACGACTGCCAAAGATCTTCAAATGTCATCCGGAACCAACGGCTTAACGTGCTTTCCGTAGCACGGAGGGAGAAAACTATACGTAAAACGAAACATATACTGTATGTTAAGATGGTCACCCATCCACTGAGCAACCTTGGCAAGCGTTACTTAACCCTGAAGATCAACCCGTGTGGATGTTATTTCTTTAGCCACGAGCTCGACCATAAAAATATACTAGAATGATAAAATTATCAAAAAATATTTGCTTTAAAAAAACTAAACTTAAACATAAGTAAGCCACTATGTAGTTCTGTTCGACAAACACCACTTTGCTACAAATCTACTTGCGACAACGTAACTATATTTTTCTTTATGAAAGCCGAAAGCTGTAACGTTTCTGCTGTGCCCCTGGGGCCTGTCCTAGTTTGAGGGTGTCAAGTATTGAACGACAGCCAACCCTCTTCCCGCACTATCTTGTCCACATCAATGTCTTAAAGATTAACCTTTAATGCTACAAAACAACCTGAATAGGGTACTTGAATACTTTTAAAAACAACATAAATAAATATTTATTTGAATGAAAAGATGTTTATAAAGATGGACCGATTTGTAAAAACATCCTATTAAAAAAAAACGTCGTTTTTACTGGATTGCGGAAATTCATTACGGCGTGTCTTGCGGGTGACGTCACATGCAATTAGGTACAGTGGTCTCTGTTTTCCACAGATTTAATTATGTTTATACTGCGTCTCGTCTTTTTCCTATGATATAATTTTAATTATCTATCCCTATTGTCTGCGAGCTTTTTAGATACTTATACATGAAAAGCTGTAACTTTATTCAACATTAATATTTAGATTTTGTCTATCTGGAACGTTCATGCACATTTCAAATTATGCAAAAATTGTTAAAATAAGTGCAGTGGTTTTCAAGATCTCCACATATACCTACACAAACACGCAAAATTCACACTCCATCAAATCGAAAACCTGTATGACGTAGTTGGTCTAGTCTCTTCCTAAAATCATAAATAGCAAAACTATTAAACCTTCACTTTAAAAATCAGAAAGAAAACCACCCCATTAGGAAGGGGTCGATTTGCACAATAAGAAGGACGCACGGCACTACACTTAATGCCAAGCAGGTAGGCACCTATACGTCGAATTAATAGGCCGAGATGAAACAGATAAGGATGTAATTTCCGTTTGTTTGGCAAAGGTCAGTCCCGGTAGCCACTAAATCTCATTTATTTACGACTTACGGCCACCCTGTGATTATTTCACCTTTCTACTTACACCTGAATTTTAAAAATGTAGGTAGAGTAGTAATACCACCGAGTTTAGATAGATAGAAGATAGAATACACCAAAAATAGTTGCACAACTTTTTTTTAATTTTATTTCTATGGCTATTTTCAGAGAGTACGCAGTTATGATTACCAAAGACGAGGAAATAAAAAAAAGGCCAAGTGCGAGTCAGACTCGTGTGTAAAGGGTTCCGAACGAATTTCCTTATTGTGACATGTTACTTTAAAATCATAGACTTCTTACAGGTTTTTCTCTTATAGGTAAAGACATGCATTTTTTTCATTTTTTTTGTTTCGGAGAGGGGCGAATGGTAATTTTTCATCTAATTTCTTGAATAACTTCATAACTCTTTTTTAGTCTCAAAATTTATTTATTTACATATCGCGTCCGTATTTAGGTCACAGATGTCCACATGTGTACCAAATTTCAACAGTACCGGTTCAGTAGGTTCGGAGATAATTGGCTGAGACAGACGAACAGACAGACACCCGAATGATCCTAAAAGGGCTCCATTTTTTACGGAAGTTGAAGACCCCTAAAAACAGATAATAGCACGCCTGCATTCCCCGAATGGTTATTCATCGGTTTAGCTATATAATTACTCCCACATGTCGCCAGTTGTATTAAAGTCCTACGTAATATAAAATGAGCCTATTGCCATCAACCGGGGAAAATACAGACTCCGATCTGTTTTTGACTTACAGATAGAAAACTCCAATAAACATTTCGACAATCTGTGAATCAAAACCCTATGCTGCACAAAAGAAAGACCCAACAAGTGCAGGCGGACTCGCACACAAAATGTGAAAAATGTCACGATTCTTGTGTGTAGCCCCAATATTTTTTTTTATTATTTGTTGTTATAACCGCGACAGAAATATTCACTGAGATACAGCCCACTGATAGACAGAGGAACGATGTTTCCGATGATTATCCTTCGGGTAAGGAACCCTAAAAACCTGAACAATGACTGAGATGAGACTTAGCAAAAAGTAGAGCAAAGCAAAATCTCAAATTCGATATTTTACAATAGGTTTATGTAACTGGGGCAACAGAAATGACGACGACGTGTCTGGGAGTAAAAAGTCGACTGAGCCACGTAACAATATCCATGGCATGACGCGTCTGATTTTATTGGTTCTGGCATTCTCAGCGCTCCCAATTGTGTCCACTTGAAACTTCAACTTTTCTGCTGCAAAAATACCTACTCCATTTTCTTCAAGTTTCCACCGTTTGTTCCGGTGTTCGTATTTTAATAGAACTATAGTGTATAACAATAAACACTAGTCAGAAGGGCAAAAAAAAAAATGTTTCCTACATTTGACAAGTTTAATGACATTGTCTGTCACAGAGATCTTGCAACTTGAATTTGAATGCTTAGAATTGGCCTTACTGATATTGGCTTTACTCAACTGAATATCAAAAGTCAGTTTAAGCGTCACAATTGCGTGTACAACTGAATATCGCTTTCCAGACTCATTAAGCGAGCTTATTGACAGACAGGACTTGAAATAGTCGAGAAGCGGCACTCCATTTATCGCGAGACATTTGCTTAGTTTAACCCAACGTCCAATATACACTCAGTAACCCAAGGACTGTCACAGTGCTTTCGTAGCTAATTGCAGACAGCAGTGCTACAACAGTAACAATGAATGTAGGTTTTCATTAATAATATCGGGGTCACGCAAAACAACTTCAATTAAAACAGTAAAAAAGTAACATTCAAGATAAATTAACATAAAATGGTCCGTCGGAATAAACAAAGGTAGTAAAATTCCTAATCAATTCGAAAGTATCTTTAATCTCCGTAAGGTAGCTTTAATAAATGAAGTAGAACTATAAAAGTGCCGCGATAAGGAAGGGGGCGAGACGTTCGCTCAGCCAGTATTGACGCTTAAAAGAGCTGCAAGATTGTAGAGCTTCACTTTTGTTTTGACATCGCGCGTCGTTGAAAGCCGTCGTTACTAAAAAATAAACAGCTCCCTATTTTCATCAAAATTAAATGAAATTTAACTATCTACAATTTTACTTGGAGCAACGACTTATTAAGTTGCTATTGGGCCAATATTTCCATTAGAAATGACCATGGACGTAAGCTTTAGGAACGATTCAAAACCTGTCATGGTCCCCACCAACCGTGTCTCCACGTTGCCGTCGTGGTGGGGCTTGCGTGTCTCAGTGATCTTGGGGGCTTTGCCGGTAGAGCCACTCATGCCGGAAGGTCCCAAGTGAGAGACCAGACCAAGAGAGACACAAGAGGGGCACACCGTTCGGAGACTTGAGCAGTGTTCGGGTCCTCGGACGGTGTGCGTCTCATTGGCTTGCTCGCTGCTCTCTGGTACGCGTCTGATCATCAGACGTGACTGTGAGGGCAGCGAGCAAGCAGTGAGAGAGAGGGAGAGAGGAGGGGAGATAGGGACCGCACCCTTTAAAAGGAAACTAATGGACAGTACTGAAAGAGATTCTGTACCCCAGGGCGGTTCGGACTGCACAGCAGTCCGGGAATCCGCCACGCCTCGTGCGTCAAGCCCCTCGTATTCTGGGGGGGGCAACAGTGCTGTCCACATTCCGCATGCCAAGGGCATCAGTGGCCGAGGAGGCCCCCGATCCAAGCCGTCCTTCGAGGACATGATCGGGTTCGACTTTGGATCGCCCGACAAAGCGTCGGTCGGGCGATGCGCGGCAAGAGGCGCGTTGTATTGGAGGAGGGGCTCGCCTGAGCGTCACCCGGGTGCAGAGTCGGAGTCCGAGTTGGACTCCGACGACCTGGTGACAGTTAGCTCGGCGAGCTCTGAACCCGAGGGAGCAGGGACTGCAGCGGAGGACTCGAGGTCCTTCCGCAAGCGGCCTAGGCCGCAAGACGACCGGGGGTCGTCTTGTAGCGAAGAGGTGGCCTCGGCCCGTAAGATCCCCACCAGCAGGCGGGGTAAGGGCCGAGAGGGAGGCAAGGGCAGAGTCCTTGCCTCCAAGGATGCTGGACGACCCCCCGAAGATGGCGGTCGTGGGGCTCATGGCTCGGAGTCGTCCGGCGGCGAGCCGGATGACCGGAGGGCCGGGTTTGCGGAGGTGGTGGAGGCCGCGCTTCGCGATGTGGCCTTGTAGAGGAAGCTTTCCTCTAAGAACAAGGCCATAAGCGAGGCGATGGCCTCCATTCTGGCGGCAGCGGAGGTTACCAGGGGTGGGCCTCCGCCGGTCGAGATGTCCGAGCTGCGGGCGGAGGTCGCCCGCTTGGCTGCCGCCACGGAGCGTCTCCGTAAGGAGAACGAGGGGCTCCGCGCAGACCTGGCCAGGCTCCGGGGAGCCGGCCCACAGGGGGCGCCGCAAGGGGGACGCAGGGACGACGGCCGGCCCGTGCCGCAGGAGGGCCAGGTGCTGGACCTGGTGCGGCAGGAGTTGGCTGCCTTCCAGGCGCGGTTCTCCGTCCTGGAGGGCATCGTCCTGCGCCCCCCGCTAGCGAGTGCGGCGAGTGGGAAGGCCGTCCCAGGCCAGAAAAAGGCGGCGTCTTATGCGGCCGCCGCGGCTGCCACACCGGGGTCGTCCGGCCTGGACAAAGGGTCCGGGCCGGCACCCGCGAAGCCGGTGCCGGGGAAACCGGACCCGGCCCCGGGAAAGAAGAGGAGGGGTGGGGTTGCTGCGCGGACGGCGAAGGCTCCTGCGCCGTCTGAGCAGCGGCTCCCCCCGGCTTCCTCGCCTTCAGCTCCTCCCCCGGCTCAAGCCGAATGGCAAGTGGCCGGGGAGAAGAGGAAGGCGGGAAAGGCAGCCAGAGCGGCCAAGAGGCGAGAGAGGAGGCGGCGGCAGAAGGCGCGAAGCGTCGCGGCTGCGCTCCGCCCCCCGAAAACCGCGGCTGTAGTGCTTACGCTACAGCCGGACGCGGCGAAGAGGGGCGTGACGTACGCGGACGTGCTCACCAAGGCGAAGGAGGCGGTGAACCTTGGTGAGCTAGGCATCTTGGCTGCCGCCACGGAGCGTCTCCGTAAGGAGAACGAGGGGCTCCGCGCAGACCTGGCCAGGCTCCGGGGAGCCGGCCCACAGGGGGCGCCGCAAGGGGGACGCAGGGACGACGGCCGGCCCGTGCCGCAGGAGGGCCAGGTGCTGGACCTGGTGCGGCAGGAGTTGGCTGCCTTCCAGGCGCGGTTCTCCGTCCTGGAGGGCATCGTCCTGCGCCCCCCGCTAGCGAGTGCGGCGAGTGGGAAGGCCGTCCCAGGCCAGAAAAAGGCGGCGTCTTATGCGGCCGCCGCGGCTGCCACGTGGTGGAGGCCGCGCTTCGCGATGTGGCCTTGAAGAGGAAGCTTTCCTCTAAGAACAAGGCCATAAGCGAGGCGATGGCCTCCATTCTGGCGGCAGCGGAGGTTACCAGGGGTGGGCCTCCGCCGGACGAGATGTCCGAGCTGCGGGCGGAGGTCGCCCGCTTGGCTGCCGCCACGGAGCGTCTCCGTAAGGAGAACGAGGGGCTCCGCGCAGACCTGGCCAGGCTCCGGGGAGCCGGCCCACAGGGGGCGCCGCAAGGGGGACGCAGGGACGACGGCCGGCCCGTGCCGCAGGAGGGCCAGGTGCTGGACCTGGTGCGGCAGGAGTTGGCTGCCTTCCAGGCGCGGTTCTCCGTCCTGGAGGGCATCGTCCTGCGCCCCCCGCTAGCGAGTGCGGCGAGTGGGAAGGCCGTCCCAGGCCAGAAAAAGGCGGCGTCTTATGCGGCCGCCGCGGCTGCCACACCGGGGTCGTCCGGCCTGGACAAAGGGTCCGGGCCGGCACCCGCGAAGCCGGTGCCGGGGAAACCGGACCCGGCCCCGGGAAAGAAGAGGAGGGGTGGGGTTGCTGCGCGGACGGCGAAGGCTCCTGCGCCGTCTGAGCAGCGGCTCCCCCCGGCTTCCTCGCCTTCAGCTCCTCCCCCGGCTCAAGCCGAATGGCAAGTGGCCGGGGAGAAGAGGAAGGCGGGAAAGGCAGCCAGAGCGGCCAAGAGGCGAGAGAGGAGGCGGCGGCAGAAGGCGCGAAGCGTCGCGGCTGCGCTCCGCCCCCCGAAAACCGCGGCTGTAGTGCTTACGCTACAGCCGGACGCGGCGAAGAGGGGCGTGACGTACGCGGACGTGCTCACCAAGGCGAAGGAGGCGGTGAACCTTGGTGAGCTAGGCATCGTGGGGGGCCTTCGGCTCCGGGTCACCATGACTGGGGCCCGGATGCTGGAGATCCCCGGGGCAGCCAGCGGCCCAACCGCGGACGCTCTAGCCGAAAGGCTCAGGGCGTCCCTTAGCGCGGACGATGCCCGAGTGTCCAGGCCCACCAAGCGCGTCGACATGCGCATCTTGGGCCTGGACGACTCCGTCACGGAGGCGGAGGTGGTGGCCGCCGTCGTTAGGACGGGGGGGTGCTCAGCAGAGGAGGTGAAGGCGGGCACCCTACGTCCTGACAACACGGGCATGCGCACTATTGTGGTGAGCTGTCCCGTGTCGGCGGCCAAGACCATCTCGGAGGGCCGTAGGTTTTTGGTGGGTTGGGTTTCCGCGCAGGTCAAACTGCTGGAACCCCGACCTCTGAGGTGCTTCCGGTGCCAGGTGGGCCACCATGTAGGAGCTCAATGCACCTCGGAGGTGGACCGCAGCGGTCTTTGTTTCCGCTGCGGTCAGCCCGGTCACAGGGCCGGCTCTTGCGTCGCCGCGCCGCACTGCGTAGTCTGTGCGGCAGCTGGCAAGCCGGCCGACCACTGGGCTGGGGGTAGGGCCTGCGCCCCACCCGCCAAAGCCGTAAATCGGAGAAAGCCCTCCGCCACCGCCGTCTCTGCCGCGACCGCCGCCGCCGCCGCCGCCGCTTCCTCCGCCGCCAAAGCCGGTTCCACTGCGGCTGCTGCTACTGCAGCAGCCGCAGTAGAGCCCCTACAACGGGCTCCGGAGGGGGCTGAAATGGAGTGCCAGTAATGGCCCCATTTCACCCCCTCCTGCTGAACGTCAGCCACTGCGCCGCCCAGGAACTGATGCTCCTGAGCATGGCGCAGTGGCTGATGCCTGTGGACGGCGAGCAATGGGTAGCTCGCCGTCCGATCAGAACAGGCCCGGGTTGACGGCGCGCTGTGTTCTACGCGCGCCAAGCCAGCAGTCGTCAGCATGGGTCGGGGCCCGTTAGGGCCAGAGCCTACCAGGGTTGCGGATTTGTTCGAAAGAGTTACCGCGGCCCTGGGAAGAAAGGCACTAGGAGGACTAAAGGGTGGGTTTTAGTCAGTAAAAGTCTGACACTCCCTGCCGCTCCACCCAGAGCGGGAGGGGTCATTTGATGATTTCCCATCCTATAAAAAAAAAAAAAAAAAACCTGTCATGGTCGATAAAACTTTCACACGGTAACATTAAAATTTATACAAAAACGCAATGTAAACAATCCATTAACTTTAATTATCTAATTTTCTTCATTTATTACGATGGCGATGGTTGGATTTCACATAACTATTACATAATTCAGTTATGTAACTAAATGTAGGCAATTTACATATAAACATTGACGGTATACAAACTAGTTTGATCACAATCATACCAACTTTAACTAGACATAGTTTTGGCTTTGTTACATAAAATTTTATTTACATAGTTTACGGTCCTATGCGCATTGGCGCAATATGTGTTTAACAAAGTTTATTGTGTATTCTATTCATGAAACGATGCGTGCGACGCGATGAAACCACTACACTAACCAACAACCAGCCAATACAATTTCACCTTCAACAAAGTTATAACAATGCATTTGTTTACCTGTTTGACTGGAACTGCTGAAAATTAGCTTTCGTTTCAAGTGATTTCACACAACTTGTAGAATACAATATCTGATACATGAACAATGGACAATACATCACATTCTCTTCAAAATATTTTTGTCATTAGACGCTAATAAATTACTTAAGTAATTAACTAAACACGAACTTTGGCTAAATCTGGATTCATTTTATTAACATATATTGTGTGTTGTAAAAAGTTTCATTGTGTGTTCTCTGAGCCAGACACAATGTCAATGTCAAGAAATCACAAATAATATTCAAAAGTAGAAACCATGTACAAACATAAAAGAATAATTATAGTAATTCGCTTGGTGCATTTTCGCATAAAGGCAAAACATAGCTGTACGTATTAACACACGTAGTACCTAATTAAAAATGAAATAATGTTAAAATACCATAGGTACATACATTTGGGACACATTTAGTATTTATCGCGTTCATGACATACCTTTGAACGAAATTACGGAGGAATTCGTGGAATACAAAATAGAGAAATGACTTTCTTAATTATCTACATTGATATAAAATACACTCTGAACACCTTTTGGGATCAATACTAAACTAGTGTGGATATTTAAATAATGATGATGGAAAACATGATTGCAAAAAGATGTTTAAAAAATGGAAATACTGACTTTGATGAATATAAAATTCTTGTGGCCTACTTTGAAATACAATACAATTAAGAATTTTATTAATGCAATCGCTTCTTCAATAATATCCACCAATTTAAACTACACGAGACCTTTGTGGTAACGTTTCATCGTCTCACTTTTTTCCATTCACTAAACCTGGTTCTAAAGGAACAATACTTTGCACTGTGCCAGATTTATCTAATTCGTCGTTGACTTCTGCTGCTAAATCCAAAGGGTTACCGTTGTACTTCACAAAGAACACCTCGTGCTTCGACGGAGTCTGCTTCGGAATGAAAACAGGTTGCTGAGTCTCCTGGTTCTTCACCAACACATATATCAGAGTCTTATGCTCAACTGAAGCAGCTGCATTACTCGCTTCAGCTAGTTGCTTCAAACGAGCCAAACTCGATTCTTGCGATGGCACCTTTATAAACAGAATTTTGTAGTTCTTCTTCGGCGGTGGGGGTGGTGGAATCATCTTCTGTTCTTCTACTTCTGGAGGAGGGACATGGAAATAAATGTGCTTAAACACCGCTGGAGTGACCGGTGCACTGCTAGACCCACTAACAGTGTTAGCATTTCCATTGAAATTGTAATTAGAACCTGTTTGCGTAAAGCCGATGTTCAAAGTTGCAGACGCTGTTGATGTCTGAGTATTACCACTGTTTATGGAAGCATCGAAGGTTGATGATGGATTAAGGTTAACTTTTAAAGGTGTCGTGGATGTCTGAGCCTTAAAATTATTCAGTGAAGAACTGACTGGTGGTCCGTAGGCAGTATTTAATTGAGGGCTAAACTGGGGTACAGATGGCTGGCTATAACCGCTGTTATAACCCCCAGTACCAGATAAACTTTGTGAGTATCCAGTGTTTACATTAGAAGTAGCCAGTTGAGAATATCCTGTATTTAGAGTAAAACCAGTAGATGGTGTAGCAGTCTGAACAAATCCATTAGTTGTGCTTGCTGAGCCAGATGATAACAAATGAGAGTAGCCGCCTGTGTTACCACTAACAGCTGACGGTATTGAAGTTCCTGAATCAAATGGCGGGAAAGATTGAGAGTACCCAGTGTTTAAATTACCACCAGCAGAAGTTTGGGCGTAAGCTTTGCTTGTACTAGACGAACTGGAATATGGGACTAGCTGGTCTGAATAGCCGTTATTTACATTACCTTTAACTGATGAAATTTCCGTTTGAACGTAACTATTGCTTGTACTGAATGTACTTGGATATGGGACTAAGGTCTGTGTGTCGCCATTATTCGGATAACTACTACCTGATAAAACTGATGTCTGGGAATAACCTTTGTTCGAATTTGCACGACCTGGTGTTACCACAGACTGAGAATAGCTATTAATTACATTTTCGCTAGCAGAGGGTATAGATGTCTGAGCATAACTATTACTGAAAGTAGCTGTTCCAGATGGTGCTAAAGTCTGAGAATAACCAGTATTTAGAGAAGCACTTGCAGATGATGTTGAATAAGCATTACTCAAAGATGTACTGCCCAAAGATGTTACAGCCTGTGAGTAACCAGAATTCAGATTGGAAATAGAAGATGGTATGGCTGCATTGGCGAAACTGTGGCTCAAGACCGATTGAGAGGATGGTGCCCAGCTATTTGAGTAACCAGCATTATAGTTGGCACTGGCAGAAGATTTGTTACTGACGGCTGGTACTGAAGTTTGCGTGTAGCCAGCCGTAGAAGCGGAGGTTGATGAAGATTGTGTATAACCCGGATTCAGACTACCACCGGTAGATACCATTGAATTTTGCAAGTAACCATTGTTTGAATTAGAACCAGATATTAATGAAGTCTGTGAATAACCACTGTTTCTATTAGCACTAGCAATTGGTAAAAAGTTTTGAATGTAGCCACTGTTGAAATGATTATTAACTGGTGCATAGTTTTGTGCGTAATTATTGTTCAAATTCACTTTCGGCGCGGGTGCAAAGTCTTGTACGTAGCCTGTGTTCACGTAGCCATTGTTCGAATTAGGACCAGCAGTGGCTTGTATGCTGGGTGCTGCTGCATATCCACCGTTATTATTACCTTGATTTATACTTCCTTGATTTCCATGATTGTGTCCATTATCTTGTTTTAAATAAACATAATCCTTATATGATATCGAGTGCGATAATGGTTTGTCGTGCTCGTTTAGTAATCCGGTGTGATGCTGTGAGCCATGTCCCGGTTGGAAATTAGCTGGCCGCGGAACAGGCAGGCCGAAGGACGCAGCCGGTGCCTTGTACTGATAACCGGCATCTACTAATACCAAGCTGGCCACTATCAAAACCTAGAACAATAACACGACTTAAAAAATCACATTTTGATTCACAACACTAACTTCAAACTGCACTGACACAAATAACTTTTTAAATATCTTAAAGGGACTGACCAGCACGAGTGACATCTTCGATTTCCCATACACACACCAAATGATGAGAATATCGGCCTAGAGGCAATATTTATAAACACTTTCCCTTTGATAAAATGTGTCTTAGGTTTGCTAATTTCGTATAAATGATGAGTTTCGATTCGATCACATTTCCGGAGTCACTAAGGCGGCGAGTTTTGTGACAACGATGGCGGAATATAATTCGAGTTGAATCTTCTATAAACTATGAACCCAGACTATTATGAACTAGCTTTAGAATATACTGACCATTTTCATTTGGAAATATTAATCTTCCAGCATTTTCATGATATTTTGTGGTTCACACTTTATTATCTCGGGATTGATGAATAATTATTGCGTCATAATTACCTAGGTATGTGTCCAAGAAGACTCAGAAATCAACCTTGCAGGTTAATACAATCCTTTGTTTTTATTCAGTCTCTGAAATATTTCAATTACTGTTGGAACAATACGGTAAATAATGTAACCGGTTCATCAATCCTTATGCAAACCTTCAACCATTTAATGTTGTATCGCCAAGAAATAATCCGCTATCCGCTCTCCCATAGCCTCACCTTTAAAATATTATAATCCACAGTTAAAATTCACCCATGATACCACCACCCATAAATATTTAAAAACGAGCGATAACACGACAGTTTCACACGGATCGACGATGATAGAAAAGAAACCCTCGACTATGGAAAATTTAGGTGAATAGGTACTGCACGTCGATTCTGTAAAATTCACACAACAACTCGCATTTCAAGTCGTTATTCACTCTCACTTCGCATAAGGTTCAAAATGACCTTGATTTTGCATTCTGTAAGCATCACCTAGGCACTTGCGAAGTGAAGTGAGCTCCAAAGCGACCAACACTGTACTAGTGACTACCACACTCAACAAATCTAAGTCGGGATTTATCGGTTTTTCATTTTACCAGTTTTTGACACAGATTTTTAGCTATTACGATGTTTAAATTAAAATTTCTTATTTTAAGGAATTTAAGGCAGCTAATAAGTTAAAAAAAAACAGAAAACTCTAAATTCGTGCCGTGAATATAATCTATGCTTACCTAACGAAAAGAAATGACTGACAGATAATATCATAAGTAATCTGTGGACAATATTTTCATTTATTGCCGTTGACGTTTAAAAGTTCGTTGCATTCACAGAGTACTTTTGGTTGCATTGTTTTGTTTACGTTCTGTTTGTTTTTTGATCGATCAGTGCCGGTAATAATAGTGAAATAATCATGAAGTAAGTTTATATTTCTGGTTGTAAATTTAACCTTTCTTTTAACATTTGTCTTTCTTGTATATTTTGAGGAAACCTTATATATTTTTTTACTATTGCTGGATTATTAAGAGCTTCCACTACTTCATTTATGCAACAAGATACTGATGGTTGCGATAAATATGTTCTTATATTTTCTTTAATTATTTTCTGATAACTGCCATTAGCCAAGAATGACAAGGTGCATAATAACTGTGAAACAATAAAACAATTAAATACCTACTTAATCTAGATCTAGTCAAAATAAAATAGGGACCAATTTGGTTATTTTCATGCTAATAGAATACGAATATTATAACTATACAGGGTCCTTAGACTAACATAAAAACATAAAGCTAGCAGGGGAACCACATATAGGGAATACTTCGTATTATTAAGTGTTTTTCTTATTATGGTGTGCTTGGTTACAAATCTTTCAGCTATAAACTGAGTTAATACTTACAAAACTAACTTTATACTTAGTAAAATGAAGCTTTTACTTTTATACGAGCTGAAAGTCCTTTGCCACGACGTTTTGTGGGCTTTATCAGAGGCAGTAACTCATATTCCAGATGGTCAATTAGCTCCTTTGACAATCTATAGACGCTCACATAGTCGTCATCTCGGGTTAATAAAGATAAACTTCGAATTTTGGTAGATTGTCGACGCTTTTCTAGTTTATCCAAAGCATGAGCTTCTTCTAATAAAGATTTAAACAAAAACATTCTTGCCATCGTTATCGCTTAAGTAGGTAGGCACTTATTCACTTTATAACTTTAAAAACTTTATTTAAACACTATTTAACTATGATTTATTCTATTTTCACTCGTAAAATAGATGCTTTTAATTTGACACTTTGAATCGCGTTCGAGTGCAAAGTGAACGTCGAAGTGACAGGGGAATTACCTTATAGAATGCCACTTTTTACGTCATCTCATACTTTATCTGTCAAAATCTCGAGGTAAATTTAGTTCAACTCGCAAACACGCTCGCAATAGTAGCGCTAGTGTAGATTCGAATTATCAACCGAGTTTTAGAATGCCAATCAAGAAACTCACAGCGGATTCAGATTCGAAGTTTAGAATGAAGTCTTACAGAATCACACTGCTGGTAGGCCTACTACGTAATATGTAAACTAACTCATTCGCACCGATTTTTTAATCAAAACATAAAGTTTACGAAACGACCTTTGCAAGTAGGTAGGTATACTTATAGGAATATTTTTTTTATTGCTACGCAGTCTATCTACTTATAAGAATTTATAATCTACGAAAAGAAACAAACTGTGATAATAATATAAAAAGAGCTTGCAGCTGTTATGTAATATTACATTACTAGCAGCACTGTACAATTTCGCAGAATTGTAACATTTTATTGTTACTGTGTGGACCGTACTTACGGCTTAGACGTGTTTATAATATTCATGGCAATATTCTTTTTGCCACAGGGTACGCCGATTCTAATTCGTAAAATGTAATTTACAGTAAATAACTAGGATTTCTTGGGGAAACAACATGAGGCGCCTTTTTCCTCTGCCTTGATACCGGGCTTACGGGGAGGCGACTGAATTATAAATATAATCAAAATGTTGATTAATTAAAGCGTATACCTATAGCTTTTTGTAAACAGAAAAACTCCGACCTATTAAATTGCTAAAATGTTCAAAAAATCATTGAATCTGTCTGAAGATCTAAACAGAAGTAAGTTTGTGTACTGATTTTTTATAAAAAGAGAGATAACATGTTTATTTGGCAGATAAAGATACACACTCAATGTAGGTATATGTCACCGGAAAATTACATCCTCCGTCAGAATGTAATAGAGTAAGAGCCCGCGACGATCAGACCTTCGTTATTTCATAAAAGCTGAAAGATTCTCTGTGTATGTCTCCAAATACAGGTAAGACCAATCCCCTCGCTGCGTACCATAGATTGGACCAGGGCCGGCGCGAGAGGTCCTATGGGCGATGCACACAATGGTGACACCCGGTTGTGTCCTGTCGCCAAATCCGACACAGTTACGTTCTGAAACAACCGTGTCTGGTGAGGACTTGCATCAGGCGGAAAGTGAGAACGCCGTAGCGCGTCTCCAGCCACTCCTCAAAGGTTCCCTCTTTCAGGAATTATCGCGACGATATTGGCGTACCCATGTCAGACATCCTGAAACTATCATAAATTGTAAGCTGAGTTTTATAATAAAACGTAAGTTATAATTACAATTTACCGTAGTTGAAAAGTGTCTGACGGGGGTTACAACCTTACTAAGTGTCTGACAATTCACGAAGTGTTTTTTTATATCATTCCAAATAAAATATATGAAAACTTATATTTTAACGAATTCGAGGTGTAATTTTATACACCTTTGCTACCTGTTACCAGCCAAAAGCTACCATGATCCATACTTCACAGTCGAGAATGAATCTTACCTGTATTAGGGAAACACAGAGAAACTTAAGCTTTTATAAAATAACGAAGGTCTGACCATCGCGGGCTCTTGGGATATAATAAATCTTGATTAGATAATATTTATTTCGCGATATTTTATGAAAAAATCGTTTTGTATACATTCTATCCCATCCAAATTCAAAAGGTAGTTTCCAATCTATCTGTGTCTTATTTAGAAAAACTAGTTTACAATTTCACGTGATATTTTACAATCTCACGGCGTTTGCCATTTTCCGTTGCATACATGTCGCAGCCAACTAGCTAAATCAGCCGTTTCATTAAAAGTCTAGCCTTTTCATTGAACTGCGCCGTTTAAACAGCGACATGTGACATGGATAAGTCATTATACGATATTGAACAAAAGATGTCACATAAGTCGCTGAAAAATCAGCATATTTAAATGAAAAGGCTAGGCAACCAATTAAACGGCTGATTAAGCTTATTTGCTGCGACATATATAAAACAATAATAAGGAGACTTCATTACGACAATAACATTGTGTGCATCACGGCTGCGCCAAATAGGTTCAGTAAATCTATTCGGACAACATCTCACCGTGTAAACTTATGTGGAGTGAGCGTGAGATGAACTGTCATTCGACATTGTTTGTATGGATTGACAGCTCGCTTCATCACCTACGTTTTCACTTCGACATGTTTACAGTGTGATTCTGTAAACATGTGAAAGTAGTTGCCCGACGCTGGTTTTCAACTGAATCTTGCGTTGAGTACCTATAAGAACGAAGAATGTCCATCATTCTAATATCTCTTAGCGTACGCGTACAAAGTTTTTCGTTAAGTTAAGAAAGTTTTTCGGTATTTTGTATATGAAAATGTTCAAGGCTAGTTTAGATTTAGAAAACAATTTTCATCAATATTTTGCACACCCAATTCCTAACAGTTCCCGCGTAAACGCTCGCTCGTACCCTGCAAAAACAACAAAACCATCCATCCAACCAATTCTAATTAAATGTTTCGTAGAATAACAGTCCACGCTGTTCCGAATGAATTTATGGATCGGGACTCAACCGGGTGCCGCATGCATAGCTACGGGCTTTGGTCATACCCACAATATTATCATGGTGTCGATCACTGCAGTCTAGCTAGTGAGACTGCTTCATTTATAGACTAGTGACTAGGGCAAGAACTATAGAAGATTCCGCAAAATGTGTTAGGAGTTCCCAACAGGACTTTCTCAGTTCCCGGACTCAGGATTTGTGCTTGATCAATGGGCTCCTCCTCAATAAACATAACCTGTGTGTGGGGTGTGGGCGTACAATGACTGTTCCACCAGACGCCAGGGCCTATATGGCTGACATATTGTTTACAAATTAACGTATGACGCGAAGCGTTGTTGATGCTGCATCACGCGTACCATAATATATATATTTCTAAATGTACAGTCATACAAGTCGACAAATTTAATTAATTCTTTGTTCTTTACTTGTTTCAGTTACGGAAAAGGAAATCCGGCTTTGGTATGTACTTATGCTGCGTGGAAAATGTAGTGTTTTTCTTTTTGTAGCACTAATAAGATTATTAATCGTTTTTTTTTTTATTACAGGCATAAAGGATTTCTTAAGGACTGTCCAAACGGACTCCTGACTGAACAGGTATGACTTAACTTTGTACCCATGTTTTAATTTTTCTCTCGATCGTTATCTACACCATCATCATCGTAATTATACTTATAGTTAAAACTTATTATTTATAAATCCACTGAAACTATCTTTGCGCTCTTTTATTTTGTGCGCTTTTGTGCGCTTTTGTGCTCTAGTTCCTCATTCCACTCCTTTCAGATTTCCTCATAAATATATGTTTGAGAATAGGTTTGCTTTATATCCATTGCCACAACACCTACTATATTCCTCTTAGACTGCTCGCTTTTTGGCATTCATTCTGCCTTCAAATCCAATCTTTGTCTCCTCCTTTTTGATCCGTTCAAAAAATAAAATGACAAGCTATAAAAAGTATAAAATAGTAGTCATAATAACGTCTTCATTTCGTATTTCCAGGGGTTCATTAAGATCTACAAACAGTTCTTTCCGCAAGGTGATCCCAGTAAGTTTGCGTCACTAGTGTTCCGGGTGTTCGACGAAAACAATGTAAGTGAAATAATTATTTTGTAGTCTTTTACACCTAATTTATTCAAAATCTGATTGCCTCGTTGTGCTACTGTTGAAAGAGGCAGTTCGATCCTGATTTGATATCGGGTTCTTGACTATCCCGTTTATCTATTAAGAATTTCTCAGTGGGAACCACAGGTTTTTGCCCGGTTGATGTCTTGGGTTTCATTACATAATAGGTATTTGGTGGAATGTGAGAGAACTACGAGATGACTTCTGCCTCCCCCTTTAGATATACAGGCACGTTTTGGTTTGTTTTTTTACATGTTAATAACAATGGATAAAAACTTCTCCTCTTTTTTACAATGTATATTGATTCACAAAAAGAATGTGATATAACAGCACGAAGATGTTGCTGTTGAAAATCAAATATACTAAATATACGCGGTACAAAAGATAGATAGGTACTAGAAAAATACATTTTCAGCGCAACGACACGTTTCACCATTTAGGTATTGGATAACATTTGGCAAATTTTAATATAGTAAAAGTGACCAAGAGAAATCTAGACTGCCACAAAAATATTGATGGCCTACTTTCCTCGCGATTAAGATTAGAAAACCGGCCCTTAATTAATATAATATTAGGTAACTGATGACCACAGTATTTAGTATTCATGTGACGATAGGACAGTTTGAAATAGATCTCGCTCGAGAAGCTTCGTCTTATGTGGAAATCACCTTTTTTTTATGCAAATGTTTACTGGTCCTAACACATCATGTCAAAATTAACATGATGGTATATGAAAGGTGAGGCACAGGTGTACTTTTGATAGAGCTACATTTCCCAGTTAGTACGTTGTAATGAATATATCAATTTTTAAGTCCCATATAATACTAGCCTTCTAATCTCATAGATACCTAATCGTGAAATGTAATTAATTACCTTCCTCTTTTCAGGATGGCTCCATCGAGTTTGAGGAGTTCATACGAGCACTATCGGTGACGTCACGGGGAAATCTCGACGAAAAGCTACACTGTACGTATTTTTGACTAATTCTACAAGTAGTATATTTTTAGTAGGCCTACAATATCTGTCTATAAACTGAAATGTAATGTTTGAAATCGATTCACCAATAGCATTTCTACTGAACTTTCTACCTATTTCTATGAAATTGTTAGTCTTCACATAAATAATAATAAATTATAAATTACAGGGGCCTTCCGGCTCTACGACGTTGACAACGATGGCTACATAACACGGGACGAAATGTATAACATAGTCGACGCGATCTATCAGATGGTGGTATGTATAATTGGCCCTCCATAGACTTAATAACCGTATTTACTTTGCTTTTGTTTTCCTTAGCTCCCTTTTGGAGGAGGCTGGTGTCCTCTTCTTCATTAATTACTCCTGGAGATCTGAAACATTACCGCGTAGCACCTGGACTATCCTCAAAAATCTCCTTTTAATGCCATCACAATAAAGAATATTGTGATTGATTCACTTTCGATTAGCAGCGGAGAGACACTTCAAAAAATGTCTGTTTCCTTCTTCATTTTATTTAACAGAAAAGTTTTTATACAAGTTAATGCCGGAAAAGACTCGAGTTGAAGAGATTTAGTAAATCGCGAAAGTAGAATGGAACTTTTAATTAAGAAATATTTAGTGCTGTTAATTTGCCCAACGGTTGTGTTGACGCCGCGTCATGCTTCCTTTCATTATAATGTTTTGACATTTATTTTCTTATTTATATTGTTTTATTTTCATGGCAGAACTCTCTGTTTATTATTGACGCAGCCAGTGTTTAATATGCAATACCGTAGCAGAGTGGCGCGTTGTCGTCTCATATTGTAGAGGCATCGATTCAATTGAGCTTCAGCTAGCTCTTTAGAATTTATTTGCAAACCCTGATAAGGCTTTTGAAATGGTTCATGGTGCTTATAACTAATTACAAAGATTTACGATTTGAGGGCGTTAACATTTCTAACACACCACACACTTTTACCATCTTACTAGAATGTAATGATTTAATTCTTAAATTCTGTAAATCCAGCCTGTATTCACATATTCTTATCTTTATATTGTTCGCATCTCATTTTTAATCTCTTCTGCCTCCAGGGCCAGACCCCTCAGCCTGAGGACGACAATACTCCCCAGAAGCGCGTCGACAAGATCTTCGACCAGATGGACAAGAACCACGATGACCGCCTGACGCTGGAGGAGTTCCGCGAGGGCAGCAAGGCCGACCCTCGCATCGTGCAGGCGCTCTCACTTGGGGGCGATTAATCGACGGTCATCCTCTCGCCGGACTTCACATTTACTTCGACTTCAAACTAATATCATTCCGTCGCTTGTATTTTGTGATTTGTTTAATTTAACGCGTCTTCATTTTGATCTAGGAATTATTTAACTCGATTTTGCCCTTTGATGAACTTGAGTACCTAACTGAATTTTTCGCCGTGTATAGTTTCAATTATCATCAGTAAGTGGTTACTTACCTACTAATTATTTACACAAAAATACTTAACGCCGCAACACCTAGATCGTCATACGTACGTACGTAGATTTGATCTTTTCGTTCTTACTTGACTTAGTACAATATTTTTTTTTTGTAATTTATAGCATAGGCGACGGATAGGTATGAATCAATATTATTTAAAAAATATTTGCCAATATGAACACCAGGCCAGGAGCGAGGCTTCATTTATTGATCATTGAAAATAATTCACCTGCAAAAGGTGTGTAAACAAGTTGGGTACTTACTCTATGTATATTAATAGGAGTAAATAAATTTCGAGAATTCGATTAAATTTCCGAGTTACCTATGTTTGATCTAAGTACATAAAAATACATTTGAACAAATCTGCATAACAAAGATTTTATGTTTCTCCATATCAAATAATTCTACTGCAATGTTTGGACAAAAAATGTTTAGATAATTCATTTTAATTTCCGCCTATTTGTACCGAAACTTAAAAGTTCTGCAAAACGAATACGATGAATGTGTGTCGTCGTTGTAGGTACCTCCTGGTACCTGCTACTACTTGCGCATGTTATCATTTGTGAAATAATGTAGGAATCTCTTCGATATGACAACAAAGATAATGAGGTGTCTACAAAGGCAATATGCTCAGGCATATTGCCTTTGTCCATCTAAAATCAGTCGGATATCGAGAGCCTTAACATAGGTAGATTTCACCTTGGAACGATTATGACAAAATGCTTAGTTAATGTGCACGTTTTAAATCGTTAACAACCTGAATTAATTAATTTGCGGTTTTTACCATATTCCAAATATTATTTCTGACAAATGTGTTATTCATTTAAAAGTTGACGAAATGTGAAATGCATTCAGTATTAACGCGAATTAAACTTGAAATAATTCCTCGCCATCCGCTTCGTGTTGGCAAATTAAATATTGCTGTTTTTGAAGTAAATGATGAACTTTCATTAAGTTACCAACTACTAGACATGCAACAACCAACGAGATTAACGAATATTTGATAAAAGCCATTACTAAACAGGTACTTAATTGAAACTTGTTAGACTGAGCTCCTGCTCGCTCAAAACAAAATCAAATCCGTGCGAGAGAATGACCTGAAACGCAGACGGCTGCAACGCTAGCCTTGGGTGCACTACGCACTCGAGATAACTTTCGATAAAAAAGCGATTAGACACCATTTGTTAAAACAATCGCCTAATCTTAACGTCATCAACAAAACTTACAATGCGGAACGCATAAAGGTGTCAACACACACACGCCGCGCGCAGCCAACAGCATGGGGTCGCACAGCGTACCCTGCTGGAATTACGCTAACAACTTTGGTATCTTCATGCGTTTTGTCAAGACATAACGTTATCACTTTACTGTTGTTGTTGATAAATTGTTAGTTTTTTAAGTGTTGCGCCCCATTAAGGTTAAATTTGCATTTTAAGACAATATGAAATTTTTGGCGTACAGGCGTTTTGGGTTTTTACTGCCCCATATTTATAATATAAAATACCCACTCTCATAAAAATTTAGTGCAGATGTGGCAAAGCCATAGGTACCTAAAACGAATTGTGCCGTTTTTTATCAAATATTAAATTTTGCTCGTCTAAATTTTTTGGAAAATACATTGAAGACGAGATACAGCATTTTTTAACTTATGAAAAACGTAAAATAAATGATAAAACTTAAGGATTAGGCGTTGATTTATTTTAAATACGTAGAAAATTGGCAAAAGCGATTCGTTAAGAGTAAAAAAAGACAATTTCGATATTGAAGATAAATTGTGTGAAATTGTAATAAAAGGTTAAAAAATAGTGTAAGTAACGTTAAAATGATGATTGTTGAGATGAGCGCGATGCGTTATTACAGCGCTATTCTTTCGGCGAGTTTTATCATGAGGACATATAAATCTATTTAATTCATTGTGTCTATGTTTATAACAAGTTATACATGTGTTAGAGCAGTAGTAGATGATGTAGTATGTGTAATACATTTTAACTTTGAGATTATAGCACGATCGTAACGTTTCAGTCGCCCGGAGACGTTTCGGCGGCACCGCGGCACGTTATGCACTTTTCTTGGAGAGCACTAATCTTTACTTGTATAATCATTGCATATAGTTTCTACCTATATCTATATAAGTTACTCCCTAAGATAGGGCTACCTACATCTCTCTCACCATCCTCTTTCACATAATTATAAATATTTTTTGGAGGACTTTTGGATATTTCCGTTTAGCGATTCTCAACATAACGTAGTTGTTAAGAGTCTACTTATCATGTAAGAAACTTACCTGCAGCTTTATACGAACTTAATTGTTATCCTTTGCTTATAAAGTAAACTAAACTTCTTATGATACATGTAATGGATTCTATATTAAGGTGTGAACTTTCGCGTTTCGAAACCTTTCAGCTATTTATTGCGATGGAGTTGTCCGTTTAAAGTTCTGAAACATTAGATAAGTTTATATTGGTAGTTTTGGATCACGTGTCAATTTGTGTCTTTCAACAGAGTTTGTAGACGTTAAGATGCGTTTTTCAAACGAACTAGTGTAGGGACATTGTCGCGGGCTGTGCATTTCGTATAGGTTAAGTAGCGGATTTCATGTTGGACTGTTGAAAATGTATCTTATACCTACAGCGCTTCTTACTCTGTTACTTCTTTTACTTCACATTTATGTTTCTTTTGTCTTCAAATTCTAAACTTAACTTCAACTTTCTCAATTCTCCAAATCGAAATAATTTCTGTAACTCTGTAACTTTTGCATTGTAATAGATATTGTGTACATTCTTTCCTATTTGTTTCTAAATTTATTTTCTGTTGTATGGCTATTTAATTTACATAACAGCTGGTAGCATGACAATGACGGACAGAATGATATTTATGCTTTCTTCAATGGAGAATACTCCGTGTAACTCATAGCCTAAAAACTGTCGGGAGATAATACTCCCCTTCCTAAAGCCTCTATTACCTACTGAGTCATAGGTACCGGCTCGTCTAAACTCTTGTTTACCTACGGCTATAAAATCTGATCTTATCTAAAAGGTACGCTGAAATTTAAATAATCATATTAAATAATCATACATTACTAAGAAATAATAATAAATTATATAGAAATAGTATTTTTCAGTAGCTATTTTCTGCTCCAAATGCATTTGTAACTGTTTTACTGCTTGATAACTTCAATCTTCTGTACTTTTTGGGGAACAGGTAGGTATACGCCTTGCTCGAGCTAGATTGAACTAGGCACAAGATAGGTAAAAATTATAAAAGAAACACATAGAAAAATGTGGAGAAAGTAACTAAAAGACATGACAACGATAACTAGTCAAACGCCTGGCCAAGCCTATTAACATTTAGATCGAGCATGGATGATAAGTCACTTAATTAGAAATGTTTAACAAATCTTTTAAATACTTACCTATTATTTTCTTCACAGTTGATACATAGGTACTTGATTTTTATTCATTTAATTTACCTACAAAAATTAGGACCTAGGTACCGATTAACCAATAATTTATATTTATAACGAAGGCGCCTAATTGGAATTTCTTGTGCCTGGCTAAAGAGAGAAGTAATTAAATAAAAGTACCTACCTAGGCATTTTAGAACACTATTCTATCACAGAGGAGCTTAGGTACACATTTTGGTACCCAAAGACCTCATTTATTGTTTATAGAGTATTTAAAACATGTACCACATTGAAATTGTACCTAATGGCTTTTTCATTTTGAAAGGGAAATCCATCAGACGTACCTTAGTATATTTTCTGGTATAAAAATTGTTTATGAATTTTTACCTACGTATCTAACATAACATAATGATTCGATGTGTAAGAACCCTTAATTTCCATGTAACCTTTCACACGTTTATTTTGTCAACTGTATCTAAACCTAAATTAACTTTAACATAGCAAGTTGATATTTATTTCCATGTAATTTAACAATGGCGACGAGCTGACTGAAGTTATAAATATCCAGAAAGGTTAATGACCTCTGCCTTCACACCTGGCGCTGGTTGACGTCGCGTTAGCGCTGCGTATACGTGCGATAAACACTAATACAAAACGCAAGGAAAGCCTAACGTTAATGTCTAAGTATTAGGTATAACCTGTACCTACCTGTAAAGTTAACATCTATTACTAATACAGAATTAGCAAGTATGTAAGATTAAATTCAGCAGTAGAGTCGCCAACCACCGATTTGTAATCATACCTATTTATAACTGATAATACCTACTTATTCTCTTTCTATGTAAATAGTTATTTATTATTCGCCTACTTTCATAGATATTATGATAATATTCACTTTTAATAATAATGATGATTAATAATAAACGAATTGAAATTGACGTTGTTTTTTATTTTAAACCATGAACATGTGATCCCTAAATGTTAGGTAGACGCATTAAATAACAGCGGCGTTTTTCAATCTGGCGCGTCTTTATGTAAAACAGCGTGTTATACGATTTGTCTGGTCGCAGCCAAATCGTATAACGCGCCGACATAGTACTTATTGTATGTGACGACATAATCATACGTTGTAACAAATATAAAGTTCTGGCAATGTTCCTGGATTCGGCTAAGGCATTTGACATGTTTGTATCTGTCTCTAGACTGCTATGTTAGCTGCTTTACAAGCTCCCTTAGTAAAATAATCCTGTGGGTCGGTCTTGGCGTTTAGATTGGTGCTGTTCTGTTCATTACCTGCGGAGTTCCTCAAGGAAGCGTCCTCAGATTTACTCTGTTTCATATATCCTGTGATTAAAGTATGAAGTATACACATGTGCTTATTCTGACGACACGGCCTGTGTTATCATATCACACTTTAATTTTTTACCACATACAAAATTATACAACACATTCTATGATGTTCAAAGTGGATTTGGCGGGGTCGACTAAGTTAACTAGTCTATAAATTCGAACTAAATATGCCTACACAATCCTGTTAAGGTTGGGAACTACCGCTCACTGTCCCACTTCCACGACTATACACGGTTAAATTAAGTTACCCAGCGAAACTCCAGAGACGTGATGGCTACGTATTAGTGACGATAACATGATGAAAAACTCGTACCTAACTGTTAATTTCAAGTGACGATATCCATAGCTGACTACAGAATCAACGGCATTTGTAATTGCGCACTCCATATTCTCCATAACGCACACTGGTCTCGAAAAAGCCTCTTTGTCTCACATCACTGCCGGCCGGTAAATGCCTACCGACATACATTAATTTGTTGCCGTGTCGAGCTGGGATTTTATCCGAGCATTCTTACATATGCGAGACTAGCGACCGTTGCGAATGCTCTTACGACGCAGCGAGCGTGGCGAAGGCACTCTTAATTCGAATGAGCAGAGAGTATCCATTATCTCACGAAATAGACAAGCTTGCAAGACTGTGTTCCAAGACGAACAAGCGGAGCTACCCTACCTACGACGCACGAACTCTGACTCTAGTCTGTGTACTATTAAAGTGTCAACCATGCGTTTAGCCAGATCGACCGGCGGCGACCTCTTGCGTCCGGCCCTGGTTCAATCCATGGTCAGCAGCGAAAAATAGGAAGCAGTCAGATACCTTCTTCTGCTTAATGCAAGCGAAGGAGGCGGAACGTGTGAAGGAGAGGCAAACCTCAAGCACCAGCCGCTGCAGCAGAAGAAGACGCCCTGGGCGTCAGGAGTCGAAGGGCGATTGCCAGTTACCGTAGGCGCCATATAGGTACTAAATACTTTCTAGGACTTTAAGAAGTACCTAACTTAAGGATTTAGATATCATCCATGAGTGAGTCAGTGACGTAATCGGAGTTTTTTAGATATCAATAAAATCTAAAGTTTATGAGCTATGCAATTGAATCTTAGGTACTATATATTTAATAAGTCCACTATTGACATCATATCCCGAGAATTTTGTTTATTTGGTATAATCCAAACTCGTAAAAAAAACGGCGAAGCTCTTCGAGAAAAGGTAGGTAGTGCTTTTGCGCTTCGCTTGGCTCGTCTTTGCGGATAGATTGGAGTAGGACTGATAATTTATAACATTATTGTTCTCAATCATAATTAATTACACTACTTACCTAAAAAAAGTTTATCGAAGTTACTAGTAATGTTTTTGTATGTTTTTATTAGCTTCGTAATACATCTGCTAAGATTTTTAAGTTATAAAATCAGCACGCCTACTATGAACTATTATTGCGATTCAATTGACGACCTAAAATAAACTGCTTTGCTATTTCATACTACGACGTCATTAAAGCGATCCAGTTTAGGTTGACGCCAAATCAAGTCGGCAACGGTGTCATAGCTTCGACGGCAAAATGCAAGAAACCGACTACCCAAGATGTGCAGGTGTAAACCATAAATTGTTTATTTATTTAACACTTTAGCACATAAATGTACAGAGGCGGACTTAATGCCATAGGCAAATTAGTGCGTTTATTTTTTATTTAGCTTTTAATGTTTCGCATTAAGTAGATATAAACAAAAAACCGGAAGACGCAACGTTGGAAGGCCTACCACAAGGTGGACCGATGACCTGGTGAGGGTCGTGGGTAGCCGATGGATGCGAGACGCACAGGACCGGTTGTTGTGGCGACACTTGGGGGAGGGAGGCTTATGACCAGCAGTGGACGTCTTTCGGCTGATATGATGATGATGATGAAACAAAAATAAAATATGTAAACGACGGCTGGTTATCCGACCAAATTCGAATGACCATATGAATTAAACCTAAGCTGTTGTCCGTACAGTCGCGTTCAAACGTTTGTTGGAAACTATGTGACCTGATTTTGGGGGCTAATTAAAAATATATTAAATGGTCAAACATATCTAGGTGCTTACTAGCTGTCTCATTTTTCCCAAGTTGACGCAACGTCAGCGGATGGCGCGAGGCTAGAGGTAAGGAGCGGTAGCGAGGCGAAAAAAGGGAATCTTCTTCTAATGATGAAAAACTTAATGTTAATTTATCTAACACAAAAAAAAACGTGTTGCGCCGACCCCAAGTAACATTGGATAAGGGCAGGAAGATGATGATTTTTTACTAAACGCGCAAATTTTTGGTTTACACCTACACAATCATCTTGGGTCTCTACCCAAGATGATTATGTGTCAGTTTCTTGTATTTTGCTGTCAAAGTTATGACACCGACGTTTTGACTTTTAACGATATTATTCAATAACGCATACATGAACTGCACACTTCTGTAACTTTTTACGATTATTTTAAGCGTCAAGAAGGACCGAAAACAGTTTTCAGTGAGCTTATACGTTTCCTCATTTAGGCGCAGCGATATGTTTTCGGGTTTACGAAAAAGCGCGAATACTTGAAAATTATGAATATTTTCTTAAATCTAATATTCTATCACAAATTCGCACAAATTAACCCATTTGGACCCAAATACAAACCGCAGCATAATTCTGGAAAAAACTTTATTAACGTATCTATTGCAGTCTAGAAAGACACTTTCTAAAGAAAAAAACTTTCCATTTGTATTAAAGAAACACCATACCAACTTAAATAGGGCCAATGGACTTATGCATAGTATTGTTCAAAACATCCTTTTTCGATGCACAATGTTTTAATGCATTTTTTACATTACCAACGTGCTTTCGTGTGGCATTCGTTGCATCGTAGCTGGCTTGGCAGATTCTGAGGGTAAATTCCACTCATTTGGTGGCGCCAGATGTGCGCTGACCCTTGGTATAGCAAATCTTTTGAATTAATTATTATTTCACACGTTTCGGAGATTTTACCAAGAGTTATTTTATGTTTAAGTGTATTAGTGTTTTCTACAGCTTAATTAAATTTCATTGGTGGACGCAGATGCTGAAAAAAATTATAAGTATATTATATTTAAATTATAAGTTATTTACTACACTACTCTGTAAAAATATAATTTTTATTGACACTTTTTTAAAACGAACAGTTAGCGTTTGACAAAAATAGACGTCAGAGTTATCTTTCAGGACGAATACAACCATTGTAATGTGCTAAAATATTTTATATTATACGTTTGTCCAACAGAATATGTAGTCTCAAAGCGCACTATATAGCTCAATTACGAAAATATGGCCAATAAGTATTAAAAAAAAATGAAAAATAATAGAAAATCGGTGAACTTTAACAATTTTTTTTTTAAAGTGTTATACTATAAACATATATATTATAATTATTTTAGGAAAATAAAGGTATAACTTAATATCCTGGTTTTTTTCAGTCTTTTTTATGTACACTTTTATTTTACACGATTATTTTAAAAACACTGTCTATGCATGGCATGCCCACTACTGGTTGGAGGCGCGCGGTAGCTGAGGGGGCGCGCGGGCTGCGGCATCAGCATCAGGCGTCGGCGGCGGCTGAGGGGCGCGCGGGAGGCGCGCGCGGCGCTCGCGCACTCTCCCGCTCCGAGCTTCGACACTTCAGAACTTACCACGACGAAGACACTACGCTTGTAAAACTTGTATTATTGTAATACACCAGATTATTATAGTCCACGTATTTTCCTTTATTCGCTCCTGTAATTGAGCAGTCGACGTAGTATCGTCAACAACACTATAAATCCCCTCGCGCAATAGTTTGCCGATCAGGTCGTGCCGAGCCCTCCCAGCGACTCGCGAATCGAATATACACTCCTAAAATGTTGAAGGTTAAGTTCAAAACCAAATGAGAAAATTTGTAAGTTTTTGGTGACTTGATGTCACAATATGTACCTACACACGTTGTGCATATTTATGGAAAAATATTTGTAATAATAACGGTAGCCATTAAACTCGCCTACGTTACTCCAAAAGTATTCAGTGCGTGACAAAGCTCCGAGCAGTCAAGTGATGGCCAACCCTTCGCTCTAGCATAGAACAGCGAAATATCGTAACAAATATAATGACCGTCCGAAAATTTGTTGGATAATTGATAAATCTGTTTTAATATAAAATCACATGACTAATAAAGGTATGAAAATGGACGGAGGATTTATTCACATTACGTAATTAAGAAAAAATAAAAAACAAAAGTTTAAAAAGGAAAATCTTTTGGATAACTAAACAAAGCTATGTATTTAGGGACATAAAGACATATAAAAACATAAAAATTGGCAGAGCAATTTTTCAGTAGAAGTTATTGTGCAAAATGTAAAAAGTTAAATTTGGGGTATCACCGAAATCGAAAAAATGTTGGATTCCTTTACATACTTATTCTAACTACTTAGTACATACATACGTAAACAGAAAGTATTTCAGCCTGAGGAAATATTCACAAAGCCTTATAAGCAATTTTAATGTTTAGGTAAAAATACGTAACTTCTCGTAAAAAAAATGTTGGATTATTGTACATCTGTAATCTGTATCACCTAATTTCATCACATGCCAAATTTCATAGGCGGGAGAAGTATTCGGATCACATAAGCCCCGTTGATTGGACTACAACGAAAATGTATGAAACAGTCGATTTCTTTTTCGATTTTTCAGGGTTGGTTTCATAACAAAAATTGTTTATAATCATGAGTACTTTTACCCACTGAAAGGTTGTTGGTGTTTTACAAATAACCCTGTATTGTTACGCGCCAGAATTAATGCCGGGTGCCGATATTTAGTTACTACTGGCGCCATCTAGTATCGAGTAGCAGAACTAGTAGTCAAGATCCTTCTAGACTTTCCTATGTTAGAACATTCTGGAGTTTTCGATATCTGGTTAGTCGGGACCGGTATGTATGTAGGTACGCGAACTTTCTATATGTTTCTATAGTAGAAGGTTCTGGAATTATCTGCCGACCTATATAAGGCCCGCATAACCTGCGACCGGGTCAGTATTAGATTGGCGATACAAGCGATAACTTCGAGTCTGCTTGTCCCTTGCTGTCCCTAACTGACGCCGCTAAGCCGAGGTCGTATTCCACAGGGAATGCCCTTAGCGAGCGGTCAGTAGATTTTAGCTTGTAGCTAGTTTTGTTGCCTCGGCTGGGGCCTTAAATTCATTTGAGGCCACCACAGGTTAGTCCGGTTAAGCAGTTGATATCCCAAGTGTGTTAACTTGCTAGTGGTCATACTCAAAAAAAAATAAAAAATAAAAGATAACTTCGAGAGCGATCTTCAACGAATTACGCGAATTAAATTGATCAGTAGTGCAATTGTGTTTTATATTATTAAAGAGTTTTAAAGTTGTAATTAGAGTTAATTAATTAAAGTGTCATTTTGGTAATTTATTCGGCTGTTTTTATTGTCACGAACCCCAAGCTCGTAACAATATTTTACTACAAATTCCAGAATTTGGGCTACAAAATTATTTGCTTTAATACTTAAAACGCTTCCCTGAGCAAATAACCTTGAGCATTCGTATCCTCTTTGCCGCACCCCACCTCTACAATACTTCGTTAAACACTACTAGCGCCATCTAGTGAACAATTTACGAATACGAGTAAAAGTCACAGACCTTAGAATTCACAGACACGGCGAAGCAAAAAGGAGGGTTATGAATTTGACCGGTATGTATGTGTATGTTCATGTGTTCACTCACAACTTCTAAACCATCAACCATTCGATAGATGATGATCGTGATGGGTCGTGATCGATATCTGAATGAATGAATGTGGCGAATTTGGTCAAAATGAAAATCCAAGATTGCGGCTGCAAAAACTTTCATTATTTTTCGTCATGGGTGTCGTTTTCATGGTTTTTGAGGCTGTTAAAGCTGATAGTGAAGTAAAAATGAAAATCCAATATGGCGGCTGCGAAAGTTTTGTTTTTTATTTAAATCATACGTAAGAAGGAACTTCGTTCCTGACATTTCTAGTTTACAAATCCGCAAAATCTAAATAACGGGTACATGTAGGTGTGTTTACGTCAGAAGGTTCGTTACCACACTTCTATCTATAACTGCTGTCAACTCAATCTTTTTATTTAATTGAGGAATATAAATCAATATTTTCTTTATTTTTTTTCTTACTCCTCATTGCCTTTTCGATGTATGAAGGATTTCTTATATTCATACTTCGAGGGTACCGGGGGTCGACTAACTCTGGCAACAAACAATCTACATAAAACGATGAAAGCTTTTCTTTCAGATTCTCCTTCCAGAATTTATCATCTCTATCGATGTATTCCGTTTTTAGCGGAAGGTTTTTTGACCAAACTGCAAATAAACACTTTGATCGTTTAGTAACGCCCCTGCACTTGAACCTGAACTATCAAGTGCAGGGGCAACTACAAGAGCAGGAAATCAATAAAACCACAATTGAAAGAATGAAATAAGTTACCGTAACAGCAACAAAAATGTTCACAAAATAAAATCACATTTTCATGAAAAGTTGCGGGCGCGGGCATCGCGATGACGAAGAAAAGAAAAGTGGATAGATAAGGTTAATAGTGAAAATTGGTTTCCAACAAAGTACAGTAGGTACAGTAAGTACCTACTGTACTTTGTTGGAAACCAAGTTTGTTCAAGGCACTTCACTCTCGATTGTTTTGAATATTTAAAAGAACGCAGCCGTTTATTTAGTTCAGAGATACCAACGATGTTTTTGCCTATTTTGGTGTTTAGTTTTTATTGTTATAATGTTGGAAAAGTCAAATCGTTTGAAAGTCAAATTAATCCCTGGATATTAATTATCATCAAACTGAAACTTAATCAACAAATCATTTAATTGAATTATAGCAAGATGCATTATTCAGAAATATTTAGACGCTCGTCTATCATTTTTTACAAAGAACAATCAGGACCCTAAAACTTTAATTCGAAAAACATAGGTAAGTACACCAAATTTATTCATTTTAAAAATCAATAATAACAGGATAGGTACTTACTTGCATGTTTTTTTGTATTTATTGATTTTGATTTAATATCATATAGGTATACGATCTAATTGAGTATTTTTCATAACGTTAAAATCCATTTTATCGATATCGAATATTTTCCCTTAATCAAGACAAGCCGTCCTAACGTGCGCATACCTACGCAACTTGACCTTGAACTGACCAATAGCAGACGCTCGTTCTTCCTCGCCCCCGGCCCGCGGTGGTGAGTCGTGCGTCTAAGAGAAATCGGTCTATAGGCTCTCTAATGGTTATATACTCTATGGTAGGTACTCATATAATATTAAAAATGTTTGAAAACAAAACACGGAGGGAAGACGACGAGAGCGACACGGCCTCCTCGTACGAAAGCGCGCAGCGCACTGCCGCCCGCACCCCGCGCATGCTTTTTATCATAGAATTCACACAATTATTTTAATAAAAAAAGACAAGCGATCTTTTGAAATTAAATAAAACGTGAAAAAGTTAGATTTTTAAATTACCTATCCATTAGTCTAATCCTCAAATGATTTGAGCGTTGCCTTTAGCAACAGATGCAAAAAATCAATAATTTTAGTCATTTTTTAAAAGTCTATTTTAAATGTATTTATAACACCTAAAAACAAATTAAAACGTGGAATGTGAAGATAGGATATCGGAAATTAATAATGTGCTTTTAGATGTAGTTTATTTCTCTTACCTAATGAGTTAATAGCCTCTGAATAACGAAGAAAAACGCATTGTCGGAAGGTTTTGGTCGGGGTAAAGCCTTAATAAGGGGGTGAGTTTCCTTTTAAAATCTGAAGTGGCTCCTCAATCCAAACAAACATAAGATTACGTGCCCTAATTGGCACAAATTTAGATAATAGGCATATGTAAGTGATCTTAGAAAGGAATTAATAGTTATTTCATCAATTGTTTTTTTTTGCAGTTCTAACATACTGACCCTATGTCAGCTGGCAGTAAACGAATATGACACAAACTGGGTTTGCACACTCCGCAGGCTATCCTAGTTATGATGCCATATATATTTTCAAATTTAAATTATTTTTGCCAGTTTTAATTTGAATAAAAGAATCAATCACAAATCATCGAATTACTGAAAATGCAAATGACAGATGACACAAAACACAGGCAATAAATAAACAACTAGGATTTTTTAAAACTTGCCATCAAAATATCCCAGCGCTATCAGCAAAAACTGAAAAATTGCTGGTTTGCTAACGTAATTTTAGCCAAATCTGTTTAGTTTCAAGCTGCAGAACAAATATATGTTTATTTTAACTAATAATATTATTACTAATAATTAAATAATACTGTTGTTTCCGAAACATGTTTAACAATAAAATCCTCGATAGAATAATATCGTCAAAGTTACCTCTAACTATCACATTAGAAAAAAAAAAACAGTATTACTAGCCTACTTATGCCTGTACAATTTATACCAAATAATGAATCGAATCCCTGTCCGGCCCCGGCGACACACCGGTGTGTCGCGAATTAATCGCGAATTTAATGTTTATTTACATATACATAAGATTTACTTTATATTAGGGAATTTTCACATGTTGGGCCTGAGTGGTTAATGCAAAACATTGTTGTTTTAGAATTATAACAGCTCAACTTAGTTCTGAGTAAATCGATAAAATGCAAGTACCTATTCATTATATATTTGGCAATAAATTGCAAGCATTGTGTCGTCGCGCTTATTTCTTTTTTGTACAGTCCGAGAGTGACCGAGTTTTTGCTGATCACACGGTAAGATTTTTCAGAATAGGTTGTCACTGCGTCCAGTGGTCGAGGCCGGCCGCATAGTGTGCAAGCAAATAAAACAAATTAAATCCGAGTAGCTCTTTATTTGCAAATAATTCATCATCTCAATAAATATAACAACCTACATTATTACAATTATTATTTATCATTAAAATAACTAATCAAATGAATATTGTAGGCGCCAACTAGCAGCAACTAAATGTGAGCTTTGTCCATCATCATCTGCCTAGCCTTTTCCCAACTTTATTGGGGTCGGCTTCCAGTCAAACCGGATTCAGCTGAATACTAGTATTTTACGTGGAGCGGCTGCCTACCAGACCTCCACAACCCATTAACTGGGTAACACGGTACTTCTTGGCAAGACTGGAGTCCGATTTTCTGGCTTCTGATACTAAAAAAATAACGTCTCTAAATCGTAACGATTGCCAAAGATCTACAAATGACAGCCGAGACCTTCCGAGGCACGGAGGAAACTCGATATGTTAAGATGGTCACCCATCCACAGACCGACCCCGGCAAACGTTGCTTAACCTTGAAGATCGACCCGTGCGACTGAAATTATTAAGCCACGACCTCCGAGTCCGATCTTGGTAAAATTTTAAAATAAATGTAACATAAAAGACACACTGCGTTCACTATTTCAGCATTAAATTAAATATCCCTAATGACCTAACAAACACAATACCTTATTTTTTTATATCTAAAATCACAAATTAAATATAAATCATACGCGCCACATTTGTGTGAAACATTTTGATGTTACGGCGTATGGCGGTATGGAACATTAACTTGTTGCTACACCATTGCCATTTTGCCAGCCACACGTTTCTCAAACAATAAAAAATCAAAACAACGCTGCGCAATTTTCGTTTCCTCCCGAATTAATATGCGAGTGTCACGAGATTTTACCTTCGATGGAAACAGCACGAAGGCTCATAGACGGGCTGCACTTAAACTGCACAACATCCGCAAAATGCAGTTTTGGTTTTTATGCAGTTTACATAACTACACCGAAACTCCAGCAGAGCTCGTTTCCGCCTGCAGTCGGCAGGCAGTAGACTCTAACGGCAGTCAGTTGGCAGTTTTGTCAACTGACCGCCCCGATTAAAATGAGGTTTCTGGAAAATTCATGCCACCCGTTGGCGCCACCAGGGCAAGAGGTTTTATACGCTGAAAACATGCCTTTCAATCGCAAGACACATCTAAGAGATTTGACAGGTACCTGGCATCTCAGTGCTGCCACCCGGTGCAATGTTTTCAGAAAACCCTCATTCGAACATTTGGTACATAACCAGTCAACGAACTTTTTGTCAATATATTATTTCATATAGATATTTTAGTACAAAAATATTGATCGTGAGATTTCAACTTCATTAAATTATTTGATAGAACATGTTTTTTTAAGATAACAATTTATTCTGTTGCGTTACATTTTTGTGACAGTAAATATATCGCTAATTTAAAGTAGGTACTGCTTCGAATCGTATTTGGATATAATACGATGCTCATTAATAGGACTATTATTATAAATAATTAATTAAATATTATCTGCTGACTATTGATCACATGCAGTGAGTATTTCTTACATATGATCATAACAGTGTATATACCTATAGTAGTGTTTTTTTGGTTAAACTACAATTACAATAATTTGAGACAAGTTCGACAGGACCCGTAATTTTATTAAATTGTAGGAAAATAGTGTTTTTTACATTGCCAGTATTGCTTTCAAGTTCCTGCTCTCTATGTCTATTTCGCAAATGATAACATTTGTGATATTTATTCTATTATTTTAATTCCTAAGTAAACAACATGGTATTTTAGAATCGTTTCAGTTAAAGCTTCAGTAACAATAACAACCGCGGCTATAATCGACGATCACGAGCGATCGCCAAAGACTTAGGACTGCTCGTGACCGTTTCGTCAGTAGTTCTGGAAAATATTGTAAGGTCAATCTTCACAAAATAGCATTTAGTATATGCACCAATTTTATATTGACTATTTACTCATTCAATTACGAACTATTACTAAGCAGAACTTCAATAAATTACTTATTTCCAATAGGCGCCAGTAATAATAACGAAACAAAATACTTAAGAAATTATTGAATACACACAAATACATTTAAACACTAAAAAACATTTAATTTAAATAGGCAAAAACATTACAATAAGGTTAACTAGTCGCAGAGTCAATGCGTACCACGGCAGCGACGCTACTGCTAGTTTCCTAGTTTTTTGATTTGACATTACATTCTACAGCTGTTCATTGTTTAGGGGCGCAAACAGTCGCGCTACTGAGGCGTCTCGATAAAGTGTAACCAAAATAGGTAGGCACAGGAATTGGATCATAAAATATTTATGATGGGCATTGTCTAAGAAACTCAGGATCGAAGTAGGCGATGGTGACAGTCATGTCGTCGCGGAAGGTGCGGCTGACGTCGGGCGCCAGCGTCAGCAGGTGCGCCAACCGCGAGTGGTCCACGCCGTACTCCGTGCCGCCAATCGCGTGGCGGATCAGGTGCGTCGCGGCGTTCTTATCTTTAGGCTTACTCTTCAAACTTTCTTTCCTATGAGACAAGAGCTCATCAATGGCGCCCAGTTGTATATTTTTCTTCGGTAAACTCAACGGATTAAAGAAAACTTTTCCCTTCATATGCTCACCAACCAATTTTACTGCTTGCAATGGAGTCAACATATCCCACAGACCATCGGAAGCGATTATTAAAAAACTATCTTTAGGTGTGAGTCGATGGTAGTAAATATCCGGCATCGCAGTTAGATATGGGGGAGTGTAATAATTAGCGGGTACCGCCCTAGCTCCGAAAAATGGTGAGGCTAGGGTTTTTAATAGCTCTTTAGGCCACTTATATCTGTAGTCTCCTATGCTGCGCAAAGGTGCCAGTTCGCCGAGCAGCCTGTCCCTTCTTATCACAGTTTTTCTTTCGCTGTCAGGATGCTCGTTCCAAATTCTTTTTAGTTCATCGAAGTTTTCTGCATTGTGCTCTTTGGTTATTTTTTTGGCTATCCATTCATTTTCATCTGTCATAGTACCCAGCACTGCGTTACAATCGCCCACGTTGGCCACGTACAGATGCGGCCCATCGATGTGCGTCACGCATGCGACAGCCCCAGATAGAGCAACCGATAGGCTTCTTTGACTTACTCTACCATGCAGTTTGTAACTCTCAAGAACCTCGTTCGATAAATCGGTATCCAATCTCAATATAGCCTGTTCTAATGACTTCTCGACGTTTACTTCCCTAGATTCTTGTACAAGATCAGTCAGATATTGTTTAAAACTTTTACTATATTTTTCTCTCAAATCTTCTATCATTTGCATCTGAAATCCATATTATTTTATACATGTCATTGAATACTTCATAGATTTAATTGAGCAAAAAAGGTGCAAGCAACAAAGCATACTTTTAAGTGTGGTGTAGAGATATCACAGCTATGTATCTACACTGTATTCTAATATACAAATTAGTTCTTCAGGAACTAGGTGGCTAATAATAGAATTCGCAGAAAGTATTAAATATCACACACAATCGCATAGTTGCTTCTGATAAAACTAAACATGAAAATGGCAAAGCATATTATACTTTGACTACTAGCCAGTTTATTAAAAAAATGTAGTGTTACTTTATTATTTCAAAATTACCTTATCATTAAATGTTTCCACCAACTTTTCTGGTGGTAATCCTCCATCTCGGAATTTTTTGAGGACATCGATTGGCAGGAGAGCAGCTGCTATGTAGTTGAACAATCGTTTCGACACCACTTGTGCACACTGAGGCCCACCATGCCCATCAAATATACCCATCAGAAGACCTGAAATAAATTGTCACCAAAACTAAATTCTAACATAGTTCCTCCACAATAAAGATTATCTATTTATCACCAGCAAATTATATTTCAATTAAATCACAAATTTCAGATGCGGCAATTCAATTTGCAGCCAACTGATAATCAGCTGTTTATTTGGCTGTCTTTCTTATAAATTATGAGAGTGTGCTAATTGTTGTGGAATTAGGACGAGTAAAGTTCACACGAATTAATAAAGATGGAAAAAACCATTAAGGTATATTAAAATAACAGTTTAATATCAATGCAAAAATCAATTCTGAATATCAACAAAAGTTGGTAGCAAACCTCCTTATATTTCAACAGTCTTGCCTTTTCATTGAACGGCGCCGTTTAATTAGCGGC
The DNA here is from genome assembly GCA_947386135.1 of Melanchra persicariae. Classification (NCBI taxonomy): domain Eukaryota; kingdom Metazoa; phylum Arthropoda; class Insecta; order Lepidoptera; family Noctuidae; genus Melanchra; species Melanchra persicariae. Next base: position 14,122,064 of record OX376643.1, on the reverse strand, counting down.
CTAAGTGACATCCCGGCATATAATTGAACAGCTAGGCTTCATAAAGATGGAAAAAAACATTTAACAAACGGCACGAATTTATAAAGATGGAAAAAAACTATTAGGTATATTAAAATAACAGTTTTATATCAATGCAAAAATCAATTCTGAATATCAACAAAAGGTGGTAGCACACCTTATATTTCAACAGTCTTGCCTTTTCATTGAACGGCGCCGTTTAATTAGCGGCCTAAGTGACATTCCGGCATTTAATTGAACAGCTAGGCAAAGACTTATTTTAATATTGTTTAATAAATAAAATAAACCATTTATTTTCAGGTTAAGACCCATACATAAATACCTTAACCTAAGTATACATATAATAACAATTGTGATAGTAAATAAAAACTTAAAACTATTTTAGTATCACTTAGTTGCACTAAGCCTTTATGCATTCCGGTGGCACTTGTCCACAAAAGCGGAATACCACATCCTGTGGCCAAAAGCCTTCTTCCATCACAGCTTGGTGTTCGCTTTTTTTAACGACTTGCCTAGCCAAGTAGCGGAACATAAGGGCACGTTTACCTATACTGCATTTTATAATCTTATTTAAGATTAGACTTACCTATTCTGATGTAGTACCCAACAGTATCTCCAAGAAGTTCATATAATTCAACTCATAGTGAAATAAAAGTTAACTGAGAGCACATTTAATTTATAATTCAACTAATAATAATTGTAACGTGTATCCTAGTTGTTCAATAATACGGGTCAGGTAGGGGTCATAGACCTTTCATAGATAAAGGAGACCAATCTAGTTTAGCGAACCAAACCCACAGTCCAAATTTCTTTACTTCCATATTCTGTAATAGTTCTATACCTACTGGGGACTGTCATTGAGTATACTTTCATAGCACATACAGGGATAATCCTCAGCTAGAAATGTCCAATGGGGTCTCTACAACTTGCCTTCCGCCCCTCTTACACCTACTAAAGATCCAGGAACCAGGAGTCCTCAGATGGCCTAAACAGAGTAATGTAATAGTAAATTTTCTTTCAAATATTCTCAAAATCTTTTTATAGCTACCTGGAGACATTGTGCAGACACCTTCGGATCTGGTATCTTCAATAGGGTTATTTGAAGCCAGCTGGTTGGAGTCATATGCCTTAACAGAACCCTCTGTGAACTCTTTATTGAATTCATTTTTCCGCAGAATGACCGTAACCTAGAATTCAATAAGTTATTCATTATTTTCTACAATTTGCATCAAATCAATAGTAGTAGTATCAAAATTTAAAAACATAATCTACACAGGATAGATACGATTCGAAGGGCAAAGAAAAATTTCCTACTACTAATGAATTCAATTCAAAGCAAATAGTTGAAGAGTGAGTGGTCTCTTATTCACAGACCGACAATGTTGCAGGTATGCTTAATGGTAAGATTTTAGACTTATTGTATGCATGTTAAATGATAGAATCAAAAGACATGTGAATGGATTCTAAAAGGTGGATGCCATTACTCCTACTTCTGACTTCTGCACTTTGGTAAAAAGAATTCAATAAACTTACTTCTTGTGGCGAAGGTAAAATTGTAATACCATCTTTGAGCACCTGAGGAGCGTCTGTTGTGCGAAAATAACTATAGGAACTTGACCTAAAGCCGCATTTCTGATTGAGAACTTTATAGAGGTCTTTATGAATGTTGCTCAATAGTAATTTACATTTGGTGTTTACATTTAATTTCAAACACGTATTCAATGAAAAGTTGATATATAAACTATTCATATTTACAAAAGTAGCTAACCGCAGTAGCCGGGCATCACGAAGTTGTTATGCAAGCATCACAAATGTTAAATTACATTTGAACGAAATGGTTGCAAACAAATAATGGCTCATTTATTTCTGGCTAAACGTATAAGTTATTCAAATTTATCTTCTGAATCTTAATAATGCACATATTCAATAGGAAAAGCAAATAATTTGAAATAAATAAAAAACATTGACATTTCAATCAACCTCAAGACGTCAAACTTACTAAAATTATTATGAATGAAAAGGGTGAATGTGAAACTGATTATCTGAATATCTAGTTAACAATCAATCAGTATTTAGAGTATTGCCGGCACTTCATGGCACGTGCGTATTCGAGTGTTTTTATTATAGTCTACAATCGACTAATATGGGAAAAGAAGAGTCAGCCAGTCAGTCAACCAATCTATAGTCTGTCTGGATTCAGGGCTTTAAATACCGGTAAAAATTTATAACGTTACCTTGCATTGACAGGAGTTAACGTTATATTAAAATAACGGTAATAGGTTTAACGATATTTATGCACCATTTTAACGTTATTCTTTAATAACGTTATTTGTAGTTTAACGTTAATTTTATCGTTATTTAAACGGTTATCTCTGTGAGGTGGTGCAATGTCAGATTGTATCTTGATCAAAATATGATTCACGACAGTAAAAAATATGTAAGTAGATTTTAATTATAACCATAATTACATTTTTTTTTCTCTTAGCTAGATTTCGGAAATCTAGTTATTATACACATCAAATCTAAGTTCATGATGATGAGTAAATGATTCTTATGGTTACATCTATGTAAATACATATTTGTTATTGTTGCGCATAACATTTTGATTAAATTACAACCTGACACTGACCTTCAAATAGCAAAAAATACAAGAATGTTCGCGGCAGGGCTTTAAATACCGGTAAAAATTTATAACGTTACCTTGCATTGACAGGAGTTAACGTTATATTAAAATAACGGTAATAGGTTTACCGTTATTTATGCACCATTATAACGTTATTCTTTAATAACGTTATTTGTAGTTTAACGTTAATTTTATCGTTATTTTTAAACGGTTATCTCTGTGAGGTGGTGCAATGTCAGATTGTATCTTGATCAAAATATGATTCACGACAGTAAAAAATATGTAAGTAGGTACATAATTATAACCATAATTATTTTTTTTTTCTCTTAGCTAGATTTCGGAAATCTAGTTATTATTCACATCAAATCTAAGTTCATGATGATGAGTAAATGATTCTTATGGTAACATCTACGTAAATACATATTTGTTATTGTTGCGCATCACATTTTGATTTAATTACAACCTGACACTGACCTTCAAATAGCAAAAAATACAAGAAAGTTCGCGGGCTATAATAACACTAATTATTTTACCGTTAAAACGATATTTCTCATAGTTTACGTTAAATGTTACTTAACGTTATATTACTGGTAATGTTATCAAATACCGGTAAATTTTGTAACGTTACTATGGTATCACAATTGAAATTAACGTTATGTAACGGTTATTATTTTGTTATTTGGTAACGTTAACAAGCCCTGGTTCGCGGGCTATAATAACACTCATTATTTTACCGTTAAAACGATATTTCTCGTATTTTACGTTAAATGTTACTTAACGTTATATTACTGGTAATGTCATCAAATACCGATAAATTTTGTAACGTTACTATGGTATCACAATTAAAATTAACGTTATGTAACGGTTATTATTTTGTTATTTGGTAACGTTAACAAGCCCTGGTCTGGATACATCGATGTATCGATATTTTTGATTCGATGAATCGATTAAACCGTGAAAGATAGGAACGAACGGAAAAAAATAACTGTATTGTCTGAAAAATAACTGTATTGTCAGTTAGTCCGGTTAAGCAGTTGATATCCCAAGTGTGATAACTTGCTAGTGGTCATACATAAAAAAAAAAACTGTATTGTCTATGTCTAGAGTATGTTTTGTTTGTGTTTTTGCATTTGTGTCCATCAATCTAGCGGTTCTGACTGCGGAGCATGTGAAAAGAAGAGTTTTTCTCCATTTGCTACCGGACAAATTCTGGTTTGCCTGAAATAATAAATTTGTGATAAATTGGAAATAAAAAATTTAAGAAGATTGATACCTAGTTCTTATTATTTTCTAATTTTGCCTAATAAAAAGGAATAATGAAAGATTAAAATACCTTAGTTTTTATTACGATTCTCATACATGTACAATAATGCGCATTTTGTATAAAAATATCATTACCTTGACTGAATCAAATACATTAACCGAAAATGTCTGTAAAATTTGACCGATAAATCGATATTTCGTTCTTTCAATTTTTTTTTCAATGCCGACATCCTTAGCATGCTATGTTGTAGTCATGTCACTGTCACAACATTTGATTGTCAAACAAAACCATCGAGATTGAGATAGAAAAGACAAAACTCTTCAGTTGCCAAAGAAGAAAAAAAAAAAAAAAGACAAAACTGAAAATCTATGGTTACCAATGTCATCTCAGTGTTGCCAGCCAAATCAGATTCAAACCGCCAATGTCTGATGACACAGAAGCATGTCCTGTTAAATATGCGGAGAAGTGAAAGTGGTGAGTTGCGAGTCAAGGAGGGAAGGATAAGTCGGAATAGAACATGAAACGATATTGCGTAAATCGTATATCGTATAATCGTATATCGTATTGCGTATATCGTAAATCGTATAGGCGTCTTTTGTCTTGATTGTGTGGCGTCGTCGCTGTCGGCGTTGTCCGCAGTGGACTTCTGACACCATGTCAGGTTGTTGGAGAATAAGAATTAACACTCAGGTGGTTGGAAGTATTATATATTTTCGTGTTAACATTTCTTGGGTTTTATCGGCGCACTCCTGATGTAATACAGATAATCGTAGACCACGCGTGTCAAGCCGAGAGGGTGTAAAAAGAGTGTTGCCAGTTCTCAATATATTCAACAGTATCATTAGTACTTTTTGTCAATTTCGACAAGGCCGAGCTTCGGCGGCTCGCCAAACCGAATAGGATGTTGTATCGTCTAAATTATACCACCTATGTAGAAGGAATGGGCGTGTTAATGTGTGTCATACGCATTTTAAGGGCTGTATTCGTTGTAGGTAGCATTTCTTTGTAATCATTAAACGAATATGTGCACGACTTGTTGTGCTTAGTACAGGAAGATATTAGTTTAGGGCCCAAAATGCAGTCATCGTATAAACGTATTCGACACGCACTAAATTAAATGAAATAGGTAATCGACGAAATCATTTCACTAGCTACAACCCTCAGTCAAATGTGCTCAAGTAGAAAAAGAAGAAAGAATGACCCTGTTTCAAAATTAAGTTAGCTTTGAAAGCATATTGTCAGTGGAACCAACATTACTAGCGCAACATTGCACATACAAACTTGCTATAACTGGGCCCAGGAACCACCATTCAGTCATGCGTAGAGAATCTGAAATGAATGAATATCCGGTTACTATGAGCACTCAGCTTAGCTGAGCCTGATTTTTGTATCAAAGTTGCCATTAGTATTGGCCAGCCCAAGACCAAGATAAAATTCATGAATGGCTAAACATATTGATTGGTGACGGGGTGTTCAATCATACCGTAGTTTTTTTTTTATATAGACTTGTCTATTGTAAACTAGACTTACACATATGGAGTTTCTTAGTAAACTTTATAAATTTGATCATGCAATGAATAGTTAGCATGCGCGCGCAGTATTGCTTAGCCATTACACTTCAAATAATCAAGTAGGAATGGGTACTACGTCCTATGGTTAGGTATCCATAAAATCCATAAACGAGGTTATTCTATAAAGTATCGTTCCAACAAAGAACATCTTTTAAGATTTGTTAAAATTTAAATAAATTTAATTTTTAATAAATTATTCATTTTTATGTAGAAGCAAAAAATATTTTTTGAAACAAAAAGATTTTATCACTTCAGAGTGAATTTTAAGAATAGACGCCAAGAAAAAAGAAATAGAACGCATGCGCAATGCGCATGTCGAATTCGTCATTCATCGTTCGTTCGCTTTGGCCGACATCGCGGAACGGTCATTTTTTCGTGATCTGCAATTTTTGCCAACGAGATACTAAACATATTATAAAACAAAATGCCTAACCAGGTGTTAACTATAGAGCCTCAAAATGAACTTAAATTTAAAGGTGAGTACTCTATCTCTTTATTTTGTGCAAGCTCTATATCGCCGCATTGAAACTTGGGTAGCATACATAGGTCGCGAGCTAGCTGCTGACAAATGGAGTTTCTATTTCCAGATATCGGCGTTTTGTCAGGGTGCGGTTTTTTACATTTTCCTTGTAATTTGCTACGAATCGCTTATTATACTGTTAATAAATGGCAAAAAGTTGTGTTGTAGAAGTGATCGTCCGGTAAAAACTGATTTCTCGAAAATGTACATGGATTCCTTTGAGTCGTAGTGAAACATAAAATGTACCGACCAGCTGTAAGGTTCCGTTCACGTAACTCAATAATGGTGTGGGAAACTGCGTATAATTAAATATTTAATCACTGACTATTGTAGGTACATTATATTACGTTGTATGTGTACCTTTGTTGTCTGTCACTGAGCAGTGGTGGTCGAATAAATATCAATCATCTGCGTGGTGTTCAGGTATTTCATTGGTTGGTTACATGGTTGTCGATCATCAGTAGTAGCTACAACAACAACATTAGGCATTGAAATAATATTTTGATCTCAAGAATCTGACAATAGTTGCTGAACATTTGAGGAAATTCTAATTAGATAAGTAAGTCAAAGTGATTTTTGAATGAAACTAACAAACACACAAAACACTATTTTACTATGAGTAACAAGTATGAATCATTACCTACTTGTTGTTCATAAAAGTATGCATCTCTTTTTTGTGCAGTAAAGATCTTAATTAATCATGCTATAAATGGTACTATTGCACAAAATGTGGGAATTACTTATTTAACAGTGACATTAAATTATTTTATTGATATATATATATATATATATATATATATAACTGTTTGTTCTGAAATTAGTTTGGAGACACTTGAGTACATATAGAGGGCTTATATGTTCGAAAGTTAAGAAAAACTTTTTGGTAAAGAATTGGTAATTACCAAATCTTTACCAACAACTTTTTCTCTTATTTATTTTCGTCACTGTTATTGAATGTCAATTCTCATTTATTCTCACTTGACCTACAATCTGAACAGCTAACAGTTCAGATTGTAGCTCAAAATAAAAAGACCATAACATGACTTGAGATTTGATACTAAAAAAAGTATTCTAAAATTTGATAATATAGTAACTCCATATCCTTTGAAAACTATTTGACTTTATATTAATTTTTTATTTCTCTTAATTTTGACATTCTGATCAAGATACATTACAAAGAATTTCGTGATAAGCATTGGTATTGGTTAACTGAAATAATAAAAAAATAATCTTTTTAAGGCAATAAGAAGACCAGTAACCAAACATGCTGCACCTCTTCAAATTAAATTTTGCTAAAAATGGTTACCAAAATGAAATAATGTAAAATTAAGACTAGTAACAATTTAATATTACCTCAGCCTTGCTAGATCTAAACAAACAGTAAGCTTACTTTGAACCTCTATTGTCCGAGAACTAATTTTATGACAATAAAAATAAATTAAAATTAACCATAAAAACATTTTAGTTTAAATAAATTTGTGGTTTACTGGAATCAGTTGGTGCCACCTGGACGAAGGAGGTTAAAATATCGATACCAGAAGTATCAATTAACATAAGCGACATTTTAGAATTTTTGATAAATACCACTTGAAGTAATCGCTGTAAGGTTCATTTTGGCATTTTGGGTAAATGTCCCTTACATTAACTGATACTTCAGGTATCGATATGTTGTTGTTAATCACATTACTGTGGTAACCAATTTCTTAAAAACCATGTGAATCATCATTATTTTTGTGGTTTTACAGTCATTTATGCATGTTTAAAGATGTTACTACCTAAGATCAGTTTTTTACATATATGGGCTGATTTGTCCTACGCCAGATATACTTATCAGAAGGAAACATTTTTTTACAGTTTACCAATGCTATTTGAAATTGGATAAGTCAATCCTAAATATGATAAATTTAAGTCTCTAGTTTTGAATGTTAACATGTGAATAGATTTGGATGAAATTTGACAAATAGGTAAACTGTGACCTGGATCAGGATAGTATACTTCTCATCCTGCTGTTGTTTACTATGTTCCCTTGAGATAAGTCTCAACTTTTACATGGGTGAATTTAGACTTAGAGTAACGCACATCTCAAAATAATATAATATTTTAGTGTTTTAGATGATTGTGGACAAATTTTGTGCCTGAAATACAACCATTATATTTTTAAACTTATCATTATTAAACCAACATTAATAATTTTAGGAATGAACAAACTTAATTTATAAGTAGTGTAGGTTTTAACAGTAATTCTCAAATGTGTATTTTTTTGCATTCTCCATTAACAAGTTATTAAATATTCATATTGACGTTATTCTGGGGACAAACATAAAATTGGGATTTGGCATAGTTTCAAAACGTATTTGTAGGTGATTTGTAAGCAAAAAATTCATAGAGTTCATAGAAAAACTTGTATTATTATTATAATATGAACTAGATTTGGCTTTTAATTTTATTTTCCCAATTCCAATATTAGAATGCATCCATGTGTTGAAAATAGTGAGTCTTAGCTGAATAATTACTTAAACAAAAACCTCTTCTCATCAGTCCTTGTTGCCAACAAGAGCCTCATTGATTTGTTAGATCAACAAAAGACTCGAGTTGACAGCTAGGCTCCATTGTCTATATCTATTGAAAATACTGTTAGCCCTTTAAATACTGAAAGCTATGGTTACCATTTTGATTGGCAGGCTTTTATGGACATTCTTTATTACTTATAATAAAGAATGTCCATAAAAGCCTGCCAATCAAAATGGTAACCTTAACTTCAACCACATGATAATGTGCCTATTGTATTGCGGTAACAACAAAATAACTTACTGTATATTCTGAAGGGATAGACAAAGGTGTATTCACACAGATGAATGATAACAATGCCAAAGTGTAATCTTCAATCTTAATTACATAGGTATTAAAGATATTAATCATGAAAGTAAAATTTGGATATGTGGTAATAAGTATTACTTTTTGTGATTGATAACAACAAATATTAATAAATAAATGAACTTTTTACAAAATATACAATCTACTTCCAAAAAAGTTGTTTCTGGTGTGGTTTCTTCGTTTTTTGACACCAACTTTGTAGGGGTTTTTTTGGAAGTTAGTTGAATTTTTGTGAAAAAGTGTTCTATGTTGCACTTTTTGGTGCTGGTGGGTGGGTGCAAAAATCAAAACTTAATAGTAAGCAAATACTTTGGTAAGGTACCTTAAAGAGGTCCGTTGCGCGCCTTCGCAAACCAAATCCAGAATGTAGCTTTTAAAATTTGAAGATGAGAGAGAGAGAGAGATGCGAGAGACCAAGTAGGAAGGTATAACTTCCCAACAAAAAACAAAAGAGGAAATTTCCTAATCGGTCCAGGCGTCTTTGAGTAATCGGGGAACATACATAAACAAGTACGCAAAAATAACATCATCCAAGTAAGCAAAAATGCTCATAAAATAAAAACTGCGGAGCAAAACTGAATTAAATTTTTACGGGACCAAATGGAAAGTATACCGCATCAAACTAAATAATAATCACAGAAATCGGAAAACAAACCTCGGAGTAATAAACAAATAAAAAAAACGAATTGAGGACCTCTTCCTTTTTGATAATCGGTTAAAAATTGAAGTGTCTGTTTATAATATCAAAACTACAGTTTTTTACTAAATGCAATATATCTTCCTATGAAAGTGAATACGATATTTATAGCAAAACAAAACAATATTAAGTATATTATTTGTTTGTCTTTCTGTTTGTTCCGACTAGTCTCCGAAACTACTGGACTAATTTTGACGGACGCAAAAAGCTCATGTTATACGGAGTACTACTACTTAGGCATCTTTTATTTTAAAAGACGCGGCCGAAGCTGCGGGTAACAGCTTGTTTGATAATAAGTATTGCTTTTTCTGATTGATAACAACAATTTTAGAAAATATAAAATACACATTTCTATTGTATCTCATATCTAAGAATGGGTCACAAACGTCATGTTTTCATGAAATATTCATTCTTCGATCAATATTTAACTTAAGTCTTGTACATTGATGATTTTAATTATTATTATTATAGGTACCTACCTACTTCGGCGTAAACGTACATTTTGTTACGGGCGCATCTAAATTTTAATTTTCGTACAACTTGATACTGTCATGCAGATGGTTGAATATCTCGAGATTCCACAGAGATTTTAACAAAGTTGAAAAATAAACGTTTGTTTTCTTTTAGAACAAAGATCAATCCTCCAGTCCTCTTTATTCTTTATTGTCGGTTTGGAGTTCAAAACCAATAGACTTAAATCCACAGAGTGTAGGAATGCGAGGTCTCAGCAGAAAATCGCCCACCTTTCGATTGGCTACACGTGCCCTTTTACCTGTACACGTGCGGATTGCGTCAGCCTTATATTTCAACGTGAAGCCTCACGGGGGGCTTACAGGGCCACTTTCAAACAATACAGGACTTGCGTCAATAGCCTTGTGTTGCTGGGTTCGACTCCCGGTATTATTTTAAAGTTGTATTGTTTTAGGTTTATTTATGGAATTGCTTAAAAGCAGGCAGGCCAGGAGCTGGATTTGTACTCGAAATGTGGCAATAAGTTCGACTTCGCCACTGATGATTTAACTAGCTGTCCCCTGCTGCTTCGCTCCTGTCAACTGGCTACCTACCTACCTACCCTACCTACATAATTATACCAGCCCAAAAAATACTATAACATGTTTCTGGTCTCCTGGTACTTGTGAATCTGTAGTACTAAGGCAGCAGCGGCTCTGAATTTCCACTTCCTCCTCAGTGTAAGGTAGGTGTAGGGTGGGTGTTTCCTGAGTAGAAAAAATACAATACAAATCAGGAAACCTTGCTATTTCCGATATTCACGCAGGCGAAGCCACAGCTGGTAGAAGCTAGTTTATAATATTAGTAGGATTAGCGTTAAACTCAAGTTCATCTTACACCAAAACACACATGTGTACAGTACATCACACATAATTAAAATATAAAGAACTGGGTTTCTAGTATAATTACAGTTAGTTATTTTTCTTAATGTTTTCAGCGGTGTTGTGAGCACAATGTGTAATATGCTACTTAATACAAGTATCATAAGTGTTGCCATTTGTGCCTGCCCTGAAAGAAATAGTCATTATAATTGAATGTTTTAGTTGATTATTCAGGACTGTTCGAGCAGGGGTGCACCACCTACATGCGACTGACAAACCCTTCCAATGATACAGTCCTTTTCAAGATAAAAACCACAGCACCAAAGAAGTATTGTGTACGCCCTAATTCTGGGGTGCTTGAGCCAAACTCCAAGGTGGAAATAGCTAGTAAGTGTAATTCAAACAATGTCATCCTCATTATAAAGTTTTTGGTCTGTAGGTATCTAAATATATTTGTTATTGCTTTAAAGTAGTAACAAGTTAGTCCTGCCTAGTGAGCTGTTTTACCAGCATTGCTAAATGTAGTGAGACAGTCGAAGTCATACAATATATTGAGAGTAACTGAATAATGATGTCTTGAATGTTTTCAGTTACTCCACAGCCCGTGTATGTCGACCCCAATGAGAAACATAAACATAAGTTTATGGTGCAAAGTGTCGTTGCTCCAGAGGGAAAGACTAACATTGATCAAGTGGTATGTTCCCTGCTTTACGTTTATAAATGTTGTGCCAGTACCATTTAAGCTTGAAAAATATTTTTTTCCAGTGCTAACTCTAAATCGCAGTCTTTTGGTACCCAGATTATCATTGATCTAGTCTTAGGTAACAATGAACTCAAAACACACCACAAAATATAATACAATTCTATTCATCACTATTTCAGTGGAAGGAGATCAGTCCAGATCAGCTGATGGACTACAAGCTGAAGTGCGTCTTTGATTCCCCACGCGGCCCCGCCAACCTGAATGTAAGTTGAAACCTGGTGTACTTCACTGTGCCTGCATGAAAACGAACTTAACCAACCATACATGTGTTGTCAATATTTAATTCTGATTTTTTTTGTAGGATGCTGGTGACAACGTCGCTCAGAACGAAGTGACCAAGAAACGCGTCGCCGTTGCAGATGAAGCAAAGTCATCGACAAAGGTATTATTTCAACTTGTCCTTCCAACTTCATGAATGTGTTGTTTTGTGGAGTTCTCTCCTACATCTACTTGTAGAACAGGACCCCGCGCACGATGTAATTGTAATCGTTTCTTTTACGTTTTCGTTGTGTTTGTGAGCTTTTTTAAATTTTTATTTGCCCTTTCGCCAATCAGCCATGTAGTGTTGCGACTAACGCTCAGCATAGATAATATACCCGTAGTTTAAGTCGATCATTACCTATGTACCGTTAGTGATATTAAATATGTAAATATCGTATCCATATTGGATAATATTAGTCCAAGCTTGGCATGTTATTTGAATTGTATTACAGGATGCCGTAGAAGGTCTTATCCAGAATGAAGCAAAGCGGAAGGATGATGATCACACTACTGGCCTGAAAACGGTACATTTTTTTATTCTAAAGTTATGAGATCTCCAAAATTATTATTTTTTTATTAAAAAAAATCGAGTAATTTCGTCTTGTGTGCACTGTAAATAATGCTATTAAAATAGGTAGAATGCGTCTCATTGAAAAATAATAAATACAAATTAAAAAACAACTATATAAATGCATATTGTACCAGTAACTACCTAAAAAAATGAAATATTAAGAATGAAGGAAAAGTATTGAATGCTTAGCACTGAAACATTTTATTGCTAAACATGTAGATTAGCTGAGTCGATTAGCTTAGCGTATCTTATATTGTTCCTATATCCTTGGCATCCCATTACCCACACAATACCCTGCATTGTTATTGCCCTTTATTGCATGTTTATGATTTATTTGCAAAACTTCAATTTATATTTTTTGTTACTGTTTACGTAAGTATATCATATGATAAGTCGTATATATTTTTTTTACTATCGTCATTTCAGACTTTGACTTTCCCTAAGTCTGAGAACGCGGAAACTGATTTGCAAAAGGCGACTTTAGAAGTTATTCTTTTGAGGGAGGAAGAAAGCAAATTAAGACACGAAAATTTGCAATTAAAAGTGAGTCCATTTTTTTTATTTAATGATTTTTCATCTGAGTTTAGAATTCTATCTAATACAACTAATCAAGCAAGAATTTTTTGTATTTTTCCCTATTGTAAATGTATCTTTTTGAGAATATCCTTATTCCCCAATGTAGAAAAATACTTTGTGTGTATGATTTTTCCTTTAAATTATAAATAACAAAAATAATTGGCATAACGCCGGCTATAGTATTGTGCACATGCACACGTGCGAATCTGCTGTGCGATTTAAAATATAAAGATACTGTGAAATATACATTAGTAAGATGTTCAGTACGAAAAGATGGAAGTAAGAGACCTTTGAAGATACAGATAATGGTAATAACTTTTCATAAGTCGCATCCTAATCACTTGATAATGTATTTTAACTTGAGCTGTATTGTTTGTAAAATTGAATAACATCAACTGCTGTAGCGATAGCGATTAATTCAGGCTAGTAGCCACCGAGTATAACCCAGTGGTATACGACGAAAGAAGCATTGCTGTGTCGGCACTGCTCAGCACACTACTATCACAGACGTAAACCAAGGTTAACATTAATTTCGCGAGCACGTGATTGCTTTGTTTCACTTCGAGTTAAATTATTAACTGAACACTAATTATACAACAGTACAGGAAAAAGACGTAACGATAAGTGTCCACGGGCACTTCCTGACGGTAATATACTGAATTGACCATGTTTTAACAATAGGTACAATGTTCATACATTCAAGTGATTGGATGATTAGTGTTATATAAGCGTTCTGCGATTTTTATTGATCTACTGCAACGTGCCGTTATGCGATGTTCCTTCTAGCTAAATTTCTGTGCAGCATTATTTTTGATTATATTTGCAAGGCATTTCATGTTTTGGTAATTAGATTCATTAAGATGGTGCTGTTTTAAACCACGAATAGACATCGAACACGCCTGCTTGATGTTTTCACTATTCTTCCGTCGTACTATTTACCGCATAATGTCTGCTGGTGATTTAATTGCATCATCTTTATGGATTCATTGGACGCTTTAACTGACTTCCGGGTTTGTAGTTGTACACACGCGGTATTGAGCCGAAAGCGTTTTTCTCAAATTTCGGAATAAATAGCGAAATCCACATGACGGTAACACGTAATAAATGAGTTGTGTTTTGTCAGAGAAGTATTGAACTTGTTAACTAAGAGGCGCTACACAATTAATCGGTACAGTCGGGTGACAAACCGAACTTACGTAGATGAATGTTCGAGAACAATGCCTCCCGGCCAGACTACAGTAGCATCACTAGCGGGCTGGACTTGTCGTTCATCAAATATTGCCAAACCGATTGTGCCGGCCCGCTTGTTTGTAGCGCCCCTTTGATCCATGATTAATCCTACTAATATTATAAAGGTGAAAGTTTGTATGTTTGTGTAACAATCAGGCAAAAACGGCTGAAGGGATTTGGATGAAATTTGGCACGCATGTAGTTCATATCCTGGAATAAAAAATAGGCTACTTTTTATCCCGGTAAGTGGCATGGATTAATGGAGACTGAGGAGGAAGTGGAAACTCAGAGCCGCTGCTGCCTTAGTACTTCAGATTCACAAGTACCAGGAGAACAGAAACATGTCATAGTATTTTTGGGCTGGTGTAATTATGTAGGTAGAGGTGTAGGGTAGGTGTAAGGTATGTGTAGGGTAGGTGTGGGGTAGGTGTAGGGTAGGTGTAAGGTAGGTATAGGGTAGGTGTAAGGTATGTGTAGGGTAGGTGTGGGGTAGGTGTAGGGTAGGTGTAAGGTAGGTGTAGGGTAGGTATAGGGTAGGTGTAAGGTAGGTGTAGGGTAGGTATAGGGTAGGTGTAGGGTGGGTATTACCTGAGTAAAAAATTTACAATACAAATCAGGAAACCTTGCTATTTCCGATATTCACGCGGGCGAAGCCGCATCTGGTAGAAGCTACTAAAAAATAAACCATAATGCATTGGAGTTTGAATCTAGCTCTGCTAAGCTTAGGCGTGACTAATCATGTATTAATTTCTAAATCAGAATAAATGGTCACTGTGAAGTGTAACTATCATTCGATAATTTTCGATTTGATGGTCTATTGATCAGCTTTAGCAAATTAGAAACGAACATAAAAATGCCTAAAAAAGTCTTAATTTCATAATGTAAATTTGGTGGCATAATGCCATTATTTCGTTCCGTTAAAACTTCAAAACTTCACCTCCTAGATCGATATCATCTCATTGTGGCATTAACCGCTCAGGCCCAACATGTGAAAATTCCCTAATATAAAGTAAATCTTATGTAATAGGTAAATAAACATTAAATTCGCGATTAATTCGCGACACACCGGTGTGTCGCCGGGGCCGGACAGGTACGAGCTTAGTGTCCTTCCTTCTTTCTGATTGACGTGCCAGAGTCGGGGAAGTCTAGAAAGTAGAAATCATTGATGCGCCTAGCATACAACTGATTCCGTGTGTTGGACTGTTCACGTGTTTAGTTAGACGCTGTTCATTTTATATTCCCGGCAAACAAGAAGAGATATGTTTAAATATAATAAACTAGCTTCTACCAGCTGCGACTTCGCCCGCGTGAATATCGGAAATAGCAAGGTTTAGCCTACACCTACCCTACACCTACCTTACAGCTACCCTACACCTACCTTACACCTACCCTACCTACATAATTATACCAGCCCAAAAATACTATGACATGTTTCTGTTCTCCTGGTACTTGTGAATCTGAAGTATTAAGGCAGCAGCGGCTCTGAGTTTCCACTTCCTCCCCAGTCTCCATTAATCAAACAAAATAACAAAACAAAATAACAGTTTTTTTCTTAATGCATTTAATTAAGACAAATCGATACTTACTTAAACAAAAAAAATATTTATGTCTGCCTGTCTGTTTGTTCCGGCTACTACGTTCTGTCACACGCACAGCTGTCAAGCTGCAAGAGTCACACAGAGAGAAGGGAACAATGCAATATCTCGTTTCAGAATTGAAGACTTGTCAAATTCTAAAGAAGAGTTTCACAATAAGTTTTTCCCGGGTGTTCGTCAAAGTTACGCGATAAAGAACGTTTACTAATATCGGCCTGACTAAAACCTATCCGTGCTCCTCCTAGTGCCCGCGTTCCAGGGCCGCGGTGACTCTTTCGAACAAAATCCGCAACCACCAATATCGAACTAGGAGCCAAATGCTCTCCGGTTACTTGGTATCATTTCGCTTCAATTGTCAAGTTAGGCGTGTTCAGCCCCAAGATACAACTTTTAGTCGCTCCAAGTGTTCAGGAGTTGATTTCAACAAAGTTAAGAGATATTTTTGGATCTAATCAAACTAACATAAAACCATGATCACATTATTGTGTTGTGTCGTGGCGCGAGAGTTCATTGGAGACAAAACTCGTTGTGATATGAAGTAGGTAGAGAGTCGTTTGATTGGTGTACCCCGCGGAACTACACGACACAGTAATAAGTCTGTAGAGGGAGGGAATGCTTGACAAGTGCAAACTTGGTTTAAGTTTAGTCATATTGAGGCGGAGACCTCGAAAAGCTAAGCGGATAATCTTGTTTTTGAATGGATTTTAATATTCATCACTGGAGATCGAATTATCGGATGTATTTTACCTCAAGTCGTTTGTAGGTGTAGTCTATAATGGAATTCTCTTTTGGTTCGAGGAAATCCCGTGATTCGGGGATCGACAACTTTAATATTCTAATTTATAGTTTTATGTGTACGTGTAACATTGTTTGGGAATTTGTACACAAAATATAAAACGATTAGTAAAAATGCCTCCGAATATCCTATCTCTATTGATAACTCATGGACAAAGGTTGAGTTTATTTTTTATGCGTTTTGATCTAGCATATATATATATAACTGCATGTATTCATATCAAAAGGTTTACAAAATTAAAAGGTTTTAAAAGCAGGCATCGAATAAAAATTCCTGCAACATGACCGCTAGAATGCGGGTATTATTTAAAAAGTGTGCCTAAAAACTTCAATACTAAGTCGTCTTAAGCCTATGGAAGCTCCCAAGGAAGCATGGAGCTCATCAAGGAATAATCAATCATAATTATGTAGACTGATCGCTCTGTCTCGCTCTTATTAATCTACTGTGTATTTTTAATCATAATTTTCTCAAACGAACCAACATTATAATCTAATAAAAGGAAGCCTCGCTAATGCCATAAAGTTTTACTACTAATTATAGGAAACAACTAACAAAAACTTAAGTTTATGTATGTGCACAATCTACAGTTCGTCTCTCTGTAAACATGTCGAAGTGAACACTTGGGCGGGGTGCACGACGGGTGAGTTGTTAAGACATACAAATAAGATGGAATGACAGCTCATTTGTCGTTCACTCCGCCTAAGTGTACACTGAGACGTCGACAGAATCGACCAGCTGGTCTACCTTAAAAATGGTGAAATGCTGTTGCAAAGTTATTGTTAGCTAACGTCCTATATTACGTTCATGTGAAATTTGCGGCTCTATAGAAAATGCAATAGCGATTAAACAGCCTTCTAATATGTGTGCGTGGTGAAGTTAGAGTTGACGGATACATGAGTTGTGGTTGTGTTGCAGGAAGAGCTGATGCGCCTGCGCCAGTCGGCGGGCGGCGATGGACGCGCGGCGCGCACCCCGCACTCGTACGGGCCCGAGAAGAACGCACAGATCACGCTCATGCCCTGGGTGCTGACCGCCGTCGGCATGGCACTCCTCGGCATCATCATCGGCAAGTTCCTCATGTGAATGATCCACTCGAACCCGCGGTGACCTTGACATCGCCTCTCAGATACCGCTGTTACACCGCTCCCGATGCATCCCTTTCGCACAAGGCAGCTTATTTTTTTCATAGCGACCTCTCCAAAGCTTCCGTCATGCCGTACTTGTGTTTTTTTAAGATTTGACGACATTTAATCAGTGTAATACTTATCATTTGGCAAACCTCATGACTAAAACTCAACCTTTTATGGATTAACAATCACACACTATTTGAAATCCACTAGATTCGCCAAGACTAACTACTTGTGTTTAAAACTATCAACGTGAATCAAACCACTGGTTCCATTTAAAATAGTTTGTTATATCTTAATAAAGTGCTATAACCAATTCCAAGGCAACCCATGTGTTCCTGTTAGTTGTTTATTAATTAATGGTCTTCTCAAAAAATAACTAATAAATTAAACAAGATTTTGTATAAACATATTCACTTCCACAAATTTGATATAAGTATTTTCTTAATATAAATACCTCTGAAATACTCTAGTATTTATGCCAAGCCATTCTTCCGAATATATACAAGTACATAATGATCCCGGACCTTAAGGTTTATTTACATGTTTCCGGAACCAATCATTGCCCTGTCTGTAAGGCCAGGTTCTTATGACAAAGCCGTCGTTATGTGATAAAATCGTTGTCATAAGCGCGCGCTTCTGCGCATCAAGTTTTGCATCGTGGGGACCGGGCCTACTAGTTGCTTTAACTAGTGATTCACAAAATAAAGTTATGTGATTACCTAGTTTAAACATCATTGTATTCCTGACAATTATTTAAAGTCGATAGAGATACTGACGTTTTGATCAGGTCTAACGAGTCGTTGTTCAATCCAAACTAAGTATTCTTAAAAGGAGTTCTATATTTTAATTGTTAAACCCAACCTTAAGACTTAACTTTCGTATTGTTGTTAACTAACATACAATACAATATTATAATCTCTACCATAATGCGAATCACAATAGAATTTAGCAATTGACGTGTTATTTCATTATAAGTAGCACTACTTATATTATGTTTAACATAATGCTGTTACCGTTATCACCTAGTTTGTGCCGCTTCAATGCAGCATTAAGTATTCTCGATTCTGATGTCACCATTCGCTGTAATCAGGTTGATTTCGGTCGACTCAACCAACTGATCTGATCAACCCAATCCTTAAGTGAAGCAAGGTGTTATCAGCATTTTTATAAACAGTGGTAAGATGTCAGGGCAGTAGATTGGTCAATAGAATATTATTATATATCATAGATATTTTATTTTGCGTAGTTTATTTACTAAATATAAAGATGTAACTATTTTTCTTGATAAAACTTGGATATTATTTATACTTACAAATAAACGTGATACTAAATATAGCAAGGCGCATACGGTCTTCTATAGTATAACGTTCATCGTCGCAATAATAAATGTTTGCCATTAAGAATGCAGAATAATGACTTTGGCAAATTACCAAAAATTATCAAGAAAACAGAGTTACTAAATGCGGCTTGCCAAGTGTGCTTGTCGGCATTTATACTAAATTGAAAATATGATTATAAAATTAGTGTAATATTGTTCACATTCTGTGGCAAAATAACAAACAGCTTTTGTGTAATAATAATGAGGTAATGGTGGATACAGTTGACAAAGTTGCAAGTTGTATTGAACGTAAGGCACCTAGTCCCAAACGACGCAGTGTGCTTGAAGTTTTCTCTTAATTAATAATTGTGTGTAACGGATAAGCTAAAGTTCACTGCTTTGTGAAGCCATAAAGCGGACACGTGTCTAATGTGAAGTACATAAAGTGCCATCATTTCTTCCATTTGGACTGGTCAGCTACCCTTCATTGCCTTAGGTACTTACACATAGATTTATGGAGTAGTGAAGATTTTTACAGTATTCAGAAATGTTTTAAGAGTTTTGGAAACTGCATTTGGTGCCTCAAGTAACATCGAGTATTGGACTAAATTGGAGAGAGTTGTTCAGAGCCGTTCGTTACACTACTTTGTACCCAATAATACTGATTTTTAATTGCTGTTGTAAAATCTGTGTGAAAACTGAGGGTTGAAGCTATTATTTGATTCAATTTAGTAAAATACTCAATATAATTATGTTTAACTAAATTACTGTAAAAAATAAATAAATCGATATTAGAAAAAAACACGAGAACAAAGAAAACAATCTAAAAGAAATTTCTATTACTACTTTTTAGGATAATCGTTTGTCCGTTTTTGTTAGCCTGTCTTCGTGGACAGTGGCGTATTTACTCTATGGCCAAGAGGGTCATCATGGCTCAGGGTGGCAAACTGTGAGGTAACTTACGATTTTCAAAACCCCGTTACTCTTGCCGCCCCGTATTTTGTCAGTGCTTGCGGAAAACGGTACGCCGAATCATTAAATACGCCACTAAACATGCATGAGAAAGTATCATAAATAAATTAAACTGTAACGACTAAATATAATAATTGGCTTATGGCAGAAATCAGTGTGAAACGTGTGGAATCAATCATAATTCGAGTAACCATTGCGTTTTGCAAAATATAAATGTTAGTACTATGTATTGTTACTATTATTATTTAAAAATATTAAAATGTGTAGCGTATGTTATTCGTGACGACACACAAAACGTCTACTTAATATTCCGGAGCCCCGAGCTTACAGAAGATCGGCCATTTATTTGTATTAGCGCATATTTTTATTATGGCATTGTAGACACTGAAACCACAACCATTGACGCACCAGTTCAATTCTTCTTCATTTAATTTCAATTTTGTTTAATTTATTATGCAGTATACCACAGACTACCTCCTCGCTGTCAGCGAAAGACCGCCCTTGTACACATACAATTAAGTTTGTGTAAAAGACTTGAGTATTTTTTTTTGTTGTACGAAAGAAATAATTTCTAAGCATCCTTAAAACTCTCTGTAGTAACTCGTAATAACTGCATGAATATCGTGCTCGCATTTACATGTACTGGTTTCAGTGTGTACGCCTAAAATAATACTAATAATATATATAGAATGTTAAGTCATTGTGTTTTGGAATGTAGTTGTTGTCAATACTTACAATATCCAGCCTTGAATACTTAGGAATTAATGTTATGACGTGTTAAGTGGAAAACATAGCGTATAATATCAGGTTCATAAACTTAATGTGTATTTACAAACTTATTTAGAGAAAATTGAGTGAAAATGTCTCGTGATTATTTTTAAATTTATATACAATAGTGGCTTTTGAAGTGTTAATAATTTTATCTTAATTCTTAAAATTCAAACTCTTCCACAATTTTAAAACTTATAATCCTAGGTTAACATGAATTATGATATTAACAGTGTCCAGTATCCCTGCTATGATTTTCTACTGTGTTTCTTTCTCTGTGGGTTTGGGGAGTATATTTTTAACACAGTCTGTTAGCAAGCCATCATACAATTTTGAAAATACATTCTGTAAACCATAAAATAAATTGTGTTACAACGAATATTAAGTTTATTTATTTTAAGTGCACAGCGGGAGTGACAAACAGTGAGGATAGGAACTTGCTTATAAAACACCATTTGGTTAACAAAATGGCTTGGTCTGGCCTTAGCTGAGCTTTACGTTTATCTTAATATTGATGTAATACGCAACATTTGACTTGTTAAAAACTTGATGTAAGTACTCTAATATTTATCTTGTTCCGCTAAGAACTGATCACGTCTCATAGTGTGGTAAAACATATTGGTGGTCGAATGTCTTGAAGCTCAGCTAGCGTCGGTCTGAGATACAAGGTGCGAAACGAGGATTTGATCGAGTAAATAAATTGGTAGTACAACTGTGGGCCTGTTGTGGCAACCTCCACGGCTACTATTCGATAGTAAATAGGCGTCAATATGTCATGTTTCATAGCACATTTAATCGTAGTTTTGTGTCAGTATATTTAGAAGAATTTCACTCTTGTTTATGGCATTTTTAGTTTTCATTTGTGGTGGTTTTATATAATTATTGCCGATAGACAGAATGTTTCATTTGTATTTAATGTATCTCTACATCATCTAGATAAGATCGAACTCTTAACACTGACTGTACAGAAAATCGAAGAGTTAATATATGACAGGCACCTATTTTCTTCCATTTAGATTCAGAGCCGACGACCGAAATTTATGCATCGAGCAATACTGTCGAAACCGTGTAAAAAAATAATCAGATTTACCTTTGAAAAATGACTAATACTGGTATTCAACTGAATCCGGTTTGACTGGGAGCCGACCCCAATATAGTTGGGAAAAGGCTAGGCAGACGACGACCTTTGAAAATTGACTGCGCGATCGGTAGCAATGCATTTTTCTAAAATCGTGATAAAGTAAGTTGAATATTTACAAGTTCAAAATCAGACCGATCGTGTTGCGTTGTGCAATGCTGACTAACAGAAATGGAAACCTCTTGTCTTTTATCATCTTGCTATCATACATGGGTTTGGTCGTCAGCTCTATGTTATTATACTATAATTTTATTGGAAAGTTTTCATATTAAGAAATGGAACTTTTCCCCAAAAAATTGAAAAGCAAATTGAAATTCATTAGCTATTGTGTTATTTCAAATATTTAAAAAAATATGAGCATTTTTTAAAGACTTACTTAATAATAATGATAATTCATATTTTTAACCACTTGGACACAATAAAAATTTCAATAGGCCCTTATTTAGGTAACTACCAGGAAACTGAAAGTAGACCGCAGTTTAAAATTTTAATTGGCCTGGCTCTTGTAACATGTTCTTGCGTACATTACATAATGAACTTAAGAACATTTACAAGACGTCACAGATTCAGTATGCAGTAGGGTTATTTTTAAATTGAAAATAGAACACATTTAAATTTCCGTATGGTATTGTTGTTATATTGTACTATTATGCTATATTGTATCGTTTTCTGAAATAAAAGACTTAATTTATGAGTACTTGTATTTTTAATTTAATCTAACCAAGGAGAACCCTAGGAGTGTTACCCTACGGCTCGTGTTTACCCGGGCGGTACGTAAGAGCGTGACCTTGCGAGGCCTGGCTGAGCATCCTAAGTTAGGCGATACACATCACACCTGGGCAGCTTCTGAGTGTACAAAGCACAAGTCCTTTCCTGTATTGAGTATTGCAGCCACTTACGGGTTTGCTCACGAGCTTGCTGCATTGAACTCTGTGGAACGCAGAGCGCAAAAAGGCATGTCCGTGACTACGGCAGGACCCCGAACCCCAATCGCTTCCATATTTGGTAAATAATTAGTACTCTCGAACAACAAAATCGGTACCTCAGTAGTTTTCGAAAAAATCTACTTTGAACGTGGTCCGGCGGTAGTCACGCTCCTTTCAGCAGGAACACCATAAGCGCAGAAAAAAAGGAGGCATGCTACCGCTATTCTAAGTAACCACATTTAAATGTGGTTCATTTCGTAAATAAAAACAGAACTGAAACATTTGTATTTACCGAGAAATCAACTTTCGTGCGGTCGTTCAGCGGGACCACGACTTTGAATGTCGATTCCAAGTTTCAGGAGCTTGTCGCTTTCCTCGAACCTACATAGAAAATTAGTACCCTGCTAGATAGAATTAGTACCCAAAACAAAGTAATTGCTACAGTAGTTTACGAGATATACCATGGCATTGGCGGTGGCGCTAGTCACGGTGTTAAATTTTCGTTTCAAGATTCCCTATTAAAAACACTGCTGTAATTTGTGCCAAAATTAGTAGGTACCTACTCCTAATGAAGACATCGTGACCAAAAATTCATATTCCTTCATCACGTCAACACACTGTGTAATCTCCCAAGAAATTCTTATTTTATTGTTTCTGCTAACAACGTTCCAGATCCGTTATTTTCATAATTGCGCGTATACCAGTAGGTACAAAAGTACCAATTGAGTACTAATTATTTACCAAATATGGAAGCGGTTGGGGTTCGATTGGGATTGGGTTTCGGGGTCCTGCCGTAGTAACGGTCTTAAAAAATAAAATAAAAATATGACATTGCACATGTAAGTTTATTAACTTTATTACTTTTTTCCTAAAATAACATTTTTCATCAACAATTACAATAATAAATATTCATGATTACAATCTATAGGTCTAAAGGCTTAAAATTAATACAAACGGTGCACTTTGTGATAGAAATGTGTCATGAAATGTTAACCTTCATATACTTATGCATTAGGTAAAATCAAATATTTACAATAAATTATAACATTTAACACTACCCGGACACTGATACATGTCCAAGTATAGACAAAATAAAAAAACTAAATTGTCTATAAATATTGCATCGGCTGATGGCCTGTGCTGATGAAATCAACAAAATTATTGAATACTGTGCATCATTGAGATCATTTTTAGAGTAAATCCAAGTAAAAATACATTTAATCTTAAAAAATTAAAATATACTTTAATAAGAGCTATTTTATTTCATTAACACTTTTAAATTGTCCAAATAAGGTTCTACCGATATTAAATACCTTCCATTTAAATACGTCGCATAATTAAAATAAAACCATTTTCTGTGGTCCCATCATCTATTTCAGTAAGTATGGCAGCTAACAAAAAGAAGTATAAAATGTTATAGAAATATTTGTATAATATTATACCATTAATTTATAACTCAAGAGGATTTGTCTCCGTCCCGAATAGCAGAATAACTTTAGTAAACACGTAAAAACAATATGATTCGGGTCCGTCTCGCACTTGGCTGGTTTACTTTAATTTAATTTAGCTAATAAGTTAACACAACGTTTATTGATTCTGAGGCGGTACTAAGTTCGACGGGTCAGCTAGTATATCTACTAAAAATGCTAAGAAAATACCAAATCAGCGTTTGATTAAGAGGAGTTGGTTTTGAAATATTGTAATTAAGGACCATCAACATTTCTTCCTGAAATTAGTAATAATGAGACCACTGATAGCGTATATATCTATTAATAAAGTAAAATTACCAAAATAACAAATTTTATCACAATCATTTCTAAAAACTTAAACCTATTCATAAATATAATTACGTTAGGTAGGTACGATTACACATATACAAATTGAATGTGATGTTACATATATCATATTAAAATGCCTACATAAATATTAAAGGTTGATTTCTACCTAATTACACTTACATTTCATTAAGCACTTTTTTTAAAATAAAATGAATGTAATCTTGGGATAGAAAATACCTTAAATGTTATGCACGTACTGTTTTTTATGTCGAATGACCAGAACAATATTATCGAACTCCTACTTGCTGCTTCGCGGAATAGTGCTCGCAAATACCTATATTTTTTAAAAAGAAAAGTTAGAAGAAATAAATGTTTTAGAGCTTAATTCCAAATGATTACCATATTCATGTTTTTATTTTATCTTTTGAGTACTATTCGCTAGAACGATCATTTATGTTTATTGATTAAGGTATTTTCCAATGTATTGTGGTGGTTTTTTTTCCAACTTTACCTATATCTATTATAAATATTTGCATAGACGGGTAAAAAACTATATACGAAGATGAAGAGAAGAAATGTTTACAGTTAGTAAATATTATAAGCATTGTCATTGCAAAATTAATATATTATATTAAGATAAAAAACAGCGTATATCATTGTTAAAATTAAATAAGAAAGGTATATTATATCTAATCACGTATTTCGGAGGGAAGTCTTATTATATACTTAATACTGAGCTGAGATGTGTTACGGAAAAGAACTTTATTAGGAAAAATAAATTTCTAACATTTAAGTACCTAGCTACATTGTATTTCGATTAATAATATTATAATGATAAAATATACGATAAGATATTATTTGATAAACAATAAACCAAAATTATTAAAAAAGAAGTAGGTCAACCTTGCCTTTTTTCTGTGAAAAAGACAGTGTCATTGAATTATTTCTACTAGAGTCATTATAATATTTAGTATAATTCAAATGGCAACGAAATTACAATCTTAATTAATTGCTACTTCTACTTTATAATATTATTATGTACTAGATCCAGCTAGACATGTAAGAGAAAATAGCAGAGCCGAACCACCCTGAGTGAGATACATATATACAATATATTGATATATAAATACTAAGAGCCAAAATATCCCCAAAAATGTAGGTTTCGAATGAGAGAAAGTTAATTTATTCCATAACGAACATGAGTCAAGCCATCATTAAATGATATAAGTACTTTAAATATAAAGGTTTTAGGAATGGTTTTTTCAAACATGTACCTAAGCATTAAATAACTGTCAGCATGTTTTTAATTCTTAGACAAATGGGGTTTGGTTTTTTGTTTAAAATAATATACCTACAACAAGTAAATTTAATGCTTGCAACTGCAAGCAAACAAGTTAACATTCTTTTTGCTAAATCAGGATTCTACACAATTCAAGTGTGAATTATCAATAGCATTCTTGCAGTGCCGACGCTCGCGAGTGTGGCAGCACCTTGTAAGCGCCAGCAGTGTCTGTTTAACTCCACCCGGACTAAAATGCGCACGGGGCATAGCATAGCTACATTCTTATAAAAACCTTGCCTCCATTGCCGTTTCCTTATATCATAAATATACATACAACTCCTAAGAAATATCAATGTAAATAAATCTGTGTCGAGTATACATGGTTAAATTTATTTCAATAAATGCCCTAGGGATAACAAGATGTCTTACACACATAACCGGAGAATATACATACATGCGGGCCTCAGTAACTCAAATAATAATGATAGAATATACTAGGACATCAAGATTATTGTACAAGTGGCACTAAGTTTTATGTTCCACGATTTTTTTTCTTCTACAAATGAGTTTTATTCAAACTGTGGCGTTGAAGAAACATAACGCCATTTTTCTTATAACGAGTTTAGCAGTTGGCTACTTATAAAAAAGAGAGTTAAAATCAAAATATTTGTAATTACTCAACACCTCACGTGTTTTTTAGGTTAGGTTTACTATGTAGATTCGAGATGCTTTCTTTCGAATGAAGACTACTGTCTGTTGACTGTGTTCAAATACTTTTAAGCGCCGAAACCTGTAAAGAAAATAAAATATAGATACTTGGTGAAAACAAATCATACGGCAGGACATTTTAGTGATTTTGAGCGAAACAAAAACCGCTGGTAACGCTCTAAGACAGTGTGACGGGGATGCGGCGGGCCAGGAACAAGCTGGCGCCACGAGCTGGATAGGCTCTGTCAAAACTAGTAGAAACCCCGTGATCACGAAAGTTGTACGAGAGATGGGATCTACCCGGTGAATTCCCGGAAAAAATAAATTTTGGTAAAATATCAAATCATAAAATATCGGGAATTGTCCTGGGTAAATTCCTTGATCAATCATTATGCATTGCATGCATTTTTAGTGTATAGATCATGAATTACGATTTATTCATAAATACACTTAAGTTAACCACGCTGATAGACAAAGACATGAAATACTAAGAGTGCGTGCTTGCATAGTGTTTTGTCTCTTTCATACAAAGTACAACACATAATCCGAGCGATGCTAGCTAGCTATGCTAGTAAATATTTCGTATGTGTCCTTTAACTGGAATTTGTAAAAAAAAGGCGAACACGACAACATCATTTCTTCATCAATATAATAGTTCTATGACTAATCCTTTGACTGTAAACGAACCTTCTACTTCACATTTTTTTTATTTTACTTGGGATGAGTTTGTTTTTTACTCTAGTCTAAGTCAGAATTGACAGAGAAAAGTCGACGATGAAGTGAGCTTACCCAGAAGAAGCCTGTTCACTCTAACTTAGAAGAGATTAGGGTTGAATGTGTTTGGTAACACAGACGCAGTTTCAGAGTTCATCGCCAGTTGATCATTCTGACGAAAGCCATTGAAGGTCACTGAGGAGATCATTGTCTTCAAGGTAGGTCAGCAACTTACTGTTCAGTACCTTTTCCAAAACCATCCACAGAATGGATGTAATGGCGATCGGACGCTTATGAGCAGGGTCTGCACGGTTGCCCTTTTTGGGCACAGTTGTACAAGCTTCCAGGATTTAGGCACCGTTCTTTTTTCAAGAGAGAGGCGGAACAAGCTTGTCAACATAGGAGACAGTTCATGCGTACACTGCCTCAACACTCGCGCTGGAATGCCGTCAGGCTGGCTGACCTTGTTCACGTCGAGACTGCACAATACTCTTTGGACTTCTTTAATGTGAACTGCGATCTCCGGCATCGAAGAGTCACAACGAGGTAGTTTGTGGTTGGTTGAAGCCAGCATCCAGACGTGAATTGCTTGCAAAGACAAATGCAAATAAATTTGCACTTCAGAGTGAGCCAGACATATCCAGAGTTTCGAATTTTTCGATGTTAACCATTACGAAATCGATTCAAGTAGCGATTAGTGCTAATCAATAAACTTTGTAAGAATTTTAATCATCACAAAAACGTTACGTTTTAATTGTAATTTGCTTTTTTTTTGACGTAGGTATTTCATATAGCTAAACATTTTTTATTTCCCATTCTTATAACATTCATGAATGTAGAGACTCGAAAAATAGAAACACACACAACCATGCTCACATCTTAAATTAATATTATTGCTATAAAATATATTTGCTCATGGTTGGGTTTTTTACCCGGGAAAATATCGGGTTAGTTCCTAAATGGGAATTTACCTGGTTTTTTCCCCATCGAAAATTTACCCACCGCCCATCTCTAGTTGTACCTAAGCAGTTACAGGGAAGCATAACAGGGAATAGGACTAAATAGGCTAGCAACAAAGTAATAGTAGTTTATGCAACGATCATATAAAAGGAGTTATTAAAACATGAGTGCGGGTGGATAATAGTATCTCACGAGTGTTTTAATACCTATTTATATACCGTTGCATACACTATTATATCTTCACTCATACAGTTGAAATAAAATAAAAGTAGAAATGAGTTAAGAGCGTTTACGCCATACGGCTTTACATACAAACTTTGAAGTCCTTATTTTTCGAAATTAATGAACCTATTTTATTGAAACTTAGTATGCATACGCCATACAACCAGGTCTAAAAAGTTTGTTGAGAAAATTTTCGAAATCGGTTCATTCATTTCGAAAAATAAAGACTAGAAATTGTATGAAATGCCGTACGGCGTAAACGCTCTTAAGCATGCATTCCAAACTCAAAAGTTCATAACCACGGAAAAAGTATGTACAGCTCACGTCAAATAACTGTGCCCCTCTGAAGTTGACTTCGAGTGGCTGCGTAGCAGCCAAAATTACGAACAAAACTGCAACTGCGCATGCGCGAAACATGGCGGGGATTATGGCGGCGCGATTTTATGTCTCAGTCGCTCGTTTATGTTCGATGCATGCTTACGTCCCGCTTGCTCCGTACGATAGACATTCGATGCAAGTGCTGCGTTATTGTACGTGTTGTTATTTGTTTTTGTTATTAGTCGGTTTTGTTTTGTTATCTTGTTTAACTTTAACACGTTTACTCGAGAAGCTACAACGCGATATAGATATTTAAGGGATCTGCAAGTAGCCTTAGCAGAATAATTAAAGAAGTACGGTACCTATCTTTTAAAAATATATATTTATTTTGTTCAAACACTTTTCTACGTGACTGCACCTGCGCGATCTTTGCAAATGGCTAACTTCAGAGAAGCAAAGTTATTTGACGCGAGCTGTAGTATGGCGGAAAATTTAGCACGCGCATCCGTAAACAATGACACTATTTTTCTACATATAAACACTTTTACTTTTTAATTTATTGGCGCTTATGGGCTCACCATCAGAGCCAATAAATTAAAAAGTAAAGAGTTATTTTATGATGCAGATGTTTGAAAATCGAAGGAAAATGTTGAACCGTTATGTTTTTTTTTTTTAATTTTAACTATTCACGACAAAAAGTACGTGTTTACACAATAGTTTTTGAACTCATATTTGGAACATTACACTGTGAGTATAGATAAAATAAATTAAACCTACCTTCGGATCTATCTTCACCGAGCTTGTCTCATGTGAATCGTTCATCAAAGATCCTGGGACTTTGCGCTCACTGGGCTTGTTATTTGCTGCGTTAGTCTTGGGGGTAATCTTGACCCACTTTTGCTGGTCCTTTGAAATCCGGTTGTCCAGTCCCCTGTATTTTGGTCCTTGGTTTAAATATACAGGTATCTTCGTCTTCATTTTATTTTCTGTTACAGAGACAGGAGCTGATGCTACTTTTATCGCTGTAAAGTGTTTTACATTATTAATCAATACAATTTGTTAAAATACACATTAGACACGGACTGAGACAGTATTCACAAAAAGGTAGTCAAATACAAATTTGTAAAAAAAAAATGGAAAACGCACTGCGCAGCGCAAAACAAGTGCCAGTCGCGTCGCGTGTAGTTAGCCGACTTCTTCTTAGTAAGTAAGCGTGGCGAATGTCAGCAATCACAAATTAAAAATGGATTCACAGTAACAAGACACACCAAATTTTATATTTTATTTCATAAAATATAAATGTAACGACTGTAACTGACTCCAATGGAAGACAGACCTTGAGACTCGATTACTCCTGAACTTGATAACGTTACTTGAGTGGAAATTTTGCTCTATCTCTTTGTACTTTATTAAGGGTGGTGATGATATAATTAGCGATCAGACCATAAAATAGATGGGACACAGTGCTCAAGGTAATGTCTCATATAAACTCAATCCTCCACATACAGAGTTTTCAATACATCGCGAATGATATTATTAAACGATTCTAAAACAATAATTCTGTCTTTGTAGTCCCCAAACTATTGTCAAAATAGAGCGATGATTTAAATATGTTTAGCATTAAATTAACGTTTCATTTTCAGTTTAATTATTATTGAATGATGTAAGAACTTACCTAGTACAAAGAGGAGAATGCGCCGTACTCAGATATGCATCGAGAACAAAACAGTCGAATTCCAATAGAGCAACTCATATACGAGTATCAACTGTAGAATTTTATACATTTAGTAAATATGGGAGGCCTTCCAACGCTGCGTCTTCCGGACAAGATGGGCCGATGACTGGTCGCTGGTAGCCGATGGATACGAGACGCACAGAACCGGTTGTTGTGGCGCCACTGGGGGGAGGCTTATGTCTAGCAGTGGACGTCTTTCGGCTGATATGATGATGAGTAAATATGAGAGAGAATAAGTAAAATACTGAAATTTTATTTTTAATTGATTTTGGATAGCAATCATGCTGGCAGCCCTGTGAAGATGAGGTGGCTCCCACCGCCTAGATATCTGCAATACCACTGGCAACGCAGAAACGTAAGATGCGTTTGCCATCTTAGAGACAGTTACTGAGGCTAAATAGACATTAAATGCGTTAATTATAAATGAGAGATACTACTGAAAATATCTACTATTTGCTAATATAAAAGAAGATATTTATTGTGATATATCTAAGTTGATGATGTCGTCAAAAGTAGGTTCATCTTTTAAGAATGTTCCAGAGCGCTCCATCACAGGTATATCTTTGAGAGTTGGGGCCTCTTTCTCGTCTTTGTGAGGCTGTGGCTTGTTGCAGTGGGCGCTTAGCTGACTCTTTGACATGTTACTCTTTTGCGACCTTGTCTCTGTCAGCGATGAAGACTCTCTATCTTGAAGTTGTTGCCTGCTTGAGTGCGCATGCGGGCTTCGTTGACTTTTTGACATGTTGTTCCTGGTTAAATCTGTCTCTACAAGGGAAGAAGATTCCTTCTCATCATGGTGAGGCTGTTGCCTGCTGGACCGCTGACTCCTTAACATATTGCTCTTACAGGACGTTTCCATCTCTTTCTTTACCTGTGGTAAGTAAAAGTGTTAACTTCAAGTTTAGTCTCTACTAGTCAGAAAATATAATAGCTATGATATATATGTTTCCAAAACTGGAAGGGGAAAACGCGGTATTGCGATAGTTGTACCTAAGCAGGAGAAGGACCCTGCCCAGTATCGGCAGTCTCGACAGTGACAGCAGCGCCGCCAACGTAAGTTATATTATTATTGTTATTTTTCTTTCTTTTATCGATCGCTAAATATTCTCAAACATATTCGCTACCCATAACGATGCTTGAGATAAACGCAAGTCACTAAGCCAAGGTTAACCCATTATTGGCTTAAGCTGTACCAGAAAGAGATTCTCATTAAAGTATAGATCAGCTACAGCAGCACACTTGGGATTCCACAGAAACCGTAATGCCAATGTTTATGAAGAGACGGCTAAAGTTCATCCAGAAGCTCGGTAAAAGCGTGTTTTGATATTCTGTAAACGTACAGAAATGGGAAAATCTAAGGGACCGTGAGATCAGCAAAAAAGGCTCGAAGCTCCAAGGATTGGATGCAACATAAAGCGGGGCTTGGAGACTCAAGACCAAACTGAAGAACTTTTTTTTTTATGAATGACCACTACCAAGTTAACACGCAAGGGTTATCAACTGCTTAACCGGACTAACATGTGGTGGCCTCAAATGAATTTAAGGCCCCCAGCCTAGGCATCAAAGCTAGCTACATTAGTGTAAATACTGACCGCTCGCTAAGGCCATTCCCTGTGGGATACGACCTCGGCTTAGCGGCGTCAGTTCGGGGCACTGAAGAACGCAAGAAACGATGAAGAAAAATCGAACTAATTGGAATTTTAATGTGCCCGGTATATATAGAGGGATGTAAGCATCACATTGTACAATGCACCTAACCTATTTAGAGCGTCATAGGAACGCTTGAGAAAATATTTTTTAATTAATCTACACTAATGTTATAAAGAGGAAAGATTTGTTTGTTTGAATTGAATAGGCTCCGAAACTGCTGGATCGATATGAAAAATTATTTCCCCAGTAGAATCCTACATTATCCCTGATGGACATAGGCTATAGAATATTTTCAAAAAAAGTTGGGGATCCGTATGAAAACTTCGATAATGTAACCCAAGGTGTGAAAAATTACAAAAAAAAATCTTTATATCGCGTACGCTGCGGAAACTATTGACAACAGAGCAAAGTGATGTACTAAAGTTTTATAGAGATCATCTCTACAAAAAAGTCCGCGATACCATTATGTCTAACTATTATGGTTAAGTCACCATGACCGCGTTTTGTTCAAATTATTCAAGCAAATCCCGGGTGAAATGGAAAAATGGTGATTTGAGTATCATGATATTAATACTTATACTTACATTTAAATGGTTTGATAATAAAGGTTGATTATGTCCGTGTAAATTACACTTAAAATTATTAAAATCGGACCTTTCGCCTGACTCGACACATTTCGAATGACGTTTTGAGGTTTTAATTTAAATTGAAAAATTCTATTTCAATGAAAAATTAACGCGCAAGCAGTGATGCTTAGGGTCGGTTCACATGGAGGACACGGTGGAGGCCTGCCCCGCATGGGCGGAGCAGCGCCGTGTTTTCGTCGAGGCGATCGGCGGCGACCTCTCGCCTCCGGCCCTGGTTCATTCCATGGTCCAGAGCGAGGAGGCATGGGAAGCCGTCACCTCCTTCTGCGAAGCAGTAATGCTAGTGAAGGAGGAGGCGGGCCGCGTGAGGGAGAGACAACCCTCACGCCCCAGCCGCCGCGGCATAGGGAGACTCACCGGGTGTCGGGAGTCGCTGGGCGA
This sequence comes from Melanchra persicariae, assembly GCA_947386135.1. NCBI lineage: Eukaryota > Metazoa > Arthropoda > Insecta > Lepidoptera > Noctuidae > Melanchra > Melanchra persicariae. The sequence goes on along the minus strand of OX376643.1, from coordinate 14,088,727 downwards.
TTCCCGGCCACCGTAGGTGCGGGTCTGCGGACGGCGAGCGTTGGGTGGCTCGCTGTCTGATTAAAGCCAGACCCAAGCCGACGGCGCGTTGTGTTCCACGCGCGCCTCAAAGAGATGTCAGCATAGGAGTAGGGGCCCGTTAGGGCCAGTGCCTACCAGGGTTGCGGATTTTGTTCGAAAGAGTTACCGCGGCCCTGGAACGTAAAAGGCACTAGGAGGAGCATGGGTGGGTTTTAGTCAGTAGAAGTCTGACACTCCCTGCCGCTCCACCCAGAGCGGGAGGGGTCATTTGATGATTTCCCATCCTCAAAAAAAAAAAAGAAAGGGTCGGTTCACATCTGACGGAAAATGCGTCGCGTATGATCGGTCGCGTAACGCCAGAACAGACAAATATATGATAAAACATTCAACCTTGCACACTCAACCGATGATGCGTTATACCACGTTATACCGAATCGACTTCGACTCGACGCATCTTCGTAATTGAATGCCACATTGTCCAGGGTTTCCTGAGACTACAGAATAAGCAGAAATGGCTAGGTAATTAATGAAAATCGTTGTGCTTATTTTTCCAAAACTAACCTTTAAAAGGGGGTAGAGGGGGCGTTTGTGGAGTATCTACTAAATCCGCGCGAACAAAGTCGCGGGTGAAGTGCTAGTAAATGTGATAAACCGATTATAGATGGGTTTTTAAGTGTTATTCTAATCCTTTTACACAATTATCCGTACTTTTCCAATATTAAGTCTTCGTAAACACAGCAACGATATGAAGACCAGTCCTTATGATTTTAAAGAAATTCGAGAATATCATCCATACGTCGTATGAGTATCGAGAATACATAATATTTCCTCTTTCTGGTACTAGAGGGCGTTGTAAGTACTATACCGCCAATTTAGCTGACAGGGTCCAAAAAATTACATTTTTGACGGCGGGTTATAATGAGATTCAGTACAATATTTTTGCCCGGCTTTGCCCCCGGCCAAGAATGACTTAGTTTAGGTGACGTTTGCATGACATTAAATTTGACGTTTTCGATTAGGTGGTGTAAAAATAAATTAAACCTACCTTCGGAACTATCTTCGCCGAGCTTGACTTTGTAGCGTTCATCAAAGATCCCGGAACTTTGCGCTCACTGGGCTTGTTATTTGATACGTTCAGCTTTGGGACAAGCTTGCCCCACTTTTGCTGGTCCCTTGAATTCCGGTTGTCCAGTCCCCTGTATTTTGGTCCTTGGTTTAAATATACAGGTATCTTCGTCTTCATTTTATTTTCTGTTACAGAGACAGAGGCTGGTTCTACTTTCGTCGAGGTTTTTATTGCTGTAATATTTAGGTACACTATTAATCAAGACAATTTATTTATGGTGGTATTACATTGTTAGGTGACACTTACAATGAAGCATAAAATGGGTACTTACATTCGGCGGAGCCCTTGATATGCTTCTGCTTGGTGTAAGTGGCATATCTGTTGCTAGTCTGCGACTCGCTGAGCGAGTCCGTGCTGGGCTCGGCGGTGCGCGGCCGCGAGCTGGTGGCCAGGCTGTCCTGCGACATGCTGGGCTTGCCCATCTCGCCGCGGCGCCCTTTCGAAGGGCTCGACCTTAGGTTCCGCAGATGAACAGGGCTTGAATTTCGCGACGACTCACTCGAAGATTCAATCTTCGGTAAGTGCTTATTAACAACTGAAGTTTTCTTATCTCTGTGTGGTTGTTCCAAATACCTCGGCATGGTCTTCTCGAAAGAATGGGTTCGAGGAGCACTCTGTTTGTTGTTTACCAATTCCTGAGATTTTGTTTTCTTAGTTTTGTTAAATTTTGCACGCTCCTCTTGCGCTTTCGTCGTTCTTACTTTCGGTATATTATGAGGGACCAAAGGTTTCTTGAACTCACGGTGACCGCCGTTGCTTTTAAGAGTTTCAACAGAACTGACCGGAAGCATCGGTTTCGGGGTGTACGGCACAAATGAAGCACGCACTTGCGCTATATCTACGCTGCGAACCGTTGATGTTGAAGGTTTATTCTTGGCTAACGCCTTAGTATTCAGCTTTCTCTCCGTCTGATGTGTAGGAGAGGAAAGGGGCAGAACATGCGCGCCGTACCTAATACAGCCGAGTTCACGTAATCTTTTTCGTAAGTGAGACGGCAACTCCTTGAAAAATTGTGTAGAAACAACTCGAGGAGACGCTCGCACCAAGGCGCCCTCTACTTGCATGCGCCAGTTACTTGCGTGTGAGTTCAGTAGGGTGTCTGGTTTCGAGCAACGCCCGTTACGTATGTCTCTGTCGATTGCTGACAGGTAACCATAAGCCATAACGAGTTGTTCGGGAGATGCCCATTCTACGGCAGCCGCAAGAAAATCATCCAGGGCTTGCTTAGCAGCTTCAGGAGCTTCGCTAGGTAATGGGGGGATGGATTGGTACACCAGAGTAAGCTTGCGGGCGGCGAAGTGCGCTGCTACATTTATAAGCCTCCGACACATGCGCGATACGCCTTCGGACCATCTGCTGTTTTGTAAGGACGCCGCTATAAAAACAATAACTTATATTACAACATTAAACATAAACATACAATATAAATAATTGAAACATTGAAGAATCTGCTTTGAAACAACTATGTACTTTCAAAGTTTGTTCATCGCAGTGATGCGTAGTAGAGTAAGAGCCCGCGACGATCAGACCTTCGTTATTTATAAAACCTGAAAGTTTCTCTGTGTATGTCCCTAATACAGGTATGAACGATCCCCGACTATGAAGTTTGGATCACGGTTGCTTTGAAAGGTACCTAATAGGCAGCAAAGGTGTATAAAATTGCTCCTCAAATTCGTTAAAGTACAAAGCTCAGTTTTGTTATGTATTTTATTTGGAACAATATTATAAAACACCTCGTCGTTTGTCAGACACTTGTTACAGTTGCAACCACCTGTCAGACACACATTATAATGAATAATAATTATACATACGTTATAGTATTAAACCTGAATTTTATATATGTTACTTGGGGAACTACCAAAAGATGTTTTCTCAGTTATCAGACAGTTTCGATGTTTTACATCTTGTCAGACACATTAAAAATTTCGACGCTAGCAGTCTACTACCTTGTACAAGTGAGCTATTTCAGCAGTTTCTGTGAGCAATCTTTATTTGTACCATTTGGAACAATGCTCACCTGAAAAATCCAACTACCTACAAACCAGAAAATAATGGTTGGGTTATGGAAAATGAGCAATACCATTTTAAATGGTTTGAAGGGGATCAGCTACCAAATTTTGTTGTTGGAATTGACTGGATTTCTTGGGGAAAGTTGTTCATTTACATGGGCAGAAGTGGTTCTCAAAGTTTGCGCACTGGAAAAAAAGTTATCCAGTATATAATAAAAAAAACTTTTTTACAAAAAAATACAACCGACTTCGACAAAAAAACACTACAAACTATAAAATAACTATAATTACGGAAGTCGGTGTTTTAGTGGTATCTTCGTTTTTTGACAGTCTTCCGAAATTATAGTTATTTTATACTTTGTAAGAACGAACATTTTTCATCAGATCCTGACTTTTACCTTCCATCATCAGCTCAGCAACATGAGATGATGATTACCAAGCAATTTGATGATTCTTTTTTTGTTTGGAAGAGTATCTACTTTTCCAAACCAAAAAAAGAATCATCAAATTCGGTTGGCAATTGGCGAAAATATCGCTGAACAAACATACATAAAAAAAATCAGTCGAATTGAGTTGAGAACCTACTCTTTTTTTGGAAGTCTGTTAAAAACTGAGCTTTATACTTTAACGAATTTGAGGAGCAATTTTATACACCTTTGCTGCCTGTTAGGTACCTCCTTTCAAAGTAACCGTGATCCAAACTTCATAGTCGGGGATCGTTCATACCTGTATTAGGGACATACACAGAGAAACTTTCAGGTTTTATAAAATAACGAAGGTCTGATCGTCGCGGGCTCTTGGACTATACTTGTAGGTGTCTCAAACTTACCAGCGATGCCGCACCCATACACTGTGTCTGCTACATTCTCAATGGTTAGATTGACGATATGATGCTGGTAGCACTTGTCCAAGAGGTCCGTGGGCAACGTGGCAAATGCTTTAGTTGGCCAAACTTTGGAGAAATGCTTTGTAATCCACTTTAGACATTTGTGATGTAGATCATCCAAACCATACACTGAAGACAATGGGAAGCATTCTAAAACTCCGACTACACACACTTCGCATGGCTGCAAGATTAAATTACAAAAATACATTATATAGGATTACCTTTCACCCTCTACATCTGTGTGGCTGTTACATGTCACACGTTACATAGTAGAACAAGACCAAGTTAGGAAATTGGTAAGTAGAATTGTTGCAAGTGTACCTTAAGAGTGCACAAACTACGTGTCACTGAATGTGTTAACAACAACCTGCTACCCAAAAATCATAATAGGTCTTTACCTATGAAATTGCCGTTTTGTATGAAAAAATTTAAACGAATTTTTTTCATGTATTTTTTATTTGTATTAATCGAAGTAATCACCCAGAGATCCGAGAGGCATTTTGTACTGCCTCTCGGGTATTTAATTTTTTTCCCGCCAAGAAGTTATCCAAATTCTGGAAAAAGTAGTAGTCTGTAGGCGCAAGGTCTGGTGAGTAGGGCGGATGACGGAGAGCTTCCAACTCCTTTCTCCGTTCAGTTCTTCACAGTACACATCTGCAGTAATGCTCACCCAGTTTGGTAAGAAGCTGTGATGAATCACACCGGCGCTAGACCACCAAACAGTGACCATCACTTTTCTAGGGGTAAGTTTTCGTTTAGGGCATTGTTTAGGTGCTGAACCAGGATCCAACCAACTTGCTGAGCGCTTGCGGTTATCAAACAGAATCCATTTTTCATCGCAGGTAACAATGCGGTTCAAAATTCCTTCATTTGTGTGTCTGTTGAGCAGTGCAAGGCACGTCTCGACGCGTACTTCGCGCTGGCGATCATTGAGTTCGTGGGGCACCCATTTGTCAAGCTTTTTTACCTTGCCAATTTGACGCAAATGGATCAATATTGTTTTGACGCTAACGTCGAAAGCTGCTGCTAATTCAGCCGTAGATTGTGTATCATCAGCTTCCACAATCGCCTTTAATTCGTCATTGTCGACCAAAGTCTTCGGACGACCGCGAGGTTCATTTTTCAGGTCGAAATTTCCAGAACGGAAGCGAGCAAACCAATAACAGGTGGTGCGTTGGTTTGTAGTGTTAGCTCCGTAAACGTCGTTGATGTTGCGTGCCGCTTGTGCCGCGTTGCTGCCACGACGGTACTCATATTCCATAATTACTCGAATTTTTAACGTATCCATGATGACGAAAAAGATTGAAATGCGATGAAAATGTAACACTAATCAATAAACAAATGACTACTTTTGGAAAAAAAACCATGTTTTTAAAATAAAATTAATTTGAAATTAGAATTCTTAGCCAAACAAAAATTATTTTGATTTGAAATGGCCAGTACTGCAGAACGGCAATTTCATAGGTAAAGACCTAATATTATGCTATGGTATGCGTTTAGAATATGAAATAGGTACAGCGATTCAGTAAAAGCGAGCAAAATATAACATTTCATTAAAATAACAACTGTTAAAAATGTAACAGTATACCTTATGAAAATGATGGCAGTATTTGGCTTTAAGGGTAAACATGATGGCTTCCTTTAGCCCTTCCAAGCACAACATATCCGCGATTGTGGCCAATTCTACGATGCTGACAGAATCTGGGATGGTGGCAAGTCCGGAGTAAATGTGACACAGTGCGAAATAAACCACATTGTATGAGAACCTTAAAACACATTGAATTGATTAAAATTAAATCGAATAAATGAATTAAATTTAATTTAATTTAACACGGATACATTATGCACGTGTATCGATTTTAACTGATGCACTATACACCAGGATGGCAAACCGGTCGATCGTCGCAAGGTACAGAAAAATATAGAGGCCCTCCTCCATAAAACTGGTCAGTAGGTCAGCCCGATGGTTCCTACGTCCAATTCCAAATCGTAGCTCACCACCGTCTCGATTATAGTTTTTTTATCTCACGAGTGTGGGCAAAACATAGTTGTGTACACACACACACATTGTTTTAGTGTGCGTAAGCTTAGGAGCGACTGAAACAAGCTTTAGCACACTAAGACAATGTGCACGTACATTTACCGACACAACTATGGCTCGCCCGCAAGCGTGAGATAAAACAACTATACCCAGTTTTCCCCATGACCAGGTTGAAGTGAATTTTATATCTGTGCATGGCTCTGGATAATCCTCATACATGGACATTACTTCGTCGTCGGAATGTGCTTAGGTCGGGGCGAAAACCTGTCTAGTCTCAGTCTCTGAGTTTACGGTACTTCACCACATTGTTCACAAGGGACCTCTGGACACCCTTTGAACTGATGGTTGTCCCATAAATAGAGCAAGTTACCGGATGAGAAGTCCGAAGAGATGGGTAGTCAACAATCCTTAATATCGAGTGAGAAAATTTGAACTGCTGCGCAACGCAAAACATCTGGACTCTTCAAGTAGGTATACAGTCGCGTTGCGTCTCGTCAGCGTACTCTTTTTGAGTGAATAGCCCGGGCAGTGTGGTGTCTGTCAGCAATCACAATTTAAAATGGACTCAAATCTTGCGGCCATGCTAATAATTGACATACTTACGGTGGAAGTACTATGACGTTGCCTAAGCTTTCCACCCAGCCGCCGCTCAAAATACCGGCAAAGTATTGACATCTAAAATAGAAAGAAATTAAATGTCAGGATTATATCATCAGAAAATAGAAAGAGCAACAACGCCATGGCAGCCGCTTTAGTAGCAGACAGTGCATTCTCGTCCGCTCGCGAATCGTTAATTTATTGAATTCAATAATTAATATTTATTTTATTTGTTATTATAATCTGTATAACAATATTTCTAAAAACTGTTTTAGTAACACAATGTACCCCCCTTATTAAAATGCAAGTTGCACTAACTCAGAAATTCTTTGAAGCCCTTCAATGCATTACTGAGTTTTTTCGTATCGTAATTGTCGTAGTTCGTCGTCTTATAAAGTAAATGTGAAATGAGGTGTAATTTACACTAAAACGGTTTAATATCATTTTTGTATTTATTGCGAACAATCCCAATACCTATCAAACATGCATGAGAAAAGAAAATACTATACCTGGAAGATAAAATACACTTATGTGCTTTGAATCGTTTCCCCGACACTTCTACAATGACATCAGGTGCTATTTCTTCCAGAAACATTCTTAGTAAGTCTTGACCAAGACGTGACGTACAGTTTTCTATTAAACTCGACGTCTGACTATCTGTTGTACTGTTTCCTGCGATTATATTTTAGGAGTTAGTTTTGTGTTTTCTGTTTAACTAGATTTGTAGAAGAAGAAAGTAAGTACATGGCACCATGATAAACTGGATGCAGACAGAGGACCGGTTACCTAATGACTGACAAAATTTTAAGTAAGATGTTTTCTAATACTTACCAAATCCTGAGCGACAGTTGCTGCTCTGCATACTACTAATTTCAGACATATCTGATACTTGCTCATCGCCATCGCCGAGGGTTATAGATGTACCCAATCTCAAAGGTGACCGTGTTCTGCTCGATAACGAACCGGGCATACTTCTACTGAATTCGTTTCTCAAATGGGGAAATAATCTATTCAAACTAAGCGCATTTTCTGAATGAAAGGACGTAATAACATCAATTGATCTAGAGTTAGTAGAATATGCTTGTTCCCCCCAGTCAGGAATGGATCTTGTCATGCGTACATCAACTCTGTTTTCGGCCGAGATCAATGTTTCCGTTTTTTGCACTGGCTTATCTAAGTCTGACAGCTTTACGAAAAGATCTTTGGCTTCATCACTCGAAGCTTCTTGTTCAGGTAACTTATTAGTCGAAGACATTTTGTTCCCACTTTTTTGCGCTCGCGTCTGGTTTTCTTTGGGTGGAAGATCTGCAAAAGAATCTTCTAAAATTTCTGGAATTGCTTCATGCTTTTCTGGGATTGCAATTATTTCTGAAATACTAATATTAGGATCGTTGCACAAAGACTCATATTTCTCGAAAATACAAACACTAGCATCATTTTCTTTCACAATACGTTCGGTGGTATTTGCTGGAGTTTTAGAATTCCGCAGGGATGACTTATTTTCAACACTCACAGAATTCTTTTTTGTCATGGAAGAAGACAATCTGGTAGGCATGTCTTTTAAAGTTGATTTGTCACCTAGATCTATATACATAGAAAATATATTCTTTTTTTCGTTTATCATTTCATCAGAAGCTTTAGAATTCCCTGAATTACTATCATCCGTTTTTGGACCACTCGACATATCAACCACCCAGGCTGAAGCAGAACTTGTTCTGGGCTTTCCTTGAGTGTGGTCCGCTGACTGTGGTAAATACGCGCCAGTTACAATAGGTGTATTCTCCAGCTTAAATTTTGGTAGTGGGCTACTATCGTGACTACTGCCAACTTGGGGTAAGTGATCTTCGACCGACACGCCTCCAGACAGGATAGGTGGAGAATTGCTGTCTTTTCTTTGCTTAGTAAAACTATCGGAATCTACAATAGTATTATTGCTTTCGCTGTCTTCCGACTCGTATTGTTTGTAGGTTTTTAATGATAGTATTGAATTGTTTGGAGTGGTGGACATAAAAACTGCGCTAACTCGTGATCTTTCTTTGTCAGACATATAGTTAGCACTCTCGTCGACATCTACACTGTCTAGTTCTGTTTGAGTCGCATTTTCAAATGCGTTGGTGCACAAGGAATCTTCTGTAATCGGAGTCATTTCAAAAATAGTAGGAGATAAATCTTTTTGTATGGAATCAGGATCTTTTTTTTCTCCTTGTTCCAAGGAATCTTCATTGTCGTTACTTTCCGACCAATCTACTGGACTAATGTCCGGTTTAATGGTGGAACAGGGTACCGGTTGACTTGGTGCGGGTAAAATATCTAACTTAACGTTAGACGGAAGCCCGCTGTCAGTTGTTTGAAATTTTGTCTCTTCTTCATCAACTAAGCTTGAAGCATCTATAAAACAGGCCGTTGATTTCAAGGGAGCGTTGGGAACTAAACTGATTGAGTCCAAACATTGCCGGCGCTCATTTAGTAAGAATTTTTCACAAATTTCTTTTTCTATTAATTTAGGTGGGTATACAGACTCCCAAGAACCAGTTTCTGAGGATAAGGAGGACGACTCTAATATTACAATTTCTTCGTTTTGTCTCTGTTTCTCTTCTTTAAGCGATTTGCCACATAGTTCTGTAATGGTATTTTGGCCATTACAATCTTTTTCAGAAGATGTATCATTATGTTCTGATCTATGCAAGTGATTATTTTCTGCTAACGAGCCAGGTATGGATATTGCAGAGATGCTTGCATCGTCAGCAATTAAGTCGTGGAGCGTGCTTTCAGATAAAGACATATTTGTTAAAGTAACGTCCTTGTGACTATTGACGCTACCCAACATTGCTGTATCTTCCAAACCTGAATCTGACAAAGTATAAATGTTTTCCATTCTGGACGAGATGTTTTCAACATTTACTTGATGTTGGAGACCAGACGAATGAACGCCCGGGGAACAAGCGTATGCGGCCGACAGATAATCAGAAGAAGAGCTGGGTTCATCCGCTATTAAACTATCAGGCGAATATGGAAGATCCAACGATTTTTCAGCCCCCAAAATAGGTTTAGTTATGTTCTTACTAGTACTACGTCCAGTTGTTTCACTTAACGGTAATATCTGATTAGTTTTAAAGTCCTTATCAGCGACTGTGTTTACAAAATTTTCGTGTTTTGGAGAGATTTTATCTTTAAGACAAAAGTTATTCAAAATATCACAACTACTGGAATGTTTGACTGTTTTGGAAGTATGACTAGAATTAAGGGATAGCGAAGTTGGTTTATTGAGTTGCAATTTTTTTACTTGACTTGTATCTTCCGCTTGACCTTTTATAATGGAATGAAATGCATTAGACAGTTCGTCCTGCTCGGTAAGTTCCTTTTCAAGTAAATTTCCTTCAATGGGAACTAGTGCATAGTATTCTTTTGTTAGCTCAGTGCTTGGACTAGAATGAATTACTTTCTGGATGTCATTATCTACATATGGAGTAATGCACTTCGGCGTTGAGAAAACCTCAGGTTCTTCCCCTTCTTCCTTGGGTTTGTAGGGCTTGGCTGGGATAGGTTTTTTAACACTTAAATTGCGTTGCAGATACTTAATTATTTCTTTTTCTTCATGTTGAATGTTGCATTCAGTATACACATCACTGCAACAGAATATGAACATCACCAAGAGCATCTTTGCCAATAACATGGTCTAAGATTTATTTCACAATTAATGAAATGTTGAAATGTTCAATGATATGTTCAAAAAAATATCTGGTAACAACTGACTTTATAATATAAATGTACATTGTAGTCAATTCAATGACATCAAGGTATTTGATATAAATGTATAGGTTTTCTATTAGCATTGTTTACCTTGATAGTATAATCACTGTATAAGCACTAATCAATCCAATTATTTTATTGTGGCGGCGCTTTGAACATCTCAATCTTCAATTGAAAAGAAATCAGAAAATATTTCCACTACACTCTTGCAGGTCTCTGAAGTTTCTTCAATTGCACTTTTTATTTTTTACTTATAAGATTGAGTGTTCCTTTTCCATGGTGCATGTGGTGAATTTACCATTTATTTAATACACAATACACAGGTCAGCACAATACGGGTAAATGTGAGAACATTCACTCTTATTGTGATGACCTGTGTATATTCTTGTTTAATTTCGTAACTTTTTTCATTATAAACCGACTCCAAAAAAAGGAAGAGTTTCTTTTTACCAATCCTTTTGTTTATATATTGGTAGCCTGTTATTACCACGATATTATATAATAGCCAAGTAGGAAAGTTTTATACCTTTCCTACCTGGCAAGAACTAGTAAGCATATGGTAGTCAAGAGGGTTAGCATGTTGTAGTCACAAAGCAAGCGTTTTGTAGTCACAGTAAGCGTATTATAGCATATAAAGCGCATTGTCGGAGATGAAGAGTAACGAGTGTAACGACAGCAATAGTGCTTAGTGCATTTTACACACGGTGTCTCATAACAGTATTAAGATTTTAATATTAAACTAGCTAATCTTCGTCCGCGTGGATGGCGACTTTAAAAAACAAAGACTTTCATACAAAGTACCACGCCCCCTCCCGTTTCTATATATATGTCGCAGTCAACTAGCTGAATCCGCCGTTTCATTAAAAGTCTAGCCTTTTCATTAAACTGTGCCGTTTAATCAGCGACATAAGTGACATGGGCAAGTCATTAAACGATATTGAACAAAAGATATCACTTAGGTCCCTGAAAAATCAGCACATTTAAATGAAAAGGCTGGGCAACCAATTAAGCGGCTGATTAAGCTGATTGGCTGCGACATATATATATAGGTTTTTGCTTCGTTTTAAACTAATCTAATCTGTTTAAAGTAAACGCCACTAAGCATTAATCATACTAAATAATAAACATTAGTGAGCAGCTTTTGCACTTCAGGAATCAGCTGTTAGTTAAAGATTGTACCATAACCTTACTTTTACTAAACTTCTAATAACTCTGCTCTCAGATTGTCAAAGTTACAGAATTTTCAGTGAGGTACTGAGAAGTGTGAATCTATTAATTCACACCATTTTCATTTCGTTACATTTAGGCTCAAGATTGTAAGTAATCGTTTCCGTCTCCTTTAATATTATGCGTCTGTTCTCAGAGACAAATAAACAATTTTTATTTCTTTCATTTATGTTGCAAAAAACAATATTTTTGTTTATTTTTTACTTGCTGTGAGACAACACCCGGAATAAAAACAAAATGCTTTAAGGCTGTCGTATTGTTGTTCAATTCATGTAAACATTGATGAATTTAAAACATGCCAAGCGTAGATTAAATGATCACTATTGAAATAGTCACTGCTACACAGGTAGACTTTTGTTTTATTAGATGGGATTCAGGGCTAACCTGCAAAATAGAGCTGAGAAATGACCAGGTCAATATTGGTGAAAACTTAAAACTGGGTATTTAGGCTTTTGTACCATTTTAGTTTAGCCAGGAATATAAACCAATCTTTTTTGTAACATGAAATGTATTCTTTTACCCGGTTAACGTTTCAAAACATTGATCCCGTAGTCTAGAAGAATACTGCTTTAATGTTTACAAAATAAAGTTCATAACCATTTTACTCCATTATTCGGTAGGTCAGGTTTGCCCACAGAAGCTCAAATTTAAAAAAAAATCACCTGTTGGACATAACTGTAACTTTTCACCTGCTAACTACAATCATTACAAACGAAAACTATTATCATTATAAATACGGAGCCAAATTAAATTAACTAGTAAAACTTCACAGACGAAATGGGTTATCGACATCTAAATACTACTTACACAAAATTAACTCCTCTTAACTCATATTTCAAGAAACCCGTAGTTACTTGAATTATGAGTTTTCTTAATCTGTTTTAAAAACCTTTACATATTTCGATTTATTTACATATCCATGACGTCTGGGAAGTTTCGCTGTATAATTTAATCTGCATCTGTTTACCAACTGATCATCATACCTTATGAAAGAATATATTTCGTCAAAAGTATTGCGCTCAATGTTCACATGCAAAAATGTATGTAGTTGGTGATAAAATTTATCTGTGCGTGCTTTTAAAATACAAGAATGAGTCAGGATCTTTAATTTCCCACACACCACTTCAAGATCCGAATAAATCGATTCGTCAAAAATTCTGTAACAAGTAAATGTAAAGAAGCATGGTTAATTTATAAGCAGGCCTTCACCTGGTACGTTACCACCTCCATGATAGCCAGGTTATTTTTACAGAGCACAAAATACCACCATAATATAATACAGGTTCTAAATTTTTGCAGTTTTTACGACAACATGAAACAAGTTACGTATTAGTAATAATGAGTATGTTACGAAAAAGCGTGAGACAATCCGATTCAATAATAGGCACCAACTCCCGATCTTAATAGCCAATCCACAATCTAAGACGGCCAAAATATCCATCGGTATTATTTTCACAATAATCGGGGAGGGAAAACCTAAATACCTACCTAGATAGAACACCAGTCAATCGAATTTAGAATTAGTCTGTCTTTCCTTTTATCTGTTTGTTACTGCATCACATGAGGACGTGTCGGCTGGACGAATTTCAATTAAAAATTGGGGACATTATTATTATAGCTTCATCCTAACATACCGAGATTCTTCCGTGCCTCTTGGTCCCGGCTACCATTTGTAGGGCAGTAGTTACAGATTGCCAGAAGTCAGAAATTCTGACTCGAGTCTTGCCAAGAAGTACCATGTTACCCAGTTAATGAGTTGTGGAGGTCTGATAGGCAGCCGCTCCACGTAAAATAGTGGTATTCAGCTGACTTTGGTTTGACTGGGAGCCGACCCCAATAGAGTTGTAAAAAGGCTAGGCAGATGATATGCTCCACCTCCATCGGTTAGTAAGTCCTGAGATACAGATTAACTTCCCTATTGTGTGTCAGCCTATAGAAGGTTGAGAGAATTCCATTATTTTCTTAACTAAAGCTCGCATAGCATTATTAGTAGCATTAATGTTATAACTATACAGTTTCGTTTAACGGAACAGTTGAGTTGATTATATTTTATAAATATGGTCTGGTAATTTAATGCGTACATCGGTTAGCTTAGTAAACTAAATTAAATATTGATTTTCAACATCCACCAATTGACCATTATTAGCGACATTATTCATTCAGTAGGGTTACTATTTGACTATATTTTCATAACATTTCTCAAAAGCTAGAGAAAATATAGGACGTATTTTTTATCTAAAAAAATTATGAATTGATGAACGTTTTAAAATCAGAGTATTATAAACAGAGACAGCACTAATTTTGTCTGACGTCACTACAGCAAGTCTCGTCAAAGTGGACAACATCAAAATAAACATCTTTCAAATAATATTAATTTTATTCATGTAGATTTTTCATAATAGTCAAATACCCAATTTATTATGCTCACTCCTCTTCATTTTCAAAAACAGGTTTTACCTTTTAATTGCTTACATTGTTAAGAGCGTGTGTGTATTCGATTCGCGAGTCGCTGGGAGGGCCCGGTACGAACTAATCGGCAAAAGATTGCGCGCGGGGATTTATAGTGTTTTTAAAATAATCGTGTAAAATAAATGAGCACATAAAAATTACTGACAAAAAACCAGGATATTTAACAATACCTTTATTTTCTTAGAAAAATTATAATATTAATGTTTATGGTAAAACACTGTTAAAAAAAAATGTTAAAGTTAACCGATTTTCTATTTTTTAACTATCTTTTTTTAATAATTATTAGCCATATTTTCGCAATTGAGCTATGTAGTGCGCTTTGAGACTACATATCCTGTTGGAAAACCGTATAATGTAAAATATTTTAGCACATTACAATGGTTGTATTCGTCCTGAAAGATAACTCTGACGTCTATTTTCGTAAAATGCTATCAGGGGATTGCCTTCTTTTTAAAAAAGTGTCAATAAAAAATATGTTTTTACAAAGTAGTGTAGTAAATTAAGACTTAATCTTTCTAAAACCGTAATATTCTGTGAAATAATCTGCTCACATCATTACGATTTTGATCTCGAAAAATTAAAAAAAACATGAAGTTTTCGTCGCGAATCGAATACACGCTCTTAAAAGCAGAACTAATTTTGGAAAATAAATGCGTTTTGACATGGAACAATTAAACTAATGTCGAATATTATCAAAACAGAAGAGAAAAAAATATTATAGTGAGAGGTTTTGGAACACTGAGTACAAGCTTGCAGTCACAACTATTGGAATTTGGATTGGTTATTAAGATAGGGATAAGTCATGATATTCCAAGTTATGTTGCATTCCAGGGGAAAGTAACAGGCAGGTTTATAATCCCTATCATTATGAAATACGAAAAAAAACATAAAAAAGATAATACCAACTAATTGTTATTGAAGTGCCTGGTGGGCTATGATCACCGTCTTCGTGCGTACTCTGTGAGATATAAATAAGAATAAAATGTAGGCTGGACTTTCTAAGATATTATTATGACGTAGTTGAACTTGGCTACAACTCCTCCCAGAATATTTAACATAGAAATCTTGTGTTTAAATCGTAGGATGATGATTCAAATTGTTGGTATTGTGTTTATTTGCCTCACAATTTCGCAGAACCTTCTTTTCCTTTCGACCCATACAGTAATTATGATTGTGAGCATTCATGTTGCAACCATTAGTGGTAGTCGAGTAGTCCCAGGTTAGAGCGTATATTTACAGGCTGAAAAGTTTGATTTGGTACCTATTTGTTTTTAATAAAACTATAAATCAAATAACTACCATTGTGCTGTACACGATACATACTTACTGTGTAATATTCAAAAGGATTTCTGTTATAGGATGTCTGGTTTTCTCTTTGGATCCTTCAAAGAAGTAAATCAGAAAAGAAAAACAGTAGAGTTTAAAAATTAAATTCCTTTGTTGTCCATATCAAACAGGAGACCAGACACAGCTAAGCCAATAGGCACAAAGGGACGGTTATGAATTGGAAATGCCCAGATGTCAAGCACCATAGACTAAAATTAACGGGTCCTAAATTGTGAGCTTTACTGTGTATGGCGAAAAGGATAGTTACCTCGCAACATCATCCTCCAGCTGCCTCTGGAGGTTGAGCTCGAGCTGTGACTCCTCAGAGCAGGCCGAAAACTGATCTGCCGGCCCCGGCTTATAGTTCAATTGAGAGACCGGCATCAAGCATTATATCCTCTCTGAAAAAAATTAGATTACTAATTAAAAGACTAACAATATTTTCCAAATTGTGGGCATATTCAGAAATTTCATTATAAGTTACTAGCTTTTACCCGTAACTTTGTTTGTGTTAAAGTACTCAGCTTATAACAGTATCCAGGGTCTTATTTATACTTGTACAAAATTAAGGTAATGTAAAGTGATGTTGGTATCCTCTTTTGATGAAGCTATTTTGTATTTCACATTCGTTTTAGCTCTGATATACCCTGTACTACTACTTGTGTGAAGATTACAAAATCATCAATATTATTAATGCGAATTTAAAAACTAATACTTAATACTCATAGAATTACTGAGGGCAGACTTCCACTACCAAATGAAAATAATAATGAAAATCAACCATTTTCTCACAGAAAAATCGATTGTGCTTTGGGTCTGTTAAACAAACAGCTATCTTGGTTTGTATTAGTCTATACATAATTAATGAAAATGTCTTGAAAGATTTTATTATCTTTCAAGACATTTTCATTAATTATCTATACACAGATGCAACCTGTTCCGTTTGAAAATCCTAGAAACCATGCAACATTACATTTTTATTACAACATCAAAGCGAAATTGTATTTCATTTCATATTCTGATCATGATTCCATTGTGTTTAGCTTACAACTGTGATCAGCAAATGGCTCATATACTGCATCATCATTAGGAATCTATAACTAATTTAAATTCAAGTATTGTGATAACTACATTTGATCATGAGAGCATTGAATGATTGACACTTTAGTTAACACATATATAATCTGGGTCGGCGCGATTCCCTAAAAAGGGAACTGTTTAAAGATATTAACATCATGACGGTACCTTGTCAATACATATACGAAAACATAATGTGTTTGGAAAAATCTTCATATTTTTAGTAAGATTAGTGACAGGCATAATTTTAATACTAGAAATAGGAACAAATTAGATCAACCCCGATTCAGATTGGCTAAAGTACACACTGCTTTTATGGGGTACTGTGCTTAATTTTACAACAAAATTCCACTTGAAATTCTAGAACTAAATGAGAGAAAATTTAAAACATGCATAAAACGCACACTATGTAGACAAGCATATTATAAACTGGAAGATTATATCCTTGATAAAAATGCTTGGCTAAATGCCGGTCCTGCTCCATAGTCTCAGCCGCTTGGTTCCTCTAGGTAGGTTTTTATATTTGGAAGAGATAATACTCACCCTTTTTTGACTCTAATAATAATTTTATACTTTTCTTATATTATGTTTTGAATTTTGAATACTAGGTACTTTTTTTTTTCTGTTTTTGAAAATTGACATTCATAGTTTTATATAAAGTAGCATTTTTTATTTTAAAATCCTGTAAATGTGAGGACTATGGAGCCTATTATGTTAATAGATGGTTTCCTTGTTTGACATGAAAAAGCAGGGGCAGTTGAGGGTGTGTCATGCTCCCTCTAATGTCTCGCTGATGGCTATATAATAATAATAACCCAGTGTCATCTCTTAGCTGTCACTGGCTTATTTCAATATTTAATACTTAGAATTCTTATGTTTCTTTTTTTACATTGTTCTTACATATAGATGCAACAAGTAAAGTAACCAGGATTTTTTTAAAACATAATTTTTTTTAAAAGAGTGACTGTGGAGTTTCTTGCATGTTCTTCTCCATAGAGATCTACGCTTTGGAACGTGCAAATAGCTTCATATTTTTGACTGACTGTGTAGGGTAGGTGTAGGGTAGGTGTAGAGTAGGTGTAGGGTAGGTGTAGAGTAGGTGTAGGTAGGTGTAGAGTAGGTGTAGTTACAATACAAATCAAGAAATCTCCCTATTTCCGATTTTCACGCGGGCGAAGCCGCTGGTAGAAGCTAGTTTGAAATAAATGCTTTGACTTTTTTAAACACATTTCATAATTATGTTTATACTCGCTTTTCTAGGGGTTTGTTCCCTGAATTGCCCGACTCTCAGTGACAAATGTGGCTTTCCATTGTTGAAAGAATTCTTGCAATAGGATCAGTACTTCTAGAGTTTACATTTATTGATAGAACCAACTGGTTCTATCGGTAAATGTAAACTCTAAATGTTGAAAAAATAATCAGAATAAAAAAAATGTTATGAAGATAAATGCAATCACTGGAAACATTATTTGATGCCTGAACCTGACATTTTACCTATATTACTCATTGACTATTGGAATTTGGAACAAGCAACAATGTCATAAAATAAAGTAGGAAAACATCAAGATTGCACGCCATACAATCATGTAAATTATAAAAGCATGTGGCAATCCTTCGATCTGAAAATTTGATCAATATTATGTTTCTACAATATGACTATTTTGTATAAACTAAGTTGCATTACATTGCAATGCTCGCTCGCTTGCTTGTTGCTTGATTGTGACTGGCTGTGTTAAATAAACTTGCATGCATATTCCTTGCAAGTGGAAATATGGCCTTAATTAATAATTAGTGAGATGGAAATTATTGCAGTGTGAACATTAAAATTTAATTTGATATACCTATTTATGTAATTTAATATTAATGTTTGTATGCCTTCTACTGTGGTAGGACACACAAGACTCATTACCCTGTAATTGTTCCACCTTTTTTACCTGTGTACACAAATAAACGTACTTGATTAGATTTAAAAAAATTAAGTGGGTGAAAAACCCTCTACAAAGGATAATAATATGAGATGCATTATTATAACTTTTTGAGCACCTGCATATTACAAGGTGTTCATATTTAGTACATTCAAAACTGACACCAAATAAACAAAAGAAAAATCAAAGACATGAAACCACCAGGTCCTACATGGTGGATCACAGCCCACTCCCTCCCATGGAGATGCCTGAGTCCCAGCAATGGGGATGTTAAAGGCTGACTATTAGTAATGGAATGTTAGATGGAATTAAACGATACTAAAACCCATCCATTACTTTCATAAACAAATCTTAAGAGATTTACTTTGACCCAAACCTATTAAATTAACTTCATAGGTTTGAAACAATGGTATTTTTAATTAATACTTGCAATACTACTTTTCTAATAAGATACAAGATGGACTTACATAGATATCGTAAAAAGGTAGAGTAAACAATTTTAGTGATGACGTTATTTTAGCTATTAATTAATGTAGTAAAACGAGTTAAACCATCCTACATACAACATAAATTGACGATTTTATGTGATTATATGAGTTATAAAGGTACTCAAAAAGTTGCATACCTAAAATTCTCAGTACATTTATATTTTGTTACATCAAATACTTTGAAGACGTGGACAAGTTTTTCCCAATACAATTTCAATATAAAAATGTTAGTAAGTAAACAATCGGCGTTTCACTAAAGGTCAATCGATTTCTTTACACAGACACACTACTGTTGGTGTAGCTACCTATTACATCAACTTACCTGTACATGTTCATGAAACTAGAGAATCTCATACTAGCGCCATTAATTCCGATATCAAATGGTTTGTGACAAAAATAAGCAATACTGACCTTTTTTTCATCAACTTCTATCTATAACGCAGATAACAATCACCAACGAATTCTCAGCCTTTAACACTCACAGCTTACTTATTTGACTTGCTTTGCTTGCTTATTATGCGCTAATCGCGGCGAATGCTCGAACTCAAAAACAATCTATAAACTTTTTACGGTGTTACCATTGGTTGATTTTAGATTTCCCCAAA
Organism: Melanchra persicariae; assembly: GCA_947386135.1. NCBI lineage: Eukaryota > Metazoa > Arthropoda > Insecta > Lepidoptera > Noctuidae > Melanchra > Melanchra persicariae. The sequence continues at coordinate 14,069,180 of OX376643.1, read as the reverse complement.
TTTACTGACTCTTTTTAGGGAACCGATCACATTTCCGAATTTTGTTTGTTCGAATTTCATTTTACCGAAAACTAGTGGCCGACGTCTTTTTTGCTATAAGCATTATTTGACATATTTTTAGAAATTCGAAGTATCATGTGCCATTATAAGTATTATTTTAGCGAACTATGTTTCGCCGATGTACAAAATAACTTTTATCTACACTCACAACGTAATGTTCCAAATATGAGTTCAAAAACGAATGCATAAACACGTACTTTTTTTTCGTTGATAGGTAAAATTTAAAAATAAACCATTACAGTTCAACATTTCGCTTCGATTTTTAAACAACTGCATCATAATAGTAGTTTATGCAACGACCATATAAAAGGGGCTATTAAAACACGAGTGTGGGTTTATCACACGAGGCGTAGCCGAGTGTGAAAATCAGGGCTTTAAATACCGTTAAAAATTTATAACGTTACCTTGCATTGACAAGACTTAACGTTATATTAAAATAACGGTAATAGGTTTAACGTTATTTATGAACCATTTTAACGTTATTCTTTATTAACGTTATTTGTAGTTTTACGTTAATTTTATCGTTATTTTTAAACGGTTATCTCTGTAAGGTGGTGCAGTGTCAGATTGTATCTTTATCAAAATATGATTCACGACAGTAAAAAATATGTAAGTAGGTACATAATTATAACCAAATTACATTTTTTTTCTCTTAGCTAGATTTCGGAAATCTTGTTATTATACACATCAAATGTAAGTTCATGATGATGAGTAAATGATTCATAAGGTTACATCTATGTAAATACATATTTGTTATTGTTGCGCATCACATTTTGATTAAATTACAATATGACACTGACGTTCAAATAGCAAAAAATACAAGAAAGTTTGCGGGCTATAATAACACTAATTATTTTACCGTTAAAACGATAATTCTCGTATTTTACGTTAAATGTTACTTAACGTTATATTACTGGTAATGTTATCAAATACCGGTAAATTTTGTAACGTTACTATGGTATCACAATTGAAATTAACGTTATGTAACGGTTATTATTTTGTTATTTGGTAACGTTAACAAGCCCTGGTGAAAATAGCATCACACGAGTGTTTTAATACCTAATTATATGCCGTTGCATACACTATTTATCTTCACAGTTCACTCATACAGTTGAAATAAAATAAGTGGAAAAATAGTTTATTCCAATATGGCGGATATTCTCATTCCGTATTCGAATGACTGCGCAGCGCGCACATCCATGGACAAAGATAAAAGCTGGCTCATTGACTGAAGTCAATGAGCCCGCGCCAATAAATTAAAAAGTAAAAGCGTGCTTTAAAAATTAAAAAAATATTTTATTTACACTCACAACGTAATGTTCCAAATATGAGTTCATAAATGAATGCATAAACACGTACCATTTTACCGAGCTAGGTTAGGCCGAAGCCTCTTTTGAACTTTTTAAAAACCACTTAAAAATGTTCGGAAACATAATACTTCGAAGTAAGGCTAAGTGTAACTTCGGTAAAAAGTTTTTCGACCAAATGAAACGTAACGTAACGAAAAAACTGATACATTGGCAGACGTGATTTCGATGAAGAAGAATATTAGAACTAAATGAGACTAAATTTAAATCTTGTATTAAACGCACACTATGCAGGCAAGCATATTATAAGTTAGGGGAGTATATTGAAGATAAAAATGCTTGGCTCAATGCTGGTCCTGCTCCACAGCCACTAGGGCGCACAAAGTAATCTGTTAGCATTTGGAAATATTGTTGGACCGGATGAAGATTGTAAGAATGCAATATTTTTTTTTATTGTATAGACTCAATTTATTTAGCATTGTATAATTTCATGCATTAACGGCACATGTGTGAGTACTATGTAGGTCCCTCAAATTTAAACTATAATGATCATTTTGGGTAGGTCTTTGACTTGAATGTACCCTGGCGATTGGGGATGTCATGCTCACTCAAAAGTCTGGCTGATGGTGGCGTTTGCGTTGGATCATTTGGCTCCCTTAAAAATGGTCGAGCCGAATGGTGCTAGCGTATGCGTCATGTTCGTGAACGGGCGCCGTCAGCTGAGACTGGTCATCTCTCGGCTGCCATGGTCTATTTTAATTATTTCTTTGAATTGTTTATTTTTTACTCCGGACTATCCTGCACGTCTTTTACATCGTTCTCACATATATGTATAATTTCAATATGAATGATGTAACCATAATTTTGTAACAAAAACTTATTTTTAAAAGAGTGTCCGTGGAGTTTCTTGCACGTTCTTCTCCATAGAGATCTACGCTTTGGAATGTGCAAATAGCTTCATCTTTTTTTTTGACCGACCGACCTTGACAATTCAAAAGTGCCTGTAAATGGTCTAATTGAAATAAATGCTTTGACTTTGACTTTGAAGTAAAACAAAACGAAAAAATAATAGTTGAAAAAAATAAATAATAGTTTTTAGGTGAAATGAAATTCGGTCAAATATTTTTCGAACTTATGAAAGGTTCGCTTCGCTCGAGCACTGCCGGCACACCGGTGTCCCGCGAGTTTATCGCGAATTTAATGTTTATTATTACCTAAGATTTATTTTTTATTTTGGAATTTTCACATGTTAGTGCTCCAGCGGTTAACCCTCTTTTTACCCGACTGCCAAGGAAGGGTAATGTTGTCACGCGTTTCTTGTATGTGAATTTCTTTATAACCACGTATCTTCCAAACGGCCGCTTAAAGTATCGATAGATTCGTCTCAAAAACCCAAGTTTCCTTTAAGGGTATTTTTTATCAAGTTGGTGAAATTTTGGCGCTAAATTATGTTTTCAAAAATAAAAGTCTTCAAAATCCACCGAGTATCAAAATAAAGGATTTAAGATGATTACGAATACATAATACCTAACTTACATATTTGAATGTAGTTTGGAATAAGAAGTGAAAAAAAAATGATACATTATTTATTATAAATTATGGGATTATTACAAAGGCGGACTCTTTTTTTTCTTCTAAGCATACTTCTTAATTTTTAACCGACTTCTAAAAAAGGAGGAGGTTCTCAATTCGGATGTTTGTATTTCTTTTTTTTATGTTTGTTCGGGCATAACTCCGTCGCTTGCCAACCGATTTGAAAAATTATTTTTCTGTTGGAAAGGGTATACTTAGTCCAAATGGTCCCATTGAAATTTTATCAAAATTGGTTCAGTAGTTTGGTTATTAAATCCAAATAGCTGAAAAAAATATGTGGAAAAATCATCCATGTATACGAAATTGCGTATTTTTGCTTTGTGTTGTTAGGTGTGGGGTACCACTAAAAAGTGATAAATAAAAAAATTTTTCACAAAAAAAAAGAAACTGACTTCCAAAAAACACTACAAAGTTGAAAATAACTTTAATTTCGGAAGTCGGTGTCAAATAACGAAGAAGCAACCAAAAACACCGACTTCCGAAATTAAAGTTATTTTCAACTTTGAAGAAAAATTTAGAAGTATCCACTTTGCGTTCATATGAGTGTGCCGGCCGGAACACTAAAAAGTTTAAAATAAAATAAACAAAAAACCCGAAAAAAAATAAAAAACTCTACTGCAAAAATGCAATCTTATATATTATGCAATGCACTAACAGACCGAAACAAGATTGAGAATAGAAAACAATATTGAAAAACTAAAAAGCGCCAGGGAAACCCGCGAAATTTAAATGTTCATAAGTTTTTTGCGATTTGCAGGTCAATATCAGGTCGTATCTTGGTCAAAATATGATTTGCGGCTGTAGCAAGTACGTATTTACAGAAGTGTAATTATTAAAATCATCAATACAACTCTCTCAGTTAGAATTAATGCCAAATGTAGTATTTCATGAAATCATAACATTTGGTATCAATTCTAACTGAAGGTAAGAAAATTTGAGTTTCGCGGGCTGCCCTGGCGCTTTCACCTGACTATAATTATTATTAGACTACATACTAAATTAAATACCCGCATTATGTTTGAAAGCAAGAGGGCCCCATTAATTTTCTTTCGGTTTATAGTTTGCAGTTAGCCCAGGGCGCTTTGTATATCGAGTCCCTAAATGAAACCCTAAACCTAGCCTAAGAATGTGACGACGTTGTCATATTACCTTCTTCTTTTCAAAAATACCCAAAAATTATGTAGATTCACTCTAAAGTTTGGAACACTGTTGTACAAATGCTACCAACGTTGAAATGCTTAACCATGGTAAATATTTAAAGTTTAAACGACCAAGAATTCATCAGTAATTTTATTGTAATAAAATTAAATCATCTAAAAAAATCCATACATTACAAGAGAAAACGAGCTATTCTTACTTACTGACCAAAAAAGATATACCTCTGGTGTTTAAAGCCAGATCCACACGCTGACCAAACCTCAACAAACAGTCACAAATCTAAACGTTTGGATAAAGAGTTTGACTTAGTTTGTGTAGATTTGCGAGAGCTTTTTGCTGATCCGATCGAGTGTCGATTTTTTCACAAATCAAAGGGAATTTACCGCAAACACTTGCGACGTTCATACACGTTTGTGCGCTAATGGCGAACAGCAGAGATTACTAAATACTAATAAGTAGCAAGGCGAACAGACGCGTGCACGACGAAGGCTCTGCCGCCTGGTGGCGCAAATCCGAATCATTTACTTAAACAATACTTGACAGAAAATAACATGTAGCTAAGTGAAAATGTATTGCTGTATTTCTGAATGCTCGAACTTCACATAAAAATAAGTTAAAATCTATTACTTTAGGACAAATAGTAGGTACCTTCTCACTTTCCATATGTGATAAACGACAATAGTGAATAAAAAATATGTAATATGTGTTTCAAAAACATTTACAAATGACTTATAATGTTATTTGTAAAAATAGCTAAGTAAATTTAAATAATAATATAGAAAATCTCAAACGGCGCACCTTATTGGGAATTATGTATTTGAGCCGTTTGGGGTTGAAACACTAGGGCAATGGGGTCCGAGTGCTCGAGTTTTTCGCGAAATCAGCAAGCAGTTAGTCGACTCTTCACGTGACCAGAGGGCTGGCCTTTTCTTTGGCAGACGAATCAACATTGCCATTCAACGTGGCAATGTGGCCAGTGTTCTGGGCACTTTTCCCGTTGACAGCGATGTGAACGAATTTTTCGATGCCGTATAGTTATGAATATATAGTTCTTCCCATCCCTTTTTTACTCCGCTTGTATATTTTCTACTAGTTTGTATTTAGTATCTAAAACTTTTGTGTGTATAAGTAGTTGTTTTAAAAATAGTACCCCATAAAAAACACATAGACAAAATATCTACGTGGAAAACGATATCAGAAAATACTTTACAGTTATTGTGACACCTTAAAAAAAAAAAAATTTGAATAAAAATTGCATAGTTGAACAGTCTCTTTAAAACAGAGAACTACACCCACACCCAATGCACCTACAAAATATCGACAGATGTTGCATGGAAATAATTATACTTACATGCAAAACACCTGGCTCTTCATTACAACAAAACCGGTTGCCATATCGATTGTGTGTGACGGTCAAAGAAATGAAATTACTATTGAAGATGTCGGAGTTCTACATACCTCCGAGAATAACGTCATTAAAACACTTAGCAACATACTTACTGCAAAAAGAACAACAACTATAACAGTACTATCTTCTTATTCTAAAACAGCGAACTTTTCCCTTAATACGCTGATCTTACCAAAGTCAAAGTCAAAGTCAAAGCATTTATTTCAAATAAACCAATCACAGGTACTTTTGAATTGTCAAAGTCAGGCAGTCAAAAACATGAAGCTATTTGCACGTTCCAAAGCGTAGATCTCTATGGAGAAGAACGTACAAGAAACTCCATGGACACTCTTTTAAACCATTTTATGTTTTACAAAAATCCTGGTTACATCATTACTTGTTGCATCTATATGTGAGAACAATGCAAAGAAAGGAAAAAAATAAAAGTATTCCAAGTATCCAATAAGTATTAAATATAGAAATAAGCCAGTGACAGCTAAGATATGACCAGTCTCCACTGACGGCGCCCGTTCACGAACATGACGCGTGCATCAGCACCATTCAGCTCAACCATTTTGAAGGGAACCGAATGATCAAATACACGCGCCACCATCAGCGAGACATTCTAGCGAGCATGACACACCCTCAACTGCCCCTGCTCACTCATGTCAAACAAGGAAACCATCTATATTATTAACAGTATAGGCTCCATGGTCCTCACATTTACAGGATTTTAAAATAAAAAATGCTTCTACTTTATATAAAACTATGTATATCAATTTTCAAAAACGGAAAAAGAAAAGTAGTATTTAAAACATAACATAAGAAAAGTGGAAATTTTTATTAGTCTACACAAAGAAGGGTGAACCAAGAAACCAAGGAAGAACTAGTTTAAGACAAGTCAAAGGGAGTTTTCGACCATTTAGTCACATCTGAAACTTCTGCTTCAGGAAGTCGATACGCTCTGTGACACGGGACGTGTATTCTCGAGAACTGATTCCAGTCCCCAAAAACGCCCGCCTCACAAAGCGCATCTCACATGGTCGTGTATTGCCCTCCCTGAAGCAGCAGAGTTTGCCGATGAGTGCCCTAGCCCCATCGATACGCCGCTCGATTCTGCACTGCCAGTCTGGTGTAGCAGGTTTTGGTCGTATAGCTTTGTCACAACTAGGAAACTTGACGTTTGCCATACGACATGTCGCAACAGCCCCGCAAAACAGGATCGAGTGCGTATCGACGAGGCTCTCGCTGCTTTCAAAGATGTTCTGCAGTAGCGAGTCCAAAGCACACACCAGCGCCCTATTCTTTTTATGCATGGGTAACCGGGGTAGTCGGGGCCTAATTTCGGTCGGAGTCGGAGCACATCCTCCAATGCTCTCCTCAGTCTATCGTTGCACTGGCTACTTACTTTGACAACTCTATCATCTACCTCATCACTAACGTTATTGGGCCGCGGTGTGATTGCACCACTGGCTGGCGCTTGTACCGCGATTTGTGTCGGGGTCGAGATGATAAGGTTGCTCAGTACCTCAGAGCGCAGCCTATCAAGTGTAGCATCGTCCAACCTGTGATTACGATGGATGACCCGCACCTGATCCGACAATCTTTGGGCCGAGACGTTCACATTCGATTCCAGGTCCTGAAACAGAGACAGCATCCTGACCTGGTACGCAGTGAGGTTAGTTCCCCCTTCTGTGGACCCGTAATATGCGCGCATGACGTTCTCTTTCATGGGCTGCATCCATCTTATGCGCTGCACACAACCACCGGCAGCGGGAACCTGGTTCGGGGCTGGTTGGCCACTAGATCCCAAGCTTCTCAGTGGCCGGCCTCTCCCCTGCCGAAGTACAGATGATGGCGACGTCGGCGGGGAAAAATGCTCGTCGCTCGAGCTCGACGCGACTGCGGCTGCCGGTGACACTGGTGATCCGATGCCCGTCGGTGGCGCGCCCGGGGTGGTTTATTTTAGTTTTGCTTTTTAGTGTATTCTGAGGACAGAGTAGGTACATTCAACATCAAAAATTGTTTTGTTTTTGTAATTCTTGTTGTACCTACTCTAAAATTCCATAAATAAAGTCCCGAAAAAAAAAACTCGTTCACTAGCGATTACTATGAGCATATTGCATGGAATTTTTAAGTGTTACCTACATGCAAGTTTTGTGTTATTGATTTTCTTTTATTTGACGTTTCTATTTCCAGTACCTAAACGCCATTTATGTGTGTGTTGTGTAGCATAATTTTCTAAGTTTACTTTGGCCTGCTCGACCTGTCTAGATTCAACATTTCTTCTTACTACTTTGAAAAAAGTTTTCTTCATGTGTTCACTGATTATAATAAACTGTTATAGTATAATTAAACCGTAATAAAATAAATATAGTAAAATAGATGTCAAATTTTCACCATCTCATGCACCTCTGAAACACTAAGATTAGCGAACGAATGGTTAACGAACTTATTTTGAAATATATAAAATGTTTAAAAGAATTTGTGCAGGTTAAATGTATATTAAAAAAAATAACATTAATTTTAAAAATATTTTTTTTTGTGGTTTTAAAGTCATAGCTTCCTAGGGCGCGGTTATACAAAATACATCTTATTTATCACGCGATGATGCCTACCCTTGTGAAATTGGTCAATTATAGTGTAAATCAATAGCTGAATGTCTGTGTTTTCCAAGGGTCTCTGTTATCTAACTGAATTGGAACTAATTGGAACCTAGTCACTATGGACTCATCATCTGAGCATTGGGATCCAGGTATGTAGAATCGTGGAGATAGTATTGTTATGTAATTTGCTGCATTGGAATTTGGTACATATGTCATCATTACGGGATTCCGGTGCCCATCATCTGCCTCCGGGTCCATCATGATATCTAAATCACAGGTTGTATTGAATGCAACTCATTATTCCGCTCAATATTAATTTTCCTGCTGGGTTAATGGAACCTTCTTGCACCAGCACTTCAACTTTTCTGTCACAATTTTACTATTTTGGTTGAATAAATCACATTTAACACCCACTTGTTGTGTAAGTCATCATCATATAACATCTGATACATCCTGGCCCCAACTAAAGCTAACTTTGGAACCTGCTCCTGCCTTGGTGGGCTGCTGTGCGGAGCTGAGATATGTCAGTAGAGTACAATACATGAGTTTCATATCTAATAGAGAAGAAAGAGTTCAGGGTCGTATGGGCCATACATTCGAGGTGGTGTTTGCTAGCCATTCCTTAGCTTATGTGGCCCCCTGGTTGTGACTATGCAGTATGCCAGGCTGTATGTTAGGTAAGTTCTCACATAGCCTCTTACTGAAGACTTATTTACGACCAACATCAGCAACATCGACACGGCAAAACTTTTCGACTCATTCTTCAGCTTTCTTGCATCAGTCAATTTACTTCTATAATTTTATAAGTATGATATTTAATAGAAAATCAAAACTATCTGAGATGATGTGCAAACATTTCTATTCCTCCTAAAATTGCAGCAACCCTATTAACAAGATAATTAATCATTTGTATATTCAATATTGCATTAGTTTCTGGTATTATCTCATCTGTCACTATACCATCCCGGGCCTTGTTTGCGGGGAGCTCTTCCCAGCCCGTCCGACTCTGGAAGAGTTAACAATCCGATACGATTTATTATTTAAATAAATTATGAAGTAAGAGACAGAGACAGACAGCAACTTTATAATATTTAGAGTGCAAGTGTTTTTGACCTGGCTGTAACATGCTTACATAATACCCATAAGTCTAAAATACTATGTATTTTCAGAATAAATATGGATTCTAGTAATCCTAATTTTTAATATTTTTGGGTTTATCCACTATCAGTCTACGAACGGATGTGCAAACTATGAACGGATGTGGTCGTGTAAATTCTCTTGAGGTGCACATCTTCCAGTGAAGATCGCCACCATATTCAGTAGACAGGCTTAGAGCCCATGATCCACACTCAAGGATATTTTTTCACTTGAGGCGCTTTGTGGTGCTTGTTGTAATTAACTCATTTGCAAGTTTATTTGGGTGAGTAGCGAGCCTTATCTATCTATCTATTGGGGTTTGGTTTCCCCACTTAGTCCTGCTGTGGACCATTGTACGTGAGCCATATCGGCCGTCATTCTAACCAGCTGACTTCCCTCCAGAAGCAGATCAGTCCTCTCAGTGTGTTCAGGATATCTGTGAGTGAATTAGGTGTCCCTATTGTTTGCCTCCGTATTTTGGTAAAGCCTGTACACTCAAGGAGCACGTGCGGTACCGTTTCCTCCTCCTCCATGCATGTTCTGCATAGAGGACGGTCCGTTATACCTATCGTGTGGAAATGTTTATTCAGTGAGCAGTGTCCAGTGATGGTCCCTGCCACCATGCGTAGGCTGCTCCTATCTGGTCGCAGAAGGCGCCTGGTAAGTAAGTAGCGAGCCTTTTTTTGTACAATGGAATGGCAAACCGGATTTCTTCCTATAATGTGTTCATTTAATTGCTCATGGATTTCGGTCTTTCTTATGAACCATGGCACCCCTGCAACTGTTCTGAGTATGCTATTTTGAAGTCATTTGCCATTCTAACCCATGCTCCTGTGTCTACCTTAAGTGGTGGTTTTGCTGGTTGAGGCCTGTCATAATGATTTTGTGAATTTCCACAGCAAATAATTAGTTGCTCTCGTAGCAGTGAGTGAACTCAATCTTGATTCTAGGGTTAATTCGCAGCTTTGTTTCTTTTAGGTCGCGTGTTGCCCTGTTTAGAGCGGTTTTGTTTCCTGGGTGTCTACTCGTGTGCCACACACCTCGCAGACGTCGCTTTTCTTTAATTTTATTTTTGGTGATCAGGGGCACAAAAGTGTGTGGTCAGGGTAAGGAATTTGTGTCCAACAAGACACAAATTCCTTATCACTGTGTGAGGGTGTGCTTATCCGACATGCCTCTTGGATAGGATTAGTGATATTTTTTGATGCACAATCTACATCATCAGGGGTCTTCAAAACCACATTTAATGATATGTTTGTGTTGATATGCTCACAAAATGATTCCCAATCCGTGTACCTACTTGTTGCAAAGAGCATCTGGTTTTTCGCAACTTATTATAGTAGTAAGTACTGAAGGAGAGTAGCACAGGGGTGTGGTCTGGTCTGAAGAGCCGTCTAGTCACGATTCTACCTTAAAATAGTTTCGTGAAAGTCCCCTACCTATAAAGAAGTCTAGCAAATCTGGAGTTTTATTTGCGTCTGTGGGCCAGTATGTGGGCTCAGATGTAGTGAGAATTGACAGGTGATTCCTATCAATACTGTTTTTAAGTTGCCTGCCTCTTGTTGTGCTAGGTAAGTCGGGAGCCCCCAGTGGTTATGCTTTGCATTCCAGTCTCCTTCAGCAAAGAAACAACCGCCAAATTGTGAAAATAAGTCGGTAAACTCACACAACAACAACATCATAACATCTCTTTAATAACTAACATAAATAACATCTCTTTAGTAATTCGATATTTTGGGAGGCAGTAAACTGCAGCCAAAGAGAAATATCCACATTTATCTTCCACCGCAACAACTGTATCTTGGGTGTGGTTAACCTTGAATTCAGGCAGTAGGTGATGTTTAGTATTATGTCCATTTCCATCAGGGTGATTAACTTTATAATTATTATTAACTTTGGCACTTCTAACGCTTTGTTGGCAAAACTGCAGCTTTTCTTGTTTTGTTTTGACAGAACCCAAAGGTTAAAGCACATAATACTTCAAGACTTCAAGATTATGCTACATACTAGGATGTGTCATAGGACACATACCTACCAAACAAGATATCTGAACATGTCAAAAAGATTAGGTACTTAATATCCAATTGTATAGAGACAAACAATGAGACGTTTTATTTTATTTATTTAAAAAATTCAAAATCAATTTGAGCCAGCTTGGGATAGTTCTGTTATCATGTATCAACCTCCACGCAATATTTAATTGTTATTATGTTTGTTTCATAGCTCTCACTCGCCTCCTAGCATCATTGAAGGAAGTCCAGTCAGGTGGAGAAGATGTTGCATTTTTAAGTGAACTTCTGCAGTCTAAACAGCTTCATGCCCTTGTTCAAGTACATAACAAAATAGTGGCCAAAGGCAAAGATGATAAGTTCTATCCTCTTCTATCAAATGCCATGCAGGTGACTTTAGAAGTGTTTGAGCTACTCCATGATGTAGTATCAGTTTCAAAAGAATATGGAGAGCTTCTTAGCTTACTGCAGAAACCACATTTTCAAGTAAGTAATTTCCTGTTTTTCCTTGTATCCATTATCTAAATATTTAATATGTACAAAAAGAGGAGGTTGTGGCTAAATAATATCAGCCGAATGTGTCGAATTTAAAAGCTAAGCAATGCTTGCTTTTTTTTTTACAGTTTACATACCTCTTTTTAGATTTTTACTCCATGCCTCAGAAAGCATGTCAAGCTCTTGAGGGACCAAGAGCTTAATGTGCTTAGCAGCTGTCATTTGTACAATGACAGCTGTTGTTAAGGGTATTCAGAAGCCTAGTAACCTGACAGCAGCCTTACCAAGGGATATAGTGCTACCCACAAACTGGGTTGTGGAGGTCAGATAGGCAGACACTCCTTGTAAAATACTGGTACTCAGCTGCATCCGGTTAAAGTGAAAGCCAACTCCAACATACACATAGTTGTTAATAGGCTAAGCAGATTGATTGTACAGAAAATAGTACTCCACCTGCAGTGACGTGATAAGACCCAAGCACTCTTGACTAAATGTGCTGTATCCTAGAGAACCGCCTGCTGCACCAAAATTAAAACCAGCTGTTTAGCTATATTTTTTCCATATTGTTTGTTGATATCCTTCACTATTACACTGTTTATTATATGACTAAAGGTACAATAATTGTTAATTCTATATTACTCATGCTGGTTCCCTCATGTCAGTCCTTCCTTAGTCTTCTATATGTCCGGGTGGTCCGTAACACTTTACTCCAATTATCGTTGGCCAAGAAATGGTGCAAGGCCCTTGTTTACCAACACTACTTCCTGATAGATATGTCGCAGCCAACTAGCTTAATCACTAAATCAGCCGTTTAATTGGCAGGCTACTCTTTTCATTGAACAGCGCCGTTTAGTCAGCGGCCTAAGTAACATCCCGGCATTTTAATGACATGTCTAGCTGATAGTAGCAGAATAATACTTTCGTCACACGCTTACCTTATTCTATGAACGGTCTAAGCATCATTTACGTCAGAGTGAAGAAGAGTGGAGGTTTTTACAATGTACACCGCACAATTATGCAGATTCTTGACATTGAGAAATCCCTAGCCTACGCATGTCTGAGGGAATTACAATCTTATCACAGATAACCTTGGTTGCATCTGATGCCAGTTTATAGACACCTAACTTTCTGTCCAAGGCAAGCAGTTTACATTTAGTATACCTAAGAATATCAAAAAAGTAGGACAAAAGACAGTGATATAAATGATTGTTTTCCACATTTTCGTCTATACCAAAATTGGCCTGTGACATTCCCAGATAATAATAGGGTTAATAAAAATCTTTTAATATACCCTATCATATTAATCTTTCTAAACAAAGCTTGAGGAGCTCGTGGCTAAATTATAACAGTTGCACGGGGTGAACTTCAAGGTTAAGCAACGCTTGTCAATGTTTGTCTATGGATGGGTGACCATCTTAATATACCGAGACTCCTCCGTGATTCACACGGAAAGCACGTTAAGCCGTTGGTCCCGGCTGTCATTTGTAGAGAGATTCGGCAGTCGTAACGGATTGTCAGAAGCCAGAAAATTACACCAGTCTTGCCAAGAAGTACCGTGTTACCCATTTATTGTGTTGTGGAGGTCTGGCAGCCGCTCCACAATAACTGGTATTCGGCTGAATCCGGTTTGACTGGGAGCCGATCCTAATATAGTTGGGAAAGGCTAGGCAGATGATGAATAATCTTTTAAAAGAAGCAAACTTTCTGTCACCACCGCTTTTACTAACTGTACATGAGCAATCACACTTGAACAAAACTTCATGTTGATCGACTTGCTCAAGGATTCTGTGGTCTTGAACAAGTCCGTACGCTGTGTCATGTGAATTCATTTACAGCAGTGAGAACAGTTCAACTCCTCGGTGAAGACCAGAGTATTATTACTCTATCAACAGATTCAAAGCTGGAGCTTTGCATCCTTTGATAGAGTAATGATATTAAAAGATTCAATGCCAGGCAAAACCACACAAGGATCAAAGTGTCGCCAGATACATACTACCTACTTTTCTTTGTTTCATGTGAAATAGAACTTCCCAAACAAGGCTAGGTTATCAAATCTTGAGATGGGCTAAATTAAATTAATTTAGTTTTGAATTAAGTGCCTTATTCTGCAATAACTGGTTGGCGGGTTGTCTAGACAAGCTGAATTCACCATTCATATTATAATTGCAAATCTCAAATAATGTGACAGCTTAAATACATAGAATTGTAGGAATGGCAGGTAGATTTGTAATTTAATTTATAATACAAATTAAGTTGTGTTTTCCTCAGGCAATACTCTGCACTCATGATGCAGTCGCTCAAAAAGATTATTACCCACATCTGCCTGATATTCCACCAGAACTGGATGATGAAGAAGAAACTGTGAAAATTGTTCAATTAGTAAAAAGTGACGAACCTTTGGTAAGAATTAGCTTCGAATGTTCTACAATTTTATAGCAGATTTAAAGACAAAAAAACAGTGAATTCATTTAGAAATAGCAGCTAAATATAATAAATGAACACGATGCTCAGCAATATCCAAATAGTTTCAATTCAAATCATAAAGAGAACAGATAGGTGAAAGTGTTTGCTAATTTCATAAAAGTTCAGAAGCTAATTTAAAATGTAAGTAGAGTAGGTATGAAGCAGATGCATGGATCATCTTTCTACAAAGCAGTGTATCAAGGATTATGTAATATTAGTGAATAAAGTACCTACCATGTCATCACTTAGGGTAAATTGAAATTATTTTTTTATTAAAAGGGTGGAGCACAGAGTGCAGAGCCAATAGTGGTAAGTAGTGATATATGTTTAGTACTTATGCTACTCATTTGAATGCTTCCAATATTATTTTCCATCCCTTCCACATAGTGTACGTATACGCATTCACCTATTTTTTAATTTGTCTTTTTGATGTTCTTCTGTATTTGTTATTCTTCATCGTCACTGTGTCTTCAAGTTCAAGAATGATTAGCTGCTATCTCTAGATGCCGATGCAATTTGTATTGTGTTGTCCAGAACGACACTCATTTTTAAATGTTTTGTTTGTTACACTCCTACCCCACACAATACATCTTGCTTATTATTTTGATTATCAATCTGACCTATATTTGATTTTTTGCATAGCTCGCTTTTCCAATTGGTTCATTTTGACAAAAAGTATGTGTTTTTCCAACTTAGGAGTACGAAAATGTATAATCTGGAATGTACTACTATGTAATCTGAATAGCACCTACAAATAAACTTGAATTTGACAATACTATCGACTTAACATGGAGCTATGTATATTTAGACTCGTTCTGTACGATAGGGTGCTACAATTAAAACGGACGAAGAGACCGGGAAAATTGTGATAGCTCGTGTGATGCACGGCGGAGCCGCCGACAGATCTGGGTTGATCCACGCCGGGGACGAAGTTATCGAGGTCAACGGTATCAGCGTGGAAAACAAGACACCTGCCGACGTGCTATCGATACTGGTATGTCATTACCTGCCTCAGTAATTATGCATTTATTTGATTCGTACAAAATGAAGGACAACTAAATACCTAGTTTATATTGATTTCACAGCAAAGTTCTGAGGGCACTATCACCTTTAAATTAGTGCCTTCTTTTGGCAAAGGAGGCTCGCGGGAGAGTAAAGTTAGAGTTCGCGCCCTCTTCAATTATAACTCTTCGGAAGACCCGTACATACCGTGCAAGGAGGCGGGTCTGGACTTCAAGAAAGGAGACGTACTGCACATAGTGTCCCAAGATGACGCATATTGGTAAGTTTTTCAACACTGATAGTTAAACACATTAAGCGGTTTTTAACTGTCGTCTCTGTTTAGGTGGCAAGCTCGTAGAGAAGGCGACAGAGTAATGAGAGCAGGTTTGATTCCGTCGAGAGCGCTGCAAGAAGGTCGCATCATCCATGAAAGACAAACGGATCCGCAAACATTGGAAGGTGCGTTTGAGTACTTGGAGAATAAAAATTGTTTTCGAAGCTATCGCGAATGTTACAGAAGCGCAATTATACATACCTTTAAGTGAAAATAAATTTATTCTTTGTCGATTCATATGCATGTTGTGACGTTTCACTATCAGCTCATGATCATTATCATTTACCCATTTTGCATGCCCGGCACAGGTAAGCCGGCTCTTTGCAGTGTCTCCGTCACAAACTCGGACTGTGCTCCGAAAACTCCATGCTCACCAACCCCGACGGCCACCGCTCTGCTGCCCTGCAAGTCCACACCCAAAGTGAAAAAGGTTATATATGACATTACAGAAAATGATGATTTTGATCGTGAAATGATACCAACATACGAAGAGGTAGCGCGGTTGTACCCGCGGCCTGGCATGGTCCGACCGATTGTGTTGGTAGGTGCGCCCGGGGTCGGCAGGAATGAGTTGCGCAGGAGGCTTATTGCCACTGATCCTGAGAAATATGTTACACCCATTCCATGTAAGTTCAAACAACTTTTTATCTATAAAATCTGTACTAAAAGTTCCTAAAAGGGCCAGAGATTTTCCGGTTTATTGATAAAATTCCTATAAAATATTTTCAAGCGAATTTGCTATATAGTCATGAACAACAATAATGATTATTATTCTGCAACTAAAACCTTTTTAGTTACATCACGACCCCAGAAATCGAGCGAGCCAAACGGTAAAGATTACATGTTTGTTGCTCGTGAAAAAATGGAGCAAGATATAGCTGATGGGAAATTTATTGAGCATGGCGAATATAAGGGGAACCTATACGGAACCTCGGCGGAGAGCGTCGAAACCATCGTAAATTCTGGTAAGTAGTTTATGATCACGTAATTTCGAATGGTAAGTAAGTACCTACAAACGCAGTAGGTAGATACCTATGTAGACGCACGAACCCACCCGCGTGAAAGGCGAAAATGATGTAAAGGGACTTGCTCCTGGGGTAAAAAGTCGTATGTTCTATTCCAGGACATAGTCTGCCCGAGTTCTATCCATATCCGTTCAGTCGTGAACGTGAAGACGTGAAGAGGCAACAAACAGACAGACATACAGTCAGACTTACTTTTGCATCAATTCCTAATATTAAGTATGGACTAAGGTCCGTATTAGGGTGTTACTATACTACACCAATCAATCGATTGGTGTAGTAGCTTTTGCTGATCTACGGATACCGGGTCATCATCATCATCATATCAGCCGAAAGACGTCCACTGCTGGACATAGGCCTCCCCCAAGTGTCGCCACAACAACCGGTCCTGTGCGTCTCGCATCCATCGGTTACCCGCAACCCTCACCAGATCATCGGTCCACCTTGTGGGAGGCCTTCCAACGCTGCGTCTTCCGGTACGCGGTCGCCACTCCAAAACTTTTCGGCCCCATCGACCATCTGTTCTGCGAGCAATGTGCCCTGCCCACTGCCACTTCAATTTGGCGATCCTTCGGGCTATGTCGGTAACCTTGGTTCTCTTGCGGATATCATCATTCCTGATTCGATCACGCAAGGAAACTCCGAGCATTGCCCTCTCCATTGCCCTTTGGGTGACTTTAAGCCTTCTGATGAGGCCCATTGTGAGCGACCACGTTTCGAGTCCATAGGTCATCACTGGCAACACGCACTGGTCATAGACTTTCGTCTTGAGACACTGTGGTATGTGAGACGAGAAGATACCGCGCAACTTCCCGAACGCCGCCCATCCGAGTCGGATTCGACGGTTGACTTCCTTCTCGAAGTTAGCCCTACCTAGCTGGATACCGGGTGATAAACAATAAATTGATCAACGTCGATCGATATCGATCGACGTTGATCGATTGGTGTCTTAGCTTTGGCCGATCGAAGAAAGAAGTAGAAACTATCGATCGACGTCGACTAATCCATTCTAGTCTACCATCGATCGACGATCGATCGATTGGTGTGGTAACACCCTTACAGAACGAAACTGAAGAATTGATATCTTGTTCAAAACTACTATGACTAGTTTCGAGTCAAGTTTTTATTTTAATATGTTTCTCAGAGTTGAACGTAGTTCAGCTGAGTTTGGCTTTAGTCCACCGAACCCCAAGACGTGTTAATTTGTAATCACAAAGTGCGGTCGAGATCACACTTGAGCAATTATTTTAAGCTTTGGCAATTATGAGTTATTAAACAAAATAAATTGAAAACGGAAACTAGTTGACAGTTACACATCTCTGCTTGGGGCTCGATCTGAGTCTCAATGCAGCTGGGTAAGATTTCTGATAGGCTTCTGGAGCAACAAACTTACTGGTTTATGCTCAGGTACTGATTCTATACTTGAAAAGTGGTCAACCGAATGAAGATTAAACTGGACTTGGGGAATATTCTGTAATATTTACTCATATGCTCAGTGAAACTTAGCATAACCATACTTTTCGATTTGACAAAATCACGCCGATATGAGTGAATTTAAAAATAGCTGTTTCTTACCATTAGGTCGCAAAAACTGCTGGGCTGAGTACGTATGTAGTGTGTGTGGATGACATCATAACTAATATTTGAAATTCGAAAGTGAGCTTATTTCTTACGCCTAAATCGTGGAATCGATTTCGATGAATTTTCATACGGTGATGTAATAGATAGTATCTTGAAGACGGATATAGATTACTTTTTTTGCGAAAATCTATATTAACTCAAGCGAAGCCGCGAACATAAGCTAGTTATGAAATTTTAATACGATGTTCGTTTGCAGGTCGCGTTTGCGTGCTAAGTCCTCACTGGCAGGCGCTGAAGATGCTGCGCACTCCTCGGCTGCGGCCCTACATCGTGTTCATAAGGCCACCCACACACGAGCGCCTGGTCGCCACACGCACGGCTGCCAACGCACGCTCCACCTTCGACAAAGAAAGCTCCCGAGCTTTCACAGTAAGTCGGACACGTTTTATGTTAACAGTAACAGGCTGGCTAAAGTGACAGGATTTGCCATCAATTTTCCTTTTCCCAACTATTTTGGTCTAACCGGATGCAGCTGATTACCAGTATTGTAGATAGAGAGACGCATATCTCACCTCCACCACCCCGTAACTGGATAACACGATAGCTCTTGCCAAGACTTGTTTTTGATTTGACCAACAGTTTAACGAGCTTTTCGAGGCTCGGAGGAATCTCGGTATGCTAAATGAGCACCCATCCTTGGACCGACCGCAGCGTTGCTCGGCAAGGATTTGCCATCAACGGCACGGTGTGCCTTAATGCTATGTTAATTCTACGACATTTAAAACAAATTTAATTCACCTACTTGACAGTTTTTTGTGGTCCTAACTCGTGAACAATTGCACAGCACAATTGCCACAGAACAAGCTAGCAGTTGCCACAGGGGCCCGGAATTAATAGAATAGAATACACCATATAAGCTACAGAAAATATAGATGAGGAAGACATTACATAGGGTGACACAATGGGCGGCCTTTTCAGCGATTTTTTCAAGACAACCTTTGGATGGATTTTAAAGAGAAAAGGAAATTAAGTACTGTAGGTAGTCTTAAAATTATACAAACGTTTCTGTCTCATGTTAAGTCTGGTTTCCTTGTCAGCTATGATAATGAAAAGGGAATATTCACTCCCTTTTCATTTATTTCACCTGACACACTACCAAAAAAAAGCCTAAAAATTTGAAAATATATATTTCCTTTGCGATTTTTTTTATTCCTTCCAATCATGAATGTAAATTACTTGTCAATTTAATTACTAACAGAACTTTAACTTGGCATTTACCGCTAAAGTCTTAAAATGTTCAGTATAATAAAATTGACTAAGTATGTCACAAAACCCGACAGCTAAAACGACTACATATTAAAAAGTTCCAAACAAGTCCCTGTTCAAGCAGTCTGACGCAGTTTCTTGAAAAAAAATCGTTTTTTTATTTCCTACATTTTAGTCATGATCTGCCTTATCCTTGTCCCACTATATTGGGATCGGCTCCCAGTCAAACCGGATTACGCTGAATACCATAATTTCCTACATTTTAGTGAGTTACGTTTTTGGAATCGTCTCCTCGAGGCATTTATTATTGATACCCCATTTGATAGGTTTTAAAGAAAATAAATTTGAAGCCTTGGTGCCAAAAATCAGCCATTTTAATTTTTATGTACCTACCCACGCTCATAATCAACACAAATCTAACGACACCTCTCAAGCTAAAATCCATCAAGCCGTTTTGACTACAGAGTGTGCCAAATAAATACAACGTGTAACAGAATAACCACAATATCACATAACGGGTAATTGTACTCATCATTATGAACTACTTTTACTGGGACCAACACTGTAATCTCGAAGAAAAAATCGGCTGCCCCATACGATTTCGATTTTCAGTGCGCGATTTCGGGGTTGGTCCCATAGTGAAAGTTGTTCATAATGATGAGTACAATGATCCCTTAAGAGGTATTGCGTTTATTCTGTTACACGTTGTATACATAAATACACATACACTCGAAAAACATAACCCTCCTTCTGGCGCAGTCGGGTAAAAATATAAAGACTACCAATCGTCTTTATGGTTCCGCAACCGGTTTACGGTTTTTTTTTTAAATTTAATTTTAATTAAGAATTAGATTGGATTAGTCGTTATTGGTCGGTGTATCCTACAGTTTGGCCAGTTTCCTTATGCAGTAATTAACGTGTCCACAGGAAGAAGAGTTCTCGGATATCGTGCGCTCATCCAACCGCATCAACTTCCTGTACGGCTACATGTTCGACGAGGAGATCGTGAACGACGACCTGCCGGCCGCGCTGTCACTGCTGCTGAAGACGGCGTGGCGCGTGCAGTCCGAGCCGCTGTGGGTGCCGGCCTCCTGGCTCCAGTAAGATCAACGTCCCACAACGTTCTACTCTCAACCCTTTCACTACTAGTCAAACCTACGCTGCAAATGTTCATAGAATCATCCTTAGAATAATTCTAGCACCAATGTACAAGTAACGAGATTTTTTGGAAATCCTGTAAATATTGTGAAATGTAGTCAACTAGGATTATTTAGCCCAATGGTGTACAATATTATCATGTATATTTTGTTATAAAAATATCATGTTTAGTTTAATTATGTTCGAAGCAATATATTTGTGTGGTTCCTTAACAGAGAAGAAAAGCCTTAAATATTATTATATTTTTGCTTAATAGAATATTATTATTACGAACATGGCTTCGCAAAATAGATTAAGATATTTTATTAGAAAAAGTTGTTAAACGCATATCATAGGATTGTTTTGAGCAATAAGTTACTCGAGCGACTGTTCATATTTGCATGCTTCTCTTGCATATTATAGACCGGTGACTAGTAAGAAAAGAGTGTACTTGTAAAATGCTGGCGATAATCATATTCTAAAAAAATATTAACTTTGTCTTAGTCGAGTAAAATAATCCAATAAACCTGAATACTGCCTTATTACTTATGAAAAATGATTTAATGATCATTTAGACGAATTAAAATTAATCAAATCCGTATATATATCGATGTTCAAATTAGTTAGTAAAATATACGCTTTTACCTTCTGCGAATTATTAAAAAACAGTCGGTCTATTTATAAAATAATTAACTTATATAATTATTAATTGGCTGTATTAATTGGTCACCCTGCATCTTTGAGGGAGTAATTAATTAAAATGGTTGGTTACATTAGGTTCGCCTTCGGGAGGCCGCACATTGTCTACATCGCTTCACTAACAGGCGGTCATGAAGTCGGCTAGTCGCGCCTCACATGTATACACTATCCACAAGTGTTTTAGCCAAGAAAATATCAAGCTATTGTTTTTCCAATAGAAATCAATAGGACAGGATCTTCTGTAGTTTGTGCAACCTTTCGGCATGGAGATGGCTGCACAAACTGAATGCATGAGCAACCTTCATGCATCCAGTTTGTGCAGCCATCCGTTGTTAACTTAAGATGCGATAAACTGCGTGCAGCGTAATGTGAACACAACCGTGGCGCTCGCCTTCTTCCTTACTTTTTGTGGCAGTCGGCGTGTGCACAGACTACGCAGTACAGACCCACATTCCCTTTTTTGCTTAGCTACAGATCTTTCAAAAGAAATTTTCGGTTGCCTACGCTACTTAAAAAGACCGGCGATATTTACATAAACTTGCCTCCATCAACTTCCTTTTTTTTCAGCTTTTTCGATTTCGAATAGTATTTTTACGAATAAGTCAAAAACAATTGTTTTTCAAATGAAGCTCTTTCATTATAATGTTATGATGATTTGATTCACCCCAATTTGAAATAGCAAACCAACCTTTTTAGTTCCTATACCTAACAATAAAAATTACAATATTTTTCAACAAGCTTTGTTATTAACAATTTTACTAATATGAAGCGGAAGCGTTTATGAACTTGACAGAAAGGCTGACAGACAGGAGCCTTTAAATACAGAACTCTAGAAATAATAAAATGTGCAATTTTTGGTCATAACAGCAATGCTGCTTCACTTCGTGATAGTAGACAACGTGCGGCTAGCCGACCTGTTGTTCATAATAATGAGTAGGTAAATTGACTCTTTTCAGATTTTGCGTTTTATGTGTTACAGCTTGTATACTTCATTTTATCCTTATGCGACAATAATCACAACTGTTGTAACTCCGGTGTTCACTTCAACGTCTATCCTTCGAACAGGATAATAAATAATATGAATATAATTGTAAGCAATAATGTATTTCATAGATATAGCGCAGCTAATATAGCGCAGCTAACGGGCTTAATCAGCCGTTTAATTGGCTGCATAGCCTTTTCATTTAACAGCGCCGATTAAATAGCGGCAGCGACGGAAATAACATCCAGCCAACGCGACTAATACAACATTAAAATGAATGTGCTGGCTGGATGCTTAGGCCGTTTATAGAATAGGGTAAACGTAAAAATATTTAATTTTGGGAGTTCTAAATTAAATCAACAATCAATTTCAACATTTTAACCTCGACGGTGGAGCTCCGGCTGCTATATCTGTCTGCAGAGTTCAAAGGAATCTAACCTGTCCGTGTCCGGGTGCCTTAAACTCCCTGTGCCCTATGTTCCGCAACTTGGCTAGGCAAGTCATTAATCGATATTGAGCCACGTGATTTTCCTAGGTGTGCAATTAAATGCCGGGATGTAACTTAGGCTGCTGATTAAACGGCCAAAAACGCTGTTCAATAAAACGGCTGATTAAGCTAGTTGGCTGCGACAGATATATTTTAATCCATTCTGGTGTACGCAACGCTTATGTTTAAATAAAAGCAATATTTGTAATTTTATTTAGAGTTGTACGTCGATTGAAGTTATTTATTGAAATGTTTAGTGATGTTGATTACTGAATTAGTTTGTAAGTTGATTGTGCACGCGACGCTGGACAGCGACGTCGTGTGAAGCGGCACAGGTACAGGCAACTGCACTTCCAATTGACCACATGATAATTAAATAAAAAGCACTGGTGTCATGCTTCATTAGTATCGTTTTGATACGAATGGAGCGTGACATCAGTGCTTTTTCTTTCACTCAAATTCTAAATATTGACTCAACGACGATGTTACAAAACTTTTAGATTATTAGTTCTATAAACTTAGGTAAATTAATTCTAAAAATGGAGTTCCGTTTTTGTCAGTTGACTACGGAACTCTAAGGATAAGTAAGTAATTATAGAGTGCTAACCCACTAAACCTAGATAAGTTATTTCGCATAATAATTTACTCCCGAAATAAGATAAGTTTGCGCGACTAAGACAATGGGATAATGTTGTGCACGACTAGGGACATGTGTCCTATGTAAATAATGTCAAAGATAAATGATGACTTTGCAATGTGGAAGTCGACGCAAGGAGAAAATACAGGCAGTCGAGATATCGCGATAGTCTGATTCCATAGTTGGGATGTATGTGCTGTATTCACTCTTCTTTTCTCTTTTCACCTCGTATAAGTTTTGACAGCTGTAAATGGCTAAGCACCAAATGGCTTTTATGAGAGAAAAATGAATAGTAAAAATCATTTTTAAAATATCGGCTCAACATTAAAACTGTAATATTGACAGACTGCCTGTATTTCATTACGGATTGTTCGAAAACATTCTAAAACAGTACTAAAATATAAATAGATAGTTCAATAAGAAAACAATAAGTAGTCCGCTTAACAAGAAATTATTTACCTAATATAACAAAGTATATTATTATATATAGACAGAATTTATTAATCTGTAATATTCCCGTTGGTCCTGTTAAGACTTAAGTAAATGAAATTCTCAAACATTTGGTAAATGTATCGTGCTTTTTAATGTATTTGTCCACTGGTACCACATAATATTCTAAAATACAAATAAATAGTTCAATAAGATAGCAATAAACTAGTCCGCTTAACAACAAATTATTTACCTACTATAGTAAATTATATTATTTAGAGACAGAATTTATGTATCTGTAATATTCCCGTTGGTCATGTTAAGACTTAAGTAAATGAAATTCTCAAACATTTGGTAAATGTATCGTGCTTTTTTATGTATTTGTCAACTGGTACCACATAATATTTATAATATCTATCCTGCATTTGAATACTTGAAGCAGTATTATTATTAGAATATAAAAAACGCTTTTAAAGTACTAAAATTTAAATGAGGTTTTCACCAACACTGGGCGACCACACTACCACTTAATGTTATGTCTAAAATAGAGCCTTCTGTGTTGCACTGCGCAGCAGTGAAAAATAATTATGAATTTAAGTGTCGCTCATGTTAGTGAAAACAGGCAATTATAATTATATATATATATACATATACTTATTATTGATAGGCATGTGCTTGACCACTATCTCACCTGATGGTAAGCGATGCGATGATATGTAGGATTTCCACCGAGTGGGCTGCCCCGGAGCGTTTTTGCATAGTGTTGAAGGAAATTGAAGTGATTGTGAAGTGTTTAGATGTCAATTTGCATGCAGTTTAAATAACAAATGAACTCGTTTGGGTCAGCACGCATTCTGCAGTAGCCTGTCGGCTGCCATGCAAGATTGGCATCTAACTGCTCCTTGGTCGATAAATTTTCATTGACATTCCAAAATGCGCTTCGTCGTGGCCCGCTTAGTGGAATCCCTACATTCGTGCTGATATCAATCTTCTTGATTGTGATTATATTTTTGCTGATGTTTCCTTGAGTGGTGTTAAATGGAAGATACATAAATATTATAATTTTAAAACTACTACTATCTGTTAAACCCATATTTTTCGTTTTGATTTTATGAAATACGTTTGCTAACAGAAAAGGGGATTTGACAGCGTCCAACATGCAACTTTACACCCGGAGTTTAAAAAAATGTCTGATACGGCGAGGTAGTCCTTTTAGTATTTTTATATTATCAATTTTTTTTTTTCGAAATTCTTTAATCCTTCCGCCAAATTACTATTACTAATAGTTATTATTATTTTTTCTCTGACAAATAGCTATAGGTTAATTTAAATTAAATATAATTTCACATTCTTCAAGAAGCTATAATAATGATGGATAACCTCGCCTTAAAAGGGCAGATATTCTTACTTTCTAAAAACGCAATAATGTCATGACTGATATTCCCAATAGGAGGCCTTAATGAACGTCATAATATTAAAATAAAAAAACACAGCTTTGTTAATTCCGCACTCCTTAAGAATACTCGATTAAGTATGTACATTGTCTAAGCGTAATTGTTATTGTCTTTGCTAATAGGTATTTTAACGTACATATTTTATTATATCTTAGATATCTCAGTATAGTGTTCGTTAAAATAAGTAATAAATTGCATCAAATATTATAAATGTACTGATGTAATTTATAAATGCTAATGTTGTCTTTCCTTGTATGTAGCCAATTTCTCTTTTTATTTATTATAGTTATCATTGTGACCTGAGTTGTTGATAATTTGTTGTTGATAAATTCTGTACCTTCATTCATTGTTCTAGTCGAACCTAGTCACGAGGCGAGGATGTCAGCCTGGCAAATAATTTAATTTTAATGATTCATTATTAGTTCTAGTTGATATAGACTGAAACATTATGTTATATAGCTAAAGGCTAGCTAGTACATACTAAGGAGTTTCGAAGAGATTAATATCCACACCAGGCGTTTACTTACTACACTACATTCTACTAGTCGGATTTACCTTTTAGCTACCTTGTGTACAGCCGGTTTCTGAAAAGCCACTTTTGGCACTGGGTTATTGCAAAAACTCTGTGTTAATAATTTGTAAACAGAAGATTTCAAGTACCTATCCGTAACCTGCCGAGAAATTTGAACTGGCGCACAGCACAGTCTGTCTACCTATATTTGTGTTAATGTTTGCAAGAGTGTGGCAGTCTATTGGTTATTTTAGTGTTGATAACCTGCCAGTAACCGGTTCATATTGATCTAAAATAAAACAATTCTAATTGTGTAGGTAACATTAAATGTCATACTTATGCTTATTACCAACTTTCTCGATTTAAAAGATTATAATAATGTATCTAAAACAAAATTTGGGATTATAATAAAATGTTAACCCAAACGAAATGCATTACTCAAAAGTCTGAATATACAAAATGGCAACTTGCCCAATGTAAATAATTATATTACGGTTAAACGTAGTTTTAATTTAAATATGTGTACCTATGTACATTTGTCGTTTATCTTTTGTGCTTTCAAAGCATACAGATCTAATAAAATACACATACAATATTATATACAAATACAGATATAATATTTAACATAGGTAAGTAAACAATAAAATTAGTTCGTTGTTGTATATGTGGCGCACTTATCACCGTTTCTGCATGATCAGCCAGTTTATAGGTTTTCAGTAATCAATACCAGATGATATTTGACAGACATCCAGTCTTTTAAAATACATTCTGTTTGTTGTCGCTGGAGCACTGAAGCTTTCGTAAAAAGGATGATGACCCTAGCCATAGTGCTGGTCAGTAGAAGCTTTTCCGCAGTCCCGCGCCATTGCGTGCTTTAATTAGACACAACCATCACAACGTTAACATAATTATACTCTTTGCATACCTAGTATAATAATGTACCTCACCTACTAATTTATTGGGCGACATAGTATGATATACTCAAATCTGGGCCTAACGTAAAAAGTAAATTTAAATATCATTATAATAGGGGAAGTTACAATTCTGATTGTTAGTGCATAACCAACAAGCGTTTTACGCGCGTATATTTTAGGCGCACCAAGGTACCCCGCATTTCTGGACAGATGCAATGATGAGCATAGCTAAGCAAGTGAACCGTGCGAATGTATACGGAATTTATAAGTAGATCATAGAACTCAACTACGCGCGTAAAACGCTTCATCTGGATGAAGTCTTAAGTGTCTCTCTCCGTGTACTCAATATATAAATGTCTGCTATGCGATCTTCGGGTTTATTTTGATATTGGTTCGATTTATTGTCACCTGCAGGCCCTCATCCCCCGTGGCCACAAGCTCACGCGGCATAGTGCTCGAACATGTGTTAACTATGCATTTTATGAAGGTTGATTTTAATTGAATACTAAAAAAGTCTGCTAATAAATCGAATACTTACTCAGTGGTGATTGATAACTTAAAGCATTGACAATAAATGTTACAAAACCAAGAGGCTCTTCTGCCGAGTAGTTAACAAACAAATAATATTCATCAGACACACTGGATTGTGTAACAAGAGTTATGAAATATACCTATAACTTGTTATATTCAAATTCGTAACAAAACAACACAAGCTAATAAGTATTTAGAGAAATAATATCGTAAATATTACGAGAGCAGAAATAGCTAGCAATAGTAATCTAGATGTTTTTATGAAAGTTCGTGAGTGGTTACTACCATTGGTTGTAGTGGTGCATAGTAAGGATATCGAAACTAGTCGCGTGGAGTTATTGTGTTGTATTGTCCATGTATTATTAGTTAGTTATAATTATACATTGCCGGTAGTTACGGTATGACAGATTTTTAAATGACGACGTGTTTGGGTAAAGAAAACCCTTCTTTCATAAATTATGTGTTCACAAAAACCTAATATTAGGTAGGTAGGTACTTGCCTCGTCTAAATAATAACGTGTTATCTAAAAGTCGTCAAAAATAATTTAGTTTCACCATTTATGAATCCTTCAATATCAGTAGGTTATGCGTACTTACTTACTTTTCTCACATTGATTTACTTTTCTAGTAATAATACCTACGTTACATAAAATGTACCTACTCTTTGATGGGAATGTCTAGCCATATTAAGACATAGTTCTGGTTTCACTTTTTGTAATCCAGCATCATAAGTTCTCAATTCGTCTGTATATATATTATAATATTCAGAAAATGTAGTAAAGATCATGTTTAAGGTGTAACCAAATAACTTAAATAAATGGTAATGAAATTAAACTATGTTTTGTTATTTATCGATGTCCGTGACTACAGCAGGACCACCAACCCCAATCGCTTCCATATTTGGTAAATAATTAGTACTCAATTGGTACTAATTGGTACTCGAACCACAAAATTGGTACCTCAGCTCAGTACTTTTCGAGAAAATCGACTTTGAAGGTGGCCCGGCGGTTGTCACGCTCCTTTCGGCAGGACCATGAGCGCAGAAAAAGGGGGCATGCTACAGCTATTTTAAGTAGGTATACGGAAACATTTTATGTAAGTATTTACCGAAACGTGTCCGTTTTAATGGTGCGCGGCAATGACAATTAAAAAAAAAAACCATGCCAAAATTTTGTAAAATTGATTATATACCAAAACCATCAATTTGTCAAAGCTATGGTTAAAAAGTTATAAGGGTTTGAACGTGGCCGCGCCATTGAAACGCGGCGAACCGCGCGGCCACGGAGATGTTTAGAGCTAGTTCAGCCGGTCGATTCTGTCGACATCTCACGGTGTTCATCTAGGCGGAGTGAACGACAATACAGCTGTCATTCCATCTTATTTGTATGGTTTGACAACTCGCCCGTCGTGCACCCTGTCCAAGTGTTCACTTCGACATGTTTACAGAATCGCACTGCAGACACGGCGGGAACCGCGCGATTTCAGAATCGCATGGAAATCGCGCGAGTCAACTCAGGCAACTCATGGAGCTATTTTCACCCGCAACCGCCGTGGTGGAACTGGTTTTATTTCTAAACTCACGAGACCGGTTATTTGCGCGACGCAGCCGTCGCGGTTGCGATCATCGCCCGCAGATTTCTGTACCCCCCGCCCCCCGTCGGCCACCGCAGTCGCCCGCCAACCGATCGCACCACCGCGCATACCGCGGGCGTAACTCGCGTCGTGAGTTGTGCTTTTAAAAAAATTAACATAATTGTACAGCGTGTAAGGGACATCGACGCGCAAACGAATACCATGGATCCAAGACATGATTCTGGACCCCCCCGCGATGGAATTTTTCGTCGGCTATTTCCTCATTTTTTAATTTTTTTCAGGCGTTTTTTTTACTGACTGTTCATAATAGTTATTCTTACCCAACCCAATGTGATTTTTTATAAAAAAATAGTTAAATCACTACTTTCACTAAAAAAAGCAATGTAAATAAAACTAGAATTAGGCATCTGTTCAGCTGTTTTGTTGCAAAAGGTCAACGCATCCTGCCTAATAGCAAAACACTAACTAACCCATGTGTGTAGCTTCTAACATACCGTCTAGAAAAGACATTTTTCATGTGTAGTCGATAAACCGATCATTAGCGAGATTAATGACTTCTACAATTTGGTTAATGACATTAAGTGTAGCCTTTTCGTGAAGTTTGCGTTACGATGTCCCTAACACCCTGTATATCCAAATTCTACAGAAGCTGCGGGCCCAAGGCGGGCCCACAACCGCGGCGGACGGGGGCGAAAATCGCTCCGTGAGTTCTTAGCCTAAAACTAAGCGTTGCAGAAATCTGAAAA
This sequence comes from Melanchra persicariae, assembly GCA_947386135.1. Classification (NCBI taxonomy): domain Eukaryota; kingdom Metazoa; phylum Arthropoda; class Insecta; order Lepidoptera; family Noctuidae; genus Melanchra; species Melanchra persicariae. The sequence continues at coordinate 14,039,640 of OX376643.1, read as the reverse complement.
GGTAAACAACAGATTGAATTCCTAAAAATTTTTAAAAATATAAAAACAATCCTGGGTTTAAATTTTAGGAGCTGTAAGACTAAAAACCCCATGGCCGCGCCATTGAAACGGTGAAAAACACGTTTTCGCTGATATCTCGCTGAAAAAGCATCGCAGACGTCTGAAGTTTTTTGTAAAATCCAGATTTGATTTTGTCGAAACTATAAAAATACAACAAAAAATCCTAGGTTTATATTTCAGGAGCAATAAATCTAAAACCCATGGCCGCGCCATTGAATCGGTGAAAAATACGTTATCGCCAATATCTCGCTGAAAAAGCATCGTAGAGGTTTGAAGTTTTTTGTAAAACCTAGATTTGAATTTGTCGAAATAGACCGTAATGCACAAAAAAGTCCTAGGTTTACATTTCAGGAGCTGTAGTAGGTACCTACGGTCGTGTTTATCTTCCGATGAAAGTGAGTGATAGCGGGATCTTTTTTTGTAAATAACACCTATGAATATGTAGAATTACCGGATATAACGCAAAAACAATGTTTTTTTCATCACTACATAGTATAAAACTATTGTCGCTGTCGCTGTCTGTCCGTCCCTATGTATGCTTAAATCTTTAAAACTACGCAATGTATTTTGAAGCGGTTTTTTTAATAGCTAGAGTGATTCAAGAGGAAGTTTTATATGTATAATACATGCATAATTGTAGAGGAACACTGATAAATTTAGAGGTTTCTAAAATGTGATGTCGTAAATAAACACATTTTTTTGCGCTTACATTGCAAACGCTGGCTGAACCCCACGAGATAAATCAAAATAAACTACAGTATTGTACACCTTAAAAAGGTCAACAAAAAAGTCCGCGATGGTATATGTCTATCTCTTAAGGATAACCCACAATAACCATTTTTTATCCTTTACATATTACGGGAAAAATTGGCTTATTTACGAAGTGATTTTAAGCAATACCTACAGCATTAATCCTTATCCTTAAATACATTGTCCATTTAATATAGATCAATATGGCCCTTTACAGCATTTAATTTAAATGAATATTTCCGAAGATATTATCTATACACCTACTAATATTATAAAGAGGTAAAATTTGTAAGTTTCTAAGTTTGTAAGTTTGTATGTAGAGGGTAATCTCTGGAACTAATGATCCAATTCTAAAAAAAATTTCACTGGTAGAAAGCTACATTATTCCTGAGTGGTATAGGTGTAGGGTAGGTGTAGGGTAGGTGAAGGGTAGGTGTAGGGTAGGTGTAGGGTAGGGGTAGGGTAGGTGTAGGGTAGGTGTAAGGTAGGTGTAGGGTAGGTGTAGGGTAGGTAGGTAGCCAGTTGACGGGAGCGAAGTCGCGGGAGACAGCTAGTAGATTTATAATGCAGGAACATAGCGGTGCGGCGGTACCGGCCCGGCCGGCGCGGCGGCGCGTGCTTTGGTGCGTTGGTTGCGTGCGTGGTTGTCCTGTTATTTTATTAAGAAACCCTGAACCCACTTAAACTTTGCAATGGTACGCGTTTGCTGGTAAAATCACTAAAAACGTTCATAATAGAGTGCACAATACTCACCGGATGTGGTACCAGAGAAGACGTAATAATTCCCCGAATTCCTCTGCTACCATCAGACTTACCGTTCCAATTTAAATTTACATTTTCCGGTAAAGACATCTTTTGCAATGACCATTAATAAATCGCAGGGTCAAACTTTCAACATTGCTGGCTTAGGTTTGAGCGTATTTATTTTGTAAGTAGGTTAAACATAACACTTTTACACGTCAATATTTTTTGGTCATTTTAAGCTAGATGAGGCCGGTGTTTCCTAGCTGACTACCCTGAGAAGAAACACCGAATCAAACTCAGAGGTCACAGTCTCTTTTGAAGTCCATACAAATTGTACTGGTCAAATCATACGAGAACCATGTAGGTTAATGTCTGAGGTGGCCTTTTGAGGAAAGTGCCTCACAGATTTGAGTGGACCTGTCCAGACAGTGCAAGCATTTGTCAGTTATTGTGGAGCTCAAACTTAGATTTGACGAACAATACCAAAGTAAGGACATTTGGGAAGGCCGCATAAAAAAAATCTCAAACTGCCAGACATTGTTGACTAACATGAAATGGACCCCTATCATAGCGATCTGCATGGTCCCCACATTCACAATACGATATGAGTATCATGCAGATCAGTGTCTGAAATGGTCTTTTGAGGAAAGAACCACACAGATTTGAGTGGACCCGTCCAGTCAGTGCAAGCTTTGGTCAGTAGTCGAGTAGCTCAAGTTAGAACCAAAAAGGAGCTCAACGAACCGACGAACATGCCAAAGAAAGGACATTTGGGTAGGCCGCAAAAGTACTCAAACTGCCAGACCTCTTCAAAAATATTTCAAAGAAGAAGAAGAAGTATTCCAAAGAAGAGAAAAATAAGAAGAAAATAACCCACATAGTCCCCATATTCACAAAATGAGTTAAATAATAAAATATAATACTTTACAAAGTAAGTATTCATGTCAAACATAATAAATTGAAAAAAAAAATAAATAAAAATAATAGTTATTTGTTATACAAGAGTGCAAAGTTGCTTTTTAACCGCGTGTTCAATTTTGATGACCGAGCAAGCGAAGGATTCTAAAATTGAATCACGAGCGCAGCGAGTGATTCAAAATTAGAATCCTGAGCGTTAGCGAGGGAATCAAAAGAGCACGAGGTGAAAAATCTTTGCACTCGAGTGCAACACGTAACTTTTCTTTCCACCTCAGCGAGGAAATGACTAAATGCAAAAAAAAAACGTTTACAATCACAAGATAGGTACACTTTTATTTCAGTTTAGGTATTAATTACTACATTATGACAGGTAAGTATTACAGAATAATCTTTAAATTATAACAAAATAATACTAAGGTATAAATAAGAAAATTTTAAAGTAACGTTGCTACAGTTATTTAAATTGAGTGTAATATTTTTGTTTGGTACTGTAATATTGGTGTTAGTCACTTGTGTACTGTTTTTCAGTAAACTATGTGTCATACTTAATAGTTGTACCGATTCATCGGATTCCCTTGGCGTGAATGTTGGAGAGAGAGGGAGATGGTTAGGTGTTTCATAACGGCTTATTTTTGATGTAGAAGGGCCAGTCCAAGGATCCGATTGAGGCTCTTTCAGTGTAATGGCTCCTACGATGCCTTCACATATTTTAGACTTATTTTGGATGGAATCCTCTATGTATCCCTCTACAACTGCATTGGACTTCCAGCCTCCGTGGCGCTTAAGGGACAGGAGATCAGCTCCGGAATCAGCCAAAAGTGTGGCTGAAGTTCGTCGGAAACAATGACCCGTGTACAACAGGGGTTCTGGAAGTTCAAGAAATGTTGCTATTTCTCGTGGGATACTGCCAATTTTATTAGTACCCATAGGCTGTCTAACACACTTTCCATTGCGATACTGTAGAAAAAATCGATTGATTGGAGTGTTAGGCGGGCGTAAGGCTTGATATTTCTCAACAATCGTTACGTATTCCTTGCGAATGGCGAAGTTGTGGTCTCTTTTTGTCTTTGTATTAGGTAAATTAATTAAAAGTAAGTCATCTGAATGTTTCTTAATGTTTTTGACATTAAGTTGTGTTAGTTCATTAGTTCGACATGCTCCGTTTATTCCAATAATAAGAACAACCTGTAACGTAAAGAGTATTGTAGTAGATAAATGAAAAAAAAATGATATGAACGCATAATTATGCCTATCAACATCTACTAAGTATACTATTTAATTGAGATTAATAAACTTAAGTAGATACTGAATGTACAACTGACTTACTTTTGCCGCCAAATATACGGAATCGGGTGCTTCGTTAAGAAACTTTTCAATATCAGATACTGTGAAAACCTTCGATTTTTTTGGTTGATGACCAGATGAGGCTCTTTTTAAAAATGCCACTAATTTAGGATAGGTATCGATATGTATGTCTTTTTTCATCTTTATTGTTGCTTTTAGCATCGAATACGTACTCCATAGAGTGCTTGCTTTCTTGTTCTCGGATAATTCTATAAAATATGCCAGCAAAACGTTTTCTGAGAAAGTTTTGGCTCCTTTTGCTAGTCGCCACGTGTTGAACATATCGTACTGTTTTAAATACTTCTCGCGTGATTGTTGAGGGAGAAAGCTCATTTGCGCATTATTAACAGTTTCAGTCAATTCTGTTGGCGTCAAACAAAATTCCTCGTCGCTAGAATCACTCATTTTAGTTTTTTCACTTGTTTTCAAGTTTCTTGTTTTTAATATAAGGTTTAACAATGACGTGAAAAAATGCCGCGTAAAGAACCGCGTACAAAGCAAATTGAAAAAAGAACACCAAGGAGGTTCCGAGTCTGAGTTTTTAACAAATTAAAAAAAAGTTGTATGATATATTCGGCACCATAGAGGTAGCAGTAAATAGGTTTAATGTTTTTTTTAATTAACAAACTTAGTGCACACGATGTTCTAAATTCAATTTACTTTATCCTCTAGAGAATAAAAACGGCTTTTCCACTCAGATATTGAAGATTAAAAATACTCTTTCCGAGATGGTGGGATGAAAAATATATTACTTTACAAAGTAAATATTCCATGTCAAAAATAATAAAAATAGAATACATAATATAGAATATAAAGTAAACATTCATGTCAAAATTTACAAACGAGATGAACGAAAAGTAACAGGTAGCTTAAAAAAAAATTACAATGTCTAAAAATTAAAAAGGTATATTGGATAAATGTAATATTAGGCCATGTACATCATTGAAGCAGCTCAATCTCAAGCCTTTTTGTCTTCAAGACAGTCTTTAATTGTGTAAAAAGCTATACGGCATTGCTTACGTTTTATAAATAATTTGAACTTATTAATACTAAGGTCTTGAATATGGCTAGGGAGTTTATTTTAAAAACGTATACATTGGCATCTAAATGAACCACCTATTTTCTTGAGCCTGGTTTTAGGAATGACAAAATTGTGTTTGTTCCTAGTATTTACGTTATGGATATCACTGTATCTTTTAAATAGATTAATATTTTTATGTGCATACAAAAGATTTTCATAAATATACTGAGAGGGCACAGTCATTATATTAATCTCTTTAAATTTGTCTCTCGGGGAGTATTTGGGACTTAATTTATAAATTGCACGAACAGCCTTAGACTCTCTTAACAAGACTCTGGACCTCGTTCTAAGCAACTTTTGTGGCGGGGGTGTTTACGAATGTAATAATCCCTTGTCTGTGGTGGATTCCCATCACCCACCTCTAGAAATTGTAATAGAAAATAAAAAAAATTTTTACAAAAAAAAAAACCGCCTTCAAAAAAAACAAACAAAAACCGTTCCCACTAAAAAGTTTAAAATAAATATTTGAATTGCTTTAAAGAAACATAATTTAAAAGTAAACTTATTTGACATTAATATTTTGCAAATATTTAAAATTTATTACTTCTTTTTGGAGCCGGTGCCAGCAGCTTTATTGTTGGAACTTGATAAGTATCTAGTTATATTTAATATCCCGTGCCTTTGTTTTTTGATCCACAATGACAAAATTTAAAAACAGATGCATAAAGACAATGCTAAAAATGTCAAAGTACTTACTTAAAAAGTGGCTGGAATTTTTTTATAAGTATATTTTTTTCGTTTAAAAGAAATTATTGTGCATATTGGTTAAATTTTTTCGAATTTAGTCTAGTCCGTATTCGTCTTTTAATTAATATGTGTATGCAATTGGTATCTTGGTAGTTTTATAGTTAAGTTAGAGGTAGTTTTTCTAGGAATTATTGCCTATTCGTATTTCCTTGCTTTGGCTGGCACCGACTCCAAAAAGAAGTAATAAATTTTAAATATTTGCAAAATATTAATGTCAAATAAGTTTACTTTTAAATTATGTTTCTCTAAAGCAATTCAAATATTTATTTTAAACTTTTTAGTGGGAACAGTTTTTGTTTGTTTTTTTTGAAGGCGGTTTTTTTTTTGTAAAAATTTTTTTTATTTCTCGCCGGTTAGTGTTTTTTTTTATTAAAATGAAGGCAACGAAGTTAATATCGTTCCTACATTGAATATTCTTATGAAAAAGGTACCATGTCGTAAATATTGTACACTGTTTTTTTTTAAACGTTTTATTCCCGTGAAGGGATGATACGCCGCAAAAAATACCTACTATCGATGTGTCTATTTCAAATAAAAAAAATGTCCTTTTTTACAAATTCGAATTAGTTCTCGCCTTACGAAAAACCGAAAAACTAGCAGTACTCAGTAGGCATTTTTCTCACCTTAACACTGCTAGAATTCATTGTTTTATTATGAAGTTCCCATGCCTACCTTCTACCTTCCGGTTCCATCATCAGAACAGTCTGATAGTATAGTTGTTTTATCTCACGAGTGCGGGCGAGCCATAGTTGTGTAGGTAAATGTACGTGCACATTGTCTTAGTGTGCGTAACCTTGAGAGCGACTGACACAAGCTCACGCACACTAAGACAATGTGCACGTACATTTACCTACGCAACTATGGCTCGCCCGCACTCGTGAGATAAAAAAAACTATACCTTATAGCCAAAGTGCATCTCATGACAATTCTAATAAGCCCAAACACGGCTGGGATACAGTGATTATAAATTACGCAGTTCCGGTGCCTACCATCCAGCTCCATCATCATCAGATCAGTTCGATGATACCATTCTCAACATAACTATTCAGAATCATTTGTTTATTTGCATTGTCATAGTTGCATTGTGATATTTATGCGAGTGTCAAGTTCCGTTGGCCACTGGTTTCTGATCTTCTCCACCAGTTCCACTTCATCAAATGTTACTTTTTGACTGTAGATGCTTAAGTTCTCGATGAAAATACCAAAATAACTATATGGTTGCCTACAATATTTGAGGAGTTCCCTCGATTTCTCATAGATTCCATCATCAGAACTGGATTTTGAAAAAAATGGGACCAATCTGGAAGCATATCAAGCAAGGGGAAAAAAAAATTTTGCAAATCGGTTCATGAACGACGGAGTTCTGAGGTAACAAACATAAAAAAAAAAAAAAAAAAAAAAAAAAAAAAAAATACAACCGAATTGAGAACCTCCTCCTTTTTTTGAAGTCGGTTAAAAATAGTTCTCCACTTATGCTAAAACGTAAATCTTTGGCTAGGTACAATTTTCGAAACGCAAATTATACCTTAATTAACAAAAGATTAAACCAAATAAATTGGATTGAAAACTTTTCTGGGTGTCAAGATGTCGATACTATGGTGAAAATATTGTATAAAAACCTTAATAATATCATAGACGAGACCATACCTAAAACAAAAGTATCACAGAGTAAATACCCAATTTGGTTCCCAAAATCTCTTATTAGGCTTTTAAACGAAAAGGAAAAACTGAGAATACGTTTTAGGAAATATAAAAACCCCCGTGACAACTACGAGTATAGAATGTTGGGTCAAAGAGCAAAGGAAATTATCAAAGATAGCTACAATGAATATGTTAGTTTCATCGAGAGGGGCATCACTCACAACCCTAAACTCTTTTGGTCCTTTGTTAAGGCAAAAAAATCCAAATCCGTCGATGTACCGTCAGAAATGAAGCTAGAAGGCAATACAGCTGCCACAGGTCCTGACGTTTGTAACCTATTTGCCAAACACTTCTCTTCGACTTTCGTTGCCAATCTTGGTAAACTTGGTTAATCACTCCAATAAGCTCAAAAACCGCCCCATGTCCTGAAACTAGTCACTTTCCTCAAAACTCCTTAGGTCGTATTAATTTCACAGAAAGAGATGTAGTTAGAGCTCTGAAAAGACTCAATGTATGTAAAGGCCCAGGACCAGACGGTCTGCCACCCCTATTTGTCAAAAGATGTGTAGGCAGTCTAGCTTTACCACTTAAAACCATTTTCAATATTTCTATGGAAACATCACAATTCCCTTCAGAGTGGAAAATTGCCCAGGTTGTTCCGATTTTTTAAAAAGGGAGAAACTGATAATGTTAAAAACTATCGACCAATATCATTATTATCGGTATTCTCAAAGGTGTTTGAGTCTCTTGTCTGTCCCATTCTGTTATCATTTTCGAAATTAACGATAGCCCCGGAGCAACACGGGTTTTGCTCTCAAAGATCTACTACGACAAACTTAACTCTTTATGTCGACGAGATAAGCAGACTCGTGGATTCGCGACAACAGGTGGACGCAATTTACACGGATTTCAGTAGTGCGTTCGACAAGGTGGATCATGAAATCTTGTTACAGAAGCTAGCAAACATCGGCATATTTGGCAAGCTTCTTCTATGGTTCCAATCATACTTAACTAATAGGAAACAAAGAGTTGTGGTTAAAGGGCATCATTCTTATTTATATTCTCCCTCTTCCGGTGTCCCACAGGGCTCTCATTTAGGTCCAATATTGTTTACTATTTTTGTCAATGATATAGTAGACTACATAAAACACAGCAAATGCTCACTTTTTGCGGATGACCTAAAACTGTACAGGGTAATCGAGTCTCAAAGTGACTTACTTCTACTCCAGGAGGATCTAGACTCAGTGCTTGATTGGTGCAACGAGAATAGGATGTCACTTAATGTCGAAAAATGCTATCTTATCACTTTCACTAGAAAGCATATAACTTTACCCTCATCATACTCCCTAAATGGCATTGCACTACAGAAAGTCGACACTATTCGCGACCTGGGTGTGCACCTCGAAAAAAACTTACCTTCATACCACATATTGATACCATCATCACCAAGGCAGCCAAAATGCTGGGTTTTATGAAACGTGTCTGCCAAGATTTTCAGTCGTCCCGTACTCTAAAATTGCTCTACAGCACACTTGTTAGGAGCGTTTTGGACTATGCTTCTCCCGTATGGAATCCATCTTACCGAGTCCATATCAATCGAATAGAACGAGTACAGAAAAGTTTTACTAGATACCTTCGTTACAGAAGTAAAAGTTGCCCAATAGAAGCTGATTATACAAAAAGACTCAGTCATTTCAGAATGACAACTCTGGAACATCGTCGTAATATAGCCGACCAAATATTGCTTCACAAAATAGTTAACGGTTTCGTTGACGTGCCAAAACTCCTTGATAAAGTTAACATTTCAGTACCCCGCTCCTCTCTGCTCAGACGGGAGCGCGATTCAAACATATTTACTCCACGTATGACTCGTACAAACCTGGGTTGTTCAGCTCCAATGAACCGTTTAATGAGAACCTATAATGTAACTCAAACGCGCACCAATAGTATCGACATCTTTTGCGACACTCTGGCTGAATTCCGTAGGCATTTGGCAGATGTGAGCCTGTCCTAGGCACAAACTTGTTTTATATCTTTTTTTTTTTTTGCTCAAAAATCTCTTTTTCTGTAACTATTAATTTATATTTTTAATATTGTTACTTTAAAAAAAAATAGGTTTTTCATTATACTATTTTTTTTTTATTTTTTCATATAATCATGCTATGTCCAGATAAACAGATACTTCAGATACTTCATTCATATTATTGTTACCTACTAACTTACTGAAATGAAATGTAATGGCAATGTAATCATGTAACATCATTTAATGATTGAAGTTATAGTTACTACAATACTTTGTGTACAAATTTCACTTTTATAAATTAAAGCACACGATGTAAAAGCTGTGCACACCTATAAGTGACATGGTCACATTAGTACTTATTTAAGGGATTTTGCATGTAAGAATGTTTTTGTGACTTTGTTGTTGGAGTGCCATAATAAAATAAATAAATAAATAAATAAACAGCCCTTTTTTGTAAAACAAATACTGTCTGAATATCCGCGGCATTTCCCCACAACAGAATGCCGTATGACACACTATGAAAGTAACTAAAGTATACTAAACGGGCTGTCTCTAAATCAGTTAAGCCACGAATTTTTCTAACGGCGTATGCTGCAGAGCTAAGTTTTTTTGACAGTTTATCTACCTATATGGGGGCCCCATTGTAGCTTCACATCCAAAGTTATGCCAAAGAATACAGTGGTATCTTCGGGTTTCACCTCTTCCCCCTTTATTAACACACTAGTGTTCACTTGTCTAACATGTGGTAACGTGAACTTTATGCATTTAGTTTTTTTCTCATTTAGCAGAAGATTATTAATATTAAACCAGTTAACTACAGTTGCGATGGCACTATTAACATCTTCAGTTAACAGCTGCTGACGCTTAAGTTTAAATAAAAGTGATGTGTCGTCTGCAAACAACACTATATCATGCTTATCCTTTATGAGACACGGCAAGTCATTAAATAAGAAATAAAAATGGACCTAACGGCCTCATGGTCAATTATATGTCGCTCTTTCTTTTCTTTTACCTCTAAACAAAACATGTTTGTATTGTCTAATGACAAAAAACCTGTAAACGTTGTTTATAAGGACATTCTGTAGTAGGTAGGTACCTATATTTAGTATCAGCATTGCACATTTGCACCCGTGCGAAGCCGGGGCGGAACAGGCGCCTCAAAAAAGGTGGTCACAGCCACCCGAAAAATGCCAAGTGCGAGTCAAGTATGAACACGCTCATGATTGATATAGTGGGGCTACAAAAGAGATGTTTACAAAATATTATGACGCACTGGCCAAGATTTTGTACAGTGTATAGTTTCACTTGGGCAAAGCCGTGGGGCGAATACTAGTAAATATCAAATTAATTAAACGCTAGTATACATTTTACATTCAATAATTTTATTTTGGTGCTTAGGTAGGTACTTAAATTAAAAATTCAAGATTACCTACGTTTCTTTTTCGCGAAATGATGATATTTTCATAGATAACTAAGTTCACATCTTTGTGTGCATTTAAGAGAGCTAGCCCGGATAATCTTTCCTGTGTCATTGGGGCATGCAACTAAGATTTTACTCTGCGAAGAGTAGAAAACAATCTCTCTGCGTTAGCAACGCTGACGGAGACTTGCCAGTATTTTTAAGAAAATTTGTATGTTAGGGTACAAATCTTGGTCGCATGCTGCAATGAGGTGAGCTGCCGACTTTGGTATGGCGGCATTGATTTCACATTCTCTTTTCCATTTGGCCAATTAGAGTCGGTATACTTACATTTATACCAGTAGATTCACTATAGTCAATGAGTAGCCGGAACACGGACGTTACAGGTCTAAAAGGGTTGTGGGCATGCCTATCGTGCCCACAACGATGGATCCGCGCTTGTGCCAGAACTACTAGGTACTTTCCTAATTTACTGAAAACATAATTTTACTACCTTTGTGGTAGCTCTTATTATGCTATTCAGTCACTGAAGCTTTTTACTACCCTTATGAAAACCTCTAGCGCTCACAAAGTCAGGTGTTAGTCAGGGGGTTATCGCCTAGTTTGAGAAGGACTAGGTACGCTACGTACGGAACTACAAGTGGCAATGAATTAACTTGATCTTCAACAGACGAGATGGCGCTACTTATACGAAATTCGCAGACCATGCCTGTATTCAAGTAGTTATTTGCTCGGAGGAACGTGCACGGCGTTGACTATGCCATCTAGTGTTACATATTCGAAACTTGTAAGTAAAATATACTTGACAATGACACTTCTGTCCTGCACGTTCCCTTTCTACTGGTGATGCAAAGATTCTAACCAGCGCCTCTAGTGTCAAATTGTGATGCTATCTAAGAACGACTAATTGACAGTTTTCGTACAGCGTTGCCAACTGTGGGGAATTCCCCGAACTGCGAGGGGAGTCAGAATACTTAAAAAAAATTACTTATTTTCACATTTTTGTTAGGTTACTCATGGATATTGAATTACTCCCTTTTTCTAAATTGATTTATATCGCTTGACCGATGTGTTCGAAGTAATGTCTTATCTATCTAGCTTGTTTGGTCCCACTGCTGGGCAAAGGCCCCCTTTTCCACACAATTCTGTCATTTGCTATGTCGGGCCAGGGGGGATATGGTGGGGAATCTGACTTAGATTTTCGGGGAATTTGATAAATTGGTGTTGGCAACGCTGAAGTGTCGTTGTTAGGCAACTTCTTAATTTCGCCGCTAAAGGCGCGCGCATCGCGCATCTTTGCATCGCTAATAGACGCTATTGAATACCCTGAGGCATCGTAAACATAGCTTAAGATTCCTACTCTCTGAGAAAAACAATATTAATTCAACATTCTTCATGTTGAATTAATATTGTTTTTCCCATAAAAAGCTATAGGGCTTTTTAGCTTTTTGGGAGAGGCAATCCAGAAACATCTGTCAGAGATTGACACAAGCCATCTACTTCTGGTTCTTTTGTGTACCTTTTTATGGTAATGTATAGATTAACTTTGATTCTTGTTCTGGCCTGCCTAGCACATGCAATTCACAGGAACCGAAAGGAAGATAAATTAGTGTTGAGTCCAATTGAGTTGATTGATCTCGTAAGACAAGAGCAGCGTAAAAATAAGGCGCCTCAAACATCAGCCAAGGTGGCTTTTACAGAAAAGACTAGTAAACCGCTGGAGCCAGATGATTCAGAATATGAGACAGGTGAACACGAACACACCATAAATCATTCAAACAACCTGGATTTAACCGTACTATTACCGTACCTACGCGTCTGTCTCTAGCAAACGACAGAAGATCTACCTACTTACTTGCATATTAAAGATAGATATACTGCCTACCTGCATTTGCTAGATTAGATCATCGATTATTATTACTACTCTGTCAAGAAAGTACCAGGAAAAGGTCAATAACACACAAAATGTTAGTTATTGTTCAAAATGTATTTTATCGCCTCCAAAGTAAGTTCCTTCAGAAATGATACCTACACTTACGCTAACGAATAATCCAATCATCGAAAGATTTTTTAAACACCGTAATTGAGTTCAGTTCTCGCAGCGAATCCTCTTTTATGTCTTCTACCGAATGAAAAGGTGCCATGAAGTGGTAATTTGAGTTTAGGAAAAATAAAGAAGTCGGCTGGAGCCATATCTGGTGAATGGTAAAAAATTCGTTCACAATATAGCCTTGTGCGGACAGCACAGCAACTCAGCGACTCGTATGCGATTTAGTTTTTGGAGAAAATTCAGGTCTTTCGGGACTAGTCGAGCGGCAACATGTTTCATACTCAAGTGATTGTTTAAAATGGTACGAATCGACTGCAAACTTGAAGAAACTAACATCTTAAGTGTGGCTCTCACTGCCCATTCGCAAAGGTGGACTCGGTATCCGCACTGAAAAGTTGACCAAAAGGTCATCATTGGTTAACTGTGAAGTGCCGTGCTTGACCGATTCAGTGGTTGCCCGATAATCAATTTTCCCAAAGACAATGGAACGAGCCGCTCTGCAGGTTGGTACGGAATAACCTCATAAAAACATCCACCAATACTGCGGAGCGTGCCTGCCTGCTGGCTGTGGGTGAATGGGAGTCGGGTTTTTGGCTACAGGCTCTAGTCACCCAACATAGGCGAGTGACAGTAGGTACTTTCTGGATCGCTACGTGTCTGCGTTTTGGTGCTCCTAGCGGAGCTTCACATCGTTGACAATGCGGTGAGGTGAAGCAGTCGGTCACCATGGCCTGTCCTGGACCTGGAGCCTGCCTGGAGCCTGGAGAAGCTGGCGTGCCGCAGGGTGCTAACTAACTGAAAACCCAATGGCTTGGCACGTGACGATGGGAAGAGGCCAAATGGGATGACAATAATGCCTTGGAAGGTTTGCTTCGCTTGCCTTTGTGGGATGCAATATTTATTTTATTTTTAAACGTGTTTTTACATAATTTCGCGAGTATTAGACATGCGTACCTAACTACCTACTATTTATTAAGTTGTATAAATGTTACGAAAATCAACTTTAGAAGGAAGCGTTAAATTATTACATTAAAAATAGTAAAATAGTAGGTAAGGTAGTCTTAAACTAACAATAGTCTTAAACTAAGAACTTGAAAAAATGTAGTCTTAGTGTAGATCTAGCTAAATCACAGACAATTTACTCATTGATAAAAGTCATTACAATAATAACAATCATCCTTGTGCTCTGCATAAAGCTGGATCACTCTTGATGCGAGATTTCCGACTTCGTTTAGCCAATCTCTTTTTAACCAACGATCTTCTTTTGAATCTGCCACCTATTTCCACCGAAAACAGCGAAATCAATGCCACTGAAATGAAAATAATTAGCAAAATCCTAGATATTTTCAAAAGTAACCCGAATTTTTTATATTAACTCTTTTATTGAGATCTAAAACCTACGTATAAGACATACTTTTATTATAATTTAAAAATATTAATTCAAATAGTTGTGGATAAAATGAATTCACCGAAATCACTTTGAAGGGTATACCAAGCCACCGAAAACGATTAATAAAAGAGGCGCACGGAGACTATTGTTAGTTGTTAACTATTGTAGTTAACTATCATCAGTTGTTCGCAGTAGAGTTCAGAATCGATGGTCCTGCCTGGTGGTAACAGCTCATAATGAATAATGCCCTTCCAATCCCACCACACACACAGCATCACCTTGTTGCGAGTTAACCCAGGTTTCGCCACAGTCTGTGAAGCCTGACCGGCCTTTGACCACGACCTTTTTCACACGTTCTTGTCGTACGTGATCCACTTTTCATCACTAGTTATCAGCTTCTTCAAAAATGGTTCGGTTTCATTGCGTCGTAATAAAGAATCACAAATGAGTAGGGGAGAGTCCGGCAGTACCGTCACCTTCAGGTTTAGGTAAGCAGAATAAAATAAAAATCCCGCAAGTTGTATGTTAAATATCAGCTAAAATGTGTTAAGGCATTCTAGTGCTGTAAATAAAAACAATAAAATACTATTGTATTTAGAAATAAACAAACTTTATTAATAAAATTTGAAGAGTATGAAAATTCAACTTAAAAAAATTTGGCCTCCAGTACCGGCCAGCATAAAAATGGTCATTTATACGAGGCAAAAATCACAAGTGTATTGATTTGTTAGCTCTGATATATTTGCACAAGCCTCATGGACCCAAACCTTGCAGTTTCCACATTGAATCCAATCCTCTTCATGAGATTCAAGGCACAAAGGACAAATTGTCTCTTCCTGGTTCAATCTGTGGGGTGGACTCTGGTTTTCTTTTTTTATCTTTTCTTTTCTTGCTGACATCTTTTCCTGAAACCAAGTTCTTGCCTTTCTTGCTGGTATCTGGTCCTGAAAGCAAACTCCTGCCTCGCTTAACTGACTCAACCCTTTTATCTGCTCTTTTCTGTTCCAGCATCTTTTTGTATGGAGGATGTAAATTTCACTTTTTTCAGCTTTGCGACGTCGTGCAGTACCTAGCTCGTCTGTTTGAAGCATCAGGAACCGGTGACAATTCTGCAACTATTGCCTTAAAATTGTCAACCGATAGGTCAATTTCATCGGTAGTTTCTTGAGACTTGGATTGTTGAGAGGTGGTGGCGATACCAAAACCAGCCAGATACAAATAGTATAGCCAAAGAGATTTTATTACAAGTTCATACATAGGTACTATATTGCGAAAAGACTTTTTCCCCAACCTAATATTTATTATAATTTATAATACCTACACAGGTATAATATTAACTTAGGATGGATATACACTACCCTGTTGATTCTCGAAACTCATGATTGTTTTCAGATATTCTGAAACGCCAATTATATCCAAGAAAAGCGAAAAAAGATTTTGCAGAAATAAAACGATGCCTTTAGTAGGTACATTTAGTTCAACCACAACACGAGTAATGATTCGATGATCTCCACGAACCAATCACGCTAGTTCTGTTGCAAATCTACCGCAATAAAATTGTATCGAAATAAGCCCCAAACACCAGCCCACCCCAATGTTACGCCAATGCATGAATTACTAGTTACCTACTACGAATACGAACTAAACATTTACTAACTATGTTTACTGCGAAACACACGTTTGTATGGGTTTTAGGTACCTATGGGTAATATTATATTTTCTTTTCAAATAGTGTCATGCGAAGACGACCAAACATTGAAGAATCGTAAAATCTGGAGTAGGTGGAGCAAATGGGGCGATTGTTCAGTGACCTGTGGCGGAGGTACCATCACGCGGTACCGGGTGTGCGTGGCGGGGCGATGCGCGCACGGCGAGCGCGAGGAGCAGCGCCGGCCCTGCGCGCGCGCACCCTGCCACGCCGCCTTCTACAACATGACCGACGAACTGCGCGAGGTTGATAACTAAATACGAATTTACTTTTCATATAGACATCCAAAATAATTCATTAAGTACATAAACTTAATAAAAAATGCTATTGTTTTCACTATCCCTTCGCCATTTTAGATAAAGTAAACCTACTTATAAGAACTCCTCTAATTTCATTGAAATTCCATTCTAACTAGGCCAGCTCAAGGTCAATACCGTCGCCGTACCTACTGTTCATGTTCTAACTTCCCAAATGACTTTTGAATAAGAATGGTGGTTGGTTCATGTACTTTTTAAAAGTTGACCTGTGACAAAACATCACCTAACATAATGGGGGTTTCGGCTTGCACATAATTTCAATTGGTGGTAACCACGCACCTACTTGAACTGGAACATATCGATGCTGCTTAGCATCTTTTGAGGGCTACCTACTAATAGCAGACACGATACTTTGTCTTACACATCGGTGATTGGCAACCGAACGCACTCGCCAAAACACATTGATGCAGCCGTTCGATTCTGTCGACATCTCACGGTGTTCACCTAAACGGAGTGAACGACAATACAGCTGTCATTCCATCTTATTTGTATGGTTTGACAACTCACCCGTCGCGTCGTGCACCCTGTCCAAGTGTTCACTTCGACATGTTTACAGAATCGCACTGCAGTATCCCTGCTCGAATATGTAGATTGTTGAAAATGTTTGATCCTTGGGGCGCGCGGACGGGTTGGAGCGGTCGGGTGACTCAGCGTTGCCAATGTGTGGGTAATTCAGATTCCTCAAACTGCAGGGAATCTCAGTTGATTGGGAATTTTTTGGTTATTGGCATTATGTGGGGAAAATGCGAGGATTTTGAATATCAATAGTCAGCACTAAGTCAGAGCACTTTTTCAAGAAATCTTAATACTTAAATATTAATAAATATTATGTTACTTAGAGGATATCGAATGACTACCTTTTTTTAGGGTTTCGTACCCAAAGGGTAAGAACCGCTGTCCGTCTGTCTGTCCGTCGGTCTGTCCGTCTGTCTGTCTGTCACCAGGCTGTATCTCATGAACCGTGATAGCTAGACAGTTAAAATTATCACAAATGATGTATTTCTGTTGCCGCTATTACAAAAAAAGTACTTACTAAATATTTAAGTGGGGCTCCCATACAACAAACGTGATTTTTTTTGCCATTTTTAGGGTTTCGTACCTGATTTATAGATAATGGTACGGAACACTTTGTGCGCGAGACCGGCTCGCACTTGGCTAGTTTTTTAAAATTATCTTCATTGCACCACACATAATTAGCGGCTTATTTCGGCAACTTTTTTCCGTCACCATTGTTAAAATAATTTTGTGTAAGTATCATACTCGTATATGCTATTGCATTTATTTCTTTATATATTTTTTTATTCTATACATTTATTTTGTCAGTCTTTGGTCGCAAACAACCAACGTTACGAACGCATCGGTCTAGCGAATCTAGTATCTGAATTTAGTGTCAGAGAACCGCAATCATATTATACAGATACTTTTGTACTTTTAAATGACAACAAGGGAAGAAATTAAAAACTGGGTGGCAGTCTCAGGTTTATTCCATCTAGCAAAATGCTTGTAACAAAATGGAAATAATTAGATAAAAAAGGACAAAAAATCAAAGTTAAAACAAATCTTATAAAATAGGTACCTACTTAGTTGAAACTTCTCATTACAAAAAAAAAATGAGGGGAATTTGTGGGGAATCAGTACATTTTTTGTCCCTAAATTGGGGAATTTGACTTGGAATGTCGGGGAATTTGATAAATTGGTGTTGGCAACGCTCTGACTATTTTTGACTAAATCAACACGGTCTTCTGCAACTACCTTTGACTGGTGCGCTGGAGTGCTTGCGCATTTCGTCACGCTACCCTGGCTGCCCCTATGCATCCATCTCTCTCGTGTGCTCTGCGGCCATAATATGGCCAAAATACTTACAAAGGAGCGCGCGCATAACACACCGCCCGCCACTGGCCTTTAACTACTTCAGGCAACAGACTACCCAAGTCTGTCAGCTGAGTCCCAAGCGCTCGGGCTGTGGCGGCCGGAGAGCGCTATAGGTAGTATGGGACCATTCGTATTCCCACTCGCACTCGGCTGGTTTATGACTTAGATTGGCAGACAAGCAGGCGGCCTGTTGTAAGTGCATAGATATAATATTATATTACTATGAGTAAGTGGTTATCGCCGCCTATTAACAGTCATCTGATATACCAGGGGTACCTTATGCAGTTCTTATCCTATTTGAAGAGCAATGTTTTAATTTTATTCTTAAAGCTATCCTTGTCGCAGCTCTGCGAAAGACCCTCACCACACGACACCACCACATTCGAGCTACGATAAAAATATAAACGGTTGATTATGGCATTTCGTGGGGTATGCTATGAATCCCTAAACACCCTGCCTACGGGGTACGATCTTAAAGTTCTTTACTCACCCTATATAGCCTTTACAAGAGCGCATGTTCGGACTCCGGTCTGCCTGCTTCTGAGAAACTCTGCGGTGGAATCCAGGATCCCACGCTTGCGATCACTAAACCAGCTGGGCAGTGAAGTGAATCAATAGCCACTTCTTGCTATCCTAAGTGTTAAGTTACAGGGATATTGTGGAACATTGCTTCGAGGAATAGCTTTCACTTGGCAGCGTTACCGCGTAAGACTATGTTTACAAGTTGGCAGAAGTGAGCAATGTTTCACGGAATTTCAAGCAATGCTCTCACAACTACTACAGTCGGTGATACTATCAGTTCCATGCATAACTTAACGCGGAGCACACGGTTATTGTACAACACATTGGAGTTACTTATTAAGATGTATATTTATATCACGGTCGCTGTTCTTCCTTTTGTGGCACACATTGTAGCATGCGAAGGTAAGTACTTAAATAAAATAAAGTTCGTCTGATTTTATGAATTGTTATGCAAAGAAGACCCACCAAGCAGGTAGGTCGGATAGGTTTTTTCTGATCTTTGAGTATAAGTATATCTTTTAACAATTTTGTTATCTACACTAATATTATAAAGAGGAAAGATTTGTTTGTTTGTTTGTTTGTTTGTTTGTTTGTTTGTTTGTTTGAAATGAATAGGCTCCGAAACTACTGGACCGATTTGAAAAATTCTTTCACCAGTAGAATCCTACATTATCAGAGATGGACATAGGCTATAGAATATTTTCAAAAAAGTTAGGGATCCGTATGAAAACTTCGATAATGTGACCCAAGGTGTGAGAAAAAATCCTTATATCGCGTACGCTGCGGAATCTATTGACAATAGAGCAAAGTGATGTACTACAGTTTTATAGAGGTGATCAATATCTACAAAAAAGTCCGCGATACCATATGTCTAACTATTATGGATAGGTCACCATGACCGCTTTTTGTTAATATTAGTCAAGCAAATCCCATGGTGAAATAAAAAATTGTGATTATAGTACCATGATATTAATCCTTATCCATTTAAATGGTTTGATAATTAAGGTTGATTATGTCCGTGTAAATTACACTTTAAATCATTCAAATCGGACCTTTCGTTGAAAAGTTACGACGGTAATAAACATGCTCGGAGTAAGAAAAATGTCGCGGCTTGAGCGAACTGGGGAGAATCGTATCAATGCTTGGTCCGATGACGTTAAAACACCACGGCATTTAAATGTTTTCGATAAAACAATAAGAATATCAAATGTTTGGATTTTTCGAAAATCAACTAGGTACATACATAATAAGGGGTAACTAAGTTTTTAGGGGAGGAAATTATAGCTTGCTTCAATTTACGTCGGAATTCTATGAACAAACTAAAAGTGGGATATTGAAACAGATCATGTACCTAACAATTTTTGCATAATCAACCTCTGACGGGCTGAACGGGGTGAACAGTTGCGCTGAACCAATAATGAGAATCGTTGTGCTTAATTTTCCAAAACTAACCTTTATAAGGGGATATGTATAGGGGCGTTGCAGTTTGTGGAGTACCTACTATCCCCACGCGGACGAAGTCGCGGGCGAAGTGCTAGTTGTCTACATAAAGGACAAAATTGGGACAAAGTGAATGGTAATTTTATTATCTGAATGAATTGACTTGCTAAGGCCGCAGCCACACTCAGCTACTCCGCCGCTTCGGCTGCTGGTACCACGCTTGCCAATTGGTGTAGGTCAATAGAAACTATGTCGTCTGTGATGTTAACTATCAATACCCCTTAACAAAAGACTGCTGTCAGATTTCCAGCCTTCTGACTACTCGTAACGACTGCCAAAGATCTTCAAATGACAGCCGGGACTAATGGCATAACGTGCTTTCCGAAGTACCTACGGAGGAAACGCGGAATTTTGAGATGGTCACCCATCCACAAACCGACCTCGTCAAGCGTCGCTTAACCTGCAATATCGACCCGTGCGGCTGTTATTGTTTAGCCACGAGCTCAATACTATTACATCAACTAAGGTCTAATTCACCTGTATGTAGCGTAGCATGAATAATTAATTATAGAGTCATGTAAAGCTTAGGTATAACTGCTGTACGGCTTCGACCCGTTTTGGGTGGGTTCTCGACCTAACCAACACTCATTTACCTACATTATAATTTTGAAAAGTACAGCCCCAATTTAAGAGTTCGATTTAACATTCAATAGAAGAGGTCCATCAAATTGATATTCGAATTGACAATCGATACCGTCTATCTACCTCTAGCAGGTATGTTTTTTTTGTTTGCCTGTATTGTGTCCCACTGCAGGACAAAGGCCTTCCCTTTCTCCTTCCAAACCTCTCTGTCTTCGGCAATCACTGGCCAAGTTTACCTCGCAAACATGATGAGATCGTCACAGTTTATTTTTGTCCAAAAATGCGATCTCTGCTTAATTGAAATCGTGTTTAAAATATAAATTATTCTTACTTGAGATACTTCATGAAAATTCTCACACAGATAATTGCATGTTTACTAATTTCACTTGGATATGCAGGTACCTACTTACCAACTTAGCTGAGAATACTGCATGAGAACCTGTTTGAATGAAAATTATCAAAGTCAAAGTGCTTATTTTTAATAACCAAACCACGACTCGCGATTTTAAGGTATCCGTTATTTTCTTCAGGCACTAAGGAACCTGCACCAATAGATATAAAGCAAGCGAGAACCCCCCTTAAAACCACTGCAGTTGGGTCTTCCACATCCGAGCTGCCATCTCATGCGGCAATGCACCACGGAACTCTATGGGATAAACCTCAAACGTCATATTTGAACAATGTAAGTAAATTCTGAAGGGGTGCACATAACTATACTTGTGTTTTGTTTTTTTTTTATGAATGGGCTAGCTCTTGACCTCGATCACGCCTGATGGAAAGCGATAGATGAGGTCTATGATGAAGCGAGCGTGCCCAGAAGATGCCTTGTGACGTCAGACGTATGTCTTCAGACGTCAGCCTACCCCTGACCTGGCTTACCGGGTAAAGCACGAAAAGGGTCTCCGAAACGAGTTGAACGATTTTTACGAGTTGAAACGGGACTTTCACTGTCAGATATCTGATATTACCTTAAAAGGAGCAAGTTAAGCTACTTTTAAGTTAGGAACAGAATTAGGGTACCTCGTAAAAAAAATAAATAGGTAAGTACCATGAAATTGTGAGCAGACGGGGACGAAGTCGCGGGCAATATGTAGTGGGGTATTAAAACCCCAATATCTTCCAAAATTCAAAAGATTTAAATTGCACATAATCGCAGTAGGTACACATGATTTCATGAAAATGTACTTTTCAACACATTTGCTCAAAAAATGCATTTACGAAGCCTGTATGCATTGTTCGAAAGTTAAAAATTATGCACCACACAATGGAGCGTGCGGCAAAGTAGGTACTCTCACCTAAGTACATATTTTACCGCAAACTCCGTTGTATAGCGCCGTGCGTATTCTTTACGGTTTTTTTTTAATTTCCATAAAAATGAATAAGAATTCCACCAAGGAGTTTCTCATCAAGAGAATAAATAACCTGAATGATCGAACCTCCTTGGAAGCGCTTTTGCTGTATACGTTTGTCCCATTTTAATATTATAGAGAAAATGAGAGAAGATAAATAAAAAAAATAAAGTATGTGGTTCCTTCTAATTTTCACCACGCGCATGTGGCGCCCTTTGCAAATTCGCGCCATTTTCATATTAGAAACGTCAAAGATTGTTGCGACTTTCCGACTGATTTCTAGAGACAAAAAGTTTGTTTCATTACTTATTGTAATGTTTTCTCGCAGATGTGTCGAAAAACGTTGTATGACACACGTGCGGATTTGGTTTTTACAACTCGTGACTATGGTAAGCCCTCGACTTCGTCTCGTGCTTACATTCGTCTACTCGTTTGTAAAAACCAACTTACCGCACTAATATCATAAATAACTATTTCTTAACTTAGCTACTTCTGGGGGTCTATTCTATATATATCTCTCCGAGAAAATTTAAATGAAGTGAATGTCAATGCATCCCACAAGGTGGAATGTTAGCTCACTTCAAACTCCATCGACCTAAATTTTCACGGTAAGAAGTCGGTGAGGTGAGACGTCATAGTTTATCGCAAATAAACACTTGTTCTCTAAATGTTTACAGAACAGACCTAAGGTGCATCCCTCAAGTCCAGCCTTGTAAGAAAAGCGCGGTTCCGATAGCCTTATGGTATCTACAGCGGCCCTGTGAGTAGTTCGAGCGAGAAGGAGGGATGGAGCTATACGCCCTCCTTCTCGCTCGAGCTACTCACGCTTTAACACGTCATGGTAGGGCCATTATACTCTGCCACAATTTTACCATGCAGTTACATATAGATAAGTCGTTTTATTTTCCCACAGCAACCAGAAGTGTGGGGAAAGAACATAAAAAGATATGAAATGTTACTGAAAGCACCGCACTCTCTGACGAAGCTTGCTAAAACGCTGTCACTTGGATTTGATCCTTCTTTTAGTAAGGTAAGCTACACAAAATCCTTTACTTGTTGCTATCTGTTTTAAAATGTTTAAAAGTTTTAAAGCCGCTTCCGGAATGTAATAACCTTGAAATACATCTAATAAGAAAATAATACACCATGAGACCATTGAGACCATGTGGTGGGTTCTTTTTAAGTTATGTCCAATTTAAATTTGCCAAATGTCCTTGATAACTTTTGGCAAATTCAGCTTGCCATAATGTCCAGCCAGCTTGACCAACCAGCCAGTCAACTGCAACTGCATTGTAGCCTCTGCAACTTAGAACTGACTCTTAGCTGCTGATTAGTGGTGTCGATGCTACTTCCTTATTTGGTCCTTTCTATTGGCCGGAGAAAAGATACATTTGTCTACCACTAGGCCCAACGAGCAGGCCATAGAAACCTAGTCGGGCTCACGGCCAAGCCGCTAATAACCAAGTAGACTGCGTCTATCATTGTAACCTATTGTTAACAGGATTACTTCGAGCCTTTTGAGAGACGACCGAGGCCGGTAACACTAGTTGCTTTTCGTAAGAAGGGATATGCGGCACGCCATACTGTTAAAGTAAGTACCTACCTACCAACAAAAGTTATTTGTCATGATTTAATAGCTGTGCAGTGACCCTTTTATTATCATACTAGCTGTGCCCGCGACTTCGTTCGCGTGGATGCTGCGTGACTCAGGTCGATGTTAAGGTTAAGTAATGCTTGCCGAGGTCGGTCTGTGGATGAGTAACCATTTTAACATACGGATATTCCTTCGTGCCTCAGACAACATATTAAGTCGTTGGTCCGGCTGTCATTTGTAGGTCTTTGGCAGATGTTACGGATTGCCAGAAGCCAGAAAATCTGACACCAGTCTTGCCAAGAGGTACCTAACGTGTATCCCAGGTTGTGAAGGTCAAGCAGGAAGTCGCTTCACGTACCTAATACTATGGTATTCAGTTGAACCTAAAAGTATGGTTCCGGTTTGACTGGAAACCAACCCCAGCTAGGCAGGCGATGATATTTTTAGTACTGAATTAATCGCTCCAGTGAATCATTATCTGCCTAGCCTTTTCCCAACTATATTGGGTCGGCTCCCAGTCAAACCGGATTCAGCTTAATACCATAATAATTATCACCCTAGAAAATCAAATAACATTTTTTTTTGTTTCGATATCCGCTAAAAAAAATCGTTAAATGTGCCCAAAACCATTATCGGATTTAAATACAATTTTACACATAATTACTCAAAAACTCGCAAAAGAGATTGCTTAGTTTTCTTCTGGCCGTGGTTGCGCATCAAAACATTTTGTATGATAGCATAAATTGAATATAAAAGAGGGGTGATGTCGTACTTTCAAAGGAAATAAAAATTATCCATTAATTTTGTGGGGTTTTTGTAGTTTTTTGATTTTCTGTTCAGTTTTGAGGTTAGTTTTGTAACAAACTTTTCACCAAAAAACAGTTCTTTACAACAATGTGATTTGAATTCAGAGAAAACTACAGAAAACAGTTTCAAGAAACCAATTAATGATCCCAAATAAATAATATTTCATAGGTAGGGCATGCTAAATGTAGGTTTGTATATAAAATAAAGCAAGTAGAAAATAAAAAATGCTTGAATAGAGCATAGTTTTATCGATCAATATTATCATATTCATAAAACATGTCGTCTAAAAACGGAGCCGGCGGATCAACCGACCTAAATATTGAGCCCAACTTACATACCACAAAATGGTAACATATCGTGAGCACAGCATCCTACTGTTCGATTTTCACAGTACAATCACAATGGTCTTCAAAAGTGCTTCTGAAGACTCGACTGGACACGGTCTCAACGCAATGACACAGATTGAATAATAGTTCGCAATGATAAGTTACTTATTACACAACAAACTCAACTACTATCAAATAAAACCAAAAGTTTGCTTTGTTTGATAGACATATTGACAGTAGGGATGAGCAAAAAATATCGATATTTTAAAATATCGTTATTTTTTCATCCAATTATCGATATTTTTAATCGCGATATATCTATATGTAGAAAATGGTACATCTCCCTAGGTAACATCAGCCATGATATTGGAACTACAGTGGGCGTACTATGGGAAGTGTTGGTTACTGCTCAATAGAAATACTGTTTGCTTTTAAATCAAATTATAATTCGCTCTCGAACTCACTACAACAATATTCTAACTCACTCAATAATTCCGCAATAGGTACACAGCTTCAGCTTACGAAACGCGCGGCGGTTCCTAGACATGTTCACTGCTCGATCGCCACCAGTAGACTGCCGCTGCAAACTCAGCTTCGATCGAGCACGACGTTCTAGACTCCGTCGAACGCCACTAGATGGCGTTTGCGTCTCGATTGTTCAATCGACTAACGTGTTTCCGACATATATTTATTTTAGAATATCGAATCGTACCTATTTTGATACATTTTTAACTAAACTCTGGTTTCGAGTTTAATGTTACAAGATAGGTACTCCTTGCATGCAGGCTCCTCGAGCATCGTCAACTTTAAAAAAACCCGCCAGAATCTACATGAAATGCATTATAATAACAGTAAGAGTATTGCCACAAAAATACTATCTAATACTATTACGCCATCCAGTGTGAGACGTATATGACTCTGAAGTTAACAGGTAATTAACAATAAATTGTCGGATTTTTTTTCAACAAATCAAATACAAAAAAGAAAGAAAACTAAAAATAAGTACATGTAGAAATTAAAAAAAAAAACAGTTGTTATAAATATATTTTTTCTATGTACGAATAATCATGCCAAAACTGACGAATTATATTGATATATCGATATTTTTCACTCGATAATAATTTACCGATAGTGTTTAAAAATGTTAAACGATACAAAAAATATCAATATATATTTTTTTCACTTGCCCATCCCTAGTTTGTTAGACAAATATTGACAGTAGGTGACACTTTTGACAGTTCATCTTTCACATTGGCCGTGATAATGTTATCAACAGCTAATCTAAATCACCCCTAATCGTAACTGATTTGTCAACTCAAGAAAGATTCAACTAGTAAACTAATACTATTTAAAGATGTGAATTAAAAATAAACTATTTTCATTATTAACATAATTAATAGAAATATTAATAAGGAGGAAAAATGTTACAGGTCAAATTATTTTTGAAACTCGTAGTCTGTCCGTTAAAACCGATTATGGGGAGGTTTTTAAAATTGGCCACATTATTTCTATGACAAATATACGCCATTTAAAAAAGTATGCAATAAAATCCAATAAATGACTAATTAAATACAAATATTAAACACCACATACGATTTCTACCAAATGAACTAAGAGAGGCTAAGAAATTATTTTATAATTTATGCGTATAATTTTAAGGTCATACTCTTCTTCTTTAAAGTGATACTGTTGGTGGTCAATGTCCTTTGTGGTTTTAGGAAATGAAAAAAAAGTTTTGTTTTGATTTTTTAAGTTTTGCTAAATAATCGTGAACAGTTAAAGGATTCAGATAAGTACCTATGCCAAAAAAAAAGTTAGATAACGTACACCTTTATGAAACTTAAAAAATATATACATAGTGTAGCGTTACAATGAGGACAGAAATGAAAAACTCATTACGCTTCAAATACGTATAATTTTGTAAACGAAAAAAATACTAAAATTGATGATAAAAAAAATAGGAAAATTAGTATATAAAAGTACAGAAAAAAATAGGTTATTGTGTGTTGTCGTGCCGTTAACAAAGATCTATCTCACTATACGAAAATCATTACATTTTTAATTTGAGAAGGTTATAAAATTTACTAGACCGAATATCGCGGATTTAAAAAATACGGCTGCAACTCGTTTTATTTAAACCCGGTAGGCCGGTTCCTAAAGGATTAGTAACTCGTAATGACTGGTTCGCTCACAAGGGGAAAAAAAAAGAAACGTTATTACATAAAGTTTTAAAAGCGTACGATAAATGTCTTTTCACGCACGAAGTGGAGACAACCGACGTCAACCCAAAATGGGTATCGACAAAAGAATAATATACTCGGGCGAATATTTTAAGGTAAACCTCCCCGTCGTCCTCCTGACGACGGCTATGGGGCGCCTCTCCCGCAGTATCCTCTGGGGATATAGCCTTCCCTGCTACTGGCTTCTCGGGTGGCAGCCTGGGAACCTCGCCCGCTTACTAGCAATTTATATCGCCAGACCATAAAACCGGTGATCCGGCTTCTATGACAAAGAATGAACTAATTAAAACCCAATTCACAAAAAGTCAATGAAACCTATAAATCACGAAACAAAATTGCAGACAATTTAAAAGAAACTTACCAAGAGTTGTTCATAAGTTGTGCATGGACATAATGTACCATGGCTTAAGCTCAACTGGCTAAAAACTCACACCATAATTTTTATTTATTATTGCTCCGAATCAAACATCATGACCTCATCTGGTCGTTGACAAAACACAAGTCCAGAACAAAAGTCCATATTTTTTCATGTCAAAAAAATCGAATGACTTTCAAAAATCTACTGTACGTGATCTGAAAAAATAATCAAGGAGTTTCGCGTTTCAAACAGAAAAAATAACAAGACATTTAAAACCTCCACCTATTTCTTGGAGTGATTTGAGGAATTATGTAGTGACCACACTGCAATAGGTATACATATTTAACTGTCTTAAAAACACGATAAACACTTTTAAAAATTGTCTTTTGAACCGTCGATCAAGTTACTGAATACAATTAAAAGTCGAGCTAAGCAAACAAATATTAGGAGAACGTCTTTCTTTCGCGCGATTTAATAAATTACATCAAATGAACACCACCATTATATTAATTGAGAATAAAGTTGAACTGTTAAAATATTCGTTTGGACAAAGCTGTTAAAATATTCGTTTGGACAGAGAAGTCTACACATAATATGTAAGTATGATATAATGATAAATAACGAAAAGATATTTAAATATTCACTTTTCTCTTCTTCCACAAATAACTCAACAATGTTACCAGAGTGTACCTATTCGTTAGTCTTCTCATCTTATATAGGTTCGTTATCTTTGGACTTTGGTACGGAACCCTACAGGCATGATTCGCAAGTCGAACCGTCCAGTTCAGTACTGCTACGCAAGAACCAGAATTGTTCAAGGCCGACAACAAAAAACCGGCTAAGTGCGAGTCGGACTCGCGTACGAAGGGTTCCATACCATTATTTATAAAAAAACCGGGCAAGTGCGTCGGACTCGCGCACGGAGGGTTCCATACCATTGTCATTATTTATTTTATTCTGTTTTTAGTATTTATTTGTTATTATAGTGGCAACAGAAACACATCATCATTGAAAATTTCAACTGTCTAGCTATCACGGTTCATGAGATACAGCCTGGTGACGGACGGGCGGACGGACAGCGGAGCCTTAGTAATAGGGTCCCTTTTTTTTTTTTTTTTTCTTTTTTCTTTTTTTTTGTGATTTTTTCATATTACAAAGTATTCGTATGTAATATGAAAAAATCACCAAGGAGATTCGCGTCTCAAACAGAAAAATAAAAGACATTGAAAACCTCCACCTATTTCTTGGAATGATTTGAAGAATTATATAGTGACCACACTACAGTACGTACGATATAGGTGAAACATGTAAGTTCATTTATGTCTTCACGATATCAACAATGTTGTCATTCTGCATCACCTATTAAAGCACAGTTTTGTAAATTAAAAAAAACCGGCCAAGTGGTATTCGGACTCGCGCACGAAGTGTTCCGTACCATTATCTAAAAAACTAGCACTTCGCCCGCGACTTCGTCCGCGTGGGTATAGTAGGTACTCCACAAACTGCAACGCCCCCTATACATATCCCCTTATAAAGGTTATTTTTGGAAAATTAAGCACAACGATTCTCATTATTGGTTCAGCGCAACTGTTCACCCCGTTCAGCCCGTCAGGGGTTGATTATGCAAAAATTGTTAGGTACATGATCTGTTTCAATTATCCCACTTTAAGTTTGTTCATAGAATTCCGTCGTAAATTGAAGCAAGCTATAATTTTCTCCCCTAAAAACTTATTCACCCCTGCTTCACCCCTTACTATGTATGTACCTAGTTGATTCTCGAAAAATCCAAACATTTGTTATTCTTATTGTTTTATCGAAAACATTTAAATGCCGTGGTGTTTCAACTTCATCGGACCAAGCATTGATACGATTCTCCCCAGTTCGCTCAAGCCGCGACATTTTTCTTACTCCGAGCATGTTTATTACCGTCGTAACTTTTGAACGAAAGGTCCGATTTGAATGATTTAAAGTGTAATTTACACGGACATAATCAACCTTAATTATCAAACCATTTAAATGGATAATGATTAATATCATGGTACTAAAATCACCATTTTTTATTTCACCATGGGATTTGCTTGACTAATATGAACAAAAAGCGGTCATGGTGACTTATCCATAATAGTTAGACGTATGGTATCGCGGACTTTTTTGTAGATATTGATGACTTCTTAGATATAACTGTTGTACATCACTTTGCTCTATTGTCAATAGATTCCGCAGCGTACGCGATATAAGGATTTTTTCTCACACCTTGGGTCACATTATCGAAGTTTTCATACGGATCCCTAACTTTTTGAAAATATTCTATAGCCTATGTCCATCACCGATAATGTAGGAGTGTACTGGTGAAAGAATTTTTCAAATCGGTCCAGTAGTTTCGGAGCCTATTCATTTCAAACAAACAAACAAACAAACAAATCTTTCCTCTTTATAATATTATTATTATTATTATTCTCTTTATTCATATTTTTTACATACTTTTTATATTTTTAAATATTGCAATAACAAAAAAAAAACAATAAAAAAACATTTAAAAATAGTAGTCCGCCGGTGTCGGGAGCTGGGTCCAAGCTACCGGTGGTTAGGGCTCCAGAGAAAGGAACCTCCTCACAATACGAGCCGTATCGAGGAGTACTGCCTTCTGTATCAGGCCCTTTATCCAACTGCGCAACGCCAGCTTCGACAGATGGTCGTCGAAGCTTTTGGCCATCAGACCATTGGCCGTAACGACCATCGGCACAATGACAGCCGAGTCCACATTCCACATGTCGACAACCTCGTGTGCTAAGTCAAGATACTTGATAAGTTTCTCTTTCTCAGCTTTCACGAGGTTCTCGTCATGTGGAATGGTAACATCGATTATCATTGTGCGGCGCGCTAATCAGTCTATCACCACTATATCGGGCTTATTAGCGACGATAGTCCTATCAGTGATGATAGACCGATCCCAGTACAACGTGACATGGTCATTTTCGAGAACTGGGTCGGGCACATACTTGTAATACGGTACCTCAGAATCCACAAGTTGGTATTTCAAAGCAAGTTGCTGGTGAATAATCCTGGCCACTTGGTTATGCCTGTGCAAGTACTCGCCGTTAGCCAGACGAGAACAACCAGAGATAATATGTCTGATGGACTCACCCGAACGGTGACATGCCCGACACACGTCAACCGTCCCGTCCTTCATAATATGCCTCCGGTAGTTGTTCGTCAAGATAACTTCGTCCATAATTGCACAAACAAAACCTTCAGTTTCTCCGAAGAGATCACCGAAACGTAGCCAGGCCACGGACGCCGGGAAATCTACGTCGGACCCATAAAGAGCCCGATAGAAGCGCCCGTGAAGCTCCTTGCCTTTCCATACCTCCTTGCGGTCATCTGTAGTAAGTATTACAGGTTTGCGCCAGTTCTCTTTAGCCATGGACAACGGGGTGAGTCCCTTGTCCACTGCGACCACATCTCGGTGCATACCCACATCGACTTTGAGAAAATATTCTCTGAGACTGCACATCTCGCGGTTGTGCAGAGTCTTAGCATTTAAAAAACCTCGACCTCCACACTTCCGCGGGATGTACAGTCTCATCACCGACGATCGTGGGTGATGCATCCGGTTTGCAGTCAGCAGTGTACGGACTCTCCTGTCCAGGGCGTCGAGTTCGGTTTGAGTCCATTTGAGTATGCCGAAAGGGTACATTAATACCGGCATGACCCAACCGTTGAAGGCGCGCACCTTATTTCCGCCCGACAAAAGGCTGTTTAAAACCTTTTTCAGGCGGCCAAAGAAGCGCTCCTTCAGCGATTGCTTCATGTCAGCAACATTAATGCCCAACGCTTCCGACATACCCAAATACTTGTAGGTTTCGGAGCTGAGGGATCTAACCTGTATGGAATCCGAGAGTTGAATTCTTTACATGCATGACTGCACATTTGTCCACACCAAATTCCATCCTGATGGCACCACTGAAGTTTTCAGTTACCTTCAGTAGCTCCATCAGTCGCAAATTGTTGGGGGCAAAGAGTTTCAGATCATCCATGTAAAGGAGGTGAGATATGGCTTGACCACCTCTTCTCAACCGATAGCCTAGGCCTGAATCCTCCAGCATTATTATTATTATATTATTATATTATATATATAGTGTAGAAGAACCGAAAAAACACGTTCTTTGTATGGGAGCCTCATTAAATATTTATTTTATTCATTTTTAGTACCTATTTGTTGTTATAGCGGCAACAGAAATATCATCTGTCAAAGTAAAAAATTTCAACTGACGGAGAGTGGAAAATTTCAACTGTCTAGCTATCACGATTGAGATACATCCTGGTGACAGACAAACAGACAGACGGACAGACAGACGGACAGCAGAGTCTTAGTAATAGGGTCCCGTTTTTACCCTTTGGGTAAGGAACACTAAAAAGGGGTAGGGTAGGTACCTCGTGGCCCAGGATTCAGCGTTCTAGCGAAAAAACCTAACTAACAAAACCATTTTTTGCTTGTTCAACAGATCATCTCATCGAGAAGTAATGAGGTGGCCGAAAAACAGTCGCCTTTCAACGAAGTTAGCCATTTCTGGCAAAATACGGAAATAGAACCATAGGGTCACGGAATTTAAGTGAAGTTGTCAAGTGTGAACTATGTTAATTATAAGAACGCTTTTTGAAACTGCAAGTGATTAGGTACCTAGTTACTTTTGAGTCCTAATCTTCCTGATAAATGGGTTCAGGTTCCAAAATACAAAAGGAAATCTTCTGGTGTGAGTGTGACTTTGTCTTCACAGCTAACTAATATAAACACAGCAAAAAAATTAAATTATTTTCGTTATTCCTAATTATAGGAGCCAAATGGTTTTACCAAACCACAAAAGGGACGCTAGGTCAGGTATATAAATTTGTTTTGAATACAATAAATCCCATCCAAAATCAAAAGGTTCCAATTTATCCGAGTCTTATTAAGAAAAAATAGTGTACAATTTCACGCGATATTTTACTATCTTACAGCGTTTGCAATTTTCCGGTGACATATAGAAAACGATTTTTTCATAATAGGTATATCAAGAAATTATAATGTATCTAATAAAGATTTATTACAATCTTACGGCGGAGTCTGCTATTTCAGGCGACACATACACATAATTTAAGGGCGTTATAAATAGTTTTTTATGTCTGAAAATATGACCGAGGGTACTAATCTCACAAGATAGCGAAGTGAAAATTATGAAAAAATCTGTTGATAAAAGGTTAAATACAAATAGGCATTAAAGGAAAAATAAAATGATTTCCGTAAGGTGCTCAGTTAGTGATTATTTAATGTACCTAGGTACCTCTACCCTATATTTTTAACTTCCTACTTTGTGGGTGCAAAGGTAACCTACTTGTGTTTTATATTATATAACAGAAAATAAAAAGATTTTATGAGTTTTGTTACAATCATTTATTTTTAAACTACTTTTTACATGCCAACTCGTTCACTTGCAAAATCGTAATGTAACTAGAAACCTACCTGAGTTACTTACATTTCTCGCTAAATTTTATTACGTCGAATACCTATTGGCATTAAATGTTGAGATAAGCCGTTACTTTATTTTAGGACGAGGCAAGAAATTTACATATTATTATGATGTTAAATATAAAGCTATTGAGTTTTTTGGGGGTTTTAGCAATAGGAAGTTTCAGCTTAGATGTGACTGTAGCTAGTGATGATCTTGATGACACTCTGAAACAAGCTTTATTTTTGGTTAAATTACTTAAAACAGGTAAGAATTAACCCTTTGGATAATAATCTTCACTAAACTCCCTCCATTATTTATTGTAAATGGCGTAAATTCTCTCTTGAAAGACTTTACAGAAGTGTTGCGGGCAAACGGTGATGTAACGGCAAATTCTAAGGAAGAAGAAAATAGCACATGCTCACTACCAGAAGACTCCAATTTAACAATGGCAATGAACGAAACAGACGTAACAGGTAAGTTATCTTGAGGGTTACAGGTACCTTCGTACCTGAAATGTATCTCATATAGTCATATATAATAAGTAATAGAAACAAATTAAACCTCTTTTTAGAAAATATCGTCAACTACTAAGAATCTATTGAAGTTATTTCAAACGTCCTTAATAGAAATATAGCTAAATAACAATATACAGTTATAGAAAGAAAAACGATAATTTGAGTGGAGGGCGAGTTTACCTACTCTCCCAGAGATCGGTTGATTCAAGGAGGCGTATATAGATCTGAGCTATTCCTATCGGGTTCCCTTTGGAAGTGCGAAACACAGTCTCAAGACTTATTGTTGTGAAATTAATTTTGACGTTATTTTATGATTACTTACTGCGAGTTTTCATCGGCCTAGTTCTATCGAAGATTAAGACAGTGTGACACCTGTAGGTGCCTCTGTCGAATCCTAACATTTATTTACTAAGAATAAAACAAGCATACGCTAATCAAGGCGAACCATTAACGGCGCTTTAGCTATAGGTAACAACACTTAACATCTATCGTAAGTATTGTGTTTAGTATAACCTAATTATTTCCCTCTTCGGCGTAGTTTCGATGTCACCTTCGATGCCTCCTTCGACGCCGTACACGCAGCAAACGTCGATGCCGGATACGCCCCCACCTTCGATACCACCTGGGGCACCTATTATGTTGCTGAATACGCCAACTGGGGGACCTATTATGTTGCCGAATTCGCCACCTGGGGTGCCTATGATGTTGCCGAATTCGCCACCTGGAGGGCCTATGATGTTGCCGAATACGCCACCTGGGGCGCCTATGATGTTGCCGAATACGCCACCTGGGGCGCCTATGATGTTGCCGAATACGCCACCTGGGGCGCCTATGATGATGCCATACGCGACCTGGCCTGCTATGAGCTACCCCCCGCCGCCGTCTGGACCAGGCCGACAAAACTTTCAGGATGAAAACTATAGATTCCCGTACAGTAAGATGTAGTTAACTAATAGGCATTTCAGTAGGTACATACCTTGTGACACTGCTGTAATTCTGATCTAAAGTCACGCTCTAGATTACCGAAAGTCGAAGCATATGAAAAAAAGTTATGGAATTGACATGAGCTATCGAAATGTCCGGAGGTTAGGGGAGTCCCGCACATTTTGGCATGTTACGAAAATCGCTATCGCCTATCGCCAATAGCATGTCACTTTTCACTTTGTCTAGAGCCCCAATCGCGTGAGCTATACGCATACACTTTGTTCAACAGATTTTTTCTACATTTAATATTATTACATTACTATAAATGCGTAAGTAACTCTGTTTGTTAATTAGTTATGCTTTCATGCACGCTTTAACCACTGCATACCTACGTTTTGATGAATTCCGGCCAATAAAGAAATAATTTCAAGTATTTAGAGTAGGACATAGGATATAATTATACTCTTTATCCCGGGAGTATGTTACCATGGAATAATTCTCGACTCTCACGCGGGCCAAGCCGCTGGCAAGAGCTAGTCTCACCATATTCGCAGAGCGCAGCGGCAGATGGAACGGCACCCCAGTTTGAATGGACTCATATTATATTATTACGCCATGTCAGTCATGATGAATCATACGCAGGAAATGAAACTTCCGCTATTCAGCTGTATATGGCCCTATTACTTACCCACTGCTTTAGATAAATGGTTTGCGCTAGTTGTTACTACCTACATTTCAATATTTTTTTAGGAATCAACCGTCGACGAATGATGCCTGATTATTACTATTTTGGTAAGTAGATCACATACCGAGGCGTAGGTATATAGACATACTATGACCGGCGCAATACCACATTTACATAGGCATGGCTCTGCCTTCCAACGACTAAAGAATGACGGTATTTCCCTCGAGAATTTCATCGCTTTTTTCACAACCAGCCCGCTCCTGTGACTCACAGAAATAGCGAGCCGTTATCACCTGGCGGGACCACTGCAGCTGGTTGTTCGATGTCACGTGTATTAATTATTTATTTTAGTGGAGTGCCCGGGGGAGTTTGACCTCGGAATCCAATTACTGTAAATGTATCAATGTAAAACCTCCCAAAATACTAAAATGTATACTTACCCATTTTTTAGTTGCTTCTTGTTATTTATTATTTATTTAGTTATTTTTTTAAGCGGCGTCGGTAAATGAGGTCTATATTTTCTGAAAGCTTATTGAAAGAGCATATTTTTTTTGTTTTGCAGCCACAAAAATTCCTCCATGGAAAAAAAATGTTATTTATAATTAAAAAATAAAATGTAAATAATGATTGAAGTCATAATAGGAAACGTCGGATACTAAAACTGATCTCGTTTTAAAGCTTGTTGTAGGTGTATTATTTTTCTTTTATGAAAAGAGTTGAGCGTTGAGCGCCATTAATTTGTTTTGCTAGACACAAAATCGTTGAATGCAAGAGGTTCAAAGTGTGGCTTTGAATGACACATACATCACTTTAAAGCTCATTTAAAGTGCGTTATTTTTCATATCGACTTATGGAGAAAAAGCCTATACTTACATTTTATAATTAATATAATTTTTCCATAAACAAAATCGATGAATGCAAGAGATCAGCTCATTTTAAAGCTTGCTAAAAGTGCTTTACTTTTCG
Source organism: Melanchra persicariae (assembly GCA_947386135.1). Lineage (NCBI taxonomy): Eukaryota > Metazoa > Arthropoda > Insecta > Lepidoptera > Noctuidae > Melanchra > Melanchra persicariae. The sequence continues at coordinate 14,003,718 of OX376643.1, read as the reverse complement.
TTTGCGCATACACTACACCCCTTCTTTATTTTAATTGATTTAAATTGTTTCAAAATTACATCAAAACTTAAATCTTTATAATATGGCTGGTAACTCATCAGATGTTGCAAATATTATTAATACTTTAAATAGGTATTATATTACACATTTTGAATAGGTACATTTTTCACGAATACTTTTTCCCCTATTTCCAGATATTTACCATACCTTTTCCCTTTTTCCTTCACTTGCTTCCTAAACTTTCTTTTATAAAAGTCAAAGTCAAAACGTTCATTTCAAGTAGACCATCAAATGCATCAAACGGCTCTTTTAAACGTTATCATTTATATCCAAATACTATGTAGGTATACAAAATAAAGTGACTCCTGTCCGTTCGCAAAGGTAGATTCTTATGGAGAAGAACGGACAAGAAACTTCATATTTACCTACTCTTTTCAAATAAATGTTTTACAATATTTGGAATACAAAAATTTATTTACAATATAATACTAATTTAACTATGTACACTTAAAATAAAATACAAAAGGAAAACTCCTAACTAAAAGGCGTCAAAAAATTCATCCGTATCGCTGTCGACTGGAAGTGAGCCCAAAAGACTGGCGGCATTGCCACGTTGTATGGCAATGCTTATCCTCTGTCCGAAGTAAAAGCCAGCCCTTGGGTCACGCGAAGTGTCAACTAAGCGTTTACAAAGTTAACTAAGTGCTTTACTTTTCGTTTGCGCATACACTACACCCCTTCTTTATTTTAATTGATTTAAATACAAAAATTAACTTTAATATATGTGAGGTCGATGCACCTAGAGTATACTACTTATTGGATCAAAGTATTACCAGCAGAGGTAAACTTTTTCATTTTCTTAATAATAACAGTACTCACATTCTTCAGTCTTAGTACTCACATATTTACAAATATTGGAACCATTAATAAACAGTGTGCGAGTTAACAGAAAAATAAAAACTCAAAAAAGAGTACATCTATAAAGTTATACATAAATTGATTAGTTTGATTTTGTCTACACTACACCCTTGATTGTTCTATGCAGCAGCAGATGGCGTAGTCATTTGTACCATAGCGCTATCAATCCACGATACTGCCATCCGTGACTAGCACCCATCCTCGGGTGTAGTGCAATATTCAGTCATGGGGGCTTCGTGCACAGCGCTCCCGCCAAACACTTCGCTTCGATTTCACACGAACGAATGCAACCTATTGTGAATTTGGCGTACCTATATCAGCACATATCTGCATACTCTTTTAAGGATTATTGTCGTGAAGGTTCCATGTGACAAGCACTTGATTATTAACGCTTAATATTATTCAACATCATCATCATCGTCATATCAGCCGAAAGACGTCCACTGCTGGTCATAGGCCTCCCCTAAGTGTCGCCACTACAACCGGTCCTGTGCGTCTCGCATCCATAGGCTTCCCGCGACCCTCACCGGGACGCAGCGTTGGAAGGCCTTCCACAAGGTGGACCGATGCCACCTTGTGGAAGGCCTTCCAACGCTGCGTCTTCCGGTACGCGGTCGCCACTCCAGAACTTTTCGGCTCCATCGACCACTGTTCTGCGAGCAATGTGCCCTACCCACTGTCACTTCAATTTGGCGATCCTTCGGCTATGTCGGTAACCTGGTTCTCTTGCGTTCTTGTTCATTCCTGATTCGATCACACAAGGAAACTCCGAACATTGCCCTCTCCATTGCCCTTTGGGTGACTTTAAGTCTTCTGATGAGGCCCATTGTGAGCGACCACGTTTCAAGTCCATAGGTCATCACTGGCAACACGCACTGGTCATAGACTTTCGTCTTGAGACACTGTGGTATGTGAGACGAGAAGATACCGCGCAACTTGCCGAACGCCGCCCAGCCTAGTCGGATTCGATGGTTGACCTCTTTTTCGAAGTTAGCCCCACCTAACTGGACCGTTTGTCCCAGATAGACATACTCGTCTACAACTTCGAATGTAGAGCCTCCAATCTTGATAGGTGTGGGTGCTACATGGGTATTTACCATGACCTTGGACCCACTATTTCGGAAGCTCTACTGAGGTCATCGAGCATTGTACTGAGGTCCTCCATGTTCTCAGCCATGACAACTATATCGTCGGCAAGTCGAAGGTGAGTGCCTCGCCATTGACATTAATGCCTAGCTTTCTCCAGTCCAAAACCTTAAAGACATCCTCCATTGCGGCCGTAAACAGTATCGGAGAAATTACGTCTCCCTGCCTCACACCCCGCTGCAGGAGGATAGGTTTTGATGTCTTATCCTGAAGTCGGACTGACATGGTGGCGTTTTCATACAAACACTTCAGCACCTCGATGTACCGATAGTCGATCTGGCACCGTTGGAGAGACTGCAGCACAACTCAAGTCTCGATCGAATCGAAGGCTTTCTCGTAGTCCACAAACGCTAAGCAGAGGGGCAGATTATACTCTTCGGTCTATGCTATAGGTATCTTGTGCACTATATCTAGGTTTCTATGGAAGCAAGAAATAAAAATTTGAAGAAACAAATTCAATATAAGCCTCCAAAAATCTGCATTTTGCACAAATTTCACCTGAATTTTGGCCGTTCATAATGTAAAAATAAAAAAAATAAAATAGCGTTTAATGCTGCTTTTCCTTACAATTAGTATATACATGCCTACTTACTAAACACTTAGTTGATTTATCTATTCTATTATTTGAACTATCGGCAGCTGGATGTTTGTGTAGGGCAGCTTGTCTGTCGAAAAAGGCTTCCTCTAAAGATTTCCACGTATTCCTGTCTCTTGCCAAACGGGTCCATACCGGACCAGCCACTTTCTTGAGGTCATCTTCCCATCTTTTGCTTTGTCTGCCTCTATTTCTTTTGCCATCTCTTGGGTACCATTCTGTTATTACCTTAGTCCGTCCATTTGTCTTTACTGTCTCGTAACATGTGTCCCGTCCAACGCCATTTAAGTTGTCTGTAGGCAGTGTGTGCATTTTTGAATTTTGTTTTCGATTTTATTTCTTGTAATTTTACTTTTTCAATTCTTTTTATAACTAAAATACTCCTTTCTATTCCATTTTGGCAGACTTTTAATTTATTTTCTTGTAATTCTGTTAGCGCCCATGTCTGGCATCCATATAGTAAACATGGCATAATGCACATTTCAAATACTTTCTTTTTTCCTTTCATTGGCATTTCTTTATTCTTCATTACTTCTCTAAGAGACCAAAACCGTTTCCAAGTATTAGTTATTCTTCGTTCTATTTCTTTATTCATGCAATTGTCTTTTGTGTTGGAAATTAGTCATAATTTTGGTTTTAGTTAGGTTCATTGTCAGACCGGCCTTACCACTTTCATCGGATATCTTCTGCAACATTAGTCCCAGAGTTCCTGCGTCCTCTGAGAACAAAATCAAATCGGCGAAACGTAGATGGTTGAGGTTTTCGCCATTTATATTGAGCCCATTTTTTTTTTAAATGGGCTCAATATAAATTAAAATGGCGTTCATAATGTACCTACTCATAAATTGTAAAAGTAAAAAAAACATCTTGATAGAAACCTTGCGCATGTAATTGAGATTCTAAATAAATAATATTCATTTCACAAACTTGTGAGGCTCATTCAAAAACACGTATTTCCTGGAACTAATTTTATGAAATTTTCGAACACTGTTTTCGTTCAATGTTATCGCGTTCTCACTTTCTTGTTAGTCAAACACATTGCGCTGGATGAAACAACAAGCTTTTCAACCAAGCTCGCGCATTATCGCCCTTCTTAAAGGAGAGTACACCACCACACCTCTGCTCCACGCTTATAGCGTTTTCCCCTCGAGTATGACGGAACCGAACAGTTTCTGAAGGGCCTTAAGGACCGGTTTTCCACCCGACTTCAGGAGTTCGGCCGCTTCAGAGCCATCCTATTCTCATACAGGCTGACGTCCGGGATGTCTTTGGTATAATGCCGGGTCAATCTAGCTCTTGGGTCGTTCGCTAGATTTGCAGGGGGTTTGGTTATTGACGTGTAGGTATAACTAACTGTCCATAGAATATTTCGATCTCCCTCAGAATCTCCGATTTGGCGGATATGGTTCTGCCATCGTCGGTCTTCAGTTTTGTGAGCTGGTTCTGCCCAATAGACAAATTTCTTGCAAAGACTTTGGAGCTCTTACGCCGCCCTATCGCGTCTTTAATATTTTCAGTATTAAAGCGGCGGAGGTCGCTTTTCAAGGACTTGGAGATCCGTCTATTGAGCTGCCGCCGGTATTTGCACGCATCGTCTGGAGACTGCAGAATCATCTCCCGCCTCTCCTTCATGAGCTTAAGAGGGTGATCAGAGAGCCTCTTGGTCTTATCTGTACGGCGAGTCTTGAAGAACTTAGACCCGACCGTAAAGACAGTTTCCACGAACCCTATTCGTCCACGGAGCTCCCTAGGCACTCGAAACAATTTTGAAGTTCGAGCTGAAAGCTTTCGGAGTTTTGGATCTGGATCTGTGCTGGAAGGAGCGTAGACTTCATCAGTCGAGACCTTAATATTATTACCAAATATAAATAATCAATCCGCAAGGCAGTTTTATGGTGAACTGCTAGGCAATAGCGACCCCACGGACCTGATCTTCCGAGAGATGTCTTGTTCCTCATATTCGGCTTGCCTTTATTGGCTGGCCGGAGTGAACTTTAACGAGGAACAGAGCTACCATCTCTTTCTTGCCTTAATCGGCCGGTCTGAGTGGAGATTCGCAATAGCAAACACGGGAGAAGGATGTATAAAAAGTTGCTGGTAGGGATTTTGATCGTACATCCGGGATTATCCTGATAGCTGTGGTATATCTCTCCACTCCTCTAGCAACTCAGGATATGTTGCCCCCTTGGCTCTACGTCACTTTGTGCAAGCGACCGTTTTCGGGGGCCCATTTACCTATTGAGTGTGCAAGTCACCCCCTGCTATTTTAAAGCCGTGTTAATTGTCAGTGGTCAGGCAGGGCCCAAAAGTTCTTCCATAGTATACGATATCAGTCCACTATACCACCCAAACCCATAGTTTTTCATCTTTTGTTTCCATATTCTGCAATAGCCCTGCACCAACCGAGGATTGTCCTTGAGTATACTTTCATAGAGCATACGGGGATAATCGTCGGCTGGTGCCCCATTCCACTTGAAATGACTAACGGGGCCTCTGCGAGTTGGCTTCGGCCCTCGTACGCCTATCAAAGGACCGGGACCCCAATGTCCCGAGATTTTCAAACACATACGAATTATAATATTTAATAAAAAAAAAATATTCCAGACCATGTCCATTAATACAAAAGTTATAAAATTTTAGCACGAATAAATGTTTTCAGGATATTTGAGTCCTGTTTATCCGCAATTACCTGTAGGATGCTGTTAGTGCTATCCCGGACTCTGCTTAATAAAGATGCGAACCGCTTGCGCACGATGGCATGGAAGCCGTTTACCTTGACCTCTGCAAAGATACCGGAGGCACTACAAAAGCGGGGCAGCCCCAACAACATTCTAAAACCATTGTTATAGGCACTGAGCGACCTCTGGCTGCACCAAATGCATAATGAGTGGTTGCACTATTTGCCGTTTAGGAGTTACTTTGTGTGCCTTCGCAGTCCAAGTCCAGACCAGGGGACTTACCATGACAAACGTTAGTCGTTCGAGCGAGAAAGAGGGATGGAGCTATACACCCTATATAGCTCCATCCCTCTTTCTCGCTCGAACGACTGACGTTTTAACACGTCATGGTACGCCCTCTGCTCATAGTTAAATATCTACTTTGCTTTGGGATTGATATAAACCTAACAGTACTTATATGTCACTTTACTAGATTTTATTGATTTTAAGTTGAAGAGGTCACTAGTTTATCTTTCAAGAGCAACGTCCTATGCAAATGCAATACTTATAGAGCACTATTCTTAACTAAACCCAACGCAAAAAGGATCACCAAGATCGGCTAACCCTAAAAACATGGAAATTCAGGTTGACTTGTATGCATCTGCGTACCTCTTCACAGCGTACTGAACTGGTGTAAACAATGAAAAGACATGCGATTTCAGCAATCCCGGACGATTTGCTTTCACTTTGAAGTTCTTCATCTAATCTTCACCAAATTGAAAAGGAACCAGTCCAGGAATTATTTCTTCCAAACAAAAAAAAATCATCCTAATCGGCTGACAATAGGCGTAAATACCGCTGAACAAACATTTTTCCTGGGATCCCATCATCAGCTCAGCAATATGAGATGATGATTACCAGGCACAAATATCTGAATTGCGTTAGAATGAATATGAAAACGTATGTGCCTATAAAATTTGAGGGTTGCCCTCGATTTCCCTGGGATCACATCATCAGATTCTGACTTGGTGACTTGGGAACCATGTCAGTACTTATAGGCTTTCGAATAAAAAAAATATTTGAAAATCGCGGAGAAGTCGGTGAATAAAACTTAGGTACCTACTTACTTACCTACATAAAAAGTACATAGGTACTTACAGTCGACCATAGAACCTCCTCCTTTTGAAGAATACATTCGTGCTTGGCCCTCTGGTGGCGATAGATTAAATTTATCTCAAACTAGTGGCCCGCCCCGGCTTCGCATGGATGTATTCTTTTTTTTTAATTTTCATTCATACAACCATCGCTTTGACAATTACGAACACAACAAAAAAAAATATATAGTTCAAGCCGTTTTTGAGATTTTGCGTGACTAACGAACAGCAACGGATTTTTATATTTAAGACAAGAAGAAGATTATAAATTCGAGTACGTAAAACTTTATCAAAAGTCCTGGCCGGCAGGCAGTGACCAGGCCAATACTGCTCTTTTGCATTCACCGCTCCAGCCCTGACGTGAAAATTCCCAAATAACAATTTGGATTTAAAAACCAAACTGCTGAACCGATTTTAATAAAATTTAAATGGGACCAATCGGGAAGTATATCCTTTCACATAAAACAAGAATTTTTCAAATCGGTTCCTAAATGACGGAGATATAAGGTAACAAACACAAAAAAAAAAAAAAATACAGTCGAATTGAGAACCTCCTCCTTTTTGGGAAGTCGGTTAAAAAATAAATCTTACGTTACACACCGGTGTGCCGGCAGTGCTCGAGCGGTTCATCTAGAAAAGATACAATAAATTATTATTTCTCAAACATGCTTGGTTTGAGCATTATTTTGACAACCTTCTTCGAGATAAATCTAAATTGCTGTACTGGCCAAATACATGCGAGCAGCGGCCGGCAAAAGTTGTATGGAAATCCATCTGTCATGTTTTAGCGGCCAAATAAATTACATAAAACTCATATCTGTCGTGAAATTTAAAAATGGAACGATCCTTTTCTCTGAAACATGGCGACCAAGGAGGTAACTTATCAAAGGTTTTATTTAAATTTAGAACTGGCTTGCAAATAGAGCTTTTTATTGAAAAAAAAAACAAATGAACACTGCGGGAAAAAAAATGTTAGTTGTTCGTCATTGATTAATTTTCTAGGTACTACTAGGTACTACTTGGTTTTAATTTCCGCGCATTATTTGAGAAAAGCACTATACAAGCCTCGGCCACAACTAGGCATTACCTACGTATGTGTGTACGTATAACACGTTCGTGCATCAATGCCTCATTTGCAGGCCGCTGCAGTAATGTGCCTAACGTTCTTTTCAGATTCTCCTGTTAACAGTCGTGGTAAGTCTGTCATTCTCCTACATAGCCTGATTAATTAACATATTTACTTTAGGGTACTTACAAGAGAATCTATCTACAGTAGGTATCTACTCAGTAACTATAGGGCATGCTCTGAACAACCACATAGGTATACAAACATGTAGATAACTAAGAATGTATCAACCAACTTCCAATTATAAAACACAAAATAATATTTTCTAGGAAACTTTCGAAGATTTGGCAATGACCCACCTGATCTTGGTAACACCCCAGGTAAGCCGCATCCAAGCAAAACGCCTGAATCGAAATAACATACCTACATTATAAATTAGCTGAAAAATAAAACCTGGTAGATAACTATTTTCTGGTACTTTTTATATCATTAGTTCATTTCCATCTCCTTGATTGACGTCCTAGACAGTATGAACCCAGAAATCAGCTCAAAAATGCTTTTTTAAAAGCGTGAATAATATTGTTACATAATGTTACTTTTCTGTATCTCTGGAGCAGACTGAGAGGTAGGTTTCCACTGTGTAGCAGTGCGTAAAGAACGTCCAAATAATCCTAGGAGATAAGGAGACTATTTAAACACAACAAGCATTACTTTTCCAAACCTATCAATACTGCAGCTGCAAATTTCAACTGAACAATTCAATTACCTAATATAAAAAAGCATATTATTTTCCTATTCTATTCTCAATGCTATGCCACAGACCTAAGAGGGTATATGTCCCATTGTGTGGATTGGTATATTACATTAATATGTCTGTGATTTTTTTGGTTCTCGGACATGCCAATTTCTCATGATAGAAATTTATCAAAAGACTGCGGCATAAGCCTACCTACTCAATTACAAGTTCAATAATGTCTAAGCTAGAATTAGTTGCTAGTGGTAGAAACAGTATCAACTTCAATAATTAATGTCAACAACTTATTTTCGAGAGAAGATCTACGGACTGACGGACCATAACAATAACCCAAGAACCGATACGGACAAGCATAATATATGACTGTATTTCCTTTCATGGAAGAAACAGGTTGCAACCACAAGAAACACGAAATATGGGTAGAGCTTTTTTATTCAAGCTAATAACTATATAGTTAGATTTTTTTAAAGTTTTTTTACTAAGTTACTTGTGAAGAGTTGGCATAACTACCTAATAAGTATTTCCTAATTTACCCTCAGTTTCAGCTTCATATTTACGTTCAAGGAGTCCCTACAATGTAGTACGTAGTATGCCACTCAGTAATAACAACTAATCATTTAAGTTCTACAAAACTTTCCTACTAATAAATGTGACGAGTTGCGAAAAAATGTGGTTTCAGCTACTTCACAAGCGCAAACCACAACTAGCGTATCATCAGCAACGAGCGAAGCGACAACTTTAAATGTGGGAGAGACAACGGCCTCAACAACCTCTTTAACAACTACGAAATCAGAATCATCTTCGTCAATCCAATCGACCAATTCTACGAACCAGTCCATCGTAGCGACAACCGATTCTGCCAACCAGTCCATCCTACCGACCAATTCTGCCAACCAGTACAACCTATCGACCAATTTTGCCAACCAGTCTATTCTACCGACCAATTCTGCCAACCAGTCCGGCTTACCGACCATTTCTACCAACCAATCCAACCTATCAATTATTTCTACCAACCAGTCCATTCTACCGACGGATTCTGCCAACCAGTCCGTCATAGCGACAATCGATTCTGCCAACGCCAACCAGTCCATCTTACCAATATCGCGCGCCGCCAAACAGTCTATTAATTCTACCAACCAATCCATTCTACCGACGGATTCTGCCAACCAGTCTGTCATAGCGACAACCGATTCTGCCAACGCCAACCAGTCCATCTTACCAACATCGCGCGGCGCCAAACAGTCTTTTAATGGGAACCGGATCTTAACAGCAACCAGAAATTCCGTCCTATTGACACCTAAATCTACCAAACAGTCTATCGTTCGAACTGCTAAAAGGCCCCATCTACCGACAATCGAACTGTCTACCCTGACAACCAAACCTCGAAAAAGGGTTAGACACAAAAAGCGAGTGCCTGTTTCAAAAGGTGAATATAATATTTTGAAATGTAACGCTGGTTGTACATTGTATTTAGAATGTAATTTTTTTTTTGTTTCTCTTCGATAGCAACAACCAAACTAATTCGTTATCGCAACAAGAATAACTCCAAAGTCCGCCATCAGCACCTACGCCAAAGGAAAACCACAACTGAAACAAATAATAATGACTTTGTCGAGATGTCTCAGGTCGCTTCAGAATTGGAGAAAGAATTCGATGATAATGATAACACAGAGGATACTACAAATGGAGAAGCACGTAGTACTAAAACAACAACTATGAAAGTCTTTTTAAAGGGCAGTTCCAGAATGCCCGTACCATTTTCTGAAAACAACGCCTTTTGCCATTTCTATCCTAAAAATGCCTTATGTGGTACACACTTGTAAGTAGCGATGAATGTACCTGATCTTGAACTTTTAATCTAAGCGTATGGGTATTAAAATAAGTAGTGTACTGAAGATAATAAATCGATTAAAAACTGTTTAAGCTTAGGTAACTGGTCTTAATTTCTCAGCTTTTTTTAGGTGATTGTTATGGACTTTATATACAGAGCGGAAAGGGCGCGCGGACAGAACGCGCGGACAGGGCGCTGACAAGATAAAATGTATGGCGTCAATGGAACGAAACAACCTACTTAGCGTCGCGGGCGCGCGGCCAAACTTCATACATTTTCGGCGACGCGCGCCCGCCGTGCGCCTCTGAGTGCTTTGTATATTATTATCAAGTCCCGAACCGTTTAGGGTTTAGAGGAACCTTCTCATTCTTCATGCCGTAATATCTTCCGTAACTGACGATTAGCATATAGGGTGGCCTTAGTTTGAACAAGCAATGTTATAAAGTACCTGCCGAGAATCATAACAATAGTGCATTTCACTGCAACTGCAACTGAACAACTAGGTACTTGCAAAACACTCGAAAACAAATTAAGTGCTTTCTAAAGTGTTGCCAGGAGGATTATTCCCGAATTTAGTAGGAATGGTAGGAAAAAATAATATTGTCGTGTCTTATTAAAAAATCATTAACTTTCGTTCTGATATATTTCTAATATTTTTAAATTATCTGTTAGAATGAGAACATTTTTTTAGCAATAATTTGGATATTGTATTGAAATGTAATTAAAAAAGAAAAGATTATTTGTAGAATATATAATTATATAAGTTAGACTGGTAACCCACTAGCCATATTTATTTGTTGTAAAACAATCAATTTCTTTATTCGGATGTAATAAAGATGGTTAAAAAGTGTGCTATTCAAGGTTGCAAAAGCGAATCCTATGCAGGATTCGGTGTTTCTTTCTTCAAGTAAGTATATTTCAATTCTTGAAGTAGGGTGCCCATAATGAACGAAATTATAAGATTATTTACACAATGCAGCATATAAATAGGAGGTAGTCTTCAACGTAAGCATATAAAACTTTATATGGAATGGTGCACCGAATACTTAAAAGACGTGATCATGAAATTTCACATTTCCCGAGGAACATTGTAGGGAAATGGCAAAAAAGTTTCAACTTCCCATATTAATCGCTGATTTAGGTGTGTCACTTCGTATATTTTAAACTAGCACTTCGCCCGCGACTTCGTCCGCGTGGATTTAGTAGGTAGGTACTCCACAAACTTCAACGCCCTCTATACCCCCTTATAAAGGTTAGCTTTGGAAACGTGACATTTCGATAGCATCTGTCAATCCATTACATTTTTGACGTATTGACAATCGCGTACGCCACGCCACCGTTGACAGAATATCACTTGTCTCGAGCCCAGGTTCAGCGCAACTGTACACCCCGTTCAACCCGTCAGGGTTTGACTATGCAAAAATTGTTAGGTACATCTGTTTCAATTATCCCGCTTTTAGTTTGTTCATAGCCGACGTAAATTGAAGCAAGCAATTATGTCCTCCCCTAAAATCTTAATCACCCCTGCTTCACTCCTTATTATGTATGTAGTTTATTTTCGAAAAATTCTAACATTTGTTATTCTTATTGTTTATCGAAAACATTTAAATGCCGTGGTGTTTCAACTTCATCGTACCAAGCATTGATACGATTCTCCCCTGTACGCTCAAGCCGCGACATTTTTCTTACTCCGAGCATGTTTATGTCGTAACTTTTGAACGAAAGGTCCGATTTGAATAATTTAAAGTGTAATTTACACGGACATAATCAACCTTAATTATCAAATCATTTAAATAGATAAGGATTAATATCATGATACTAAAATCACCATTTTTTATTTCACCATGGGATTTGCTTGAATAATTTGAACAAAAAGCGGTCATGGTGACTTATCCATAATAGTTAGACATATGGTACCGCGGACTTTTTTGTAGATATTGATGACTTCTATAAAACTGTAGTACATCACTTTGCTCTATTGTCAAAAGATTCCGCAGCGTACGCGATATAAGGATTTCTTCTCACACCTGGGGTTACATTATCGAAGTTTTCATACGGATTCCTAAATTTTTTGAAAATATTCTATAGCCTATGTCCATCACCGATAATGTAACATTCTAATGGTGAAAGAATTTTTTAAATCGGTCCAGTAATTTCGGAGCCTATTCATTTCAAACAAACAAACAAACAAATCTTTTCTCTTTATAATATTAGTGTAGATAAATTTAAAAAATATAATTTCAGACTGCCTGGAGAAGAATCAGGGAGGAAAAATGTATGGCTTCGCCGTTTCGCTACCGTCGTGGAGGTGATGCGAATATTTAGTTTCTGAAGTAAGTAACGAAACAGCCAAGCCATACATACATTTTTACTGATATGTAGTATTTGTGAAGTTAGGGTTGGTAGAGTTAGGCCGTGTAGATTCAGAAGCTTGGCTCTCCATGAGATCTGATATCTTTTTCACAGGGCAAACCTTATGTGGTAGTCTTGGCAACATTTTACATGAAATGTTTTTGGAGGGATTTCAGTTCTTTTTGTAAGTTGCTAGGCAGTCTTTTTATTTCGGCTTTCTAGCACTTCAGGAAGTACCCTAACATTTTAAAGTCTCATACAAATTTCCACCCCCCCCATTTTAGGGGATGGGGGGCGAAAGTTATAAGTTTATGAATTTTTTTGTTGGTTGTATACTAAACTTAGATTACATACCAAATTTCAGTTGTTTTCTAGCACTTCAGGAAGTAGCCAAACATTTTGATGATCATCAGTGTGCAGTGTCAGTGACGAAATCGGTGTATTTTAGATATCAATAAAATCTAAAGTATTAGAGCTATTCAATTGAGACTTTGTATGTTTAATTAATCTATTATTGACATCATATCGTCATCATATATATGAGAAAATGAACTATCTGGTACATCGGAAACCAACTCTATGAGAGTTCTAAAAAACGACGAAACACTTCGAGAAAAGGTAGGTAGTGCCCTTGCGCTTCGCTTGGCTCGTCTTGACGGGGGCACTACCGTGCCCCCAGATTGAACAACATAATTAAAACGTATCAGTTTCTGTGCCCCTGTTAAGACTTCATGTTTTTTATTTTACGACCACAGCTTTCTCCAACATTTTTTTTTTTAATTTTTATGGTTCTATTTATTTTTGGTTTTTAATTTAGGTGTTTTTTACATATTATCAAAATTATACGTATATTGTGGTGAAATTCGTCTTTTTTATTTTACTGTGTTTAGTGTTTAGTTTACACTACAGTATGTAGGTTAGTTAATAATTGTAATAATCTAAGATCTGATCGCCGTCTGGTAAAAATGGATTTTATCAATCTTTATGCATCTGATGACGCAAACTTGGGTACGAATATGTTTGTATAAATAAGCTGCACAATGACATAAAATCCAACAAATCCCCACTTAACATGACTCTTAAAATTACTTACATTAGATGTCACAATTATTGTAATCGACTATTGCGTATTATAATAATAGCCTACGAAAAAGCTCAATTGGAAAAAGCAACTGGCAAGCTATCAAAAAATAACAAATACTCGGAAAACCAAGATCAGTCCAGCTAAGCTATTACAAACTACAAATAACCCAAAGACGTCTGCTAATAATGTCTGCAAATTTTTCATAGACGTAGGAAAATCTCTTGCTGTTAAAATTATTGCTTCAAGTACTGTTAATGGAAATGCCCCCTACACAACATCAAACTCCGAAATCGGTCCACTGGGGACCTTCAAGCGTATGCCATTCACATCTGGAGTGAGGCCATCGAGAAACACGGGGAACAACTTGCGGTCTCTCTTGACATCTCGAAAGCCTTCGATAGGGTCTGGCACGAAAGCCTTATTAATAAGCTTCCTTCCTTCGGTCTACCCGCCGGATTGTGTGATTGGATTGCAGACTTCCTGAGGGATCGGTCTATCCGAGTGGTCATAGATGGCTGCTCGTCAGGACTGCTGAATATTAATGCCGGGGTTCCTCAGAGCTCGGAGGCTATTTGAGGAGGTATTCCGGAGGTTGAGCGCTTGAACTTGTCTTTACAGGCTGTCTCAGAGTGGGGCGATGCCAATCTGGTCAAGTTCAATGCAGTTAAGACCCAGGCGTGTCTTTTTTCCGCTAAAAGGAGCCAATTCCACCCAGCTCCATCTTTCCGAGGTGTAACCGTGCCGATAACCGACCAACTTGACCTCTTGGTGTTACGTTGACATCTACCCTCAATTTTGGCACATTTATAGAGACAAAGGCTCGAGTGGCTGCCAAAAAGTTGGGAATCCTAGCAAAGGTGCGACGGTACTTCACGCCGGAACAGTTGCTCAAACTTTATCAAGCGCAAGTTCGATCGTGTATGGAGTACTGCTCGCATCTTTGGGACGGATCTGCCAGATACCAGCTTGATGCCCTTGAGTCAATAGAGAAACGAGCCAAGAGGATCATCGGCAATGATAGGCTTGTCGAGTCGAAGCTCCAAAGTCTCAAGCATCGACGCCGAGTTGCTAGCCTGTCGGTTTTCTATCGGTTGCATTTTGGAGAGTGTGCAACGGAATTGCATAATTTGATTCCGCCTAGCCCGTTCCATCATCGGACCACAAGACGTACGGCGATGTGCCACCGGTACATGGTGGACATCCCACCCACACGCACAAAGCGTTTTGGGAATACATTCATTGTGCGTACCGCTAAGGAGTGGAATTCCCTGCCGGAGTCTGTGTTTCCTGATAGCTACAACCTGGGAGTCTTTAAGTCAAGAGTGAATAGGTTACTTCTAGGCAAGCGTGCTCTATCTTCGACCATATCATCGCTTACCATCAGGTGAGATAGTGGTCAAGCGCGTGCCTATCAATAATAATAAAAAAAAAAACTCCTACACGCATATTAGAAGTCTACCAAACGCCCTGGTCTTTGACTTGACTGAATTGGATGTTGAATCCATCATTTTACAGCTCCGCCCAGAGTGTGCCACAAGTTGGGATAGATAGTAAGGGAATGTCGGAAGGAGTTGGTCCCCTCCATTACTCATATATGTAACCGAGCTGTAGCCACAGGTGTCTTCCCTGAAGCCTTCAAAAATGGAATCAATCACCCGATCTTTAAGAACAGGGACCGAAACTGTGTCAATAATTATCGCCCCATAGCAGTGCTTTCTACCCACCCTATCAAAAATATTAGAAAAAATACATAATTACTCTCTTAAAAAGTTTCTGGACAAATTTCATATTCTAGCCCATAATCAGTACGGTTTTCGATCAGGCCTATCCACCGAGGACGCAGTAGGTAATGGATTTTAGTAATCTCGTGGTAAAAACATTTGACGCCAAAAATAATTGCTTATGTATCTACCTTGACCTATCAAAAGCGTTTGATACAGTCTCTGTCCCCATACTTCTATACAAGCTCGAAACGATGGGGGTGCATGGCATAAGCTATAAAATTTTCAAAGACTACCTCACAAACAGAAAGCAACGTGTTATAATTGGGGATTACATGAGTGAGGAGGAGACCGTCTCCTACGTCGTTCCACAAGGGAACGTCTTGGGTCCCACCCTCTTCCTGCTATATATTAATAACATCTGCACAATGTCCCTCCCTTAGACTCGCATTTTCACGTATTCAGACGACACCGCCATATTTGTCTGGGATACAAAATGGCACACAGTAAAAGAGAGAGCAGAATTCGCACTATCCAATGTGAAAAATTGGCTGACTCACAACCTACTAACCCTAAACCTAACCAAAACGCAATATGTTCCCTTCTCCATCACCAAAATTAAGACTCCACCGTGAGGATTTTCCATACAAGCGCACACTTGTATCTCACAGGTCAACTGAAATTGCCAAGAAATCACTCGCGCGGAATGTGTGAAATATTAAGGAGTACCTACACATGGATAGTGGCTTGAGGTGGGATAAACACATAAGTATAGTTAATTCCAGAGTAAGACGACTCATTCATGTATTGAAAACGCTTAGAGACAGTGCCACTATGGAACAACTCAGACTTGTATACCTATTCGGCCCTCTATCAATCTATAGTTCAATATTGCATCACTGTATGGGGTGGGGCCGCAAAGACGCATCTACTGAGCTTAGAAAGAGCACAAAGAGGGGTGCTGAAAGTGATGGCAAGAAAGCCCTAACATCCAACATTTCAGTTGTACTCGGAGTGTAAGGTCCTAACAGTTCGCCAACTCTTTGTGCTCTTCTAGCTCAGCTATTCTCAGGAAACAACAAAGCCATTACCCAACCCCAATAGACGCAGTAAAATGCCTGTGTGCCCTCGTGTTCCATGGATGACCTCGTTCGCAAAGTACAAGGTCTTGAATTGTAAGCTTTACAACACCATAAACAAAAATCACAACATTACTTCTCTTAGCAGACACGAACTTAAAGGTAAAGTTTCTGAATGGCTTCAACTATTAGATTATCAGAAGACGGAAGACCTACTGGCATGTATTGCGTAACATATATCATACAGTACTTCTAAACAAACTCTCACATACACACACTCACACCATACACTCACAAACACACCAATTCGATTCGCGAGTCGCTGGGAGAGCCCGGCACGAACTGATCGGCAAACGATTGCGCGCGGGATTTATAGTGTTTTTAAAATAATCGTGTAAAATAAATGAGTACATAAAAAAAACTGAACAAAAAACCAGGATATTTTGCAATACCATTATTTTCTTAAAATAATTATAATATTTATGTTTATAGTAAAACACTGTTACAAAAAATTGTTAAAGATAACCGATTTTCCGATAGAAAAACTTATTAGCTATATTTTCGTAATTAAGCTATATAGTGCGCTTTGAGACTACATATTCTGTTGGACAAACGTATAATATAAAATATTTTAGCACATAACAATGGTTGTATTCGTTCTGAAAGATAACTCTGACGTCTATTTTCGTAAAACGCTATCAGGGAATTTCCTTCTTTTAAAAAAATTGACAATAAAAATTATATTTTTACAGAGTAGTGTAGTAAATTAAGACTTAATCTTTCTAAAACCGTAATATTCTGTGAAATAATCTGCTCACATCATTACGATTTTGATCTCGAAAAATTAAAAAATTTGTCGCGATTCGAATACACGCTCAACCGAAGAAAATAGTTTTTGGAATAAGAATTGCCGACAGTTATCCAGTCTTCTGTAGCGACATTCGAACTAAAGTATTCGTATTTTATTACTCCCTGCGGCTGAACACTATTTCCGAAAACACAAGCTCAAGCTTAGTTTGGGAATCAGTAGCAGTACCTTTTGAGCAATACATACAATGCATTAGTTAGATTACTTTTTTAACGAATGTATTAACTGGCGACAATAAAGTTTTTTTTTTTGTCTCTACTGCGATTCTATTCACAACTTCACAAGGCTGATTTCACGAAAAACTCGATGAGCACTCGGACACCATAACCCTAGTGTTTCAAGCCCAAACGGCTCAAATACGTAATTCAGCCAATTAGGTGTTGTATTTGCGCCGTTTGAGATTTTCTGCACTCGCAGCAGCCGCCCCAGCACAACCCGCCGTGCTAAGAAGATGGGATAGCGCAAGGGTGTCGACACATGTTGCATCCCACACCAAAGGCCTACCCAACTTCCAAGGCATTATGTTCACACCATCTGGCCTCTTCCCATCGTCTCGTGCCAAACTATTCGGTTCTAATACGGCTGGCACCCCGGCGGTGACAAGAGCTCGACGGATGATGTCATTAATGCTGGCGTGTCGTGCTATCCGAACCGCGCTTCTACTGCAGGAAAGGCCATGGTGTCCGAGGCAGTCGACTGCTTCACCACATGGACAGCGATGTGAAGCGCCGCTAGGAACACCCAGACGCAGACATGTAGCGATCCGGAAGGTGGTGTCACTCAGTATAGTACCTATGTTAGGTGACGGTAATGCCTGTAGCCAGATGCCCGACTCCCATTCACCCACAGCCAGCAGGCGGGCACGCTCAACAGTGTTGGTTGACGTATTTAACCCTTTATAGGACGGCTCATACAAAGTGGCCAGTAAACTGGACAGTCACTTCAAGGTCGTTATCTCATAGATTTTTATTTTAATATGGAATCTTATGAACATTTACGACCCGCGTTAGAGCACACTGGCCCGTCAACTGGCCAGCGTTCGACTTTGTGAGACGCAATCATAGATTCGCGCCTTTTTTCAAGATGGCCTGTGTACTGGCCACCGTACACCCGCGCATGAACATTTGCGGTCGTCGCGTGTATACGTTACGTGTTTGCAAGTGTTTTGGTTATAAAAAATCATATATTCTTGGAAAAAGTAAGTGAAACTATTATTTTATAGTATATACCTTGATGTTATGTGCAAACCGAATTTAGGATGATAAGGAAAACATTAATTTTTGGAGATTGAATTCAAATCGGTCTGTTGAAAAAAAAAAAAAATAATTTGCCAACCTAACTTTGAGCTATTGTTTTGAGTGTTTCTTTTCGAGTAATACCTATGAACCATGTCGTTTTACAACAAGTATATAAGCATTTGTTATGATATAATAATAAATTTACCATAAACAATCTTGTTCGGTAGTTATAACCATATTACGATGAATGTTTCGGTTTATTTTTTCGCCATTTTTTGCATGTGTGCAGGTAGTTACGAAATTAGCTTTGCATTATAATTTCCTCACTGTTTTAGATACACGTACATTTATCAGGAGTTAGAGCCACTAGATGAGGACCAGTGGAATAAGTTCGTGGTTATAATAGATGACCAGGCCACAAAATTCGACGTCGGTGGTGATTCTGATGCTGATGACTGTTTCGACGACAGTTTTACTTTGAATACCAGCATCTTGAGCACACGTAGGTAATCGAAATAATGGATCAGGCCCTGGAACATCAGCTTCATCACAACCACCACAGGATTTTTTGTTTCTGCTACTACCACCTATCCCACCATCGCCACCTCCACAGCTACCGCTGTCACCCGATAAGGTATCACAAGTTAATTTCTCCCGAAGATGCATACATGATAGAAGCGGCGATCGTCAATTCCTACGTTATTTATAAGGATACCTGGTCGAAGGTTCATCCCAGTGGTACAAAAGCCATGACTCACTTGATGTTTAGGAGTAAACTAGCTGATGAGCTTACACTCATGAAAGCTCCTCTAAGTGAAGTGTTCCTCGAAAGGGAAGCAAAGGTTTCGTATCTCCAAACCTTTGCTTCCCTTTCGAGAAAATGAAGAGAGCGATCACAAGCTTATAAAATGTTCTAAGAAAAAATTGCGAAGATGTAGATACCGCAGTACCGCGTCTAAGCCAAAGAGAAGTGTCTATGAATGCGTCCAATGTGATGTAGCCCTATGTCTAGAATGCTTTGTATTATTCCATAATGAAGGGCAAATTAAAAAATGTAGTTGATCAATTGATAATACCTATATGTTTGATTGTGATAAGATTAGAAGTTGTGATAAAAAGTTTTAAAAGAAAAATTTAAAATTAATTCTATTAGTAATGACGACTGATTCTTCTTTGTAGCATATGTTCTATTATTAAAGGCTGATTAGGAAATTCGTAATTGAAGTCTTATTTTGTATCCCTGCACAAAAATAATATAGATTTCGTTAGTGTCCAGTTTACTGGCCAGTGATCTTGAAGTGATGGCTAGTGACGCAGAACGTTCAGTGGCCAGTTTACTGGCCACATGTTTTTTGTGATTTTCTCGAAAATTAACGGTTTTCAGGTTTTTTTTCAAAAACATGTCATTATGATTTACGGCGCAGAATACATACGTATCACAAAATATAAGGAATTCCAAAAAAGTTTGGGTGTGCGTTAAAGGGTTAAAAGGTTATTTGTACCAACACGCAGAGCGGCTCATCCCACTGTCTCTGAGAAAATGGGTTATCGGGCAACGCCGTATTCGGGCAAGTCATTTTCCAAACATTCACTGCTTCGGTCAAGCACGGCACTTCAGTCAACCAGCGATGGAGCTAAAATTTTTGTGGTTAACTCTTCAGTGCTACGGACCGAAGACAGAAAGGCTGGTAGGCTCACACTAGAAATTTTGCGGATGCCGAGCCCACCGAAACGAATGGGTACTGTGGCTTGCAGCCATGCTCGGTCATCCAAAGCCACATTTAAGATTGATGTTAGTGAGAGAGTGCATCGAATAATTTGATCAATTTTGTCCAAGACATGTGATTGCTTCCATAACGGGGAAGAGCGGAGGAAATACATGAAATTTGGCCCAAAACAGCAATATCTAATGAGGGTGAAGGCTGAATGTAAGTTAATTTTATAAAGTCTTTCCGAAATATCATTAAAATGATCAATTTTTCCTTCGATGAATTTTTTTTTTATTGTTTATTAACTAAAAAAACATTTTACAAGCATTTGTTGAACGTTTATATTATACATACCAACACAAACCATCGCGGGTTTAACAGTGGTATGGCCAGACAACAGCAACTCGGTGCTAGCTACAACAATTTGGTAGGTAGTTAAGTTACATACCTACTATTATAACTCGTCATTTAAAAGGACACTTTCTCTTTCTTTTTCTTTTTGGATCATCTTGTGATCCAAAAAGTATCTTTTCAGTAGGTACTCTTGAGCAATTTTTAGCATTTATTGCATTGCAGATTTCTACAGGCAGGTCATTCATATAAGATGGTAACATGCATTCCCACGTCCGTACTCCATAAACATTATTAGATTTAGGCACAATCAATGTGGGTAAGTAACTATGCTACGCTACGCAACGACTTTAGCCTTTCATATTTACGAATATTACTTATATTGTGGTAATATTCGCTTATGACACGTAAACGTACCTTGTCAAAGACATTTACAACCTTACAGTGCTTAAATAAACCCATGTCGTTATCTTGGAATTCATGCTTTATTCTTGTGGGTACAATTGTTTTTAAAATGCGTAACTGTAACCTGTAAAAATCCTCGACGTAACTTTTGTATGTACGGTACAAACAAAACTAAAATTATTTTTTTTTTATTGAAAACAGCGCCATCTAACAATAAGTTAAGGGAAACAAAATGCGGTGTTGCTACGGTTAAATATATTATTTTTTTGTTGGGAGTTACTTTATAACATTAATAAAGAAAAAGAATATAATTTCATGATCTTCTTATATAAAATAATAGAATATATAAATAAAGTTTTATAGTAAAGAAGTTATATTTTGGTATTTATGCGTGCAAAAGTTTGTTTTTGAATGGCACACTTGAATTGTAAATGGCTGCGTGAGAGTGTAACTACTACTGACTCGATATTGGGTATGTAACGGTTATTATATCAGGAGAAACTGGATGCAATCGGGACTTTAGGGCACTCCGACTCGGATAGGTTAGGTTAGAAGGGGATGGCGGGGTCGTGTGAGCGAGCGAAGCGATCGAATAGACCCCGCCATCCCCTTTGTGGTTATTTTTTTATAAACCACACAGAAGTAGGAGCCCCGCCAAGCGGGGCTCCGTCGACCAAGCCCACCGTCAACCATGCATAGAATATTTTAAGGTTTGACTTGGTCTATTCGATTTGGATAGGTCTATTTGATATAAGATTATTAGCTGTGCATTGATGAAAAAGCTTTTGCTTTAGGAAAAATCGCTGTACGCTGCGAAAATAAATTGTAGTGTGTTTAGTGATATTTTGAGTTGAATATTTTGCTGTGCAATCAGTTATTTTGATGGGAATTCGGAATCTTATTGCATAGAAAAAGGATATTTTTTGATTTGCGTTTAAATACTACACATTAAAAAATAAGGTAGAGTTGCCTGTCTATAGCCAGTATACTATTGTAGTCTTTGTGCGAACTTAAAAATTGATAAAAGCGCTTGCAGCACGCTCACACCTTAACTTTTCCTGGCCTTAGTAAGCACCTAATTCCTTTGGACATAGTAATGGTAGTTAGATGGAATACTACCTATATTATTAGAAAAGTAAGCATCTTTGTAAAATTTTGTTATCTACACTTTTATTGCTCATACTCATGCAGCAGCATGCAGCAATGCCAAATGCGCCTGATATGCTGAGTCCCATGGAGTAAGAGGTGAGCCTATTGCCGTACACAGCACACAGAATGAGACTTCATGGTGGGCTGCTACTAAGTAAGTCCAATAACACTTTGCACGACCAAATCTTTTTCATGTTACACAATCTTTGATTTTTGTTATAACTACTTCTTTTATCAACAGGAGATGAAAAGTAGAATATTTCAGATTCTAGCCAAGAGCCTTTGCCGACACCATATTGCAACAATATAAGCCAGCATTGCGACCAAGAGCAGGCAAACCATTCCAATCGCTTACACCACCGTCTACTATTATAGTATGTGACTGAGTTTCTTCAAAGAGCACGACAACAGTGCATTCAACGAAGCGATTGGGGGAATCTTTTGTAACTTCTGATGTTTCAAAAGTGCTTATTCTAAGCTGCTAAGATGTCAACCATGTTTGGAATAACTGCTGTTCCTGCCATTTCAGGTGTTTGGAGCACGGTCTATGAGCCATAGCTGATAGGTGCTCCAAACATGTTAGACATCTTAACAGCTTTGCCAATTCTATGGCCCGGTTTCCACCAAAGCAGAGAGGAGAGGAGATGTGTTGAATAAACCAATCCGATAAGCTAAGCGGAGAAGAGATGTGGAAATAACGAAATCGGATTGGTTTATTCAACACATCTCCTCTCCTCTCTGCTTTGGTGGAAATCGGGCCTATAAGATCCGTGTACCTCTCTGTTTAGGACACATGAAAAACATAAAGTTTAAATATAAGTCGATATTTTATTTCATCAATGCAATAGACTCAAACAGGGTGAATGGTAATTGCTAATTGCAAAGATTTTTTAGAATTTTATCTGGCAAAAGCTTAATCAGCACACCAAGTTCCTACTACTGCTAGGCTACAGGCTTGCGCTGTGAGGGCGAGTCGGCCGCAACCCATCACGCGGGCCCAGTGAGGGTAAGCTGGATTTCACATGTCTTCGATGTATTTTTCTTCTAGGATATAACAGTTTCCTCACGACGCGACGTCCTTAGCTGCTTTGAGATTAGCAATGATAAAATAAATAACACCAAGTGTTTGGGTTTGGAACATCGACCTATGTCAGATCACACAGTCGCAGTCGGGGCCGTTTACTGGATTTATTATTTACAACAACTACTCGTCATTCCCCGCTGCTTTGCTGATGAGGCTATCCCAAAAAACCTGTGCGTTTTCCGTAATAAAGAAGCAACATTAGTGTAGCTTTTTACTCGTAGCAGTGAAAGAATTATCATAATTGGACCCTTCGATCGCCTATGTTAGTGATCGAAGATTGGACCTGACTTTCGGAAATTAACTTTACGGAGGAACTTAAAAACAATTTTACCTTCTAATTTCTGTTTATTCAGGTTTTGTTAATGTATTACATTAATAGTCGGATTCAAAATAGAAATTGGTTGAACAAACAAGCCTTTCATTTATTCCAAAAGGTAGCGGTACGCAAGCCTTGCTTACGGGATGATTTTATCTAGGATTTGATAAGCTATTACCGAAGGAGTGTCTCTACAGTGCGCTAGCAGTAGCGGTGTACCGACAGATGGCAGGTCTTTTCAATAAACCAATCGTCACGCTGCGAAGGTGTTCTATTTCATATTCATCCTGCTTCCCTCCTTTGTTAAGCACGGGTCTCTAGCCATCAAACATCAAACCTGCTGAAGAAGATGTTATAGGTACAATAAGAAATTTTAATCTTATACTGTCAAGATTTCAAGAATAAGGTAGTAGAATGTATTATATTTAGCTACCAAGGGATGGAAAAAGCTTCGGTTGCCTAGTACATAATTTGCTCAGCGAGGTTTGTTGCAAGTTTATTACATTCCAATTTTCTGTTGGTATGGACCCGTTGAAACAAACTACACACACGTGCATTGTATTAGGTACCTATAGCAGGGTCAGTGGTTCGTCTAGGGGCAGTATTTGTAACGCCTATCACGATGCTGCGTGGTTATAACTTCAATTAGTTTGAGCACCAGAACACAACGGAGTTGCGGTGAAAAACGCACAGAAACAAACTTCACCAAGGCGCGCGAGTGGCGCAGTGGAGCTCTAATGTGTGATTCGCATGAATAACACTTATACAAATGTTTTTGATGAGAAACCTTCAGAAACTATTACGTGAGTTTACAAAGAAAATGGAAATGTTTCCTACCTCGTTTCAAATCTTCTCCTAGCCTCTTTATGTATCTAGGAGACCGGATGATAAATAGGCAGCATGCCTTCCTCTTGATTTCATGATAATTGCATAGTCTTGCAAAATAAATACGGAAAATTGTTTGACGTGAACTGTCTCACCAAGAAAATGTCAGTGAGATAGTTTTTTACGTGACAGCGTCCCAGCTAGCGAGAAAGTCGAAACTACACAGTTCGTGCTACCGATTGCTATCGATTTCGGCGGACGGACGGCGGAGTCTTTGTAATAGGGTTCCGTTTTTACCCTTTGGTTACAGAACCCTAAAACAAAGCAGCGTGTCGTGAAGTGATACCTATTAACTTTGCTATAAGCCAAGGTGGTGTGATATCATCGGCAATACCGCGTAGCTACGTTTCGCTTTAGGCTGATTTTTCCCCTTATTAGCAAGTCACCAGCAGATTCTCAACTCACCAGATTCGCATTTCACCAGACTCGCAACTCACCAGATTCGCAACTCATCAGATTATGTACTGTCCAACACATAAATTATATGAACCGTCAAATTAAATATGTACTTACTACTATTTTAACCTCTTGACTACCTACTATGATTTCTATATTTAGTAGTAGCATTAATAAAGCTGAAGAGTTTGTTTATTTGAACACGCTAATCTCTGAACCTACCAGTCCGATTTGGAAAATTCTTTTTGTTTAAGATAGCTTTTTTCCTTTTGTTCATGATGAAGCTGGATTAGGCTTTATGGGAACGGGTAAAAAGGGGATATGCGCGTTCGAAGTCGCGGCCTGTTAATAACAGGTCTCGTCCTGGTGGAACCAATTGGTTCAGTAAACCGCGAATTGAATTAAACTTTCGGTAGGTAATATATATTTTTTTATCAAGAGTCGGAGGTTTTTTTTTATGGATTGGCAAACATCAAATGACTTCTTCCGCTCGGGGTGGAGCGCAAGGGCGTGTCAGACTCTTAATAACTAAAAACCATCCGCGCGCGTGGAACACAAAGCGGTGACCCGGGCCTGGACAGCGAACCACTCAACGCTCGCCGTCCGCAGGCCCGCGTCTACGGTGGCCGGGAATCGCCCTGCGACTCCCGACGCCCGGGCCGTCTTCTTCTTGTTTCGACGGCTAGGGCGTGAAGTTTGCTTCTCCATCACGCGGCCCGCTTCCTCCTTCACTAGCATTACTGCTTCGCAGAAGGAGGTGACGGCTTTCCATGCCTCCTCGACTAAGGATTGAACCAGGGTCGAAAGCGAGAGGTCGCCGCCCCCGATCGCCTCGACGTGGACACGGCGGTACTCCGCCCAAGCAGGGCAGACCTCCACCGTATGCTCCACCGTGTCCTCCGACCGATCCTCACAGTGATAACACCCGGACGTATTTTCAAGCTGAATCCGAAACAGGTAACTCCCGAAACAACCGTGTCCGGTGAGTACTTGCATCAGGTGGAAGGTATTAAGGACGCCGTGGCGCCTCTCTAGCTACTCCTCAAAGAGGGGACTCATCGCCACAATAGTGGCGTGCCCAGCACTGGGTTGCGATAGTCGCAGTCTCCATACCGCGATGGTATCTTGCCAGAGCTCCGTCCACCGCGCTGCAATTTGCAAATTTGCAATTGTAAGGTATTAGCTAGGTTTTGCCTTGAGATCTGAAATTTCAACCTTATTGCATAGTGCTACTTACGCGGTATTGCATCCCCGACGAAATAGAAATTAAAAACTAAATCAAATTTCACCAGATTTATTACTTTAAGAAACCTAATTTTGACAACTTTCTGTTACTATGTTGAAAATAGCAATCTTAGACTATATTGAATTTTCGTATTCTTTTCAAGTCAGTTCCCAAAAAACATGCACAAAGATAATTATCATATTCATTAGTAATATTGAGGTAGTTATTAGTTTCAGAACTTA
The DNA here is from genome assembly GCA_947386135.1 of Melanchra persicariae. NCBI lineage: Eukaryota > Metazoa > Arthropoda > Insecta > Lepidoptera > Noctuidae > Melanchra > Melanchra persicariae. The sequence continues at coordinate 13,977,493 of OX376643.1, read as the reverse complement.
TACCAATTATAAAATGGTTCTAAAAATAACAGTAAAAATTTAAAGAAAATGCGGTGAACTATGTATGTCAATCATCTTGCAAGAATAGTGAATAAACAATATATCAATGAATATTGGACCTTGACACATTAATTTGAGAAGCAACAACAACACAGCTTCTCTATATCTTAACAAAAATAACGCATACTGTGGGTCCCGCCTCATGAGATCGCGTATGTACGCCCGTTATTTTATAATATATCTATCACATGGCGGGCGGGACGAGACGCGACGACACGAAACTTGTCTGGCCGGACGATGGCGCCGCCGGCCGGTGCCACCGCTCCTACACCCGCCCGGCCGCCACGCGACCATGCTACACACTGATACATCGTGCTCCAGCAAGGTACATAAATACATACGACATACATAAACACTATTACTATAGACTCGGTAAACTTCAATAGCATACACTGGAGGGGATTGTAACATACGAACAACAGAATGAGTGCTCCATTTCCCCACTAAATAAAATTAACAAGTAATTGAAAAAAAAATAAGAAAAATGCAATGTGCACTCAAGGTTTACATCAAATAAAAAAAGGTTTTATCTGTAGATAATTTCATACATATTACATGAAATCCAAAAATACAATCATGCACATTAAAGTGAAATCGATCCTTTCACACGTAAATACACAAAATAGTGGTTACACACAAGACAAAGAATACAATGTAATGTAAATAACAGTAGAACCATCAAACAAGAATGATAATAGCGACAATGACAATTATGTAAGTAATGGGCGCGGGGGCGCGGCGGCAGGGTGTAGTTCAGTCTCGTGGCCGCGCGCCGCCCGCGCCTACATCAACTTAAACTACTCGCAACGATACAATAATAATCAACTAAAACTATTTCTGCATCCTAACATTACAAATCATAATGTACCCTCTCTTGCTTACATTTGGAAGGAATAAACAACATGCATATATGTACACTCTTCCTGTCGCAGTGAAAGTAACCGTTTATTATATTCCATTCTGATGCCGATGCAAGCGGAATCTGGCTGTCTGTGTGTTGAACAATTGTCGGTCAACCAGCTCCATTCGTAGTCGACCGATATTGAACACATATTACAAGCCAATTTCTCTATTCCAGAAAATATTGTTTATTCTACTAACAAGTGGAAATGTTACACCAATATGAATTCTAACATTAATTCAAGACATTCAAATATCGATAATGCATACAAATTTCTTTTAGCGAAACAATAATAAGCTTGCATACATCTACACATATATTTTCACTCGTACCATATAAGTAACATTGAATGCGAAATTATATCATAATTTAGATAACTTTATAAAATACTCAATTGCAGGTGGTCGGTCTTTCAGCAATAGGTGTTATTTCGTGAAATATGGAATGTAAAATTATTTGCCGATATCATAGGATTCATCTCAGCATCCTGACAATATTATATACGCTAATAAGCGCATAAACCATTACACTTCTCCTAGCATCAAACATTCATATTATTTAGTTTAATAATAAATTCAGAGCCGTTATAGTAAACTCAATATGTATTGTAAAACGTAGATATTATAGTTAGTGGTACTTTATACACTACTTCCTGGCTCATCAGTTTTAAGTGATACAGCTATTGTGGAGAGTAACAAAGTTAGCGACGCGTGCATTCAGTCGCACGATATTCTAATCACTAAACACTCATTTTCTAAAACTTTCGATTCTTGCCCAATCATTGTAGTGTTCGCAATGTGTTACGCGTGCGCACAACGCCACAAAGGTGGCGAGTGTCAGTAAGTGGACTCTCACTGCTCTCTGATCATAGGCAGTATAGACGTTTATTCTTCCTGATATGTCTGTAAAAATGAAGTCCGTTTTCTAAAATGTCATACGTTATTTACATATCAATGGTTTCACATGTGCTCTCTATAGAAGAGCACACATTACTATCCGTAGCGTGTAAAGGAACTCACGTACATAAAACTCTTGGGAATTCTATTTACGTACTACATAAATGTACCGTTAATTATAGACGGATTTGTCAAATTAAAATTAAGCCGTTATAAGTTTACGATTAGCTTACTTTTGTTGTAAATATAAATATTATGTGTGTAATATAACAATGATATTTCTGGTTCAATAATTAACAGTAACTTATTTAAGGGAGACTTAATAGTAAGTAACATGGCAGTATATATTTCAATAGAATAAAATACTCATGAAACTATTATGTATATTATGAAGTATGTAAATCATAAAATTATAACGGCACCGCACATTCACCGCTTGTTCTATTTTGTGGTTTCTTAGTATATCGTTGAATATAAAGCACCTACAGCACGTTGTTTTCCGCCTGACTATAAGGAGTTATTTGCCAAATGTGAGATTATTTTCAATTTCAATAATATGTGGAAGCAATACAAAACTGCGACAAAACAATAGTATGTAGACCCCTATTAGTTGAGCGAAGTACTTAATAGCGGTCTTCAGAAGAAAGAAACATACCAAAAAGAGTTACAAAGAAATTATAACAATAAAGCAAAGTCGCACCAATTTGCCAAGATACCGTAGTCTTACAACCATAATATAATGACCTATCGGCACAGTTCCATGTTATTGGTATGAAGGGGGCTCGAGAGGATATCTTCCGATACTAATATGTACACTGACAACAATTTATATAAAGTTATTTCTGCACTTGCGACACTGACCTGGTTGATCAGTCAGCGAATGCTGTTCTCCCTCAAATCTACAGAGAACTGGATAGCCCAAAGCGACGGCTGGATGTCAAGACATGGGCAACGGTCACATCAGTGTACTAGCTGTGCCCTGCGGTTTTACCCGCTGCTGGGCTTCTAAGCCGTAGCATGATGTTAAGCACCCTAAAGCCTTTCTCAAGAACTGGGCTATCAAATGCAAAAAGATGAATGAAATCGGTAAAGTCGTTCTCAAGTCATGGCGTGTCCAAGGGAAATAGGGATTCGTTATAATAATATAGATATAGATAATATTGTCAGCAGGTGGGGGAATTGGTGATTGACATCTATCGGAAGATTGAACTATATTTATTATTTCTGAATAAATGTAAAATGTTACTAGTTTTATTACCTAATAACAGTGTAACAAAGCAAAGTCCAATGCTGACACCAGAGGACCCGTAGCGTTCCGCTAAGTTAGTGTGACGGCGCAATCCAGTTCGATGCGCGTCCGGCACAGGAACTAAACGCGGTCGAACGCAACGCAGCGGTCCTACAGAACTTTGACTTGTTGAAGAGTTATTAGGTAATCTCTCGTATGTAACATAAGTAAGCATGCATGTTGTACCCTTTACATTCAGCACTAAAACACTATGTGCAACTGAGGAGATTACGCCATAACCGTAATGAATTGAAAATTACTTTGATGCATTTGGGACACGGAATTGACGTGACCAGATGGTAGAGACAAGTGTTGAAGTATCGGGACTCAGCGGGTGAGGCGCGCGGGCGGGGCGGGGGGGCGCGTCTTGCGACCCGTGCGCCGCCGCACCGCCACCGCCTCACGACTTACAATTTATAATTTTATTATAATCTAACCTAAAAAATGAGAAAATGGAAATAAGAATGTAAAACATTCTTAGTAACATTTTTGCCAAAACTTCCATATATTATCACATTATACATATAAATATCTAAGCTTTTCATTAATTTTGATATTATTCACTTAATCTTAATCTCTCATAGTTTAAATTATCTCACTTGGCACAATGATAACGCAAATCGTACAATTGAATAATAAAACATATCACGCTACCGAACCGAAACAATACGACCGACGCGACATTTACACTCGCACCATTAAACGCTACGGTATCGTTTAATGTCGAAACTTTTGTATTTCTTTTTCAATACAAGAAAACATTATAAAGCTAACAAAGACAAAATTACAAAGAAAACGATCAACAAATGTTACTTACAAATTAAAACTCATAAGTTTACTCCTTACTCTCCAACAATTACTATTATATCAAAAATATCTGTCCATCATAATTAGGTAGATAATCGTCTCCGTATCGCGGATAGGAGCGATGCGCAGGCGCAGCCAGCGGGGCAGCCGCCGCGCCGCGCGAGTCAAGTCAAGGCTCGTCACTACGTCAGGCCGATTCGACACACGATCGGCGTTCTCTTTGGATTAGTTACTTATCACCCAACACACACATCAGTTCAATAGAAACCATTATACGACACATTCTCAGCAGCATGCATGCAGAAACTGCGTGTATCGTTTAAAGAAATATTCTTACAATATACTTTGCAAAGCTGTTTTTCTCATGAGCCTCCTCGTTAAATTAACGTCGTGTAATTTACGTTCTTAGTAGTTGTATCCCACACACCCTTCAAAAAATTACATTAACAGTATGATGCAGTGATTTTAACAGATTAAACTATTACTTTATAACAAAAAACATATTTTGCACTTCTTGTTTGTATATTATAGACACTGCGCGATACTATAGAAACTGCTATTAACATTTGTAAACAGTATACAGAACATAATCATTAACTATTGCAATCTATGAAACTCTTAAATTGTAGCAGAATAACATGGTATGAAAACAACATAACAATCACGTTATTATTAAAAAAATAGTGTATATGAATAATATATATATGTATTATATATATTCAAATATTAATCATCAACATAGATAATTCCCAGGATAAAATATGGATTTATCAATAGATTAAATTACAATTCACTACAATAATAGAATTATGTCAACAACAACATTTGGATACAAAAAGTCAGCTCGACAACCTGCCTGCTATGTGTTCGGGCAAAGCGTTACGACACGGTCTACCTGGGGGCTGGTCTAGTGCGACACGGGACGCGTGTCGGGCTGGCGAGCCGGCGGTGTTGCGAGGGCTCGAGGGTGAAGAGGTGCTGGGGGGCGCGCGGGTCGGGGGGCGAAGCATCTACTGCTGCACGGGCGGCGGCGGCTGTGCGGCGCGGCGGCGGCCCGGCGCGCTCGCCTGCGCGACCATCGCACGAATGCGTCGCTGCGCCGACTGATAACATACACAATCAGCTGTTAAGTGTACTACTACTAAACCATGTTTCACATTCGCACAGGACAGGTACATACAAACAATGGTTAATAAGACTTTGCCAGTTCCCCAAATACGCAGCAAAAACTTATTCCATTGCAAATATTATTTAGCATTGCATTACAAAAATAATGGGATGCGAACGGGAAATGTGCGTACGAAATCGCGGGCAAAGTTTATGATATAAAATCTTACATCCACCATACGATGTCACGAAACGTCAGTTCTGCAAAATACATATACATGTAGTTACAAAGTCCAATAACATTTAAAAGGCGTAGCAAATAAATTAAAGATGTTTCATAGAGAAAGAATTTTATTGACAATCTTAACATTCGCTATTATAATTGATTATTATTTATGTTAATACTGGGATAACTCACCTATTGTTTAGCATCAAAGGCATAAAATAACTTGGCATGGCCATGCTGTGGTGCCATTTCATTGGCTCTCACTGAGTATCCTTAGACAGGCAGTGTCTTGCTAATGTTTCATCCCGCGTCAGGTGATTGCTACAAAACGTAAATATCTTATTATGCCACAGTGAGTTGTGTAATCAAAATCGAATTTATACCAACTATTGCATTGCATTGCGCCGCCAGCTATTAGTAAAACCATATACTTATCTTTTTGACACTTTGAACGAATGTCGCGTCACCATATTATCTTCATAAATTATATACGCTTATATGTTAATTCAATTTGGACTTGTAACTACATGTATACATCTTACACAGTACAGCTCCGTTCTGTAAAATTTCGCTTGGCAATTTATTTTATATACATCATTCATAAACCCTAAAAATATAAATAAAAATAAACCCATATTTCCCAATATTAGGTACTTAATTACTAAAATGCGGGAATTTTATTATTTGTATATCGTTCAACCGATTTGTAAAAGTGGATTCCTATAGTATTATGCGCGACCGCTGCAAGGTGCAGCCGCGCTTATATAGTTTCCGCAACAAGTTGTTGTGTGTAGTAGTAGTGCTTGTAGGTTGTGCATACCTGGACGCTGTAGAAGGGGCCGACGATGTGCACGGTGGTGTCGTGGTCCTGCGCCGCGCCGCCGCCCTGCGGCTGCTGCGGCTGCTCCGGCAGCTTGATGAGCGATCCGGTCACGCGCTGCAGCTCGCGCACGTTCTGCCCACCCTTGCCGATGATGCGGCCCACCTGGGACGAGGCCACCACTATCTCCACGGTCAGCCGCACGTCATCTGAGCCGGACATGAATCCTTCTTCTCGCATCTTCTCGAAGATGAGATATTGAGCCTGCAAATGTCAGGGTAGTAACTAGTTAAAATACTGTCCAGCACGTTAAAAACAACAAAGTGTAAGAATATGCTTCAAATTATAATCGGTACATACCTTCCACTGAGCCTCAGGGCTGCCGACTATGGTGACCTTACGCTCCTGTTGCGGATTGCTTTGGTTCTCGCCCTGTTTATCTTGCTCCAATGGAGCGATCTTCACAGAAGCGTTGCTGAATCGAATAATGTTGCGAATGTGCAAGCCCTTGGTGCCAATAATCGCGCCCACAGCATTATTTGGGATGTATAAGTATGTAGTTTCCTATTGCACAAAAAGACTTGCGTTAATACAAATTTATGAACTTTGCAGCTGGTGATGATAAACTACAGTCTTGACAATAAAATCAATTCTCATAATTAAGTATTCCCGGGAGCGTCGCAAGAAGGTAAGCTTCGCCACCCGGACTACAGTATGAACAAGGCAACTCTAAGTGACATGAAGGGCCACTGCTATATATTGTGCTCTGACCCCAGCAACGATGGAGAAGAAATGACTAGGTCCATCCACGGTTACAACAAAAATAAGGCGTCAGGAATGGAGGATTTCCTTGAAAATGTGCCAGCGAGTAGTACCTGTGAGTCACCGGCTCCCTGTTGCGCGCCGCCCTGGCCCGGCAGCGGAGCATATATAGGCGGTGGGAACGGCGGAGGAGCGCCGCAGAATCCACGCCCAGTGGACATCATGGCCATAGGATGCAGCCCCGGGAACATAATGCTTTGCGGCGCCAGCATCTATAACATTGATCATAAAAATATTGAGCAATCTTGCTTTCATTAACTAACTTATTATTTAGTAGCGACAGATTACCTGCAAATCGCTTTCATAGCTCTGGCGTAATTTGGCTGAAATTTGTGACTCCGCTTTAGCCATATTTTCAATGGTGCCTTTGACGGTGATGATCCGCTCCAGGTTGAAGCTGTTGATATCATTGATAGAGGAGACGGTAATCTTTGTATCGGTTTCTTGCATGATCCTCTTGATCGTATTACCGCCTTTACCAATTATACGGCCGATTAGATTGTTGTGAGCCAAAATTTTGAGGCAGATCTCACTGAAAACAATTATGAAGCAATGTTAGACAGATATTATGAATTAATACAAATGCCTTATTTCAGATAAACAAGAGCACCGTAAAGATTTTACCCCTTGTTAGTGTTGTTGGCCTCCTGTTGCATGACCTCCAGTATTCTCTTGCATGCATTGGTGCAGTTCTCGGGATTGCCATATATGGTGATGGCCTTCTCGAGAGAGCCAACGTTGTCCTTGCGGTGGACGTCGACGCGAGCGCGGCTCTGCTGTGTGATGAGGCGGATGGTGCTGCCCTGGCGGCCGATGATGGCGCCGACCATGTCGCTTTGCACGAGCAGGCGCAGCGGGAAGTCGGTGGGCCGCGAGCCACCACCGGTGGCGCCACCGCCGCCGCGGCCGCCGCCGGGACGTCCGCGCCTGCCGCCACGGGTGTTCTGCTCCGCCGCTTCGACCTTCATCCGACTTCCCTCCAGCTCGCATCCGTTTAGCCCGTTGATGGCTCTGTAACAAATTGAGCTCGTGTAAGATACAAGTAACGCCTTATAGCAAGCAAAACACTGAAAACAAAAACCCATGCGTATTCTATGCTTGCAAGTATAGGAAAAGCAGAGTTCTCAGTATAATTGAAATTAATTCAGTCTGAAAGAGAGTCAAAGACTGCAGAAGAAAGAAAGACAAAAGAAGTGAGTGAAGAAAAGACATAATAATTATTATTAAAATTAACTCTGAATGCGCTTGTATAAAACCTCTAAACCATGAACAACACGAGGTTTTTGGTGTTTTGTTAGACAGTTAAATATTCAGTTAGTGACTTTGTGACTGTAGAACAAGTTCATTACACCTTCTGTGCAACCTGGAAAGCAATAAAGCAACAACATACTAGTGAAGCCAAACATATCACAATAGTCATCATGCGAACGTCAAAATACGAGAGATAAGAGGAAAGCTGGAACCGAAGCAGACGGTAGAACAAGGCAGACCATCCCAGAGAGAACCCTCAAACAGACAAGAATACTCACTGCTGCGCCTGCTCCGGCGTCTCAAACGTGATGAACACGGCCTGGGTGTTGGCATCGCGCGAGTTCGCTTTGTCGCAATGCTGAACGTTGCCGTACTGTGAGAGCAGGGGCTCGATGTTGTCGAAGCGCACATGCAGGGGTAGCCCACTGATGAGTACTTTTGATGACCGGCTGCGAGAAGCGACATAACGACTTGATATACACGATTTGCTATTAAATAACTCCATATTATATCTATCTCTCATAAAGTAATACCTAGAAATATATCTCTAATTAGTATTTGATTCAATCTTTAAATTATAACTTTGTTCTTACAGCGCTCTAAAGAACTACAGTAAAGGTACCTACTTATTCAGTCTCCGCTCAGATCAAGCGTTTGGTATTTTTACGCGACTGCCCAAAAAAAGGTGTATAAAAATGTTGGCGCACCTGCATATTTTTACAATTATTTTTCGCAAAAACATCTTACTGGTTTATCGCTCCTTTTTCCTTCACCTATCTGCTATTTAGACGCCGATAAGACAAGGCAGAGCACGGTCACTTCGGACTGGCACAACTCTTGTAACTCACTAGCAAACTAGTGAGTTACGAGAGTTGTGTCATTCGACTCATTCCGCAGCTCATACTTTTCAATGCAGTCCGAAAGTGACCGTGCTTTGTCTTTTTACTTAGGTATATCATCGAATTATTTAACATGAGTTGTGTAGAAAATGAAAAAAAAATCTATCAATTGCATTCACATTTGGAAGTTATTACTACTTAATTGTATCTAAGCTATTACTCATAATGAATATAATTATATTATTAATAGCTATGATTTTTATACGAGTCATTGTAAGAGGTTAGTTGAACCGTTAATTTGTGTCGAGATTTTTTCTGTGAGTGTTTTGCGCCATTTTCCCAGAAATGTGTTTACGAAGATTTTTGTAAGCCTATTTTGCGAAGCCTTGGTGGCATGCCACTCAGTAATGGAAAATCGCCCAAATGCAAAATCTGTAAACAATATTGTTGATGGAATTTTCTATGAACTATGTTATATGAGCAAATTTCTAATCATTTTGCAAAAATTGATGATCATTTTGCAGTAAAGTTTAAAAAAAAAAACCTCTTACAAACAGGGGCAAATAAAATTGCTTTTCTCGTGATACTACGTTCAAATTGATACCAATTTTGAAGAAAATCAGGAATTTAATAAAGTTTCTAAACAAGAACATTTTTAAATTTCTTTTGAACGATATTTTTACCAATTGAAGTACAGCCCATAAAAATTCACACAAAATTTAAATCCAATATTTTCAAGGCTCTAGCAGTCTAGCAGAACACACGAGACCCTTGACTCGCACTGCATGTTCGTAATTTAAATCATAATTTCTTGGATACAAAAAAATAATTTTATCTGTAGTATTCCGGAAAAAATGTTTTTTTTAAATCTCGGGCCCACTGCAGGGTGAATCCGCGCGGTGATTCTCCGAAATAGCGCATCAGCTTGCGGGAAGTGCCCATCCGAATGCATAGGCGCTATGCATTGGTAGTTAAAAAACTTCTTCCCAAAAAAAGGAAACCGACTCCCAAAAAATACTACAAAGTTCAAAATAACTAATTTCGAAAGTCGGTGTTTTTGGTTGCTCTTTCGTTATTTGACACCGACTTCCGAAATTAAATTTATTTTGAACTTTGTAGTGTTTTTTGGAAGTCGGTTTCCTTTTTTTGTGAAAAAGTTTTTTATTTTTCACTTTTTAGTGGTACCCCACACCTAACAACACCACTGGAAAGTCACAGGAAATCAAAAATACTCAATTTCGTATACATGGATGATTTTTCCACATATTTTTTCCAGCTATTTGGATTTAATAACCACTACTTATCCGATTTTGATAAAATTGGGACCATTTGGGAAGTATACCCTTTCCAACAAGAATTTTTCAAATCGGTTGACAAGCGACGGAGTTATGCCAAACACAAACATAAAAAAAAAAATACAAACATCCGAATTGAGAACCTCCTCCTTTTTTAGAAGTCGGTTAAAAAAAATACGTTAGAGCTGATATTTTGGTGAAAGTGGAAGGACAAAGTGGATAGATGACAATATTAAAATGCCCAATTGCGCATGCATTCGGACATCATTGGCTACAAAATGGCGGAGCTCCGGAGATGACATCACCCGCGCCCTCATCACAAGCGGGCGGCGCGGCGCAGCGAACGGCCGCCGCCGTCAGCCGCCCGCGCGCCTGCCTCACCCCCGGCTCTCCCCACTACTCACACGCCATTCACAACTTCGTTCCATTGCACTCGCTCGATGCATGACCCCTCGTAGTGAATGTACCTACTTACTACCTCGCTGTTCACACTATATACCTATACCTAGATACCAACACAAAGCGACCGCAGGTTACAACCAATCTTACGTTTACTTCGTTTCTCGTTTAATATATAATATTGTGCTATTTTGACGATACCTATAAAGTTCCTACTGATACATTTTGAAGTATTATGTTCGTGTTAAGCAATAAAATAAATTAATTTTGATTAAGTAGTAAGGTAAATCATTATTTAGTATAACTTTCGCTGAAAATATTGAAACTTTTTTTTTATCATGCTTCAAACAGGCATACATTAGTTCACATTACTTATATTTACGAATTCTATAATATGATGATCAAACGCTTCAAATTATGATGATAATCATTAAAAATGTCCTTAGTAATAAAATATCCATATCATACATATCCATACATAGAAATAAGTTTTATTAACCAGTGGTCTTAAGTGGTCTCAGTGCGAGTTTTTGAATGTACCTACTCTTTAAATAATTTGTCGTTTAATTGGCGGCCTAGCCTTTTCATTGAACGCCGCCGTTTAGCCACAGCCTAAGTGACATCCCGGCATTTAATTGAACAGCTGGGCAAATTACTTCAATATCGTTTGATGACTCGTGCCTAGTCGAGTAGCGGAACATAGGGCAACCCGACACGGATTGGTTAAGTACGAACGGTATGACGAGAGCTTGAGTGAGCGAGCGAAGCAAGCGAACTTAGCTAACAGAAGGAAGCTGGTGAAAGAGTTCCGTAATTGATTGTATTTACGCGTTTCGCATGGTCTACAGATCATATTTTTGTGATTTCACTATACCATTAAAATTGGATAGCGGTAAACAAAATAGCTGACACTGTTCTTCGAATTTTCGTCGCAATAATGTACCTAAAAATAGTGCATAACATAATGTAACATGGTTGTCAAGTATAACATTCGGGCGGATAGACGGACAGCGTGAAAATTTTTTAGGTTAAGTTTTTGCTATTTAGCTGGAAAACTTACAAAAAACACATCAAACCTTAGTCAAATCCGAATTTATTGCACCCAAGTTAAATGTGGTTTCAGAGTTAAGCAAGTTCACATAGAATTTTTATATTATTTATTATAATAGGCATAATTGATCAAAAAAAAATTGTTCAATCGTACTTTAAACGATTACAATAAACAATATTTAGTCATCCATCAAGAGGTCAATGAACTTATAGTAAGAGTGCACGGAGGTCTGTACTGTTATTTATTATTAAACTTCATTGAACATCATCTACCACAGATATGTAATTTATAATATTATTTAATTTTCTATCAATATTGATATTACAGCATTTTTTTATTTCTTTCTCACGAGTATTTTCTTATCTGTAGGGACATGCGTTTTTTTTTATTCAGGAAGTGGATCTGGACATTGATCATTTTTTAATAGAACAAGACAAAATTGGCATTAGAGCTATTTTTTTTTATTCAACTTTTTTGCGATTGTTGCGATCCATAGGTAACAGAATATACATAGGTACGTACAGCTATAAGGTGGGATATCAGGGTGTGTAATGTTAGGTATAACTATTTTCAATAAAAGAAGTAACGTTATTTTTTTTATATATTTTCATTTGCTATATCTAATCATCTATTGATAGATAAACTAATGATATTCCTACGTCCAAGATATACAGGGTGTTCCAGAAGAGTGCGGAAGTGGTGATGTTGGGTAGCTGATAAACAGCAGTCTGATTCTGAGTTGGTGACATCAAATCTGTGATTTAACCTAAAGTAAAAGCCACCAACTGTAACAAACTGCTTGAAGTCATTTTTTTATATGAACTGGTCGATTGAAGGGAATGAATTCTTTGAAAAAAAAAAAATGTTTTTTGTTTTGCTATTTTTTCCTTAATGTATATCAGCTACCCAACATCAACCTTAAATAGGACCACGCACTTCTGGAACACCTGCATAGTTTCATTTCAACTACCTAATGATTAAAATTTATAACGTTCATACTGTATAAGATTTTTTTCGAACCGTCAATATGACGCATGGAATTAGTAAATGGGGAGGAGTAAATAAATAGGAGCATGACGGGGCTCCTATTTTGCCTGCAGGATTTAAAGGAACCTTACATAAATGGGATCATGGAAGCTAAGTTCGATCGCTTCGCTCGCTCATTCTAGCCCCCGCCATCCCATTCAAACCTAACCTATTCGTGTCGGAGTGCCCTAAGTTCCCGAGCTGGCGCGGTCGCTCTTTGTTCAGCGGTTATAGATTAACTGCAAATTATACAAGATGATAATAAGATAAAAAGAACGTTATACTAAATAAGAATATGTCATATACTAAACGAACGTTAGAGTAAGTGTTGTGAAGTATAACATTTGTTGTTATAAATGTCGCAGTCAACTCGCTTAATCAGCCGTTTTATTGTCTACCTAGCCTTTTCATTAAACGGTGTCGTTGAATCTGCGGCCTAATTGGCATTTAATTGAACCGCTAGGCTAATGACTTGTTTCAATATCGTTGAATGACTTGCCTAGACAAGTAGCTGAACATAGGGCACAGGGAGCTTAGGGCACCCCTACATGGATAGGTTAGGTTCGAATGAAGCCATTCATGTTAGGTTCCTTTAAAACCTGCAGACAGAAATAGAGACTCCGTCGTCGCCGAGGTGAGAAAGTTTGAAATTGATATTAGTCTGAATATTTAGAATTCACAAAATTAAATGTTTTATTTATTTTCGATCGTTACACGGTTAACCCTATTAGCCTAACGGCCTAAGCATCTGCTAGCCCGTTCGTTAAATGTTGTATTTGACGCATTGGCTGGATGTCATTGAGGCCGTTGATTAAACGCCGCCGTTCAATGAAAAGACTACTGATTTCATTCGTTTTTTTTTTAAGTTTTCAAATACTTTGTAGAAGGTTCTTGTTCGTATAAAGAAAAATTGCACAAACAAAAAATTGCTTGGAAAACGTAAAAACCAACGGGATACGATACAACATACAACTAAGATGTGTAACTCCACGCAGACGAAGTCGCGGGCATCAGCTAGTTATAGAAAGTGTTGTTAGATGAAGTAAACGTTTTTAGTTCAGAGTTATAGCTTTTGAAAATAGAGCAAATGTTCCTATACTAAATGGCAACCGGGATAACAGAGGGCCAATTCTACCAATTTTTAAAACTTTCGCATTCGCATGTCAGTCGCAAACTGTCATTTTTCATACATTTTTGACAGATTGCAACTGAGATGCGTATCCGAACGTTGCTTGAAAATAGTAAAATTGCCGCTCAAGCCCTGACATGTGAAAATTCCCAAATAAAAAATAAATCTTAGGTATAGTAAATAAACATTAAATTCGCGTTAAATTCGCGGCACACCGGTGTGCCGGCAGTGCTCGAGCGGGGTCCGATTGGTTGCGCAACCAGACTGCATTGAGTTCGCAGCACAAACATTTTTTTTTATGGATGGGAAATCATCAAATGACTCCTTCCGCTCTGGGCGGAGCGGAAGTGAGTGTCAGACTCTTTCTGACTAAAACCCATTTTTTGTTCCTCCTGCGGTCCAGGGCCGCGGTCTATTTCGAATAAATTCCGCAACCCTAGTAGCGCCACTATGGTCTCCCAGTATAATACACCGGCACAGACTAACCTAAAAATATTGCAATTTTTTTAGCAGGCAAAACAAGAAAGAGACAAGAATTTCAAAGCTGTCAAACTCGTTCTCATGTTCTTTGCAATTCGCCAAAAAGGCGGCATAATCTGGGGTGTCGTCTAAACGTGTTTGGAGCACTATAATATTAATTGTTGTTCAAATTATTTTGTTATTTACCGATTTCCATCTAGGTACTTTTTCGTCCTGGTGAACAGGAAGTTATGCTTTAGTCCTTTCGCATAAGTAATGCAATCTTGACTAGTACCTAGTACTACTACTGGATAGAAAAACTGAGTTGCAAAATGATGTAGGGTAATTACCTAATTAAACAAGAATCTATAATTACCTACTTAATGTTGTGTGTTTTTAGTTTATTCATTATTAGTAACGAAATAATTGTCAGAGGACCTAGCACGAATGTTTTAACTATACGCCAACGTTACTGAATTTTGAATATAAAAACTACAACCCCATACTTAGTATTTTGGTTTAATTTTATGCGACATAGGTACGCAATTTGTTTACAAAAATAACGAGTATGAATTTTGTAACCATCTTAAATAAAATGTTAATGCTTGTGAATAAGAATGCAAAGTATCGATAACGAATTTGGCAATTAAAATAATATTAGGTAAATATCGATATCGTACTTCGTACCGTACTTACTTGTTATGTACTTATTATATTTTATTTACTAATAATACATACATACATTCAAGCGTATGCCAATAGTGACAACGTTGACCTTTAGGCCTAGAGTAGTAGGTACCTATGGTGTTTCGAAGAAGAGAGGAATAGAATAAGAGGTCAGCTTATGCGGAGTATGGTGCCACTAACGTCGGCCTAATACGTATAGTGCCTAACGAACGAAAACGTGTAAAGTTGTTATCAATAAATCCAGTGCATCTGGCGGCTGAGGGCGGCGACGCCGGCCGGCGCGCGTCGCGTTCGTATCAGTGATTCATGAACGCGGCGCGCCGGCCCGGCAGCCGCCATACCGGCGGCCGCAGAGCTGCGCGCCGCCATTTTCTTTACGCACCACGTGTTCATATGCATCGAATTTATTTGTTGCAATAATAGCTTATTGCTGCACTTTAAAAATCAATCTCGGCAAACATAGATGAATTGTCAAATATTATACCTACTACCATAATATACTTGACGGCTTTCAAACCAATCGTACTACCTATACCAGCTGTACCGATCGTTTCGGAATGTGGGCGTATTCGTGTGGATAGAGGATAGCCTAGGTAATAAACTAGTCATACCTGCGGTATTTCGCCATTCTGTAAGCCATGAGTTGTGAAACTTAACACAGCACGCGCCTGATGTGGATGCACACCGACGCTTTCAATTTCACCACTTCAACAGAAATGTCCACCACGATTCCAAATGAAATATTAGAAACATCAAGCGTATTACGATCCCTAGTACATGCAAATAGTTTATTTAAATTAATAAAACGACCGGAAGGAGTGTTAAACCTAGCCAATTCGTACACGAGCTGTAGCGCAACTGCGAGTGTTGCCGTGTGACTGAAGAATGAGTGAACCGAGCTGAGTACCGGCTGTGTAGCGGACGCGCCGCGGGTTCAGAACGGACTTGCAATGCAAAACGACTGAATGCCGCGCCGCCCTCCGTACCCTCCCGCATCATGCTGATAAAGACAACAATCCATGCCATTCACTAATCCGCTATCACTATGAGTATGAGACTGGTTTAATTTCCTAAAATAGTAAATAACATGCTCAATAAACAAAAGTTAACTCATTAACATAAAACAGTACCTATGTGCTTAATAAATAATGTAAAGTTTTTATCAATTAATAAAAACACTGGGTGCAATCTAAATAATTGCATAGGTATATTTTATTAATTTATTATTTACAGTATATGTGTTGATTTATTATATTGTATGCTAAATAATGCTGCTAGTAATTTTGTACCAGTAGGTAGGTACTTGTTTGTAACCTACACTACTTTTTCTAATGTGATTTCGTCCGTGTGATAAAAAATTATAATAAAGCAGTGTAGTTTTTATACCTAAGTGCGCGACCCACAGATATAGTCTATCTATATCTGTGGCGCGGCGACCAGAACAACACCCTGTCTTTGATGTCTGCTGCATTTCGATTTAAAAGTACGAGATTTATTTTAATTTATAAAAAAAATATGCTTGGTCACATGTACATGCACAATGATCGAGTGTACATACAAGGAATTACATGACTTGACTGGCCATTTATTTCATTGTTCCAAGCTATCGTTACGTAAAATGAAATACTTATAGTATTAATAGTTCCTTCGATGTTACGCCATTTCTGAATGGGATCAGCTGCCACAACACAGTTCAGAAAAATGCCAAATACTGACTCTTTTGGGCTTTCGATTTGGTCTAAAAAATGCTCGCTGGAACGAGCTCTACCATTTTGAGATTGTCCACTTACGAACTTTGCGAACATTCAGCATTGCATTGCTGCGGAGCAGCATCAGTTTTTACTATTTGTAATTATAACAGCAATTGAAATGCACACTCTGTGAAAATTTAAACTGTCTACCGGCGGGCTGCATGAGCTGCATCTCATGAACCGTGAGCTGCATGAGCTGCATCTCATGAACCGTGAGGTGCATAAGATGCAGCTCGCTCGCAGACATACGGACGGACAGCAGAGGCTTAGTAATAGGGTTCCGTTCCCCTTCGGGTACGAAACCCCAAAAATGGAGCTGACCTCTTTCAACTTAAATAGAGAGTAGATAACTTGCTCATTTCAATGTAATACAAAGTGGGTTGCAATGACATCAAATTAATAGATACTGAAAAGCTAATAAATATCTAGATAACATTGTGATTGTACTAACGAAAACGATTTGTTTTTGCCAGATGGTTGTGCTGCGATGCGCGAGTTATTAATTAACAATGGAGTAAACACCTGGCGTACAACGGCCAACAATTCCCTACGAATATTATATAGGTATGTATTTAATTGCTCACATTATCGAGAGTAGGTACCACCTAAATGAACACCAGTCAAATAACATTTATGGATAAATAATAGTATGCTGTTCATTATAATTGTTTTATTCGATTTATTGTTAATTATAAAAACAGCTAAACAAAAAACTAATGCACATGTCATGTGCATTCTTCAAATTATTCTAGCTACTTACCCGGATTAAATAATACACATGTATAATAACTGTTGTACAGAAACACGGGATAGTCACCTAACCATAGAGCTTTATTGCGCTCTGTTTACTAACCAGTCCTTAAGAGCGTGTACGCCGTATGTCATTTCATACAATCTTTCAAGTCCTTATTCTTCAAAATGAATGAACCGATTTTAACGAAACTTGGTATGCATACGCTAGATATCCAGGTCTAAATAGTTATCAGAAAACATTTTTGAAAAAGATTTCAGAGGGAGAGAGAGATCGATTTTAAGTTTTCTATAGAAAGTGAAAAATCACTACATCCTTCCCCCAGAACTCTTTTTCGATTTTTTTCTGGTAACTATTTAGACCTAGATATCTAGCGTACGCATACCAAGTTTCATTAAAATCAGTTCATTTGTTTCGAAAAATAAGGATTTCAAAGTTTGTATGAAAAGCTGTACGGCGTAAAGGCTCTTACCCACGCTGTCGTCGTGGCTGCCGAACATGAAGAGCACCATGCCCACGGAGATGAGCACGGCGGTGACGTACTGTAAGGCCCTTCAGAAACTGTTCGATTCCGTCATACTCGAGGGGAAAACGGCATGGAGCAGAGGTGTGGTGGTGTACCTACTCTTCTTAAAGAAGGGCAACACTGCCTGAATTACAGGCCCCACTCACATGCCTTGCTTAAGAATTACAGACCCGAGTCATGTCTACAAGCTGTTTTCCAGAGTCATCACGAACCATCTAGCGCGCAGGTTTGACGACTTCCTCCAGCCTCCCGAACAAGCCGGATTCCGAAAAAGCTTCAGCACTGTAGACCACATACATACGCTGCGGTAGGTTAAACAGAAGACCGAAGAGTACTATCTGCCCCTTTGCTTAGCGTTTGTGGACTACAAGAAAGCCTTCGATTCGATCGAGACTTGAGCTATGCTGCAGTCTCTCCAGATCGGTGCCAGATCTATCGGTACATCGAGGTGCTGAAGTGTTTGAACGAAAACGCCACCATGTCAGTCCGACTTCAGGATAAGATGATGATATCCGCCGAACCACATGTTGTGGCGACACTTGAGGAAGGCCTATGTCCATCAGCGGGCGTCTTTCGGCTGATATGATGATGATGTCAAAGTCAAAGTCAAAGCATTTATTTCAATTAGACCATTTATAGGCACTTTTGAATTGTCAAGGTCGGTCGGTCAAAAAAAAGATGAAGCTATTTGCACGTTCCAAAGCGTAGATCTCTATGGAGAAGAACGTGCAAGAAACTCCACGGACACTCTTTTAAAAATAAGTTTTTGTTACAAAATTATGGTTACATCATTCATATTGAAATTATACATATATGTGAGAACGATGTAAAAGACGTGCAGGATAAAAGAGTCCGGAGTAAAAAAGAAACAATTCAAAGAAATAATTAAAATAGACCATGGCAGCCGAGAGATGACCAGTCTCAGCTGACGGCGCCCGTTCACGAACATGACGCATACGCTAGCACCATTCGGCTCGACCATTTTTAAGGGAGCCAAATGATCCAACGCATACGCCACCATCAGCCAGACTTTTGAGTGAGCATGACATCCCCAATCGCCAGGGTACATTCAAGTCAAAGACCTACCCAAAATGATCATTATAGTTTAAATTTGAGGGACCTACATAGTACTCACACATGTGCCGATGAGGTAAATGCCTACAAAAATCGCAATTAAATATCAATATTTTATCCTATTTGCAGTGATCGCCCTGAAGTAACACTAATCTTTTTTAATTTAACGCAATTTTAATCGATCTATTCGTTTTTATTCGGACTGGACTCGCGAATAAAGGGTTCCGAACGAATAACATTTTTGTGACATGTTACTTTTCAATCATAGATAGAATTTTTTTTTTCATGTATTGTAATTTTCTATTTTGTCCCCAAAAGTGACCACCACCCCCATACTCAAATTTATTAATTTAATTAAGTAACGCGTCGTGTTTTGGGTCACAGATGTCCATATATGTGTACCAAATTTCAACAGAGTCGGTCTAGTAGATTCGGAGAAAATTGGCTGCGACAGACATACAGTACATCAGATTGATCCTATATATACGAGTTCTGTTTATTACGGACGTTCCGAATCCTAAAAACTAAGTTTGCGTAGAAAATAATCAGCAGTTAAACTTTTATTAGTATGGGGAGGGGTAAAGGTGAGTGAGTATAAACCAGTTTAAAGTAAGACAGGCAGGAAGGGCCAGCTAAGGGTGGCAAGGAAGTTTGGGATCAGGTGGGAGCAGCTGCTTTCTGCCCTTGGAACGCCCGCTGTAATTGAATAAATAGGTACCTATAACATTACAATCACCTAATATGTCAGACTTTCGTCCTATCAAATCACTACTTGGTGTATGGCAGTCATGTCCTGATTGTTATGGAATATTATTTTAATTTGAACTCCTGCATTAATAATAATAATTTATTTGAATATCAATTTAGCAATACAAAACGAACAGTTGGTAGGTAATCTGAAGAGCGCGGCCCCGGCACGTGCGTTGCAAAGGGCCGAGCCACCTGCCGGCAGGTGCAAAGTCCGCCCGCAACAACTGCGCCGTGATGCACATATTATGCACACGGCATACATTATTGTAAGCTTTAGGCTGAGAATCTTAATGCGATCGTTTCGCACTAAATTATGCCCTGCTCTGGAAGAGATCAACAATGCAAGCAATCCTTTTTCCTTGACCGTCCACAAGTTATTTCCAGCTTTTCGACGTCTTGAATTTGTATCAGGTAAGTTCAGGCTTACCTCTGTAACTTAACTTTCAGAGGTACCTACAGGTGCATCTCGTAACAATTCAAATTCAACAATTCAATTCAATTCTCGTAACAAATTCGTGGCATGACTGCAAGTACATAGTGTAGTGTATTGCTACCATTGAACTGCATAACAAGGGAATTGCTCAATAGGATAGTTTACTATAAGAACCACAGATAAATGATGTTTTGGCCTTATTTTGTTATACATCAGAACCAGTGATATCAGAAATTCAAAAGTCGAGCGGCCTACAGATGTACGAGCGCATTTACATTTATTTTCTGGTGCTCCTCAATTTCTTGCACCAGCTTGTAAACTGGGAATATGAAAAAGCGGCCAGCGCGATGTTCTGCTGCGCCAATTTTCAGCAGAATTTTGGATTCCCATTGATAAAAACGCATACAATTTTTCTCTTAACATTTGACATGGATTCCTCACTGCACTCATTCATATAGGTAAGTATGTAATTTCTGTTCCACAAATTCTGACTTTTATATTAGATTTTTCAGTGAATTAGTAGGTAAAGTACCATTTTTGAACGTGTATTTGAAATAAATTCCAATTTTAATACCAATACGTTTGGATCAGCCCTAGTACTGACCTTGCGGGTTGAACGTACAAATTCAAGACGGCAATTAATAAAGTGTTTCTTTTTTATTATACAACAAACCTTACAAAGTACCCTCTTTCACAACTGCTGCAAAACCAATGTTGAACAAAAAAATACAAACTTACATAAAAAAATTCCCCTTTCAGAAGTTCTTTAGCAGTGTTGAAAATTAAAACAACAAACCTTTGAAAAGAACCTCTTTCGTAACCGTTACAAAAGAGGTTATACGTACATTATAGAGCCAAAAACAGCAATGGTATGGAAAATATATATATTTTTTTTATTACAGATTGGTTTGCTCTTGACTCTTTGTCAATGTCAGAGATGACAGAGACAAAGTCTACGATGGAGCGAGCTTACCCAGAAGGAGCCTGTTCACTCTAACTTTGAAGAGATTAGGTTTATTAGGGGGGGGGGGGGATTAGGGTTTGCTCAAAAAATGCATTTACGAAGCCTGCATACATTGTTCGAAAGTTAAAATTTACACACCACACAATGGATTGTGCGGTAAAATATGCTTCGAACCTCCTTGGAAGCGCTTTTGTTAAACTTTACACGTTTGTCTAAGAGAAAATTTGAGAAGAATAATAAAAATAAACAAATGAAAGATGTAGTTCTAATTTTCACCACGCGATTGTGGCGCCGTTTGTAAATTCGAGCCATTTTCATATTAGAAACGTCAAAGATTGCGACTTTCCGACTGATAATTCTATAAAAAAAAGTTGGTTTCATTCGCTATTGTACTGTTTTATCGCAAATGTATTGAAAAACGTTGTATGACATACGTGCAGAAATTGGTTTTTACAAACTTGTGAATTGGTTAAGCCCTCGACTTCGTCTCGGGCTTACATTCGTCTACTCGTTAGTAAAAACCAACTTACCGCACTAATATCACAAATAACTATTTTGCCCAACACGCGTGTTGGAGTAGACTCGCGCTCGAACGCTAAAATTATATAATTTTTTAAAGATTACTTGTTAGGTATGAAAAAATTCTTATCGTTTATTTAATCACCGTAATATTACATGTACATCAATGAGTGTGAAAGAAAACAGTTTTAGGGCCCATTTTTAAAACATGGCGGCGCCGAGCGACAGTAAAAATCGGACAGCTCGTTGAAATCTATTAGTATTAAAACTCCCGGAAAACAATCCAGGAAACCCCCTTTTCATATGACTTAGAATGATTTTAAATGACTAATATAAATATAATTTCACTTAATATTTAGTAAGAAATTAATGTGACTGGTGGCTCGCAGATTTTTTTTCGTGCGCCACGCTGATATTAAAACGACCAGCCTGATAATGTAAAATGTTAATTTTAATATCGCACCAACCAGCGCACTTTTTCGCACAAGTGCGAAATACATGCCGCCTTCACATAACTTGCGTGCCGTGAAGCGGTGGGGTAGCAGCAGTTTTCGAGTATAAATGCCTGTTGAAAAAAGTTTCTAGTTCGTAGCTAGCTTTTTGCCCTGGCTGGGGGCCTTAAATCCATATGAGGCCACCACAGGATAGTCCGGTTAAGCAGTTGATAGCCCTTGCGTGTTAACTTGCATATGCAGTGGTCATACCTAAAGTAATAAAAAAACATTCTATGTAAGTACTTACCTACAACTAGCCTTATAAAAACCCGCGCCAGTTCACAGAGGCAACTGGCGGGTTTTTATTTCAACACTTGAAATAAAAACAGGTTTATTTAAATTATTTCTTGATATTATTCATCTGACTTGTGTTTTAATAGTAAAAATGAAAATACGCAAATTGTTTCCATGAATTCAAAACCTTAATTATGTCGGTGGACCCTGGTGGCGTCCTGAAGTACAGTTTTAAGGTTTTTGATGTTATCTAACCTAAATAATTTAGATAGAACAAAAGAAAAGAGAAAAAAAATCTACCTGCATTGATTTGACGAGGATTAGTTTCATAAACTGCAGAATAAAATGTACGTAAATAGACGAATAAGTAAAAATTTAAAAAAATACACGGATGCTAATAAAAGTTGCTCGAGCTGTTTTAATAAATAATAATAAAGTTGTAGAACGGGCACTACGATGTGACTACGACCACTGCTACGAGTGCACTAGCAAGGCCGTGCTAAATGCCTACCATTTCGGACCGGCTAGGCTGCGGTTTAGCACACTGTTCAGGAAGAATATGTTTTAATTGAATAACTAGCTTCTGCCCGCGGCCTCGCCCGCGTGAATGGTGTTTTCTTGGGATTGTTTTATTTGCACGGAACCGTATCCTGTCCCTTATAACATCATCTATCTGCCAGTGAAAGTCCCGCCAAAATCTGTTTTTGAGCTCCATCGTGAAAACTTTGGCATTTTTTTTGCACGGAACCCTTATTATTTTTCTATGATAAAATTAGCGTTTCTTCCACATTAGCTATCTGCCAGTGAATGTCCCGTCAAAAATGGTCCTGATATTCCGGAAATTAGCCGGAACAAACAGTGAAAAAAAGTGAAAAATAAAAAAACGCGTTTTTGTTATAGGTATCGTAGTCGTATAAATTATACTTTCAATATGCATTTAGTAAAAAGCCGTTATTTTTATATTTCAAAAATACCCTTCAATTTTATTTATTTGTTTCGAAGAGCGACTTGCCGTCCCGGCAGATTAGAGAAATGGTTCCGGAAGATTGGAGATGGAGAATGTTGTTGAAACTCACCCAAACAATTTTTTTTTTTTTTTTTCTGAGATTTCGGCAATCTCTAGTTCTAGAATCATAGCGCAAGATGGCACGATCCTCCCGGCCTGCTCTCTCTCAACTGATTTTCAGCATCTCGGTTCACTCGTTCGTGCAAAGCCATGGTGAAACAGAATTCATAGGTTGGATGAATTAGAGGCAGGTTAGCACTTTGCCGGTTTCTTTAATTTTTCGTTAATTTTTGCCGAGTCGTATACATATAGGAGGGGGTGGGTGGGCTGTCCCCACCTCAGAATGGTCTGGTGCCCACCCCACGATGTTCGGGGACCGAATTGAAATTCTGGGATGGACAGAAGTTAGGGACCCGTATGAAAACTTCGATTATTTAACCCAAGGTGTGAAAAAAAATACCAAAAAAACCTTTTTTCGCGTACGCTGCGGAAACTATTGACAATAGAGCAAAGTGATGT
This sequence comes from Melanchra persicariae, assembly GCA_947386135.1. NCBI lineage: Eukaryota > Metazoa > Arthropoda > Insecta > Lepidoptera > Noctuidae > Melanchra > Melanchra persicariae. Next base: position 13,953,409 of record OX376643.1, on the reverse strand, counting down.
AAGTACTACAGTTTTATAGAAGACATTAATATCTACAAAAAAGTCCGCGATACCATATAATCTTACTATTAGAGTAAGTCACCATGACCGCTTTTTGTTCAATATGTTTAATCAAACCCCGGGCTTGAGTGAACTGGGGAGAATCTTATCTTAAGCTTGGTCCCATGAAGGTGAAACACGGCATTGAAATGATTTGGATAAAAAAAAAGAATAACAAATGTTTGGATTTTTCGAAAATAAACTAGCTACATAGAAAAGGGTGAATGAGGGATGATAAAGTTTTTAGGGGAGGTTACCTATTGTTTGCTTCAATTTACGTCGGAATGCTATGAACAAACTAAAAGTAGGATAATTTTGTAAAGTAGGACACTTTTGTAAATTATTATTATTTCAATAAATTTTATTTTATTTTATAATTGAAACAGATGTAACAATTTTTGCATAATCAACCCCTGACGAGGTCAACGGGGTGGCAGTTGCGCTGATCCTGGGGACGAGACGGTAGCGTGGCAAAAGCGATTGTCAATACTTACGTCAAAAATGTATGGGATTGGCAGATGCTATCGAAATTTGACGTGATCTAATCCCTACATTTTGGCATTTCGTCAGTCGCATTCGCTAATTGAATGGCACATTGTCTAGGGCCTCCTGAGACCACAGAATAAGCAGAAATGGCTAGGTAATTAATAAAAATCGTTGTGCTTAATTTTCCAAATATAACCTTTAAAAGCGAGTAGAGGGGGCGTTGAAGTTTGTGGAGTACCTACTAAATCCGCGCGGACGAAGTCGCGGGCGATTTGCTAGTACTGAATAATTTCAAAATTTCGATTACTTTTCAGATTTTGACATATAAATTCTAAGTGATGCATTTCACGTCAAAAGTCAATCCGTGCACTTTTAAAAGTTGATAAAATGTACTACAATTTAAGTGCAGCCGTAGCTCTGTAGGATTAATATAATAGGTATTTTGATACAGCACGTTCAAATGACTCCTGCCGCTCAGGGCGGAAAGGAAGGGAGTGTCAGACTCTTACTGACTAAAACCCATCCGTGCTCCTCCTAGTTTGCTTTCCAGGGCCGCGGTAACTCTTTCGAACAGAATCCGCGACAAAATCTCTACCTTGAAACAGATTTAAGCATCTCTTTTAAGCATCTCTTACATAATGAATAATTCCTTTTCTAAGTAGTATTTTTTTTTACATCAAATTAGTTGTGGATACTTCTTCTACTCATTGATGTCTATTTTCTATCAAAAACAAAAATATTTTCAAGTAATACAATTTTTAGCTTATTATTTATCGGTTAACTTTAACCTACAGTGGTGATAAAAAAATGTATTTTTTTATACTAATTTAATTTATTTTTGTATAACAAACTTAAAAAGTTGCTTGTTTAATGGTGATTTTGGAAAGATGCAGTATTCTTTTTGTTTAAATAGGTAAGCCAGGTATTAAAAACTATCGCAAGTGTCACGAGTTGGTGAGATTACAGATAACAGTTATTCAATATAATAAACATGCATTTTTACGTCTAACTATACCTTTTTTGGTTCAATTTCAAAGGAAATGCCTGGCTAGGGGCGAATCGATACACCAAAATAATTATAATAAAAATGTCAATTTTCCACACGCCCCTTCATAATCGAGAGGGGTAAGATCTACGGGGCGAGCTAAGCCCAAACCGGAAAATGGTTCTATCGGGGAGCGGGCAGGTACAAAAAATTACCTCATTCATAATGTCTCATTGGAACTACATGAGTAATTTATACGTCGTCGTGTAGATGTTGAAGTAGGTACTCTCAAGAAAATACTGTGTAGCAATCAGAGTTGGACTGGCCATGCATTCGAGGCGGCGTTTACTAGCCCGCCGAGCCCAAGGGTAAGTAAATAGACTTTTACTTACGACTTTCATTTAAAGCAATATCCAGGGTTTAACAATTTTCGAACCCGCTTCACTCGCTCTTTGCACTTTCTAAGTTTCTGAGCTTTCCTGAATAGTCAAACAAGTTTCTTCTATTTCTTCCAAAATTCCATGTTTGTTAGTCCAATCTAGACTGGTCAGGTTAGGGGCCAGCTCCCTCAGTCCAGGGCCGTGGCCGCGCCTCGCCTCACATCATCATCTGCTTAGCCTTTTCCCAACCACATAATATATTGGGGTCGGCTCCCAGTCAGATTCAGCTGAATACCAGCATTTTACGTGGAGCGGCTGCCTACCAGACCTCTACAACCCATTAACTGGGCTGGGTAACACGGTACTTCTTGGCAAGACTGGTGTCAGATTTTCTGGCTTATGACAATCCGTAACGACCGCCAAAAATCTCCTAATGACAGTCGGGACCAACGGTTTCACGTGCTTTCCGAGGCATGGAGGAGTCTCGGTATGTTAAGATGGTCACCCATCCACAGACCAACCTCGACACGCGTTGTTTAACCTTGGAGATCGGCCCGTGCGGCTGTTATAATTTAGCCACCATGCAGCGCCTCGCCTCACATGCTAGCTGTAACTTTTTGCCGGACAAAAGTGGCGGATTAGAGGCTGTTGAGGGCCCGGGCGGAAAACTAATTGGAGCAAGAGGTTACATTCAGTGCACAGACAAACTTGAGGGGAAATAAGAGATTGTCCCAAATGCGAGCGAGATCTTTATAGTTTTTCACAAATTCGCGTTTAGGGCTTGTGGGTCATATTTACTTCCGACGAATATAATCTTGTTGGTATTTTTATTTAACCTTCTTCAAAAAAAGGAGGAGGTTCTCAATTCGGTTGTATTTTTGTTACCTTATATCTCCGTCATCTTATATAATTATATAAAAATCAATTGTTATTCATTAGTCACGCTAAAACTCGATAACGGCTGGACCGATTTGGCTAATTTTGGTTTTAAAATATTTGTGATTTAAATGGTGAGAAATTACTGTAAAAAAAACATCCGGGCTAAGCCGGGGCGGGTCACTTGTTTATTTATATATATACGGTTTAAAAAATATTGTTTTATGTGAAAGGATATTATATACTTCTCGAACCGAACCGATTTCGGTTTTGAAATCGAAATAGCTGGAAAAAATACGTGGAAAACATCTTCCATATTTACGAAATTGCGTATTCTGCTTTTCTGTGACTTGATTGGCACCATTATTTTGCCCTACACGGGAAAGACGGGATAACAATAAATACCAGTTAGACAAAGAACACTGTATTCAAAAAACCGACTTCCAGAAAAAAAAACTACAAAGTACAAAATAACTTTAATTTCGGAAGTCGATGTTTTTGGTGATTTTTGTAATTTACTTCCGAAATTAAAGTTTCTTTCCCGTGCCGTGTAGGGCAAAATAATGGTGCCGATCAATAGTGTTTTATTAATCTTCTTTCAATATTGTCAGTCTGTGTCAGCCAGTGGTTGTACACTCTGTGCTGGAAAGAAGGTGCCACATTACATTATCCTGTGCAGGATGTTCACACTGGCACCATAATGGCGTTTGTTTGGTAAGTATATTATTATGTTTCTGGGTATGTCCTTAGCGCGACTGTGTCGGATAGATATTCTGGTGAATGTAGGTAATATCACAAAAGTGGCAGGTGAATGATAGTTTTTATTATTTTAATGAAGATTTCTGTCGCTCACCGGTAATGCTATTAATTAATTATACATTTACACAACGACCACTTAATATTCATTATGAAAGTAATTATGATCACTACCTTGAGAATTTAGAAAATCTTCTATTAAGTATCACTTATTTTACCTTACAGATGTTAAAACGTTTTTTTTTAAAGTAGGAAAGGTTAGAACTGTGAGCGAACACACGGGAGCCGAGCGAGCGAATCGAGCGGTGAGCGGGAGCGGCTAGCGCTACGAGGTACACCTTAGTTGTACTCGTACAGGTCAAGTAAGACTCGGAATGGCCTTGGCAGGTGTATGTTAACAATTAAAATTCTCTAGCTAGCGGAACAGGGTCTAAGCTACCAGTCGTCAGGGCTCCAAAGAAACGAAACTTCTAACGAAGGTACGAGCTTCCCCTTCTCTATCTAGCCGCCTCCTAAGGTGTTGGTCGAGGCTTAAGGGTACTAATTGAGCCATTGGCTAAACGACTATCGGTACAACGATTCAAGTCAAGATGGTTATCAATTAACTTGTTGGCCCAGCGAGTTGCAAATATTTTTATTTATATCTGGAAGGTGATCTCAGTACGGTACTAACTTAACAGTCGAGTGGAAAAGGTCCACATACACTAAGGCAAACAACGCCCAGTTATTAACATCTTTAAAGGTAAGGAAGTGTCAAACACATTTTGACGGGTTTTCTATAGTAATATGATAAGGTTTGACAGGAGTAAGGAGTTAAGTTTCTTGCTCAAAACGCGCGCAGGGCGTGTGAATAGCTTAATGCGCGAGTACATCCAACCGGGATCCTTGACCCCAGGGCTTTGCTGACCTACTCTTAATTGGTGGTCATTATGCGCCTGTAAGCTAATTCATGTAGCTAATTGTAATGATTTTAAACGAGACCGGAGAGTCCTTGTTTCTTATGCACATGTATGACTGACAATGCTTGTCGCATCTGGTAAGCAGGTAGGTCTACTAATTAATTAGTCATGTTTTATACCTAAACATAGAGCGACTTTCTGTTTTGCAGATTTTGCTGTGTGTAATTATTTAAACCATACAGTGGATGCTCACATTCGACTTAATGTGCCGTATGTATATATATATATTCTTCTTTCTTTCTTCTCTTAAAAATAGGAAATTTGTGTGAACTGCTGCAGTCTCGACTTGTTTTAGATTGATTATTGACCTACCTACTTAAAAAAACGGCCAAGTACGAGTCGGACTCGCGCACGAATGGTTCCGTACCATTATCTACCAAAAAAAAAACGTCAAAGAAATCACGTTTGTCGTATGCCCCACTTAAATATTTATTTTATTCTCTTTTTAGTATTTGTTGTTTAGCGGCCACAGAAATACATCATATGTGAAAATTTCAACTGTCTAGCTATCACGGTTCATGAGATACAGCCTGATGACAGACAGACAATTGGACAGCGAAGTCTTAAGAACAGGGTCCCGTTTTTACCCTTTGGGTACGGAACCCTAAAAAAAACAATATAAATTATAACGTGATACGATTCCCAGTGATCAATTCTGAAGGAGAAAACCTAGTTAATCAACTTCTTACACAGTAGGTATTTATACCAAGCTATAACAGAACTATGAAAGTAGTTCAATAAAAGTGCAGCACTTAAAAACAAAAACCGTCGGGCTTAGGTGTTTTATGTATAGGCTAGATTAAAACAATATAGGTACATTTTTGAGGAAATAGTTAAATATTTGTAGGTTCCTACTTTAGTAAGTTTAAGGAACATTTTCACTCATTCATTGAAATTTGATTAAAAATGGTACCCGATTAATTAATATGTATTTAAGTACCTACATAGCTTAGTTAGGTACTAGTATACAAATATATAATCTCAAATTTTCGCGCAATTTTTTTCTTTTCTTAAAAAGCCAAGATAAAAGATATTGAAAAAAGTAAATCACGTTTGGTACTAACCTTTGGTCTTGGTGATCCTCTGGTTCATATTGATCATGGTCCTCTTGTGACAAACTAAGCTCGCTAAATTGTTGTTCCACAGAATTAGACATTTTCACTTGTTTGTATTTTCGATATCTTAAGCCACGATAATAATATTTAGGATAAAATACTGATTAATAATTGGAATGTTTTTTTATGTTGTTTCACCTATCACTAGATTCTTTGATGATAAGCGATGTTTCGGAGCGTGAATTGGATGATCAAAATTATTAGAAATTAGTATGTAAGCCGGCCGGCGCGCACACGTGGTTGCTTTGAGCTGTTTATTTTCGTATTACATAATATAGTATGATGTAGCAAAGCTCCGTACGGAACAGCACCGAGCACAAGCGGCGTCGGCGAAGTAGCGACGGACGGTGGCGTCACCGAGCGAGCGGCGAGTCGCTCGGGAGTGCGGAGCGGAGAAGGGATGGGCGCGAGTGGCACGTGTGCGCCGTGCGTACGGTTCGTCGGCTATCGAGATCACTACTCAACTGAGCTGCCTAACTGATGTGACGTGCGTGACTGAACGAAACGAACGACGCAGACTCTACTCGATTCTTCGCACAACATTTTCTGCGGATTTTGTTTGAGAATGCGCGCGCTGGGCGTGGCTGAGCCGGGGCCCGCGGGGAGAGACGCCACACCTTAGTGAAGCGCAAGTATCGATCTTAAAGTTATATCGAGTGTAGCAACGGCCAGTGTTGCTAAGGATTTATTCTTTTGTCCTGATTTTATTTCGCGGCTTTAGAAATAGAGATTAAACTCACCAGGTACTTACTTAATATTTTAGTCGAAACGATTATGATATACCTAGGTAATTAATTCTTTCTCCAAGTCCGGTTCAGAAACAGCAGAGTGGCCCTTCCTGGACCAAACCCCTTTATTGAAAATAGGATTCTGGAGATTTAGCACTCATTGCTCGCCCTAATTCGAATCTACTTTGGCCATTTTAACACCTGTAGGTCCGTAGATCAAATGAGAGTAGTACGGAAAAAAACCGGCCAAGTGCGAGTCGGACGTTTTTCCCCTTTGGGAAGCTAACCCTATAAAAAAAAACCATCTTTCAACTCGCGACGGCTTGATGGACCCACGAAGAAGCGCGACTTGCTAGATGTCAAAAGAACGTCACAGATGGAATTTCTATTTTTCCCAAAATACGTAGGTACTTACCCGAAAACAAACTGTTTTGTCTTTAAACATTACCTATTTAATTTGTGAGGTTTGTCAAATTGATAGTACCTACTATCTGTTACATAGGTAAATTATATGAACTTAATATCTTGTTGCACTGTTGAGCACCTCACTACCTACCTACTTTATTGTCCGTTTTTACTAACACTAAGCGATATCTGCATTAAGTAATACCCAAATAAAAGCGCACTATTGGATTTAAAATTGCAACAATATAATTTACATTTTGTAAATTATTAGACGTTTAATTCGCGCCTAGAACCAGTTTTTAGTAATGTCAACCGAAGAAACGTCTAATTGGAAACTCAAGTACTTACAACAAAAGGCTCTTTTTAATTTAGTTATTTGTTGATCTCGATTGGTACCCCGTGACGAGCATTTTCAAAAAAAATGCGGATATTCATTGATGATGTGGTTACAATGCTACTTGAGCGTTGAGAACTCGCCGCCACCAGGCAGCGTGCGAAACACATTCATTTTGGTTTTAGAAGGTTCATTTGTTCGATTTAAACCAGTTTTCAATAGGTAATTAAAATTTACCTTTGCCGGAGCTTCTAAATAAGCAAATGGACATTAAATAAAGTTAAATTTAGGATTCCTACTCCGGCAGTTAAATCTGCTTATGCACAAAGACTCCCACTTTATCTGCATACTCATGTATATAACAATGTGCTCAAGAAGTCTAATATAGTAAATCACACTCGAAAAGAAATCAAAGATAAACTAACTTCCTGGCTACTAAACATATCATACGACGAAGCTGAAATAGTAGTTAAATTGATAAAATAAAACTTGACACTGCCACTCACACGAACTGACTTACACTCTCACCATAACATTTTCTTATCTACACTCTCATTTCACTACACTCACAATTAATAGCGTTTTTTTCAAATTTTTCTTGTTAATTTTATAATTTAGATTTTTTATGTTCCTATTTTTATTACTTTATTCTATGTTTATTCAGAAAACCATTTATAGTTTGTTATTTCATTGGATTTTTTTCATTTAATTTAATTTCTCTATTTTTACTTACCGAACTTGTTTACTTTTAAGCATAAAATTTCAATGGTAAACTCGAAATTGGTACCCAAGATACAGGCTTGCCTAGTTTGGGGCCAATGTTTTTAAAAAACGTGTAATATTTTGGTAATAAACGTTTATTATTATTATTATTATATTATAAATGCTTGCACAACATGTAAGTTTTTCATTCATACATATGGCACGTATTATATGAGCACAATGGGGTTGTTTAAAAGGGAATTTTCTTAATTTACATATTTGTAATTAATTTTATTATAACTAATATCGACAAAATGGAACTGATGGTCAATCACTAAGAGCGATAACAGGTTCGTGAAGTATATTTGTTAGTGGGTCCGTGTGACGGCGCCCCGCGCCCATGCGTTTTCCACAGCGCTCGGCCGGGGCCCGCGGAGGGCGGTCGCCCGACACCGCCTACTTCGTCTGGTACAGGCGTCGCCCGCCTCGTGTCCCGCTTCACCTTAAAATTACAAGTAGACGAGACGTAGCTCCAAGGAGAAAACGCCCTTCAAATAGCATATATCCTGCCCTTACACGAGGGTAAGGCCTAAGTTACTCGAGATCAGAAGCCTGGGTCCCGAGTTTCCGACTGACGCTGTTGTTCCACTGCGCGAATCAAATCAACGAACGTTCATCAGCAGCTCTATTATTAATTAGTTAATCCAATAAAAGTCTACACGTAACGCTCGCGCCGGCTTTAGAACAAAAACGAAAAATAATGATTTAAAGGAAAAATATTTTTGAAATATTTACAACGTATCGACCGATTTTTTTTAGGTGGGACGTCGCATACTCGATGCGTGCGTACGAGCGACGAGAACGAGCCCACTAAACAACACAAGAGCTCAATCCAGAACGCTTGCACTAAACCGACGCTATACCTACCTCTACACATACATAGTAGGTACGTCACTGTATGAATCATTATTTCACTTACAGACGTAGGTACCATATACAGACGCCTTACGCCTATACCTAACGGAGTTATTCGGAGTAGGTAGGTAGAGAGTACCTACCTACCTACTTACTTTATTTTATAATTTCACATGTACTTAAACGATGAAATCTTGATGGTTGTTTAATCATTCAACAGTTTTAGGTAGGTAAGTACTACCTATCTTTTAAATAGGTACCTTTGATTGCGATCTTTTCTGAATTTCATTAAAATAATATATACCTAGGTACCGTAACGTACCTAAATACAAAACTTTAAAATAGGTACCTACTGAAGTACGTAGGTAGGTAGTTGTTAATAGTTTAGCCACTTTAATGGTAGGTATAGGTAAGTAGGTGCCTAAAAGCTTAAATGGCACTGTATGCCATGCCATGTCATGTCAAATCCAAGATTCAGATAAGTAGGTAGGTAGGTAGGTAGGTAGGTAGGTAGGTACTTAAGTAAGCAAGTATCTGTAACTTAATATTTAACTAGAGGACCCAAGCCATGCTGCTCCGCAGCATAAGTTCAATGTTTCCACCTAGCTACCCCCTCCAACTAGCTCAAATGAAAGAGTTCGAAACATCGGAGGTAGGTTACCTACCTACCTATCTAGACAGCGTTTGAGTAAGTAAGTACCTACCTAATAACTTGACAAACTAAGTGTGAAAGTTGGGTGATTTCCAATGCTTGATAAAAACTAAGTAAGTACCTAAGTAGGTAGGTAGGTAGGTACTTATGTGAATCCAATCGTTAGGATGGAACGGCAGACCGGACTACTAGGTACCTACTACCTAGTAGGTACCTACGAACAATAAATTAAATCTAGAGTACCTACCTACCTAGGTAGGTACTCTAGATTTAATTTATTGTTTAATAGGTAGGTATAATAGGTAGGTACTTATAGAATTGCTTTTAAGTCCTCTATTCGCAAATTTTATTATTTATTAGCAAATATGTGTTTATTTGTCAAATCGAAAGGATTGATAGGTAAGTACCTATTGTATATTATTAAGTAGGTACCTATGTAGATAATTTAATATCAACCACTTGTAAGTATTAAGAAGAATAGGTACCTACTTGCGCAATAGGAACCTACCTAATGAGTTAATGACACCGCAAAAATAAAATACTCTACCTACCTAATTATCATACTTCTTACAACAAATAAAAATACGTTTTTCCTATGGCCCAGCCCCATAACCACTGTACATGCTGTCCTATAGAAAACGTCCATTTTTGAAACTCCGCGTTTTGGCCGTGACCGCGACCTTCAAAACGCAACCGAAGATGCAAGCAAGATAGAATAAACAGAAAAATTTACCGGGAACTCGTTTTTTTTTTTACAGAAGCATCAACAAACGATGCTTAAGAACAATTTTAAATGTTTTTTTAAGGTGACGGTCGCTGCTAACGACGACTACTTCATGGCAACTGACATCATAGTGAGTTATTGAGCCTAATATATTTTTATCTACTTCCATGCTACAAATCCTATAAAGAAGTTTCTGAAACAGTTTGGTTAATGCCAACATTAAAACAACTAGTGTCATAACTTAACCATATTAATAAAAATAATCATCCAAACGAGTATATAATGTTGTACTAAATTTCATTAGGTACCTATGCAACTCCTTCGCTTTTTTTATATGGAATCGAAAAAGCAAAGGATCAAACAGCCACATTCTCACTACTCAATTTGTGGTACCTATAGAGGATTCATATCATGGGTGTAGATAGTCTTGTATGCAACTGTACATAATTACGTATTAAAACACTCATGTGATACTATTATCACCTACATTCGTGTTTTGATACCCTTTCATAAACAACAGTTGCATAAATAGCTATTAGTAGGAAACCTTTTAAGAGTTAGTCAATACTCTACCTAACCAGCAATTAGTTGTAAAAGGCATGGCTGAAGCCAAAGTTCAAATTCTTCAATAAGATTCAATAAAGTTTTCATTAATTTAATAATAAGTGTAATAAATAGCATACGCATAGAGCGAGTTGGCAATGGGGATCTAACGCTGTTCTAACGTCGACGGCAGCTGTGCACCGGCGGCGGCGTCGCATCGGTTTGGGGAGACAACCCCTCATGTCCAAAATATACATCACAACATACTCTCGACATGCCCATTGTGTCGGGACTACACCAGCTGCCTAGGCCGCGGGCGCTAATTTGACCTCCAACATCTACGACACTCGCATGCTTGGAGCACATCCCAGAAATATTATTTCACCAGCACTCTAATTTACCTAAGTGCTCATTATCTTTATTTGAAATGATAATATTACTTGCTGGTGTGAAATATTTCTTACAAATTTTCGAAAAAAAAAAAGATTTCCATTTAATAGTAAAAGTTGTTCATAATGATGAGTACAATGACCCCTCTTAAGAGGTATTGCGTTTATTCTGTTACACGTTGTATAAAAAGTACATAGTAGTATTAAATCTTTTATAATGGTACGGAACCATTCATGCGTGAGTCCGACTCGCACTTGGCCGTTTTTTCAGTACAGAAGTATTTATTTAAAAGCAAAAATAAAGTGCAAGTTAACCGCTTACATTTAAGGGTCATTATTGCATTGATCAGATAAAAGGTTAGAAGACCGTAGTATCTACCTAACTGAACAAAGCAAGTTTTATTTAATTTATATAACGCAAATAAAAATAATAATACCACGAGGTCGTTACAATCGTTAGATGGCATCCGCTTTCAGTGGCAACCCCTCCGAAATATGAATTAATTGACGATCAGGTTTTGGCAAGGAGAAAACTTTTTGTTATTCCACCGAGAAGGGTTAAATTAAATACTACATACACCAGGTCGAAAATGTTTGCAACATTTGGATACTAAGGGCTTGGCCGTTGGCCCGTTGCAAAAAATTGAGAATTTGTTACTTACACACATCTTTCTAGTTAGGCTAGTTCACCTAAAGCGTCATCCGAGGTATCCCACCCTCTCAGCCATCCTGTGTCGAGGGTGTCGAGAACGTTTTACACCCGAAATTAATAATCGATCTAATCCAAAATCTTTGGATTGAAGATCGAAAATAAAATCCAGATATATAATATAGTGTGTCAAAAACCTATCCGTGGATTGAAATCGCGATCTTTAAAACCAAGCTATCTCTGAGAGGACGGATCACGGATTATAGATTGACCTCTGTTCGTAAATGACAGTTTGTGCGTGTTAATAACCTATCCATTGAATTTGACGTTTTCTTTGATCGGTGTAAACAATCTCAATCGCAATCTTAGAAATTCCTCAGATTTAGCATTGGTTTTACGGATTTGGTTTGTAAAAACGGCAGTGTCGATATTCTCCAGCAGTGATAGTGACAGTGTTGGCATAGTTATCAGATTGGGACAGTAGGTACAGATAGTGAAGCGGGTGAAGAGTTACGATGCCGACGCGCTATTTCAAGAAGAATTAAAAGGGTGAACTACATGCAGAGTCTGGATGATGCTGACTTTACATTTAAGTTTAGGTTATCGAAAACTGCAGTTAATTTCTATATTTTCTATCGTATCAGTCAAAATCTAACATATAAACTAACAAGCAAACAAAGAAACTTAATATTGGCGGCAAGCACGGCGTCAAATCAATTGCACTTGTAAATAAAAAACAAACACCCGCCAAGCTACCACAGACAAAAAATCGCGTCCCGGTCCTTTTGCGTTACGTTCCATTTTAACCGAAACATTAGAATTTATCACCATTTTAAACTCGACGTTTCGATGTTAATCGTCCTAAAATCTTAAGTAAATAGATGTGTCGATAATAGAAGAAATCCTACAATAAATTATAAAGCCTGTCTATGCATAGTTATTTTATAATATATATTAATTAACGATGAATACTCATGGATTTTGCATAAAACGAAATGATCAAGAGGGAATGGATTTCCGGATATCTGCGGATTGAGCAAGAGATGGATTGTGTTTTTTCGATATTGGCACTAGGATTGGAGATCGATCCATAGATTGGTATATATCTGCGATCGATTTATATCGTAGATTACGGATATATTATTAATTTTGGCCGTAAGTCTATCATCAATCCTTGAGTAGTAGTCCACCCAAGGAAGGAAAAAAAGTGGAAATAATTCGTGTATTAGAGAATTTTGGCATAGTTGTAGGGAATGGTGTTTTAACATACTAAAAGTAGGGTAGTATTAAACGAGTGACTGTAAATTAAATTTTAAATAAAAAAAAAAATAATTTATGTTATAGTATTACTAAGTGAGCGACTAACTGCCAGTGACGAGAAATCAACAGAACAGCAACTTACAAACATTAATTTCAGTTATTTAAAATACAAAATGAGAAGCTTCATAATATTTGAGCGACCTAACATTTGTTTGAGTATCAACGTTACGTGTTTAAAAAAAAAAAACCACGAAGGGGATGGCGGGGTTTGTTCACTCGCTTCGCTCGCTATCTTGACGCCACCCATTCCCTTCTAACCTAATCTTTCCGAGTCGGGGTGCCCTAAGTCCCGAGCTCGCTTCGCTCGCTCTTGCACCAAATAAAACACCAAAATGTTCAAACCTCAATTGGATTAATCGCCTCAATCTTAATTCTTAATATTGAAGTTGCCCTCTCTGTGTTTCTAGTCGCTCACTTAGTAATTTAGTCGCACGGCTAGACCCACTTTTTGTAAGCTCGTTCTGGATTTTATTAGAGAGGCGCTCGTGGCTAAATAATAACAGCCGCACGGCCCAATTATCAATGTTAAGCAACGCTTGCCGAGGTTGGTCTGTGGATGGGACCATATTAACATACCGAGACTCCTCCGTGCCTCGGAAAGCACGTTAAACCGTTGGTCCCGACTATCATTTGTAGATCTTTGGCAGTCGTTACGGATTGTCAGAAGCCAGAAAAATCTGACACCAGTCTTGCCAAGAACGTGTTACCCAGTTAATGGGTTGTGGAGCCGCTCCACGTAAAATACTGGTATTCAGCTGAATCCGGTTTGACTGGGAGCCGACCCCAATATGGTTGGGAAAACGCTAGGCAGATGATTCGTCGTTAGTTTAGTTAATTTTTCGCTTACTCAAAATCATACCGCGGCTCAAGTCATTAAAACAGTATCTCATCATCAGTCGCTGTCTTTTTTTATTCGATCGTTTTATAATTCAAGTACTGCTGAAGGGTGGGGGTGAGAAGCTATCTGTAAAGGTCTTTTTTTAACCGACTTCCCAAAAAGGAGGAAGTGTTTTTTTGGAAGTGAGGTTTTTTTTGTGAAAAAGTTTTTTTTAGTTTTTCATAAATAACTCGTAAACGGTGGCCCATAGCAAAAACATGTTCTTTTACTTAAGTAATCTACATAAAACATGTACAAAAACGATACTGTACACTTTTTGCTACGATCAATATTTCATTAAATATTGATCCTAGCAAAAAGTGTACAGTATCGTTTTTATAAAAAAATGTTCTTTCTTTAAGAATGGCACGCATAATCCTAAAAATAAAGTTCCTAATTATCTTTGGCCCATAGCAAAAACATGTTCTTTTACTTAAGTAATCTACATAAAACATGTACAAAAACGATACTGTACACTTTTTGCTACGATCAATATTTCATTAAATATTGATCCTAGCAAAAAGCGTACAGTATCGTTTTTATAAAAAAATATTCTTTCTTTTAGAATGGCACGTATAATCCTAAAAATGAAATTTCTAATTATCTTCTAAGACAAAAATATCATCATCATCATCATTATCGTCGACGGTGACTTTGATGGAGGCTCCTAATTCCTGCTTTCCGGCAGCCGCATCGCACCCCACAAAATAATGCTCAAACTTCCAAGCATGTTTGAGAAAGAGATGTTTACCTGTAGGTATACTCTGAATGAGTGCTGCTTCAAAGCTCTTCTGGTAGGAGGAAGAGTGGCCAGATCTGATTTCGGCTTCATCGATGCTCTCAAAAAAGTTACAGTAGCGGTATTTATTGAGGTTTTGTTGCTGGGCAGGCGCTTGGCTAATCGCCAGAAACAGCTTCTCGCCGACCTGTTCAATACTCTCTCAGGTGATGAGGGCTCACTGAAAATGTCTGACATTTTTTGTATCAGGTCTGGTAAAGCTGTTTCCCACATTGCTCTTTCCATGGATCGCAGAGTTTTTGACGATGCGCAATTGCAAATCTACGAGGAAAGGAGGCTGTATGCAGAGGCTGTGGGCAGACTGTCTAAAATACGGTGGGCGGTACTGTAGAGGTCTGCCCTGCTTGGGCGGAGCACCGCACAAAAAAAAAACATTTAAAAATATAAAAATAGTAGTCCGCTGGTGTCGGGAGCGGCGTTCAAGCTACCTGTGGTTAGGGCTCCAGAGGAAGGAACCACCTCACAATACGAGCCGTATCGAGGAGTACTGCCTTCTGTATCAGGCCCTTTACCCAACTGCGTTACGCCAGCTGCTTCGACAAGTGGTCGTCGAAGCTTTTGGCTATCTTCCATTGACCGTAAGGACCATCGGCACAATGACAGCCGAGTCCACATTCCACATGTTGACAACCTCGTGTGCTAAGTCAAGATACTTGATTTGTTTCTCTTTCTCAGCCTTCAATTATTATTGGTATTATTATTATTATAGAGAACTTATATTAGAAGCTATTTGTTAAAACAATGGATTTCTTCTTTAAAAATGGCGAAGCCATTCAAACAGGGTCAGGTTCAGTCAGGGTCGAATTTTTGCAAGAACCCTAATTTCATACCATACGTGCATACGAAGAAAGCAACGACCTCGGGCAAGGACATCTCCCGCCCTCGTAGTCTATCGAAGGTTAGCCTATTATTATACGTTTCTTTAGTTATCCCGTCATAAAAGAGTTACATAACTGAATTTTTCAAAGCGCCATCCACCCTCTTGATTTCAAGCTTACACAACATTCATTCGGTGATTTAATAAGGCGGTGATTATAATAATAGACTAGATAAATACTTATACAATATTCTGTGATAGGACGTTGGTGTAGTCAAGCTGCAATGTGCCTTCAAGGGCGATGCGTCAGAATCCGCCAACTATACTTAGATTCCAGTTTTTATCGAACAAAGGTTCATGAATCTTTTGAAATCGTTTTAGAACCTGTTCTCTTTGTCCGAGACATCAAAGCACATAGAAGAGGCGGAAACAGAAACAGCCCAATAGATTACGCAAGGACTGCCGAGGTCGCCGAGTCACACCCCGCACGTTGCGTTAACTTATTATATTACGTGACTTAGGTACTTACTAGAAGGGCAAGTTAAGTATTAATAATTTTTGAGCTTAGTAGGATGGGTTTAGGCTCCCCCGCACACAAGCGCGACGCGACAGTGCGCCCAGACCTTCTATATCTATATTAGATTCTTTTTTCTTCTCTATGCGTCAGTAAACGGCAATTGGTGAAAATGATTATTAAATAGTACTAGCAACCGCAAACGTAATAGCAACCTTTTCCATATTTGATGCGGTGTCCCTAATTGTAACTGTGCACCATTAACGATTACTTACTAGGTATTTTAACGATTACTTTTTTCAAATCAAAGTAGTGTTTGGAGGCCACTGTCTTAAGAACAGGGCGTTTGATACAATCAGGTAGCGCAGGAAAGGCAGATCAATGGAATAAAGGCATAGAAGACAGTAACTTATAATATAGAATACGTTTCGTGTCCTTTTTAACGGTTGTTTAGTACTTTTCATGAGGGATCGCTTGGGTACATTTTTGAACAGTGAACAAAAGCAGGTAACCCCAGAGCTTCATTGTTTCTACTCTATTTATCTAAAATACCTGTACGTGTCTAGAAATAGATTCGTTCCAGACGACGGAAACCAATAAACTAACTGACAAAGTAAAACGGATAGTACATACACTTCATAGAGCATCCTTTCCTTCTCCGCGTATCCGGGTCTCTCGGTCTATCTCGAGTTCCAGTTCAAATAAGAGAAATTAATGTTTTGCCTACTTTCAGTGTTTTCCTTTTTTAGGGTTCCGTACCCAAAGGGTAAAACGGGACCCTATTACTAAGACTTCGCTGTCCGTCCGTCCGTCCGTACGTCGGTCACCAGGCTGTATCTCATGAACCGTGATAGCTAGACAGTTGGAAATTTTCACAGATGATGTATTTTTGTTGTTCATTTTATTCTGTTTTTAGTATTTGTTGTTATATGTAGAATAACAAATACTAAAACCAGAATAAAATAAATATATAAGTGGTGGCCTCCCATACAGCAAAAATCTTTTTTTTTTTTTTAGATAATGTTACGGAACCCTCCGTCGGCGAGTCCGACTCCCATTTGGCCGGTTTTTTACATTTGTTGTGGTTTTTGACGTGTCTTTTGGCCACTACCCTATACATTTTTGCCCAGCCTATTTGGTAAAAATTGGTCGAATTTTGGTAGGTATCTCTCAAGATACAGGTGCATTAGAGGCAGAGTTTCATAAATCTATGTATGGTTATGAATTTAACAGGATCTTGTTAGTACCTACCAGATAATTGTACCACCAATTAGGTAATAAATTAATATAGGTATAATTTATTATATCACCAAATGATTGTATTAATTAAAATACTTAAACTTTTGTGTCCCATTCTTTTGTTTACCTACCTCCAAAAGAAATATTTTAAGTACAGAAATATTCCCATTTTTATTTGAGTACACCTTGGTGTCATTCTTAATCATTCAGATTTTTTTTTATCTCACTTGAAAATATTAGCATAAATAGTTGGGTTGGACATCAATTCCCCGATTGTCGAGTTCGATGATTGCTGTTATCACTTATCTATAGCGGTAACAACCCTTGCACGTTATGCAAAAATCTGCGCGACGGCCAATGGCGCGCGGGCCACACCCCTCGCCCCTACACAGCAGCATATGCACCCACCCCGCCTCTATGCGCTTTATTACTAGTTTAGTTACTAGAAATAAATTCATATCATTCAACTATCACGACTATAATACAGGATTATTGGTAACTCGACGTATTCCTTGCAGGACGTCATAGTAGGGTTAAAATGCAATAAATTAAGCCACCAAATGTTCTACCGAAGTTCAGTAGTTTTTAAGACTCTTACGTTAGATTTTTAGTTTTTTTATGAAAAGTCCCAAATTAAATCACTTGAAGCCAATTTATAAATGACTAGCACTTCGCCCGCGACTTCGTCCGCGCGGATTTAGTAGGTACTCCACAAACTTCAACTTCCCTATACCCCCTTATAAAGGTTAGTTTTGGAAAATTAAGCACAGCGATTTTCATTCATTTATATTTATTACTTAGCCATTTCTACTTATTCTATGGTCTCAGGTTCAGCGCAACTGTTCACCCCGTTCACCCCGTCAGAAGTTGATTATGCAAAAATTGTTAGGTACATCTGTTTCAATAATCCCATTTTTAGTTTGTTCATAGCATCCCGACGTAAATTAAAGCAAGCAATAATGTCCTCCCCTAAAAACTTAATCACCCCTGCTTCACCCCTTATTATGTAGGTATGCAGTTTATTTGCGAAAAATCCAAACATTTGTTATTCTTATTGTTTTATCGAAATCATTTTCAACTTCATCGGACCAAGCATTGATATGATTCTTCCCAGTTCGCTCAAGCCGCGACATTTTTCTTACTCCGAGCATGTTTATTACCGTCGTAACTTTTGAACGAAAGGTCCGATTTGAATAATTTAAAGTGTAATTTACACGGAAATAATCAACCTTAATTATCAAACAATTTAAATGGATAAGGATTAATATCATGGTACTATAATCACCACTTTTTATTTCACCATGGGATTTGCTTGACTAATATTAACAAAAAGCGGTCATGGTGACTTATCCATAATAGTTAGACATATGGTATCGCGGACTTTTTTGTAGACATTGATGACCTCTATAAAACTGTAGTACATCACTTTGCTCTATTGTCAATAGATTCCGCAGCGTATGCGATATAAGGATTTTTTCTCACACCTTGGGTTACATTATCGAAGTTTTCATACGGATCCCTAACTTTTTTCAAAATATTCTATAGCCTATGTCCATCATCGATAATGTACAATTCTACTGGTGAAAGAATTTTTCAAATCGGTCCAGTAGTTTCGGAGCCTATTCATTTCAAACAAACAAACAAACAAACAAACAAACAAATCTTTCCTCTTTATAATATTAGTGTAGAAGTGTAGATTTATGGCGCGACTGTACTGAAATATAAGTTATTATCATAGTTGACGGCATAGCAGATCTTTATTATAACTAAATTAAAAGTTCAAAAATACCGAAAACATTAACAAAGATCACTAATTATTAAACTTTTTTTTTGGTAATTTTTGCTTTTGCTTCATAAAAATGTTGTCTAGTGCAAAAAAAAACCACGCCTGATGTACTAATTACTAGGAAAATATCCTTGTCTTATCAGCTATATTCAAAAAAATTTGATTGTCAATACTTTTGCACGTGTGACAGGGAAGAGAAGAGTATTTTGGGATGCATGAAGGAGTCTCTTCGTGTAGCGCAATGTGTTCCATCAACACCCGGGCGCACGACCGGTGATTTGTCAAACCATACAAATAAGATGGAATGACAGCTCAGTTGTCGTTCACTCCGCCTAGGTGAACACCGTGAGATGTCTACAGAATCGACCGGCTGTAAGCATGTCGAAGTGAACACTCGGGTGGGGTGCACGACGGGTGAGTTGTCAAACCATACAAATAAGATGGAATGACAGCTCAGTTGTCGTCCACTCCGCCTAGGTGAACACCGTGAGATGTCTACAGAATCGACCGGCTGGACAGTCTCACCTGCGTTAGCCCTACCACCGCAAGGGAAGGATAAGATTGGCTGCAGTCTTATAAGATTTTGTCTCGCAATTTTAGCTGCTCCCCATAACTCTTCTTTTTTTATTGAGGAATGGGCTAGCTCTTGACCTCGATCACGCCTGATGGGTAGCGATGGATGAGGTCTATGATGGAGCGAGCGTACCCAGAAAATGCCTTAAGGCACTGGTACTCCCACGCATCGACGAAACACAGCAGGCTGCTTGACGGTGCTTGGCCGGTGGGAGGGAGTGGTCCCGAAGTAGGCGCTACCACCGCAGGAGAAGGATTCGCCAGTCTTATAAGATGTTAGGTGAGACTCTCACTCGATTCAGTTGAGTGCCTGATGGAACACATTGCGCTACACGAAGAGATTCCTTCATGCATCCCAAAATACTCTTCTCTTCCCTGTCACACGTGCAAAAGTATTGACAATCATACCTTTTTGAATAGCTGATTGACAGAGACAAGGAAATTTTCCTAGTAATTAGTAAGGGCAACCCAACAAATTATAATCAATCTGGCTCAATGCGAAAGCGCCAGCCCGCAGAAATACAAATTTTCTGTAGTTTTTTTTATTAATAAGGATCTTTTTTGATTAATTTAGAAAAAAAACATTTGTTATTCCATATCGTAATAAATGTTCTTGTAACAACATCAAATGTCATGATTTTATAAAAAAGCCATTGCATAAGGCCAACTTATTCCACCATTACCACTTATTATTAAACGAGCGCATTTACCTTTGATTGAGGATGGTCGTAATTTGTGTAACCCATACCGTAATACAATATTGTGTATCAGTCAGTACAATCATTATTATTGACGGTAGCTCATCCTCCCAACGTCAGTTCAACAACTTCGTTAAAAATGTTTTGCTAATCGCTCTCTCTCTCCTCTTTTTCATAAATGTTCTACTACTATTAACTATTTCGACCTTGGATATCTAGCGTACCTATGCATACAAAATTTCATTAAAATCGGTTAATTCATTTCGAAAAATAAGGATTTGAAATGCCGTAAAGCGTAAACGCTCTTAATAAATAATATTTAGTAGACTAATAATAGTAGTTTATGCAACGACCATATAAAAGGGGTTATTAAAACACGAGTGTAGGTTTATCACACGAGGCGTAGCCGAGTGTGATATTAGCATCACACGAGTGTTTTAATACCTAATTATATGCCGTTGCATGCACTATTTTATCTTCACTCATACAGTTGAAATAAAATAAGTGGAAAAATAGTTTATTCCAATATGGCCGGATATTCTCATTGCGTATTCGAATGACTGCGCAGCGCGCGCGTCCATAGACAAAGATAAAAGCTGGCTCATTGACTTAAGTCAATGAGCCCGCGCCAATAAATAAAAAAGTAAGTGTGCTATAAAAATTAAAAAGTTAATTTATGATGCAGTTGTTTAAAAATCGAAGGGAAATGTTGAACTGTAATGGATTTTTTTTTAAATTTTACCTGTCCACGAAAAAAAAGTACGTGTTTATGCATTCGTTTTTGAAGGCATATTTGGAAAATTACGTTGTGAGTGTAGATAATATTTGTTTATGCAACGACCATACAAAAAGGGTTATTAAAACACGAGTGTGGGTTTATCACACGAGGCGTAGCCGAGTGTGATAATATTCGAATGACTGCGCAGCGCGCTCAAACATAGACAAAGATAAAAGCTGGCGCATTGACTTAAGTCCATGAGCTCGCGCCAAAAATTAAAAAGAAAAAGTGTGCTATAAAAATTAAAAAGTTATTTTATGATGCAGCTGTTTAAAAATCGAAGGAAAATGTTGAACTGTAATGGTTTTTTTTTAAATTTAACCTGTCCTCGAAAAAAAAGTATGTGTTTATGCATTCGTTTTTGAACTTATATTTGGAACATTACGTTGTGAGTGTAGATAAAACAATAAATTGATAATCTGGAATAGGGTAGACTTTACTTTTCCCATTCTTCTGTTTTTAGGACGATTTGCGAATAGGACGTTTGGCTAATAGGAGGATTTGCGAATAGGACGTTTTGCGAATAGGACGTTTTGCGAATAGGACGAATTGCGAATAGGACGATTTGCGAATAGGACGATTTGCGAATAGGACGTTTTGCGAATAGGACGTTTTGCTAATAGGACGATTTGCGAATAGGACGTTTTGCAAATAGGATGTTTTGCGAATAGGACGTTTTGCGAATAGGACGATTTGCGAATAGGACGTTTTGCTAATAGGACGATTTGCGAATAGGAAGTTTTGCAAATAGGATGTTTTGCGCTGCGTCATTTCAGAAAACCCTCATTAGGGTGCAGCTGGGCTATGTGTGCCAAATTTTACAAAAGACAGTGGACAAAAGTGGTCCAAATATCCAATACTAACGAGGCCAACATAATGTAGATAGCTAGGTATGTCTCTAAATACACAGACAAGAACCAACCAATTAGGTATATATTTATTATTTCTCAAAGGAAACATTCGATTTATTTCTTTTCAAGTCACCTGCCTGAAACGGTTTCGAACTAACTGTAACAAGTACAGTAAATTGAAGTAAAGAGAAGCGCCTGAGTTGATAGAGTTCCTGAAAATTGTAGTTGCCTGAACAGCACCTTTTATTTTTCATGACATGAATTAGCGCTCATAAAGCTCTTTACTTTTACAAACATCAAGCAAACATTATATTAATACACATTTCACGGAACGGGTGTATCTGCAGCAGGCTTACTTAATTCGCGGAAACCTAACTAATGCAGCACATATTCCTTTGAAATTTAATTTCATGTCTAGTATGCCTTACTAATGAATAATTATTATTCACTTGAATACTAGATATAAAATTATAATATACAGAATACTTGTTAATCAGCGCTCTGTTTTTTTTTCCTACACATCTTTTCCGGACTAAAGGATGAGGGCATGGAAAAGGATTTTATTTCAGTGCATATTTTCCTATAATGACGTTTTGCTACTCCGTAAACCAGTATATTACCGACCGATTATAAGATCATTCTCGCGTAGGTGCCATTAATTACAAGAACTATAAACCGAACTTTGTGATCAACTTATCTTCCAACCAAACCACGATTTCTTAATTAAATTCGAGTGTTTGTCAAACTCCATCCTAAAAACTAGACCAACTTGGGTATAAAATAAGGGTGTCAGAAATTCTTAACATTAGTTCGTTCTCGCGTAGATACCATTTATAAAAACTAACTGAATTTTGTGATCAACTTTTCTTCCCACCCCCGATTACTGAATTAAATTCAACTCATTGTCAAACTCTAGCCTGAAAACCAGACAAACTTGGGCTAAATACTACCCACCCTCGGTAGAACAAGGTTATGACTGTACTTTTATATTTTAACCAATTATTGTGCCCTTGTTCTACCTACATGAAATATAAAAAAAATCGTGAAAAGGCAATAATTCGATTTCTTATTGAATGCTTTCACCGCAATTTTGACACCACCTATGCGAAGAAATAATTATTTCGAAACCATTTTTATAAATTTTATAATGTTGCTGTAAAATCATTAGGATTGTTTGTAAACATATTCATTCTTTTTTGTCCCAACATAAAAATCTCGTATAACGCGTTCATACACAACCTGATCTGACGTAGGTATAAAATCGTCAGTTCACCTAAGAAGACAAAGAAAAAGAAGAGAAAGAAAGTTTGAAAAAGAGTTCCGGGGTAAGGATATAGTGATTTTTCACTTTCTATAGAAAACTTAAAATCGCTCTCTTTCCCTCTAGTTTTTTTTTCAAAAATGTTCTCTGATAACTGTAAGACCTGGATATCTAGCGTATGCATACCAAGTTTCATTAAAATCAGTTCATTCATTTCGAAAAATAAGGATTTGAAAGTTTGTATGAAAAGCCGTACCGCGTAAACGCTCTCTTAAGATTAAATGAAAATAAATTTATCGCCAATATCATAAGGAGAAAGCATGAAACGCGAAAGATGGAAGATGGAAGGAGTGAGCGAAGTAAAGCAACGTCGTGTTTGTTAATGAACAAAAACCGGTACAAACAAATAAGTTCTACTATTGGCTGACTTGGCTGCTTAATCTGCAATACTTACCTACTACTTACAAAGTCAACGAACGCGAAAAGGAAATGAACGTCTAGACTACGTAGTAGGTACCTACGTACCTACTTCAATTAATTTAAAGATCAGTTATATCGTAACGTATACCACGCTTGTTGTGGAACCTGAGGGAAGATATGGACCGAACTATTTGTTTACGCGGCTACTTCGGACTGTCATTTCTCGAATTCCCATAGGACGCAGTGCACAAACGCTCGGCGTCAATCTAGTAATAGTATCGTCAATACGTCACATTTATTAGCCTTTGTAAGTTCCATTATCTTTATTTATTTACTAAGAAAAGGTTTGAAAGACTTTTAGTAACATCCGACATATTATATGGCCTTCCGGACACTATACCGGAACAGGAAACAACGGGATATACGCGTACGAAGTCGCGGGTAAAAGCTAGTATTAAATAAACCGGTCTTTATAAGCTAACAAATCTTCAGCAGCTAACCTATAATATAAGCCAACTGCTTTGGGATCTACAATTCTAGATCCGCTAAGTAAGAGTGGCAGTCGTTCATTTACTCGTAGTTAAGTCAATTAATGAGAGGAATCCGTGCCAACTGCCAGCTGGACTGTACTCGGCTTTTAGTGTTAGCTACTATTCTACAAACTGGTTCTTAAGCAATTGTAAATTGTATACCTATGTCGCCGGAAAATTGCAGACTGATTAGATTATTATTATTTCTCGATATATTATGAAATAATCGTATATGTATGTACCTATATCGAGAAATAAATCCCATCCAAATTCAATAGTTTCCAATATATCCGTATCTTATTTAGTAAGAATAGTTTCAATTTCACACGATATTTTACAATCTTACGGAGTTTGCCATTTTCCGGTGCTGTCATCGGAAAATGGAAAACGCCCTAAGATTTTCTTCTGGAAATCATAGAAACGACTAGCTAGAAATGGGAATGAGTCAATTAAAATATCGCTACCTACCTACTAAAAATCTGAGCGCGTCCCCCCAGAAGCTCTTTAATGATGATGTCTAATTAGTTCTAGGAAGTTTAGTAGATACTATAAAATTAAAATTTTGTTGGTAACACAAGAAGAGTCATGAACGCAACGTTTGCGGACACCCGAGCCGGCGCGCCCGCACACGAACCAAGTTGTGGCTAGCGCGACAGGCGCCCGTTCTAAATGGCATAACGCGCACTTCGACATCATTGTTACGAGTATTTGGCTTCTAAATGATCCATAATAATTATAAACATTAATCAAAAGATAGTGTTATGGCTACGCATATTCTGTTGTGTATCGAGCTGACTTTCCTGAAGTGATTTATTTTTTTCTTTTGATAACAGGAAGAGAGGAAAGAGGGATGGTGGGGTGAAGACTTAGCGATGTTCGAACTAGTCTAGTTACCTAAGTGTCATGACTCATGCAGTCATGCATGACATACGTACGAGTATGTCGTAAGACATTAAAGAAACATTCCATATATTTTGTGTGGAAGTTTTCGTTTCAAACTAGTATTAGATTTTGTTCTCTCTCTATCTACCTACCTAAACCTTAACTGATATTTTTTCAAAAATCCAATGATGCTGTTTGTAGTTTCTCGGGCCCGATGTTGATGAAAACTAAAACAGCGTCATAGATTTTTGTTTTTTTTTTTAATGGTTTTTTATGAAAATACGAAAGGTATTTTTTTTTAAATTAGCTCTTTCCTTTTCTTTGCCATGTATTGTTACTTCCCGGAATTTGATCCTTTCAAAATCCAATAATGCAGTTTTAGTTTTCATCAAAACCGAGCTTGAAACTAGCTTTCAGTGTTTTTCGTTATTCCTCATAGTTTCGGATTTGGCCATCCACGCACACGTCAAAATTCACCTGTATAAGTAATAAAAACAACAAACTTCCAAATAAAAAACACTACAATCTATAAAATAACTTTTATTTCGGAAGTCGGTGTCAAAACGAAAGAAACAAAAACAAGTCGGTTTATTTTTTTGTAGTTTTTTATATTTAACGCTTTTTTAGTAGGTACTTACTTTATAATTTTTCGTAATTCGTAAACACCACTGGAAAGTCTCAGGAAAGCAAAATTCCAACTATTTTGATTTAAAAAACCATATATCAAAATCGGAAAATATTTCCTTCCATTATTTTTTTTTTTTTTTTAAATGCCGTTCGCAAACAAAAAAACGCAACCGAATTAAGAACCTCCTCATTTTTTCGGTTAAAAGAAATCCGCCAAGACGAGCCAAGCGAAGCCGCAAGGGCACTACCTACCTTTTCTCGAAGTGTTTCGTCGTTTTTTTGAACCCTCAGAGTTGGTTTCCGATGTACCAGATAGTTCATATTCTCAGGATATGATGTCAATAATAGGCTAATTAAACACGCTGCAGCGTGCCTCCCTTGCATTTAGTAGAGCGAAATAGCGAAATTATTTTATATCTCCCGGAAATGTCGATCTATGTAATTGTATTTTTTTACCTACTATATTCAAAACACAATCTTAAAAAAAATACAGACATTTACTTTTCGATCACCCCTCGTAGGTAAACATTTCGGCATTGCAAAACTTCGTTATGTACGGTCCCCATATCGTATAACTATCGGCGGCAACATACTTTCTATTTCTAATCCGAATGATATTGAATGAGTATCTTAATAATTTGCTACATAATAGGTACCTACTATGTTGATAATAATCATTTGGGCAAAATAAATATCAATAACATGATATTATGTGACTCCAGATCTAAAAATATATTCTTCTGTATCATCATCATCCAACGCTAAAACACTTCCAGGGATGATCAAGATGTATTATTTATTTAAAATTTAATATATCTTATTTTGTTTTTTTTTTTACGCACATGACACAAATAAATGTATGTTTGATCTTTGTGCACCAGCATTACATAATTATACATAATCATGGACAATGTCCGCCAATATTCGATGCAGACAGGCACATTTTAGTCTCCTCGATTCGATTCATTCATTTTTATTATTGCGTACAAATGACATGCCCGCGGTCATCCTGTATAATCTGACATTCGTTTTGCCCTTCTCATTCTATAGCTGAGCACCCCATGTGAACGACAAACCGAGAAGAAGGGTTCCATTGCATTAGAAGGGACAAGATAATACCTTCAATCGAAAATCACACTGACATGTTGCAAGCTTGGGTTTTAGCTGAGGATATTAATTACACTCTAAATAATGTATTACTCGGTACCGGCTCGTCTTGAAGTTTCTGATTTTCATGACGATGGCAAGAGCGGCCAACCCGTCATAATTTTCATACAAACGCTCGTACGTAATTATGCCGTTGTAACACATATATCTTCAAATTTTTTGAAGTAATAGGTATCTTGTGCACTATATCTAGGTTTCTATGAAAGCAAAAAATAAAAATTTGGAGAAACAAATTCAGTATAAGCCTCCGAAAATCTGCATTTTGCACAAATTTCACCTGAACTTTGGCCGTTCATAATGTATTTATAAATTGTAAAAGTAAAAAAAACATCATGATAGAAACCTTGCACATGTAATGAAGATTCTAAATGAATAACATTAATTTTAAAAACTTGTAAGGCTCATTCAAAAACACGTATTTCCTGGAACTAGTTTTATGAAATTTTCGAACACTATTTTCGTTCCATGTTATCGCGTTCTCACTTTCTTGTTAGTCAAACACATTGCGCTGGATGAAACAACAACCTTTTCAACCAAGCTCGCGTTGACGATAGACGAACCGGGAAGGGCCCTCTTAAACGTCACTTTTTATGTAAGTATGTTTGTTTTATGGTGTAAGTATCCAATTTTGGATGTATACGATATAAAACCCTAATTATTATGCATCAAAAATTTTCTACTAAACTATGTGCCAATATTGTGTACATGTGGTCATGGTTACCGGTTTTTTTTATGGATGGGAAATCATCTAATGACTTTCTGGCGGAGCCGAAGGGAGTGTCAGACTTACTGAATAAAACCCATCCGTGTTGTTCCTCCTAATGCCCTTTGCGTTCCAGGCAGGGTTGCCAACTTTTTTATGTACGTCAGAACCGCGGGTGTACGTTTCAGATCTGCCTAAATTTATTGCAATTATTTGGTACCTTCCGTGTACCCGTACCGTTTAAAAATTAGGTACAAACCGCCATTCTGATGTCAGAACCGCGGGTGTACTGCTAACCAATATATATGTAGCTAAGTACACGCCGTAAGTAGATTTGGTACCTCTTGTGTACCTGCAGAAACAAATATTAAATAAACAAAATACTGTCAGGTTGTTGCGAAAACTAAAAAAACCATTTTCTATAAAAAAAAATTGCTGCTTCTCACAGAACAGCAATTTAGTGTCATTTTTGAAGGCTTCATAAACTTCACTACTGCAAGTGAAATCAAAGTTAAAGTATAAATGAGGAGCTCATTTTTCATTCAATTTATAGATCTATTTCTTTGCATTCATGACAGAAAAAACTCTTTCTGTAAATGCTGAGGCGGGAACAGAAAATAGATAAGATTTTTTTTTTGTAATATTTTTTTAAATTCTTTTGAAAAAAGCAATATTTTCACTTTTCGCCAGTACACATTTGAATAAAATTTTTGTCTTCGGATATTCTTTCATAAATTACTTTGAACTTTGCTAATTCTGATTATAAATCATCCATTCAGTCAAACGATCTACAATTTTGACATTGACAGTTGCGTTTTCATTCTGAAACGAGGGAGGCCTGCGCTGCATGCACTGCGTTGCGCGACTGTGTGGTGTGGCGTGGCTATAACTAAACCAGTGATGTTAAAAACAGTATTTTTTATACTGTTCTTTTGTCCGACAGTAAAAACAGTATAAGTAATACTATTTTTAACAGTACGGTTGGCAACCCTAGTTCCAGGGCCGCGGTGACTACGACATGCGACAAATTCCGCAACCCTGGTAGATGGTTACTGGTACATACATTTTTTTTAATCTATTTGAAAAAAAAGTATTACTTAGGTACCTATTTAGTTTTTTTTTGTTATTTTAGTTATTTCATGTTTCCTTTTTATTTTTTACGAAGATGGAATAGATTCAAAGGCAAAGGCCTCCCTTTCGTTTGCTTAGTTTATTAAAGTGGGTTTTTCATGAATATGAATAAAGGGTGATAAACTGATCACAGTCTTTAATAAGTAGTTCATGATGAACTGAATCAAAGTATGGCTATGTCAATGAAAATTACTTACACTTAAGTAGGTAAGTACTATCATGTTCTAAACTTATTTTGTAAAGAGGCAAAACTGTAAGCTTGTACTATTTATCCTATTTTCTGTAAGTTTGTATTAGGTCAGCAGAAGCCCACAAGCCAACCATTTCGGTCCTAGTAATTAAAATTAAAATATTTTCAAGTGTTCCTTACAGTCAATAGATAAGTATAATAATACGTCTTCGAAATCCTTCTCAAAGCGAGGTCCAACCCGCACTTGGCCCGGTTTTTGTCGTACCTCTACCTAACTTACACGTTTAACCAGGTACGGGGGAAATAAATGATCTACCGTTATTTTAATCGGTTACAGATAAGTAGATCAACTTAGGGCAACAGGTTTCGGGGTATTCAGTACCTACATAAACAATAGCGAGCGACCATGTGCCGCGTTTCTGCCAGCAAGCCCATGAGAAGAATATATTATTATATATTCGTCATTCCGGATTAGCTCAAGGCCAGAAGAAGACCTTGAATGTGTTTGAGTAAATAGATACTTTGAGTGTGCCTCTCTGTTTTATAGACAAGATTTTTGGTTATTGAAATGTTATATTTTAATACTCTTTTCTTGAAGATTTAGTATACCTATTAAAATGAGGCGGTTTTGGCATTAAAATGCCTAAGAATAGATAGTAAGTTATCACAGGGTAGGCTGAGCAGGTGCACGTGCACGGTTGATTCATTTCTGGAGCAACTCCACGCGCCGAGCACGTGCCGTGGCCACCTCTCACCCCCCTTACAGCGGGCGACTTTCTGAAAGCGAAACTTTCTCGGCGATGCATCTCAAAAACTCGTTGAACCCTTTATAACCCCAGTAAGTGAATTATGAGAACTGCATAATGCATAAAAACTTACAACTTTTTAGTTGTTCAATATGCACGCGCCATACACGAGGCGCGGTACTGAATCACGTAGGTATTCGAAACGGAATTAATAAAACACAAATTGAGTTATTTTTTTAGGTACCTATTTTCAAATTTAAGATTCATCAGGGTTTACTCACGAGTCATACTGAAATTTAATGTTAAAAGTGAATAGTCAAGTGTCAAGCGATAATGAACCATGTGACACCTTGCTATATGGCCTGCACTGGACTCTGCCTGAACTGCCCTGTAACTAGGGTTAGATTTTAAAAAAAAGAAAACCGGAGTAAATTCCGGACATTTGATGAAAATTGCTGACTTTATAAGTAATACTAGCACTTCGCCCGCGACTTCGTCCGCGTGGGTATAGTAGGTACTCCACAAACTGCGACGCCCCTATACATATCCCTTTATAAAGGTTAATTTTTGGAAAATTATTGGTTCAGCGCAACTGTTCACCCCCCCCGTTCAGCCCGTCAGGGGTTGATTATGCAAAAATTGTTAGGTACATGATCTGTTTCAATATCCCACTTTTAGTTTGTTCATAGAATTCCGACGTAAATTGAAGCAAGCTATAATTTCCTCCCCTAAAAACTAATTCACCCCCGCTTCACCCCTTATTATGTATGTAGGTACCTAGTTGATTTTCGAAAAATCCAAACATTTGTTATTCTTAATGTTTTATCGAAAACATTTAAATGCCGTGGTGTTTCAACTTCATCGGACCAAGCATTGATACGATTCTCCCCAGTTCGCTCAAGCCGCGACATTTTTCTTACTCCGAGCATGTTTATTACCGTCGTAACTTTTGAACGAAAGGTCCGATTTGAATGATTTAAAGTGTAATTTACACGGACATAATCAACCTTAATTATCAAACCATTTAAATGGATAAGGATTAATATCATGGTACTATAATCACCATTTTTTATTTCACCATGGGATTTGCTTGACTAATATTAACAAAAAGCGGTCATGGTGACTTATCCATAATAGTTAGACATATGGTATCGCGGACTTTTTTGTAGATATTGATGACTTCTATAAAACTGTAGTACATCACTTTGCTCTATTGTCAGTAGATTCCGCAGCGTACGCGATATAAGGACTTTTTCTCACACCTTGGGTCACATTATCGAAGTTTTCATACGGATCCCTAACTTTTTTGAAAATATTCTATAGCCTATGACCATCGCCGATAATGTAGAATTCTACTGGTGAAAGAATTTTTCAAATCGGTCCAATAGTTTCGGAGCCTATTCATTTCAAACAAACAAACAAACAAATCTTTCCTCTTTATAATATTAGTGTAGATTAGTGTAGATTAATGACGTTATTATGCATCGTGCATGTGAATGCAGGAAAACTTACGCAATTGACCAAGATATAATGCTCTTATAGGTACCAAGTACATATATTTGCCATGCAGGCAAAAAATACCAATGTTAAAAGAGTTTTTTTGCTTGAGGGGATCCAAATGGTCAAAAGAAAGGAACAGATTTTCTGTAGTCTGTCAAGTCTATTCTCTTAACAAATCGTGAACAGGTTATTTTAAATACCTACACTTAATCCCATTACAATTCAATACTTTTCAATTTATCCGTGTCTTTTTGAGAAAAAATAGGTTACAATGAGGGTTTCACGTTTCAGGAAAAATCACGCCACCAGCTGGCGAGACTTGGCAAGAGGTCCAGTTCTTTGAAACTTAACTTATGACGTAAACATGACGTTGATGTCAATTTACATAATGTCAGAAAACATAGTGTTTGATAGATGCCTGGACCAAGCACCTCAGTGCTGTCACCTGGTGTTCGTCATTTCAGAAAACGCTCACTGACTTATTGTATCGATAACAAGTGTGTTTTGTCCGAGGAAACAAATGTTTAAGCGAAATTCGACCTAATTGTGTTAGAATATCCGTAAAAATTAACCGACGCATCAGGATTGCATATTACTGTGTTAGGTATTAACTTTGAATTGCAAATATTAGGTACTATTCATTTAGTTGCTGCAATGCCTTCAGAAATGTCTATTTTATTTAAATGGATATCCGGCTGCCTTCAACTGCCATTATTTAGTTTTCGAATTTAAAAAAAAAAAAAGTTTTGGGCCTTATTTTGCTTTTTTCAGTCGGATTCTGGATTTTAACTATTATTAATAATTCATACTTTTTCTTTCGAAAAATAATTAAGTATAGAATGATACACTAAGCTCTCTGCCCTCTGTCTCGAAAACGGTTGAGCGCATGAAAAACTGTTCAAAACAAAAATTGTTGCAAATTACGCTCTACAATTTTGATCATTATTGTTAACATCATTAGAGCTATAAAAACCGAGATAATCGCGGAAAAACGATTTAAGTGACCTTTGACCTTCAATAACTTACGACATTTTATGAGACTTTTGATACAACATTTAGAACGCCAAAATGAAGGTATATACGAGTTTCCAGCTTATTATCTCTCATTCCGAGGTGAAACCCTTATTTGACTGGACTATCTGTAAGTCATATTAGACGTATTGGCTGGTTGTCATTTAGACCGCTGATTAAACGCCGCCGTTTTACCAATCCACTTTAGACATTGGCAGAATAGTCGACATCGGCTTTGCTTGCCATATTAAAATATAGAATAGAATAGAAACGCCGCCGTTCAATGAAAAGGCTAGGCAGCCAATTAAGCCAGTTCGCTGCGACATATAGATGGGACTACCTAGTACCTAACCGACGCGACGCTGCGACAACGACCTCTAACTGGGAGCAACAGTTGCTAAACAGCAGGGGTGTCACCCCTCACAAATACTACTCGTCGCCCCTCTGAATACCCTATTCGTCGCCCCTCTGAATACCATTAACGTCCAATAAGCATAATATTTGCTAAAATCAATGTCATTCGATTTAACAGTACTTAGATTTTTATTTGTTTCCGTTCAGTCCCTAACCACGTACGTGTTAGTACACAAGTAGGTACTTTGGTGCTACGAAGGTAGTTCTCGTCTCGTCCCAAAACTGGGCAAAGGTCAACCCTCACATTACTTCCATTCCATCTGCTTCCTGTTAGCAGTACTTAGTACCCATACTAATTTCTACTGGTATGCAAGTCTGCACTGTTGTCTTCGGTCGGCCCGAATTTTCGAACCGAGATAAAAGTAGAAGACGCGGAAATGGAAACGAAATAGTTATTTTTTTTTGGAAAAAACGAATGTAGCGATTATAAATAATAATAATAATTTTTGTTTTGACAGTTGTATGAAACGTCACGTACTTATGTCTTATTACAGTGCTAAACATAAGGTCTCTATTACATATGTACGGATTTTAATGCGGTTTCAGTGAAAACCGCATTAAAATCCGTTGTAGATTAAAAGAGATTTTCTTCTGCAAGGTTTTTGCAGAAGAAAATCTCTAAATGGTAGTCCATTTATAGATTTTCTTCTGGAAGGTTTATATATGTACCTATCAAACATTATAAGAATTCAAATTATAATTTCATAGTCTAGAAAAGTCGATGTTTTTCCAAGTGTCCAAAAAGCGATTTTCGGGCGTACATCAGGCAATATTACCCGTGCGAAGACGGGGCGAGTCGCTAGCCCTTCATAGATAACATTATGAAGATCATATTTTTTTAAGTTCTTTACGACTGTGATAATTATTTGATTAGTTTCATTATCACCGAGTGCTACGAATTACATAAATACCTACCTAATGCTTATGGTTCGATGAGTTAGTCTATCTAATGTTACAACACCAGCACACAGTCAGCCCTGTGACCCAGTCGTGAGGCAATCAAACAATATTCTTGATTTATCGAACCCTATGCTGCTTGTTAACGGAGCCCCTCTCCCCGAGGATATGCAGATGATGTATGTAAGTAGGTAAGTACCTTGTTATCAGTTAGAGTTACTTAACAGATTTATGAAGTTTCTAGAGAGGTTTAGTAGGTACAAACTGAAAATATCTGATAAGTAGGTACATAATTATGCACATTTCGTTGTGGTTTTCAATGCAACGCTACGCGCTGCGTCCAAAATAAATAGCTATAAGTATAGGACATAGGTAGGTACCTGTCTCATCGCAGACGAGAAAGTGATTAGCTGTCGACTATTTTCTCGCTGAGGACAAAAGATAAGTAATAGATCCCGTGTGAGTGGAAGAGACACACACATTCATATTTCATAGTCTATAGCTGGCTGTTCACCGGAGAGAATTCTCTTACCGCTAGTTTGTCGCAGCGACAAGAGGTGTCGAAAATAATACTCGCTCAGCGATTCTCGCTCGGCGGTCAGGCAGAATTCACGCCGAGAGACCAACCAGCTGTAACTTTTACCTAAAGTGCGGATTTGAGTGGTAGCTAAAATTAACAAATGAATTCAGCGCTTCGTAGCGCCTGCAGGTTTGCGTAGGAATGTATGTTATGAATGTTTCTCTCGGCCAGCCGGAGCGAGTGGTACGAGTAATCGCCTGTTGCACAAGAGCACTCGCTTATAGCCGAACGACAAAACTATCGGAACTACACACTCGCTTCTCGCTACTCGCCAACTCGGTACCTATACAGTTTCCTTCTACCTTTACTCGCTTCTCGCTGATCGTCGGCGGTGAGACAAGTGCCACAGATTATAAACAAAGAAACAGGGCTCTACCTAATATGTTTTATCAATAGTTTTAACCGTTATACTTCATTGAATCCTAATATTACCTACCACATATTACGTTATTTTTTAACCGACTTCAAACGACGACGACGACCGACGTAAAAAGGAGGAGGTTCTCAATTTGGTCGTAGGTAGGTATTATATTTTTGTGGTAGGTAGGTAACCTATAATGTTCATTCTTGTTGCACTGACATGAATCAGTAGGTACATTTAATGACGAGAATCCCGGTCACGGCACCACACAGGAAATACAATATTGGAGACGCCAACGCCTTAAAGAATGGTAGCACGTGTGGTTTGACAGCAAACAAACTACTTTGACAAAGTAAGTAAACTTTGTTAAAACCCAATTGCATTAGGCAATGGCCTAATATAATTAGGCCTTTGGGCTGCACAGCTATCCGTCAGCTATGTTATCCATCCGAGGTTTCACACCTTAATTCATTTAGCCACCACCCCTGATGAATTCTGCCAAACGAGCGCAGCGTTGGAATGGCTGAATCCATTAAAGGTAAACCTTCATTATTAGTTTCGGTGACCCTTGCCATGCCCCCACGGACATAAAATACATTTCAAAATAAATTGCGGGCGAAATAGTAAGGAAAAGTTAAAAGAGAAAAGGAGATGACAAAAAGCAATCAGTACCATTTCTTTGAGCAAGAGCCTTAACCGCTCCAGCCCTGACATGCGAAAATTCCCAAATAAAAAATAAATGTTATGTAATTGGTAAACAAACATTAAATTCGCGATTAATTCGGCGCACACCGGTGTGTTGCCGGTGCTTGAGCGGGAGTTGTAGAAACGTAACAGGTTTTCATAATATCGGTCGAATGAAGTGCTTCTGTCCTACCTACTCACTTCTCAGATTCTTATTGATACTTTGATAGTTGATTAATTCAGAGAAGTAAAGCTGTCAAAGGTGCTCAAGGCGCAACGCAAGGAACAATTGCATCAATTAGTTTATGAATTGACCAAGTATTGACGTGATTGCGATTAAACGTAGTTTGTGTAGGGTTCAGTGAACCGGTGCGCGCGCCGTTCAGTTTCAGACTAATTGAAATACTATGCAGCTTACTCAACGGTAGATGGCGGATGGATCCCGGTCCCCGGATTACAGAACATACAACGCGATCAACAAGACACAAAACGGTGTAGGTAATTAAAAGGTGTAGGTAATTCAAATTCGGACACATGTGTGTCAGAATTTGAATTACCTACACCTTTTAATAATAAATTTAATTATGATTGTAGACATAACCGTTCCTCATGACGAGAACCTCGTGAAAGCCGAGAAAGATAAACAAATAAAAGAGGCTTCCGGCGACTGGGACCGCAATTAACTAGGACCGCGGTCCCAGTCGCCGGATCCGTAAAAAATAAATATTTTTCTTCCGGCGACTGGGACCACTCATAGATAACTTAAAAAAATCTATAATTCAAGACAAAATCGGTACAGTCAAACGAGAAAATTTCTAAATTATTTATATGAATATCATTGACTCGTTCTAGACGAATTTATCCTATGCGCTTAGTAATAGATTAAGCTAGCCCGTTTTTACATAATTCACACATGCAGGTAAAACACACACAAAGGGCATAGCATTGTATAATTATTAATTCTGATTCTTAATTGTTTAAAAATTGTTGATTATTATAAGCACGATTTATGTTATTTTTTTATTATTATTATTAGCATGAGTTATGTGTATGTTTTTATTACGAAAGTTTTAAATAACAGAACTGTAGTCAAAGGCAGTTTTTTATATCAATAAATGATGTTTTTAAATCAAAAAGGATTTTTCTTCAATTATTACATCTAAAAAAATTTTCGTTTGACTGTACATTTTTTGATTTCAGTTATCATTTTATGAGTGGTCCCAGTCGCCGGAAGAAAAATATTTATTTTTTACGGATCCGGCGACTAGGACCGCGGTCCTAGTTAATTGCGGTCCTAGTCGCCGGAAGCCTCAAATAAAATATCTTGACTTGGCTCGCGTGGTTGTCGACATGTGGGATGTGAATTCGGCAATCATTGTACCGATAGTCGTGTCAGCCAACGGCTTAATAGCCACGAGCCTCGACCAACACCTTAGGAGGCTCTCGTTAGGCAGCTGGATCAAGAGCTTGATTCAGAAAGCAGTACTTTTGGACAAGGCTCGTATTGTTACGAGGTTCCTCTCTCTGGAGCCCTGACCGCCGGTAGCTTGGACCCTGTTCCCGATACCGGTGGGCTACTATTTTTTTATATTTTAAATGTTTTTTTAGCTATTTTGTAAGTATAAAATAAGTAAAAAGTTTGAATAAACGGAATAATAATTTAATTATAAAATAGCTAGGTTTTAGACAGTAGGTATCGTAAAATCTTTTAAGATAAGATCACAAAATACGGTAACATCTACATCTAGTAAATATATACTCACAACGTAACATTTAAGAACACTTACACTAACTAGCTGACCCGCATCTTCGTCTTCGTCACATTTTTAGTGAATGCGCCGCTCGTATTGGTCATTGCGTGATTATACAGCCTATAGCCTTCCTCGGTAAATGGGCTAGCCAACACCAAGAGATTAGCGCGTTTAACCAAACAAACTCTCTCACAATGTAATAAATCTGAAGAGAGAAACTCGGGAACTACCTACTGGTTCAAATTGAAAAATTATTTTAGTGTTGGATAGCCCATCTATCGAGGAAGACTAGGCTATATATACCACACTATGACCAATAGGAGCAGCGTATGAATAAAAAATGTGACGCAGACGAAGTTGCGCGGGTCAGCTAGTGTAATATACATATACTCAAGAAAATTAAATAATTTAAAAAAATGCAATAGAGCTAAAAAAAAATTGAGACGAATTCAACGACAGTGCTGTCGAAATCCATCCAGCCGTTTGGAAGATGCGAGCTCATAAAGAAAGGACATGGCTCGTCGTCCATACATAGCTCGCCTAAGATCCAACAGGGAGGTGTATTTAGGTACTCTTCGAGTTTTAGATAATGTATACATATATTCGATTAAACCTAAATTAAAACAACGGACACTTTTGAGAATTCTGAAAAAATCCAAACACTTTCGGATTTAGAGGTTATAATTACGTCAATAATAAAAACATTCGGTATGTAGCAATAACTTAGCATTTATTACTGAATGTAAGTACGACAGATGCGCGCTTCTTGACATTGAACTCTAGGAGTCGGTAGTCTTATGGAGTTGTTAGATAAAATCGGAAAAGTAAGAAAATGCAAACGAATTTACTACGTAACCAACGCAAACGCAGATCGAGCACAAATGCGCGCGCCAAGTGACATTACTAACAAATGTCAAATGTTGTCATCTGTCAATTCGTCAACTGTCAGTGTCGGTATTATTGCTCGTTTCAAACAGCACTTTCAATCGAGTTTTTTGATAAGGCTTATTATGGTTCCGCGACATCATAGCGGACTGTTTGTAACTTAAAATAATTATCGTATATCAAGTGTTGAGATTACTGACGCTTGTCTGTGTCAAACTCTTATTAAGAGTGCTGTTACAAAGACTTGGCTGTATGAGCTATAATACCTTTGCCTATTAAAAACCTCAAATTGAACCAAAAAATAATAGAACTATCACCGAGGATTATGACGGAAGCTAAGGACGAAAGTGAATACTTTGAAAATGTTTTCGAAATTAAAAAGTGTCCGTTCTATTAAAATATAAGTAATGTATATTATTAAAAGAACTAGTAGTTATAGTCAATATTTCATGCGTGTTGGATCATAGGCCATTTTTTACAATGTCCTTTACAAACAATGTCCTTCCTTGGTAGTCGGGTAAATGATAAATGATATTTATTTTCTAAGTAGGTTACATTACACTTTTACACGTCAATCTTTTCCTTTAAACTAGATGAGGCCGGTGTTTGCTAGCTGACTACCCTGAGAAGAAACACCGAAACAAGCTCGAGGTAAAGAAAGACAACGAAAAAATAGAGTGTGACTGCTGTGTTCTCCAAATGAAAACTAAGAAACTAGTCATCAAATTCGAGCGCCAGGAGCATGCACACAGTATTATACTTATCCAACCAAAAACATTTTCATGTAAAATGTTGCCAAGTCGAGGCCATATGGCTCGCACTGTCAAAAAGTTATCAGATCTCATGTAGAGCCAAGCTTCTAACTCTACAAGCCCTAACTTCACAAACTCTTAGAAAACAAAGTCAAAACATGTGGGTTGGCCATTTCGCTACATTCACATGGGCGGGCGTGAGGTGAAAAATGTATTCACTGTTCATTACTTTTCTGTTCTTTGTAGTAACGAAACTTGTTGACAGTGTGAGCCATATGGCGAGACCATATGGCTCACACTGTCAAAAGTTTCGTTCGTTCGTCTTGACGACATTTTACATGAAAATGTTTTTGGTGGGATTTCACTTCTTTTTGAAAGTTGCTTATTTATAATATGGAGTCCCTACATAAATTTACAGACCTCCTCTAGCATCAATATTGCGGAAGTCTCATACAAACTTCCATCCCCTAGTTTTAGGAGTTGGGGTGTAAAAGATCCAAGTTTTAGAAATCCTTCGTTGTTTGTGTACTAATACTAGCTTACATACCAAATTTCAGTTTTAGGACTTCAGGAGTACCCTAAGAATTTTGATGATCATCAGGAGTGAAGAAATCAGGGTAGATAACCCGCTTTTTGTTTGTTTTGCTTTCCAAAAAATGATAAAACGTTTACTAGGTCGGTCTTTACTCGATATAAATTACGACGTTAAGAATTTTACCGATGCACGGTTAGGTTAGGTTTGCTATACTTTCAGTATGATTAAACGATTTTCTTTACAGGTGGTGGGTAAGTACTATTAAGGGTTATTGTTTTCTTACTTGGTGGACTGTACCATTAAACCATCCAAGGAGTTAGGTAAAAGGCATTCGTTCAAAATATGCATATCTAGTCATAAGTATAATAATTAGGTACATCATCCTGTAAATACATATTACCTAAATTAAAGTTCGAACGTTAAACGTTCTTGGATTAGAATATTTAATCGTTGTGCAATCACCATAGTCGCACGACAAAAATCATAAAATCAAACGTAAAGTAAATATAAAGGTAAAGTAAAGGTAAAGGTAAATATCTGCGAAACTATCAATCCGACATTATCGATTTGTAACCCCATTTATGAACTGGGTCACCATGGGGCCATCCTCACCATGCATTATTAAGTAGACTGCGCGATTGCAAATAGAACTGTCTGCTTGCCTTGGTGACAAGAATGTAGGTACCTGTGGCCTTAGTGAGAGTTTTTAAACATACTCGATAAAGTTAAAAGTCAATTGTAATAAAACCGGATAAGTGCCGTCTGGTGACAATAATAACAAACCTCTAATTTTCCCCATTTCCAAATACATAAAATAATTGTATCGTATCCTTCCCACCAGATTATTGCAAACACCGTAAGTTTGAAATAAATCTTGCGAGATTCGGAAACATTAGGTATACGTAATAAATGTCACCGGATAGCTGAAATCTCCGTTAGATTATAAAATGTCTTGACAGATTAACCATAACGTATATTTTGTATTGCTCGCGTCACTCTCTATAAATTTGTCAACTAAAAATTTCTTCTACAATGATACGAATCAAAATCCTGT
The DNA here is from genome assembly GCA_947386135.1 of Melanchra persicariae. Lineage (NCBI taxonomy): Eukaryota > Metazoa > Arthropoda > Insecta > Lepidoptera > Noctuidae > Melanchra > Melanchra persicariae. The sequence goes on along the minus strand of OX376643.1, from coordinate 13,913,439 downwards.
ACTCTGTATTTGATTTGATTTATTATGAGAGATAAATGGAACAATACCACTTGTGTGAAAAAAACAGGATTTTAAACGAAGATGAATGATGTTGATTATAGAGAAGATGCAAATACAGAATTTATGAAACTTTGTGATTAAAATGATAAAGTATTCTGCGGTGTTTTTATTTTGGTTAGTATTGATTTTAACAATAATTACCTACGAATCAAAAAAAAAAATATTAATCAAACTGGCAATCCAATGAAACTTTTAAGGCTTCAAAATGTTTTTAATGAGTATAAAAAACTAATCTTAGATTAAGGTTCATAATGATGTAATTTATAAAATAAAGTACTATACACGTACAACTAGTCCCCCAAATTAGTGAACTCGTAGGTACTTTTACTCAATTTTTTTTATATTGACTGCTACACATTGGTTGGGTGCTGGCTGAGTTCTACGCACGGTTTTTCTCGCGTGGAGTAAGTCGGTCGTCTGTCTGTCTGTCACCAGGCTGTATCTCATGAACTCATGAATAGCTAGGTAGTTGAAATCTTCACAGATGATGTATTTCTGTTGCCGCTATAACTAAAAACAGAATAAAATAATTATTTAAGTGGCTCCCATACAACAAACGTGATTTTTATCCTTGTTTTTTTTTATAGATGATGATACGGAACCCTCCGTGCGCGAGTCCCACTCGCACTTAGCCGCTTTTATTATATGTTATAGTTATTAGATGATAGTTTTGAAAACTAATTATGACGTTATTTATTATTCTTTTAGTTCAGTATTTGTGCTAAGTTAGATTAAGATTCTACCATACAAGCTTTAACAGCCCATGTCTTTTGGGTGTATTCGTGAAAAATTAATAATGACAATCTTTATAATTCGCTTAGGCCTTCGTTCTAGTTCGTACCAAGTTCCAAGTATTATTGGCCCAAGGCAATATAAGATCTTTCATACAAACTTCCACCCCCTATTACAGGCTTTAGATTTTCCTAAAATCTTTATTAACGGGTGTCTGCTACTCATATAGCAAAAACTCGGTCACTCTCGGACTGTATAGAAAAGAAAGAGAAGGGCGACGACACAATCTTGCAATTTATTTCCAAATGAAGCATTTTATCGATTAATTCAAAACTAAGTTGAGCTATTAAATATCTAAAACAACAAAGTTTTGCATTAAGATTCGATTCATTATTTGTTATAAATTTTATAAGTAGATATTAGTTATTTTACAGGTTAGGTAGTAGTTATTTTATAAGTAGGCTAGTAATACAGGTTTTTTTTCAAATGTCAAAATTAGAGGTAACTTTGACGATCATTTCTATCGAGGATTTTATTTTTAATCATGTTTCGGAAACAACAGAGTTCTTGGAAATATAATTAAAATTAATATACATTTTTTCTGCAGCTTGAAACTAAACAGATTTGGCTAAAATTACTTTAGAAAACCAGCAATTTTTCAGGTTTTGCTGATGACAACGCAGCGCCTTAACTGTGTCGTTTAATCAGCGACATAAGTGACATGGGTTAGTCATTAAACGATATTGAACAAAAGATGTCACTTAGGTCGCTTAAAAATCGGCACATTTAAATGAAAAGGCTAGGCAACCAATTAAACGGCTGATTAAGCTAATTGGATGCGACATCGATATGGAATATAGTCACATCAAGATTTATTATTTTTTTCTGTGAGAGCTACATCGCCAAATTTTGTATAAATATTACGCGCATTTTTTGCGGGAAGCATTGTTCAGCACCTGCTTAAACTTTTGTTTCCCATGAATACGGGACTTAAGCAAAGCCTTGAAACCAGTTATCTACATTTTTGGACCGGTTTCATAGTGTTGCCGTTCAACTTAAAAATAACAAAATACGGTACCTATTTATCGTTTCCTTTGATTTGGCATTTATAACATTCTTTAGTAGGATTTGGCTTTTATCGGCAGCACGCTCGGTGCGATAATAATATGATGCAGGTGGTATTTTTTTGCAACAAAGATCGGGTTCGATGCCAGGTGTTTAAACAAGAGTTCTAAAAATTCGCTCTACTTTTCTTTCATAAACCCAAATCCGGCTATTCGGCCACTTATTTTTTTCCGATTGTTTTAGTTTTTGCCCTGATTATCCGTTTCCCCTACCCTATCTAAAACTCCATTTTTACCCACCCCATTTTACCAGGAACCCGTAATCGTGAGGGGGGTGGGGAGGGATTGAATTGTCGCGATCGCCATCATCAGTCCCATTTTAATATATATACGATTCTATGAGGCCTCCCCTACAAAAAGTTCGTTACGAGGCTGGTCAGAGCCCTAAAAAAAATAAAATTCACCAAGTTTCAAGAGACGTTAAAATTCGTTAAAATTCGACAACTTAAAATATTTTTATTATAAAGTTACTATAAGCATGAATGTAGTTATTTTAGAAAAAGCGGGCGCGGGCGCTTCTCGATTTGAGGTCATTAACGGTCGATTAATTAGGTTTGATTTCGCGCTGGAACTGTCAGAATGAAAGAAACCCTCAAGCTCTACACTTGCCAGTTACTCCATCTCCAGGAGATGTGACGCCATTGTTTTACTATTGTGTCTGCTTTAATGACAGCTGATGAGCTGATCACATTGTGTTCGGGTTATGGGATGATATGAGGTGAACTGACTTGTCGCATCTATGCGAGATAGACTGATAGAGGCTACACTAGATAAATTGTTGATGGTTTAAAAAAAAAAAAAATGATTTTTCATGTCATTATTTCGGATGCGTCTCATATCATTTAAAGTTATTTGGTATATTTTCATTTCAATAACGTTCACATGATATAATGAACGTGAGAAACAAACAATATACATACAAACTGTTGATATGATTTCTTTACTTACATAAAACATTTATTTACTCTAAAACACATAGCGTATAACTTTAATGGGCGTTATTATTATTATTATTTAATCCAAAAACATTAGGTCTATCGTTTAAAATACATATTGATACCAAAACATTTACGCATTTATAAAATAGCATTTTCAACCTTAAATAAAAATAAAAATATTGCCTTAAAAAGTCAATGATTATGTTGTGTTACTAAAGTTCGTGACAGAAACGAATCGCTGCAAAACCGACTCCACGTAGTCTTGTCTGCCCAACCCCTGGAGTGGAATTTAAGCCCGCGTAGGCGCGGAGGGGCGAGGCGGCTCGCGAGCTGAGGAGCAGGTTTTTCAACGCCCGCCGCTGCAGCTGAGGCAGAGAAGCTGGCCAGCAAGCCGAAGCTTGCTTGTTACATACATGCTTCGTCGTAGTCGGATAAAAATCCCATTCATGTAGATACTTACTGTTAAATGTAGAATTACAATTCAGTAGGTTATTGCGGCCCATCATGACATGACAAAAGAAGAAGCGTCAAGTAGCCCAAGAAAAAAAAAGGTTTAGTATGCCTGCTCTATGCTTATTAATATGCATGCCGAATAATATATCTTCGTTTTCTTTTTAGAAAAGGTTTTCTTTAACCTTAGAAAGGTTAAAGGTAAGTCGCCTCTGCTTGAGCGACCGATGTTATGGAAGTCATGCTCTACACCTAATCAAATCACATATCGTCCTTGTGACATAGTTCTGTGCAGGGAATTACGAACCTTAAGGTGGTTAACATTTTCTGTCCGCGACTGCACCTACTTAACCTCTGACAATCAGCTGACCAGCTGACTTACTATCAGTATCAGAGTAGCTACCGAGTATTATACCGCGTAGGAAGACCATTCACAAAATAATCGTATTCCATTGTAATTTGTAAGCTGCCGAGACCGCGGAACAGCGAAAAATACTCACAAGGACACTCGGGCCCGATTTTGATAAAGCTAAAACTGCATCAATTGATTAAAAAAAAAACACATTGTTAAGGTACCTACTTATATTATGTACCTGACGTCAGAATATGAAAATCATTAAGCTAATTAAAGAATTCGATTCCTGGTTAGGAATATTGATTTCTCAGAAATCCAATGATGCAGATTTAATTTTCATCAAAATCGGGCCCGGGACTCCTTTGAGTGGTTTTCGCTATTCGTCATAGTTCGTGTTGGCCATCCATGCCCACTTGAACAATTCAACCTGTTCCTCTGTACTTTCGCAACACCTAATTTAGCTAGGACGCCATTGTTTTACTATTGAGTCTGATGCGTTGACAGTTGACAATCTATCCACATAATATTAGTTGATTCTGATTGATTGATGCGATGCGAACTTTGCTTATAAAAGCAAAATTGGATTGGCCCTCTGCACTGTAAGTAAGTACCTTTATTGTATCGTTTCATCAGCTACGGAGGCTTGTGTGTTTACATTGGCCAGCAATCATGTTATGGAACGTTAAAGCCCCCATTCCCTGCTTTTCCGCTTTTACTCTAATTCCTCTTTAGATTGTGGATACCAATTCTCGTATTTGGATCGTTATTATTTAGTTTTGACCCAGGCCGTGAGCCATAGCCATCGGTATGTAGGTACCTACTTTAATATCAACAAGTTTTCCTCATTCGGGTCTAACTCTGCACTATGGACTTACGAGTTTACGAGGCTAGATAAGCAGTTGAGTTTATAGGTATTTAAAGGTAGGTAAGAGTTTGAACGAAACCAGTACCTAAGTGTACCTACTGATCTGCAGTACCGCATGTGCGTACCTAAAGGTTATACACATACAGCACGTTACAATGACGCCGCCGCTCAGTCACTCACTGATTGTAATATGTGATTATGTGAATGATTGAGACGCGCCGGTTGTGACGTGATTACGTGACTGACGTGTGGGGCCAGTGTCCTCCGATTCTACTAAACTCTACCAATTTAGGTACCTACTATGTTTTGACGTGACTGACCGGCGACGCGGCAGTGACGTGACTGATGTGTGTATTACTATTTATTACTATTATCACAAATTTAACTGCTACCTATCTCTATAGATAGACTATGTTCCACAAAAGGTAGGCATGAAAGTATGTAAGTTGTACCTTAGATACATAATATATACCTAATATTATGTACCAGGTACATACTGTATACTATCATACTTACCTACCTGCCTAATAATAGGTAGGTAGGTACACGCCTGATCATTATTGATCAAGATCATAAACGAAAATAAGGTACATGTAGGTAGGTCATACATGACATAAGGTAGCTTAGGTATGGTTTAAGTATAGAATTAAAGCAATCAATTGTTGTAAGATAGACTCGTAGGTAGTACCTACTTATTGCGAAATATTGGTAGGTTAGTATGTGGGTCAGATACAAATCCAATTGGAAGAAGAAAATAGGTAGGTAGGTACTTACCAAACTACTTTTAAATAAGATATCATGTACTTACTTACTTCATTCATAAAACGGTTTGTTTTTCAGCGTAAATAAATTAAGTAGGTAAGTAGGTAGGTACGATATTTATGTAAAAGCATCTAAGTACCTACCTGTTGATATTAATGTAAGTATTAGAACTGACATCACAAAAGTACCTAAGTATATATATATCTCGCGTTTACAGAAAAAAACTTACCTATCTTCGTAAACGGGAGAGACGTCGCCGGACGCACCCTGGGACATGTCACCGTCCATGCTGCGATGTTGAGTAGTTCAGTATCGGCGACGACGGGAACTCAGGGCTCAAGCGGCGTTTAGTTTACGATATGAAAAATGGGCACACGGAATAAACCGGTGCGCGCGTGTAGCGAGTACTGAGCGGAGTAGTTCCGTTCGTTCGGTCGTCGGTCGCCGGTCGACGCGGTCGCGGGCGGGCGAGCGAAGCGGGCGCGGTGCGGCGCGGGCTTGCGGGCGGGCCGCGGGGCCCCGCGTCCCCCCACCCCGCGCGTCTCCACGGTAACCGAACGCGCACGTGGTGGCTGTTTGGACGTCGTCGCTGCCGCCATCATGCGTTTGATTCAGCGTTTGAGTTCCATCTTCCATGCCTTACCCATTTATGATAAGATAATTTAAGTACCTAGCAACCCGACCCTCAGAGGCAGGCTTTTTCAATGTTGTCTTTTTAGGGTTCCGTACCCGAAGGGTACGGAACCCTATAAAAAGAGAATTAAATAAATATTTAAGCGGGCTACAACAAACGTGATTTTTTTGCTCGATATTGATAACGGCAACAGGTAGACGCTTGAAAATTTCACAGAATATTTAGTTTTATAGAGGTATTTTTAAAGTGAATTGAATACAACAAACGATTTTTTTGCCGTTTTTTTATAGATAATGGTACCTACGGAACCCTTCGTGCGCGTAACCGACTCGCATTTGGCCGGTTTTTTTAAATGTTAATAAGCTCGATACTGGCCCTCTAATAGGTACCTACTTAGGTAGGTACTCAATAGTATGACTTCTATCTGATAACCTTAATAAGTTTGTAGGTATCGAAACAAAGTTGACCCCTTTCCAATTTTCTAGAGGGTCTGCAGGCGAGGTGTCTAGTAAGAAAGCATTCCTGTAAGAACTTGAGAAAAAGCCTAGTCCGGGACACCGTAGACTCTACGGCAGGGGTCACCAATTAATTTCATGTGTGGTCCGTTTTTTTTTAAATATGACTGTCGCGGTCCTATTCGCGACAGACGCACTTTTTAAATACTAGGAGAGTTTTAAAGTCCCTCTACCCATCCCATTTTTTATGAAGTTCATCTTGGAAGATGCTGCTTCACATAATTAGGTATACAATTTTACCTAGGTACTCGTATGTTGACCTAAACATAGTAGGTACAATAATTCGAGACGATTTTTTAGTTCATTGTATTTTTTTATATCTTAGATTTTTATTCTATTACCTATACCTTGTACCTACTAATGTAGGTACTGTTTACTTAAGGTCCGCACAAAATGCAGCGTAAACGCATGATGGCGGCAGCGACGACGCGACGTCCAAACAGCCACCACGAGCGCCTCGGTTGGCCCAGAGCGGAAGGAGTATATAGTAGTTACTTATTTGATGATTAATTCAAATAACTAAAGAAACAATAAATCATAACTGTATTGGAGACGGTTTCCAGTCCAGTGTCTAATCGGATGCAGTACCTATTAGTATTTTACATGGAGCGACTGCCTATTTAGGGTTGCCATCTTTTTTTGGGAGAAATGTACCTAGTACTTACTATTATTTTTGTAAATCATTGCAATAATTCTTATTTCGTTTCGCAAGGGTTATAAAAATGGGCCTTCAATCCAGATGCGCACGTCAGAAGTACCGTGTTGTTAGGCAGCCGCTTCACGTAAAATACTGGTATTCAGCTGAATCCGGTTTAACTGGAAGCCGACCTCAATACAGATGGGAGAAAGGGCAGATGAACAGTCGTATTGGCGTCATGGCGTCGGAAAATAGTGTGGGCAAGGTGAGAGAGAGTCAAAGATACGGGAAAAGTGAAAGGGACCGAGTGGGAAACACTTGCTTTACCCTGGCTGGCTGCACGCTCTGAACTCAATTGACGATTTTTATTACCTTCGGCTTGCGGAAATCGTCAGATAATTATGTGTTTTGCTATTCTGGTATTTATTACCTTTAAAATTAATAAAAAAAACAACCGCCCTCGACTAAGTCGAGAAATCGTTTTTTTTGCAACTTTGTTACCCTCCCACCTCCTTAGGTTACGCTCAAATTGTCAGATTAGCAAAATTGACACTTCTTAGCTAGTAATTAATCCCCCTTATCTTAATCTGACGCGCTCGAGTAGGTAGGTATTTCAGATGATCGATTTTTTTTACTAATCTGACGGCTTCTCCTGAGCGTAGGTAATTAATTTAAGGTAGGTACTTATCAACATGTGTCAAGTGCCCTAACGCACAGTTAGCGGTCAACCGCGGGGGCGCTGACCCGCGCGGCTAGCCGCTAGGTACTCAATATTAACAATGAAACCGCTGGCGGTTTAGTGCGTACGATCACAAGCGGTTCCATACGGCTAGCCGCGCGGTTAGCCGCCCCCATTTGGGTGCTAAGGTACCCTTCCTTATATTAATCTGCCGCACGAGTAAATCCCAAAATCCCTTCTAGGGCTCCCCTACCATTATTAAAAATCACAAGACCAACTATAAAAGAACTTCATCTTCATTCTTAATGCAGAAACCGGGGGATAGAGACTAGAAAAGAAACAGCTGTTAGATATATTTGAAGAAGAAGAAGCGAGCCCAGATGATGCCTGTTCACAATAAATTACTTTACAAGGCTTTAAGTAGGTACCTACCTACTTAAATACAGCAATGGAATTAAACGCAAGAACCGACGAAGACATACCTATTTGCCCATTTTATCCGCAATCTCAGGACCGCAATTTTACTTAATCTGTTAACCAGAATTAGATACCGAAATGCAATCACAATAACAAACGATGTGACTTGCGGCGAGGAGTAAACACGTGTCATGTTGAGAAGCTAAATAAATGTAAGCGTAGCAAAAAGTAAGCAAATAAAAATGGCACTCCCAAAGCCGAAAGCTGAATAACAACTGCGAAGCCGAAAGACGAAAATAAAGCTTAACCGAAACAATCTATCGCTAAAGACGTCATCCCACAGCCCCCCTCTAAAACGTTAGCACGAATCATTGGTAGGTACCTAATTATATCACTCACATACCTCTTACGTACGGCTACCAGAAGTTGTCGAAGTCTTACTTCCTTATCCTGTTTTACGTCAATGGATAAAATAAATCAACATTGCCGTAATGCCGAGGGGGTGACGGTCATCTCCTTCGTAGGTCCTACCACAGCCGAGGCAGAAAGGGTGACCGACCAGAGATCAAGGTTTCGGGGCAGGAGTAATTCGGGATTGTAAGTTTTGTTAACATCGGTAAGGCTGCTGTAGTGTAGGTACCTACTGCTGATGATAATGATAATGACAATGACAATGACAATCAAACAAAAAGTAATTATTTTTCTTTCACGAAAACCTGCCCTTGATTACTTTTGTAGTTTCCATCAGTAACTTTACAAATATAAATGACATTTTGTACATACCAAAAACCTAATTTATTGATCATGATTAGATATAACAATGTACTTGTACGTACCTACCTCAATCATTTCAATATGGATAAAAAGCATTGTCAAGCTTTGGGTGCATAAATCTGTAGGTAACCTCTGTCAGGACCTCTTTGAGAGTTTCGAATTTAATAAGATTGATAGACAAGACCGCACTGCGCGCTGTCAGGCTGTATACGTTTTTGGTGAAGTGAATAGAATATTTATACAGGAATAAATCATACATACCTATATATATCCTATACTAAAGGAACTATTAGTTAATCTGTGCCTATACTAGTTATACTTATGTGTACTCGCCCCGTTGTAGAAGCTACACTTTATAAGATTGTACACATTATACTGGTACGTTTCACTCGTCGTTGTTTCGAACACACCACCTGCTAAATCATCACTATGCCGAATATATTAATTGGCAGATCACATTCATGGAAATTCACCTTCATATAATAGACCGAGGAACCATACTAAAAGTATTGTATTTTCATGAATTTCTGCACTACTGAACCCAAATTTTTAGCAGGTACTATAAATTGCTGCTAAACGATACACAATTTTCAATAATATTCATCTATTAATTAACGAGTTACAGGTGGCTCCTCAATTCAGATGTTTAGATTGAGGAGCCATTTTTGCATTGATATAACTTGTGACATGTTGGTGTAGGTACCCCTATAGTGTGTATAGTTTGCTGCTAAATCCAGAATAAGGTCTAAATCTAAATAAGGTGGCTCCTCAATCCATACGGACAATCAAACTTTGCACAAATGTGCCTGCCTAGCCTTTTTAGTCTAGTCAAATTACGCCGAAAATAAGGAAAACTTAGCATTTATTCTTAACTCCGATTTTTTGCCATTAATGTGTAGAGTATAGGCAGAGAAGTATGTTTAAATGTATCCCGCGAAAAGTTACTAATAGCAGCTTAGGATAAGGCTTCGTCGTTTCAAAAAATGTCCGTTTATACGTATTACTGCAGTTAATGTAGAAGTCTTGTCCATCGAAGTTGATCATGTTAAACAAAAACAAAACACTCATATCTGACATTAGATGTCACCTACGGAAAGACTCGTCTGCGAGTGCAAGATATACGAAAACTGACCGATAAGTTGAGAGTTGATGAGAATTTGCGAATATGATTAGACTTGCAATTTCTTGTACTTGTTACCTACTACTTACGCGTTAAAGCGTACCTACAAGGTTAAAGTTTGACATGCTACATTCCCCATGCAAGAATACTCGCAGAAATGATGCATGACTTTAAATAAAGTAGTCTAAGAAACTGCACATAACAGTGTTTTAATAAACCCTGCTATGTAACATTTTCATAAACTACAATTAAATCACTATGATTGTGGTTTCGAAAGTGTATACTAATAAAACCTTTTTTAGTAGCAGTGTACGTGAATATGAATGAATATTATACTATAATAAAATTATTATGTTTTGTTGAGCACATGGAGGACTTTTAGCTAATAAAAACCAACAAAAGGAAACCATAGGTAGTCATTATTTTGATATAATTGTTGAATCCATAAACTTTTCAATAATTATGACTCTAAACAAAACACAATAGGTAGGATACACATTTTGTAGAAAAAGATGAGTTTTCATAGAGTTATTTAAATTCTGACTAAACATAATAACGTGATAAAATGTGCTCAATTCGGTCCAATATGACAAATGGGTTTGAAACAACAGGGCCGCATTAGGAAGATAATATCAATTTTTAATTATTAAAAAAATCTTTACGATTTGCTCGGATGTGTTTAATTTTCTTGTAATTAAGTGAGACAAGGTCCATAAATTAAACTTTAACAAAATTTATTTGAGTTACATTTTTGCCTGAGCCGCTATTTCAAAAAAACAGGTAAGTATTAATTTCTTCCGCTAACAGATATTGTTTAATTTTGTTGCATAGAGTAATAAGGTATTTAATTAAATAATTTTATGAAAAAAATCGGGGTTAATATTATTGCTTGAAGTAGAATTTAAAAAAGTCTGTTTTTTAATTTTTTCGAAATTCCCGAGGGTGTAAATGTTTAATTCTGAAGAAAATAATTAGCTTTACCTTTTCTCGGCATATTGTAACTAACCTTTTTGCGTTAATATTTTTTTCCGAGCTTTTATTAAAATAAACGCGTTTTTATTTTTTTTACCGTGATCCGGTTCTGGAAAATGTTTAATTTTTTGTTACTATTAGAAGAGTTAAGGTCAAATACACGATTCAAGAAAAAAATCAGAGTTAGGAATTTTTGCAAGGTTCAAAGCTAATTTGACTGGACTATTTCCCAACTATATTGGGGTCGGCTTCCTGTCAAACCGGATTAAGCTGAATACCAGTATATTTTACGTGGAGCGGCTGACCTCCACAACCCATTAACTGGGTAACACGGTACTTCTTGGCAAGACTGGTGTCAGATTTTCTGGCTTCTGACAATCCGTAAAGACTGCCAAAGATCTCCAAATGGCAGCCGGGACCAACGGCTTAACGTGCTTTCCGAGGCACGGAGGAGTCTCAGTATGTTAAGATGGTCACCCATCCACATAGGTACCAACCTCGGCAAGCATCGCTTAACCTTGGAGATCGGCCCGTGTGGCTGTTGTAATTTATTTTGTTTTCACTTGTTAATTAATATGAACTAAACTGTATATTAATAGGATTAGACATCACGACTCGCAATAAATCAATATGGCTGTTTAAGGTAGGTAGGAGGAGAAGGGAGAGACAAGGAGGGGAAGGGGGTGCGTAGACCTCCCTCGCCTCAGCTAGTCAAGAAGCCTTGTTATTCCTGGAACTGTTCGCTCGCTTGTAAACAATCTTGATTCGAGTATTGATTATCGTTACTTACCTTCTTCCATAAAATGAGTAGGTACATGATAACAAGTACCTAGTAGAAGGGACAGTTATTCGCGACGCTGTTTAACTTTAAAAATACGATAATTACTTCTATTATCTGTAGATTAGGGTTTATTGGTAGGAATTAGGACTAGTGACTGCAATAGGAGGGAGGCGACGCGGATCGCACAGTTGCACTGTAATTATTATTGTGCCAACATAGCTACCTACATACCTACTACAAATGTGCTCTGATCTGTGGTGTCTACCTACGGTTGTCGATTGTCGAGTACGTTACTGAGTTCAGATGTATTTGGGAGATTCATCCGTTCTTAGTACCAACCGATGCGTGTGTGAACCGTGCAATGCTTCAATAGGTCTATTTAAAAAATGCTTGACAGGTCACATTTTTGAAGACAAAGCTATTAATAGTCAAAAGCCGGTTTCAGAGTATTTGGATTCAGTATCTAAGCAAATTGTCAAACCCTACCTTAATACGTACAATTTTGAGAGGCTGACAAAAATATTAAACTTTAAATGCTTATTTTAGAAATCGAGAGTACCTAAGGATTTTGTTTAGTGATTTGTCACCTACTCATGTGTAAGCAGTTTTTACTTATTGTGAGATAAGTAATATAATAATGCATGGATGGAAGTACCTAATAAAAGCCGTGGAGGGAACAGTAAGTAGGTGCCTAGAAACATAAGTAAGTACTTACTTCTATTAGGTTCTTATCGAGGCAGCAAAAAAGAAAATGTTGCCCCAACTCTTCTAATAAATCTTACGGCATTACTCGTAGGCACCCATAGGTACAGGTACCTATAGCTATATACAAGTCCTATCGTATCTAGGTTACCTAGTTCTACTGAGAAACGCCCTTTTATCGCTCTAAGACGTGTTTACCTTTACAGGACTTGCCGAGACCTTTTACTTACCAAGAAAAACATATTAAGAAGGTACCTACTTACCTATTTCTTTCTATCGAACGGAAATGATGACTATGATCTAGCTTTTTAATTTCATGGTGTAAGTAATGCATTAGATTAATTTTAAACAGAAAATGGCTTTATCCATATAAAAACCCAACAGATTTTGATTTAATTAAACTACTTATAAGTATTAATTTTAAGTAAGTACCTTAGTACCTACTTATGTTATATATTATATATAATTTTGGCATTTATTACGTTATTTATTCCGAGCCGACCTAATTCTTTTCCTCTGTAAAAGTATTTGCATCACTGTCGATTCAGATGGTCCGTGTACCTCGACGAGGTAGATTTTTTAACAATATTGCACGTAATTCAGCAGGTAGTAGTCATTAGTGTTGCAAATGTATTTCAACCATGTGAGTGTGTATTCTTGTGACCTTGAACAATATAACTAGGTACCTATTACAATCGAAGTCAAAAGTTATGTATAAAAATGGTATGAATTAAGAACAACGTTTGGAGGATCTTCCTGAGGGTGCATTTATTTCACACAATATGTATACCTAATGGGCAAAACCAATAAATGATAAGAAAAGCTACCCCAAGTCACCACCTTCACTTCTGTGTATAGAACAACCACAAACATTATTTTTCCTCATTAGGAAAGCATGTTTATCTAGCTAGAGTGTCTGTTTTACCATTTATCCTACGCTCAAGAATACACTAGATGTCCGACTAGCACTTGAAAAACGGTCAGAGAAATTAGATCACAAATAAAAGTGTGATCTTATTTCACATTAGGAACGTCCAACACCGTAGCCAAGAAGAAATCTACACTAATATTATAAAGAGGAAAGATTTGTTTGTTTGTTTGTTTGAAATGAAAAGGGGCTCCGAAACTACTGGACCGATTTGAAAAATTCTTTCACCGGTAGAATTCTACATTATCGATGATGGACATAGGCGATAGAATATTTTCACAAAAGTTAGGGATCCGTATGAAAACTTCGATAAGGTAACCCAAGGTGTGAGAAAAAATCCTTATATCGCGTACGCTGCGGAATCTATTGACAATAGAGCAAAGTGATTTACGACAGTTTTATAGAAGTCATCAATATCTACAAAAAAGTCCGCGATACCATGTCTAACTATTATGGATAAGTCACCATGACCGCTTTTTGTTCATATTATTCAAGCAAATCCCATGGTGAAATAAAAAATGGTGATTTTAGTATCATGATATTAATCATTATCCATTTAAATGGTTTGATAATTAAGGTTGATTATGTCCGTGTAAATTACACTTTAAATTATTCAAATCGGACCTTTCGTTCATAAGTTACGACGGTAATAAACATGCTCGGAGTAAGAAAAATGTCGCGGCTTGAGCGAACTGGGGAGAATAAATATAATGTTTTCGATAAAACAATAAGAATAACAAATGTTTGGATTTTTCGAAAATAAACTACATACATAATAAGGAGTGAAGCAGGCGTGATTAAGATTTTAGGGGAGAACATGATTGCTTGCTTCAATTTACGTCGGAATGCTATGAACAAACTAAAAGCGGGATAATTGAAACAGACGTATCTAACAATTTTTGCATAATCAAACCCTGACGGGTTCAACGGGGTGAACAGTTGCGCTGAACCTGGGCTCGAAACAAGTGAGATTCTGTCAGCAGTGGCGTGGCGTACGCGATTTTCAGTCAATACGTCAAAAATGTATAGGATTGACAGATGCTATCGAAATGTCACGTGACCAAATTCGTACCTACATTTTGGCATTTCGACAGTCGCATTCGCTTATTAAATGGTACATTGTCGATGGCCTCCTGAGACCATAGAATAAGTAGAAATAGCTAAGTAATTAATGAAAACCGTTGTGCTTAATTTTCCAAAACTAACCTTTTATAGGGGATGTCGAAGTTTAGTACCTACTAAATCCACGCGGACGAAGTCACGGGCGAAGTGCTAGTACAAAATATATTGATATCGAAACTAAACTTAAGTAGTAGTAGTTTAGTAAGTGAGCAGAAAAATGAAAAATTGCTGGTTTCCTAACGAAATTTTAGTCAAATCTGATTAGTTTCAAGCTGCAGAAAAAATATATGTTGAATTTAACTATATTTCCAAGAACCCTGTTGTTTCCGTTACATGTTTAAAAATAAAATCCTCGATAGAAATGATCGTCAAAGTTACCGCTAACTTTGACCTTTGAAAAAAAGAACCCATATTTCTAGCTTAATTATGCCGGTAAAATTTATAACAAATAATGAATCGAATGTTAATGTAAAACGTTGTTGTTTTAGATTATTAATATCTCAACTTAGTTTTGAGTAAATCAATAAAATGCTTCATATTTGGCAATAAATTGCAAGCATTGTGTCGTCGTCGCGCTTCTTTTTCTTTTCTATACAGTCCGAGAGTGACCGAGTTTTTGCTATGACAGCGCCTTAATGTTCGAGCATAAAGTTTATAATAGGTAAGTACCAAGTAGGTACTGTTTTTATCCTGTTTTGTATATTTTATATTGTCAAATATAGTTGTACATAGTGTACAAACGTGGAAACGTTCCCGACGTATTATTTGTTCCTGATAACTAATAGAATTGACTAGAATTCTTGATCGAAGCATTTATCTCAAATGTTATCTCAAGAACAAGGCTAAAATAAATTATCCCACCAAAAACATTTCGTGTAAAATGTTGCCAAGACGACCACATAAGGTTTGCCCTGTGAAAAAGATATCAGATATCATGAGCCAAGCTTCTGAATCTACACGGCCTTAACTCTACCGACCCTAACTTCACAAATTCTACATATCAGTAAAAATGTATGGCTTCGCCGTTTCGCTACCGTCGTGGAGGTGATACGAATATTTAGTTTCTGAAGTAAGTAACGAAACAGCCAAGCCATACATTTTTACTGATATGTAGAATTTGTGAAGTTAGGGTTGGTAGAGTTAGGCCGTGTAGATTCAGAAGCTTAGCTCTACATGAGATATCTTTTTCACAGGGCAAACCTTATGTGGTCGTCTTGGCAACATTTTACATAAAATGTTTTTGGTGGGATTTCAGTTCTTTTTGTAAGTTGCTAGGCAGTCTTTTTATTTCGGCTTTCTAGCATTTCAGAAAGTACCCTAACATTTTGAAGTCTCTCATACAAACTTCCACCCCCCCATTTTAGGGGATGGGGGGCGAAAGTTATAAGTTTATGAATATTTTTGTTGGTTGTATACTAAACTTAGATTACATACCAAATTTCAGTTTTCTAGCACTTCAGGAAGTAGCCAAACATTTTGATGATCATCAGTGTGTCAGTGACGAAATCGGTGTATTTTAGATATCAATAAAATCTAAAGTATTAGAGTTATTCAATTGAGACTTTGTATGTTTAATTAGTCTATTATTGACATTATATCCTAAGAATATGAACTATCTGGTACATCGGAAACCAACTCTATGAGGGTTAAAAAAAAAGACGAAACACTTCCAGAAAAGGTAGGGAGTGCCCTTGCGCTTTGCTTGGCTCGTGTTGGCGGGGGCACTACCGTGCCCCCAGAAATCATCATCATCAATTGAAATACGTCGTCAATATGGAAGTGTAGTTAGGTAATTACACTTGCCAGGCTTATGAAAACAATTGAGTTTAGAAGAAGAATACCCGAAGTCCGTAGTTTCAGCCTTAGTGTCGGGAGTTTTCTACTCCGTATCACCTACGGACTTACGATTAGTCCCGAACCCGAACTAAGAACAACAGTGTCAAATCGTGTTGTCATTAATTAAAATATTGCTGATAAAAAGTGGGCCCCAGCGCTCAAATACACGCAGAAAATAGACTACCTACTCCGGAAGTTATTTCAAAATGATTTTACTTGCTGTATAAATTGCCGAATATTTGTCCCATTTACTGCAGACCGATAGCCAGCGATGATTTTCTGAAATGTCTACGGGAACGGGAACAAACGAAAATAAACCATTGGTGAGGCAAGGGTTTACCAGGATGACCTGTACACATCTGCGCAGGTACCCTTTCAGAACATACCGGCGTGATGTTAAGTAATGCATCCCGGGCTATATGCTATTATTTATTGAAGAGTTCCGTTGCGTATCTCCGAAGTTTTTCATTAGGTCTTCACGAAATTGAAATGGGACCACTCCTTGAAAATACTCTTCCAAACCAAAAATAATCATTAAAATCAGTGGACAATTTTGGCGAAAATATCGCTGAACCAACATTGAAAAAAAAGTCGAATTGAGAACCTTTTTTTTAAAGTAAGTAGTTTAAAATAAATGCAGCTTCAGTTTTCAGAGATTTTAACTTTAAGAATATTTTAAAAAAACTAGAAAGGCTAAACTGAAAATTTGGAAAATGGTACTTACGTAGGTACTTTTTGAAAAAGTAATCCGATAATAAGACGGGATGGTGGATTTGGAGTTCAGTGATATAAGCTGCCTGTTATTTTCTTAACAAGTAAACAGGATACGAAATCTAATCGCTCTAATTGGCATCGTGTCTATTATATGATTTATCTACCAACGCAAAGATTTTCCTTTTGTTATATTTTCCCATTTACTGAGAATCTTTAGAAGAGAATATATATTATTATTGATCGTCCCGTCTTCTCCTTACACCATATTATACTTATGTAATGTTCGTGGGAGGTTCTGTTACCATGCCACTCATACGAGCTTCCCTTCGCCTGGATCGCTCAACACAAAGAGCGCGCACAACGGTTGCTAACCGAGTTAGTGAATAAGATTGGCCGTGTGAGCTTTTGAACTCTTGCTCTAGAGAGATGTGCGTACTTAACACAATTATGGAGGAGGCTGTATTTCCAGGGGTCGTTTCGGTAGGTCTTGGCCGGTGGTGGCGGCTGAATGGCGGGAGACCCGGCGCGTGCGCGGTGGGTATCGATCGCGCGGTCGCCAGGCACGTGGGCGCTTCTCGGCACTCCCGGCGGCACGTGTCGCGGCGCGCCCGGCAACCCACGTCCTCGTCCTACACCTACACTTTTTCTGCGCCCTGTCACTTTCATTGTTTTCGTTTCCATGTCTCCCGGATAAAAGCTTTAGAGTCGGAAATGATATGGTACCTATTAATCTTATACACGCGTAACTTGGGCAAGTTTTACGTAAGTAAGTAAGCCTCGATATGATATAAGTAGGTACTTACCTATATCATGTCGAGGAAGGTCATCATAACAAGCACAATACCTACGTACAAGGCACTACTAACTGCTACTTGTTGAACGTCGGGAGGCACATCTCCTCAGAAGCGTAATCCATAGCATTTTTAACAAGACATTCGCGCTTTCGCGGTGTGGAACAAATCGTTTGCATTTTGGGCCGAAATTAAGTCAAAAGTTTGCCAACGTGCAGGTAGGTACACGCTGTCGGTCACGAAAAAGTCTTAGCAATAAAAGCAAGTTAAATTGTAGCAGATACCTACCTATTGTTCATGTGTAGTTGACATAATAGGTATGCAATTAGGTACAATCATAATTGGGCACAAAACCCTATCCGCCGCGCGTTTAGCGGTACCTTTCTGGATTCAAATTTATCCGGTGTTTTTGTGCCGCCTGCCTCCCTTGTAATGTAACTCGTAGGTACTTGTAGGATGTACATGCATAGGTAGGTAGGTATGTCATTTGATTCAGCAGTGCGCAATAAAAGCCCACTTGTAGGTACCGAGATCGGCGATCACGTAGTAAGATAAGAGCGACAATTCTGACTACCCCTCTTAACGTGCGCCGACACACGGCATCGGCACGGCCCGCATATCTTAGTAATTAAAACAGAGCCGAAGCGTCAAGCGTCGGAAAATCTTCTAAACTGAGCTGAAGAAGCGTCAAAATGACAGTGACCCCAAATAGTAAGGATATCATACTGACCGAGATGTTTGTTTTATTGATTGGCCTGTACAGAAATCTAACATTAGTGTAGGTAAGTACCTACCTATCGATTTCTTAGAGGTTAAACCCAAGGTTCAAGCCGTGTGGCTTGCCGCTACCTCATTAGCTGAAATACGTAGCGCATAAGTAATATGGATATTTCGTTTGCTAACTCAATTTATACATAATAGTTTCACTGCAAAATTTAAAATATCAAAAAAAAAAATATAATTTTTCACTGCAACTGAGAAATACACAGAAAGTAAGTAGGTGCCGTTCATTCATTCCTTTTCCACGTCCATCCGGAACTGAATTACAGCTCAAGGCTTTCTACTGAATTTTAAATAAGAGTAAGTTTTCAGTGGAAAGAGATCTAAGTAGGTTACCTACTTAGATCTCTTTAGGTAGGTACGGTACCTACACCGAAAATTAAACGTGTAAGTACCTACATTTAATTTTCGGTGTACCTACCTACTTAGATCTCTTTCCACTGAAAACTTACTCTTATTTAAAATTCAGTTAAAATGCAGTGATATCACCTCATGATTCTTTACCGACTCCAAAAAGGAGGAGGTTCACAATGCGGTTGTATTTTTTCTGTTTTATTTGAAACCTTTTTTGTGAGAGAACCTAGTCGCTTTAAATTATTTTTTCAGCGTTCTCATTTTTGATCGAAAAATTTTGACGCGTAAAAATGTATTTTTTTTCTAGTCAATGGGGTTGGCCGGTGAAAGCTTTAGGTAGATGGCGCTAGCATAGCTTTCACCTGTCAAGTTTGTGTTGTGTTTTGGATAAACTTGTTGAGTGTGTTTTTTTATAATATTGAAAGCTGAACTGTTGTGAACGAAACATGTATTCGACATGGCGGATAAGTGGGTTGAAAGCTGAATTGAAGAAACGAGGTGCATCTTTACGAGGAAGGAAAGCAGACCTAGTCGACAGGTATAACCTTATAACTATAAATCACAAATTTTCCCTTCTAAATACATGATTTTGAAAGAGTGATTGCTAGCTTGGTTCTCGTTTACCTAATGTACTTTGATACAAAACGTTTTATGGAAAGTAAAAGCTTTCAAGATAGTGCTTTTTAAGTTTTTTCTATCAAGACTGAACTCTTGTTTTGTTTACAGATTAGAGCTGTATGACCGGAATGTTTACTTTGGAAACACAGGAACTCAAAGCCACGATGATCGTCCTCACTCTAGCATGTATTGGGACATAATCCGCAATACTGTGTCAGCTATACTGTACTAATAGATCAATCTATAATTTGATTGTTTATACATTTAAGGCCCTTTATGTGTTGAGGAATTTATTTCAAGATGTTAGAAAAAGTTGACAACTTCTTTAACAATTATTTTAAACAAGCAATATTGAGTAAGTAAATATTTAAATACCAAAATTTTTATATACCCTAGTGATCCTCCAATATTTTATGAGGGTGTGAAAATAAAACTAATAAACATAACTATTTGAATTTCTTTTTATTATTTACAATCCTTACTCTAAACATACACAACATCAATCATATAACAAATATTTCGGATGCCACATAAAATGAGACTAAAGGTGTCTGCAAAATTTTATAAGTTTTTGTTAAGCCTATTAATCTTTCTATGTGTACTCTTTGACTTGCAAGTTTCTGATCACGCGCGCTTTAATACAAAACCTGGCAACTGTGGTCTGCCTTTCAAGAAAGCAGGTATATTAATTGACACATTTTTCACTGCAAACAAGTCCTGGACATTAAATTAAATCCTCTATCAGCCATG
Source organism: Melanchra persicariae (assembly GCA_947386135.1). Lineage (NCBI taxonomy): Eukaryota > Metazoa > Arthropoda > Insecta > Lepidoptera > Noctuidae > Melanchra > Melanchra persicariae. The sequence continues at coordinate 13,893,029 of OX376643.1, read as the reverse complement.
ACACCATCACAATATCACCTTCATCACACAAATTAATCAATGAGCTGCGTTCAATCATCATCTTGGGTAGAAATATATACAGTATCAGGAAGAGTCAAATCTTCTGAACTGGTAGTTTGCACAGCTGATGTGTCTATCTCATCAAAGAGTGCTTTTCTAATATTTCGGTTTGATAAGCGCTCTTCTCGAGCTTGAGCTTCTTGAGAAAGAGTTTTAGTAGTCCAGAGAAACAATGTTGGGACTGCTGTTTTTTTCAGGTACCTAACGATGCTTGTTTTCAATACCTAGAAACAACCAAAAAGGATAAAGAACAACATTTTTATTATGATGCCGAATATTTTTAGAATACAATTATTGTGACGTACCTGTATAAAAACTAGTTTTATGGTAATCAGTTCCCAAGAAATGTTTACGACATAACCTCGAATTTTTTCCGGCTTGAAGTTTTGTCTCCTTATGGCCTTTAGCCAGTTTTTTGTCATTGCTGAATCTTTAGGAAACTGATGCGCACCTATTTCCTTACAAAAAGGAACTTCACAGATCTTTGGAATTGTGAAAATAATTAGTTATTCAAAATGTTCATAGAAAATTCTTATATTTTGGTTAAAGCTATGCTAGCGCCACTTTGACAGTTGCCAACCCCATTGTTGGATAAATTTTCAGTCGGATGTTAGTATTTTTTGGAGCAGAAATTCTAAATTACTCCGTGAAGAAGAGCAGTGTTCAGTTTCAAGTACTAATCAGTTAATTTGTGTTTTCTCAATTATTCTTTGGTAAGTTTTTCTTAAATCGAGTCGGCTATCGTGTACTCAGAAAGGTATATCTGTCACCAAATATTCGAACATAGGGCACAGGGAGCTTAGGGCACCCCGACTCGGACAGGTTAGGTTAGAAGGGGATGGCGGGGTCAAGTGAGTGAGCGTAGCGAGCGAACAGACCCCGCCATCACCTTCGTGGTTATTTTTTTTAATCCACCCAGTAATATGGTTTACTTCCCGTTTTATAATAAATCCCAACCTATTTATTTGATACTTGATAATATATCCCGAGGATTACATGTGATTTATTATGGAATTGCTTTTTACAATTATTTGGCAACTACATTTTGGTGACAGATCCACTATTTTGAGGACAAACCCTATTATTAAAGAAATTCAAAACGAATAAAATTGGCGATAGCTTAAATAACGGGTATGTTATAAAATTTCACTATTTTTGTACAAGAAAAATAGTGAAATTTTATATACTTTTTTTTTTCGTCCGACTGTTCAGTTTTAGAAAACTTGTTTCAAATGTTCTTAATCTGCGTATATTGGTCATTACAAAATTATTGAATTAAATGGTTAAACGTTTCTGTGTGAGGTTTCAACTCATTTTTGTTGTTATTAAGTATTACCAGTAAGTTCCTAATGTTTTAATAAAATCTGAGAATTTCGATACCTACTGGGCGATCCGTATCCGAGTTACGACGAAAAGTAAAGAGGAAGCTGACTTGTTGAATTAAAATTGAAGCCCTATAGGAATTAGGAGGGTGACGTGTACGTATTGGTTAGGTAGCGTGTTACGACTTACGAGCATAGCTTACGCGTGCACGAGGCAGAATACCGCAACAAACAAATTAACCGAATCTATGCTACTTTTCAAGTTCTACTCGCACCTTCAGAAAATAAGGAAATAAGTAGGTAAGTAGGTACGTAATTACTTAGTTTTAATTTTTTGAAATCTGCCCTCTAGGTACCATCGAAGACTTGGTTTCACGAAATATTCATTCAATCGGGTTATAATTCTATCTAATATTATTGTTGATTTAAATGTTTAATATTGTTATGGTGGCTAATAACTTTCGATAACATACAGGACCTACTGATGCAAGTGATGCAATGCAACCCTATAAGTAAGTAACTTCTCTATTTCGTTGTAAATTGCAAAAAAAAATCTCATCATCCCTCAATCTTTAAAATATTGTTATATACTTATGCTACATTCCATACCTATAGTCAAGGAACTTATATACAACCTGGAATGAGCATTGTCTATTTGACGCCAATATAAAAATAAACCTTATGTTTATGAAGTTAAGTTCTATTACAGACAATCACTTGGTCAAACAGAAATCCGGTCCGAGAGAGAAAGCGCTTCGAGAGCCCTGTGTCCCTTTATAAAGTGTTGCCAGGAGGATTATTCCCCAATTTAGTAGGAATGGTAGGAAAAAATAATATTGTCGTGTCTTATTAAAAAATCATTAACTTTCGTTCGATAATTTAAAAATATTTCAAATATTTTTAAATTATCTGTTAGAATGAGAACATTTTTTTAGCAATAATTTGGATACTGTATTGAAATATAATTAAAAAAGAAAAGATTATTAGTAGAATATATAATTATATAAGTTAGACTGGTAACCCACTAGCCATATTTATTTGTTGTAAGACAATCAATTTCTTTATTCGGATGTAATAAAGATGGTTAAAAAGTGTGCGATTTAAGGTTGCAAAAGCGAATCCTATGCAGGCTGCGGTGTTTCTTTCTTCAAGTAAGTATATTTCAATTCTTGAAGTAGGGTGCCCATAATGAACGAAATTATAAGATTATTTACACAATGCAGCATATAAATAGGAGGTAGTCTTCAACGTAAGCATAATAAAACTTTATATGGAATGGTGTACCTAATACTTAAAAGACGTGATCATGAAATTTCACATTTCCCGAGGAACATTGTAGGGAAATGGCAAAAAAAGTTTCAACTTTCCATATTAATCGCTGATTTAGGTGTGTCACTTCGTATATTTTAAATAAATTTAAAAAATATAATTTCAGACTGCCTGGAGAAGAATCAGGGAGGAAAAAATGGCTTGATGTCATTCCAAGTCATTCAAATATCAAAAATTATTCCGTTATTTGCAGTCTTCATATTATATCCTATTATATTAGTCTCTACCTACATTATACTGGTTGGTCACCCTAATGAAAGGGACAGAAGGCTCTCGCGAAGCTATCTCGCTCGGCCCGCGTATCGACAGCCTGTGCGCATTCCAGGTTGTATATAAGTTCCTTGCCTATAGTACAGTTGCCAGCACATCAAGCTACAACAATCTGTCCAATTTCTTTAATAGATTTTCAACTTTATACCTACAGAATTAGGTTCAAGATTGATTGGGAAAGTTTTACAGTTTCGGGTAGCTTAATGTGCTGGCGTCTTTACAAAGACGTATTATACTCTATGGTACTTTACCTTGAAATTGACAGATAGATCCCGAGTAAAAATACCCCCTCCAATTCAAACGTTGAGTCGTCGGCGGAAGGAAGATCAATTAAGCCAGATTAAAAAATTCTGGAAACAGCTCTGCTGGGCGTGTTTCCAAACATACACTTAACTCAGAACTCGAGAGTCAATGATTATTATGAATTTCTAGTTCCAGCTTATTCACGAAAGCACTCACCCGTATGCGAATTTCTAGTTCTAAATATTTAGGATCCTCACGTTCCGCCTGACGCAGGTACTCACCGGACACGATTGTTTCGGGAGGTACCTGTTTCGGATTCGGCGGGAGGAAACGTCCGGGTGTTATCACAGTGAGGTTCGCCCGGAGGACACGGTGAAGCATACGGTGGAGGTCTGCCCTGCTTGGGCGGAGCACCGCCGTGTCCTCGTCGAGGCGATCGGCGGCGGCGACCTCTCGCGTCCGGCCCTGGTTCAATCCATGGTCCGGAGCGAGGAGGCATGGGAAGCCGTCACCTCCTTCTGCGAAGCAGTAATGCTAGTGAAGGAGGAGGCGGGCCGCGTGAGGGAGAGACAACCCTCACGCCTCAGCCGCCGTAACATAGGGAGACGCGCACCGGGCGTCGGGAGTCGCAGGGCGATCCCCGGCCACCGTAGGCGCGGGCCGGCGGACGGCGAGCGTCGGTTGGCTCGCCGTCCGGTCAAAGCCAGGCCCGGGTCGACGGCGCGTTGTGTTCCACGCGCGCCTCAGAGATGTCAGTCAGCATTGGACAAGGGACCCGTTAAGGCCAGAGCCTGCCAGGGTTGCGGATTTTGTTCGAAAGAGTTACCGGGGCCCTGGAAAGCAAAAGGCGTTACGAGGAGCACGGACGGATTTTAGTCAGTAAGTCTGACACTCCTTCCCGCTCCACCCAGAGCGGCAGGAGTCATTTGATGACTTTCCCATCCAAAAAAAAAAATAGGATTTCGTTTTTGTTTAATTAAGTAGGGTAACGGAAACGGCTTCCACCGAAATAAAAGAAACAGCATGTAAAAAATGACGGTTAATGTCCTACAAAGGGTTCGACAAAAAAAAACAATCATTTAAATCCGTCGAGTTTTGACCGGTTCAGAGATAAAACGCTAAGCTCACTCCAATAGAATTAAGATAGGATATTATATAACGTTAACGTTCATATGAAACTGGTTGTTCTTTCAAGTTTAACGAATTTTATAGGGGAGTGCTGAGAAGAGGTGAATAAGGGGTGAGCTGCTTAGAATTTGACATGTGTGAGTAGCCAAAATGAATATAAATTATATACTTAGATATTTAAGAACGAGAATCTGTGAGAACACACTCGTAATAATTCCTAAACCTAGTCCGGTCAAGTTAGCTCATTTAATTAGGGTAAGCTTACAATAATTCGCACAGAGCTAAAAATTGGTTCGGATGTAGGGAACACCATTATGAATGAAATGTGAAAAGTCCCCATCGACCTGTTGTGTAAATTCAAGGTTTTGAATTTCGCAAAAATGATTTTTTTTTGCATCTCAGTCAAACCGTAAGTTCCATCATATTGCTATCTGAGACAAAAACTGTATGTCATGCATTGATAAAAATGTGCTTGCACTTTTTTCCTAAGAATCACCATTTCTGAGTCAAGTATGGCGATTCAAAAAACTTGTGTTCTTCATAATATGCACGAGTATGATGCATAATATACAGGTTGACTGGTAAGTTTTATCATATAACTAGCTGATACAAAAACAAACTGTTTTTATTTTTTTGTTAACACACTCTGTTTTATTAATGGTTCCAAGATTTGTAAATATGTGAGTACCATGTACCTACTTATTAAGAAAATGGAAATGTTTACCTCTGCTGGGAATACTTTGATCCTATAAGTAGTATACTGTAGGTGCATCGACCTCACATACGAGTACCTATATTAAAATTAATTTTTGTACTCAAAATATTGTAAAACATTGATTTGAAAAGAGTAACTATGAAGTTTCTTGTCCGTTCTTCTCCATAAGAATCTACCCTTGCGAACAGACAGTAGAGTCACTTTATATTACTTTAAATGTAAATGATGACGTTCAAAAGTGCCGTTTAATGGCCTAATTGAAATAAACGTTTTGACTTTGACACCATTTCTGAGTAACAGCGATTCAAAAACTTGTGTCAGCCTGTATATTATGATACTCGTGCATATTATGTAGAAGTTTTTGAATCGCTCTAACTCAGAAATGGTGATTCTTAGGAAAAAAAATGCAAGCACATTTTTATAAATGCTTGACGTACAGTTTTTGACGAGCTAATTTTATGATAAAACTTACGGTTTGGCTGAAAAATGCAAAAAACCCATTTTTGCCTTGCCACTTTGACTTTAATTTTTTTGCCGATGGGTTATCGATGGGGTCTTTTTATATTCCATTCATAGCACAGTGGTGTTCCGCCAAAGTTCGCGCAAATAATAGTTCTCTATTATTTGAATATAATCTAATGCATCTAAGCACGAAATTAATTAATTTTTAATTATAGTATAATTGTTTTCAATTGGCGACTTTACCTGAAAAAACTCGGCAACGTGACACTATGGTACCATGTACCCAACTTTTTTTTTGTTTGTTTAAGTGTCCTCTACCCATGTAAGACCATGCGCCGCAACTTTCAAAAAAAAAAAACAAAATGGCGGCGCTACGCCAGCTCCCATAGAAAAATGTTTGAGCCCATTTGTCCAAAACTCTTGATAAGATACTTCCGTTTTTTTTAACTGTATTTTCTTGGAAATCGATCATTTCCGCCTGGAGAGTAACTTCATTACTTACAAAAACATTTACTTCCACAAACCACCCAGAGCTGTATGCTTTAAAAAATGACCATTATATGAATAGTACGAGAAAGAACAGTACCTATTTGGCTCTTTTCGGAATAGAGTGTCCTCTCTTTTATGTACCTATGGCTGCATACCTAATTCGTACTAACTCGTTAAACTTATGCAGCGACATTCTAAAATATGTAGCTACTAGCACTTCGCCCGCGACTTCGTCCGCGTGGTTATAGTAGGTACTCCACATATCCCCATATAAATATATATACATATAAATATATATACATATAATATATATACATATCCCCTTATAAAGGTTAGTTTTGGAAAATTAAGCACAACGATTCTCATTATTGGTTCAGCGCAACTGTTCACCCCCCCGTTCAGTCCGTCAGGGGTTGATTATGCAAAAATTGTTAGGTACATGATCTGTTTCAATAATCCCACTTTTAGTTTGTTCATAGAATTCCGACGTAAATTGAAGCAAGCTATAATTTCCTCCCCTAAAAACTAATTCACCCCCGCTTCACCCCTTATTATGTATGTAGGTACCTAGTTGATTTTCGAAAAATCCAAACATTTGTTATTCTTAATGTTTTATCGAAAACATTTAAATGCCGTGGTGTTTCAACTTCATCGGACCAAGCATTGATACGATTCTCCCCAGTTCGCTCAAGCCGCGACATTTTTCTTACTCCGAGCATGTTTATTACCGTCGTAACTTTTGAACAAAAGGTCCGATTTGAATGATTTAAAGTGTAATTTACACGGACATAATCAACCTTAATTATCAAACCATTTAAATGGATAAGGATTAATATCATGGTACTATAATCACCATTTTTTATTTCACCATGGGATTTGCTTGACTAATATTAACAAAAAGCGGTCATGGTGACTTATCCATAATAGTTAGACATATGGTATCGCGGACTTTTTTGTAGATATTGATGATTTCTATAAAACTGTAGTACATCACTTTGCTCTATTGTCAATAGATTCCGCAGCGTACGCGATATAAGGATTTTTTCTCACACCTTGGGTCACATTATCGAAGTTTTCATACGGATCCCTAACTTTTTTGAAAATATTCTATAGCCTATGACCATCGCCGATAATGTAGAATTCTACTGGTGAAAGAATTTTTCAAATCGGTCCAGTAGTTTCGGAGCCTATTCATTTCAAACAAACAAACAAACAAACAAATCTTTCCTCTTTATAATATTAGTGTAGATGAAATCTTTTTGAGTCTCTTAAGCCGTGTCATAAAATATATTTTTCTCGTACATGATATTCTCCTTCTTCATATCGCGATTTCGGAATGTCATTAACCCATAGTCTCGGCTTTTTTTTATTTCATTAGCCGTTCTTCTGCCTCGTAAAGTAGTGACACTAAGATCACGTCCTTAGAAATTTCATCCATCGCGTTTAGAGGTTGGCGGTCAAATAAGGGACAAAACTGTCGCGCCGCTGCAGTTCTAGTGCGGTATACCGAACTTCATCGATAAGTGATTCATGATGAACGTTTTGTATTGGTTCTGGCCGACGTCAACTCCGTTTTCACTGCTGATTATTTATTTTTTTAATTAGGGAAGTGTAGGCGTTCATTATCAAGATCGTTATTTTCGAAAAGATCAAGTTTTTGCGAAAAGATTTTTACTTCTGTCAGGAGCTCCCATACAAGCTTTCCTTTGCCTTGAAATGTTCAGATCATTGATATTTTTAAAAATATCCGATTAGAAAGCGATGGAATTAAGATTTTATTTATCGATTAAAAAACTTAAGGTGACCGTGAAAGCGCCAGGGTAGCCCACGAAATTCAAATTTTCTTACGTTTTTTGCAATTTGCAGGTCAGTATCAGGTTGTATGTTGGTCAAAATATGATTCGCGGCCGTAGCAAGTAGGTACCCATTTATAGAACTGTAATCATTAATATCATCAATACAACTCTCTCAGTTAGAATTGATGCCAAATGTAGTAGTATTTCATGAAATCATAACATTTGGCATCAATTCTAACTGAAGGAGTTGTATTGATGATTTTAATTATTATAATTCTATAAACATATAAGAAAGCATTTTATTTAATAAAAATACTTTTGTGTTGAAAAGTAATGATTTGTCTAAGTACCCATTTGTAATGTAACAGCGTCCTTAAGTAAGTAGGTAGGTCGGTAGGTTAGTAAGATATTATTTATTTTAGAGTGAAATTTCAACCAAAAAAATAATTCAGTTCGGCGAAAGAAACGGTAGTTTTCAACTTGAGCGCCAATAGAATTGAATTTTAACCATCGATTAAGTCTATGATTTAAGGTAAACTTAGAATTTTATGATTAGAACCCGCTTTATTTTTATTTACATTGGCCGCTTTATGACTATTTGTGGGTGGTACCCCACAAATAGTCATAAAGCGGCCAATTCACGCATCAAACCAGATGTCATGCTGGTTAAGAAATACAAGTAACGAGGTAAAATGACTAGGCACATAATAACCTACTATTCGGTTTCTATGAAAAACGACAATAATAGTGGTCTCGCTATCGATCCGGGTCTTTATCGAACGATTCTAAATCGGGACTGCTGCAGCTGGAAAAATACACAGAACACATGTCTAACTCCCATGCTTATGAATTGTCAATGTGTTAGGCGAGGTGAAATGTCGATCGATGGGCTGACTCGGTAAGTCGGTAGCCTACTTTGAAGAAATAGGTGCACAATTTGTAGCTCTTAACATTTTTTTTCTTCTAATTAATGGTAAATGAATACCTAGGTACTTCTTAGTTCTAACAGGATAATAAATTGGCACTACCTTGGAAATAAACCGTGAGAATAATTTCGTTTCCTTTAACCTTTCCTGCTAACCGTACTTTTCATCTATGCTGTTATGAAAATCCGAATCTGTGATATCCGACTAGCGACAATTAACAACCACCAAGCTAAATGGCGTTTTCGGTTTGCCATGCAATAGGTGGGTACAATAATATATAAAAAATAAGAGTAGCCTATGTATGAGACTGTTACATAAAAAAGGTAAGTATTTAAAATATGAGTGCGAGTTTATTTATTCCGTTCAAATACCAACAATTAACACTGGTATTTGTTTCAACTCATTTATTTTCTATTTCGAAGGGATACCAATATTCAAATAAATCTGCGAACGAATACTAACAACTTGAATTTGGAACAGTCAGCTCAGTCAAATCAAGCCAAATAAAATTTTTGTTTTCTAATATATTTTTTGTGATCGTAATATTCCAAGAGCCCGCGACGATCAGACCTTCGTTATTTTATAATAACTGAAAGTTTTTCTCAGAAAAACTGGGGACATACACAGAAAAATTTTCTGTGTATGTCCCCAATACTAATAATAATACCTAATACCAGATGATTATTTAATTTTTATCTTGTTTACTCGTTTATGAACTAAGTAATTTATTAATTTAATTTTCACATTTTATTCACTTGTATTTTTATGAATCTGTCGTAATTTAATAATTAGTGGTTTTACCACTGTTTTTGTGCTAGCGGTGTTACCCTATAATTAATTGTTGCACCCGCAATTGTATCCTATTATTTAAATAATAAGCTGCTAATGTACTAGTGTAAGCAATTGTTGGTAACTCGAATATAAATAAAAATAAATACAGGTAAGATTAATCCCGGACTATGAAGTTTGGATCATGGTAGTTTTGACTGGTAACAGGTAGCAAAGGTGTATAATAATGTAACTCGAATTCCTTAGAGTAGGTAGGTATAAAGCTCAGTTTTCATATATTTTATTTAGAATAATATAAGAAATCACTTCATTAATTGTTAGACACTTTAACACTTACTAAGGTTGAAACCGCCTGTCAGACACCCTAGCTTACCCGGTAGCTTGGACTCTGCTCCCGACACCGGCGGACTACTATTTTTTATATTTGTAAATGTTTTTTTTTTATTGTTTTTTCTAGAAATATTTAAAAATGTAAACGATAGGGATATAAACGAATAAACGAGAAAATAAATCATTTATTTAGGGCCAAAAAAAGACATGGTAAATACACCCACCAAACTGCGTAACAGTTTGTCGGCGGGAATAGCGCTCGTCTAGATACATCATTAATTTGGTCCAAATATTATATAACAATAATTTATTCCGATTAATAATTTACTTATGATGATATGTAGTATATAATTGAAAGGCAAAGAAAAAAAAAAAATTGTGACTTTTTAACTGCAACGCAACTTAATTGCTGACAACCCGCAAACTGCTTAGTAACAGTCAGGCTAAATTACTTAAACGCCATTCACTCGCTAAAAATAACAAGGCATTTTTTCTTATACGCCATGCCTCATTCCAATTTACGAAATCATAAATCATTTATTTCGCCAGAGATATGGTACAATGGGTGTTACAAGAAAATAGGTCAGCACATCTCACCTATATAGTAGGCATGCGAAAATTTACTGCTAGGTACAGTAAAATATAATAGAATAAAATAACATAGTTCACAAAATTTACAGAGATTAAGTCTTACAGTTAAAAAAATCATCTAAGGTATAAAAACAGTTTTCCATTAACCATAATTTAATTTTCTTTCGGAACATATTTAAGGGAAGTTCTCTCAACAGACGTGGAATATGATTGTAAATTTTAATGGACATCCTATAACTATTCCTTTTATGCAATGCGCTTCTACAAGAAGTATGAATTTTCAATTTAGTCGGGTCTCTTGACCTATATTTACAGTTTTCATTACTGTCTACAAATAAATGTGATTGGTTTCTAATGAACATTCCAATTTCCATTATGTACATAGAAATAAGAGTAAGTACTCCTAGTTTTTCGAAAAGCGGCCTGCATGTTTCAAAAGGCCCGACGTTACTTATTGCTCGGATACACTTTTTCTGTACAATGAAAGCTCTGCTAATGTGTGGCGAGTTGCCCCATAACAATAACCCGTACCTTAAGATGGAGCTTACGTGGCCGTGATAAGCAGTAAGAGCTGCTGTCTCACTAACTGTTTTCCTTAACTGTCTTAAAGCGTAAACAAATCTATTTAGTTTCTTGCATACCGTATTTATATGTAATTTCCAATTGCAGTGCTCGTCCAAGATAATACCAAGAAATCTAATGTTGTCATCTCTATTTATTTTTTTTTCTTCGAATGTAATGTTGAAATTATGTTTTTTAATTTGATTGTAGTTGCTAAAGTGTACATATTTTGTTTTGAACAAATTCACCTTAAGGTCATTTAGTGTTAACCAACCAACTATGTCATTTAGTGTCTCGTGTATTTCTCTTTCGTGGCTTTGAATATTATTGCTAGGTACAATCACTGAGACATCGTCGGCAAACAGCACGCATTTATGATTGGTGGCATTCGGTAAATCGTTGATGTACAGGAGGAATAGAGGAGGTCCTAAAATACTACCTTGTGGTACTCCTGATCGATTGCTCTTAAAGTGAGATCTGTAGGTTGTTGATGTTAAGTTTTTGTTTATGCGAGTCACTTCTACGCACTGTGTCCGACCGCAGAGATAGCTTCGGAGCCAATCTAGAGCCGGACCCCGAATGCCATAGCGCTCGCATTTATCTAATAGCTTATCGTAATTTACTAAATCGAATGCTTTACTCATGTCAAGGAAAACAACAGTAACTGGTTGTTTTTTATCAATATTTTCTGTAATAGACTTAACAAGAGAGAAAGCTGCAAGTGTTGTTGACTTGCCTTTTTGAAAACCGTTTTGCTCTTCTTTTATTATTTTATTTTTATTCAAGAACTCACGTAGTCTATGGTGCATGACTTTTTCATAAATTTTAGAAAGTATGGGTATAAGAGTGATGGGTCTGTAATTATTAATATCCAGTGTGCAGTCTTTCTTATGTAGAGGTTTGACAATAGACATTTTTAATCAAAATAACATGAACTAAGTTATTCATAAATTCCAAGAAGAGCACAACTACTAATACAGCAATGCAATGTTTTCCTGACAGCAAAACATAAAATTTACTTTACCTGAAATTTGTATATTTATGTAGTAAGTAAATAAACATGACTTATGCGACACTCGTATAAAAAGACCGAAAAGTGTGCCGCTTTAGTACTCGAAAAAAAAAAACCTGCCTTTTTACGGGTTACTGAAACGCCACAAATGTGCTTCGATTGCAATGCTACCTAAACAGATCGATGCAGAAAAATTCGCTGAATCCGAATATGTATACAACGTGTAACAGAATAAACGCAATACCTCTTAAGGGGTCATTGTACTCATCATTATGAACAATTTTTACTTTACCCCGAATGCGCAAAAAAAAAATCAGCTGTTCTGCTGTTCAGTACATTTTGTTGAGTTATACGCACTATAAAATGGGGGAATCGTATTTTATTTCGCGATTTCAGAGTTGTTCTCTTAGTAAAAGTTGTTCATAATGATGAGTACAATGACCCCTTGAGAGTGAGAGGTATTGCGTTTATACTGTCACACGTTGTACATAAATCGAAACTGATTTGTATACCTACAACGTGTTACTGATTATCTAGGTCCGTAAAATAATTAACACGGAATTTAAATACACGAATCCTAGGTACTAGTTACGTCGTAGAATGTTCTAATTTATCCAATTGATGATCAATCAAGTCAATTATATGCATTTTACTAATACATTTTGACAACGTACAACAACTTTTAACTGTAAAGTAAACACGCTAATTGGCAGATGTCGTGGCAAGTAAGTTACGGGTCAGTTAATCATGATTAGTGCTACTCGGAACGTCGTGAAATTCGCACATGAGGTTACGGGTGACTAACTGGCGGTTAGCCTACTCGACACTTTACTAGAGGATGGTGAAAGAGGCCCTAACTCAAATAAAAGTGATTTCAATAGTACCTACCTACATATTACATTTCTTTTTTGGCTTATGGTGAAAATAAAAAAAATATGAATATTCACAATATACTCCGACAAGCTCCGATTCTACATTATGTGTCAGACAAAGGCGGATTATCTTTAAGGCAAACTAGGCATGTGCCCAGGGGCGCGAGATAACAACGGGATGCGCGCGGAAGCTTTAAAACGAAAAAAAAGTGACTACTTACCTCCTTACATAAATTAAAAAAAGAAGTTCAAAAACTAAAACCCGACTATAGAAAATTCGTTCTAAAAAGTATGAAAAGAAAACATTCTAGTCTGAAATTTATCTACAAACAATTCAATATAGAGGTAGACACTTATCTTCCATTAAATAAACAACTGATTAGGTACACGTGTGATAATTTTATAAATACATACGCTCCAGCCCTGACATGTGAAAATTCCCAAATAAAAAATAAATCTTATGTAATTGGTAAATAAACATTAAATTCGCGATTAATTCGGCGCACACCGGTGTGTTGCCGGTGCTTGAGCGGTATTTATTCTTATTGATGTTCAGATGATAGCCGTGGTCGTTATGCCACCTACATATTCTCGTAAAACAGTAAGTTTATAGTAATGAAACATCAAGCTTTAGCAATATAGTTTAGGGCAGTGATCCTCATCCATTCAAATGGATAAGGATATCATGATACCAAAATCACCATTTTTTCATTTTACCAGGTATTTGCTTGAATAATTTGAACAAAAAGCGGTCATGGTGACTTAACCATAATAGTTAGACATATGGTAACGCGAACTTTTTTGTAGATATTGATAACCTCTATAAAACTATAGTACATCACTCTATTGGCAATAGATTCCGCAGCGTACGCGATATAAGGATTTTTTCACAGATCCCTAATTTTATTGAAAATTTTCTACAGCCTATGTCCATCACGGATAATGTAGGATTCTACTGGTGAAATATTTTTCAAATCGGTCCAGTAGTTTTAGAGCCTATTTATTTCAAACAAACAAATCTTTCCTCTTTATAATATTAGTGTAGATAAAATAATCCCCGCAAATGGATCCGGTTGATTTTTTAGAACCGGTTGATTTTTTTAAATCAACAGGATTTCAATTCCTGGCCAGGAAAACCAATTTATCAAAAATCCAATGATTCAGTTTGAGTTTTCATCGAAATCGGGCTCGAGACTCATTTCAGTGTTTTTCGATATTCCTCATAGTTTCGGATTTGGCCATTCGCGCGCACTTTAAAAAAGCCACGCAAAATGGACCCCTAGTTTTCGGGGTCAAAATCGTTGCAAATCAGTTCTGCTATAATCCATTTCAAGTAACCCTATTAATTACCAATCACCTGTATGTACGAGTACAGTCTTTGATTATATCAGAGGGCCTAGGCACGAATGTTTGTTGTTGCACGTACTAAGTAGTTGTAATAAAATTTTATAACACATTTGCTCGTAGGGTCTCTTATTTCACCAATTTCAATATCGTATTGTATCTTATTACGTACTCGTGCGTTATTGTAATGTAAAACGCACGGTTTATCAAGATGTTCCGTCTAAAACGAACGGTACTTTTTAAAATCTTAGCAAAGAGTTTTTATGTCAGAAAAGTGGTCAACATTTTATGAATAAAATTAACTTTGGCAGATAAAATATAATAAATAAACATTATTATGACATACCTACGTGCGCTTTGATAATTACAGCCTCTGCTTTCTTGTAGCTACATCTACATCAAGGGGTCTAAACTCTCTAAGTTCGTCAACGAATATACGGGCCCGTTCGGAGGTAGTCCGAAACTAACGAGTAAACCCTACTCCCGATTGATTTCGGATGCATGAGTTTCGAACGGAATCATAAACAAAATTCGTGAACGAATTATGTTTGTGGTCGATGCATGAGGATAGAGTTGCTTTCTTTTACCGGTCGATTACCGGTTTACATATTTTTAGTCCTTGGGCCAGTGACAGATTATCATGACTAAGTTCCTCTCAAGCGATAATTAGAGGAATGCATCAGAGAGTTGTATCATAAAGCTTCGTGAACATCAGCTGCGGTTCCGTGGAGCAGCGGTAGCCTCCCACGTACGAAGAAAAATTACAAACTTGTTCAATTGTAGCTAAGTTAGCTAACCCAATATCTCGAAGAAAAAAAAAATCAGCCGACTGTATCATGGTGGATTATACGTCAGCTGATTGCTCGAACATGAAAAAAAAAATATACGTTCAATTATTTCCTCTCAACTAAAAATTTACCTGATATGCAACTATGGGTAATGATAAAGGTATGTCAGCTGGCTGTATCTCGGTGGAAAAACCGTCAGCTGATGCTTTGCAAGTTGTAACGCAGGAGTTAAGCGGGAGCATCTATCACCGATTGAAATGCATAAGCTGACGAGGTTTTCTTCGACATAGGGGTACTGTTAGATTAACAATCAGCTGACAAATTTTCATCTGGGAGGAAATTACGTATCTGAAATTATTCTTGTTATTTCTAAATATTGAAGCAACAGTACGCTAGCATAGCAATAGAGTGTAAAACGGTACGCTTGTAGGGGATAAGATATAGCCATGTTCTGGCATGACCTTTTTAACCCACTTCCAAAAAAGGAGAAAGTTATCAATTCGACTTTTTTTTGTATGTTTGTTCAGCGATATTTTCGCTAATTGATGATTCTTTTTTGTTTGGAAGAGTATCTTACCGCACTGGCCCTGTTTCAATTTGGTGAAGATCTGATGAAGAACTTCGGAGAAAGGTAACGGAATTCTTCAATAAATGAAAGCAAACCTGGCGGCCGAGATTGCTGAAATCGCATTGTCTGTTTATTGTTGACACCAGTTCATAACATAACATCACGCCGGGACACTGAAGGGGTACACGCAGATGTGTACAAGACAACCACGGTTTTGGGGTTTTCTATTCGGGCATAACTCTCATTGTTTATGAACCGATTTGATTATTCTTTTTGCGTTGGATTTAGTCAAAGCTAACCACTAAAAAGTGAAAAAGTATAAAATAACTATAATATCGGAAGTCGGTGTCAAAAAACGAAAAAACAACCAAAAAAAAAACACCAACTTCCGAAATTATAGTTATTTCATACTTTGTGTGTTTTTGTTTATTGCATTTGTAAAAGATTTTTCAACACATTTGCTCAAAAAATGCATTTACGAAGCCTGTTTACATTGTTCGAAAGTTAAAAATTACGCACCACACTATGGAATGTGTGGTAAAATAGGAACTCTCACCTAAGTACTTATTTTACCGCATTTTTATCGACTGATATATTAGAGATTTATCAATGTTACTCAACAGACTGTAGAAAGCTTTAGGATCTAATTTAAGTGGAACACTTCCGGCATTTCACGCATTCACAGGGTGTGATTTTAATTCGGCGTTTTTTAGAAAAGGAAAGCAGCGACCTTTTTCATTAATGACTAAACCAAAAGACTTCACCGAGTGGTTCATCCAAATGTCATTAACATCGGAGTCTAGAGATTTTTTATGAAGATGCAACAATTTGCTTGTCAAATGTTCCGTACATTTTGACAAGCAAATTGTTGCACTTTGTCGACTAAAAAACATCAATGAGTAGGATTGTTTGAAAAAACAAATTTTCGAACACTGATACGTTAAATTTGGCCAAAAAGGTTATTGATAGCTGTTCTCTACCACCATGCAGATCAGAGCCTTATCTGCAATTTTTAAGAGAATGTTACGAGTACATAGTTCAAATTTGGTCACATGCACACCTGAAAGTTTGACCACCGATGGATGCCACCGGTGGTCAAACCACCGATGGTACCACTGATGGATGACCATGACTGACATGACTATGGCTGAGTAGAAATCGACCACAAATTTGAGTTCGTCTGGTTTTCTGGAATTCATTACCGAAATAAAATTCACCCCAAAAAACCGGCCAAGTGCGAGTCGGACTCGCGCACGGAGGGTTCCGTACCATTATCTATAAAAAAACGGCAAAAAATCACGTTTGTTGTACCTATGGGAGTCCCACTTTAATATTTATTTTATTCTGTTTTTAGTATTTCTTGTTATAACGGCAACAGAAATACATCATCTGTGAAAATTATATTTGAGTTGATTGAATGAAAGGTAAATTGCGGTTTACGATTTATGACGTATTCAAAAAAAAACTACTTACTAGATCTCGTTCAAACCAATTTTCGGTGGAAGTTTACATGGTAAATTACATTTTACCACTTTGGAAGTGTCTCTCGCCCAAACTATTCAGTTTAGAAAAAAATTATATCAGAAACCTCAATATCATATTTGAAGACCTATCCAATATACCCCACACGTATGGGTTTGATGAAAGTAAGTATGGGGAACCCCCAAAATTTATTGTTTTTTTTCTATTTTGTGTGAAAATCTTAATGCGGTTCACAGAATACATCTACTTACCAAGTTTCAACAGTATATTCTTATAGTTTTGGAAAAAAGTGGCTGTGACATACGGACGGACAGACAGACATGACGAATCTATAAGGGTTCCGTTTTTTGCCATTTAGCTACGGAACCCTAAAAAGGTATCACTTTATCGTTTTGATTAGGTATATTATTATTTTGTATTTTTGTGCAGATGATTATGATGATGAAAACATGACAGCGGATAGCAGCTCTGACAGCGACTCTTACAGTGTATCAGAGAGATGAGAGTGATGCAAGTCAAATTAAATTACATTTTTATTTTTATTCACTTCCTTATAATAGGTAAATGAATTTTATCGGGTTGCTACGTTATAATAAACTAAAAATTGATTAATTTAATTACTTATCTAAATATTTCTACAATTATTTTTTCATCGGAACATTCGTATCTGAGCGTAATGCCGAATTTTTAAGATGCGTCATTTCCTCCCAGATGAAAATTTGTCAGCTGATTGTTAATATACTGCTGTAATTAATCAAAATCATCAGCTAGCAGTACATCGAGGAAAACCTCGTCAGCTGATGCATTTAAATCGGTGATAGATGCTGCCGCCTTATTCCTGCGTTATAACTTTCAAAGCATCACCCAAGTAGCAAAAAATTGCTTTATAAATGTCATTAAAGCCAAAAAAAGATATTTTATAAAGGCCATATTAATGCTAATAAGATTGCATATGGGCACAAATTATAAGGAATAAAACCTTGTAGTGGTTTTACAGTTACCATATAATAAGCTAATCCCCCTTAAACTCGCCATGTAAAGGCATATTGTATGGCTGATTAACTATAAATAAGAAATACATTTGCTTTTATGTAACAAATTACTCTTATAACCGCTAACAAAATACGGCTATAAGGGCAATTTCTCTTATTGTAGCAAACGCAATACGAATAGTATGAAAAGTTCATGATTGTATTGTCGCGTCATTTGCCTCAATAAGTGATTTATAAAAGATATTAATTGCCTCCATTACAGCTAGACATTGACACCGCTCTTTTTTCGTATTTTGTACTGAAAGTTTATGTGGAAAAGCAGATTTGTGAGAATTGTGGGTAAGTTTTATGGCAAATTCTTAATGCGCCTCGTCAATTTTATCTTTTTTTATTTTTAAAAACTATTTTACTTTTGTGAGTTCCTGTTAATTGCTACTATAAGAAGGATTAGCAAATCAAATGTTTTTATAAATCATTTAAGTCATGTACCATTATTGTAGCAGGCTATTAGTACAAATATATTCAACCATATTGAGAGAATTTAGGGTTCAGTCTCCATTATTCTTCATAATAAAATTTTGTGAATACCTACTACCTTGCACTCTTTTTTATTCTACAGGACCCAGACAGTACCTAATATGGATGTGGACCGTTTCTTGAGAAAGGACGATTTCCACAAATTGTTTACTGAAGTGATATGGCCTTGCCAAATCAAACCTTTTATAATAAGAGAAGAATGCTTTGGATGTCACAATCAGACTAATTCGAATCTTCCATCCCACTTCATTATCACAAAAGAGAAAATAAAATATTTCGAATACATAAACACGTACTTTTTTTTCATGGATAGGTAAAATTAAAAAAAAAAACCATTACAGTTCAACATTTTCATTCGATTTTTAAACAACTGCATCATAAAATAACTTTTTAATTTTTATAGCACACTTTTACTTTTTAATTTATTGGCGCGGACTCATTGACTTAAGGTGAATGCTTCAGTGTATTTATATATACCCTCTCCGTTACACCCTGTACCTGCGAAGTAATTTAGTTTTTCACTTTTTAGGTAATGATATCATCGATAAATACCTTTGATTAGAACTCTAGCTGGAGAGTCGCAAATAAATGCTCTTATTTTGACTTCTATCATCTTTTCTGTTCCTGTTTTATCAACGATTTTCAAACCGTTCACAATTTTAAAAAGATTATTTAAAACACAATGCGTAATATTATACTCCACAGCCCAAGTAGCTATATCATCTCTGAACCCGTCCTTTTCTATGTCTCTCTTTGTGTCACTGTCACGATCATCAGATGATTCATTATCACTTTGAGTAAGATAACCTTTTAAGAAATCTTTATCGAAAGTGTCATTGTCAAAATTTTGTGAAAATATTTCTACAGAACCCATAAAATTTTCTTTCATCTCTACCCTGGACGGAGTCGCTGCTGAGGATAACGAATTTGATGACTTCATAGCTTCGTACCTTTTCTTTACCTTTCTTCTATAAGAACCACTTCGCTTTAGTTTTTTCCAGTCATTTAAATCCATTTTCACAATACTGAGTCACTATTGTATTACCGATTCTAAAATGTCATGGCTGACGATAAACTTATGTAAAGGCAAAGTCAAGCATACGTATAAGAATAAAGTTCTTGTACCTGTTATATAGAAGTGCAGTCAACGCTTTATTTATTTGTAGAAGCTATGTAACTTGCCTTTTTGCAATAGCTTTTAAGCTGCATTCAAATAAACATTATAAGGGAATAGGTTTTATAATAGCCCTATTAAATTTACAAATAGTATGAGGCCAATGCGACTACAAGGCTAAATTATTATATGTCTGAAAAGCCATATTATATGCTTCTTTATGTCCAATGCTTTATACGGGACATTTAAATTGGTTATATAAACGTATGTAAGATAAGGTGATAAGACCGATATACCATATTAGCAAAAAACACTTAAAACATGCTTTTATAAAAAGAGTTGTAAAACTGATGCTGTTATAAAACATGTACAAGAGTTATTATCTTATAAATCATTCGTTATATAGCGCTTTTGCTAGTTGGGCAGCTGATGGTTTTTCCACCGAGATACAGCTGGCTGACATATAGGTATCTTTACCCATAGTTTCAAATATAAGCTATCATCAGGTAAATTTTAAGTTGAGAGGAAATCATTGAAAGTTTAATTTTTTTTTTTCATGTTCGAGCGATCAGCTGACGTATAATCCACGATGATACAGTCAGCCGATTGTTTTTTTTCTTCGAGATATTGGGTTAGCTACAATTGAACAAGTTATTAGTTTAAGAGGAAATAACTGAATATATTTTATTATTCTTCGTGCGTGGGAGGGAAGCTACCGCTGCTCATCTTCTCCACGGAACCGCAGCTGACGTTCACGAGGCTTCATCATACTATTCCCTTATACGTCTCACTAATTATCGTTCGAGAAGGAGTTCGAGAGTCAGGTAAAAATTTGGTCAATTATTTATTGACCAAATTTTTACCTGACTCCCGAACCTAAGCTTAATAAACAAAAAATAATATTGTTATCGTTAGAAAATTACCAAATTTTTAACAATATAGGTACTTTTTATTATGTCTTTATTTATAGAATTGAACTATTTTTGCCATTTTTCTACGGGTTTTGGTTTTATCCAGGTAATATCTTTGTCTTTTTATAGACGGCAATATTCATTTTCAATATTAAAATGTCAAATTGTCAATGTCATTGTTAGTAAAAAACAAAACAAAACTTGAATTCGCATCAGTTCGCTTCTTAAATAATTTAAATAAAAATAAACACCTACCGCTCATGCAGCAACGCACGCGCAAATTGAGGCCCTCCTCAATTTTACGAGCGAAAACAACGAGTTGGCTCACGGACTATTGAGGGGTGCCGACGGGAGAATCCGTTCAAAACGGCGGCGCGGCTGTGGGAAAGCCTGTGCTACTCCCTAAATTCGATGGGAAGTTGGACACTCCGTGGAGCAGTGGCAAAGGGTGAGTTTAACTTTACTCGTATTAATATGATTGTATAGTCTTGTCATCAATAAAGTGCATAATACAATGATAATCAGACATCCTACAAGACATCCTAAAAATATGTTAGGTACTTATCCTTTGGAGGACCTAAGAGTATACTGACTTTCTATG
Organism: Melanchra persicariae; assembly: GCA_947386135.1. Classification (NCBI taxonomy): domain Eukaryota; kingdom Metazoa; phylum Arthropoda; class Insecta; order Lepidoptera; family Noctuidae; genus Melanchra; species Melanchra persicariae. Next base: position 13,871,797 of record OX376643.1, on the reverse strand, counting down.
CAATAATTAAAATTAACTTAGGTTTAGGCTGATAGAAAACATTTGGCCAAAAAAGCCACGCAGAACACGGCCAGCATGTGCTAGGGGTGGACGCCCATCAGTAGCACCAACCCTCTCTGAAAGGGAATTTCCATCGGTAATAATTAAATTTATAATTTACTAGCAGCACGCCACAGTTTCACCCGCGTAGTTCTCGTTCCCGTGGGAATACGTGGCACAGTAGTTTTTGAGTTTTTCATTACAAACATTCACACACAAAAATACAAATCTTTCCTGTTTACTATAATACCATTAGTATAGATGAAAGTAGGTTTGTTGTTTGCAACAAACAATAGCTATAATCCGGTTAATTTTATAAATGTGAATGTTTGTATGTTTGTGTCAGGCAAAAACTACTGAAGGGATTTGGATGAAAAGAGATTGCTCAGTTTTCTTCTGGCCGTGGTTGCGCATCAAAACATTTTGTATGATAGCATAAATTGGATATAAAAGAGGAGTGATGTCGTACTTTCAAAGGAAATAAAAATTATCCATTTATTTTGTGGGGTTTTTGTAGTTTTTTGATTTTCTGTTCAGTTTTGAGGTTAGTTTTAACAAACTTTTCACCAAAAAAACAGTTCTTTACAACAATGTGATTTGAATTTACATAAGACTACAGAACACTGTTTCAAGAAACCAATAAATGATCCCAAATAAATAATATTTCATAGGTAGGGCATGCTAAATGTAGGTTTGTACATAAAATAAAGGAAGTAGACGACCTATTCGTCTCAAAACGGAGCCGGCGGATTAACAGACCTAAATTGTGGCCAACTTAAATACCGCAAAATAGTCAAATAACGTGAGCACAGCATCCTACTATTCGATTTTCACAGTACAAACACAAAGTCTTCAAAAGAGCTTCTAAAGACTCGTCTGGACACGGTCTCAACGCAATGACACAGATTAAATAATAGTTCGCAATGATAAGTTACTTATTAGCACAACAAACTCAACTACTATCAAATAAAACCAAATGTTCGCTGCCGAGTGCCGCATCTCAAGATGCTTTGTTGGATAGACATATTAACAGTAGGGATGAGCAAAAAATATCGATGTATCTAAATGTCGTTATTTTTTTCATCCAATTATCGATAATTTTCGTCTATATTTTTAAACGCGATATATCGATATTCGATATTCATTTTAGAGTATCGAATCGTATCAATTTCAATATATTTTTAACTAAACTCTGGTTTTGAGTTTAATGTTACAAGATACTCCTTGCATGTAGGCTCCCCGCGCATCGTCACTTTAAAAAAATCCCGCCAGAATCTATTTGAAATGCATTATAATAACAGTAAGACTATTGGCTGCGTGCACAAAAATACTATCTAATACTATTATGCCATCCAGTGTGAGACGTATATGACCCTGAAGTTAACAGGTAATTAACAATTGTCGGATTTTTTTCAACAAATCAATTATATATAAAAGAAAGAAAACTAAAAATACGCACATGTAGAAATTAAAAAATAAGTTTTTATTTTTTTTTTCTATCTGTGAATAATCATGCCAAAACTGACGATATATTGGTATATCGATATTTTTCACTCGATAATAATTTACCGATAGTGTTCAAAAATGTTAAACGATACAATAAATATCGATATATTTTTTTCACTTCCCCATCCCTAGTTTGTAAGACACAAATTGACAGTAGGTGACACTTCACCTTTCACATTGGCCGGGATAATGTTATCAACAGCTAATCTAAATCACCCCCGGGATCGTAACTAATTTGTCAACTCAAGAAAGATTCAACTAGTAAAGTAGGTAATACTATTTAAAGATGTTAATTAAAAAATTACTATTTTCATTGTTCACATAAATAATAGAAATATTAATAAGGAGGAAAAATGTTACAGTTCAAATTATTTTTGAAATCGTAGTCTGTCCGTTAAAATCGATTATGGGGTGGTTTTTAAAATTGGCCACATTGCTATGACAAATATACGCCATTTAAAAAAAGTATGCAATAAAATCTAATAAATGATTAATTAAATACAAATATTAAACCCCACATACGATTTCTACCAAGTGAACTAAGAGAGGTTAAAAAAATATTTTATAATTTATGCGTATATTTTTAAGGTCATACTCTTCTACTTTAAAGCGATACTGTTGGTGGTCAATGTCCTTTGTCACACATGTAGTTCATATCCTGGAATGAGACATAGGCTACTTTTTATCCCGGTAAGTGGCACGGATTAATGAAGACTGAGGAGGAAGTGGAAATTCAGAGCCGCTGCTGCCTTAGTAGGTACTATAGATTCACAAGTACCAGGAGACCTGAAACATGTCATAGTATTTTTGGGCTGGTTAGGGTAGGTGTAGGGTAAGTGGAGCATAGCCAGTTGACAGGAGCGAAGCCGCGGGAGGCAGCTTGTGTATTTATAATTATGTTGCATGAAGTCTTAGCCGTGACTTTTTAAAATTAAATATAATTATAAATAACAGAAACTTAATAATATATTGTTGTATCCGTCAATGATATTCAGATTTTGTTGTACAGGACACCTGTAAGACAAGACCCAGCCACCATCACACCCACCCAAACATCTGCTGCTACACCTGCCAACCCACAGTCCTAGGAGCAACCCTCAATGTCCACTGAGGTACTTGAGTGCGAGTTGCCAAGGCAAAATCAGCAAAGTAAGTATTACTGATCACTAGAAAAGAGAATGTTTCAGAAAATTACTTAAATATTACTAAAATTTATATAATTTGTTTACAGCATTAAATTCTCGACGTCCACGAGTTTGGCGACGTCTCGTTGCCGACTCAGCAAGAAACCGAATTATTGTGGTCGTCTTTTCCTTGTCTTAACAGTAGTGACGTCACTAGACGCAGAATATTGCAGTGGCCTTTTTTATTAATCAGAAGATTTTCATAAATTCTGTATTTGCATCTCTCTATTAGGAAATCGGTTTCGAAAAATTTGAATTCAATGTAATGTTTCCGAATTATTGCAAAACTTAATTAAGAGAACCTACTTGAAAGTTTTATTCGAGGTTAATTTGAATCCATCGCCATCAATTCAATGGACTTTACCGATGTCTATTTTTAAGTTGATTTAAAAGCGCCCGTTCCTTTGTAGAAAATAGGTTAAAAATTAAAGGTTCCAATGGACTGTCACACACATACATTTGCTGTTCCCAAATTATTTTTATCGAATTCTGAATCCAAAAGTCCTAGATAATAATAATCTCACGAGATTGAGGTGGAAGAACAAATAATACAAGTTGCAAGAGAAATGAGGTGCTCGATGAAAATGAAAGGTTGCCATTGTGGAGCTTTGTAACTTAATACAGGAACACATTGCTAGAAAATGATTGCAACATAATGTTGCAACGTTAATTTTCCGAGCTCCTCATTATTTTTGTTGCTTCGGATTCGGAGTCTGCTCTTCCAACTCAATATTTCACTGAATGAAAACTCGAAAATCTGTGTTTTGTTGATTGTTTTTAATTTTAGTTACACCATATCGTCGTAGGTATAATGATGAGTACAATGACCCCTTAAGAGGTATTGCGTTTATTCTGTTACAAGTTGTATAAAAATCTTCTAATTGATGTGTGGTATGACTATACTTTTCCCATTCTTCTATTTTTAGGACGTTTTGCTAATAGGACGATTTGCGAATAGGACGTTTTGCTACTAGGACGTTTTGCTACTAGGACGTTTTGATACGGAGGCGATTAGATTTTTATGAATTTTAATGTAGGTTAGGTTGAGTATAACGAAGACATACAACATTTTAATATCCATATTTTCTTTCAAAACCAACAACAATAATAAAACATGTTCTATTGAGTGGAAAATTTAGTCACACCTATTGAAAAACAGAAGTTTTTAGTCAATCAGTGTTTAGGTAAGTACTTATACCAGAACAATATGGGGGTACAGAATAACAGTCTAAACTCGGACTTCGACACTTATACAAAACGCTAATAAGAAAATGCCTAGAATGGAATTGTTTGTTTTGCAAGTAACTCTTTGGTTACTTCTTCATGCGGCGAGCGAGGGGTACTACGCTCCGAAGTTCCCGTCAACATTCAACTCTACTCAGTAACAACAAACAACACTTCTCCATTTTCATAGCTGATTCATCACTCATCAGGTAGGTAGGTATAACAATATTTTCTAGAGAGATGGTGAGTTGGTGTTTCAAACATGCAATAGGTATTTTCATTTTGAAGAATTCCATGTAGGTATATTGACCATACATACTCGTAAATAAAAAATAAATAAAATGTTCTAAAATGATTGCCAAAACTGCGGTTATACACTGACAGACAGTTTCTCAACGTCCGTTTTCGCGCGAAAATTTAAACAATTTTCGCGCGAAAACGGACGTTGAGAGACTCCAGTCTGTCACTGGTCATGAACTGCCATAACCATAACTTAAAGACTCTTTTCCTTGTCATAACAGTAGTGACGTCACTAGACGCAGAATATTGCAGTGGCCTTTCTTTTTAATCAGAAGATTCTCATAAATTCTGTATTTGCATCTCCCTATTAGGTACCTAGTACTTACGTTTACGTTTCGAAAAATTTGAATTCAATGTAATGTTTTCGGATTATTGCAAAACTTAATTAAGAGAACCTACTTGAAAGTTTTATTCGAGGTTAATTTGAATCCATCGCCATCAATTCAATGGACTTTACTCGATGTCTATTTTTAAGTTGATTTACAAGCGCCCGTTCCTTTGTAGAAAATAGGTTAAAAATTATAAGTTCCAATGGACTTACTTAGTCACACACATACATTTGCTGTTCCCAAATTATTTTTATCTAATTCTGAATCCAAAAGACCTAGATAATATCTAATAATCTCACGAGATTAGATAGATACTTAGGGCTGATTTTAGAATTGAGAAAGATTGAGTTAAGTTTAATGTCAAAGTTTAACAGGTTTTTCAGGTTAAAGTACTTAGTACCTACCTACAGGTTGACAAATGGAAAACTTCTAATTCAGAAATCGGGGGAAGGTAGGTTAAAATACATTAAAACTTTTATTTCTTAGTTTAATAATTTAACCAAAAAAAAATGGCCGAGGTAATAATCACTAGTCTCCCAAGAAGTTGCATGTAAGAGTGACCGTCTACTCTAAGCCATTTACCTTACTCTATCATTACGGTGAAACCTCTCATTGTTAACACATGCAGATGTGAGGCTACTCTGCCATCTGGCCTCAACAAAGTATAACAGTATAGGTAAACCTCTCATTGTAAACATATGTAGTTGTGTGGCTACTCTGCCATCTGGCCTCAACAAAGTATAGCAGTTGTACGTATTAAAAATAGCTCAATGTTATTTTTTGTATAAATGTGGTTAAAACAGGTACCTATTTAAAGTGATATCATATTTTGTTGCGTGCTAATGATATACCTAGGTAATCAAAACGTCAAAGAGAAAATAAAATAAAATTTAAAATTATACCTTGGAAAGAAGAACCAAGGGAATGATCAGTTTCTGTAAAGAACAATGTAGCGACAACAATGTACATCCTGTAGTAATAAAATAAAAGTAAACCTACCTATAGTAATTTTTAAAGGGTGTGTGTAGGGTTGCCAACATTTTTTTTAATAGACATTTCTTCGACGAAATATAATATTTTTCAAACTAAGCTATAAAAAAATATCGACTCGCATTTGGCCAGTTTTTTTCATTTTTGCTGCCTTTTTTGGCCTGCAGTTTTTTTCAGTAAAATAGCGAATTTTCCTTTTTTAAAGATTTCATTTACTTAACATTTTATTTCAGAGTAAAGGTCGTATTCAGTCAATATATAATTTTTCTTTTAAAATTAAAATATCTTTTATTGTCTCACTCACTGATTAAACGAAACCTGTTTTAAATTAAATTTTTGGATGTTGCAAAACCAATTGCTGTCACCAAAATTAAACCATTTACTAAGATATGTACCTAGTCTAAACATTTATAAATAAATACCGAAAATTCTTTTGAATTTCATAACTTGCTGTGGGAGATTTCGTTTCTGAAGATCAGAACATTTTTTTGGTTTCATAACCATAAAAAAGTATCTTTACACGATGTTTTAGCACCGATGTTAAAGTTGACAATATGTTGTTAATATTATACACATTTAAGACTGTGAAAGCATTGCCTTTTGAAAAGAAGTTGAATATAAAGGCACTTAAAATAATCACATACCCTACCTTCGTACTTTGCAAAAACATCAAATTAAATAAATGATACAGACTACACCATTTATTATATTTTGTCTTTGTTGCACACCCAATAATTACTTCCATACATGCCTCGTAGTCACCACATGCTACCAAATCAAACAGCGAGTCGACCCTGCCTGCAGTGCGATTCTGCAAACATGTCGAAGTGAACACTTGGGTGGGGCGCACGACGGGTGAGTTGTCAAACCATACAAATAAGATAGAATGACAGCTCAGTTGTCGTTCACTCCGCCTAGGTGAACACCGTGAGATGTCGACAGAATCGACCGGCAGGACATCGGCTGGCTGGTCACAATCGTACGTACACCATTACCTCCTTCCCACATCTGTTTCAATCTTTCTTTCTTGTAAACATACCTACCTAATGTATTCGTGTGAATAAGTTAGTAGGTATGTATTTTGGGTAGTAACCCAAAATACTAACTTATTCACACGAATACATTTTTATAGGTACCTACTCTTCACTTTGTTTTAGAAATATTTTGTCAAAAGCAACGCTGAAAATATTTGAACACATCATGTCCATGCCCATGTTGATGTTGATAGGTAAAGCACGCTCAGCAGTTATCTCGTTTCTCGCAAATCGGTATTCTGAGTTAGGTAAGTAGGTACTTACCTAAATTACGTTACCTAAATAAATATCAGAAGTACCCATAGCAGTTCTTTTTCCAAAACTTTAATTGAATAGGTTTTATTAGGGTATTTAACAGCCCACTTACCTCCAACCTCCGGGCAGAGAGTCATTATTGCCCTCCTTCAGCTGAGTGGTACTTGCGCTTTGAAGATTAGGAACGTTGACTCTGGAAAAATATACAAAATAGAATGAGCAAATCTGTCAACCCAACAGCATCAAGAAAGATCGTAAGAGAGATGTCTTTATATAACTCTTTTGTTTAAGTCACGATGATCCCAAAATAGGTAGGCAAGTACTTCATCCTAGACAAATCGGAAAGCTGGAAATATGTAGAAGGTTCCTCTTCTATTTGCCTCGTATTCTTAACCATTGTTTCAGTGTGAACAATGGGCTGTAATCCAAAACCTCGTAAACAAAGTGCTTCTCTGAAAAGTTACAGGGGAAAGATCATTCGAGATACTCCCTTCCAGCCGATTCCACGCTCGATGTAACTATGTGCTTGTTGTTTACTTACATTTTCTTATTAGCAACAGAGGGCTCGACGATCAGAGGCAGGCCACAATAAGAATAACCTGAAATAACAGAGCTTTAAATTTTCACAATAATTTTAAAATATGAATGGTTACACTCATCATATTCAATAAATTTTACAAACTCATCGTGTATATAATCAAAGCTCATGCCCTTAGATTTAATATTATCTATTTAAGATTTAAAAACAAAGTAACTGATGAAATCTGGGTGGACTATGTAGGTACCTACATAATGAATTGTGTAAAGTCTTGCCCTCCCCCCCCCTACCGGTGAATGTTATATTTAAATGATGATATAAATAAATTAGATTCCTGTTCAGCTCAAAAATATGAAATTCATCACTGCTCTTTAAGTAGGTACGCGCATAGGTAATCTTGAGTTTCAACTTGCAACGGCTAGGTTCATAATATTACCCAAAAGCAGTGCACTGTTGCCGACTTAATGCGTTACAAACTTACAATACAACTTGGCAAAATAGAGAAATGATTATGAAGTGTACCTACCTTCGAAACGACTATTTTATCAAAGATAAATCAGATTTGACAGGTTATTGACCTCAAAAGCAGCGCGTAGTTAATTTATTATAATAAGTACCTACGTTTCCTCCGCTAAATAAGAATAATAGTTAACGACCTGTGTCGTTGTCGCTCTATAGGTAACCACTAAGACTCTCTGACATATATATACCTACACGATGTTTAGAGTATATTTTAGTAACTCACCATGCAGTTTGTCAATGGCCCGATCCGCGGCTGATTGATCAGGAAAATCGACAAAAGCGTAACCACCTCTCTTTACAGAGATATCAGCAACAGTCAGATTCTGTTCAGCGAATAGCTGTCTCACTGCTGCTTCGTCGGCTTCTATGGGCAAGTTGCCGATGTACAATTTGTTCATGGCAGAAACAGACTTCATTGGCTCACTCATTTTAGTGATAGTGATAGGTATTTCAGGGAATATATTTACGAATCCGATAACAAAGTCGCAAAATTACGACATTCACATCCAACACCAAGCGGCCAGTCGGTTTTCTTTTGTCTTCAATTGTATTGAATAAATCAGACTGACGTCGATCTAAAAATGGAACTACAATAATTTATAGCTTTATAACGCGACGGCCATGCCTATTTAGGTACTTATACCAGAAAAGAGATTAGTTCAAAAAGTATTAAACTTCAATAAATATAAAATAATAAAGACAATGAGAATGGAGATGTTTCCTTATATTATTATGAATTAATTGTTAAAAAATTAAGTAAAATAAAGTTTGTTGTTTCAGAACTGTGTGGTGGCATATTGTGATTGAACTAAAACAAGTAAGGTCAATATGGGTACCTAAGTGTGACATACTTTGCACAAAGTTTACTTTGGACATAAAAATCAAAATGTCGTAATTTTGCGACTTTGTTATCGGATTCGTAAATATATTCCCTGAAATTTCCAACTATCTCTTAAAGCAAAATGTAATAAAGTCCATAAAGGCGTGAGAACAACGTGTTTTGTATAAAAGTACTACGTCAGACACACTTCCCCAGCAAAACGAGGCAAGTGTGACTACTTAATAAACGCTCGATAGACAGCTGTTTTTAAATAAAAACTGCAAATTCCATGCTTTTTATGCACGTCATCCTTAATCTCTTACCTATATTACTTACATCGCTCATTATGATTATTTAAAATAAAAAGTTATGCGGTAAGTGTATCATCCCAGGGGTTCTAAACCTTTTTTTTAATAAAAGTTGGATTGAAAGAAAAACTCATATTGGTGCTTGATACAAAATATATTAATTAAAACAATGTCAATCAAAATAACAATGTCTAAAAATTCAAATTACATAGGTGTTTCTAATAATTAAAGAAATCAACATCTTCTAACTTCATGTGTTTTTCTTTATTTAGTTTTTCTTTATTTCCTACCAATTTACAAATTATTTATAATAAAATACCTATATACACTTAAAATAAAAATGACAACTCCTAACTAAAATATGGCGAAAATACAATTGCCAACTAGGTTATTATATTTCCGCCGTTTGAAGTTCTCAGCAGCCGCAGCGGCATCACCAGCACAGCACGACGAGCTAGGAAGATGGGATGGCGCAAGAGTCCTACCCATCTTCCACGGAAACAAAGGCATAACGTCCGGTCGCTTGCCATCGTCGCGTGCCAGGCCACTGGGTTCTAGTACGGCTGGAACGCCGACGGCAACAAGAGCGCGTCGGATAATGTCTATGCGCTATGCGAATAGCACTTCGCCTGCATGATAGCCCGTGGTGCCCGAGAATGTTGACAGCTTCGCCACAGTGGCAGCGATGAGAAGAACAGCAGGATGCGCCTAAGCGAAGGGAAGCAGCGAGGTGGAAAGTCGTATCGTCTATAAAGGTGCCTATGTTCGACGACGGTAGTGCGTTAAGCCAGAGGCTCGACTCCCACTCACTCACAGCCAGCAGGCGCGCACGCTTTGCAGAAGTAGCAGAAGTGGCAATTAGGTTTTTCTGAGCTTCCCTGCAGAGCGGTTCATCCCACCGTCTCTGGTAACACAATTTAACATAGTAGACGCAGTACACCGCACGAACCTCCAGATTTTTAGCAATTCTATTCAGTAGTTCCAAAGATTATAGGTACTAACTAAAAACCTCCTAAGCCTAAGCCTCCTAACCTCTAAGTAGGTAATAATAATTAGTCTTAAATAAATGTTTGTGATTCCTGACTTGAGGCAAGTGTGAGATAAAGACACACTTGCCCTAAGTAAAGTAGACACACTTTCCCAGGCTCAAGATTTTTAGGTTACATTTTTTAAGTACCTACCAACGTAAAACTTTTATTTTCAACAATACAAATGAAACAGAATAGGTAACATAAAGTTTAAAATATACAAAAAGAATATATATGCAAAATCCACGGATTTGACGAAATCACCGAGGGTTTTATTGATGAAACACCACGCACCTAATTGCGTCACGTATTAAAAAATGTGCCTTGTTAAAAAATGGCGATAGCTAGGGATGGGCAAAAAATATCGATATTTTTCCATACAATTATCGATAAATATCGTCGATATTTGAAATCGCGATTATACCGATATTCAATTTTTATTTTAGAATCGAATTCGTATCAATTTCGATATATTTTTAACGCAACTCTGGTTTACTTTAAAAAATCCCGCCACAATCTTTATGAAATTTTAATGTAATTTAATAACAGTAAGACTATTAAATAGGCTATGTGCACGAAAATACTAACTTCTAACTTATACTATGAAGCCATCAGTGTGAGACGTATACAGCATGTACGGGACATCGACGCGCAAACGAATACGGATCACATGACATGGATCCAGGACATGATTCTGGACCCCCCCGCGCATTTTCCTCATTTTTTCATTTTTTTCAGGCGTTTTTTTACTTTAGACTGTTCATAATCGTTATTCTTACCCAACCCAATGTGATTTTTTATAAAAAAATTGTTAAATCACTACTTTCACTAAAAAGAGCAATGTAACTAAAACTAGAATTAGGCATCTGCTCAGCTGTTTTGTTGCAAAAGGTCAACGTATCCTGCCTAATAGCAAAACACTAACTAACCCATGTGTGTGTAGCGTCTAACATACCGTCTAGAAAATACATTTTTCATGTGTGGTCGGTAAACCGATCATTAGCGAGATTAATGACTTCTACAATTTGGTTAATGGCATTAAGTGTAGCCTTTTCGTGAAGTTTGCGTTACGATGTCCCTAACACCCTGTATAACCCTAAAGTTAACAGATAATTAACAATTGTCGGATTTTTTTTCAACAAATCAATTACAAAAAATAACACTAAAAATATGCAAAGAGACCAAAATGGTGAATATTGGATACTGTTATACCCACCGTATTTAGGTTTATTTGAGTTTTTCGGATGGGCGATGTTCATATAGTTAGCAACAAGTGGCATATGATGGAGACCAAAAAGTTGAATGGTGGATCTCTTAGTGGGCTACTAGTATACCCATCGTATCTGAATCGTCCTGATAGGTTTCACCAACCACCATGATGCAAGATACATACCTACATAACATTTAATTGTTCTATGAAATCTCTGTGAATTTCCAGTTATCGGGCATTGAGTCATATCGAAGACGGTGGCGTAGTGTACGCCTACACATAAAACAATTTAATTTGCCAGGACGTTGAATTAAAAGAAAAGCCAAAAAAAATCGAAAACGGTATTCTGCGTAAAAAAACTATGAAGCTACACTTTTTTGAAGTGAAAACTTCTTTGGCGGCGTTGTGCATTTTTTGGGATGGGTATACAATGTTAAACTCGCGTCAGGACACGTGACCTGATCGAAAATTTGTAATGCTGTCTACACACCGAAGCCCCCAGCAACCCGACGGGAAAGATTTTTTCAACACATTTGCTCAAAAAATGCATTTACGAAGCCTGTATGCATTGTTCGAAAGTTAAAAATTATGCACCACACAATGGAGCGTGCGGCAAAGTGGGTACTCTCACCTAAGTACATATTTTACCGCAAACTCCGTTGTATAGCGCCGTGCGTATTCTTTACGGTTTTTTTTTAATTTCCATAAAAGTTACTAAGAATTCCACCAAGGAGTTTCACATCACGAGAATAAATAAGCTGAATGATCGAACCTCCTTGGAAGCGCTTTTGCTGTATACGTTTGTCTCATTTTAATATTATAGAGAAAATGAGAGAAGATAAAAAAAAAATAAAGTATGTGGTTCTAATTTTCACCACGCGCATGTGGTGCCCTTTGCAAATTCGCGCCATTTTCATATTAGAAACGTCAAAGATTGTTGCGACTTTCCGACTGATTTCTAGAGACAAAATGTTTGTTTTCAAAAACCAACTTACCGCACTAATATCATAATAGTTATTTATGATATTAGTGCGGTAAGTTGGTTTTTACAAACGAGTAGACGAATGTAAGCACGAGACGAAGTCGAGGGCTTACCATAGTTACGAGTTTGTAAAAACCAAATCCGCACGTGTGTCATACAACGTTTTTCGACACATTTGCGAGAAAACAGTACAATAAGTTATGAAATAAAAAAAATTGTCTTTAGAAATCAGTAGGAAAGTCGCAACAATCTTTGACGTTTCTAATATGAAAATGGCGCGAATTTGCAAAGGGCGCCACATGCGCGTGGTGAAAATTAGAACCAAGTCTTTCATTTATTTTTATTTATCTTCTCTCATTTTCTCTTAATATTAAAACGAGACAAACGTATACAGCAAAAGCACTTCCAAGGAGGTTCGAATCGGTTCTATCATTCAGCTTATATAATGCTCGTGATGTGAAACTCCTTGGTGGAATTCTTATTAATTTTTATGGAAATTAAAAAAAAACCGTAAAGAATACGCACGGCGCTATACAACGGAGTTGGCGGTAAAATATGTACTTAAGTGAGAGTACCTACTTTGCCGCACGCTCCATTGTGTGGTGCATAATTTTGAACTTTCAAACGATGCATACAGGCTTCGTAAATGCATTTTTTGAGCAAATGTGTTGAAAATAACTATAACGATACGATACGATAGTAACGAACCCGCCGGGTTCGTGCCGGCGAGCCGCCGGCATCGGTGTGTAGACAGCTTTAGACGGATAATGTAATGTAATTAATTAAATTGTCATGTTTTGCACGGTAGCGCAATAAATTAATACTGTATTTAACCACATAAATGACAGTACTTTTATATTGATAAGTAAAGCAATTCGTGCGAAATTTTTCCCTAACCATTCCAAAATATATTCAAAATGTTGAAGTTTTCACTTCTGCCGGCTCTCCCGGAGTGCAACCCGTTTTATTTTTTTTTTTTTAAATGGTCCTCCACACTAGGAATTTCTCCGGTATCGTTGTTTAAAAACATAATTATAAACTCACATACACAAATAAAAATATTTGTTCCGTGTGGGAATCGAACCCGCGACACGCAGAGCAGCAGTCAATCGCTCAATCACTGCGCCAACCGAGAAACTGACACTGATTTATAGAACCTGCTATTATTACATGTTATTTCTTGTTGTTAGCTAATCTAACACTGGAATCAATGTACCTAAGTACCTACGCCTAGTACCCGCGTATGAACAACAAAACAAAATGAGCCCGAACACGATGAGTAAGTATAAGGGTAACCAACTAAAAAGTAAGTGATCCACTGTCCACCTTTCTGGTCTCCATCATCAGACCCTTACATTTCTTTATATCGCAACGTCAGTTTTTTTTAATAGTAGGTAGGTAGGTACAATATAACAAAAATAAAATTATTAAAAGAAAATTTTTCTTTTTAAAAACAAGCTTTTAAATGATTTATCTATTTCTTTACATCTCCCCCACAAAGGAAGAAAATTTTCAGTAAAATTTTCGAGATCATCACTCGCTCTTGACATCTAATTGTAGAAACTGGTATCAATTTTGTGATATGGAAAAGATTTGACTCCATTTTTTTGTGGCTTGTATTTATTCTGTATATAGAATTAGAAATTTTTTCTACTATTTTATACGGTCCAATTCTTAGTTCGTCCAATTTCTTCCTATTTAGCTTATTGCCATTTTCCACATATCATGTCCCCTGGATTAAATTCATAGTATTTTCGGTTTTTATCAAACATTGTTTTGTTGTAATCATGCGATTTTATGGTATTTTCAAGGGCAATTTCTCTGTCTCTAATCCAATCACCGTGTGACTTTTTTTTCCTTAATTCCGTTGGTAAAATTGTGACATCTGTACCATGTAAAAGATAGGTGGGTGAAAAACCGGTAACTGAGTGACTGGTTTCATTGTATTTCTTAACACACTCGTGAGCAATGGTTGTCCAAGATTTTTTTTTTATTTCTTCATTTATTCTGCATCTCATTTTATTGACCAATGTTTGGTTCAACCTTTCATTTAGACCATTGGAAAATGGAGCATTCACTGCTGTAAAAACCATAGGTATTTGCTTGTCCTTCAAAAATGTCTTAAATTCTTTTGAATTTATACCAGGATATTGGTCGGTTAAAATCATACCAATGTCCTCTACGTCTACTATGCTCATGACAAGTTTTACAAAATCATTGGCACTCTGAGTTTTCGATGTTATGATGAACGCATACCGAGTAAAGTGGTCTACCAAGAGATGTAGATATTTCTTTGTAGATCTTGAACCACCGAAGCCTCCAATTGTGTCTATAGACAATTAGACAATTAGAGCGTAATAGTGTGTAAGTTTCTCATAGATTAAAACTCATACAAATAAAACTTTGTTTACAGAGCAACACATCGTTTAATTCATTGTCAATAAGAACCCCACATTATAAAACAACATTATAAAACGACATTCTTGTTTATTAAAGTCAGTTGAAAATGGAGAAGTTACGTTTCGAATTTACGGTGCTGCCGGGAAGTGATGGGAAATCTAATATACTGGCCATAACCAAAATAACAACAAGCGATGAGAAGGTGTATGCTATACCAGAAACCCTACAAGCAGCTTGTCATCACAAAGAGATATTAAAAACATCGGCCTACAGTAAAGTGAAAAAAGTTTAATAAAAGATTTCAAACTCGAAGAGTCTGGATTACACTGACAGAAGAACTGAAAAAAAATTACATAGACGAAGATGGTAACTTGCAATTCGGGAATCAGTTTTTAGAAGAAATGAACCCAGAACAACCTACTGCTGTGAGTGCAAAAGGAATTGATTCAGTGGAAAGGTTGTTTGAGAAATTATTGGAAAACACACAGGAACCGAAACAGCAAAACCTGAAATATATTGCAGAAAAGTTTGTTTTGGAAAAGTTTACAAGTAAGAACCCAAACGCAAAACAATGGATTGATATTTTTGAAAAAGAGTGCGTCCGCTTTGACGTTACAACAGACGAGAAGAAGATTGAATTATTTCGACTGTTTATGGACAAGACTTGTGTAGATTGGTATAGTTCCATGATCATTAAATTGACTATCAACGCGGAGTGGTCAACATGGAAGAACAAATTTTGTGAGTCATTTACAAACAAAGGCTGGAGCCCGGTAACATATGCACTTTTATTTAAATATAAAGATGGATCATTGTTGGATTATGCCATATGAAAAGAAAAACTGCTGTTGGATATGAGGAGAACGATTGATACAAGTACTTTGGTAGATCTCATTGCGGCTGGTTTGCCCGAATTCATTCTGAATAAAATTGATCGAGAAACACTCAAAGATACTGTGGATTTGTTTAACGAGGTAAGCAAGTATGAACATATGGTAAATAAGAAAATTTTTCTGCCAAGAAGGAAATTCGGAGATGGAAATTTAGTAAGGACGACTGATAAAAATGAAGGAAAAAGTCCATGTAAAATTTGTGAGAAATTGAATAAAGCTGGTCGTTACCACCCGGAAGCTACATGTTGGTTTAGACCAAAGGAAGAGGATAACACAAAGAAAAATTTCATTAAACATGTCAACAACTCTGTGATTGAAACGGAGTTAAATGATGCTGATCAAAAAAACGAGCTGTCACACCATTAATAAATGTCAAACTACTAGTAAATGATATATTAGAAATAAAAGGAGTTTATGATTCAGGCTCCAATGTTTCTTAAATTAATTCTAGATTATTGAAAATAAAAGGAAAAGGAAAACATTTGAATGAAGCAGATTTAGTAACAATTAATGGTGTGAAAAAAACAAGTGGTTTGACTAATTTGAAAATAAAAATCTTAGACTTGGAGAAAAATGTGGATGTGTATATTATTGAGGAACAAAATTTCAAGTATGATTTTTTAATAGGACTTGACTTAATACAAAATTTCAGGTTGACACAGAATGAAGACTTGAGAATAACCCAGAAACTAAACTTGAATTGTGAGAATACAAACAAACTGGAAAAATTTAGTACCGGAGAAAAGATGGATTTTAAATGTCGTTTTATAATGTTGTTTTATAATGTGGGGTTCTTATTGACAATGAATTAAACGATGTGTTGCTCTGTAAACAAAGTTTTATTTGTATGAGTTTTAATCTATGAGAAACTTACACACTATTACGCTCTAAACAAGTAAAACTCACCTGTAAACAAAGAAACGACATTTAACGTTTATTATTCACAGTGTCAATTCCTTAATTGATCTTTTCTTAATAATCTAAACAAATTAAACGTAACCGCTGTATCATAATTTTTCAGTCTTTTTATAACCTCCAAGTATTCCCCATTGACAGCACAGCTTTACCGACAGTACGCAACACCACGCTGCTTTACTGACAGAGCGAGTCGCGGCCAAATTCAAACCAAAGAAATGATTTATCTATTTCTTTACATGTATGTACATATAATTTGTAATTTTCACTTGTCGGGGCTGTAGCGGTTAAAGAACATTTAGCGTATTACTTACACCTTCATTATTTTTCTTTTATCATCACAATGTAACACGCTTTTATCTACACTAATATTATAAAGAGGAAAGATTTGTTTGTTTGAAATGAATAGGCTCCAAAACTACTGGACTGATTTGAAAAATTCTTTCACCAGTAGAATTGTACACTATCGGTGATGGACATAGGCTATAGAATATTTTCAGAAAAGTTAGGGATCCGTATGAAAACTTCGATAATGTAACCCAGGGTGTGAGAAAAAATCCTTATATCGCGTACGCTGCGGAATCTATTGACAATAGAGCAAAGTGATGTACTACAGTTTTATAGAAGTCATCAATATCTACAAAAAAGTCCGAGATACCATATGTCTAACCATTATGGATAAGTCACCATGACCACTTTTTGTTCATATTAGTCAAGCAAATCCAATGGTGATTTTAGTATCATGATATTAATCCTTATCCATTTAAATGGTTTGATAATTAAGGTTGATTATGTCCGTGTAAATTACACTTTAAATTATTCAAATCAGACCTTTCGTTCAAAAGTTACGACGGTAATAAACATGCTCGGAGTAAGAAAAATGTCGCGGCTTGAGCGAACTGGGGAGAATCGTATCAATGCTTGGTCTGATGAAGTTGAAACACAACGGCATTTAAATGTTTTAGATAAACAATAAGAATAACAAATGTTTGGATTTTTCGAAAATAAACTACATACATAATAAGGAGTGAAGCAGGGGTGATTAAGATTTTATGGGAGGACATAATTGCTTGCTTCAATTATTTACGTCGGAATGCTATGAACAAACTAAAAGCGGGATAATTGAAACAGATGTACTCTAACAATTTTTGCATAATCAAACCCTGACGGGTTGAACGGGGTGAACAGCAGTGCGATTCTGTAAACATGTCGAAGTGAACACTTAGGTGGAGCGCACGACGGGTGAGTTTTCAAACCATACAAATAAGATGGAATGACAGCTCTATTGTCGTTCACTCCGCCTAGGTGAATACCGTGAGATGTCGACAGAATCGACCGGCAGTTGCGTTCAACCTGGGCTCGAGACAAGTGAGATTCTGTCAACGGTGGCGTGGCGTACGCGATTGTCAATACGTCAAAAATGTATAGGTTTGACAGATGCTATCGAAATGTCACGTGACCAAATTCCTACATTTTGGCATTTCGACAGTCGCATACGCTAATTAAATGGTACATTGTCGAGGGCTTCCTGAGACTATAGAATAAGTAGAAATGGCTAAGTAATTAATGAAAATCTTTGTGCTTAATTTTCCAAAATTAATCTTATATAGGGGGCGTTGAAGTTTGTGGATACCTACTAAATCCGCGCGGACGAAGTCGCGGGCGAAGTGCTAGTTTATAAAAAAATGGGTAGTACGTATGTGTTAAAAACGCAAAGATTTAATACAAGGTGTAAAGTTTTAGGGTTTCAAAAAAATTCTAATAGGCATGTATGTACCTACTTACAATATGGAATTATTGTGACGTAGACTAATATGGTTAATTATCGTTAAAGGTTGCAATGTAGGTACCTAGCTATATAATGATATTTTTCTTATCAGGTTTAAATCATTATTTTTAAATTTTTAGTTCTTTTTCTTATCAAGAACATAATAAAAACTTTTTTTAAAAGTTTTTTTTCTTTTAATTTTAGTTTTAACTTTTTAGTATTATTTTATATTTTAATAACTTTACATATCAATTAGTTAAGTATGTAATTACTGGTTAGTTGTTTGTAACATTCCTCATTCTATACATTCCAGGGCGCAACGTTAGCGATATGACATGTTTATAGACCCTCATACCATTCAGCACTCGGCACGTGCTCACCTTGGCATTGGGTCATCCATTTAATCCATCTAATCAAAGACAGAATCCACATTCATAACAAACGGAACAAACGAACTTTAATATTTCCCATTTCCCAAAGATGGAGTCGCATATTCATGTCCACCTCACCACCCATCAAAAACGGTCCACCCATTAAGACGAATCAAACTCGACGCGGTTGTGTCGCTTAATTACTGAGTTCCTATGGCCACCTTCCAGCTCCATCATTAGACCCTGGTTACCATTTCGCACCAAAGTACTCGCCAAGACGAATCAAACGAGCCGAAACTCGACGGGGTTGCGTCGTTTCATTACAGAGTTCCTATGACCACCTTCCAGCTCCATCAGCAGACCCTGGTTACCATTGGATCAGATCAGCACCATGTCATCATAATATTGCATTGCCACGCGATTTACACATGTAGGTATGCTAAATTTCAGCTCAATCGGTAACCGGGAAGTGGATCAAATTTAATTTGCAAGATTTGCTGACAAACATCGGGACAGGTGAAACTAAATTAAAGCTTGTAAAATTAAATTATTTTTATTTTAGGAACTGAAATTTTTGCAGAAATAATTAATTGGATTTGGAATGTGAGCTCAGTTCAGTTCTTTTGAGTTGTCCATAGAATGAAGTCGGTTAAAAAGGAGATACTTTGGCCCCTTATAGGAAAATTCTTCGTCATAGGTCATATAAGTAGGTCATATTTTCCTATGACGAAGAATTTTCTTCGTCATCGGAAAATTCTTCTTTTGTTTGGAAGGGTATACTTCCCAGGTGGTCCCATGGTTGATGACCATCAGTCAGGATCTGGTGATGGGATCCTGGAGAAATCGAGGGAGAGCTTCAAATTTTATAAGCACACTTGAACCAGCTTATTATTATTTACTAATATAGGTAATCTGGACTGGATTTGATTTTCGAAGGCGCGCAGCGGAACTCTTTACGGCACCTCCACAGTATTTGCTTACCTACTATTAAGTTTTAGTTTATGGGGGACCCCGTACCATTACTAAAAAGTGAAAATTAAAAATTTTAAATTAAAATATCGATCAAAGTACTTACTGGCTCTCTAAGGAATCAGAATCAGAATCAGAATCAGAATCTTTATTTGTAAACATAGGTGGTACATGGTGTGTGAGATGTTACAATATAACGTAGATTCTCTATGTTTTGCCGTGAAGCGTACAAATATCATTAGAACATTTTTAATAAAAATATAGGAATAGTTTCACTAAATGTTACATTAAATCATTAGAGATCGAATTACAAAAACAGTTTAAAATAATGATTAAAAATTAGATGTCAAATAATAAATTAACCTTAAAAATTAAATGTCAAAAGATAATAATATTTGATGTCAATCTGTATATTAAAACAATTAAAAGATGTCAATTAAAAAAAAATAATAAATGTCAGAGATAGGTACAATCATATTTCGTCATATAAACAAGTTATCAGGGGGCCTACCACAACCTCTTAAAACAATATTACTTTAATATTACTTTGCGTTCCGCTCTGTTGGATTTTCAACGCTCGGATCAGCGCCGAGAGTTGAAAATGCAACAACAGAAATTACAAAGTAATATTAAAATAATATAGTTTTAAGAGGTTGTGGTAGGCCACCAGTAAGTAAACAATTGGATGTCAAAACAATATTGTAGTAAAAAAAATAAAAATAAAAATTAAACAGACATGTCAATACGTACAAATTAAGTACGTATTGACATGTCTGTTTAATGTGTACAATTAATACGTACAATTTTGTAAAAATTAAGCGAATTTTTTTCCTCCAAAAATTCCGATATATTATAATAGGATCTGCTTACTAGAAAGTTTTTCAAATGTCTTTTAAATAGATTAATACTTAAAATTTTAATGGATTCTGGTATATGGTCATATATTACTGGCGCCATGCAAAGAACACTATTTCGCATTAATGCTGTTTTACATTGCCTCGAGCACAACATATTAATGTGTCGTCGACTTCGGTTATTTCTTTCGGATAACTTGGGAAATAGTTTTGGGTTGGTTTTCACAAATATTGCAATTTCAAATATGTACATACAGGGTAAAGTTAGTATATGTATTTAGTAAAGAAAGGTTTACAGGTGTCTGTGCATTTCAACCCAAACATTGCCCTGATGCACTTTTTTTGGGCTTTAAATATAAGTTCCCTATTCGTTGAGTTTCCCCAAAAAATAACCCCATATCTTATTACTGAACCAGCCATTCCATGGTATGCAGTAACGATGGCGTCCGTCCCTATGACTGGCGCAAGTCTATACAAAGCATATGCCGACTTGCTGAGTCTCTTCGCCAAATCTAACGTGTGTGCCTTCCAATCTAGCCGTTGTTCTATGGTTAAGCCTATGAATTTAGTAGTGCTAACTTGATTTATTGTCTTGTTTTCGTAGTCAAGGAAGTTAGTGCAACATCGGTATATTTGGCGTCCCGATAAAGGGTGAATAGGGACGGGTCACCTGACCCCTGGAAATTCGTCTCGATCAAATCTGAATACGTCCAAGAGGTATTCCACGATTTTTACTTTCGTCGTATACTAAGGGAGGTCTGGACCCCTCGGACACCCCTCATAAAATATCTTTACTGCTAATCCTTTAGCATTAAACGAAAAATGCTTGGCTAAACGCTCGTCCTGCTCCACAGCCACAGCCGCTTGGGTCCACTAGTTAGGTTTTACCATAGACACAGTAAGTACTAAGATAAATTACGAAATTCGAACGGCCTACCAAATCACCAATGTGCCTGAACTCTGAACAATGACACAAAAAATTGTTGGCGTAGGTTGTAGGTAGGTAGGTACTTATCATCTTTGTATTCCGTAGGGTTGGGTAGATACCCAACCCTACGGAATACAAAGATGATAAGTGTATATTTTATTTAACATTTGAATTCAACTACACCTTGACTTGAATGTGCAACGACTGATTTATTTTTAACCGACTTCAAAAAAAGGATTGAAATTCGGATGTATTTTTTTTGTTTGTTACCTTCGTTTCTATGGTTACCTCATATCTCCGACATTTATGAACCGATTTGAAAAATTATTGTTTTATGTAAAAGGATAACTTCTCGATTCCATTGAAATTTTATCAAAATCGGTTAAGTTGGTTTTTAAATCCAAATAGCTGGAAAAAATAATTATGTGGAAAAATCATGCATGTATGTATACGAAATTGCGTAGGTATTCTGCTTTCCTGTGACTTTCCAGTGGTGTTGTTAGGTGTGGGGTAACAATTAAATTACAAAGAAACAACCAAAAACACCGACTTCCGAAATTAAAATTATTTTTCATTTCAGTAGCTCAAACATGTAGGTTTTGTTGCCTGAAATCAGAGAGCAAAATGCGATTTTGCTCACTAAGTGAGACCAAGTAACTTTTTAATTTTTTTTTTCAGAAAGCCGCGAATAATTTATTCAGCCTTGGGATCATACAATTCGAAACATTCACACTCTATCTCTTTCCCGCCATTAGAAAGAGAGAGAGACAAAGACCAGCCCTTTCGAAGTTCCGATTTTGAATTCGACATCAAAGACAAACACGTTCGGAATTTCGTACTAACTAAAGAAATTTTGCAAAAAGATATTATGTCTTTTAATGTACTTAATTTATTGAATTTTTAACTTATTGTTGTATTTAAACGAGAATAAGTACTTCTTGCAAATTAAACTCATATTTAACCTGTAAATATTTATTTCTAGTTTCAATAATGTTACGTAATATATTTTGAATAATAAAATATCATGGGTGCTATTTCCGAACACGCTTTAATTGAAATAAAAGAGCGGGAATAAAATTTCGTGGCTGCATGGCGTAAAGAGTTAAAATAATCGTAAAAAATGAATGAAACTAGAGAGCAGTATTTTAACACCGGAAGAGTTAAAACAACAAGTTATTAATGCAGAATTAAGTTTCCTACCTGAGAAGCGAGAAATATCTGAAAGCATACCATGTCTTCAATGAATGGAGACTTACAAAGGGCGCAAGCAGTTTTTCGGAGACGGTGTTGCTATCTTATTTTTTAGATTTATCACAGACGAGGCGATCATCTACAATGTGGAGTATTTACTCAATGTTGAACGCTACTTTAAAAACAAAACATAACGTGCATATTGAAACACGCAAAACTCGTATCTTTTCTAAAAAGAATGTCAGTTGGGCGCATAAGGCTAAAAAGTCCAAAATTTTCACGGCCCTTAACATAGAAAAATTTCTTAATGAAGCTCCGGACTGCAATTTTCTTGCCGCTAAAGTAAGTGGTACCTACCGATGAATATATCTTGTTAGTAATTATTAAAAATTGTGTGTAGACTGTTATGTACTTATAGGTAAAGGTACTTACTGCCTACTACTAATTTTTGGAGGCGCAATGAATCCTAGTCTGGCTTAGCAAAACTGTTTAAATATTTATAACGACAGGTATGTAAAAGATACTGTAAATGTTAAATTATGCATATTAATTATGTAATATTTCCATTACAGGTTGTACTGATCATAGGAATTAGTGGAGCGTGTCGCAATAACGAGCGTCGTATATCGAAAAGCATTCAGATAAATTTACTGTTAATAAAATTGAAAAATACGAAGACGAACTTTGACAGGTCTTTTGTCGTACCTACGCGAAGAATATGTAACTATTGTAGAAAAATTTACGCCCAGCCAATATAAAAACCGACCGATTTTTCATACAATACCATAATAATAAATCCTCGAGACAGCCTATGAGAGTAAATAAAATAGGTGCAATACCGCGATAAATTGCCACTTTCTTAAAACTGGAAGAGCCTCAGCTGCAGGTACACGGGTCACTGCTTTCGGATAACTTCGGCAACGCTCTTGGCTGATTCCGGAGCCGATCTCACCACTTTAAAATGTCACGGCGGGTGGAAGTCCAATACGGTTGCAGAAGGCTATATTGAAGACTCAATAGAAAATAAGTCGAAAATCTTTAAGCGTATAGTGGAAACAATAAGTCTGTAATTCGACCTCGGATCCTTGGTCTCACCCACGCCCATCCACTTCCAACGACGCACAGTGTACTTATACAGAAAGCCGATCAGAGTCACCAACATTCACCGTTGTTCCTTCTTAATCCGCCACCGAAACAGAAACCTTAACCCCAGATAATCAAACTCAACTCAATGCAACTATAACGTTGCCAAATAAATCTGTTACTTTTAATTTACAGAATTGTAGTAATTTTACTTTTAACATTTTTATTGAATTGGTACTTCTATCTACATTTTGATTCACAATAAATAGTTATTTCAATATATTTCTGTTTATTATTTTATCTCCTAAAGTGTTCTCGCTGCTGAAGTGAAAAGTTATGTGTGTTACACGAGAGCAAAGTTTTCTGCATCTCTCGTGCCTTTGAATCCATCACCACACCCAGGATTCAACTTTAGAATCACTCGCTACGCTCGTGATTCAATCGTTGAATCCTTCGCTTGCTTAGGATTCAAAATCAGCACTCGCAGCAAAAAACGACTTTGCTCTCTTGTTGCACAAATAACTATTGTACTTTGTGGTGTTTTTTATTTGAAAGTTGTATTTTTTTGTAAAACAGTTTTTCAATTCCCAACTTTTATAGAAAACAAATACCTAGACTTAATGTTAACACTAGCGCCATCTAGTTTAGCGAACACAAATTAAAATGTTCAAGGTGGTCAAAGTAGGTATGAACATTATACTTATTTCAAAATGGGGAATTCAGAGAACAAGCACGGTTAAAATGCAAAATAGTACCTACCCATATTTACCCACGTCTGTCAACCGACGTGTTTCAAGTTGAGCGTTCGCCCTGACCTGACATTTAAAAAAAAATGTACGTTTGCCCAGCACGGCCCCCCAGAATTTGCGAATTAGGTGTGCACCAATGCAATGTACTCGCCTCTAGGAGTATATGTACCGGTTTCTTTTTCAATGTACCTCTGTACTTTTGAAGAAATATGCATAAAAAGGGGGCCGTGCCAGCCAAACGTTTTCAGCACGGCCCTCGTGTAACTTGAAAAATAAATAGCGTATTCAAAAGTTTCTTAAACACAACGAATGTACCCTATTAACACATTATATGTGCCGCAACAGATACTGTGAATTCGTAAAAACAAATAATATATAGACGTAGATAGGGGGCCGTGCTGTAAATAAGGAATATAAGAAAATATCTAACAAGACAAGTCAACCTTAGCAAAAAGCTATTAAAATATAATTGATTTTTGGCAAGTAACATATGTAACGCATTGGTGTCTCATACAACTTGCTAAATTTGAAAAATAAACCAGTTTTAGTTCATTCAGCACGGCCCTCTATATTTGCCTATATCTTTTTAAACATGGCATGTTTCTTTACAAAATTCGACTACCTGAATTATGTGCAGGAGTACATTTGTTCCACATAATTTGCGATTCTGCTGTATCAGTACTTTAAAAGATAAATTGGATCAAAAATATCACATAATACAACTGATGGGGTGACCATGATTCCATATATTAGGTAGGTACATATTCTGTACCTATATTAATAAAATATTTGACTACATTAAAATAAACATTCTTTTTTAACGGGAACCGATCACTTTTCCAAATTGTTTTTGTTGGAATTTCATTTTACTGAAACTATTGACTGACATCTTTTTGCGTATGCATTATTTGACATATTTTTAGATCATCGAAGTATCATGTGCCATAGGTATTATTTTACTGAGCTAAATTTCGCCGATTTACAAATTAACTTTTTGCTATTGGCCGAAGCCTCTTTTGAACTTTTTTCATGTGCCAGATTTTCACCACACCGAAACAACATTTTACGGAACATTATTTGGTCACAAATATATAGCCGGTTACTTGGTGGTATTTTCAATATTAAATTAAAACAGTGTCATAAAAAGTCAATATGTTGTGCTATTTATTTACTTGCATGCTGCATGCCTGCTTGTACGCTGCATGCTTGAAGCAAGCATCCTTGTTTGCATGCTTCTTATCAACTTTTGTTCATAATCAACTGTTTTATTAAGTGCCATTACAATTAAATATTTAATTTGAATGTTCGGAAACATAATACTTCGAACAAATGTTATTTCGGCTAAGTGTAACTTCGGTAAACATTTTTTCGACCAAATGAAACCTTGGAGTAACGAAAAAAAATCGAATTGATAATAGTCAACTGACAAACGTGACTTCGATGAAGTAAAAAAGAAACGAAACGCCAAACTTGTCAACTGTTATGTTGAAAAGTATTAGTTGAAATGAAATTCGGTCAAATATTTTTTGGGTTTATGATAGGTAACCCTTTTTTACAATTTGTTTTTTTCTTCGAATTTAATATTATCGATTACATCTTGTAAAGGAATTATATTAGTTAAAACTTGTCGTGTGCGGTCGCTATTAGTTCACTGATGCTACCGTAATTTTTGAAGATGTGCTGGTATCGCGGTTACTTCATGTTGCACTCAAGTGTTTATTGATCAAGTTTAAACTGATATAATTCCTTTACAAGATGTCATCGATAATATTAATTTCGAAGAAAAAAAAACATTATGTAAAAAAGAATTTTTATTTTAATGTAGTCACATAATTTTATTAATATAGGTACAGAATATGTACCTACCTAATATATGGAATCATGGTCACCCCATCAGTTGTATTATGTGATATTTTTGATCCAATTTATCTTTTAAAGTACTGATACAGCAGAATCGCAAATTATGTGGAACGAATGTACTCCTGCACATAATTCAGGTAGTCGAATTTTGTAAAGAAACATGCCATGTTTAAAAAGATATAGGCAAATATAGAGGGCCGTGCTGAATGAACTAAAATTGGTTTATTTTTCAAATTTAGCAAGTTGTACGAGACACCAATGCGTTACATATGTTACTTGCCAAAAATCAATTATATTTTAATAGTTTTTGGCTAAGGTTGTCTTGTCTTTTTTAGATATTTTCTTATATTCCTTATTTCCAGCACGGCCCCCTATCTACGTCTATATATTATTTGTTTTTACGAATTCACAGTATCTGTTGCGGCACATATAATGTGTTAATAGGGTACATTCAACTTTTGAATACGGTATTTATTTTTCAAGTTACACGAGGGCCGTGCTGAAAACGTTTGGCTGGCACGGCCCCCTTTTTTTGCATATTTCTTCAAAAGTACAGAGGTACATTGAAAAAGAAACCGGTACATATACTCCTAGAGGCGAGTACATTGCATTGGTGCACACCTAATTCGCAAATTCTGGGGGGCCGTGCTGGGCAAACGTACATAAAAAAAAGACAAATAAATAGCGCCAGTTCTAGTGTTGAAAAATTTTGCTATATAGCTAGCGTCATCTACTAGATATTTTCGTAAACTAAATGTTTCAAAGTGCCTTTGGTTGTACCGCGTCACGGCGTGATTCGTCTTTCCAGCTTTTTAATAATTTACGCAGTAACAAACGAACAGAGGGACAGCTATTGACAGAAATTATAACCATTTCTCTCCGTAACTGAAATTGCAATAAACTCCTTCAGAATGTAATTGTTCTATTATTGCGGGAACATATACATACTTATGAGCGTGACTACCGCAAGATCACGAAACTTAAGGCCAGGTTTTCCGGAAAAACGTTGTTTTGCATTGTGTAAAATTGTGTTTTATTCGTAAACAACACGGATTTAAATTTTGAAAAAAATATATTACATATTTCACACTTCGATCTTGCGATTTCGGCCGTGCGATACACGATTACTTGCACTTTACTGCATCCAATTAAATCGCAAAGACAAGTCAAAATCAAGATGTAATTATCATTTCATTTGAGTTATATAAGGTTTTGAGTAATAAAACTTATACCACAATAAAGGTCGTAAAAAATGTGATATAAATCGGCCGTCATAATGTGAAATATGAAAATACATATCCCACTAATTCCAAAATCAAGTGATTTTGTCGTTTCATGAGCGCGCCCCGTGTCATTTAGTCCCGAGCGGAACGTGTTGGAGGTCGGACGTGTGCCAAATTTTTGCGATCCCGCCACCCCCGCTAAGTTCTGTTACTGGCTAAGCCTAAATTGATTACCGCTCTAGCACTGCCGGCACACCAGTGTGCCGCGAATTTAATGTTTATGTTTATTTACGTAAGATTTATTTTTTATTTTGGAATTTTCACGTGTCGAGTGGTTAAATAATAATACTTGTATACAATTTAGTGTTCAAACAGTTGTAATATAGTTAGTTTTTATTAGATGTAGCTATAATTTTGTAAAAAAAAATGGGGGAAAAAAAAGTTGTCACGGCTCTTCGTTGCAGCGGTGACTACTTTTTTTTATAAACTTTGGCTGAATAAACAAAAAGGTATATAGGTATATACATAATTTACTTTACTAACTAGGTAAGTACCGACACGGAACAGATAAATTTCCACACCGCAAACATGTGTGTAAACAGTTTAATTTAAACCTTATTTCAGTACGCATAAAGACGTGCGCTTTAGTGGTTTAGTTTTCGCGCGGAATAGATTTACCAACCGCATCGAGTATGTAAAACAATTGAATTTGAACCCTATTTCAGAGTGCATAAAGCCACCTCGCGCGCACATGATACAATGATTTACTGTTTTCAAATGTCAAATAGGTAGTTCACCCCGCTACGTTAGTCTTGATGGTTTCGGAGAGTTTGTATAAGTCTTATAATATTTGTTATTTATTAGAAATGTCCGTTTTCACTTATCTTACTCCTAAACAAATGCAAAAATAATAGCTCGTATTTCCTACATGAGAGTTGAATATCGGTGCAATAATGTTGTGGTGTTCATGTAGAGAAGAAATATAAGTGTAGTTATACGCTAGGTGGGTACCTACTCACAGCCACCACAACACAACAAATAATAATATTTATGGTGTCCGCAACGTTTGTGTAGGTCTCGTCTATGCCAAACAATACGCGCAGCGCACTCGTGAGTCGCGTGCCATAGTGTAAAAGTGTTACAGTATGACCATTTCCTATGAAAATATTATAATAACATACTTTTGGTAACGTTTAGGCTACCGGACCAGCTCATTTATGCGCTGTACACTAGAGTCCATCCTCTTACTAATTACTAACAATGTATCAAGTTATGACAAGACATACAAAAAACTATGTGGTCAGTTTGGATAGTTTTTCCAATCCAATGCGTTACTTTATCGGTGTTTATTGGCAAGAGGAAAAATGTATAGAAATTACAAATTACATACACTAAACTGTTTTTAATTGACTATTGTATTGTATATTATTAACCGACTTCCAAAAAAGAAGAGGTTCTCAAATCGACTGTTTTTTTTTTGTTGTATGTTTGCTCAGCGATATTTTCGCCAATTGTCAATCGACTTTGATGATTCTATTTTTTTTGGAAGTGTATCTTCCCGGACTGATCCCATTTCAATTTGGTGAAGATCTGATGAAGAACTTCGGAGACAGGTAACGGAACTCTTCATTCCCGTAGGAATTCCCGTTCCCGTATAGCCGTACAGCCTTCCCCATGAATGTAACTATCATAAATTCATAATCATAATACAAAAAAGAATTTCTTGCACCGCGTCGCACGCAGTCACGCAGGCTCGACGCGTTCTCGTTTGGTGGCCGCGTCTCGCGCACCGCCCGTTCGATTTAATAATATTGTTGAATTATTTTAATTTTACATTATCTCCTAAACGGTGAGTTCAAATAACATGCTGTAAAAGACAAAGTTTATCTTCATAAAATTATCTTGATGATGAAGTAACTTTCGCTAGTAAGGATTAATATGCCTGCCTAATATTAATGCTGAAAAACCACCTTTAATTTTTAAATAAATTATTTGACATAAAATGCCTTAGTGTGGCATATTTATAAGAGATAGATATAGGTGTAACGTCGCGGACTTTTTTTTAGATCGAATGAAAAACTATATCTTTGTTGTACATGGTACTTACGTATAATTAGCTATTACCACAGCGCACTTAGCGCACTTCCACTTTATAATATTATTTAGTTTAGATTTGAATAAAGTAGTATCTCATTATCATTATTGTAACACCATAAAATACATAAAGAAATTAAACACACACCATATTACAATTCTATCCTATTTATTTATAACGGTTTGCTATCTATGTTTCTGTGTACATGCGTCTGTGTGCCTGTGTATCTGTCTTTGGCACTGTAGCTCCGTTATCTTTATTGAACAGGGATATTTTGTAAGTTTTTAAAATTTTACTTGTTAATTACCAACAAATCAAAATCAAAATTTGCGTTACAGGGCAATAGAGCATGCGGAAGGGCGTGACTTGTCTCCAAAATAATACTCATTTATTGGGGTTACCCCCGACGGTATAGTTGGGAACGACACCATTGTTGAAATTAAATGTCCAATAACGGCATTTAGAAAAGGGAAATGCTGCTATTGAAGAAAGTAAAATACATATATTTAAATTCGATAGAATAAAACATACCAGGGTTATAAACAAAAAAAGTAATTGGTATTACCAAGTGCAGGGTCAACTTCATGTAATAGAAAGGAACCAATGCATTTTTGGAATATGGTTCGGTGAAAACTAGTAGTAGAAAATATTTCAAGAGATGACGAATTTTGGCGGGTGCATATGGAGAAAAAAATTATAGATTTTTATTTGAAATGTATATTGCCAGAGATTGTGAATCCGCGCCAAAATCGCGGTATGCCAATACGAGACATAATATTGAAAGAAAACAAAGAAAATGTTAATGATAAGCCTGTGCAGCCAGGTCCAAGCAAATCCAAGGACCATATTCCGTGTCAATCTACTCAGCTAGGTCCATGCAAACCGAGACAGCTACAGTTCAACGAATTTTAGCCAGTTGCATTGGTAACTTTTATTATGTTAACTATTTGATTAAAAAATATAAAAACGTTTTTGTTTTTTTTTAAATAGCATCTAGGCAAATTCCAAACCATTTATACTTCTAAGCTTTCTTGAATTATAATATTCAAGAATTGTAACATAATTTTCCTAAAGTAAGTGTGCCTACCTATACTTGATTTTTACGAAGGTATCGCACCAAAGCCAAATAGCGCGCGACGCGTATTTTTGTATCGTACTCGTATTCATAATTTTCGTGTCAGTCAGATTTTAAATCCACCATATACTCTAAAATAAATAAGTATTTTTACTGATTTTTAATGATTAGTAATTGGATTCAAGTTTGTACAATACGTACTTAATCCATCTATAACCTTAAAAAATACTTAATAGAAAAATAAAACAAAATAAACTTATACTAATCAATTCAAGTTGATCTACTGCATTACTTTATCCTGTGACGGAACTTAGTACCTACCCGAGTCCGTGAACTCATGAGCGAGCGGTGCGCTTGGTGCGCGCGTCTCCCGCGCATCGTAACTTATTACGTATTGCTACTCCTTGCGGGGCCTGAGGTAAGCGTTAGATGCCTACGCGCTCAAGTCAGGCTCGCCTTAATTTTGACGGGTTATACGCGGAGATTTAGTATGGAATAGTACTGTGTACTCAGGAATGTGAAATTTTGGTCACTATGACTTCTTTAGGAGTAGGTACTAATTTTTGTATTTATTTATTTAAACTTTATGTACAATAGTGGTACATGGGCGGACTTAATGCAGCAAGGTATTCTCTACCAATCAACCTTTGGGTTAAAAAGACTGCACTGTGGTAGGTGTACAACAAATAAGACTAAAAATAGAGTTTTGTTTTGGAAATAAAAAAAAACACTATAATATACATAAGAGTAATAAAATACATATATAAGCTAAAATAATAAACTATTAAATATGAGTTAATAGGTATACTAAAATTTCTGATTGAGAGAACTCAAAATAATTAGTGTACGTTACCCCAACAAGAAAGTGTCTCCTAGAGTTATATGAGTAGAACGTATTATTGGTGCCTTTTCTGTTGTAAATGTGCCCCCACATAAAAAATGTGTGCCCCCTGTCGTTTTGGAAAAAAACGGAAAAAACGATTCTTGCTGGGGTAACGTTTTTCTAGCAGGAAAATTCTAAACGAATGATCGGAGAGAGAAAAATTGTGCATAGCCAGAGAGCTTATATGTGTGCCAAAATGTGCCCCCAAAAATAAAATCTGTGCCCCTTCAGGTTTTCGAGATATCGCATTTCCTGCTGGAGTAACGTTTTGATGAATCGTATATCTCTAAAACCATTGCATGTGCCCCTGTAGAATAAACATACACGAGTAGCTCTTAATGTGTGCCCCTTTGTGCCCCAATTAGATTTAAGAAAATATTTATAGTTTTCAAGTTATCGCGGTTTTATGAAAACCCGAAAAAACATCGCAGCGCCTAAATGAGACAAGGCATAACTTCGCTGAAAACTGTATTTGGTTCTTCTTGACGTTAATAATAACCATACAAAGTTTCAAAACTGTTCATGCATGCGTTTTTGAATAATCATGCTAAAAGTAAAAACGATGGTGTCATAACTTTGACGGCAAAATACAAGGAACTGGCACAATCCCAGATGTGTAGGTGTAAACCAAAATCTTGTGCCTTTAGTCAAAAATATATGGTGAAAATATTGAGCTTCAAATGTTACGCATTAAGTAAATATAAACAAAAAACCAAAATATGTAAACAACGGCTGGTTATCCGACCAAATCTGAATGACTACTAAAAAGCGACGGATTCATACATATCGATGACCTTCTTTATTGGACGTATTATACCTAAGCTGTTGTCCGTACAGTCGCGTTCAAAAGTTTTGAGGGCTAATTAAAAAATGTATTAAATGCACCTTGTGACTATATGTGTTGTTATGGCTGCCATAGAACATTCTGTAAAAATCAAATCAATTATTTAGTTATTTCGGCTAAAAAGATACAGCCCTGTGACTGTGACATGTTGAGTGTTGACGGATTGTGGTCGAGTCTTAGTTTTGGAGACATGAATTCTTGTCATGAATTATTTTTTTACATAGTAACTAGAAGTTATTAAGGGATTATATGTCATCAACCTAGCACAAGAAGAGAATTAAATACGTATTATACAAAAAAAGTAAACAAATTACTGAATCGCTTTTGACGAAATTTCTATTGGACCAATCGGATAGTATGTATATCCTTTCAGATGAAAACAAAACAAACATGATTTAGAACATACTAGTTAAAAAATAAATAAATAGGTAAAGTAATGAAAAAAAAATCCAAGTGCTTGATAAGGTACAAGTATTTTTAAATAAGTCAAAACAATGCCATTAAATACTTACCACCGCAGATTAAATTCACCACCCCTACAACCACATAATTGTTATAAAATGCTTATACGCCACTTTCAACCAACTTAAAAAAAAGTAAACAAACAGTATCAGTGCAACTGCGTGACTCAACGTAACAGTGTCCTTGGCGTCATAACATAACTGCAACTGTTTACCAATACCAAGTAATAATCCAAACGCACTTCTTAGTCAATAGACACTTTGTACCCATTATTCATAATAGAGCGACGTTACACGTAACTGTCTCTGTCACACTAACACCGTCCGCGTACTAGCTGTCTCACTTTCTCTAAGCTAGACAAAGCGATTCCTTGCGTGACGACGTCAGCGTACGCCGCGGGGCCAGAGATGTATGTAGCGGTGTGGGGAGGCGAAAAAAGGGAAACTTCTATTAAGGTAAATGCTCCAACCAGCCTGCGAAATTCGAATTTTCCTAAGTTTTTTTGCAATTTGCAGGCCAGTGCTTGGTTGTATGTTGTTTAAAATATTATTCGCGGCTGTAAGACATATGTAGATACAAAATTATAATCATCAATATCATCAATACAATGCTCTAAGTTCATAAAGATGTAGGAATGAGTTTTTCTGTTTTTTCTTTTTTCCTACGCCTTTATTTAGTACGAACATATTTAGTGTCAGTTTATTTGTTGTCACGAAACGTCGCTGCAATTTGTACAAAAAAAATACGTGTGAATAACAGTGCATTTCCAAATAAAGAAGCGAGTATTATTTTCATAGCATTAGCCTATTAATACAATTCATGTATGTATCGTCTTTATCTATATATTACAAGTTATTCTGATATTGTGGCTAATTGAGGTTGTTTCTCACGAAAATGCTACACATATCAGTCACATTTCGTCACTCATATGACGTAACTCACATCTATGTGTAAAGTTAAAACATGTTTACACTGCGGCTGAAAATTTTAACAAATTATATGCCGGCGGCGTCCGGTGTTATCTCCATACAAAACGTTTCACTAATAAATAAATCTGACATTTACGGAAAATAGATATAAAAGAGTTTTAGTGTAGTTTTTTAAAATAATAATTTGGAGGTTTCGAATAAATGCTGAATTTGATCATTAAACCTGCATTTTAGCTCCCTGCCGGACCCTGCTCAATTTGAGCAGTAGGACATAGTTACATGTAAACTCTGCTTTACAATAAATGTGACTTACATTAGTATAAAAATACAGGTATGTCACAAAACAGTTTGGTCACGATTTTGAGCATGTTAGTCACATGTACATTTTATTTGAAAATGGCTCTTATAAATGTACTTAATCATGTGTAAGGTCATAGAAACAGCTATTAAAATATAATCCAATAACAACTTTATTTTATTAGATATTACTTTTCTACTTCAGTGTACTCAGGCACAACACGTGTGAACCGGTTAGTGAGTAACGTAAAGAAGGTCATCGATATGTATGAATCCGTCGCTTTTTAGTAGTCATTCAGATTTGGTCGGATAACCAGCCGTTGTTTACATATTTTGGTTTTTTGTTTATATTTACTTAATGCGTAACATTTGAAGCTCAATATTTTCACCATATATTTTTGACTAAAGGCACAAGATTTTGGTTTACACCTACACATCTGGGATTGTGCCAGTTCCTTGTATTTTGCCGTCAAAGTTATGACGCCATCGTTTTTACTTTTAGCATGATTATTCAAAAACGCATGCATGAACAGTTTTGAAACTTTGTATGGTTATTATTAACGTCAAGAAGAACCAAATACAGTTTTCAGCGAAGTTATGCCTTGTCTCATTTAGGCGCTGCGATGTTTTTTCGGGTTTTCATAAAACCGCGATAACTTGAAAACTATAAATATTTTCTTAAATCTAATTGGGGCACAAAGGGGCACACATTAAGTGCTACTCGTGTATGTTTATTCTACAGGGGCACATCCAATGGTTTTAGAGATATACGATTCATCAAAACGTTACTCCAGCAGGAAATGCAATATCTCGAAAACCTGAAGGGGCACAGATTTTATTTTTGGGGGCACATTTTAGCACACATATAAGCTCTCTGGCTATGCACAATTTTTTTCTCTCCGATCATTCGTTTAGAATTTTCCTGCTAGAAAAACGTTACCCCAGCAAGAATCGTTTTTTCCGTTTTTTTCCAAAACGACAGGGGGCACACATTTTTTATGTGGGGGCACATTTACAACAGAAAAGGCACCAATAATACGTTCTACTCATATAACTCTAGGAGACACTTTCTTGTTGGGGTAACGTACACAAATAATTATGACGAAGACAAACTAAGAATGACAGGCTTTTAAGTAGTGTTTTCGGATTTTACGCTTAAAGAAAAACTTGGACTCGGCCTTCTTGATGTCAAGGGGTAGCATAAATTTGGGGTTATATAAATTTGGGGAGAAATTACAGTTTTTAATAGGGAAATCTTGAAATGAAAATTGAACACCGTGACTACCGCCACCCCACCAATGTCATGGTATATCTCGTAAACTACTGGAGTACTAGTTTTGAATTTTGGGTACTAATTATATCTTGCAGGGTACTAATTCTAGGTTTGAGGAAAGCGACAAGCTCCTAAAACTTGGAATCAACATTCAAAATCGTGGTCCTGCTGAACGCCTGCACGAAAGTTATCATCGTTGATTCCTCGGTAAATACAAATGTTTCAGTTCTGTTTTTTTTTTTCGAAATGAACCAAATTTAAGAGTACTAATTATTTGTATACTTAGAATAGCTGTAGCATGCCCCCTTTTTCTGCGCTCATGGTAGTCCTGCTGAAACGAGCGTGACTACCGCAGGACCACCTTCAAAGTCGATTTTCTCGAAAACTACTAGGTTGCCAATTTTGTTGTTCGAGTGCCAATTGGTACCAATTGAGTACTAATTACTTGCAAAACATGGAAGCGATTGGAGTTCGTGGTCTTGCGGTAGTCACGCTCATTACATACTTAACTACGAACTGCAGCCCTACCATGACGCGTGAGTCGTTCTAGCGAGGAGGGATGGAGCTAAACACCCTATATAACTCCATCCCTAATTTACGCTCGAACGACTCACGCTTTAACACTTCATGGTAGGGCCGCTGGTAGTTTATTTTTGTAATGAAAATGTGCTGATTGTTTAAAACTACAGCGGTTTTATGTACTTTAATATCCTATGATTTTTTCACTAAACGTTATATTTATTAAATATATAATCTTGGCATTGTGCATTGTTAGTTTTATAATTAAACTGTTAAAAATAAGACAAATCTAAATAAAATAAAAATCTTTATTTCCATTCAATCCATAACATAAATAGGTACCTAATTCAATTTATAATGTTTATTATTTTAGAATTTACATAAGGTTAGAATTTGTAATTTCCCGTTAGTTCCTGATGTTAACAAATTGTACAAATAATGTCTTAATGAGGTAATCTTTTAAATAGATGATACAGTATTCAGACTGATGCTGACCGTACCAATCACAATGGTTGGTACAGTCAGCAAGGACACTTGGTCACCATAATTATTTATTTAGGATTTAAAATAAAACCGTTTTCATTGTTAAAATATAAATAACTAGCGACCCGCCCCGGCTTCGCACGGGTGCAAATGTGCAATGCTGATACTAAAATACAAACAATCTATTAGACAATACAACGCGCCGCCGGCCGGGCCGGTACCGCCGCACCGCTATGTCCCTGCATTTTAAATCTGTAATATCTTCGGAAATATTCATTTAAATTAAATGCTGTAAAGGGCCATATTGATCTATATTAAATGTAAAATGTATTTAAGGTACTTAATTCCCGTAAAATGTAAAGGATAAAAAATGGTTATTGTGGGTTATCCTTTAGAGATAGACATATACCATCGCGGACTTTTTTGTTGACCTTTTTAAGTTGTACAATAGTGTAGTATATTATTTTGATTTAGCTCGTGGGGTTCAGCCAGCGTTTGCAATGTTAGCGCAAAAAAATGTGTTTATTTACGACATCACATTAGAAACCTCTAAATTTATCAGTGTTTCTCTACAATATTATGCATGTATTATACATATAAACCTTCCTCTTGAATCACTCTATCTATTAAAAAAAACCGCTTCAAAATCCGTTGCGGAGTTTTTAAGATTTAAGCATACATAGGGACGGACAGACAGCGACAGCGACTTTGTTTTATACTATGTGGTGATGGTGATGATATGGTAAGTATCCAGTAAATATTTAAATCCTATAAATAAATGAAGTGAATAAACCAACATTTGTTGCTGACTGTATGAATCAAGAACTTACTTTTCACGCCAGCTGCACAATTTTCTCGCAGTAGAGTATGCTCCTCAGGGATAAAGGTGTCATTACTTCAGGCTAGCTTGATTACCTCGCTTTATTCAGGGGATTCAATATGACGCCCGTGACATTAAGACACTGCTTTATCCCCTCCATGCATAATCTACTTTTATTGGCCAGTAGATGTTATCAACAAATATCCTTTATGTCACGGCCACTCTGTGAAACATAATTCCATGCAGAAAAGTTACGACATGATAAGGTTCATTGAGTCTGGTCTTTACACAATTTCCATCCTAAGGTTGTCTGTAAGAGATTGCCCTGTGCGATAAGACCGCCCATTGTACACTTGTTTTTATAAACTTTTTACCTGTGATTGATGTGAGGTGTACAATAAAGTATATAATAAATAAATACCTCTACCTAACGTTTTCTTCACTACGCAGGAGTCGGTTTTGAGGCTAACCAATACCAGTCTTAACCAAGTTAGTTAGTAATACCAGTATTTTACAAGGAGTGACCACTTATCTAGCCTCTACAACCAAATGACTTATAAGCACGCGATACACTTTGGTGAGACTGGTTGTCAGATTTTCAGGCTTCTGACTCTCGTAACGACTGTCAAAGATTTAATGTCTTATTTATGACAGCCGGGATCAAATCAACGGTTTAATGTACTATCCGAAACACGGATTCCGATATGATAAGGAAGGTCACCTATTCACGGACTGGCCTTGACAAGCGTTCATTAACCCGTGTGTTTCTATAAACGTAACCTTATCTTTTATTGATACAATACTAAAACAACAACTAAATATCTGTGCCGCAAAATGACTCAATATGCAATAATAAACCAGCGGCATAAAAACAGACGACAAAAACATTTAATTTAGATTATAATACACAAAATACAACAAGACGTATAAGTAGATGTCGTAGGGTTAATGATGAAATTGAGGATTTGATCAAATCCCTGATAAAAGAAAATCTAAGGGAGATGATCAGTTCCTTGGAGATGTTAAATAACAACTCTGTGGGCTCATTTCCCTAAAGAAAGTTGGTGATTTGATTAACTCCCAAACCAAAACTATGGAGTCCGTAAATGAAATACTTACATCATAATTATTTTCACATCTGCAGGGATTTGATCAAATCCCAACTTTATAATTTTCTTGCGACTTATTTTAGTATCTGTTACGTCTAATAGCCGAAGTGCGGCTACACCTAGTTTTAGCCAGCTGCAACTAGGTGCAGCCGGCCACATGCGGTTAAATTTTAATATTATAACCCTTTTCTTCGGTTACAACTTGTAAAATAATACATCATATTCTTTTATCGACCGGCCATTGGGCACCCCGACTCGGACAGCTTTAGGTTTAAAGGGGATGCGAAGCGGGGCTCCGACTTCGCCTTTTAGGCACGGTCGGCTGCACCTAGTTGTAACCGGCTAAAACTAGGTGTAGCCACAGTTCGGCTATTAACCGTAGGTAACCCCTACAACGGGCTCCGGAGGGGGCTGAAATGGAGTGCCAGTAATGGCCCCATTTCACCCCCTCCTGTTGAACGTCAGCCACTGCGCCGCCCAGGAACTGATGCTCCTGAGCATGACGCAGTGACTGATGCCTGTGGTGTACGTTACCCCAACAAGAAAGTGTCTCCTAGAGTTATATGAGTAGAACGTATTATTGGTGCCTTATCTGTTGTAAATGTGCCCCCACATAAAAAATGTGTGCCCCCTGTCGTTTTGGAAAAAAACGGAAAAAACGATTCTTGCTGGGGTAACGTTTTTCTAGCAGGAAAATTCTAAACGAATGATCGGAGAGAGAAAAATTGTGCATAGCCAGAGAGCTTATATGTGTGCCAAAATGTGCCCCCAAAAATAAAATCTGTGCCCCTTCAGGTTTTCGAGATATTGCATTTCCTGCTGGAGTAACGTTTTGATGAATCGTATATCTCTAAAACCATTGCATGTGCCCCTGTAGAATAAACACACACGAGTAGCTCTTAATGTGTGCCCCTTTGTGCCCCAATTAGATTTTAGAAAATATTTATAGTTTTCAAGTTATCGCGGTTTAATGAAAACCCGAAAAAACATCGCAGCGCCTAAATGAGACAAGGCATAACTTCGCTGAAAACTGTATTCGGTTCTTCTTGACGCTAATAATAACCATACAAAGTTTCAAAACTGTTCATGCATGCGTTTTTGAATAATCATGCTAAAAGTAAAAACGATGGTGTCATAACTTTGACGGCAAAATACAAGGAACTGGCACAATCCCAGATGTGTAGGTGTAAACCAAAATCTTGTGCCTTTAGTCAAAAATATATGGTGAAAATATTGAGCTGCAAATGTTACGCATTAAGTAAATATAAACAAAAAACCAAAATATGTAAACAACGGCTGGTTATCCGACCAAATCTGAATGACTACTAAAAAGCGACGGATTCATACATATCGATGACCTTCTTTATTGGACGTATTATACCTAAGCTGTTGTCCGTACAGTCGCGTTCAAAAGTTTTGAGGGCTAATTAAAAAATATATTAAATGCACCTTGTGACTATGTGTTGTTATGGCTGCCATAGAACATTCTGTAAAAATCAAATCAATTATTTAGTTATTTCGGCTAAAAAGATACAGCCCTGTGACTGTGACATGTTGAGTGTTGACGGATTGTGGTCGAGTCTTAGTTTTGGAGACATGAATTCTTGTCATGAATTATTTTTTTACATAGTAACTAGAAGTTATTAAGGGATTATATGTCATCAACCTAGCACAAGAAGAGAATTAAATACGTATTATACAAAAAAAGTAAACAAATTACTGAATCGCTTTTGACGAAATTTCTATTGGACCAATCGGAAAGTATGTATATCCTTTCAGATGAAAACAAAACAAACATGATTTAGAACATATTAGTTAAAAAATAAACAAATAGGTAAAGTAATGAAAAAAAAATCCAAGTGCTTGATAAGGTACAAGTATTTTTAAATAAGTCAAAACAATGCCATTAAATACTTACCACCGCAGATCGTGCCATAAAATTCACCACCCCTACAACCACATAATTGTTATAAAATGCTTATACGCCACTTTCAACAAACTTAAAAAAAGTAAACAAACAGTATCAGTGCAACTGCGTGACTCAACGTAACAGTGTCCTTGGCGTCATAACATAACTGCAACTGTTTACCAATACCAAGTAATAATCCAAACGCACTTCCTAGTCAATAAACACTTTGTACCCATTATTCATAATAGAGCGACGTTACACGTAACTGTCTCTGTCACACTAACACCGTACGCGTACTAGCTGTCTCACTTTCTCTAAGCTAGACAAAGCGATTCCTTGCGTCACGACGTTAGCGGACGCCGCGGGGCCAGAGATGTATGTAGCGGTGTGGGGAGGCGAAAAAAGGGAATCTTCTATTAAGGTAAATGCTCCAACCAGCCTGCGAAATTCGAATTTTCCTAAGTTTTTTTGCAATTTGCAGGCCAGTGCTTGGTTGTATGTCGATTAAAATATTATTCGCGGCTGTAAGACATATGTAGATACAAAATTATAATCATCAATATCATCAATACAATGCTCTAAGTTCATAAAGATGTAGGAATGAGTTTTTCTGTTTTTTCTTTTTTCCTACGCCTTTATTTAGTACGAACATATTTAGTGTCAGTTTATTTGTTTTCATAGCATTAGCCTATTAATACAATTCATGTATGTATCGTCTTTATCTATATATTACAAGTTATTCTGATATTGTGGCTAATTGAGGTTGTTTCTCACGAAAATGCTACACATATGAGTCACATTTCGTCACTCATATCTCACATCTACGTGTAAAGTTAAAACATGTTTACACTGCGGCTGAAAATTTTAACAAATTATATGCCGGCGGCGTCCGGTGTTATCTCCATACAAAACGTTTCACTGATAAATAAATCTGACATTTACGGAAAATAGGTATAAAAGAGTTTTAGTGTAATTTTTAAAATAATAATTTGGAGGTTTCGAATAAATGCTGAATTTGATCATTAAACCTGCATTTTAGCTCCCTGCCGAACCCTGCTCAATTTGAGCAGTAGGACATAGTTACTTGTAAACTCTGCTTTACAATAAAATGTGACTTACATTAGTATAAAAATACAGGTATGTCACAAAACAGTTTGGTCACGATTTTGAGCATGTTAGTCACATGTACATTTTATTTGAAAATGGCTCTTATAAATGTACTTAATCATGTGTAAGGTCATAGAAACAGCTATTAAAATATTATCCAATAACAACTTTATTTTATTAGATATTACTTTTCTACTTCAGTGTACTCAGGCACAACACGTGTGAACCGGTTAGTGAGTAAAGTAAAGAAGGTCATCGATATGTATGAATCCGTCGCTTTTTAGTAGTCATTCAGATTTGGTCGGATAACCAGCCGTTGTTTATATATTTTGGTATTTTGTTTATATTTACTTAATGCGTAACATTTGAAGCTCAATATTTTCACCACATATTTTTGACTAAAGGCACAAGATTTTGGTTTACACCTACACATCTGGGATTGTGCCAGTTCCTTGTATTTTGCCGTCAAAGTTATGACACCATCGTTTTTACTTTTAGCATGATTATTCAAAAACGCATGCATGAACAGTTTTGAAACTTTGTATGGTTATTATTAGCGTCAAGAAGAACCGAATACAGTTTTCAGCGAAGTTATGCCTTGTCTCATTTAGGCGCTGCGATGTTTTTTCGGGTTTTCATTAAACCGCGATAACTTGAAAACTATAAATATTTTCTAAAATCTAATTGGGGCACAAAGGGGCACACATTAAGAGCTACTCGTGTGTGTTTATTCTACAGGGGCACATGCAATGGTTTTAGAGATATACGATTCATCAAAACGTTACTCCAGCAGGAAATGCGATATCTCGAAAACCTGAAGGGGCACAGATTTTATTTTTGGGGGCACATTTTGGCACACATATAAGCTCTCTGGCTATGCACAATTTTTCTCTCTCCGATCATTCGTTTAGAATTTTCCTGCTAGAAAAACGTTACCCCAGCAAGAATCGTTTTTTCCGTTTTTTTCCAAAACGACAGGGGGCACACATTTTTTATGTGGGGGCACATTTACAACAGATAAGGCACCAATAATACGTTCTACTCATATAACTCTAGGAGACACTTTCTTGTTGGGGTAACGTACACATGCCTGTGGACGGCGAGCAATGGGTAGCTCGCCGTCGCGCCAAACCAGCAGCAGTCAGCATGGGTCGGGGCCCGTTAGGGCCAGAGCCTGCCAGGGTTGCGGAATATG
The DNA here is from genome assembly GCA_947386135.1 of Melanchra persicariae. NCBI lineage: Eukaryota > Metazoa > Arthropoda > Insecta > Lepidoptera > Noctuidae > Melanchra > Melanchra persicariae. The sequence goes on along the minus strand of OX376643.1, from coordinate 13,829,324 downwards.
TTCGAAAGAGTTAGTTTCACCCTATACCTTGCATTTACGATGACACATTATTAATTTTTGACAACTAAATAGCCGTTTTTATGTTTTTAACGTGTAGGTACATCCGCAGACCTAACTACGTTATTTGCAACAAATACACATTGAACCGCAAGTGCAGTACGCATCGGATTCATTAGGTACATACGAAATATGTAGTTACTGCGCAGTGCGTCGCCTCGTGTTCAGACCCGGTATAAAGTTTCGAATTTTGAACACCTATGAATTTGGTCAACACTAGCCCAGAGCTGGGAAGAATGGAAGGAAGAAAGGGAGGCCTTTGCCCTGCAGTGGGACGGAATAGGTTAAAAATAAATAAATAAATAAATGAATATTTTTTTATTAAATTTAAGTAAGCTTTAATTTGGTTTAAATTAAAAAATCTTAAATTTGTCAAAACTTTTGAATGATTTATTAGTTTATTCATTTTTGTACTTCACAGTTTTAAAGAAACGGCAATGAAATATGTATATGAATATGTATTTAGCGCAAAGTACCTACCTAACCATTTTAATGTTGCCGAACTCATTTTTATTGAATTTGTAAATCTCGAGTTGTAAACGAATAAATAAATAATTATTTAAATAAATTACACGCACAATATAAATACCTATTTAATTAAACAAAAACTTATTATAAACTATCACACAATTCAACAAAATAAAACAAAGACTGCTTACGGAGATAAAATTACTCTTAACCTGTGCTTTCGTCCGTGTGTAATGCTAGTTAGAACTATTTTACGTCATTCACAGCCCTGTTATTTTACATTCATGTTTATTTTGATTTCTTTTGTCGAGGACATTTTGATTTGTTGTCAAGTAAGTAAGAAAGAAAAGAATTTATTTGCGCCAAGTAACTAGGTACCTACACATATTTCTATTGATGCTTTATAACTAGGAATGCAACGCAATTACATAACATTGTCTCATCCAGTATACAGCTAAGTCTTCCTCAACACCCTCTCCCCTCTTAGCTTGCTCTTTCTTCACACTTTTCGACTAATCTAGTAGTCTATCAAGTAGCTAGAAAGATTACAGGGCTTTTATAAAACTGCTCTAAAGTGGGAAGAACTATCGAGATTTAATTTTGTAAAAGCAAATTCGAAAACCACCCAGTTGTTCAAATAATAAAAAAGCAACGCCATCGCAAAAAAAACAGCTTGATAGCGATTTAATATTACATCCCCAGTCTCCCCCCATCCCCAATCTACAATATAATTGGAGAAAAATGAGTAAAAAACCATATACAGTTCTCGTCAAATAACATCCATTTTTTACTTAATTTTTCGGGAATCTGTGATATAAAATGTAAAATTATACTAATGCATATTATCATTTTTCGTTTTAACTCAAAAACCTCAAAAGTTCAAGTGTTTCGTGAAAACGTGTGAAATAATCTTTCATGTTGCATTATAACACTTTTCAGAGTCTAAAGTATAGGATTTCAAAATGTTTGTTTACCTACACACAAAAGTAAAGAGATTCCGGCATTTTTCATACATATCCGTATGGCTTCTACACCACTTAACAGAACATGATATTTGCAGTATACAACGCAAAATACAAGAATAATCACAATCGTAATAATTCCGAAATACATCGATTCAATGACACCGGCTGTCAGCGCTGCGTGGTACGTTATTTAGCAAACGCCTACTGCGGTACGGTATGCGTGGTGCCATCTTGAGTTTTATTATTCGTAGGTTAAATGAAAAACGATTATAATGTATTATACTTTGTCTCCCATCCTCTATGACTGGTTTAATTCCTCTTATATAAATATATTTTTTAGAGTTTTGACATAACATAGAACACACGGGCTGATTTATAGTAAATTAGCCATTTATATTATATTATTATAAGCCCGGAAAAATGTTCCGGAAGCGCAGCCTATTTGCAGTCTACCTAAATTAAGTAATGGACACACTACATAATAATATATTGTATAAAAAATATGTACCCACTCGACGATTTTACACGCACATATACACTACGTTAAACTAAAATTACGAAAATAAAATTCAGATCTTTTTAACATCACAAGTTCTTGTACCAATGTATATTGATTAAATTGAACTATATCATCAATGAGCTGAGCTTAAACTATTTTATTTGAAAATTGGAATATATTTTAACATCTAAATAAATAAAGATATCTAAAAATAAATAACATAAAGAAAATGGAATTATTGTAAATTCCTTATGGATCAGGATCGATTCAGCATTAAGTCTTGCAAAAGCAATACAATCGATTAGTTATAAAAAGTAAGTAATTGACATTAAAGATAGATTACACAACATAAGTGGCATCTCACTTGGAAGTGGTTGTTAAGTTTAGTGATATGCTGGAAGATTCAAGTTAATTGCGACTGTATTGTACTTTGAGACAGGTTATGGAAGTAGTTTTCTTCTACCTACATGTATGTATGCTTACAATGCTTTTTATTTATATTTTAGAAGGAATATACTTAAACATACACATGACTGTTAAAATCGTCATAATTCGAATACACATAATTGAAGACATTAGATATAATTTACACAATGTTACTACCTACTATTATTACTTATGTTTTTTAATATTATTTATAATTATATACTTACCATAAATAATTTCTTGCATAACCTCTATGCCCAAGAAATACTAATTTGATAACTTTATTTTGATCATATTATAATAATCTCTAAGTAAGGAATATTGTAGTTAAAATAAAGTGACGGATTCTTAACAGTTATAAAAGAGAGCTTAGAAATGATAATGAGTAACAAGACATAGTGAGTACCAGGAGTCGAGTCAATGTGGCTCCTTGCTTGGTTGTTTAAGCGGTGCTTGCGCGTGGACTCGGGCTCGCGCTGGCGCTGCCGTTCTTGACAATTTCAAGCTTTGAGTGCAAGCGGAAATGTAGTCGTGACTCCAACGAATATCCGGAATATTTTTTCCTGTAATGACAAATTAATTTATTTTCGTAATATTGTGTGTATAGCACCATGATCTATATAGTTATTTTTTCATTACTACATTTAGCTATTTGTTCCTTCAGACTGAGTTTTAGTAAAGGTTCGGCTTTATATAGAGCATCGCCTCTGGTACTCAGTCGTATGAGTCACTGTGTTTCTATATTCCATACTAAGTACGGCCTGGCACTCTACCTGCCATTATTTAATACGTTGAAAACAAACCTAGCATCCTGCAGCATTTGCAGAGCGCGATCCTTGTCACCAAGCTGATGGTGACACATTGCCATCTCAGCAACAGTGTACGGAAGTAAGAATGTATCTTCCTTTATGTCATTCTTAACTCTGCAAAGAAATAACAAGTTAATCTTAATCACTTATGAATTAATAAATGAAATGATAGTTCTTCTACCTTCGTAATTAAGTTTTTTTTTAACAAACTAAGATCAATTAGGTATCCTTATTCATTCTAACATGACTTGCTTTATTGAATGAAGCAAACTATATTGCTCGGCATAGTCGTATGTGCAGTCCCACAAGACTGTACAGCAGTGCGATTCCGGAAACACATCACTTTTTTTTTTGTTAGGAATGGCCACTTGCAGATTGCAGATCTAGCACGTTCGGGATATCAACTGCTTAAGAGCGTGTACGCCGTATATCATTTCATACCAACTTTCAAGTCCTTATTCTTCAAAATGAATGAACCGATTTTAACGAAACGAAAAGATAACAATCCCTCGCACCAATGAGGGCTTTCTGAAATGACGTACACCAGGTGGCAGTACCGAGGCGTAAGGTCCAGGCTCCTGTCGCCTATGTGGCGCCAGCTTATCATCATCATTACCCTGCTCTTATCCCATGTTACTTGGGATCGGCGCAACACGTTTTTTTCTTCCATTCTGTCCTGTCAGCCGTCATCACTAACTTTTTCTTTCATATCACTCATCACACAGTCCATCCATCTTTTCTTTGGCCTCCTTCTCCCTCTCCATCCATCCACATTTATATGTGGCGCCAACTAATGTCATGAATTTTCCTGGAAAGGGTTCATTGTAATGATAGCTCACTGCATCTAAGTTGTCACGATGAGTGTTGCGAAGCCCCGGGGCGGTAAACATTTGCGAGGCGCTTGTTCTTTTTGAAATTTATATAAATCGAAAAGAGGTATTTCTGATTATGTTGCTAAAAATAAAATGAAAAAAAAAATCACAATAAGCTACGAAACATACAAGTGAATAAATGGCACAGCTAAAAACCGATCTTGTCATCGAATTTCAGGAATTCGATACTTCTATCTCGATTATATCAAATCTAATTAACTATGAAATGACTTCGTTTTATTGCTAACTAGCGCCCCGCCCCGGCTTCGCACGGGTGCAAATTTTTATGTGCAATGCTGATACCAAATACCTACTACAGAATGTCCTTATAAACAACGTAAATAAGCCATTTTTTATTTATTTATTTATTGGCCTATCTACAATTGTTACACTCTTTATAGGTACTATTAATACAAGCAATATTATACAAGCTAAGTGTACAATATGATGCGATAGACACAGCATGCAAAAAAAAAAATGGTACATCTATAAAATTACAATAATAGTGCAGAAATAACACTTACAACAACAAGGAGAAAAAAAAAACAACAGAAAAGGTCAATATGGCTACATATGATGGACTTGGTGCTTGAATTTTTGAAGGGTTGTGGAATAAATATCTATTGATTCATCGCAATTATTAAGAAGCCTGCAAATTCTGGGAATGGGAGAGTTGGATCCTGATACAGTTTTACGGAATGGGGGACGTAATAGTTTGATAGGGTGACGTGGATAATTGTAGGGTAGGTTAAAGTTAAACTTACTTAGCAACTGGGGGCAGTCTATTTTACTCTGTAGTATTTTAAAAAGAAAAACTAAATCTATGCCATCTCTTCGTTTTTCGAGTGAGGTCATGTTAAATTTTTCAAGACGTTTTGCGTAGCTCGGAACTTTTTTGGCTAATCTCGTAGAATAGGCAAGATGGTATAAAAATCTTTTCTGAATCCTCTCTAACCTAAGACTATGTGTTGCATAGTGGGGACGCCATACAACCGCGCAGTATTCCAATACATACGTAATAAAAAACCAAGTGTCTTGGAAGCTTTTTTAATAATGTTATCTATGTGAGGAATAAATGTTAATTTACGATCAAGAAGGACTCCCAAATCCCTGATCACATCAACTTTACTGAGGTACGTACCATTCATGCTGTAATTAAAATCAATAAAGTTAGACTTGCGCGTAAACGTAATTTGGGAACATTTTTCTACATTAAGTTGCATATTATTACCCTTACACCAGCTTAGAAGTCTGTTCAAGTCATCCTGAAGTAATGTTGAATCGGCTGGAGAATCGATAATGCGGACTATTTTCAAATCATCGGCGAATAGGAATGGCGTGGAATTAAAGAAGCAATGAGGAAGGTCGTTTACAAAGATAATAAATATTACGGGGCCCAGGTGGGAACCCTGCGGTACACCGGAGGTTATGATCATGGTTTCAGATTTATAGCCATTGGCCACGACATAAAAGAATCTATCCGTTAAGTAAGAGTGCAGCCACTTAAGAAGGGAACCAGCAAAGCCGTACGCAGCAAGTTTTTGAATCAGCACTTCATGGGAAACACTTAATTTTTTCCCGTAAAATGTAAAGGATAAAAAATGGTTACCATCGCGGACATTTTTGTTGACCTTTTTAAGTTTTACAATACTGTTGTACATTATTTTGATTTATCTGGTGGGGTTCCGCCAGCGTTTGTAATGTAAGCGCAAAAAAATGTGTTTATTTACGACATCACATTAGAAACCTCGTAATTTATCAGTGTTTCTCTACAATATTATGCATGTATTATAAATATAAACCTTCCTCTTGAATCACTCTATCTATTAAAAAAACCGCTTCAAAATCCATTGCGTAGTTTTAAAGATTTAAGCATACATAGGGACGGACAGACAGCGACAGCGACTTAGTTTTATACTATGTAGTGATAACATAAAACGTTTCAAAAGTAAGGTTTTTGATTTTGATCTTGGGTTGCGCGAGGCCCGGGCGCTGCGCTGCCCTGCTCGCCAAGCACTGAAGGTGAGGTTTATACAAAATCGACCGGAATATGAATAGCAGCATGGTGACTGAAAACCTGGAGTTGTGCCTGGTCGGTGGCAACGATCCGTGGTCGGCGAAACCTCTGGCCCCTTGGGGAATATAGCGTGACATTGTGCAGTACTTACTGCAGCACAGAGTCGAAGGAGTCGAGCGCCAGGCGCGGCAGGCTCATGGCGGCCAGGCAGCAGCCCTTCAGAAAGCGCACCAGCGCGCGATTGTCTCCCTCGTGCACACCCATCCAATCGCGGCTCTCGCTCTCTATGCGATCGCTCGTTGCTTCTATTAACTGTTCCACAAAAGTTTTACAATTAGTATAACAGATGAAATTTCTCAATTTGCCGACGCCAAATAATAGAATATGGCTAGTCAGAAAGCTTTTTTTTAACTCGTGGAAATTGTCATGTATATGTCCTCCACCATGGGGCGGGTGGAGGCGTCTGCCAGGTTCTAACTGACTTGTGTACTACAACTACCTTTGGCCGGGGCGCTGGACTGTTTGCGCACTTCATCACGCTACCTCGGCTAAGTATTGGTCAGAGAGCTAGATATGAAATGTCACAATTTTATAATTTTTTGTGATTTTTCGGTAAACGTCTCTTGTTTCTTAGAGGTAAATCAGTTGTTCTTTTTACCTCTTACAACATTTATTTATTTATAACAATCTTACCTATACTATCATTACAGATCTATGATCCAATGCGACAGAGTGGCCTTACTAACTGAATCCTAAATCTACACCTTATACTTAGTTAAAAAATATCTTAATCTAAATAACTTATGTTGACCTAATTTATTACATACCTATACTTAATCTAAATATAATAACATGTCCTACTGAAAGTTGCTTCTTAGTTAGTTTCTATGTTGTGAAGGTAGCTGTGTGGTTTCTGTTTAGCCTTAATCTCGAATTGTTATAAGACTTCGCCATTTGTACATAATTTATTTTCTTGAAACAGACAAAAGATCAACACAGTGTGAAAAAATATTAAGATATATATCTTGATATTTTTTCACACTGTGTTGATCTTTTGTTTCAAGAAAACAAATTTTAAAAACAATACAGTTCAAATACCCTATTTAAGATCTGATTAGAAAAGGAAGTCCGTGATGGCGTGACGGTTGACAAGATGGAATGTAAGACGTGTTTCGCTGACCCCTGGGACAAGGGCATAAGTTACCTTAAGTACGCTCTGTATGCCCCTATCGTTCTTGGCGAGGATGTGGAACATGTTCCAGAGGCAGAGCAGCTCGATGGTCGGCAAGAGAAGGCGGCAGCCCTGCGCCTGGTAGCGCGCGCAACGCTTGATCACGAACTTCTCCATCGGCAACGACTTGCCGGCGATGCGTTGCTTGTAGTACGACGCATTCCTGCAATTTAGTGGCAAAATATACTTAGCATGAAAGTTGGCACCACGGAACAGAAAAAACAGTGGAAATGCAAAGTAGGCGTGGTAGGCGTGGCACGCGTGCCACAATTAAGCGCTGCTTCGCTTACTTGGTCCCAGTCGTGTTCTAACATCGCGTCGAGTTGCTAGTCTCGCGACTAAATTGTTTTTCCGTAGCTATGCCGTATTGTTCCATTTTCGAGTGCAAAAATGATAATAGGAGAAAAAATCTTAAAAATGGAGGTATTTCGTACCATCGTTAAGTACGATTTCATTTATTTTCTAATAAAATCTTATTTAATTTCAATTAACTAATAATTCAATAGAACTTCAAGTTAAAATCAACCTTATGCGATTAAAATAAAGTTTATTTTGGATTCGTATTCACTGGTATTCACTATTTCACTCTCGAAAGTTCTTCGCTACTCAATTAGTGATGTAGTAGAGTCGAATGTTGGTTTTATCGATAGATATCGATTAAATAATTAGGGATTTTTCCTGGTATCTTTAACATCTATTAAAATACGAAATGTAAGGACCTTAGAGATATAAAATCAAATATTTCCAAAAAAAAAGTTGAACAAAATTTTATACAGAAAAGAGATGACGTGATTCCTGTGCAGATTCATTTCGAACACAGTTCAGTTCAGTTGGAAGAAGAAACAGTTAAACATAGATGTTACGGGTAGTTCAAATTGTTCAACACCGAGGAAAAAGAAACTAAAAGACCAGTTAAGATTTTGCGAAGGCAAAATTGTAAAACAACTAATAAAAAATAGTCTAAAATAAAACGATTGCAATCGAGAAATCGAAGGCTCAAAAAGAAAATTAATAATATTGTTACGAGCTTAGGGTTCGTGACAATAAAAACAGCCGATAAAATAACCAAAATGACACTTTAATTAATCAACACTAATTACAACTTTAAACTCACTAATTATAAATCACAATTGCACCACTGATCACTTTAATTCGCAGTCGAAGTTCGCTCTCGAAGTTGTCGCTTGTATCGCAAATTCAATACTGACCCGGTCGCAGGCTATGCGGGCCTTATATAGGTCGGCAGATAATTCCAGAACCTTCCAGTATAGAAACATCTAGAAAGTTCGAGTACATACCGGTCCGGACCAACTAGACATCGAAAACTCTAGAATGTTCTAGAATAGAAAAGTCTAGAAGGATCTTGACTCTACTAGTTCTGCTACTCGATACTAGATGGCGCTAGTAGTAACTTTTATCTTTATGTACCCGGCATTAATTCTGGCGCGTAACAATATTGATGAAGTAGGTATTGTTGAGATTGGAAGAAAAAATTGCCATAGCCAAAGAGAGGTTAGTTTTTATTATTTTACATAATTTTAATCATGATAAATATTGATAGACCCAAGTGTGAATTTATATATAAAAATGTGTTTTTATACGTTCAAGAATTGATCGTCAGACACAGAATCAGGAGTCATATCAACTGACGTAAATGGTTTATTTTAAATAAATGCTTTGACTCGGGTATCTATTGATATCGATAATGTAATTCAAAATTTCAATGCGTTCTGCACTGGTCGACCAGCAACGCGAATGTCAACCCTAAGACTAACACAATTAAATTTATAATTGCTACCACTGAGAATACCGCCATCTATGGACGGGTAGCGAAATTTACTCTTCAATAGGATCTTGTTTGACTTTAGATTACAAAACGTCGTAAATACTTTCTGCACTAAAACAAAATGAATCCTATCGATAGAGAAGGAAGGTTTATTTCCAGATTTATGATCTGTGACTTATGCAAGTTTTGACCAAAATTAAAAAGAAAAATCAAACGAATTGTTTAGTTGTAGTGCATTATATGATTATCGCTATATTTGTGTGAGTTTGGCGACAGCGATTTTTACAGTAATGTTGTTGCATTGCACTTCCACCTGTTTTTTCTGTTCCGTGGTTGGCACCGTCGCCAATAGCAGATATGATTAAATGTGTCTGCAGCTGAATACTAGGTACTATTTTACATGGAGCGACCGCCTACCTGTAATCCACAATCTGGTGTCAGATTTTCTGGCTTCTGACAATCCGTAACGACTGCCAAAGATTTACAAATGGCAGCCGGGACCAACGGCTTAACGTGCTTTCCGAGGCACGGAGGAAACTCGGTATATTGAGATAGTTACCCACCAACAGACCAACCACGACAAGCGTTGGTTAACCTTGAAGATCGACCCGTGCGGCTGTTATGATAACTTTATCGATATCAGTAGTCAGTAGATGACCCACCTCATGAGATCAGTGCACTGCTGTTTCTCGGAAGGCGTGATGTCGTCGAGCTCCAGCAGCATGGCCGCGCGGGAGTACGAGTAGATCGTCTTCGACCACGAGCTCTCATCGATCAGCTTGCTTGCGTAGGAAGCTGATTCGCGCCAGTCCATCTTTAAACTGAAACCAATCAAATAAACATGGTGTGTATGTGGAGATGTGTATTTTTACTCGACTCGATATAAACCTATGTAAGGACGGTACGTCCACATCTGCACTCTAGCTGCACGCACGCGTAACCTTGTGTGAGATACGCGAAACAGGCGAACCAAATAATTGCAATAGATGCATGCGAGAAGCGCGTGTGCAATACATTCGCGGCACGTTCGCCATATGTGGAGGCACCCTGAGACCAACCAGACCAACCGCAATGGCTTGCTGCGCTGTGCTCTCTCACCTGTTCACCCACATGATCTCCCAGTAACACACATGGTGGAACTGCTGCCATTGCTTCTGGCTGTTGACAGCACGGTTGTACGTCTCGATGGCGGTGTCGAACTGCCCTCGCAGAAGCTCTATGCGGCCTTTAAACATTAGAAACCACACGCTGTCTGGGTAAACCTGCGAATTGCAAAGCAAGGGTCCAATCACGTTCATGATCATAAAATTATAAGTGTGCGTGACGAACTTCCCCGTTTGTTCGCGTTTGTTCTGTTACACGTTGTACCTATACAGTAGGTGCCAGATAAATGAAGAATAACGGTCGTTGACCCACCTACATTTATTGACACCCTTAATTTCAAAAACAGAAATAATGACATAAAGCTGTCCTGAATCGACATCTATCGTGATCCTTATTGTTCCAGTAATGGAAACCGATTTATAATTTACTGTTCGGGGGTACCTACGAAGAGAAAATAAGGAAAGGTCACTATACTTTATTCCACATTTATCTTGCGCCTACCATAGCTAGTTAATTTGTAACTCACTACTTACACGACTTGCAATCGAATGGTAGATAGTTGTTGAATTGTCTGTGGGTGACTCTACTCTGCCTTGTTTTACTTGGCTTTAGGCATTTGTTGACCAAACTGAACTTCAAAAATAAATAAAATAAATTAATTTCAATACATTCATTGTGCGTACAGCTAAGGAGTGGAATTCCCTGCCAGTCTGTTTTTCCTGATAGCTAAAATCTGGGAGTTTTTAAGTCAAGAGTGAATAGGTTACTTCTAGGCAAGCGTGCTCCATCTTCGACCACATCGTCGCTTACCATCAGGTGAGATAGTGGTCAAGCGCGTGCCTATCAATTATATATATATAAAAAAACACGAATTCTATACTGAAATTAAATAAATGGGTTGCGGTGCAAACCTTCAGCTCCTTTTCTAGTATCCTTTCGCAAACTGGCAGGTCTATGGGAGCGCCGATGAAGTGGCACATGACCAGGTGATAGCTTAACAGCGTCAAGTCGCACAGCACAGAGCGCATGCCGGGCGCTAAAGAAGCTGCCTCCAGCTCCGCAAGACCGACAGACTGAAACATTCCAAACATACTTTGAAACCCATGCAAAAAACTCCCATTACCCAAGATGACAAAAAACCCAACCACCATCGTACAACGCGAGATCCACTTAATTCGTAACTCTATGGCGTACACGTGAGCTTACATCAACACAGACCAACGAGGGGCCAACGTTCCAATTTTACTATCATACCAAAACGGATAACTTAAAGACCTGCGGACCTACCATGACGTGTTAAAGCGTGAGTCGTTCGAGCGAGAAGGAGGGATGGAGCTATACATATAGGGTGTATAGCTCCATCCCTCCTTCTCGCTCGAACGACTCACGCTAACACGTCATGGTAGGGCCGCTGTATGCTGTTCGGTTTTTTTTTAAAGCTTTGGAGGAGCCCTTCACCTGAGAGGGGTTCCAGGGGAAAAATAAATCAAAACTTGTACCTACATACCTACTAAAAACAATTATATTTTATTTTCAAAATAATTATTAAATCTGACTCTTTTCTGTATAAATAAAGTTGTATTTATCGTAATTATTAATAAATGTAAGTAGTAGTCGTAGTTAAGTAGCTAAGTACCAGTCAAACTTTTTCTTTAAATGTTATATTGTAAACTGGACATATAAGGCTTTTTATTTTATTTATTTATTTATGCTGTTTGGTTACCAGTTTATGTCAGTCCACAATTTCTCAGAATGACACGGAGAAATTATAGAATATTAGCCTTAATAATAGTCTTTAACGGGTAGTTTAAGAAAATTTATCAAAACAATTATAACCATTAACTAGCCAGCCATTTTTACTGCTAATCCTGTGGTCTCAGGATCAGCCCAACTGATCCCTGAACCCTTCACCTCGTTGGGGGTTGTTTCTGGAAAAATCGTTAGATCCGCTTAAAGTATACCACTTTTCGATTGTTCATTATCAATTTCCAAGTACATTGAAGTAAGCAATAATGTCATTATTTATAAACTTCATAAACTTCATCTTTTTCACCACTTTAGGGGGTTATTTTCGAAAAATCCAAATACATGTTGTTCTTATTTTTTATCAAAATCGTTCGTGCCGTGTTTTAACTTCATCGGACCAAGCAATAAGATATACAAACTTGGACACCACTTAAACCCCCATTGGGGGGTAGTTTTAAAATATTATGACATTATTTTTTATTTATTTAGCTCAGTATTTCTACATACAGCTCCAGTGAAACATGACCCCCAGATATGTATTAAAAGCGCCATCTCTTAGGATGATATTACTACGAGGTTTACGTGCGCGCCACTCAGTGACAACAAACTTCATGCAAGCGACCGCTACGTAATATCCATCGCATCTATATATTGATATTTTTAAACTTCCAAACAAGTTTTCCACAAACATACTTATTTTAACAAAATTCTAAAAACTCTCAACAGAATTTTAAAATTTAATAAAATCTTAACAATCCGCAGTGAAGATCGAACCTGATTCCGTTACTCAAAAGGTACCTACTGCGCAAATCTGTTACTTGACATAGTTGTGAAATTTATCGACATGTTTATGAATTCATTTCATTCATCATATCAATCATGTCGGTCGTGTCGTTATACCTATTATAAAATAGGTAGTGAAGAAGATTGAGGGTAAGCTTATTATTATGTTAAGTAAAACATGACGTCGCATCATAGCATGCTCGTCTGCTTGTGTTGTTCGAATAACGAATTATAAATTATAATCAAAATATGCCTCGATTGAGTAACTTTTTAATTTACTTCCCAAAGAGAGAAACACAGTTCGTTTATGGGTGCGACGGTATCAAGAAACTGGTGAAGTGAAGTGTAATCGCCAAGGGCCACGTCCGATTGCTTACACAAATCAATCCAACCGTCATCTTGGTATTGTTAGTAGCCATACGACGGATTCTTTCACAACCACCCGATCTAGTGCTACAAGACATAGCATTTTGTTTACCACTGTCCGAAAACATTTACATGCAGCTGGAATCCATAATTATAAACCTGCCAAAGAAATTGAATTAACCGAAGCTCATCGTCAAGCCAGGATAAGATTTGCAACCCATTAGATGAATTTTGATTGGGAAAATAAAATAAGTAGTCATTTTTACTGACGAAAAGACGTTTACGAGTAAGTCCGATAAAGATGGACGTAAAATACTGTGGAGAAGCCCAGGTGAACACTGCAATTTTCAAAATATTTTACCTTTGAGGACTAGTAGCAGGTTAACGCTAGGTAAACAATTGTTAATTTAATTAAATATGAACATTATCCTACTCACTTGATTAAAATTTAAATACTTACTATTTATTTGCTAAATAAGCGCTGTGACTATGATCACTGATTATAGTATAATAATATGTTATTATTATTAGTAATAATAATGATGATTATTATTATGAATCATAAAAAATATTATTTTATATTATTATATGTATAGATTAGGCTCTGCAAAACGAAACTGATAAATAACCTACATGACGTGACAAGACAATGAAATTGTCTTTTTATATAGGGTATAGTAATAAAACTTTTGGGTTCTCAGATATTGGGGAATGGGGATGGTTGTCTTCGACGGGTCCTGGAGAGCTTGTCGAAGTCGGCGCTCGAATGAATGGCGAACGTTACTTGTAGATCTTAAGAGCCGTGATGATTCCAATAGTGCGCAACGTTTACCCTGATACAAAATATATATTTATTTCATACAAAATTGAGTTGAGTTATGAAGTGGTTTTCTACTCAAAGAGACATTACTTTGATTGGTTGACCCTCTAAAAGCCCTGACTTAAACCCGATAGAAATTTTGTGGGGTCCAATGATGCTTAATTGGGACTCAAGTGAAGTCAGATCTAGACGAAATTTAGATGAAGAGGTTATGAGAACTTGGGAATTAATGCGATTAAGTGATATTTGTTTTAATATGGTAAATGGAAAAAGATCAAGATTAGAAAAAGTTATAGAAAGTGAAGGTTACCCAATCCGTTATTAGTATTTGACCCCACAAGTTAGAGTTAAGTTTTTATAGTTAGGTTGTGTTTTTGTCAACAGTTTTGAAAAATCTCGAGACATGTAAATTGTTCTTCTGTTTGTTTTTCAAACGTAACATGTTGGTTCTCTTGTGAAATCTTCAAAACTTTATTATCAGTTTTATTACGAAATAAATATTTGTATAATCTAAATTGAATCTAAATTGGGTTAGTATATTAATTAACACTTTATGAATAATTAATAATACTACGTATGGTATAAAAGTGAATCTCCTTTATTCCAATCCTACTTCCCCTCCCAACCCGCAACACTTCGCTATCGCACTACAGTTACCACCAGGGCTGCCTAAATATGCTGATGTTGGTTAACGCATAACAATTTTGTATCAATAACGTAAACAATTATTGATAAATGGGTATCTTGCACCACAGTATAAATATTATCCACTTACACGCCTATGTGGAATCGATGTCATTTTCTACAGAAAACTGACTCCATAGTTGTCACAGAGATGGCACGCATGTAGACATCGTAGTATATCATCCTAAGAAATGTCGCTTTTTACACTTATCTAAGGGGGTGAGGTTTCTCTGGAGCTGTATGTACCAAGTTTCAAGTTTACAAACATAAAAATAAGTCTCTTCAACTTTAAAACACCCTAAATCATGTTTTGAGGGTAGTTCTAAAAAACTAATAATGTCAATCTTTTTACTTTACTTAGGCCAGTACCTATTCGTATTCAGTTTCAAATAATATATTCGCCCACGGAATAACTTTTTTCATACAAACTTCCACCTCCTATTTCACCTCTTTATGAAGGGAATTTGCCGCCACAGAGCTCTTCCAAAAGTAGAATAAGAAGCTCCGAGCAGACCTGGCCGGACTCCGGGGAGCCGGCTCACAGGGGGCGCCTCAAGGGGGCGCAAGGAGAACAGCCAACCCGTGCCGCTGGAGAACCAGTTGCTGGACCTGGTGCGGCAGATGGCTGTCTCCCAGGCGCGGTTCTCCGTCCTGGAGGGCATCGTTCTGCGCTCCCCGCTAGCAGCGAGCCAGAAGGCCTCAGACTCAGCAGAAGGCGGCCTCGTACGCGGCTGACGGGTTCGTCCGGTGAGGCCAACCAAGGGGCCAGGATGGCACCCGCGAAGCCGGCATCGGCCAAGGCCAAGACTGGCAAAAAGAAGGGCGGGGCGGTTGCACAGGTGGCTAAGGCCCCAGCACCAGAGGTGGAGCAGCCGCACCCACCTTCAAAGTCTCCTTAGGCCGAATCCGGGTGGCAAGTGGCCGGAGAAAAGAAAAGGGCGGGCAAGGCAGCCAGGGCGGCCAAGAAGCGAGAGAGGAAGCGGTGGCGCAAAGAGCGAAGCGTCGCGGCGGCATGGTAGTGGTTACACTACAGCCGGACGCGGTGAAGATGGGCGTGACGTACGTTGACGAGCTCACGCGACAAGGCAGTGAACCTTGGTGAGCTAGGCATCGTTGGGGGCCTCCGGCTAAAGGTCACCATGACTGGTGCCCGGATGCTGGAGATCCCCGGGGCAGCCAGCGGCTCGACCGCTGACGCTCTCGCCGAAAGGCTCAGGGCGTCCCTGAATGCGGACGATTTATTTATTTATTTATTACAACATTTATACACCAGCAACAGTAATTAATTAATTTCTTATTAAAACTACTATTTTAAAATAATTAGAAAATACATTTTGTTAGTTTACAAATTATTAGGACACACAATTATTTATATATGTTGCAGTCAAAACTCTTAACCAGTCAAAAGTACTTTTGACTGATTAACACCTGTGCTAAGATAGATTGACGGAGACCCGCTTCGCGGTGCTCCTATTTCAGGGTGGTTTAAAAAAAAGCTCCGCTCCGCTTCGCTCCCGCCTTAGCCTTCTAACTTAACCTATCCGAGTCGGAGTGTTAACCATAATGACGTTTTTAACTCTACTAGCAAAATCAGTACTTTTGACTGATTTTGCTAGTCAATAGTACTTTTGACTGGTTAAGAGTTTTGACTGCAACATATACAATGTCTTCCACAAAATCTCAAACACAATAACATGATTTGGTTGAATCTGTCATTCAAAACATCACAATCGGGTAGGTCAAAAATAAGGGCATTGATTGCGCTGCACATTCGACACAGCGGGGAATGCGCACGGGACACCGTGTGGCTCTGTGCAGTCGCGAATAGTCTGTGCCGGCGCACGGTGGGCTGAAAATCGGCTTTCATAGACTTAGGGATTTCAATTTGCAAGTGCCGGATTTTTTGCCGGATATAGCCCACCGTGCGGCGCGGCGGTTGGACCGTTGGCGTATGTAATTCTAGCCCGCGAAATTCAAATAGATTGATTTCATGAAATACATTTGACATCAATTCTAACTGAAAGAGTTGCATTGATGATTTTAATGATTGTAATTCTATTAATACATACTTACATTACATATTGCAAATAACGAAAGAAAATTTGAAGCCTTGAAGCGAACTACTAGATATATTATACCCTCGCAAACTTTTTTTACCGACTTCAAAAAAAGGAGGAGGTTCTCAATTCGTTTGTATTTTTTTTATATTTAAAGTAAATTGTTACCACATATCTCCGTCATTTATAAACCGATTTGAAAAATTGTTTTATGTGAAAGGATATAGGTACTTCTCGATTGGTCCCATTGATATAATATCAAAATCGGTTCTGTAGTTAGGTTTTTAAATCCAAATACCTGGAAAAAATACATGGAAAAATCATCCATATAAACGAAATTGCGTATTCTGCTTTCCTGTGACTTTCCAGTGGTGTTGTTAGGTGTGGGGGTACCTCTCAAAATTAAAAAATTAAAAACTTTTTTACAAAAAAATACAACCTAATTCCACTAAATAACTTTAATTTTGGAAATCGGTGTTAAATTACGAAGGAACTACCAAAAACATCGACTTCCGAAATTAAAGTTATTTTGTGGAAGTCGGTTGTAGTTTTTGATTATTGGGAATAATGAGTACTTTAATTATATAGTACATTATGTTTATGTATCATCAATAGTTTTCTCAGCGCACGCAAAGAAATAATTTATTAGGCAAAATTTTGCTACTTTGGGTTATTGCCATTTTCGTAAGGATCTCTATGTTTTTCGACAATAAAATATTGCCCTATTCTTTAAGTTAATAATGTAGCTTTCTAATGGCGAAAGAATTTTTAAAATCGATTGAATATTTTTTGAGTCAAATGGTAACAAACAAACAAATAAATCTTTCCTCTTTATAATATTAGTTTAGATGTCTGTTTGTTCCGGCTAATCTCTGTATCGGTGTTATATTTGAGTACGTAAGGCTAAATCAACAATAATGACGTCGTGTAGTGAACGTATTTAGAAGTAAAAACTAATGTAATGTTTCCACTAGAAAAAATACTTTTAACGAATTTATTATGACGAATTAAATATTCCTTACGAATATCGAACAGAAATAGTGAAACAGCCGTAGAAGCAAAAATTGTCCATGAAAACTAACGTTCGATAGACTCTTGCGGAGTGTTATTGGTATGAATATTAATTCTGATTGGAACATAGTTCCAAATTTGAATTTTATTTAATTCCATAAATAGTCATAGTTGTAATTTCCTACGTTGATTTCTTATCAAACCCAACGATCTTGTGATTACCGTAGCTTATTTACTACGACCAACATGTATGTAGCATAAATCTTGTTAGAGATATGTAAACAACGACTCCTGTCCATAACATGTATGTACACTAACCTATACTTCATAATTACATTATTATCATTTTTCCCTAAAATTCTGGGATTAGACCATTTTCATCCCGCACACTTTAGGGTACCTGTGATTTTGAAAAAAAAAATCAAATCGCGATGGGGGACTGTGCCACAAAGGTTCTATCACCTTTTTACAGAAATATTAGTTATTCACGCTATAATAAATGTCGCAGTTATTTATAAATTATTATATAAATTTATGTACATATTCATATTTATCCTGTTTGTTTACAAATGCAGTGAATTGAATTGAATTGAATTCATCCTAATGTCAAATAACAAGTCTAAATGATATTTGGTTTTACGATTTGAATAACGTCTAGAAGTTTTATTTTCCTAACAGATAAATGTTCTTTGCGTCGATTAAAGTGTGATCGATAATCGATGATACTCGACACAACTATTGAGTTAATTTAGGTACCTACATTAAGCTCTCTAAAGCCCCAGGCTTAGATTATATACACGTCTAGATTGAGGAATGTAAACAAAGGACGCACAAAAGCCGTCTCCAATTGCGCTATATGTGTGAGTACCGCTTTTTTTTTTTTTTATGGGAAATCATCAAATGACCCCTCCCGCTCTGGGTGGAGCGGCAGGGAGTGTTTGACTTCTACTGACTAAAACCCACCCATGCTCCTCTTAGTGCCTTTTACGTTCCAGGGCCGCGGTAACTCTTTAGAACAAATCCGCAACCCTGGTAGGTGGGAGTACCGCTCGTGTACTTATTGTAGTTAAACTGTCAAGGTGTGCGTGTTTAGGGATGCCTGCTCCAAATGATTAACTTACCTTTTCTCTATTATTTAATAAGATGACGGTGACACAAAACAAGTTAAAAAAGTGATTATTTTGTGGATTAGTGTTTTATTGCATAAGTACATTATTAATTTAACTTCTTCTTTACAATAATAAAATTATGCAAAAATAAAAACAATGCAGTAATTAGGTATTTAAAAATTAAAACAGAAATGGAGTAAAAATGTTTGCTCGTACATTTTATTTTATTTCTACATTGAGTGCATGAAGTTATGGATTTAATGTAAGTTATAATTTTCTGATCAAATAAATACTCTCGTCTTTAAACAAACACAACCTAATAAGTATTATGCATCATTTTATGATTTAAGAAGATGTAATGATATTTGTAATTTGTCTCCCATGAATTCGGCGAATCTCCCCAGTAATAAACTGGCAACATCGCCTAATCAGACCAAAAAATCGTGTTTTCTTAAAAAAATAGTGATTAATTAACAAAACTTACCTATGAAAAGTAATCTTGGTGTTATTATACGGTTTTCCCACATAATTCCGACACAATTTTACAGCACAAACCGGCATAATTGATTTTTTTTCGTGAGCACTTTATCACTAAGTAGGTAATTCAAATGACACTGACGTAGGTGACAAGTGAGTCTACCAAATATAGTAGACTTTATTTGAGCCGTTCGGTACAGCCGATGTGTCATCTAAGGCCCCAGGCTTGCGGACGGCCCGGGTCGACGCGCGACGGCGCGTTTATCCACGCGTGCCTCAAAATATGTCAGCATTATTGGCGGGGCCCGCTAAGGCCAGTGCCTTCCAGGGTTGCGGAATTGAAGGCATTTGGAGAAATACGGGTGGGTCCCTACCCACCCGTATTAGTTATTTTTTATTTTATTAGTCAGTAAGAGCCCGAGTCCCTTCCATTTCATTTAATGATTTCGAAATTTCGAAAAAAAAGCTCTCGAAATTTCCAATCTCATAAATCTCGATGAATCGACCTCTACTACCGCTCGGACACTGCAAAATAAACTACATTTAATTTTTCCTTCTCTGTCAAATCCATCCCAGGGACCTCCAGCCCTGACATGTGAAAATTCCCAAATAAAAAAAATAACCTTACGTAATAGTAAATAAACATTAAATTCGCGGCACACCGGTGTGCCGGCCAGTGCTCGACAACCAAAAGCCAAAGCGATCTTTGACAATAGTCAAAGATCGCTTTTGGCGATACGACCCCATTGTTACACCCTGGTATATATTGTTTCAATTCTATTCTGAATCACTGTTACACCGTGGAAGACCGAACATTCAGACATACGGAGAGACCCCTCCAAACTTCGGAAAACACGTTACGAGTGGCCAGAACTGCGAAAGCTACTACTTTTAAAAAGAAGACCAAAGACCTGGTGCTCTGTTGAAGTCCGAGGGCTTAGTGTGAGTTTTTTAACGTACTCGATTGCGTTAACATAAACGTTCACTAATGTCAAATTGTATAGAAAAAAAACATGTTGTCCGCGAGTGTCCCCAGACGGTGCTTATTCAGTTTCAATACAAATTACCGTTTACGCTAACGCGATCGAGAACGTTAAAAAACTCGCATTAAGGCCACAGATAGGCAGTCGCTCCATGTAAAATATTCAGCTGTATCCGGTTGTACTGAAAGTTCTAGTTGGGAAAAGGCAGGTAGATGATGTTAATGTCTGCCCACGGATTCAATCTACCAAAACGTATCTAACCTATTCCTAAAATCCATCGACCGCATACAGTAGTGTCTTGTCGTAGCTACTTTTTCAGAATCTCTTTTTTATGTTATGAAAGTGCCAGCAACACGCCCCAGCTTTGCTCGGGTTAAATACTTACATAAACCTTCCTCGATTATTGCTTTTTTCTATTATTGAAAACCGAACCAAAATCCGATACGGAAGTAAATAGACAAAAGCAGACGGCAACTATTAAGGGATCATGAATATTTGCTCCGACCTGAAATATATTACGAATGTGTCAAGGTAACACGAGCGGTTTAGGCATTGCATTACTAGTAGTATAATGGTATTGTAGTCCACAAAAACCTGTAGTAATAATTGACGGATTAAAATTGGCATTTGAGGTGGATGCGCTCATCGCTCTTCCAGAGATTACTCTTACAAACTAACATAAAGTTTACTTTTGTTTTAGGATCTCCAATAAAATAACTTGTAGAAGACCTTGTATTGAATTCATCATCCTCGTGCCATTGCCGCATGTCACTTCGGGTCGGCGCAAAACATATTCTTCATTCACTCTATCCTGTCACCCTGATGGGTGACATGCGGCAATGGCACGTAAGGCTAGGCAGATGAGTAGTTAGTGATAGCTTGATAGCTATCACTAACTACTTATCTGCCTAGCCTTTTCCCATCTATATTGGGGTCGGTTACCAGTCAAACTGGATTCAGCTGAATACCAGTATATTTTACGTAGAGCTACTGCCTATCTGACCTCCACAACCCAGTAAGATGGTACCTACTTCTTGGCAAGACTAGTGTCAGTTTTTCTAGCTTCTGACAATCCGTAACAACTGGCAAAGATCTACACATGACAGCAGAGACCAACGACTTAACGTGCTTTCCGAGGCACTGAGGAGTCTCGGTATGTTAAGACGATCACCCATCCACAGACCGATCTCGGTAAGCGTTGCTTAACCATGAAGATCGACTCATTCAGCCACGATCTCCTCCTAATAATATTTAGCCACGATCTCCTCCTATATTATTGAACCATTAATCCAATTATATTAAATTCTTCCGTTACTGACTGAATGACTGACAGACAACGCACAGCCGAAACTACTGGTCGTAGAAAGCTGAAAGGCATATAGGTTTTTTGGGGAGTCTAGGGGAGCATTATGAGAGAAATTTCCCGAAATTCCTACGGAAACAGGAAAAAACAGTAAGTATATTGCGCGTACGAAGTCGCGAGCAAAAGCTAGTTTTATCATAAAAAAATATTTGTTTTCTATCCGAAATTTCAATTGGCGTCATCAATTTATGGCCTTTGCTTCTTGTAAAAGATGTGCGAATAAATTTTTAGGGTTCTGTTGCTGAAGGGTAAACAACGGAACCCGATTACTAAGCCTCCGCTGTTCGTCCGTAAAGCTGTCAGCGTGCTATCTGAAACCATGGTATATGTGGTCATGAACCTTAACCGTAACAGGATGCAGTTGATATTTTCACAGTGTATAATTCTATTGCCTCTGTATCATTAAATCATTAAAAGCGAAATAAAATAATCGTGATTTGCTGCGTTATTTTTGTTTTGGCTTATCAAAATTTTAATGCAATTACATCAAAGCATCAAACTTGTAAGTACATAATTATATCAATAAATAATATCCTAATATATCCAGTACGGAACCCTTCGTATGCGAGTCCGACTCACACTTGACCGGCTTTTAAAATAAAACTAGTATTTTAAAACAGTTGCCACACAGCACATCGCCTTAAAACCGCTGTTGCTGGTGACCTCGCAACCTGCCACTCACGAGTCACTTGGCTTGCCGTAGTCAAATCACACCAGAAAAAAACACAGTTTTAACGTTTAGGAATTGTCGTGTGCATAATTATTATTTGATTTTGCTAATTTTTGTTATGATACTGAAACCATTGTGACCGGTATTTTAGTATTTCTAAACTTTCATATGGAAAAAAAATTAATTTTAATAATATCGAGACGATGTTCTTTTTTATCTTTTTTAGGGTTCCGTACCCAAAGGGTAAAAACGGGACCCTATTACTAAGACTCCGCTGCCCGTCTGTCTGTCTGTCACCAGGCTGTACCTCGTGAACCGTGAAAAAAAAACAGATGTGATTTTATTGTCGGTTTTTTAATATTCAGTTGGAAATAATAAGGTGATCAATCTTCCTTAATATGCCTATTAAAACGCAAAATATCTCTGCTTGTCCGCTAATTAGTGCGCTTATTACCTACTCAGAGCCACTTTACGTAGGTACTTATTATTTTTTCATAAGTCAGTAGTACATAATTATACTACCTCTAGGTAGTATAATTATGTACCTTGGCTAGATCTGTCTGCCACGTTAGATTACACAATGATGACCCAGCTTGATAGGTAATAAATATTGTACGCTCAAAATGAAAATTCTATTAACGATTCTGCTGTGATTTATCATTACTCGGCGCCTCGCAGGATTGATATAATATTTGAATTCGATACCAGTAAGGAAATTAACAAATATTTGCTTGGCCTACATTATTGCAATGTTGTCTTGAGTTTGTGATGGGTGGTTTTACATTAAACGCACACCCGATGTAAGAAGAATGCTAGTGAAAAGTGAAAGGCATATCATATAAAATAATAGTTCCCTACATATTATTTTATAGTTTTTATTTAATTATATTTATAATTAAATAAATAACAAGGTTGTGAATAAATCATTATTTGACTATATTAGTCCGTAATTCTTACGTAATAAATAATAATCAATGGAAGTTTCCCTAAGCGGTGATAAAACTACATCGTCACTTAATACATATTGCGTCTAGACTTGTTTGGAAGAAACAGTATCTTCACCGTATTCTTATTCCTATATAAAAACGCTTAAGAATTACAAGGACATCCAATTATAATATAATATGGTGTAACATTATGAAGTCTGAGTATTGTATGTCATTTAGCAAACTAATTACACAAGAACAAGTTATTTAGTTTTTTCTATTCGTTTGACAATTCGCTATGAAACATCTCGTCGGTAAAGTGTTTTAATCTTGATATTATTATGGTAATATCAACCTCTAATTTTCACCACTTCCACGACTTTCATTCCAAGTACATAACTGCTAGTTTTTTACTTACGAGATGTATCGCCAGATTTAACTGAGATTTTAACAAGGCTGATAATTGGAAATCGCATTAAGCGCTGTTTATAGGGTTCCGTAGTCAACAAGTAACCCTTGTACTTTCGCCATGTCCGTGTAAAATCTATCTGTCTGTCCGCGGTTTAGCTTAGCACTAGAAAGTTGGAATTTGAAATGGGTAAACAACGTATTAATCACGTCGACAATGTGATAATATGAAATCTTGGAAAAAGGCAAAGAAAGGTAACAGAATTAACGCAATACCTCTTAAGGGGTCATTGTACTCATCTTTATGATCAACTTTTACTATGGATCCAACATCGAAATCGCGATAGAGTTAGGTATGCGCATATAAATGTATGAGAAGGTCGTTTTTTTTGCAATCTCGCTGTTGGTCCCATAGTGAAAGTTGTTCATAATGATGAGTAAAATGACCCCTTAAGAGGTATTGTGTTTATTCTTTTACACTTGTAAACTGTTTTTAACCTCGTGTTACCAATTAACTCTGAGTTAGTTGCTAGGAAATAATAAATTCTTCATGTATGATAGCCCCGGGTTAGCAACTAACTCGGATTTAAAAGGTAAGTAGTTTTGGTTTGGACAGCGTGCCTTAAAAGACGAAACTTCTCATGTTGAGGACAAAATCCAAAATAATCTGTTCATCTTACCTTGCTCCCAGAAAAGCCAACGAACTCTAATACGCTAATAATCTTCGGCGGGAGCAGGGATATCATCACGTTAAAGGTGGCGACGCCCAGGCGCACGCCGCTTTGGAAGTGTATCCTCGACTGTTCCGTCTCCCACTGCTTCTTTTCTAGTATTTTTGAGCATTCCCTGTTCAAAATCAACTGATATTAGTCCAGAATATACATATAGATAAAATATGAAGTGTGTTTCATAATTCTTTATTGTACACCAAAAACAACATACTGTATAGTATAGTAATTCTGGTACACGTTGTATAGGTAACTCATACATTGACAGTGAATTACAAAGGCGAGTTAAGTTTTCTCTCAGCAAAACTGTGTGATACAGAGAGACCACAATGGAGGGTAGGATCCAGTGTACAATTCAAAATATCATCACACGAATAGAATATCACATAAATATACCTACTACGACTAATACTACCGTACATAATATACGTGCATAAATCTATATATGTATAAGTAGGTACCTATATAAAATCTTCCGTTACTGAGTAACGGACTGAGTGACTGAAAGGCAACGCACAGTCGAAAACTATTGGTCGTAGAAAGCTGAAATTTGACATGTCGATTCCTTGTGGAATGTAAGGGAGCACTAAGAAAGGGTTCCAGAAATTCCTACTATTATGCCATTTCGATAGGAAGTCCTCTCCGAGACATCCAGAGAATGGCTGTCGCGCAGTAAGTGATAGACTTACTATCACTTTTTCCTATATAAGTACGTAATGTAGGTTTGGGGAAATACGGCATGTAAAAATTAAGTCAAGTGCCTCGGTGGTTTAGAAATTCACGCCAGGTCGCAAGCAAGTCAGGTGGGCCAGCAAATTCAATAAAAACAATACTTACTTGTAACTGTTGTAGCAATTTTTGACTTTGATAGTGGCCTTGATAAGCCCAGTAAGGTCTTCTCCGTCCATAATAGTCATCGCTGCCTGAAGCATAAGGGCTTCGGCATAGCATAGTTCAGCATGAGCTTCCAAATCTGTATATGTAGCATAATTTGGCTGCAAGAAAAAGTAAGTTTGTAATGTTTATTATATTTTAACTAAGAATTTCTTGCAAATATTTTCGTTCAAATACTAAACTAATCTAAACTAATATTATAAAGAGGAAACATTTATTTGTTAGTTTGCTATTCAATTGATTTTTAAAATTCTTTTGCTACATTGTTAACTTAGAACGTAGGCTGGTCAGTACTACGATTATAAATTACCAGTAACTAAACCCTATTCATTCTTTTTAAGTCGAAACTTAACTTTTTAGATATTGTTGGCGAGATTAATTGCAACGACAGTGGCGTTCATCAGGTCCTCTAAGTGTAAAACCCTTATTCATAAAAACTTTTTAACCATTACTTTGTTAAAATACTGTTTATGAGATTCTCAATTGAAATTCACCAAGGCCATATTTTATTTTAGAAAAAATAGAGATACCTATGATAATTGCAATATATGACCCAAAGAAATATATTCATTAGAGTGCGCTGAGAAAACTATTGATGATACATAAAAATAATGTGCTGATGATTAAAGTACTCATTATTACCTATAAAAAGTTCGCGACGAAAGACATGTACCCATGTCTAACTATTATGGTTAAGTCACAATAACCGCTGTTTGTTCAAATTATTCAATTAAAACCCGGGTCGAATGGAATCTTGGTGATTTTGGTATCATGATATTAGATTTTATAGTATTAGATTTTGCTGTGTAATATCTCACACTAAAACAAAAACAATAAGGCCCGCTTCAAAAGTTGGATAGTTTGGAAAAGTTTGGATTTATTGCATTAGGTATATACCTTAATAAGTGCCTTTAGGATGCAGAAAAACCTACCTATTGCAAACCTTAATCCGGTAGCAGATTTAGAGCTAAATCTTAAGTAATGTTAAGTTTATGGGAATGCACATGATACATACAGGGTGTTCCAGAAGTGCGTGGTCATATTTAAGGTTAGCATTCTGTATCTGCTATACAATTAGGAAAACATCAAAATAAAAAAAAATTGTCATTTTTCAAAAAAACCGAGCGCAAAAAACGACTAAAACTTAAGAAAAAAGTCACTTTACAGCTGTCTGATGCAGTTAGTGTTGTTTATTTTAGTTGAATCACAGATTCAATGCCACCGATTGCATCAAACTGCTTGAAAAGTATTTTTATGGACTTTCTAGTAGTTTTCACGATTGGGTTTTTATGAAAAAAGTCAACATTTTTTTATTTTGACATTGTTTTGTTTAAATATGACCACGCACTTCTGGAACATCCTGATATTTAGTGTCATAGATTAAAACTTTATTTTTGTTGTTATTTTAATCAGAACTCATTAGCACTCTTTTACACTTCACTAGTCCTAACCAATATTAGAAATGCGATAGTGAGTCTGTTTATTTGTTACGCTTTTAAGCCATTTAGACTTGAAAGCGCTGTATTGGTTTTGATGAATTTTGGTACATAGATAGATTTGCGAAAGTATAAATTGAAGCGAGCAAAGCAGCGGGCAAAAGCTAGTTATATATAATTATTTTTAATTAACGCCTTCTAAACATCTCACAAGACCAAAATATAAATATGTATGTCTCTACTTAATATGTCTTACATTGATATCTGCACGCGGTCTTATAAACTAAACAAATTATTAATACAAAAAGCAACTTCTACCTTTTTGATAATTGTGCCGATGCTCTCTACGAAAGTGTAATTTTTCCTGTGTTGGTTACATATAGAGATGGATAGTTTGAGTGCCGCGAGGGTCCGATTGATCTGTGCGTGGTCGAATGTCAGCATTGCCGGTATGAACTCGAACATCGAAGTGCCTAGACTGTGGTAAAGCGATGTGCGTTCCCTAGACATAAAAAATGTGTTATTAAGGTATAGGTATACGGGCCATTAGACTAGAAACATGCGATAATATGACACTGGAAACATTCAGCGTCGTGTGACGTTGCTTGTGGGTAATAGCGACGTCACGTGCTGACCGTCATCTTGGATATATAATATAATTATTATGCATGAATCATGTCTAAAAATAATACAACTAGGAAATAGTCGGGCTACGCAAGACAGTTTGCATAAGCAAAAAAACAAGTTACAAGCGATTTTAATAACTTGAACAAAAAAAAAACAATTTTAGTAGCACGGCTATTCATTGTTTCTATACCTAAGCAACGACATTTTGCAGAATTTTTTTTAATATTAAATAACAACATATCATAAATTTTGGTAAATATTTAATGATTTTACTATTTTATTTTGTTTTATTGATACTAACATAGCTACTAAAAATAATAGTAACAAGATGTTTTGTATGCTTTTTATGTTTGTAAAAGGGACTAGTTGGAACTAGTCAAATTTAAAAATTCTTTCAATAGGAAGCTACACTATGGCTTAATGTTACATGCTACTTATTATTATCGAAGACTCGCACGGTTCCCGTGGAATAGACAGGTGCCGCGGTGGAAAACTAAGCTTGGCTTTCAATGTGCTTTGTATCTTCTAGTAACTTTGAGTGACGATTTTTTTTCCTCTGATTATTTTAAGGGTGATGTTGGGTAGCTGATATACATTAAAGAATAGCCTAAAAACAAAAAATTAAAAAAAAATCAACCAGAAAAAACCTTCCCAAGAAATGACTTTTCATCACCCTCAAATATTCACTCTGGAACACCCTGTATATAGGTGATTGGTAATTTAGTGCCTTCAAATGAAATGTTCTATCTAGAGCTTCTAAGTAAAATTAATTAAATGCGTCGGTTTTTTCGGGAGTCAATAAAGTAAAAGTGTTGCAGTACCTACCTGTTTGTATCAGGAAGTTTTTAAAACAAAAAACAGTTTTGTACACAAAAACTTGTGCAAAAGTATTAAAGTATTAAGCCAGGTAAAAGATTCCTGAATTTAGGTTCTACAATAAGCGGTCGTCTATCCGATTCACCCGATCGGAGCGATCATTTGATCGGAAAACGAAAAACGCGCCGACCGAAGGCTCCTTTCGGTTTTGCACATTTAATTGATCGTGCGCGATGATGGCTTTTGCATTAGGACGATGCTTAATAAAATTATACTCATAATAATAAACCTATTTGAAATTTTTTAAGCTAATTTTCAGAGTAAACGAAAGTCGTCTTACCATGGTTTCATCATATTATTGGCACCAACCAAATCGTTGTTAAAGAATTTTCTTATGGCCACTTCACAGTCGTTAAAAGCAGTTTGTAAATCCATTGTGTTTCTAAAACAATAAGGTATCATCATAAAGCGTGTACCAGAACCATAATTTATTTTCTAACTTAATTAAGGATGTTTGTACCCTTGCCAGCCACCCTTTACTTACGTTGGATGCTCATCTGTGGCATCTTCAAACACATCCTGCAACAATGATAAACCAGTTTTTCAAATGTGAAATCAGTTATGTAAAAAAACTTCTTTTACCTACTTATATTACAGATGAAAGATATAGGTAGGTAGTATTAGCTAGATTCTGCCAACGGCATCCCCCGCGTGAATTTCGAAAGTTATACCAAAGAAACATATTCCTTGGTATCATTTTTCAAATTGTTCCATCCCATTTCCTTGCTTTCATCATAAAGCAAAAACTCTACCTATGTAAAATTGTAGCTCTCTAGGTCCAAGTTATACTAAAACTATTATTACCTATTTATTTATGTACCTTTTTGTTTATGTATGTAATGATGATGACAGAATATGTTGTCAAGTCAACCCCTAAGCAATGGGAGAAATTAAAAAAAGATCTACATCTTTTTTAATTTTTTCCATCCCATTTTCTCAGGGGTTGACTTGACGAAATATTCTTTCATAGCCTTGTATTTTAAACCAATAGAAATTAAATCTGAAAACTTTTTAACAAAAAAATTAAACCGGCGAAAAAACTGAAAAGCAAAAAATAATAAACCTTTTTTATTTAACCTTATTATTTAAAATTTTTGTAACCGCTCCGGCCCCGGCGACTAGGGCATCGAGAACCGGCCTTATTTTAGGAACCGGTTCTTTCGGTTCTAAACTCAAGCCGGAACCGAGTACCCGGTTTTTTCGGTTCTTTCGTGTTTTTTCATAAATTCAAGTTGAAAAGGTATGCTATCGTTTATATAGAATTCCTACTATCAAAATAAGGGAAAGGATAAACACACTTTATTGGTAAGCATATATATATATTTTTTTAATACTCAAATTACAACATCGTTTTTAAGTATTTTTGGTTCAGTTCTTTAAAATTCAGTATTTTCACAACCAGTTGACCATCAGTTGTTTAAAATTCACTACACTACAAAGATGAAAAAGTACCTATGAATTAATAAAAACTAAACTTTTAAAAAAAATAACAATCTTACAAGCTAGAAATAGTAACTTTCACAAATCCGCTCAAAATAAATCAACAAACATACAAAAGTCGCCAATAACAGATAAACATTAAAAAATATATATATATCGCATATGGAGTTAACAAAAACCAAACAATAAAATCATTTATTAAATTGAGCATTACGTATTGGGTTTCTTCTTTCCTAGATAAAAGGAACGTAAAATATATGTTTGATTTTTGGGTTTTTAGTGTTGTGTCATTTAGTGTTATACGTATTATTCGTCTTTTTATGTTTCACATCACACTATATACAAACACATATTATTTTTTCCCTATTTATTAAATTTAACACGTTTCGCTATATATATTATGATGTATTATATATTATCTGAGTTCGTATCACTGCTAAGTATTTGTTAATAAAAACTGCGTCCGTTGCGTCACAACCTCAGGTTCAGTTGAAAACCAGCGTCAGGCACTAGTTGTCTGGCATTCATGCTGAACTGGACCTATTTTGGAGCAGCCGTGAGGCACACAAAATTGTATTTTTTATTTTAGTTATCATTATTATTTTTTGTTTTTGCTTCTGTCTTTTTCATTTCGTGTGTCACTATTGTTTGTGTGTGCCCTGCGTTTGTGACAAAATAAATGATTTTTCTTTGTAAAAAAATAAGTGCGTCTAACGTTTTGTCGTACGTTTTTACAAATGCCAGCTCACTATCGGCTAGTATGTGTCATTACCGCGAATACAACTTTTATTATCATACTATCAAAAATTTGAATGTCGCGGGGTATCCTGGAGCACTTACCGTAATGTTGCCGAATCCCTTAAAAAATCGTTAGTTTCTTAAAGATTCATCAATATTAAAATAGTAACGTTATTTATTCATTTAACAGTTAAATAACAGTATTTATTCTGTTTGGATAATAACTTGATATTTAGCAGAAAGAGTATTATAGAGATAATATTATTTCTAAATTTATTTTAAGCGAGAACCGAAAGAACCGAAACGACCGGTTCTCCGTTTTACAGAACCGATTCTTTCAGGGACCCTCAGAACCGGGAATTCCCGGTTCTTTTGGAACCGGGAAAAACCGGTTCCGATGCCCTACCGGCGACACACCGGTGTGTCGCGATTTAATCGCGAATTTAATGTTTATTTACCTATTACATAAGATTTTTTTTTTTTGGGAATTTTCACATGTCGGGGCCGCAGCGGGTAATACACAACTCAGCATTAAAATCTGTGAGTGAACAATAAATAACCCCAATTTTCCCACCCTTTGGGTACGATTCTTTTTTTCAAATTTATATGTGACCAACTTCGGTGTATACCCTTTCCAATAAAAAGAATTATCAAAATCGGACTACCCTACAGAAAGTTATGCGTGGTCGTACATATCGCGTCGACTTGAGAACCTCCTCCGTTTTTTCGACGGTTAAAGGTCTCTGCCCACTACACCGTATCATACCATGACCTTGCTAGGAGCGTATCAGGCACGAAAAGCAACACGATACGCTCTACTATGCCCACTGAACGGATTTACGGCGTTCTGTGCCCGTATACATCCCGTATGATGCCAGTATGCAACCCGTATGTAACCCGTATGATGCCCGTATGCAACATCCACCAAAACCAATAGGAATCCGTTTCATTCTCGCATGCGTAACAATGTTACGTGGACGTCTTGGAGTGCTACCAAATTTTGAAATTGTAAAATAGGTACGGCTATCAGAAAATTAACTATTAGACAACTGGCGATGATTGCTTTAATATTGGATGAGGAAGAAGAAGAAAACAAAAAAAACTCTCGGCGCTACTGGATTCACGATTCTATAAAAGAACGAAAAACCGAAGGAGAGTATTGGACATTTTTTTCAGTATTTCCGAATGTCTACATACCAATTTATATTTCCGTACACATTCTATTAATTTTTCATCCTCCATTTTACAACGTCTTTACGTCTACATGCGTCTCGTTAAACTGACAACAAATGACTAAGTTACGGCAACGTGCTTACAACGCCTATAGAACGGTCATCATACGCGTTTACAACCCGTATACTCGCCGGCTCGCCGCCTGCGCGCAGCGGTTTGGCAACGTCGCGTGTCATGCACAGAGCGTGTCAGCACTGGCAAAATGTTCTCGCCGACAGTTGATGACGCTCCGTGCATGGCACGCGACGGTGTTTGTCGGTGACGGAACGGTCTAGTGGGAACAGTGTCATACTTTTCAATACAAATAATATTTATTTGCCTGACACGTTCCTAGCACGGTGATAGGATACGGTGTAGTGGGCAGAGACCTTTAAAAGTCTCTCACGCGGCTAACTGTTCCAAAATTACTAAGCCCACTGTTCTGTATACCACCGTATTTCTATAGTGCATGCTATAATTTTAAGTTTTTATTAGTATTTTTCCTTGATACAAATTTTACCTTAATGCTATAACTAACCAAATACACAAGTCACATACACCTACACTAATCACAACAACAAACACCACATTTACGTAAATTTTGCCTCTTATGATTCGATGAGTTGGACCTCTTCTACTAGTTTCCCACATGATTTTAGGTATCCTAATTCGCGTTCTCTTGTCTTAAGACGTCATTACAGGTTGCTGGTCTCTCTAAACATTTATCCTATTACAGATGGCTAATTCAGACTTAACAACTACTAATGAAATTAACGACTTTTCCACAGCTCGCTTATTTCTGTCCCCCCCGATCGATGCTGTGCTTATATCAAACAACCAAACCAACACTTCTCTTGTTACTCAACAACAAATAACCATCTACAAAATGACCACTCCGTCATTTTGTAGACGGTTATTTGTGGTTGAGTCTATCTATGTCTACCTATGTAATATATCTATTTTAGGAATACAATAATTTGTACTTTTACAGACCCCCTATACGTGATGCTTACTGCTTGGTGTCCAACGCATGTCCAACGTCAGAGCGTCCATTATCATCAGGAAGAGGTAAGGGCTAAGAGACGACCCTTTGGTGCAAACCGACTGCCACACTGAAGCTGTCAGTGGTGCCCACTGCAGACCGGACTTGGGAACTGCATCGACTGTACATCGCTCGGATCAACTGCACATACTTCCTAGGCACACCTTTCTCCTTGAGGGCGCACTACAAAATCTCACGAGGCACCCGGTCATATGCCTTTTCGAGGTCAACGAACACCATGTGCAAGTTTTTATGCACAGCTCTGTATTTCTCGCACAGCTGACGGATAGCGAACATGGCATCCGTTGTACCCCGTCCAGGCATAAAACCGAACTGGTTCTGTGAGATTTCACTCTCTTCTCTCAGCCGCATTTCAATAACTTTTTCCCAAGCTTTCATACTATGTGACATTAGCTTTATTCCTCTATAGTTGTTGCACTCCAGCACATCACCTTTGTTCTTGAAGATGGGCACTAACGAACTGTTACACCACTCATCAGGTATGGCTTCTACCAGCAGTAACTTATTGAAAAATAAAGCTAACCACGTCCATCCATTTACCCGTAATGAGTTCCATACTTCAATTGATATTCCGTCACCGTCTGGAACAATTGCCTTACCATTCTTCATTCCATTTACTGCTTTCTTTTTCTCACTTCATCCACACTGACCATTCTTACTAACCCCTCATTCACTGGTTTATTCTCTAAAACACCACTCTAGATATTTTCCTCATTCATCAGTCTTTCAAAATAGGCCTTCCATCTATCCTTAATCTTTTCATCCTCAGATAGAAGCATTCCAGCTTCATCCCTTACACATCTTATTCGACTAACATCCTTCGCCTTTCTTTCTCTGGCTCTAGCCAGCCGGTACAGGTCGTGTTGGCCAGTTGGACTGTCCAGAGTTTCGTACAATTGGTCCTGAGCTTTAGCTCTTGCCACGGCTTTCTTGGCTTTTTTCTTTAAAACATCATACCCACTCTTTTTTTCAGCTTTCCAACTTACGCTTTCTAGTCCTACACCCTGCTATTCTTTGAATTTCTTCCTTTTTGCTTTCAACACTTTCTGTATTTCTGTCGACCACCACCATGCATCCCTCTCTATTGTTCCCCTTCCTTTTGTCTCTGGATTGGTGATATTAATATCGACATTAAAAACACAAATAATCATTCAATACCTTACCCTACCAAGTGAGGCGCAACTAGGCCACCAGACCATGTACTTCTGAAAAATAGAGAGCCCGCTACCGTTACTATTGTTGACACCCATATTACCGATCACCTACCTATACTCATCAAAATATAAACAAGCAGTCAGGCAGTTATAGCTTATAGCGTAATGTGGTGACTGACTGAGCCACCACATTACGCTATAACTACCCTGAAAAGTGAATGTGATGGTGTGTGGTTGTGGTGAACTTCAGTTCTAACC
Source organism: Melanchra persicariae (assembly GCA_947386135.1). Lineage (NCBI taxonomy): Eukaryota > Metazoa > Arthropoda > Insecta > Lepidoptera > Noctuidae > Melanchra > Melanchra persicariae. Next base: position 13,795,261 of record OX376643.1, on the reverse strand, counting down.
GAATCCGACTGTAACAAAGCTATAGATTTGTTAATTTCCATGATTCAAGATGTCATTAATAAACATAAACAAGTCGTAAAAGTATCTAGAAAGACTAGGATTCGTAAGCCGTTGATGACGTCAGGACTAGTTCGTTGTTTTAGAAACCGGGATAGACTCCACAAAAAATCAAACTCATCGCCTGACAATAATATTCTCCAACTATACCTACACGCGATATCGTAACTTCCTGGTCCTATCCCCAATCCTCATAACAAACACCAAACAATTCCCTAGCTATATTGCCTGTTGACGATATGGAGTTAAGAGCTAATCGACAACTTACGTGGTGTGGTGACTGCGCTAATGGTTTCGACAAAATACCCGCAAAAGTAATGAAACTATCCAGCTCCACTTTAGCTGTCCCAACAACGCAAATCTGCAACCGGGTCATCGACACAGGTACCTTCCCTGATGCATTCAAGGCAACTGTCGTGCAACTAAAGGGCCATCTCTGTACTGAGTTCTCTTTCAAAAATATTCGAACGGATATTTTCCTTGCAGTCTTATTATCCTGATCTTTTCTAAACTTTTTTGGTTTACTGTTTTTGGAATTTATATTTCCTTGTTCTTTTTTAAAGTTTTTGCTTTTCTCTGTCAAAGACTCGGCCTTGCGACTAATCAGTATGGTTTTAGACAGCGCATTTCTACAGAGAATGCAATACTTGACCTTGCAGATACGGTCGTAAGGAAGCTGGATAGGAAACTCAAATGTTACGGAGTCTTCATTGATTTATCCAAAGCTTTTAACTTTGTCTCCATTACCAGATTGATTGCTAAGCTGGAATGTATGGGGATCCGAGGTATTACGCTAAAAATCTTCTCAGACTACCTATTGAATCGAACAGTGTGTCAAAATTGACTCTTTTTATAGTGACGCAATGACGATCAGCTTTAGGGTCCCGCATGTTAGCATATTGGGGCCTACCCTCATCTTGATTTACATAAACGACCTGTGCCTCTTACCCGCTTCCGATTGCAAAATTTTCACCTAGGCGGACGATACGGCCCTGATTATTTACGATGACAACTGGATCAATGCACGACTTAAAACAGAGGAGGCTCCTCGCGGAGTGATGGCTTGGCTATTGGGGAACTTATTGACCTTGAATATCGAAAAGACCAAAATTGTCCGATTCTTTCTTCCGCACTGCCGCCCTCCTCCTGCGGAAAGTAGTATAGTGAAAGCTCATACATGTAGGAACCATAAAAATTCTGATCCCAAACATTGTAACTGCCTCACATTCTCCTTTGTCCAAAATGTTAAATACCTAGGTGTTCTCATTAATGAGCATCTAACCTGGTGAGTCCTTACCGAAACACTAACCAGTCGTAGCAGAAAACTAATTTATATTTTTAATCAGCTCAGATATTCGGCTGAACCGGAGACCTTGGTTCTTGTATACAGGAGCCTCTGTGCTGCTAGTGTTCTCGCACGAGCCCAGCGGGCTATATTAAAGGTTATGCGGTCCAAACGCAGATACTACCCTACTGCATTGCTCTATTCCGAGTTCCAAGTACTCACAGTCCGCCAACTCTTCGTTTTGCGAGCTATACTGCGTCGGCATTCCTCTCTTCCACTTGAAAAAAGAATCTATCTAAATGCAAAGGGCTTCCAGTCTTTGACCCTGTACGATGCCGGACAAAATTTGCAAGCCGTCATTACACTGTATAGTGTGTACTGTAAGCGGATGGATGAGAGTCCTTGGACCTCATAAACTACCTAAACTTTTCAACTCCGAACTAACACTAAAAGAAGAAGTCAAGTACTTAGGAGTGATCCTTGATAGCAAATTACTCTGGAACAAGCATCTTCAAGCGACTACAAACTAAACAAAAGCACAATCGGACTTTACCAATGCAAAAAAATGCTAGGAAAAAACATGGGGGCTCTCTCCAAAGATCACGCTGTGGCTCTACACAGCTGTGATCAGACCAATGCTGACCTATGGTGCCTTGGTTTGGTGGACGAGGACTGAACTCTCGACCACCGTCTCTAGGCTCCAGCGGTTCCAAAGATTAGCCTGTTCCGCTATCACAGGCTGCATGAGGACAACCCCAACTACAGCAATGGAGATAGCCCTACAATTAACTCCCCTTGACATGTACATACAGCAAGAGGCAGCACTAGCAGCCATCAGGCTTATGCACTTAGGCATATGGGGGCAAGAACCATCCTAGTCCTCACGCTGGCATCCTGGACCGGGCGATCGAGTTTCAATCTCTCATCGCCGCCCCGTGTGATAGGACACCGAATAAACTCATGTTTAACAAAAGCTATAGCATACAAACAACAGAGGAAGAGAGGGATCAGTCAGGATTCAATGAAGTACGCGTCTACACAGATGGCTCAAAAACTCCACAGGGTTCACGGGCTGGCGTACACTCCCTAGACCTCAACATTAACTTTCACTTACCACTAGGCGAACACAGCTCGATATTCCAATGCGAGTTTGTCGCCTTAACACAAGCCGCAACAGCCGTAAAGCGTCTAGGGATACACAGCTACGCAATTAGATTCGTATCTGATAGCCTGGCTGTGCTCAAAGCCCTAGAGAACAAACAAACCAACAGTAAACTAATTTTCGAGTGTCACCTCGCCCTGGAGAGTATATCGCTGTCTAACAGGATTACCCTCCAGTGGATCAAGGGACACAGTGGATCCCTAGGCAATGATGCCGCAGATCAACTTGCGAAGAGAGGTTCCGAGATGGTAGTTTTAGGCCCTACCCACACCTTCCTCTACCTTTCTCGCAGTTTCGTATATGGATTCGCCGGAGATCAACTGAACTCCATAACAACAAAATGGTCACGGGCCACAGACTGTAGGCAGTCAAAAATGGCAATGCCAAGTCTACATCCGCGATTAACAAAACGACTACTCAGCCTAAGTAGAAATGACCTCAGAACAATAATACGGACAATTACGGGCCCCCTAAACAAACATCTCTATAACATAGGCGCCACGGACAGCCCACACTGCAGGGGCTGTTTTGACGCCAAAGAATCAGCCGCCCACGTCATCCTGGAATGCGAGGCCGTGGCTACCCAACGTGAACAAATCTTCGGAACGGTGAGGTCGCTGCGCGAAGCCTGTGAAGCTACCGGGAAACTTCTGTGCTTCTGGGCGGAGCTAGGCTGGCTAACTTAGCCAGGACACCTACGCACAACGGACCGAATGAGAGTCTAACTGCGGGTAAGGGAGTCCCTACTCTACTCTACTTTACTACTAAGTGGATGTCTCTACAACAAAGTGAACAGCCAAGTTGACATACCTTATACAAGCCCAAATTACCCTTGAACGAACAAGCTCTAGACCACTTCCAGAAAACGACTGGCAACAACATCAAGTAGGTTTAAAGAATCTTTATTTCTCATAAGAAGCATGCAGTTGTAAAATAAGTAAAATTAAAATAACAAGGCAAACAGATAAACAGCAAACAAAGCGAAAGTGTCGGTAGTTATATAAAAAAAGTTAAAGCTGGCCAATTTGACACCAAGGTACCCTCATAAGTACTAATATTCAATTTGTGATGTACAAAAACAACTTCTAAGAAGCGAACTACTGTGTGAATGTGTTTGTGTGCTAGCATAGTGCGTGCACGCGTACGTTTACTTGTGTATACTTACTGTCTCGGAGACCGCTGATCATTTATTGAGTTTATTTTGTATTCTGTTTTATGAGTGCTTAATTTAGAGTATTAAAATGTAGCGTACTCTTGGTGATTTAAATTATAGTTATACAAAATATGTAGTATATTATTATAAAAAAAAATAACATAAAGTATAGTATATTTTATGTTAATTTTTTTATTGTATATGTATGTATTTTATTTTCTTTGTTACGTAGGTATGTATTTTGGTTTAATGTATTATTAATTTTATAGTATTTAAGTATAGTGTACTTATATTGATTTAAATTATTAGTTATTGCGTTTAAGTATTATATGGCAGTTGCAATTAGTGTATTATTATGTAAACCTGTTTGATTTTATAAATTACTATTTTATGTACTCGAACGTTTAGATTTATAAGTTCTTATTTCTATCGTTGTTTTTTTAAGTGTAAGTGTCCACAATATGTATTTTTTATGTAAGTATTTTATATAGCGTTGCTATTTGTCGGTCACTAGAACAAGATCCATTTGACTTAAGTGAAGCTAAGGACTATTTTAAACACGGCCAAAGTAAGTCATGGCGCATTTAAGACATCCTTGATCACGAGTGTGGGCAGCTGCCTTGAAGAAATCCGCCGTCGGACTGATATGGCTAAAAGTGCAATGACCAATCTGGGAAAATTTTGAAAAACCGTGGGTGGCATCCGAAGGAACACCAAAATACGACTGGTCCATGCACTGGTATTCTCAATCTTTTTGTATGGAGCAGAAATATGGTGCATCAAAAGTTGCGAAAACAGAAAGATCGACCCAACGAAGATGAATCTTGAGAAAAAGACGATGCCGGTGATGTTAGTTTGTATGGAAGATTAAATCTTCCATACAAACTAACATCACTGGCATCGTCTTTTGGGGGTAGTTGTGGACAACGAATAATGACAATCTTTATTATTTACTTCACCCAGGATTCCTACCAAGTTTAAAGTAAACTGGTCCAAGGAATAAGATTCTGTCATACAAACTTGAACACCAGACTTCTTGTGAAATGGTATTTAATTAGTCGTTTCTTTGTCTGTAGAAACCGGTTCGCCGGTTTCCCCGGTAGTGATCCCCGGTCTATCCACTTCGAAGACCAGATCTAAATACCGTTACTTAGATTTTTATAAATGAAATTTCACAATTTTTTTCTGGTAGGCAAACTAACAATTATCTATTTCAATAAACGAAACGACCTCCCAGTTTTAAAAAAAGTGTTGCAATCGTGTTCTAAATCTGCATATATTGGTCCGAACTAGATTAATAATAAATGATGAAAATTCACCTCAAAATGTTGGTCGGCGAGGGGCGGAGCACCCTCCACGTGGTATGAATCGTGCAGCGGAGCCAGCGCCGGAGGCGTCTCTTGTCTCAACGCCATCTCCAATATCTGTATCAATTCAATAAATAAAAACATATTAAGTATCTCACTTCACGGAATAACGAAATACAGGGGTTCTTTTATGTAGCGTGCAGCTCCATTATTTCAAATGAATAAGAATCTTTAATTTAAATGTAAAGATCCCAAACACGATAAATTTTCTGGTAGAATTTCAAGGATGCCACACTTATGCCCACTTGCACATACCAGAGTTATCTTTTAACTCAGGGTTAAGAGTATAAATAATGGACCCAGGCTAGCAACTAACTCGGAGTTAAATAACTCTGGTTTGTGCAACTCCGCCTAAGGCCCAGTTGCACAAACCAGTTATCTGATGTTGCTAAAAACATCACGTGATGAATGGACGTCAACTTAGCAATCTAACTCGAAGATAACTCTAGTTTGCGCAAATGAGCCTAACTCGATGATATTATTTAATGCTTAAGAGGGCGCCGACCAAACGTCGACCGCGCAGTGGCGCCCTCATCGTTTGTTTGGTTATTTCTTTTATTTTAGAATGAAAATGCAGAAAATATGCAATTTAAGTTGTGCTCCACAAGATTATACGTTAATATTATTATAAACGGTAGTTTTAAATTGTTCAGTTTTATTATAATCACTAAAACGGATAAAAGTGGCCACTATTTTCCATTGAGGGCGCCAGTGCGCGGTCGACGTTTGGTCGGCGCCCTCTTAACCATCGGAAGAACATACTCGTACCTACATTGAAATCACAGAATCCAAATCTCTCCACTTTGGATGGTCGTGATCATTACATGCAATGGATAAGTAGTGCCATTGGTTAAAGTGGGTGATTAGATTCTTAGATTTCCTCAAAAAATAAATGTCCAAATAGAAGAGTTTATACTAAGACGACATATTTGCCCTCCTTATTTAAAGACCTACCAAAATTTGTACAGTCGCAAGCACTGCAACTATCTGCCATTTTTCTTTAATACATTTTCAACTTTATCGCTACAACTTTAGACAAGACAAGACATTTATTTGTAGAAACATGAGTATACATAATAACAATGCAGGTTGTTCATAAAAAAAAGATCCGTCATGTTCGGCCTTTGTGGCATACAAATATATAGATAGACTAGCAAATCAACCGCGACTTCGTCCGCGCGGATTTAGTAGGTACTCCACAAACTTCAACGCCCCCTATATACCCCCTTATAAAGGTTGGTTTTGGAAAATTAAGCACAACGATTTTCATTACTTGCTTAGCCATTTCTACTTATTCTATGGTCTCAGGAGGCCCTAGACAATGTACCATCGCCTTCGCCACGCCACTGATGACAGAATCTCACTTGTCTCGGCCAGGCTCAGCGCAACTGTTCATCCCGTCAGGGGTTGATTATGCAAAAATTGTTAGGTACATCTGTTTCAATTATCCCACTTTTAGTTTGTTCATAGCATTCCGACATAAATTGAAGCAAGCAATAATGTCCTCTTCTAAAAACTTTATCATCCCTCCTTCATCCGGAGTTGCGGATCCCTAACTTTTTTGAAAATATTCTATGTCCATCACGGATAATGTAGGATTCTACTGGTGAAAGAATTTTTCAAATCGGTCCAGTCGTTTCGGAGCCTATTCATTTCAAACAAACAAACAAATCTCTCCTCTTTATAATATTAGTGTAGATATAAGCAAAGCAATCATTATTAAATTGTCCCACAAACTGAATTGAATTTAAACAATAAATTTGAATTAAAAATATTCTAATTATAAATTGTCAAATTATAAAATGTCAGTAAATATTTGTTAAATTCGATCACACTTTGTCGTTTAAAAATTCTAAAATAGTGTAGTAAACTTTCCCAACTAGATATAATTTTAGCCGCTCTTTTAAGTATGTGTGCGCTTAGTTCCCTCTTAAGGCCTAGCGCGCACTGCTTTGCGTTTTTTAAACGCACAATCTGTGAAGTATGGAGTGTCATAGAAGTTCGCGCACTGCGATGATAAAAACGCACGCGGTAGAGTCACCGTTGTCCTCTCGCTGCAAATTTGCGGTGAATCTACCGCAAATATTTTTGTATTAGTGCCGCGCACTGCGGTGAAAAAAACGCAGTGATGCCTACTTCATATCTAGATATGGCTATTTTCGGAGTCAGGCGCTACTATTTAATAAAACTCGTAGCTAAATTTTTTAGCTACAATTTCTAGAAACTTTTTAAATGACATTGAATGCTTTTGAAAAGTGATAAATGTTGCTTTACTTAATTGCGTTTTGCCAAAATAAATACTTAAGAAAATGGGTACCTACTGTAGAAAAATACTACAACTCAAAGACAGATAATGCACCTCAGCCATCGACATCTTCCTCTTCAGTTACATTAATTGATTAACGGCATTGTTATTATTACATTAATTGTAATTACCTGCTACGTTTATCTTAAAAATAAAAATAACTATAAGTACTGATATTTTTATGTACGTCAGAACCGCGGGTGTACTTTTCAGATCTGCCTAAATTTATTGCAGTTATTTGGTACCTTCTGTGTACCTTTACGTACCTCTCTTGTAAATCTTTACTCCTGTGTTTGACTTAATATGTAAAACGTGATTATATTTTGACCACATATTGTTACCTCCCTTTTTACTATGTAGTAAGTACTAAGTAGCGATCAGCTACTTTAGCAACATTTTTGGGTCAAAAAATCTGGCTATCTAGTAACTTTTTGCAACGTGTCTAGCTACTGACTAAAGTTAGCAGTTGGCAACATTGGCACTGAGACACACACATAAAGATGGGTTAGTACCGATATTTTTCAGTATTAGCTAATATTAATATATTAGTCTAGCAATATTATAATATCTTAACTTATATTTGAGGTTCAGTGATATTTAACTAAGACTTAATATTACGTATCACTTCCTAGATTAGTGTTGATAACTTAACTAATATTTGGGCATCAGTGATATTTGAGCATTAGTTATTAGCGTAGGTTGATAATGACAGTTCGTCGGATTACTAATATGTAAATCCATAGGATATTATTAATCTCTTAACTAATAGTAATATATTCGTCACACTCCTACACACTCGGTTACTTCACGTTGTTGGTACGCGCAAAGATATATCGTTATCTGGTGCTTCACCGGTGATGGAAGCGCGAGCGTATTGACTTTGAACTTTTAATTAATGCAATCGGAGTCAGACCAGCAATATGGAACAAACATGTACCTGAATATTCTACCTACTAGTCCCTTGGTCGTATGGAATAAAGTTTAAGTACCTGTGGAATTTTCACTGAATCACTGCTCACTTTACACTGTAGACATCTTCTTATTCGTAGCACACTTGAGTCTCCCGCGGAATGATCTCATCAGACTTTGAGTAAAAAATTCGTTTCTGATCCATCCCTGATGGCATTTCTTGTATAACATGTATACTTCATACTGGCAAAAATGCCTAATGCGGCAAAACTTAGTACAGTGCAAATGATAAACATCACTATGCTAATATTTAACAAGCGATACTCTTGCATTGAAACCAAGTTTGATCCACCGTTTTGAGCAATAAACACCTCCTAAACCTCTTTAGCTATGCTTGAACGACACATTTTCAGTAATTAAGTCCCAATGAATTCTTAATTTAAGTCTTTCAAACAAAATATTAAGTTGCGCACGGCCAAGACCAAGACCCGGCTGGCCGTCTCAAATGGCAGGGTCGCCATGTAAGGTGGTGATTTAGGAGAGACGAGAGAAACGCGATACATCATGTTTTTGGTTGTTTCTTCGTAATTTAACACCGACTTCCAAATTTAAAGTTATTTTGTACTTTGTAGTTTTCAACACCATTACACCATTGGAAAGTCACTAGGAGTGTGACGAATACGTAAAATAAACATTCCTTTGACTTCGCCGACTTTTGGCGGCATTGTGCGCGCTACGAACTGCCCCCAAACAAAAAGGGGTCTTATTAACACAAAACTGAGTAACCTATTTCCGATTGTTTTTTTTTTGTGAAAGTAGTGAGAGAATTGTTTTTTTTAAATTAAAATCACGTTGGGTTAGGTAAGAATAACGATTATGAACAGTCTAAAGTAAAAAAAAAACAGCTGAAAAAATTTTAAAAAGAGGAAAAAGCCGACAAAAAATTCCAACGCGGGGGGTTTTACAATCATGTCTTGGACTCATGGTATCCGTTTGTGCGTCGATGTCCCTTACACGCTGTATATGCCGGAGATATGAGGTAACAAACACAAAAAAAACATACACCCGAAATGAGAACCTCCTCCTTTTTTGAAGTCGGTTAAAAACGTGCGTTTTTTTCACCGCAGTGCGCGGCCCCGTAAATGCGTTTATTCTACCGTACGGTAGAAAAAACGCACCGCGTTCCACCGCAAGGCAGTGCGCGCTAGGCCTTACCTTTTCCCTTCATTAGGTTCAAGTTTGATTGGGAAAATTGTACAGTTTCGGGTAGCTTGATGTGTTGGCGCTTACTCAGTTAAATCCATGAAAGCAAAATACCTAGTTCTTAGAGTCCTTAACCCCATTGCGGCTACGCCGGTTACAATAGTAATTAAATTCAAACCCTCTCACTTCATAGGTTTTTGGACAAGCATTGTTTAAGTAACTATTCAAAACTTCATTCAAGGCAATAAGGCATTAGAAATTCCTGAAATAAGCAGCTGTGACAGATACTTAGACAGGCAAAGTCGTACCATAGGGGGCTCTTTTATACCCGACGGAGAGTTATCTTTTTAGCCGACTTCAAAAAAAGGAGAAGGTTTATTTTATTGTTTTATTTGTAATGCGGTTCTCTATTTGTTTCCTTACTTTTTTATTCATCTATATCTTTAAGTGCCATGTCCTAATCATCATTTGTCCGAATGATTTTCCCGATTTAATGTCACATAATATCACATGCCCTAAAATTGAAATCCCTAAATACAATATACATATATAAAGTGTGTCATAAATATTACAATCATTAATATATACAAAAAACTTAATCCGTTTTCAATAAAATGACAAGTTCTTTATTGTTTATTTATCGTAATAATGTTTTTTCAACACATTTGCTCAAAAAATGCATTTACGAAGCCTGTACCTATACATTGTTCGAAAGTTAAAATTTACACAAACTCACAATGGAATGTGCGGTAAAATAGGTGCTCTCACCGAAGTACATATATTACCGCATGGTGCTATTGTATAGTTCCGTGCGGTAAAATATGTACTTAGGTATTCTTTACGGTTTTTCTTTTTAATTTCCATAAAAAATAAATAGAATAAATAAGCTGAATGATTGAACCTCCTTGGAAGCGCTTTTGCTCAATATGTTTGACTCACTTTTATACTAAAGAGAAAATGAGAACAGAATAATAAAAATACATAAAATGAAAGATGTAGTTCTTCTACCACGCGATTGTGGCGCCGTTTGCAAATTCGCACCATTTTCATATTAGAAACGTCAAAGATTGTTTTGCGACTCCGACTGATATCTATAAACAAAAAGTTGGTTTCACTACCTATTGTACTGTTTTCTCGCAAATGTATTGAAAAACGTTGTATGACATACATGCAGAAATTGGTTTTTACAAACTCGTGACTATGGTAAGCCCTCGACTTCGTCTCAGGCTTACATTTGTCTACTCGTTTGTAAAAACCCACTTATCGCGCTAATATGAGCAATGGCCACTCGGCTAACATGCTTGGACTAGTAAAATCTAACAAAACGAAACTTGATGAAACATAATTATGTCGTTTCATTCGCCTATATAAATGTAACTGAGTACGGCCTTCAATATTTTTTTAAAAGGTCGGAGAATCAAGAAACTATGAAATATATTTTTGAGGTTATGTTAACATATTATTAATCTGTAGCATTTGTGTTTTCTACTCTTGTTAGGTATATTGCACGCCAGATAAGTGTGCGCGTGGCTAATATCGGAACTAATCATGGTCTGCCACTTAGAGTGCATACCTATTTATTAATTTGAACATTATTGTGTACTTCAATCTTTTGTTTAGGTACTTGTGAAAAATAGGGAAGGGCGTAATCGATCGACTTATGACAATGTCGATTTTTTTTATGAAAAATCAATTAGTTTCTTATTTAAATCATGGCTTTATTAAAACAATTTACCACAAAGTTACATTAAATTCTGTTAGTGGTTAAGCTTAGTATAATAATTAACGTGAGTTTATACGGTTGACATTACTTGGGATTTCTCTAGGACATCTCTAGTCTCTGGGACATCTCTAGTAACGTAATAAATTACGGATGCGTTCGAAATTAGATATTTTATATTGCGTTCTAATAAATAAAGTAGTGTTTTAAAAAAAAGATTATCTATATTTCCCCAGCTTTAAGAAAAAAAAGGAAGGTATCCAATAATTACATTAACAATGCACTACATATTGGTGATAGTTTCATTTCGGTGCCAATTTCTGTTTTTTCCTAGTTCAACGCCTGCCACTCTGAGTGGCACACCAACGTCTTGTTGGTATGCCACTTAGAGTTTCAAGCTATGATGGAACCCTATTATGGATTTTGTACAATAAAACAAGATGGCAGTGGCCGTAAGTTTATCAAAAAAGAAAAGTCGGTTTTAAATATTTTGCCAATTTGGTACGTAATCTTAAAAAATGCCATTAGGCCGGGACTCCACCAAAGCGGAGAGGAGAGGAGATGTGTTGAATAAACCAATCCGATTTCGTTATTTCCACATCTCTTCTCCGCTTAGCCTACCGGACTGGTTTATTCAACACATCTCCTCTCCTCTCCGCTTTGGTGGAGTCCCGGCCTTAGCCTTAAATAACTGTTGGTCAAAGATTTAGTACAAAAAACAATTGTTTTTTAACCGACTTCCCAAAAAGGAGGAGGTTCTCAATTCGACTGTAGTTTGGTTTTTAAATCCAAATTGCTGGAAAAAATATGTGGAAAAATCATACGAAATTGCATATTTTTGCTTTCCTGTGACTTTTCAGTGGTGTTTTAGGTGTGGGGTACCACTAAAAAGTGAAAAATAAAAAACTTTTTCACAAAAAAAAAACCGACTTCCAAAAAAAAACACTACAAAGTACAAAATAACTTTAATTTCGGAAGTCGGTGTCAAATAACGAAGAAGCAACCAAAAACACCGACTTCCGAAATTAAAGTTATTTTGTACTTTGTAGTGTTTTTTTTTGGAAGTCGGTTTATTTTGTGAAAAAGTTTTTTATTCAAGGTTTAAAACCTTGAAAAAACTTTTAAGTATTTCAATTTTGGACCTATGGAGTTTTATTGAATCGACGCGGCGACGAAGTCAAATATCTTGCGCCATGATGGGTAATTTGATTAGTTTCAATGAACGTAACATTCAAATATATATTACTATAGGACCTCGCTGCACAGCCAGCGTGGCTCTCAAAATACGTAGGTAAGTATGTATTTTGTTGCAAAGTTGCAGCAGGTTGAAAGCTGAGGTAGACACACACAAGACAAGGATTTACGGGATGCTGAGGACGAAGGCGAGGTTCCTAGGCAACGGTGTCGTTGCTTAGGGACCCCCCTTCGAGGCAACCTTCTAGGTTTGCTAAATCTATCTAGTCCTGCATTTTTTCACGGAACATTTTTAGAGTTCATGAAGTACCTACAACCCCTAAGATGTGGCCGGCTGATGCCAATACAAAATAACTGTTGTGTGTGTTTTACTAAAAAAACAAAACCTTAAACAATATCTTTGAACAGTGTTTTTAGGATCGACCTATAGGTGCAAACTACAGAGGAAGTTGTTACCAGACTATCTATGTTTATAAAAAACGGGTATTAAAAAAGCGTTCTTAATCTCTAAAAATTGAGCGCGCATGTATTCTAGCATACGAATATGTTTATATACACATTGGCGCAAACTTTTAGTGAAAGTTGTCAGCAACTGGTGTCTACCTCACTTTCACTCTTTAGTGTCTCAGTAACTCAAGCCTGCTGTATGAATGAAATGAGAAGGCCGTTATATGTTACTAACATCATTATCAACGTCTTTATGTACACGTCATCTAATTAGTTTAACTATGCCAAGTAGTTAATTCTTGGCTAAAGTGCATGTTATTTTGAGGGGTTAAATATGCTGATTTGACTGGTTTCAATATTTTATTTCATAGTTATTTATTAAAATACCTATTATAGACACACAAATAGGTACGAGCGTGGATTATTTTGTTCGTAATTGACCTGACAACATTAGGATTGAAGGAGACCCCCAAAACAGATAATTGCCGATTTGCCAGTATCCTGGAGTCTCCCCCAATTAAGAAACACAAAAAGCATAATTATAGCCCAAGTAAAAAGGATTATAGAGACCTACTTACCATGTTTTCAGACTATTTAAACCTTTATAACCGACTTTATAATCTACTAGCTGTCTCCCGTGGCTTCGCTCCCGGCAACTGGCTTCCTACCCTTCACCTACCCTACACCTACCCTAAGGATTCTTAAATTTTCTAATTTTCCGCGCAATTTTTTTTTTTTTTTTTCGTAAGAACCTTCTCCTGACAATAACAAACACAACAAAAAAAAAAAGTGAAATCGGTCCAGGCGTTGTTGAGTTATGTGCTTACCAACACATTTTGCGATTCATTTTTATATATAAAAGAAGATACGCATTTAATACAGCAGAAATTGTTTGTTGTTTCTTTGAACGCGTTAATCTCTAGAACTTCCAGACGGATTTCGATTTTTTTTTCCACATTCACGAGGAAGGCTAGGCTATACGAGAACGGGAAATTTCTACGGGAACGAGAAAAAACGGGATATACCTATGTGCGAACGAAGTCGCGGGAAAAAACTAGTAATTATATAAGGTGAACCTAATTGGCAATAACGACTGAGTTTTTCATTGTTTGTGGGTAATTTCAAGACTGCATACCAAATTTCAGCCTACTAGTACAACAGAAAGTACCCTAAAGGTATTGATGATCAAAAATAGGTAAGTACCAAGAACGATGTATTTTAGGTAAGTAGGTACCTACTGTAGTTATTAAAAAAACCATTTCAGTAAAAGTATTTCTAAGTGAAACTTAGTGTATTAGGTTAGTTCCCCGACTACAGGTTATCCTGTGAATGTAGAGGCTCTCTAGTGTTATTCAGACCGAAACTATATGGGCTCGTAAATACGACGAAACGATTCGAGAAAATGTAGGTAGTGCCCCGCTTTTTAGGGTTCCGTACCCAAAGCGTAAAAACGGGACCCTATTACTAAGACTCCGCTGTCCGTCCGTCCGTTTGTCGTGTGCTTCAAGCTGTAATCCTCATATTTGAAATCTTAATGAAAACGAATTTTGACAACGCAAAAAAATAGTCCTGAAATAGTCATAAATAGTCATACATATCAGATAAATAGTCGCATTATAGTTTCGGCGTTATAGCTATAGGTCAATGAGGATTATGGCTTGAACATCAAGCTGTAATCCTCATCTCTAGTGCAAGCAAACGGTAAAGTCTATCGAACTGGTTTAGGTTCCAAAAAATTTTTTTTTTTTTTTTTTTTTATTATTGATAGGCACGCGCTTGACCACTATCTCACCTGATGGTAAGCGACGATGTGGTCGAAGATGGAGCACGCTTGCCTAGAAGCAACCTATTCACTCTTGACTTAAAGACTCCCAGGTTGTAGCTATCAGGAAACACAGATTCCGGCAGGGAATTCCACTCCTTAGCGGTACGCACAATGAATGTATTCCCAAAACGCTTTGTGCGTGTGGGTGGGATGTCCACCATGTACCGGTGGCGCATCGCCGTACGTCTTGTGGTCCGATGATGGAACGGGCTAGGCGGAATCAAACTATGCAATTCCGTTGCACACTCTCCAAAATGCAACCGATAGAAAACCGACAGGCTAGCAACTCGGCGTCGATGCTCGAGACTTTGGAGCTTCGACTCGACGAGCCTATCATTGCCGATGATCCTCTTGGCTCGTTTCTCTATTGACTCAAGGGCATCAAGCTGGTATTTGGCAGATCCGTCCCAAAGATGCGAGCAGTACTCCATACACGATCGAACTTGCGCTTGATAAAGCTTGAGCAGCTGTTCCGGCGTGAAGTACCGTCGCACCTTTGCCAGAATTCCCAACTTTTTGGCAGCCACTTGAGCCTTTGCCTCTATAAATGTGCCAAAATTGAGGGTAGATGTCAACGTGACACCAAGAAGGTCAAGTTGGTCGGTTATTGGCACGGTTACACCTCGGAAAGATGGAGCTGGGTGGAATTGGCTCCTTTTAGCGGAAAAAAGACACGCCTGGGTCTTAGCAGCATTGAACTTGACCAGATTGGCATCGCCCCACTCTGAGACAGCCTGTAAGGACAAGTTCAGGCGCTCAACCATAGCCTCCCGGAGAGACCGGATCTGCGACCCACCAGCTCGTGCGTTAGACACGTATCTCTCAGCAACAGTACTGTCGTCTGCATACCCAAAGGTACCGGGTTTTAGCAGATCATTTATATGCAGCAAAAACAATGTTGCCGAGAGCACCGACCCCTGAGGAACCCCGGCATTAATATCCAGCAGTCCAGACGAGCAGCCATCTATGACCACTCGAATAGACCGATCACTCAGGAAGTCTGCAATCCAATCACACAATCCGGCGGGTAGACCGAAGGAAGGAAGCTTACCAATAAGGCTTTCGTGCCAGACCCTATCGAAGGCTTTCGAGATGTCAAGAGAGACCGCAAGTGCTTCCCCGTGTTTCTCGATGGCCTCACTCCAGATGTGAATGGCATACGCTAGAAGGTCCCCAGTGGACCGATTTCGGCGGAAGCCGTATTGTCGGTCACTAAGGATATCGTTAGCTTCTAGGTATGCCAGGAGTTTACCATTCAGCACGCGTTCCATACTCTTACAGAGTATAGAAGTTACTGAGATGGGTCTATAATTAGCTGGGTCAGCTCGACTACCCTTCTTGGGCACGGGCTGCACGTTAGCTTGCTTCCAAGCCATCGGCACCTTACCAGTCTCAAACGAAAGGCGATATAGACGTGTCAAGATCGGAGACAACTCAGGCGCGCAGGTCCTCAGTACAATTGCCGGTATCCCGTCGGGGCCACTGGCCTTATTCACGTCTAGGTTACGCAATACCCTACGAACGTCCTTCTGATGAATGCGAATGTTCGACATACTCGACTCGCATCCAACAGGAGAAGCAGGGGGCCTAGCGCCACCAGGATCGAGACGCGAATTTTCCGCAAACAGAGATGCAAACAAGTTCGCTTTTTCCTCAGCGGAATGGGCCAGCGACCCATCAGGTCTCAGCAGTGGTGGTAGTGAGGGGCGGCAGAAGTTCGATTCAACCGACTTAGCCAGGGACCAAAACGCCTTACTGCCAAAAATTTTCTTTAAATAGTCATGAAATAGTCATAACGATATGCCAAATCTCAAAAATAGTCAATAAAAGAATCCAGAGATATAAAGGTACCCTGATGAGGATTATGGCTTGAACATTTGAAAACTTCAAATTTCTCCGGAACGCCTGCGATTTTTGGTTTGAAGTTGGTGCCAAAAAATAGTCATGAAATAGTCCTATGAAGTGAAAATAAATTTGAGCTGATTTATTTTAAAAATAAAAAGTTTCTATTTTCCCTACATTTCTATGGATGTACAGTCGTGTACAAAATTTGTAACTTCATATAATATTATTCTGAAATATTCCGCTTTATATATTATAAATTACTTCCAATTAGTGTTTTACATGCCAGCTGTTATAATTAAAAAAAAAACAAACATTACAATTTGTATATATTATTTATTACAATCGAAGGCTTGCAAATATGTACAAAACTGTTTAAATCTCAGTACATGTATCACAGCAATTTGTTTTAATCACAATTATCACAGTTCAATATCTATTGGTGTTGGATTAGTCCATTCAGTTTGTTTCTAGAAAATTTCAATAGATGGCGCTGGTAGATTGAGTGCATTTTCTAAAATCACAAATTCAATAAACTAATCAGACACCTAGAATATCAACAACTTTTAATTACTTACATCGAATAAAAGCAAATACTAATTAAAGTGTAAACAATCATAATATCTGTCAGTCTTAAAAACTTACTACTACTAAAACAAGTTTTAATCATAATAATCACAGTTGTTTCATTGGTATAATCACAGCAATGTTCTATTATTATATAGGTATAAAAATAGCACTTTTTAGATAATGAGCAAGTAACAATTATTGGTAATAAATACAATATTGTCATTGTTAGAAACTCTTATGGACTAGTACTGTCATATTCTATACAGATGCAGATTACCCTAAATAAAAAAAATATATCTAACAATTATTGGCGCCTTCCTAATAGGTCTGTACAATGTACTCCAAAAGTAATGAACTTATCCTAAAGTACAAAAAAAAAACAAATTTTGTATTATTGTTAAGATCTCTAATGCTTACTAATATTATAAATGCGAAACTAACTATCTGTCTGTTATGTTTCACTCCTAAACTGCTCAATCGATTTTAATGAATTTTGGTATATAGATAGATGGAACCCTGAAGAAGGACATGGGCTACTTTTTATCCCGATCCAAAAATTACGCGGGTTACGGGTAATTACGGGTACGCGGATCACGGGTAACAGCAGCTAGTCCAACTATATCTTTGTGTAAATAAGGCAATGAGGTAAAATATTAGAGGAATTAAAACTAGTATTTTTGGATTTTAAATCATCAAAACAGTTCCATACTTTTGTAGTTGCGCGATAGCCTTTACACGTGTAGTGTCCTATACTGCCAGCGGTTCCTGTATAGTCAATGACAGAAAGTATTTTGTAAGAAAAACCTTTAATTTTCAAGTCTTTGGGTATGTCATTAATGTTACATGGACTAGTATCGTGAATTTCGAAAAATATCAAATTTTGTAATTCGTAATGGTAAGCATTTTTACCACTACAAGTTTCAAATTTACAAGATCTATCTTCATCATAAATTAAAGCTGCTTCATGCAGCATCTTGAAACCTTCAGTTGTAATCATTTCAATATTAAGTGGAATGTAATTACATTTCTTAGCGGGATTTTCATTTACTTTGCAATCTACATTTGTACACTTTAAGAATCGTTCAGCACTGTAAAGTCCGTATTCTTTTAAGTTATCGACAACTTTTGTAATATTGCTTTCACAGTTTACTGTGGTCACATTTGTCGGTATCTCATCCCTATAAATATTTTTTAATACTCTTGAACGTATGGTATAAATTTCTATAGGTTTTGGTGTTTTTGAGTTTCCGATTGGTCTATTTTTAAGTAGTCTGTCTCCCTTGCGTTTTATATTTTTATACGATATTAAACTCTTGATTAATGTTGATAAATCATTTTTTTGTTCTATAATGTACTGTTAGTTTCGCATTTATAATATTAGTAAGCATTAGAGATCTTAACAATAATACAAAATTTGTTTTTTTTTTGTACTTTAGGATAAGTTCATTACTTTTGGAGTACATTGTACAGACCTATTAGGAAGGCGCCAATAATTGTTAGATATATTTTTTTTATTTAGGGTAATCTGCATCTGTATAGAATATGACAGTACTAGTCCATAAGAGTTTCTAACAATGACAATATTGTATTTATTACCAATAATTGTTACTTGCTCATTATCTAAAAAGTGCTATTTTTATACCTATATAATAATAGAACATTGCTGTGATTATACCAATGAAACAACTGTGATTATTATGATTAAAACTTGTTTTAGTAGTAGTAAGTTTTTAAGACTGACAGATATTATGATTGTTTACACTTTAATTAGTATTTGCTTTTATTCGATGTAAGTAATTAAAAGTTGTTGATATTCTAGGTGTCTGATTAGTTTATTGAATTTGTGATTTTAGAAAATGCACTCAATCTACCAGCGCCATCTATTGAAATTTTCTAGAAACAAACTGAATGGACTAATCCAACACCAATAGATATTGAACTGTGATAATTGTGATTAAAACAAATTGCTGTGATACATGTACTGAGATTTAAACAGTTTTGTACATATTTGCAAGCCTTCGATTGTAATAAATAATATATACAAATTGTAATGTTTGTTTTTTTTTTAATTATAACAGCTGGCATGTAAAACACTAATTGGAAGTAATTTATAATATATAAAGCGGAATATTTCAGAATAATATTATATGAAGTTACAAATTTTGTACACGACTGTACATCCATAGAAATGTAGGGAAAATAGAAACTTTTTATTTTTAAAATAAATCAGCTCAAATTTATTTTCACTTCATAGGACTATTTCATGACTATTTTTTGGCACCAACTTCAAACCAAAAATCGCAGGCGTTCCGGAGAAATTTGAAGTTTTCAAATGTTCAAGCCATAATCCTCATCAGGGTACCTTTATATCTCTGGATTCTTTTATTGACTATTTTTGAGATTTGGCATATCGTTATGACTATTTCATGACTATTTTTTGGAACCTAAACCAGTTCGATAGACTTTACCGTTTGCTTGCACTAGAGATGAGGATTACAGCTTGATGTTCAAGCCATAATCCTCATTGACCTATAGCTATAACGCCGAAACTATAATGCGACTATTTATCTGATATGTATGACTATTTATGACTATTTCAGGACTATTTTTTTGCGTTGTCAAAATTCGTTTTCATTAAGATTTCAAATATGAGGATTACAGCTTGAAGCACACCGTTTGTCACCAGGCTGTATGAACCGTGATAGTTAGACAGTTGAAATTTTCTCAGATGATGTACATTTCTGTTGCCGCTATAACAACAAATACTTAAAAACAGAATAATATAAATATTTAAGGTTGCACTAGTCAATATTTTGTTCATACAAATTTCGGGGGGGTATTACTCCACTGTTTGACATTCAAAGTTAAGCATGTATCGTTTTATCTCACTATTAATTTTGTCTGCACGGAAACAAAATAGTAAAATTAAAAGCTATTAAAAAGTTATAAGCCAACAAAGATTCGTTTTTCTGCCTAATTTTAACGCAACTTTGAGCATAAACAAGTTATAAAAGAAGTGTAAAATCTCAAAAAACAAAGTCGGCACCGACAAACCTCAATTTTAGAAGAGTTCAATAAACTTTATTTGTAATTGATTTATGCAGTGGTTTTTTTCATAAAACACACCTTTCCAATAGATTTTTCGTGCATCGTCTAACCTTGTTTCCGTTCGGAACGGTGTTTTGTGCGTGGGAACCAGACATTGTGCGTGCAGACTAGCGTCTAACTGCTCATCACTGATACTGCCTCTGTCGGGCACGATGCCCGGTGAGACAGCTTTTTTTTTGGCCACGCTTACCAATGAGTTCGAGCCCGGGACTAATTCATCCTTAAGGGGGCTCCCATACAGCAAACGTGATTTTTTTGCTCGATATTGATAACAGCAACAGGTAGACGCTTGAAATATTCACAGAATATTTAGTTTTATGTTCACTTTAAAATAAATAGCTAAAAAAATTAAACAAATATTAACTTAAATTGGTAAAACAGGACCCTATTACTAAGACTCTGCTATCCATCCGTCCGTCTGTCACCAGCCTGTATCTCATGAACCGTGATAGCTAGATAGTTGAAATGTTCACAGATGATGTATTTATGTTACCGCTATAACAACAAATACTAAAAACAGAATAAAATAAATATTTAAGTGGGGTACAGAAACCTTCATGTGCGAGTCCGACTCGCACTTGGCCGGTTTTTTTTTTTATAGATAATGGTACGGAACCCTTCGTGCACGAGTCCGACTCACACTTGGCCGGTTTTTTTTAGATCGTCTTGGCTTATAACATTTTGGGCCGATACGAGTAGGCGAAGAAATACCTAATACAATACAAGCCACACTACTATTTTGCGTCAATTGTCAACCTTCGGTCTCAAGAAGTTCAGAATGATCAAGATAGGTATTCTTTCTCTCAGGGCAAGGGCAATATGTCAGGATGAATATTTTACCAAGCGCCATGCATAGTATTTTATTTTGAAAAACCTTTATTGAAATTTTCTAATTTGGCCCCGAAAAATGACTCCATACTCAACATTGATTTATTTACGTTTCGTGTCCGTGATTGAGTTACAAGAGTTTATATGTGTACCAAATTAAAACTGAATCGGTCCAGTGATGACAATTTGTATAGATATAGATTAGGTGCATTTTAATATTATCAGTTTTTCACCTATTAATTTTTTCACTTTCAATTCATTTAACTTGAAATATTATACTTGGTACTACAGGTGCACCTCTGCCAAACCCTTCGCAGAACACAGGCGTGAAAGTATGAATGTTATGTAATAATGTGTATTTGTTATACTCTTGGGCTGCATTTCCACATTTTATTGTTTCTTAACAAACAAATTCCTCGTTATCCATCCTGCACATCTCTGGTGGAAACATGTTTTTGCCGACTGTTGTTATTAATATAGCTGCTTTTATTCCTTGGCGTTTAAGAGAGGTGATAATTCTATGAGTTACAGGTCATTTTTGAGAGCTCCAGATAACATTAAGAAGCAGGAGCGGATCCAGGATTGTCGTTTGGCTTAATGCCAGCGTGAGGACTAGTATGGTACTTGCCCCATATGCCTAAGTGCATAAGTCTGATGGCTGCTAGTGCTGCCTCCTGCTGTTTGTACATGTCAAGGGGAGTTAATTGTAGGGCTATCTCCATTGCTGTAGTTGGGGTTGTCCTCAAGCAGCCTGTGATAGCCGAACAGGCTAACCTTTGGAACCGCTGGAGCCTAGAGACGATTGTCGAGAGTTCAGTCGTCGGCCACCAAACCAAGGCCCCATAGGCCAGCATTGGTCTGATCACAGCTGTGTAGAGCCAAAGCGTGATCTTCGGAGAGAGCCCCCATGTTTTTCCTAGCATTTTTTTGCATTGGTAAAGTGCGATAGTGCTTTTATTTAGTTTGTAGTCAAGATGCTTGTTCCAGGGTAATTTGCTAGCAAGGATCACTCCTAAGTAGGTACTTGACTTCTTTTTTGAGTGTTAGTTCGGTGTTGAGAAGTTAAAAAAAAAAGTAAACATTACTAGTTCTGTTTTAGAGGGGTTGACCGATAATTCGTGTTTTGTACACCAATTCTCGATTACTTTGAAAGCTTTCCTCATGAGGTCACACAAGACGCCTTCAAATTTCCTCTTGATTAGAATTACTATGTCATCTGCGTAACCCACCAAGTACAGACTGCTAGCATTGAGCTCTGTGATGAGCTCATTAACAATTAAATTCCACAGTAGTGGTGACAGCACCCCACCCTGTGGGCAGCCCCTACTTATGATACCTCGTGTGGTGGTGTGTGTGTGTGGTGTTTATCCAGACAGGTGCGGAATAATTTGGCAAAGTATGCTGACTACCCTGAGAAGAAACATTGAAACAAACTCAGAGGTCAAAGTCTCTTTTGAAGTCCATACAATTAATTGGACTGGTCAAATCTTCTGAGAACCATGTAGATCCTCCCACTCCTTAGATACCCCCTGGATCCGTCAATGTTAATAAGTATCATGTCATATTAGTATATTGTACATATTAGTAGTCTAGCTAGGTTTCTCCACACTAATTTACAAACAAATCTTCTATTGTTTATTGTGAACCAATAAGAGATTTCATACTTCTAAGTCTAAGACTCCTTTCTTCAGGCACATAATTATAATTGAAGTATTGTATAATGGAGATGTTTAATGTTTAATAACACTCTGGGTATGTACGAATATAAGGAATAACAAATGTGCAATTGTGCACATAAAGATTCAATTTTGAAATGAAATAATTGTGTTCAAGTCATAGAAGTAGGCCAAAAGTCTGCTGGCATGTACTGCTTTGCAATTTTAAATAGAGCATTTGACGACTATGAAAAATCAATATGAATGAATACTTGTATGTTTTGAAAGATGTTACTTAAATGGTTTGATTTGTCAAAAATTGATAACTGCTGTGGACAAACTACAGAAGTTACATGCTTTTCAACTTAATCTTCTATCCTTATCATGTAAAACCTTATTGACACTAGAAAACGCAAAATTCTTTATGGCATGTGAGGCCTGTCTTGTGAAGATACCTATAGTTTTTTTTTAACATGTCTTATATTTTCTCTAGGTTTTGAGAAATGTAATAACAAAATCCAGTCAAATACCTACCCGATTGTGTAAGTCCTTTTGGTAAGTTTGTAGTTTTAACTATGGAGTTTCTTGTCCATTCTTCTCCCTAAGAATCTACCTTTTGCGAATCCGCCCCTAAGAAGACCCACTGACCGAATGGACAACTAGTCACTACAATATAAAATAAAATATTGTAGTGACTAAATTTAAGTGTAAATTTGACATTCAAAAGTGCCTTTTATTGTCTAGTTAAAATAAATTAATTGACATAGACTTTAATTGACTTTGACTTAGTTGTAAACTTTGAGGTTTTTGCAATTACAGCTAATATTAATACTTAATGGCCAAATTACCAAAAGCTGCAACCAAAAGCAGGGTCCTGTTCATGTTTATTTGTGTAATCACTACATTCATTGATGCTTCACAATGCATTTTGATTCTAATTACAAAATCAATTCATAATTTTTATTCTGGAAAATTATATAATTATGTCAATTACACATTTAACACTAAGTTTTGTCAAGTCGTCTCGCACAGCTGAGGTGGAACCATACTATCTATCATTCATGAAGAGATTGTGTGAATTTTGTGAGTTTGCATATAAGAGGTGGGTAATCTTACGGTAATTACCCTCCACTTATCAAGTCACAAAACCACTGACCGACCGACCTTGACAATTCAAAAGTGCCTGTAAATGGTCTAATTGAAATAAATGCTTTGACTTTGACTTTGACTGCACAAAATATATTTAAAAAATATTCACCATTTTTTAAAGGGTGAAAAATTTATTCTAGCACATACGCTATATATATTATTTAACCCAGGTAAATATGGGTCGGGCCACTATTTTTAAATAATTGTCATAAAGGCAGGGATATTGTTGAGTACATAAACATAGGTACTGAATCAAATTTAGAAATAAACTATACATATCTTCAATGAAATCAAGATCATATAAACAACATTCGCATGATATTAGCATAACCCAACCACGCATAAAATATCCCTCCAAACCAAAATAGAAAATTAATTTTATTTGAAATAGGGTAGGTACTTAAGTATGTATCAGTTTCACATAATAATTAGTTCGAGGAGAAAGTTGATGTTAAAATGTGATCTTTATCTATTCTATAATGTAGCTCTATTGTTCGCTATAGAAATAGCTCAGATTAGGAATTAATTCTATAAAATCATTCGCAAAATCTATTTACAATATTTAAAGGTAGGTACTTACATTTTCGAATCTGTATTGGTTTAATTATTGGTACAATTCAGAAAATCAAACTTGATTTACATAAAATTATTAATACCGATTCAAAAAAACTTAAATCTATTTCTCAAAATGTTTTAAAAACATTTTATTTGTATACAATCACGTCTACACTCGAACACTCCACAGACAGTTATGTTATTGATAATAATCTATTTTTTTTGCCGCTCTGTGCAGTTCTGTCATTCTGTGCCTCTACTCTCAATGGCCTCTAGGGATGGGTCTAAAATTAATAAGCTGCTAAATTAACACTGCTATATTTTTTTAGTGTCAACACCTGTTAAATAAATTCTGAAACAGTTGTTAAATCTAGCAGTCACAACTCACAAAAAAAACCAAAAGAATAGAAAAAGAAACAAAAATAAATAATATTAATAAACAAAAATTACGAATACTAATAAAAACAGACAAAAAAAGAAATTGTTGCAAATAAATTGATTCTTATTTTAGATACATACGCCAACAGAAAAAGTTGACAGTCCTAAGTTGTGAAAAGTATGAAGGAAATGAGAATTAATTATGTTAACAACCTGTCTGTGATTAAATTTAACAGTTGCTAAAAATAACTGCTAATTTAAAGTGTTAATTATTGTTAGCATTAGCATTTAGCAGTGTTATTATTTTTTAACGCTTAAGCCCATCTCTAATGGCCTCTACTCCACAGCCAGTCCCAAATAGTCGCCATAGATAGTAGACAGAATTGTGGCCCCCACACGCCCGACTATTTTGTTATGGCGGCACCACATTAGTGCCGTAAATTCACGCCAAGGATTCACGGCCCACGGCACAAGTCGTGCCCTCCACATTCACGAGATGCATTTTATTAAAGTCTAGGGTCTTCCTCCAGGTGCCACCAAGGTCACCCCTTTGAACCTACGCGCGCCTACAGCTCATTCTACTTACTGCTTGCTGTAAGTACTTACTTTACATTTAGTCAAAACATTCTGATGGTTTGAAGTTTGCAACAAGTGCCAAACGTGTATATCCAGCTTTATTCCACATGCCGAGTTATTCTTGTCTTTGTGACTTGATGAAAAGAAAATTATCTTTACAGCGTGTTTTGTGTACAGTACTTGCTTTGCAGCACTACATACATACAGGAACAAAAATTCGACTAAAGGCGGTACGGTCTATGCTTTCTGGTTATGATTTCGGAGGGATAACGCTATGCTGTAGGTACCGCACTGGCACTGCAGAATGCTCTCCCTAGCTAGAGCCTAGAGCATATTATATTCCTCTATGGCCTAGAGTATAATAAATTATATATTCTGTGGCAGCAGGGCTGCAGGCTGCAGGCCATCGAGGCGAGCAGCACAGAGTACTTTTATATATATGGAATAGAGGTCCAACTCTGCAGCCAAAGTGAGAAACGTCAAGTGTCGCCATCTGGACTCTGGTTTTGGAACTAATGCCAACATTAATACGTTTATACGTACGTATGTGTGTAGCTAGCACACATACGTACGTCGCCTACTACTACCCGTATACTTAGTTCTTTGTGCCTACTATTATTTTTGATATTTTTTGGGTAAAATTAAATGTGAATTACAAATTCACTTGCATCTATGTTGAAAAGCGAAAAGTAATATAATTCACATTACTAAACAATAAAACAATGTTACTTCGATTTTATGCTTTATTTCTTTCTTTTCAAACACTTCTTATTAAGTTTTATAGCTTTTTATACAAACACTTTTTATTAAGTTTTATAGTTTTATAGCAAACACTTATTAAGTTTTTAGCAAATCCGTATCATCATCACATTCCCTTTTATTTAATAATATGTTATTAATATCTTTACTACAATATCTTTAGTTGTAAATAAAAAATCTGCAGGATATTTTTATTAGAAAATCTATTAATTTTTCTTTATGTTTTGAGCATTTTATAAATGAGAAATCTACAGCTAAAAAAATCATAGTTGTTATTAATTCCCTTAAATTTTATTTTGCTAAATTTTCTTTTACTATAGTATAACTTATATCCTGTATATTTGAGATGCAGTTTAAAAGGGAATCACTGGGACAGCAAAGCCATTTTTTATTTGCGTATTCCCGATATCGTAAATATTCGTGTTCACTGTTTGATATTTAATCTGTTGTACATTCAACACACCCCTTGAAGACCTTTTTCTTGGCGCTTTTTGTAAAATATCTACTTACGTACTTACTGTAGGCCCCCGATTACACGTGGGTCATTTTTTTCATTAAGGGGAGTGAAAGTTATATCGGGAATATTTCCAAGTTCACAATTTGTTTGCTCTTTGCTGCCCCCGCCTGTGATGAGTACTTCATGTAAAGTTTCACAATTGTCTGTTTCACAGTTAGCTCCAGGAGCGTGGACACTAGACATGCTGTTTACCAGTAATGTCGCAAATGCTGCTTCAAATCTTTCTGGTGTCATCAATCAAGGCCCGATTGAAAACTTTTTTGGGTCCATCCGGGGCTCCTTATGCACCCAAAAAAGTTTTCAATCGGGCCTTGATTTAGATGCAACCAAACTGATGTTACACCACATTTTGTTTGCAATTTTTTTAATAATAATTCTATGCCTTCTAGTGTCCATACCCAATTGTTCAATGTGGGAACATGTTCATAGTTTGATGTTTTGGGATTTATAAATTTCATATCTTTCATACGAACTTTACACTCCTTCCAGGTTTTGTGATGGATAGAAGTAGGTGTTGCAGGTCCTAGAAGAGGTTTGCCATGATTTTTCCTTTTGCCAGAGCTTCCGTTTAGGGAATCGAAAAGCTTGTCGAAGAATAGCAGGATGTCTGCAGTGTCTTTGGCTTCTCTTCCCTTATCTGTGAAAAAATATAGTTTGTTAAATAATGTTTTATGTCTAATCTGTGTAATGCAAAACGTATAATAAGAAAAGAACTAGCAATAAAATGGAGGAGGAGCTCGTGGCTAAATTATAACAGCCGGACGGGCCAATCTTTAAGGTTAAGCAACGCTTGCCGAGGTTGGTCTGTGGATGGGTGACCATATTAATATAGCGAGACTCCTCCGTGCCTCGGAAAGCACGTTAAGCCGTTAGTCCCGGCTGTCATTTGTAGATCTTTGGCAGTCGTTACGGATTGTCAGAAGCCAGAAAATCTGACACAATCTTGCCAAGAAGTACCGTGTTGCCCAGTTAATGGGTTGTGGAGGTCTGGCAGGCAGCCGCTCCACGTAAAATACTGGTATTCATTCATATAGTTGGGAAAAGGCTAGGCAGATGATGATGAACTAGCAATAAAAAGTAAAGACAACTTAGGTACTGGTGTCATTTACCTGCTAGATAGCTCATATTCAATGCCACAGTTTGACTAAAACTTGAGTAGCAATTTTGACCTTGAATTTTGCTGGGGTCATCTGTCAATTTGGGCACCAATCGGATTCCTTTGTACCCTGGGTTTTCTCGGTGTAAGGCGCCCATGATATGAACCCATTTTGTTTAAATTCTTCGTATGCATTTAATCAGATGGGGTGGGTCATATAGTGGTATGATTTCTTGGTCATTTATCATAAAAATGTTATCTCGGAGCTCTTCTCCCTTTCTCAACAGGTTACCCCTTGTCTCTTGCAAAAGATATTTTATGCAATTAACATTATTTGTGCCTTGGTCGCACACTGTTGCTAGCAGCTTGTGAAAAAGTGTATGCAACAGGTATTGCTTATAGTTTTTAATTAAACTTCTTACCATAAACACCTGCACATGATCTGCATAATCGGGTTGTGTTTCTAGGCCATTTGTCACAAACCCACACACTTTGTCCTTTCGTTCATTGTATGTCACATTGGGTTTGAGTGACATTTCGTCAAACAGAACAACACATATTTTATGTTCTAACTTCATTTTTTCAGTAGCTTTCTTTATTTGCTGCTTCATATTTTTGTTGATTCCTGGATTTATATCTGCCATATTAAGCAACTTCAAGAGAGTTTGGTGGGATGGCAAGATAAATATTTTTCTAAGAAATCTGTACCCTTTTGGGCTCTGTTTGAGGAAGGACAAAGCAATATTTTTTTCCTTTAAAGTAAAACGGCGGCCTTTGCTACCTTGCTTATGCTCTCTGAACTGTAATAAAGTCAACACTTTTGATGTGCTAGGTAATTCATCGAGTGTTTTCAAAAACTGTGGATTTGTTGTAAGGTTTTGCAGTGACTTGATCTTTTTTACCTGATGTTTGAGCTTGTTGCGGCACTATTAGTTTTACTCCAACTAGCACAAGTTTTCTGTATAAAGCTTGCTCAGATTTAGTAACAGCAACATGTGTCACCCGACTTTGAGTTTGATATTTCGTTCTTTTTGCGATTTGCGATGCTCTGTAATGAAGTAAAATTTATATTACAGAAAATTATTTTGAATACAATTAGATTGTTTTGATGACTAAAATGGAATGATCTTTATTAATTTATAAAATCACGAGTCAAGATGGTTTACTAAATAAGAAGAGCAAGGAAAAAATACACTTAAGATGAAATTATCTTTACTTATCTAGATTTTTCTTAAGTTGTACATCTTCCAAGGCAATTGTAGCATTCAGATGCATAGGCACAGTATCTTCGTATACTGTGACACATCTGTGTGAAGTAATAGGTTCTGGAATGACAATTAATTATCTTGGTTATTATTTAGGTGGTTTGAATCTCATGAAAAGTAGGTAAAATGATTGTCTTATTAGAAAATGGTGTTATGATTACACATTATGTCCCGAAACTCAACGTCAATCGAGTATTATAGGGCGATATACCAGTTCAGGCAAAAATAAAAAATAAATTCCAAGTTACTTGGTTAAGTAAGTGATAATAGGAATAGTTTTTAAACTGGAAAATCTATACCCTAGACTAGATCACACATTTAGGTACTGAGATCACGATTTTCTCAATTTCGTAGTTTTTTTTTTAATGTAATTCTAAATAATTATGTTACTGGTTGTATCTATCGACTATCGATCGATTGTATGTACAAAGAAGGACACATATGTCCGATTTGAATACTCTGGAGAATCACGAATGACGGAGAAAAATCGGATGACGTAAGTCGGATCTAGTACGTAAACTATTATACAAATAGTTCTATGACTACTTCGAACGTATTTTCTCGGATTCGTATCGGATGCAGTGCCTAACCGCTCTTTTTTGAAATAAGGTCCTTTTGCAAGTAAATAAGCAATAATATAGGTAGACCATTTTGAAATCTTGATTAAATGGGCCAGTTTTTTAAATAACTTGCGTAGGGTAGTATTGTACATTTTTTTTGAAAGATGAAGTCTCACAATTATCTATCAAAATGTTTTTTAAACATGACTCAATAAAACTTTATTAGGGTTCCGTACCCAAAGAGTAAAACGGGACCCTATTACTAAGACTTCGCTGTCCGTCCGTCCATCCGTTCGTCTGTCACCAAGCTGTATCTCATGAACCGTGATAGTTAGACAGTTGAAATATTCACAGATAATGTATTTCTATTGCCGCTATAACAACAAATACTAAAAAAACAGAATAAAATAAATATTTAAAGGGGCTTCCATACAACAAACGTGATATTTTTGCTCGTTTTTGCTCGATATTGATAGCGGCAACAGGTAGATGCTTGAAATATACACAGAATATATAGTCATTTACACTTTAAAAATAAATAATTAAATTAAAATAAAACAAATATTTAGGGGGGGCTCCCATTCAACAAACGTGATTTTTTGCCGTTTTTATAGATAATGTATATGTACGGAACCCTTCGTGCGCGAGTCCGACTCGCACTTGGCCGGTTTTTTTTTTTTTACTAAACTGCCCATATTAATTGTTGGATTTGTGAGTGCAATCAATAGCATAGTTTTTTAGGATATTAAAACTATAAAATTGGGAAAATTGTGATCATGGATGGTACCTAAATGTGTGATCTAGGGTATTGATTTTCCACATGTTCAAAAGTATTCCTATTATCACTCAACCTAACAACATCGAATTTATTTTTTATTTTCGCCTGAACTGTTATAACTTAGCCTATCGCCCCGTACTGCTTGACGTTGAGTTTCGGGACATCCTGTATTTTCACTTACCAAGATTTTCTTTTATTTGTACATCAACCACAGCACTTCCGGTGTATGGCTGCATATCCACAGAGTCTAAATGTGAAGTAACAGGTTCTGGAATGACAAATTAATTTTATTAGCACTACTTGACCGGTTAAGTGTGAACTGCAAGCACTGGGTTTAAGGCATAAGGTTCCATTCCCAACTTAGCGATTATGGCAACCAACCAGCACCCCCCCGCCTATCCATTTGGGGAGGCCTATGTCCAAAAGTGGACATCTTTCGGCTGATATGATGATTTTATAAGAGCTCATGAATCATGATGGGAAATTTAGTATTTTGATAAAAGAATGTTAATTTACCTTTTGTTGTAGATACTTCTGATAACTGAAGAGGTCTAAACACTCTGCTTTCCAAGTTGAATTTTAAGACGGATAATCCTGTAATAACAATAAAACTCCATTAGAAAAATTAGTAACTTAACTTTGGTTCAGTCAGAACTTGTTCAAAACTAATTTGATTTTCTCAACAATTTACTCATAAATGGGTTGATAAATATAATTTTAATTACAGGAATAGGGCAACAGATGGAATTATAACTAGCTTGTTTATTTGGTACACTTTGTGAATAGTGTTTTATTAGCATTTCTGCCCCATGGCAAGACATCGACTATGTCAATTTCAGGCCCAGGAACTAGGTATCTGTATAACAATGTGGTTGCATCAAAAAAGGACAAACCAATAAATATACTTTCACATTTATAAAAATAAGAATCTATTAACACCGTCTGCCAATACATTTTCATATTAGTTTAAAAAGTCAGATGCTGTTTTTATCCTACATCTGTTTTCTTTAAGTGTTTATTCCATATTTAATTATAACTAACCTGGCATGTTTGTTGTTGGTACAGCGTCTTTGCTGAGTTGATTATTCTGGCACCAATATTTTTCTTCGAGGTGTACACGACATACACGGCGGTATTTGAAAATATGTTCATTTTCAAGTTGCAATATGTCACCACCAATGGAATAGACCCATATATTAAATAGCTACTTATCCTTAGCTGGGTTAGGGAATTTATGCAAATTCACATTGGTATCTGAAATAATTGAGTAAGTAATTAGTGAAGTTGAAAGTCAAAACATGAAATCTACGGGTGCCGTACTCTACCCATATGGCTTTGTTCTAAAGGTGCTGAACTGCTTACTTTGTATCAGCCCCCCTAAAAACGAAGCATTGGCCCAGCGACCTTTTATGAAGAAAACACTTACCTAAGCTATTTAAACATCCGGGGACGCAACACTTTTTGTTAGACATGATTATATGTAGTTCTCAATGTCACAAACACAAAAGCTAGCACCAAGCGGGGGTAGTCATAGTCCTGTCTCAATACTTAGATTTAAACAATCAACACAACCACAAAATCAACACGGCCGGAGGAGCAGAGGCTCTACTCAACGGACTTAGGTGGAAAAAGCACTTTAAGACGATTAAAATCCAGAAAAAGAGATAAAAACAAGCAAGGCACCGAAAATACGCAAACCGGCAGCCAATTGTTTTTTAAACTTGACATCACATGATCACAGAGTACCTACCTACTTTTATCTTGACATGTTGTAGTGTTGCATACAAAAATAAATTTATCAATATGTCTTTGTTTTTATGACTTTTTATTTCGTTTTATATCATTGTATTGTTTTTATTAAATAATGAATTAGGTGGAAATTGAGGAAACTGCTTGTGGAAATTGAGCGAGGGCTGGTCACACCGAAGAACCAAATGCATGACTGTTTTCACGCCATCTTACGTATTATAGTAGAACTACGTAGTCAAAAACCGCAAAATACTGCCATCTTGTATGTAGTTTCATAGAATAAAGACAATATAATGAAACTAAATTAAAATGTCAGTCTCTTTTAAGGGTTCGCAGTACTTTTGCTGTCCAACCCTATTTTGTGTATTTATAGAAGTACTATTTCCCGTCAGCAACTACTAAGATTGTCAACCCTGGCGAGCAGCGAGCGGCCTGCTCGGATCAACAAGAAAATTATAACAGAAAAAGAAAATGGCCTCTAATATCCATGAATCTAAAATAAAAATTGAAGAATTGTGTAGAACATGTTTGTCTAAAGATAATGAATTATGCTCGTTATTTGATATACATATAGGTTCAACAATCACGTTAGACTACGTAGTTACTTCAACCACTGGGATAAAGGTAAAGGCATTGTTTGTATTTATTTATTTGAACGTTGACTGAAAAAAGCGAATTGTTACTTAGTATTCAAATTAACTTTTTTTTTTATTTTTTGCCTATTCCGTTCCACTGCAGACATTTTAGGAAATTAATTTGATTTTCACTATTTGTTTTGTAACCGGGAACCATTTAAAATACCGTAAAAGCCGAATTAAACCTGCTTACCAGCAAGATATCTGAATAACTTTGGATGTGAATCAAGTTGATTGACTCAGTAATAACATAATTTAATCAATAAGTTATTTCCTAAGACGACCCACTGACCAGTATTATTTTTTCGTATACTTACAAAATAACTAAATATGGGCTGCCTAGGCGTATTTAATCTAAATGTCAAAGTAACTCTGTCTTTAACCTTATCACGTCTAAACGGCTGAAGGGATTTGACTGGTGCCAGAAGTCAGAAGAATTATCTCTAAAAACAAACACATTAGAAATCATGTCGCTCATCAAAACCAGACATAATTTCTTAAAAATAGGTCATAATATGGGAGATCTCAACACGCTAAGTCATTATAACCGAAATTTTTATTGCCAAAATATTATTATTACCAAAATTTGCACTGCAATTACTTAGGTACTTCTTATTAAGTGGTTGGTCATAAAAGCAATTCATAATAAACGGATTCCACTGTGACTTTCGCAAACAAACCTTAATATTCACTTATCAAAGTAATGGATTACAAAGGTCTGTGAAATTCATTTTTAAAAAGTATTGTTAATCAGCTGAGTGCCAGCACTTTTTTAATGTCAAAGTTCTACAAAAGACAGCCCCATAGCGCCTGCCCAACATCACTTCCTAGTGTAACGCATGTCAAAGCAAACATACTTAACCCACTTGTTACTGCTTCTTCTTCGTGTCACTGGCACTACAGTTGATTAAATTTGGATGGCCCAAAATCACTTAGGCTGCATGTTTTGGGGCACAGCAGCAAGACAGGAGATGAACTATGGTTTGTGATTCGGCTCCACATCCACACCCTGCAGTTGATTTCACGGTCGCCCCACTTTGCGAGGTTGAAATTACACCTCTTGCTTTCCGGCTGTGGGGTATTGTAAACTGACTGGGGTTGGCTTGAGTCAGCAGGTGATGGTACAGCATGACTCATTCAGTGCATCATCCACTACCCTGGCATGGGCAGAGCGATGCCGCACTGGGCACACATATTTGCCTGCAGAGAAGCAAAGTGCTAGACCGGCATTTCTAAGAATGTGTGGTAGTGCCCCCTAGGTGGTAGAAGTTTGGCACCTGAGTAAATTGTTGCAGGACCCAATTTTTTGTCTACAGCTGTAGTTTAATATTGAAATTGTTATTTTAAAATGATGACAGAGTTACAAGTGAATACAGATATGCTGTTGTGTAGTTATTTATTAAATAAGTAATCTTTTGTGACCTGTTCATTTCTTACAAATTAGGGTTGCTTCATTAAAGTAACATCCATCCCAAAACTAATTCGTCGGTGATACTGCAATACCGCGTAACTAATAATTTGCTATAAGGTCTAATTTTCAATTCTGCAATATCGCGAAACATTGCTATAATGCCTAACTTTGAATAAAATAACAGCGAAAATTAGACCTATACTGCAATACCGCGAAACTACACTTTGCTATAAGATCCAATTTTCCATACTTCAACACAGAGAAACACTCTTTGCTATAATGCCTAACTTTGAATAAAATAACATCGGAAATTACACCTTATGGCAAAGTAGTTTCGCGGTATTGCAGTATCACCGACGCTTTGTTTATATTTCCATTTGTGCCAATTGTTCCCAGATAAGCAAAAATGATGGTTTACCTTCAACAATATGCTGTGAGTGTAAAGAAAAAGCATCAAAGGCATTTGAATTTAAGAAAAAATCGGAAGAAGCTAATATGTCCCTTAGAGGGCTATTAAAAAAAGAAAGTGCAACATCAATGAAAGTTTTAAATGAAGTAAGTTTGGTATTCAAATTTGGTTAACACAGCGGTTCTTTTCTACCAAGTCCTAACCCAACTCCAGGCTAATATATATATATTTTTAATGAGGATTTAGCATGCTCTTCTAGAAGCTTTGCCAATGATATTTTTCCAATTTCGCACTTCAGACTAAATAGTTTATTTTTCTGCACACTTGTTCCCAGATAAGCAAAACTGATGGTTTATGTTTAATTATGGTTACTCTTGATAGTCAACACAAAACATTATACTTAAACTAAACAAAGGTTGACTGTATTATTAAACAAAACATTTCAAAATTAAGTAATATTTTTATTACAGACTAATAAATCAGATGTGAAGACTGAAGATTTGTCTCCACTTGACAATGATGACTATACAGATAGTGATTTCAATGTTTCCCTAAGCAGTGGGCCAGATTTACATGAACAGGGTATGATTTATTTCATCAGTTTGCTTGTTTTTACTGTTTTGTTAAAGTAACAAAAAGTCAAATTTTCAGAAGCTGTTAAAATTGAGTATGAGAGCCTAGAACGCAAGTCATGTTTTGTTTGCAAAAGCTGCTTAGTCGTTTTCGATACTCACTGTAAATTACAAGAACACCAGAAGATATGCATCAAAGGTCAGTATGAATTTTTTGTGCTTACATAATTTCAATATGATCTAAAAGTCGCACTGCCGCACTGCCTAGCTTTTAATAATACATTTTGGCGGAAAAATTAACTTAAATTTACAAAATATAATGGTACATGATTTGACTAGTCTCTAAAGCTCTAAGTCCACCTCTTGTTCCACTCTATTAACTCATAAAAGCGCTTATTTGTAACTTGTTATGGTGTACTAGCTTTGCCCACGATTTCGTACGTGGTTAACCCGTTTATTCCCGTTCCCGTAGGAATTTCGGCAAGGAACCTATATGCCAAATTTCAGCTCTGTACCAACCAGTAGTTTCGGCTGTGCGTTGTCTATCGGTAACGGAAGACTTGTGTCGTGATTAGTAATTAAGTGCGTTCCTTGAAATAGTTTAAACTAGAGCTGATTTGCAACGAGTCTGACCCCAAAAACTTGGGAGTTATCGAGTTATCGATTCGAATATTATATTAATAATATTATATATAACTATCTGAATGTCCATAATTATCCCAAGGGAACATACTTCCGGGATAAAAAGTAACCTATGTGTTATTCCAGACTATAATCTACCTCTGTGCCAAATTTCATCAAGATCTATTCAGTAGTTTTTGCGTGAAAGAGTAACAAACATACATACATCCATCCATCCTCACAAACTTTCGCATTTAGATATAAATTATAAGTAGGAAGTAGGATTTCGAAAAATTTTCTGCGTTACGACCTAAAACTGCAAATGGTGAGAAATATGTTCCACTCTTGATAGTCAACTGATACTTTTCGGGTAGCTCTTGAATGAATACATTCCTCAATTTCTAAAAAAATAATTATCTCAAATATCTTTGGAAATGAAGCGACGTAAAAGTTAAAAATCGTTCAAGCTATGAAAATTTCTTGAAAAATCTCTTGGTTATTTGACTCAATAACCAAGTTTACTTAAAATAAATGTATGGTACTTGACCTACAAATTACACGACACACTTCCTTGTTTAATAAGCTTTTTGAAATAGTATATAATACCCATTTTTATCACGTGTTAGAACACATTTTTCGATGTACGTACGCCTTACTCATTGCGTGTTTTCTTGATTTCGGTATGTTATGATAGCTATTTGACTTAATGTGACTTGGTCGATCAAATCGGGCAAGATATGTCACCACCAGATGTTTTTTACGTATGCTCTAAACTAAACGGTGAAAGCAGTCATTTTCACCGCCGATTGCCGTAGTTCGACCATGACGAAAATTAGCAAGGTGACTGAGTAGCTTTCCTCTGGGTCCAACTGGAAATAAGGACAAATTGCTACTCAAATGAGTAAAAACGAAAGTCCTGCCAGTTAGTTAATACGTGTGTAAACTACTCTCTCTCAACACTACTCTCCTCTGTACAATACACGTTAACGGCAAAAAATCAGAGTTAATAATATTTGCCAACATAGTTTAATTATAAGCGCAATTTGACGCTATACTTAAGAGAGAAATTATTTTTGAAATACGAGATTATTACAGACTTCGGCAGTGGGTAATTACGTTCTACTCGAAGCGCTGGCAGCGTTTTTTCAGCTCTTCTTCGTTATTGATTGTGTGGCGCCTGCCTCTGCGCTTTTATAAACCCCATAAATGTTCTATGCGGTTTAGGTCCGGAGATTAATATTTGTGGTCTTATTTTTCCGGCCGTTTTTGAAGTTTTTATCGGACATCTATTGTATTCTTGATCGTAGAGTGTTAATGTTAATGTTCCGTATGGTGTCCGACGTAAAAGAATAGCACCATCCCATCACTTCTCGTGGGTGTCCTTACGACCCTAGTCTACAGCTACACTGCGATCGCCAACCCGCCTGCCAAGCGTGCGCCACCCAAATGGCGATTATGCAAATCGTGCCATTTGGGTGAGGCCTATGTCCAACAGTGGACGTCTATCGGCTGATATGATGATGATGATGATGATGATAAGAGTGTTAATAATTTTCACCATGATTCAGATACCTACTTACCTACTGAATAGTTCTAATGAACCTTATGTCTACCATTAAAATAATCTGGTTTGGCAAATTTTAGTTGAGTGTGAAGAAACCAACCGAACTTACTGCCCACTTTGCGGTACATGCTACAATGGTGCAGAGAATTTAACGAAACATATGTGGGAAAACCATGCAGACCTTATGGGCCCAAAAAAGAGGGGCAGACCTAAGAAGATGTTAACTAGTGTGAGTCGACTTTAGTGTTTATTTAAAGTTTGCATTTGTTTAATGGTTTGTTGGCAATTTTTATGAAGAGAAAATAGCTTTTGCCTATTTAAAAAAAAACGTCGTTTTTGTTATTATATTGGCAGCGGGGCTATGTTTGGTATTAAAGTAAAATGCATGTCTCCAAGAATTAACAAATGATATTTTAATAATAACAGTAAAAATTAGAATAAGACAAATAAATCTGAATCTACCTAAAATTTTTCTCATCTCAGAGTAAGTACATAGAAAATCTGTCACATTCAAATATAAATTACATTTTTGTTGTAAGTGATCTATTAATTGACTGCAATTTCGTGGATGTTTTGTAGGTCAACTTACGTTTGAGTCACCGTTGTTGAGGTCTTAGGATCGGTGGTCCCCAGTTATTAGGGCAGTGTTATTCAGGTTTATTAATAGGAATTTGTTAGACGCATGCCACCCGTAGTTTTAAATTGTAACATTGTACGTGTTTGTAATGCTTTGACGTGTATGTATTTATATTATAACTGGAACATTTCAGACTATACTTAACAAGTTATCGGAAAATGGATTTTGCATAACATCAATGCCAGCTAAAAAGATTGAGTGTGAATTTTGCAAGCAACTTTTCGGAACCAAAGAAGAATTAGGATCACACGCTATAACTCATAAAGGTTAGTTATAGTTAGTAAAAGAATCTCAAAATAAATAAAAAGCGGACAAGTGCGAATCAGACTATTGCATTACTGACGGCATATCAAATATGGTTTCTATCAATGTCAATTTACATATACCTACCGTTGTTAACTTTGCTTTCTTCGACTGATGTGCTGACTCCATGACGGATGAGTTGCTGCAGAAAATGGAGTGCTACATTCCATTCTCAAACGTAACAACGTCTGCCGAAGGTCGACCATGGTTTGGCGCCGTTGGTTTAGAGTAAAATGGGTCGACTTTTGAATATGCAAACAAAATGACGCGGGTAAGAGCAGCTTTCAACAGAGCTACTAAGTTCTGCTAGAAGGTGAAGCGGTGGGCTCGGTTTGACCACATTAGCCGAATTGGAAACAAACTTGCTTTACACCCAGCAGATAGTAAACATTTTGGTCCCTGGCCAAGTCATTTGAATCGAACTTCTGCTGTCCTTCACTACGATCACTGCTGAAACCCGACGGGTCGCTGGCCCACTACTCAGGAGAAAGAAAACTTGTTTGTCTCTCTAATTTCGGCATACTTCGGCAATTTTTGGCAAACTGTTTGAGGATTCAGACAGCTTGCCAATAACTGGATATATTGCATGTCGAAAAGCCGAAAATTTGTGAGCCAATTTACTTCCTCTTTGGCCTGAAGCTTTTCTTGGGGTTAAGGGTCCTGAAAATGGTCGACGTCTATAGGACGGATGGATAGGAGATATTTAAGCGAGTATGTTCAGTTATCTCATATGGGCGAGCTAAAAAATTAATCCCCGGTCAGTATCGGCTATATAGTCGCTGGGTGTTGAGATAACAAAGTTGAAAAAAAAACCCGACACGACGGCTATAAACGAGATGTATTATGATTTATGTTTTGTATGATGCGTCATTCATTATACAAACGGCACCGTCCGTTGGTATTCGGTCGCCGTTATGTTTAACGCAAAACAGTGCTATTATTTTGTACAGCAATGCCTTTGTTGCTTTGCTGGCGCTGTTTACCTACCATCAGGCCAAGTCAGGTGTCAGGTTATAAGGTTGTATTATTGTTTCAGATACGAAAGTGCTACGTTGTCTACAATGCAAGAAAATTTACCTCGATAGGAAAAAGTTTGATCATCATAGCTGTATTGACGAAAAAACTGGTGTAAGCAATGTTGAAAATGTGAGTACTATATAATTTAAAGTTTGAAAGTAAAATCTTTGAAAACCTTTACGTAAAACTATTTGTCTAGGCAGTCAGTTTAGACAAATAGATTTACGTAAAGGTATTCTACTGTACTGACTTTAATGTGCCCTGGCTGTTGGGAGTGTCATGCTCACTCAAAAGTCTCTCTGATGGTGGAGTTTGTGTTTCATTCATCATTTGGCTCCGTCAGCTGGGACTGGTCATCTCTCAACTGCCACGGTTTGTTTTAATTGTTAGTATTTTGAATTGTTCTTTTTTTGCTTTTGTCGTGTAAGTCTTTCTACAACGTTCTCACATACCTATGAATAATTTCAACAAGAACAATGTAACCACAACTTTGTAATAATTAATTGATTTAAAAGAGTGTCCATGGAGTTTCTTGCACGTTCTTCTCCATAGAGATCTACGCTTTGGAACGTGCAAATAGCTTAGCTTAGCACTTTTGAACTGTCAAGGTCGATCCGTCCTCGTCGGTCGACCTTGACAATTCAAAAGTGCCTGTAAATGGTTTAATTGAAATAAATGCTTTGACTTTGACTGGTGAAAGAATTTTTCAAATCGGTCCAGCAGTTTCAGAGCCTATTCATTTCAAACAAACAAACAAATCTTTCCTCTTTATAATATTAGTGTAGATTATCGAGGTACTTTCTTTACTGGACGTGTGATATTTTTATGGACCGTTATCATTCCTCCTTAGTTTATAGACGTTGAAAACTCACAAAGATAAGATAACATAAAAGGATTAAGAGGACCTATCATCATTGGAGTTATTGAAATGGAGGCCCAGAACGATGTGAGCAGTGATGCCTTTTAAATGCTGTAGTGTGCCGTCTATTATATTTGACCCTTCAATTAAGGATTATCAAGCTAGGTACCAATAGCAAAAAAGTGGTAGAAAATTTAAAAGAAGTTTTATACAAACGTCACAGAATAAACGCAATACCTCTTAACGGGTCATTGTACTCATCCTGAAATCGCGAAAAAAAAATCAGTTGTTCAGTACATTTTGTCGAGTTGCGCGCACAGTATGGGGCAGTCAATTTGTTTTTCGCGATTTCAGTGTTGGTCCCATAGTGAAAGTTGTTCATAATGATGAGTACAATGACCCCTTAAGAGGTATTGCTTATTTTGATACACGTTGTATTTACAGTAGAAGTTTGGTACGTGGTGCGGGACTGGTGCACCCGCCCTATAGATTTTATTGCCGTTTTCAGTAACGGTACAAGTGGTGATAAAAGTTAGAATTACCATCTAGCTTTGCCAGGCAACAGCCGCATCAGCTGGTTATCACACAAACCTTTCTCTAATAAAATGGTTTCCTATTACTTACCTCAATTTAAATTATTTATCTTAATTTTTAGGACCCGACTAAAGCAAAAACCAGTGAAAAAAAAACACAAAATTTACCTTCAGAAATTACACTGCGAGAATTTCTTGACCCAAACATGGAAATGGTATGTTTTTGTATTTATTTATATAAACATTGGCCCAGTTGGTCTCGTGGTCGCAAGTCGCAACCTTGTCGCTGAGGTTTGGATTTACAGATTCAGTGTCCAATTTTCTGTCGAAAAATCCACGGGGAAAATTAATCGAAACTGCCCAACTGTACATGGCCGAGCGTAACATGAGATAATGGCAGGAAGATGACGATTGACCTGAGTGGTCTTCAGTTGCAGTCCGGAGTTCAGATGATTGTGGTGTGATACGCCCATGTCACATAATGCACGTACATCTATTTGTCCCAGGCGTATCTCTTAGTGGACCGGCCAATCCTGCCCAACTAAAAAGGGAATATATGAGAGAGTACTTGTGCACCCACTTCTGCTGTATGGTTTGTCCCAGATACTTGGCAAATCTCTATTGTGCGAGATATGCCAAAAAGACGTTAGTGTACAAAAGAAAATAACACTCATGATAAACAGAGAGTTTGGGAAGAGTTGCCAAAGATACAGAGGATTCGCAACAATAGATTTTGCAATAATCGTAGTTGTTTACATGACATTATCACTTTTCATCAAGCAGGTGTCTAAGCAAGTTTTCTGCATCAATGTTTTGGACCATGGCGAAAGCCTGACGGCCTTAGCAATGCTCTAAGTCTAAGCTATGTGGATGCCACAGTCCTCATTCGTACCGACTCACATAAAGAAAAAGAAGAGCGGCCTTTAGTTTAAAAAAATGTCTGATGTTTCAGGAGACCATCAACATGCTTATAGTATGTAGTGCTTGTAGCTGCTTATTGCAATCGGAAGCGGATCTCATTAACCATCGTGATGCTGAACACCCGGAGCTTTCTCACCGGTGCAACCTCTGCACTAAGGTATTTCAAATTGTTTCTGTTTTAACATCGACGCCAGATTATTCTCGTTTATTATATTAGTTTAAGTTGCAGGCTATAGAAAGAATCTAAATTAAAATAGCTTTTGATACTGTCCCGTTGGGTTCGATCCTATCCTATACTAAAAGAAAGGATAAAAACTTTGTTTTTTTAAATTAAATGGCAGTCGGACTCGGCCTACGACAATCTGTTGCATGCGCGATTATGACGCAAGGCGTTTTTTATGTGTATATCGTAACTGCTATAGTAATTGGCCACGCTATGGTTACTGGCCACTCATAACAAAAGAGGTACAACAAAGTAATGCAAGCAAACCCATGAATGTAAAGGACAAAAAATATTCCTGTATCTGATACAGGAATATTTTTTGTGCATTACCTTGTTTCTACCTCTTTTGATATGATTGGCCGCCATCCCTAAACAGGAAACTTACCAGGCGCCTTCTGAATCTGGATAGAGGCAGCCTACGAATGGTGGCGGGGACCATCACCGGACACTGCTCGCTGAACAAACATTTCCACACTATAGGTATAACGGACAGTCCTCTGTGCAGAGCATGCATGGAGGAGGAGGAAACGGTATCGCACGTGCTCCTTGAGTGCACAGGCGTTACCGAAATACGGAGGCAAACAATAGGGACACCTAATTCACTCACAGACATCCTGAACACACTGACTAGACTGATCTGCTTCTGGAGAGAGGTTGGCTGGTTTGAATGACGGCCGACATGGCTCACGCACCATGGTCCACAGCAGGACTAAGTGCGGAAACCATACTACATAGATAGATAGATATGATTGGCCAGTTACTATTGCGTGGCCAATTACTATAGCAGTTACCCTACATGATCGTAAGGGTTTAAGTTTTTAATTTTACAACATTATTGCCCCTTTTTGACTGATACTAGGAGCTGAAATGAACGCTAAAGGTAGTAAGTAGTAATACTTGGCTACTTGGAGCCAAGCCAATGTAATAGCACAGATTACCAGATAAATCACTCCATATACTTTCGCGCAGGCGACCTATTTTTCTCAGTGGGTTGCCGACAACCGCGAGGCGCGTACGTTCGCTTATTGTAGTATAGTAGTACTAGTAGTACTGACGTACTCTATAGTTTCGAATTCTTATGATATGGCTGGTTCTGGTGTATTATGTGCAGTTGTTGGATGAAGATCCAGCAAGAGAAGAGAAAAACTTATGTTTTATTAGTTAGTTTTTAGTTTAGTTACTCCTGCCTGATACAGAAATGTGAGTATCTAATTAAATTAGATACTCACATTTCTGTATCATCATATCTGTGTATCTGCATATCATAATTATCATATCTATTTAAAAAACAGGTAGTTAAACAAATTTTGTTTAACTACCTAACGTTTTTTAAATAGATGAAATTGTAAACTTGCATGTTTTGTATTTTATTAAGTACTAGCTGTGCCCGCGACTTCGTTCGCATGGATGTCGGAAAAAATTGTACGTACCTACAGAGGAATGAGGTGACTGGTTACTCATGACTTAATAATAACAGCCGCAAGGATTGATATTAAGGTTAAGCAATGCTTGCCGAAGTCGGCCTGTAGATGGCTGACCATTTCAACATAGGTACCGAGATTCCTTCGTGCCTCGGATAACATGTTAAGTCGTTGGTCCGGCTGTCATTTGTAGGTCTTTGGCAGACGTTACGGATTGCCAGAAGCTAGAAAATCTAACACCAGTCTTGCTAAGCGGTACCTACCTACCGTGTTTCCCAGTTATTAGGTTGTGAAGGTCAAAAAGGCAGTCGCCGTCGAGTGTCAGACTCTTACTGACTAAAACCCATCCGTGCTCCTCCTGGTGCCCTTTGCTTTCCCGGGCCGCGGTACCTAACTCTTTCGGACATAATCCGCAACTCTGGCAGCGCTTTATGTACCTAAAACAATGCTAGGTATTCAGCTGGATTTGACTGGAAACCGACCCCAGCATAGTAGGTGAAAGGCTAGGCAGGCGATGATATTTTTAGTACCGACTGAATGAATCGACCCAGTAAATCGTTATACGTATTTTTTGTTTCCA
This sequence comes from Melanchra persicariae, assembly GCA_947386135.1. Taxonomy (NCBI): domain Eukaryota; kingdom Metazoa; phylum Arthropoda; class Insecta; order Lepidoptera; family Noctuidae; genus Melanchra; species Melanchra persicariae. Next base: position 13,751,543 of record OX376643.1, on the reverse strand, counting down.
CCACTAAAAAAAAACGTTAAATGTGCCCAAAACCATTATAAGATATAAATACAATTTAACACATAATGAAGTACTCAAAAACTCAAGAAACTTGATGAAAACAAAGTTTTGTTTAGATTTTTTAAGTTTTGCTAAATAATCGTGCCGAGGTCAAGGTCTGTGGATGGGTGACCATCTTAACATACCGAGACTCCTTCCTCCGTGCCTCGGAAAGCACGTTAAGCCGTTGGTTCCGGCTGTTATTTGGAAATCTTTGGCAGTCGTTACGGATTGTCAGAAGCTAGACAATCTGACACCAGTCTTGCCAAGAAGTACCGTGTTACAAAGTTAATGGGTTGTGGAGGTTTGGTAGGCAGCCGCTCCACGTAAAATACTGTTATTCAGCTGAATTCGGTTTGACTAAGAGCCGACCCCAATATAGTTAGGAAAAGGCTAGGCACATGATGATGTTAAATAATCGTGCACAGTTGAAGGATTCAGTCACATTATGCCATAGAAAAGTTAACTTAGATAACGTAGCGTAGTAGGTACACGTCTTTATAGAAATAGGTACTTTTTTAATTTACTTTGAATTTGGAATTGCCTAATTTGGACTCAAGACCCTATCAGAGACATGTTAGTTTTTATGAGACCGAACGTTAGAACCCTAGCGAACAACAATGCTGCTAAAAATTAAAAATTCAATCTTGATTTTGAGGGTCGATTTTGATGAAATAGACGCTAAATGGTACTCGGGTTAACACTTAATATTTTTAAGAACTTAGCTTTTGAATTCAATCAGTGGTTTTTGCGTGATACTGACTCAAACATTTGGACAAACAGACAAAAATTTCAAAAATGGCATTTTTGCGTTTTATACCTTTTTCCTAACATTTGTCAGTTATTTTTATGCGAAATCATTCAATGTACAGACACGGCAAATCTAAGATTTTATTATATGTATAGATGGCATTTTTGCGTTTTATACCTTTTTCCTAACATTTGTCAGTTATTTTTATGCGAAAATATTCAATGTACAGACACGGCAAATCTACGATTTTATTATATGTATAGTACTTCTTTTATGCGTCTGAGATAAGAATAGAAAGGTCAATGACCTCCATTTGTCAACGGTTCACTCCATTCTCTACATTAAAGTTCAAGTTCAATTAAAGTTCGACAAGGGAAAAAATATCATAATATAAAAATAAAAAAAATAAAAGGCTTCCAATTGTGGGGAAGCGCATGTAACACAAGCATATCAATAGTTCAAAGGCTACAAAATGGCATACTGCGAACAATTTCAAACGTACCATGGTTTGTAATGTAACTAATGCTGAGCTGCACTAGGCACTGAACATTAGAACGGTAAACGAAGAGGCTAACTCCTACTACAGAACCCAGCTTGAAAACCACCCAAATGAACTCGCTTCTGTACTAGATAAATAGCCCAACTACACCTGCAACATACTTCTAAGACTGATCGCAAATAAAAGAAGTTTTTTTTTAATTTACCTTTATTTCAGACGTATTTTAAACAATTAAAACAAGCTGAAACATTAATAAAAAGCATTTTATAATACATTCTATTATTTTATTTCAAAAAGTGTAACAACAAATATCTATAGTTGACATCTTATCGAAAGAGGCAGCCCTGGCAATTACACGCGGCGGCGCGTAGCTACAGAGCAAAACTCACTTTACGTTTGTATGGTTAGGTACATTTTCGTAGTAATTGAGAAGGTATTGTTAACCAGACTGCTGCAGGAGATTGGCCAGAGATCCCTAATTCCAGACCACCAGTTCGGCTTCAGACAACAACATGGCACTGTGGAACAGATCCATAGAGTCAGCAAAACGGTCAGGCAAGCGCTCGAATGGAAAGAATACTGTTCTGCCGTATTCCTTGATATTCAACAGGCCTTTGATAGGGTTTGGCATAGAGGGTTGCTATACAAGATGAAATCCCTTCTGCCATCCTCTTTCTTTACCATCATAGATTCCTATCTAAGGGATAGAATCTTTCAAATAAAAGAAGACGAGTGCACATCAACATTTCACCCTGTCTTGGCTGGAGTGCCTCTGGGATCCGTTCTGGGCCCACTGTTATACACCTTATACACCTCCGACCTACCACAGGGTCGTTGACAAGATTACAGTAGTAACATATGCGGATGACACTGCTATTCTGGCATGTAACAGTTGTCCTACCGAAGCTTCCGTAATCCTGCAGGGTGCTTTGAACAATGTTGACCAGTGGCTGACCAAATGGAGGATAAAACCTAGTGTCAACAAATCAGTCCATGTAACATTTGCTTTACGCAGGGGAAACTGCCCACCTGTCTCGATGCGGAATAATCAGCTTCCCATCCCAATCACTTTGTGTGATACAGCCAAATATCTGGGAATGCACTTAGACCGCAGACTTACATGGAGGAAACACGGAGAAGAAAAGACATGAAGTAAACCTAAAATATAGAGGACTTCACTGGTTACTCGGAAGGAACTCAAAATTATCCCTAGACAACAAGCTCCTTATATACAAGACCATACTCAAACCTATCTGGACATATGGAATCGAACTATGGGGTTCAGCATGTGACTCCAGCATAAACATCATATAGAGGATTCAAAATTATGTCCTCAAACAAATTTCCAACTCACCATGGTTTCTGAGGATCTCGGAAATACATGAGCATTTGAATGTCAAGATCATCAAGGAAGAGATCAGATCGACCTGTTCCAAATATAAAGCACGACTTGCAATCCACCCAAACCAACTAGCAGTGCAATTGACTATTCTGGAATCAATACGTAGACTGAAAAGTAGGCATATTTTGGAAATGGACAGCTGCATTATGATTTACTGTAGAGATTTTCCCAAAGGGGATTTTTCTCTGAAAGCCACAATAATTCATTTCATCTCATCTGCTCATCGACTGATTGCAAGATTAAAAATAGAAAAAAAAGTACATTTTCGTTCGCAGCGTCTAGCGACTCGAAGGTGTAGGCTATTAAAGCAGTAGGTAGTGAACATTTTGAATGGAGTGATTTATCTGGTAATCTGTGGTAATGGTAAGAATCCAACAATCATCTCATCTGCCTAACCTTTTCTCAAATAAATTGGCGTCGGCTTCCAGTCAAACCGGATTCAGCTGAATGCGAGTATTTTACGTGGAGCGGTTGCCTACCAGACCGACCGAGGCATGGAGGAGTCTCGGTATGTTAAGATGGTCACCCATCCACATTCAACCATCCACAGATCGACCTCGGCAAGCGTTGCTTAACCTTGGAGATCGACCTGTTATTATTTAGCCACTGAATCTAATCCAACAATAAAACTTATAAAATTAAATGTAATTTGAGCAATCATTTAAATGTCATCTAGAGTTAGGTAAGTAAGCTGCCATGTACTACGGCGCGCTGTGCTGTGTGTGATGCGATGCTACCATTTGTGTTGCGCGAGGTCAATAGCCTTAGTGTGGGTTTTTTAAAGTTCTCGATAGCGTTAGCGTAAACGTCAATTTGTATTGAATCCTTAATAAGCGCCGTCTGGTGACAATACCTTTTTTTTTCATACACTTTGACATAAGCGAAAGTTTACGTTAACGCGATCGAGTAGGCACGTTTAAAACTCGTACTAAGCCTTCTGCTGTGCGACTAGTGCGACTGCGGCTGTACAGATTTTTAACCGACTTCTAAAAAAGGAGGAGGTTCTCAATTCGGATGTTTGTATTTTTTTTTTTTTATGTTTGTTCAGGCATAACTCCGTCGCTTGCCAACCGATTTGAAAAATTCTTTTTTGTTGGAAAGAGTATACTTCCCAAATGGTCCCATTGAATTTTTATCAAAATCGGTTCAGTAGTTTAGTTATTAAATCCAAATAGCTGGAAAAAATATGTGGAAAAATCATCCATGTATACGAAATTGCGTATTTTTGCTTTCCTGTGACTTTCCAGTGGTGTTGTTAGGTGTGGGGTACCACTAAAAAGTGAAAAATAAAAAAACTTTTTCACAAAAAAAAAAGAACCCGACTTCAAAAAAACACGACAAAGTTCAAAATAACTTTAATTTCGGAAGTCGGTGTCAAATAACGAAGAAGCAACCAAAAACACCGACTTCCGAAATTAAAGTTATTTTGAACTTTGTCGTGTTTTTTGGAAGTCGGTTTCTTTTATTAACACAAGTTTACAGTTACAATTGCAAAAAATGTGGCAAGATGCGATGCAAAGACGGTTGCTTGATTTAACCAGTTATTGGAAGAAAGTAAAAGGGGTTATTAAAACACGAGTGTGTGTTTATCACACGAATGTTTTAATACCATTGCAAACACTATTTAATCTTCACTCATACTGTAACACAAATAAAACAAAAGTGGAAAAATAATGTATTCCAAACTCACAGCCGTGGAAAAATATGTAGTATGGCGAGTATTCTCGTTGCGTATGACTGCGCAGCGCGCGCATCCGTAGACAATGATATTATTTTTCTAAATTAAGTCAATATGCGGCAGTAAAATTAAAAGTAAAAGTTTGCTATAAATATTAAAATAGTAGTTTATGCAACGCTCGTGTTTTAATAACCCCTTTTTTATGGAAAGGGGTAATTAAAACACGAGGAGTGTTTTAATACCTAATTAAAATAAGCCGTTAATAAAAATATGCCGTTGCAAATTTGCAATACACTATTTTATCTTCCCTCATACAGTTGAAATAAAATAAGTAGAAAAATAGTTTATTCCAATATGGCTGATATTCTCATTGTGTATGAATGACTGCGCAGCGCGCGCATCCATAGACTGTGTTAAAAGCTGGCTCATTGACTTAAGGTGAAAGCTTCAAGGTAGCCCGCGAAATTGAAATTGATTGACAGAGGTTATGATTTCATGAAATACTACATTTGATATCAATTCTAACTGAAAGAGTTGTATTGATGATTTGAATGATTGTAATTATATAAAAACATACTTACTTACATACTGCAAATTGCAAAAAACGTAAGAAAATTTGAAGCCTTGAAGATTTCACCTTAAGTCAATGAGCCCGCGCCGATAAATTAAAAAGTAAAAGTGTGCTATAAAAATTAAAAAGTTATTTTATGATGCAGTTGTTTAAAAATCGAAGGAAAATGTTACACTAATGGGCCGAACCCGAACTGAGAATGAATGACAACACGATTTGACAGTTGTTCTTAGTTCGGGTTTGGGACTAATCGTAAGTCCGTAGGTGATACGGAGTAGAAAACGCACGAAACTACGGACTTCGGGCTTAGAGAGTAGACCTCGTGCTTATTGGATTCGAAAAAAAAACTGCCTTCGCCGACCACACAACAAGTGCAGGCCCGCTTCTAAGCTTTGGCAAACCGGCGCTAGCTGTTTGTTTCCTACGTGAAAGCATCCAAAAACGAAAAACTAAACTGTGCGAGCTAGCACCTATCGCTAACTAAACAAAGCATAGCTCCGCTTATCTCGTTATTTTCTTATTATTAACTATGTATGAACAGTGAATTAGCAAAATTTTACAAATGTCATTTTTGTTTTTTTTGTACGGTGGTCTCGGACACCATCTCCAGACGTGCGAAAACGTACGATGAGAGTGAGTCTTTATTAAATTAAATTGTTCCAGGTGTTTGCATCTCTGCGATCAGCTGCCCGCCACAGAAGCATTTGTAAGCAAATAGAAAGAAAATATAAATGTAGCACGTGTGGACTGAAATTCGCTTATGAAATATCATTGAATAAACATATTTTAAGATATCACGAGGGACAAAGCGTTTCGGTTAAATTTATTGATTCTAAAACCAAACGAGAAGAGCGACAGTTTCAGTGTGATACTTGCAATAGAAGTTTCTACAAGTAAGTATGCGGGGATTTTTGTGTGACATCTGATTAAAAACTATAAGCTGAAACTAAATTACTGTTCAAGTTTATTGTATAGCTCTAGATGCAGTTTGGCAAAATGTTAGTGTAGTATTTTTTTTGTTTACAGGAGGGACTTGCTTGTCAAACATACTAAAATACACATGCCAATCGAAAACTTTTTTCAATGCGATGTTTGTGAAAAGAAGTTTCACAGGAGTGACAATCTTCGGTGAGTCGGTTTTTACGATGCTCTTAATTAACATAATACAGAAAAATACAATGTGTGGTAATATTTTCAGCTCTCACAAACGAGTCCATCAGCCGCAGCGCGAAAAGACTTCGTCTAGTAATTGCTTATGCCTTTACTGCGGCCGCAGCTTCTCTAACTCCTCGAACTTAATCGTACACATGCGGCGCCACACCGGAGAGAAGCCCTACAAATGTGATTTTTGTGGCAAAGGTTAGCCTTTAGCTCAATACCCGACTTGTAATAAAAGTGAGTTTTTATCCTTACCTCTTTACTTTCAGGTTTTCCAAGATCTTCCGATCTTCAATGTCACAGAAGGTCTCACACTGGAGAAAAACCTTGCGTATGCCGTGTTTGTGGTAAAGGTAAATTAATCACCTCTTATTTTAATATCAAAAATGTGACATTACAATACCGCACCAAGGTTTCGTAATTTTACAATTCGCACACCTGGATAAAGAGTAGCACAACTCCAAATAATCCACACTCGAATTATTACTATTTTAGGAAGCTGTGTTGAAAACTACATTTACACCTGCATAAAAATCTCTATTAATACGATGTAGATGACATAATAGTAGTTTATCTACACTCACAACGTAATGTTCCAAATATGAGTTCAAAAACGAATGCATAAATACATTCTTTTTTTTCGTGGATAGGTAAAATTAAAAAAAAAACCATTACAGTTCAACATTTTCCTTCGATTTTTAAACAACTGCATCATAAAATAACTTTTTAATTTTTATAGCACACTTTTTCTTTTTAATTTTTGGCGCGGGCTCATTGACTTAAGTCAATGAGCCAGCTTTTATCTTTGTCTATGTTTGAGCGCGCTGCGCAGTCATTCGAATACGCAATGAGAATATCCGCCATATTGGAATTAACTATTTTTCCACTTATTTTATTTCAACTGTATGAGTGAAGATAAAATAGTGTATGCAACGGCATATAATTAGGTATTAAAACACTCGTGTGATGCTGTTATCACACTCGGCTACGCCTCGTGTGATAAACCCACACTCGTGTTTTAATAACCCTTTTTATATGGTCGTTGCATAAACTACTATTATGCAACGGTCATATAAAAGGGGTTAAGGTGAATGGATGAATGCTCTCACTGCCATTTTGTCGCTAGATGGCGACACATCCACAATTTTGAACATTTTAAATTTTTACACCTCACATAGACATTTTTAATAGACAACTTTATTATACGCGAAACCTAGGGCATTAACTTGATTTTTTAGATAATCACTATGCTTGTTAACTGCCATCATACAAAGATTACAACAGAATAAAGATATAGACGCATGAATTTACTCTTTACACACACATGCACTTTAACTTTCGACACCACTAGATGTCGTTTTATTCAAACATGGTTGGAAATTAAAATAAAATAAAACGATAACTAAATAAAGTGAAGTAGTGATTCTGCACCAAAAATTACTAAAAACTTTGTCTTGTAGAAACACTTTTTAAATAAGTATTGCGTAAAACATAACTGTTATCAAATATCAATAAAATCGATTTGAATTTAAATAATCATGGTTGGTAAAAAAAAATAATAACTTAATATGTTTAAAGAAATTTGTGTTGCTAGCCTTACGCAACCTCGGTCTAGTATTCGTCGTCGCGCGCGTCGTTTGCAAAATCTCTCAACAACTCGCGCATTGTGCGTATCGTGTCTCTCACGCATGTTTTTAATATCTATCTCGCTCTCACAAACATGGCGAAGCAAACGATAAAATATTTTTGTTGTTTTCAACAAATTAACATTTTGGCTGTATTTACGAGTGGTGTGTCTTATTTTTCTTCCTAGTATTATTAAAACACTGTCCAGCTGCAAAGAATAAAGATTTTATTAGAGAGTTTTTGTTTCCTATGTTTAGGTACTACTTGATACAGAAAGTCAAGTGATTTTTTTTCAATTCTATGCAGCGACGGTAGTTCAATTTACACGATAATCCTACTAATATTATAAAGGTGAAAGTTTGTATGTTTGTGTAACAATCAGGCAAAAACGGCTGAAGGGATTTGGATGAAATTTGGCACACATTTAGGTAGTTCATATCCTGGAATAAAAAATAGGCTACTTTTTATCCCGGTAAGTGGCATGTATTAATGGAGACTGAGGAGGAAGTGGAAACTCAGAGCCGCTGCTGCTTTACTTCAGATTCACAAGTATCAGGAGAATAGAAACATCAAGTACCAGGAGACCAGAAACATGTCATAGTATTTTTGGGCTGGTACAATTATGTAGGTAGGGTAGGTGTAGGGTAGGTGTAGGGTAGGTGTAGGGTAGGTGTAGGGTAGGTGTAGGGTAGGTGTAGGGTAGGTGTAGGGTAGGTGTAGGGTAGGTGTAGGGTAGGTGTAGGGCAGGTGTAGGGCAGGTGTAGGGCAGGTGTAGGGCAGGTGTAGGGCAGGTGTAGGGCAGGTGTAGGGTAGGTGTAGGGTAGGTGTAGGGTAGGTGTAGGGTAGGTGTAGGGTAGGTGTAGGGTAGGTGTAGGGTAGGTGTAGGGTAGGTGTAGGGTAGGTGTAGGGTAGGTGTAGGGTAGGTGTAGGGTAGGTGTCGGGTAGGTGTAGGGTAGGTGTAGGGTAGGTGTGGGGTAGGTGTAGGGTAGGTGTAGGGTAGGTGTAGGGTAGGTGTAGGGTAGGTGTAGGGTAAGTGTAGGGTAGGTGTAGGGTAGGTGTAGGGTAGGTGTAGGGTAGGTGTAGGCGAGGTGTAGGCGAGGTGTAGGCGAGGTGTAGGCGAGGTGTAGGCGAGGTGTAGGCGAGTTGTAGGCGAGGTGTAGGCGAGGTGTAGGCGAGGTGTAGGCGAGGTGTAGGCGAGGTGTAGGGTAGGTGTAGGGTGGGGGTAGGGTGGGTGTTACCTGAGTAAAAAAATTACAATACAAATCAGGAAACCTTGGTGTTTCCGATATTCACGCGGGCGAAGCCGCAGCTGGTAGAAGCTAGTTAGTAATAAGTACTACTAATCTATTTAAACAATTTCCGAGATACCGAGAAAAGCTAACATGTGGGTAGAATTAGGTATATTTATTCATAGTATCTAAACAAAAAATCTCTAATAAAATTGTTTGCCCTAAAAATCTAGAAAAAATATGTTTAGGTATCAAATAGGTAGGTACTAAATTTTTGTAAAGGTGTATTGATATTTTAGAGCCCTTACGATACGAGATCCTAAATGTGGGGAGTCCATCCTGACATCAGAAAGACTACCCATTTTTTAAATTCATTTTCTGTTATTAATTAGGTACTTACCAATTATTTAAACAAAGGTACCTATCAAATAGTAGCAAATAGGTATTAGATTTTAGTAATATTTTAAAGCTGATCGGTCATTTTGCCAGTCATTCTGATGGTCACATCAATGATGTTCCGTGCGCGACTTAGTGCCAACTACGGGCAATCACTTAGTTGAGTAGGACCACTCGCTGTGACTAAGTCCCGTATCTAATGGTAATAAAGGTATATTGTACCTATATAGGTTGTTGTAATGTGACTGAACCTAAATAGTACCTAACGTGTAAATAAATTGTGACGTGTAGGTACTAAATAAATAAAAGATTATTTATTCAATAGTTCGTCGCGAACTCGCGATCTACAGTCATATACAGTCGTAACATTCAGTGATTAGTGTGATTACTGGCGTTCTTTGGTGGAATGGTTTTAGATGGCAAAGCAAAGGGTTGTTCAGCTTAGAATATCGTGGTATTAGTTGGTTAGGCTAGGTACCTTACTCGTATATGTCACCGGATAATTCCAAACATCGTAAGATTGTAATAAATCTTGTTAATGTTTTAGACTATATCTATGTGTTGAGAATAGATAATGGGTTGTGGAGGTCTGGTAGGCAGCCGCTCCACGTAAAATACTGTTATTCAGCTGAATCAGACAGACAGACGGACAGACAGTCGGACAGACAGACGGACGAAATTCGCTTCGTCGAGAGAATTGACGTCCCTCCCGTCGAGGGAAATATTTGAAATTTAGAGTACCTACTCTAAATTTCTGTGATGATGTGTGATGTGATGACAATCAATCGAGTGTTGCTAACGTTTGATTTTGTATTTCCTCTTCTAAATGTTACACTTTTTTAAAGTTTTAAGGGTAATTACTATTATAATATAACTCTATATCACCTTGAAGAGCATCCATTGAACATAAAAATAACATTTACCGTCAACAAAACACAAAAACACTTCACTTTTCAATAAAAACTCTTTCACGGATGGCACCCGTTTGAATGGTTCTCAGTAGTAGCCCCAGTCGCCAATGCTAAACCTGAATGGTGCTTACTACTAACTTAGCTGTTCAGACAAGCGAAATTTGAACTACAGCTACCATTTTGAGAACGTCGTTTCGCTGACAGTTAAAACCCCGAAACCATTTAAACATAAATGAATGATGTACAGCAGTGATGGCTTTGACTTACAAGTTGTAGGATGTTCTGATATTTAAAAACTTAGAGATGTACACTCGTGCACATAAATTTATTGATGTCGGAATAGTAATAACAACAGTTCATATTTAATTTTAATTCATGTTTAATTAATTAATAAATAAATTAATACAAACAGCTAATAAAAACAAACAAAAAAGGTAACCATAGTCACCAGAAAGCCAATTACAAATCCTCACGAATAGACTTAAATTATATTTATGAGTATGTAATAATAGATTTAATGAGATTCAAATATGAGTTCAAAAACGAATGCATGCAACGAATGCACACTTACTTTTTTTCGTGGATAGGTAATAAGAAAAAAAAACATTGCAGTTCAACATTTTCCTCCGATTTTTAAACAACTGCATCATAAAATAACTTTTTAATTTTTAAAGCACACTTTTACTTTTTAATTTATTGGCGCGGGCTCACTGACTTGAGGTGACAGCTTCAAGGCTTCAAATTTTGTTAGGTTTTTTGCAATTTGCAGTATGTAAGTAAGTATGTTTTTATAGAATTACAATCATTCAAATCATCAATACAACTCTTTCAGTTAGAATTGATATCAAATGTAGTATTTCATGAAATCATAACATCTGTCAATCAATTTGAATTTCGCGGGCTACCTTGAAGCTTTCACCTTAAGTCAATGAGCCAGCTTTTAACACAGTCTATGGATGCGCGCGCTGCGCAGTCATTCATACGCAATGAGAATATCCGCCATATTGGAATAAATTATTTTTCCACTTATTTTATTTCAACTGTATCAGTGAAGATAAAATAGTGCATGCATATAATTAGGTATTAAAACACTCATGTGATACTATTCACATACTCGTGTTTTAATAACCCCTTTTATAGGATCGTTGCCCAAATTACTATTTTTTAAATTTTACGTAAAAAAAATACGTGTTTATACAATCGATTTTGAAATCATATTTGGAACATTACGTTTTGAGTATACATAAAAGAATATTATTTATAAATGTAATAGCAATAGAGTAGAAATATAGTTATTTATGATTGGGCTCAATTTTGGATCCTTTCTTATTTTTAGTTTATATTAATGATCTACCCCATTTATTGCTAAACAAACTAAACATGGTCTTGTTTGCCGACGATACTTCTTTGATTTTTAAAATAAATAGACGCAGTAATAATCTTGACGACGTAAATAACGCCCTTATGCAGGTCCATAATTGGTTTACTGCTAATAATTTGGTTTTAAATGGGAAAAAAACGAAGTGCATAAGATTTGCCTTAGCAAATGTCAAAAGTAATGATTGTGACATAGTATTGAACAGGGAAAAACTGGAATTCGTCGATAGAACGGTTTTCCTGGGGATTACGCTTGACGCAAGGCTACAATGGGGTCCTCATTTAGCATCTCTTGCAGGAAGGCTAAGCTCAGCAGCGTATGCTGTTAGGAAAATCCGCCAACCTACGGATGTTGATACCGCGAGACTAGTCTATTTTAGTTACTTTCATAGTATAATGTCTTACGGTATCTTACTATGGGGACGGGCTGCAGATATCGAGTCAATTTTTATTCTGCAAAAAAGAGCCATAAGAGCTATATAAGTAACCACACCACAACTTTGTAATAATTAATGGATTCAAAAGAGTATCCATGGAGTTTCTTGCACGTTCTTCTCCATAGAGATCTACGCTTTGGAACGTGCAAATAGCTTCACCTCTTTGACTGACCGACCTTGACAATTCAAAAGTGCCTGTAAATGGTTTAATTGAAATAAATGCTTTGACTTTGACTTTTGACTTAGTGCGGTAAGTTGGTTTTTACAAACGAGTAGACGAATGTAAGCACGAGACGAAGTCGAGGGCTTACCATAGTCACGAGTTTGTAAAAACCAAATCCGCACGTGTGTCATACAACGTTTTTCGACACATTTGCGAGAAAAAGTACAATAAGTAATGAAACAAACTTTTTGTCTTTAGAAATCAGTCGGAAAATCGCAATAATCTTTGACGTTTCAAATATGTTAATGGCGCGAATTTGCAAAGGGCGCCACATGCGCGTGGTGAAAAATAGAACCACATCTTTAATTTATTTATGTTTAAGTATCTTCTCTCGTTTTCACTATCATTTTAAAATGAGACGTATACAGCAAAAGCGCTTCCAAGGAGGTTCGATCATTCAGCTTATTTATTCTCATGATGTGAAACTCCTTGGTGGAATTCTTATTATTTAAATTAAAAAAAAACCGTAAAGAATACGCACGGCGTTATACAACGGACTTTGCGGTAAAATATGTACTTAGGTGAGAGTACCTATTTTACCGCACGTTCCATTGTGTGGTGCATAATTTTTAACTTTCGAACAACGCATACAGGCTTCGTAAATGCATTTCTTTGAGCAAATGTGTTGAAAACGTTTTTTTTCTATTCCAGAAATAAGTTTTTTTTCGGATTGTGCTACTCGTAGTTTAGTGTGCGAGTTTTCGACACTCGAGTCCTACTTGCGATTAAGCCGGTTTTATTATTTTGTTGCTACTTAATTTTTTTTGTAAAACTGTGTAAATAAAAAGTTAAATTCTTTTTGACCGACATATTAATAACGTTTTTTTATTAGCTGTTCATAAATATTTCATTGAGACAAAAACGACAATCATTGTTCCAGAAGTTAGGTGTACATTATGTTTTCATGTACTTACTGATGTTTTTAAGGTTTTTCGCGCAGCAACAAGTTGTCCCGCCACATGCGTGTTCACACTGGGCAGCGGCCGTACAAATGCACCTACTGCGAGAAGGCTTTCTCGCAGAGCAATGACCTCAACCTGCACATACGCCGACACACTGGCGACCGGCCCTACATCTGCGAAGTTTGCGGCGACAGATTCATACAGGTGATGATTTCTTTCGTCGCCATGACGCTATCGTCGCGTAATAATAAACGGTTTGAGAAAATCGAAAGTCGCCCTATGTCGGCTCGACGACGCGTTATAACGATGCGCCGAAAATAAACCGTAAAAAAAGGGAATCGCTCAGTTTATTCTACGCTTAGGTATACAGGGTGTTTGGGAACCTCCGTATCATCTCCGTATCGTCCTATTCTCAAAACATCCTATTAGTAAGACGCCCTATTCGCAAATCGTCCTATTAGCAGAATGTCCTATTGTCAAAGTACAGTTAAGCTGAAAAAATAATATAGCCAAATGATGGGTCCGTTTCTGCCGATCCAGTTCTTTGGGAAACAATTATTTTGATGTTCACGTACGTTTCCAGTCCAATGCGCTGTACAACCATCTCGCTGAAAAATCATCGGTTTTCTCAAAGCCAATGTTGGTATTTCAGCGCAATAAGTTGAATTAACTAATAAACTTATTGCACATTGGACTTGAAACGTGTGTGAACATGTAAATAATTGTTTCCCAGAGAACTGAATCGGCAGAGACGGAACCATCCCTTAGCCACTTCGATCGCCTAATTTAACTCCTGTGGATTTTTTCGTTTGGGGATGGGTCAAGGAGCTCGTCTTCACGCAGATAGCAATAACAACCAGATACGAGTAAATAGAAAGAATACAAACGGCATTTCAAGTAATGAAGTAAGAGATTAAATTGAAAATTACCACAACAGAAGTAAGAAGACGAGTCAGCGCTCGTATGTAAAATTGCGGTCAACACTTTACGAGCACGAAAAACTAATAATTTTATTAAATAATGTTGTTCTATAATATAATATTAAGAATATTTTTAGTTTAAAAATTTAAAATATTCGTCTTCTATTTACTTTGTACATCCTTCTTCCTAGAGTTGATGACATCTGCGAAAATAATACCTCTAATGGAAGGGTAATAACTAAGCATGTTTTAAAAAAGGTTTGAACAACAAAGGTTATTTCTTTTTTTTAAGTTTCCTAAACTTGATTATGTACATATAATGTTTTTCTGATGACTAAGATGCTTGGAAATTATTTTATTTGAGTAATCATACATTACAGAAATAAAATAATAACATAGCAACGTAGACTGGACATTATTGGAAATTAATTGAAAAAAAATGGGTTTTATTGTTCAATAAAAAAAAATGAGCAGACTTCGTCTAAGACAAGTTTAAGCCTAATTAATATGTTCTAAATAGTCTAAGGTATTATCCCCTTCCCGCTTTTGGCTTTTAGGCTTTGCGCCCATCTCCTAAACACCCTGTATACTAGTTTTTGCCCAAGGCTCCGTCCGCGTGGATGTCGGTTATGGCGTAAAAAAGTTGCCTATGTCCTTCTCCATATCCCAGGCCTGCCAAATTTCATGACGATCTGTTTAGCCGTTTTAGCGTGAAAGCGTAACAAACAAAGAACTCACTTTCGCATTTTTAATGTTAGTTTTGATATCTAAATGATTCTCAATTAAAATTAATTTTGCCAAAAAATAATGTTTGTTCCGTCATCATTATTTTTGCTTGTGTTTCCCTGTTTCTATAGAGGAGAAAGACGAATTGAATTAGTCTTTTTAGCTACTACCGCCGGACGAAGCATCGCCGTTTGAATTCTGTGTTACTTTACTGTTTACTTTTATCGCTACTTTATTTGTCTGGTACAAATAAAGTAGCGCTAAAAGTTTTACAACAAACAAAAGATCAATTTCTGGCATGGAGTAAAAACATTGTTTTTTTCTTGACCAAGTCCTGTTGTATTTATACGAATACTGGGACAAGTAAATAAAAAAAATATTTATTTCATTATTCGTTTGTCACAACTACCTCCAAAGGACGATTTAGAGGGTGCTAAAGTTTGTATAGAAAATACTTAGTCCTTGTACTTGAATCTTAGTACCAAAACTGGTTAAAGTAAATGTTAATCATCATCATAATATCAGCCGAAAGACGTTTACTGCTGGACATAGGCCTCCCCCAAGTGTCGCCATAACAACCGGTCCTGTTCGTCTTGCGTCCATTGGCTACCAGCGACCTTCACCAAGTCATCGGTCCATCTTGTGAGAGGCCTTCCAGCGCTTTGTCTTCCGGTACGCGGTCGCCACTTCAGAACTTTTCAGCCCCATCGACCATCTGTTCTGCGAGCAATGTGCTCTGCCCACTGCCACTTCAGTTTGGCGATCCTTCGGGCTATGCCGATTACCCTGGTTCACTTGCGGATGTCATCATTCCATCCAACTGTGCTGTCGCAATTCTCGACGTGATACGTCAGAGAATGGAGCATTTTATCCCATTCTCTGACGTCCAGCTTGGGTGCGAGGCTGAGCTCTGTTATAACGCGTCTTGTGCACAAGCCGTCTTGCGCAAAGAGCAGGCGTATCGGGCGTAGACTTTGGCCCGCAGTGACAGGTGCGATAGTCAAGGTGTTCTTGCAATGAAAAGAGCGTACAATTCTGCTGCTAAGGTTTGCAAACGGGTGTTGCGGAAGGCGCGTCGACCATGTTGAACGAATTAGGGCCAAGTTGGTGCCCTACCCATCGGGTAGCAAGAATATTGGTCCCTGTCTAAATCGGTCGAAACGAACTTCTGCCGTCCTTCGCTGCCTCCTACGCTGAAGCCTGATGGAACGCTGGCACAAACCGAACAACAGAAAGCAAATTTATTTGCCTCGGTCTTTGCCAGAAATACACGACTTGACACGGCCTCTAATACCTATGCCATTTTACATACCTCATTGTGGCTCCACATGCCGGTGATCTCAATTCACCTGAAATAGGTTCGTAAGGCCTTTTGTAGTCTGGACGTGTATAAAGCCAGCGGACCCGACGGGGTACCCGCAAGAATCCTCAAAAGCTGTGCTCCAGTCTCGTGTCTTGACGCGCTTGTATCGCCTCTCTCTAAAAATCGGAGTGGTGCCCGAGTCCTGGAAGCTTGCAAATGTGCAGCCAGTGCCCAAAAAGGATTTAAATCGTGCTGTTCCAATTTCTATAGCCTCCATACTGTGTAAAGTGATGGAAAGGGTACTTAACAATAAGCTGCTAGTATACCTGGACGACAATAGGCTCCTAACCCCTCGTTTTCACCAAAGTATAATACATGTATTTTACAAATTTGATGCAATGTTTTCGTTTCTCATATACATGTGTAAAACATGTTGTATACAAAATTTGTTATACATGTATAAAACTTATATGAAACTTGTTGGTTGAAAACTTCTAGTTGCCTACATGTTTATGATCTCATGTTTTTGTTGTAGCAAAACTTGTAGAATTCGAGACAAATTCAGTCCGTACCTACTTTTATATTTTCTATTAATAAAAAAAAACTGTTGTGAGAATGGAAAGAGAAGATGCTGAAGAACTTTACTTCATGTGTGCAGTATACTTCTACATGCAAACTGAAGCAAATTCAAGGAAAAAACGCAAGTACTGGTCGCGATCATTTTTGAGAAGAAGAAACCAAGAGGGGGCCTACCGTTCTATATTAAATGATTTAAGAATAGAAGACCGAAGTGGATTTAGAAACTTTGTTAGGATGACTCCAGTAAATTTCGAAAATTTGCTTCAAAAAGTTGCACCATATATTTCTAAACAGAATACACAGTTTCGAGATGCCATCACTCCAGCAGAGCAATTAGCTGTTTGTCTGAGATATTTAGCTACTGGTGATTCGTATTCTTCTTTAATGTACTTGCATCGGATATCGAAGACAAAGATTAGCCAATGCGTTCCTGAAGTTTGCGAGGCGATTATAAAAGTATTGAAAGTATATCTAAAGGTAAGCCGAAAGATAAAGAGTGCCTTTAACTTGTTGTTTCTCGAGATATTTAAGGGAAATTGTGTTTTTGTAATAATTTTAGTATTCTTGTTAAAACCATATATTTTTGTATTGCAAATAGTACAATTTTTTGTGACATAACTAGTAGATCCATGAAATTAGGAGCAGAATAAATAAGCAACGGATTTTAAAAATAATTTTTATTCAGTTCAAGGATGTGTGCGACCATTATATAAACTATTTATTAAATGAAATTAAAACATTGCCGGAATCATCTCGTATCTCATACGTATCAATTATTTCTTCGGTCTCTGAATTCAGTACTAAATTTGCGGCAACTTCCATGTCTTGGTTTTCTCCAGTCGAAACTCTTGGCTTACTCAGTTGCTCCTGGCTCGCTGGCGGCCGTGAAGAAACATTAGAGTCACATTTAATTTCATTCAGTTTAGTGAAATAAATTAAATCTTGTATTTGTTTCTTCAACTCCAAAATATTCCTTTTGCTGGTAACACCTCGTAGCTCAGAAGCAACGTATTCGCCGAACACATCAAATTCATCTTTGGCTGGGCGTTTAATGATATTGTCACGAGCCTCCTTCAATATAGACAGCGCTTCTTTTTGCCTATCAACTGATGGCTTGACTCTTTTCAAACTCTTGGTCGACACATCCGATGCTCCCGATACACTAGTTATATCATGATCTTCAATGGGAAGTGAATTCAAAAAGGTTGACTCTTCCTCCTCATTATGTTCCTGAAAATGTTTATTCTTAATTAAATTTGCTTTTATTTCCACTATAACACTAAGTACATTTTTTCAGATACCGGAAACTACACAAGAATGGTTAAAAATAAGTAAAGAATTTGAATCGAAATGGAACTACCCTCATTGTATTGGATCTTTAGATGGCAAACATGTCCAGGTAATAAAGCCAGAACAAAGTGGCAGTGAATATTTTAATTATAAAAAGACGTACAGCATAGTACTAATGGCGTTAGTGGATGCAAACTATAACTTCATATATGTCAATGTTGGTGTACAAGGAAGGATATCAGATGGAGGAGTTTTCAAAAACTGTTCGCTTTATAAAGCTCTCAAAGAACAGAGATTAAATATTCCAGAACCAAGACCATTGCCTGGCAGGACAGCAAACTCGCCTTTTGTAATAGTAGCTGATGATGCATTTGCACTTGATAATATGTTAATGAAACCATATCCTGGTACACATATACGTGGTTCATCAGAGAGAATATATAATTACCGCCTAAGCAGAGCGCGGGTAACGGTCGAAAATGCGTTTGGTATTATATCAGCAGTGTTCAGAGTTTTCCTTAAACCTATCCACTTATGTCCTAAAAAGGCAGAAAGCGTTATTTTGGCGTGTGTTCATTTACATAATTATCTACGAGTCAATGGTGAACAGACATATACACCACAAGGTTCTTTTGATGAAGAAAATGTTAATTGTGGTGTCGTCAATCCTGGCTCTTGGAGATTTAATTCATTACATCTAACCCCTCTTCAACGAGTTGCAAGAAGAGCAAGCTTTTCTAGTCGACAAGTGAGGGATGAATTTGCTGCATATTTTTTAACAGATTTAGGAAAAGTTTCTTGGCAAAATCAATATGCTTAATAAAAGATTACAATAACAAAAGACGATATTTTATTTTAAATATAAGCGTGTTTACTGATGGAATGATAAATTGTCCGCAGAGGTCCGACTCCTGCTCATGTCAATATTTTAAAATATGTTCAACTGTATTAAAATTTAAAAAGCACTTACCTCAAAAATACTGTCACTGCTCCTAGCTGGTTTAGGTAAATTATTATTTCTTAAAAAACCTAATGGTTTAAATGCATACCAGGGGCTGACATATACATCATCGGCACCTGACCCTGACTTAGTTTTCATTTTATTTACTTCCCTATTAAACTGATTCTTGAGGTTCGTTATCTTTTTATCAACATCATTAACATTAATGTCCATTTGCGAAGCAATTGCTGCCAATGCGTCTTTTTTCTTCTGACGATCTTTATAAACTTCATTTTTTACATTCCACAGGCATTCTTGTACATGCAAAAGCTCAATGAGTTCTAAAGTTTGTTTCTTTGACCACTCCATTCTTCTTCTTCTTTCGTTTTCACTGCCAAAAAAACGCGATCCGTCCGGTATGTTGAAAACTTTATCCAACAAGCATGGATAAAGTTTAAAACTTGTTTGTAACTAGTATTATACAGAAATTGCAATAAAATAAACAATACTTGTCTAAACCACGACTGTATTTTGTAGGTGAGAACGCTATCAATGTATCAGACAAGTTCTAACATGTCACAGACTTCAGTGTAAACGCAAATGTGTTTTATACTTGTATAAATACTTGTTGGCTACAAAGTGTGAACGAAAGAATGTTTGAGACAGTCTCAATACATGTATAAAACAAATAATTATGTTTTGAAAAGTATTCTACAAGTTTTGTATCCAACTAGTATTTAACTTGTTTCTTGGTGAAAACGAGGGGTTAGTGATCACCAGTATGGCTTTCGTCGTGTTTGGTCAACTGGGTATCTTCTTGTGTATGTTACGCATTGCTGGTGAGAGGCCATTGAGAAACACGGCGAAGCTCTTGCTGTGTCGCTTGATATCTCAAAAACCTTTGCATGCCTGTCATACCACTTTACAACTGAAGTATATTAATTTTTAAAAATGGATGATTTTTATTAAACATTAAATGGCGCTTCATTTTCATGCAATGACATCTTATATTAATGTGAAAAAATAATAAATTAGTATTATCCCGGTAATTGTGCTACCTGTAGCGCCATAAATATGGTAGCAGTAATCTGTCTAAACTATAAGTTGGTACAAGCTGTGTACAGTATCTTGTATTTCCGATCAGAAGCATGTAGAATATTGTCTCAATTGTTTAGAATGATACTTGGAGTTTTATTGTGTGAGCATTTCGGTGCGCGAGCGTTTACTTCTTTAAACGGCTATTTCGGTTAGAATAACAAAAAACAATGAAGTTTGAACGCGCGTGTCACGCGTTACTTTCTATGAGCGATTAGAAGTTTATCACCGTCACTTAGCCAATCGATCAGCCACAGATTGAATGTGAATGACTGAGACGCGCAGTTTTTCGCGCAAATAAGTAGGTGAGGACCAATACAACGATTTAAATCATTGACAGCTTATTATTTTTATGTTTCAGGGTACTGCATTACAGAATCACAGAAGGGCTCACGGTCACTTTCCTACTCCTCCCGCAGATGCTCCTTCCGAGGTGCAAACACTGACTTTTACAGTCCAGAATATAAGCCATAACAATAGTCACTAAGTTAATAGTTACTTAGTTACAATAGTTACTCTGAGGCTAAGTATATTTTATAATAATTCATTACGGTATGTAATGAATTATTCTAAAATATACTTGCTGATGTTATATTCAAGTTGCATACACCGTGGTAGACAGCTATCAAATTGTGTTTTGCTTAGGCTCTTATTAAAGAACCACACTCCAGACCTAACTCGAGCATTAAGTACTTAAAACAAATTTCAACTGTTCCAAATGGCTTTAAACTAGTTTGACTAAAAACTCAAAACTCGTCTTTAGTGAGGTTCTGTATCACGCTCTTTACTTATGCGTAACCACACTACACATTGATCTTAATCATTTATTTATACTTGTTTATCAATTTTATTCTATTACGTGGCATTATTTTAAAATGATCGATCACATGATATGTTTTTAAATTAATCTGTATATATTTATTATTTATCTGTGTGAAGCGCAGGAGTCGCTTTCTGCTATTTATATGACATCATCACTTAATAGGCATAAGAATTATTTGTATAATACGAAGCGTAGGAGTCTCTGCTATTTATATGACATCATCACTTAATAGGCATAAGAATTATTTGTATAATACGAAGCGTAGGAGTCTCTGCTATTTATATGACATCATCACTTAATAGGCATAAGAATTATTTGTATAATACGAAGCGTAGGAGTCTTTCTGCTATTTATATGACATCATCACTTAATAGGCATAAGAATTATTTGTATAATACGAAGCGTAGGAGTCGCTTTCTACTATTTATATGACAGTCATCATCACTTAATAGGCATAAGAATTATTTGTATAATACACATAATAAGAGTTTAAATTAAATAAATCCGTCATCATAATTATGATTTCAGCGTTTTTTTAACAACCACGTGTTATAAACTCGGGCCCTCAACACATCTTACTTATGCTCCCAATTAGGGATGGTATACCACCCGGTAAATTATGGCTAAATTCTATTTTGTAAAAAAATCATGGGAACTTCCCCGGTTCGGTATTTATTTTTATAAGAGTACCCAACCCCAATATAGTTGGGAAAAAGGCTAGGCAGATGATGAAATAATTTAAACGTACTTGTATTTATTTTTAGAATGGAGAGAACATGAACGCGAGCACATTAATTTGTTGTTGCACCACGTAGACATGACGGCCACATTGACCATTCTGACCGATTTCTTTGCACAAAAAAATTCAAGGCTTTTTGTTAAATGTTTTTTAACTTGATTAAATGTATAATGTAATAAACTGGCCAAGTGGGTGTCGAGCCACGCGCACTGTAGAGTACCGTAGTTGCAGCTATCACTCGTTAACTTGTAAAGCCTACTTAACTGTGATAGCTTTCCTTTTAAATTCGTTAAAAATGCTACTACTATTAATTTTTTCACGTCTGCAAAAACAACCATTAAAAGCTTAATATTTCGCAAATGGATCCTTGGCTGAAATATGGTTTTCGCACGCCCTCTATATTTTTAAACGACCAATCCAAAGACACCACACACCATGGGAAAAACTGTAAAAAATATATTTGCTACTACGTGTGTAAAGCCCCAAAAAAAAAATGATTTTCATAGTTTTATCACTTGGGTCGAAGTGATTAGTATGTATACTCATACCAGATTCTAACCAGTTTCAAACGAAAGTTTCGTCCTTCGTTTGAAACTGGAAAAGTGCCGATTGTGTGGAAGTAAGCCAATTTGCTACCCGAGCCCAAGAAGGGGCAGTCGGGCTGACCCGGCAAACTACAGACTCGTCTCAGTAACGACCATCCTCTGTAGCAGTGTGAAACGTGAGCTCAACAGTAAGCTCCTGGCATACCTAGAAGCTAAAGACATCCTTTGTGACCATCAATACGGCTTCCACCAAAATCGGTCAACTGAGGATCTTCTAGCATATGTAATTCACATCTGGAGTGAGGGCATCGAAAAGCACGGGAAAGCGCTAGCCTTCTCCCATCAACATCTTGAAGACTTTTGACATGGTCTGACACTAGAACCTTATTGGTAAGCTAAACTATAATCAGAATCATTTATTTATTTGCACAAACATGAGTTAAATATGTGGGAGAGCGGTGGAATAATAGACATAAATAGGTTTGTTCATTATAATAATTCAGAAATCCAAATTACACAGAAATACAACCTCACAATAATTAAAAAAACACATTATTATATTCAGTAACAAAATGACACAGTGATAGAATATGAGAATAATCAATAACACGTTATTATATTTAAAAATAACAACGGTTAAAATAATACATAAAAGAAATAAAAAATCAGCATATAGACATTATAAAAAAAACCCTGCTAAGTGCGACTCGCGCACGGAGGTTTCCGTACCATTCCATACCATCTATAAAAACGGCAAAAAAATCTCGTTTGTTCTATGGGAGCCCCACTTAAATAATTATTTTATTCTGTTTTTAGTATTATATGTTGTTATAACGGCA
Organism: Melanchra persicariae; assembly: GCA_947386135.1. Classification (NCBI taxonomy): domain Eukaryota; kingdom Metazoa; phylum Arthropoda; class Insecta; order Lepidoptera; family Noctuidae; genus Melanchra; species Melanchra persicariae. The sequence continues at coordinate 13,728,545 of OX376643.1, read as the reverse complement.
ACATCATCTGTGAAAATTATATTTGAGTTGATTGAATGAAAGGTAAATTGCGGTTTACGATTTATGATTTATTAAAAAAAACTATTTAACACTTTTGGTGGAAGTTTACATGGTAATGTACACCATATATTTTTTTTTTAGTTTTATCATTCTCTTGTTTCAGAAGTTACAGGGGGGGCACACATTTTACCACTTTGGAAGTGTCTCTCGCGCAAACTGTTCAGTTTAGAAAAAAATTATATTAGAAACCTCAATATCATTTTTGAAGACCATTATATAGGTTTGATGAAAAACAAATTTTGAGTTGGGGAACCCCTAAAATTTATTGTTTTTTTTCTATTTTTGTGTGAAAATCTTAATGCGGTTCACAGAATACATCTACTTACCAAGTTTCAACAGTATAGTTGTTATAGTTTCGGAAAAAAGTGGCTGTGACATACGGACGGACATGACGAATCCATAAGGGTTCCGTTTTTTGCCATTTGGCTACGGAACCCTAAAAAACATACCTGACAGTTCAGAGCACCGTTGTGCCGTGCCCACTATCGGACAGCTTCCGATCCGTCGAAAGACAGTGCGCCCCTTTTTATTAACACAACTCGCTCGCAAAGTGGGGAAAAAGTAGTCAGTTACAATACTATTATTGAACGGAGGTACTACAAAATAATATGTGACATTTCTTGAAAACATTAAATAATTTATCTCTCACAAATACACACAACAACATATTATTGTCAGCATGCAAGAGATGTTAAATTACCTAAGTACAGGGTCTTTCAAAAGGACGGGTCGATGTTGAAATTGAATAAAACAAGCTGTGTGAGATATTAACTAAATTATTTTTTTTATTTGAAAGGTCTATTTGTGCCATTATTTATGAAATATGACATCGTTCAAATGTCCGCCGCGGCTTCGAACAGTGACATGAATCCGAGAGGTCCAATTTCCAATGACTCTGCTGCTAAATGACGCCGCCGCACACCGGTAAATCTTACGTTATTTATGGCCAAAACAAAGTTACTCCGATTCAAAAATAGTAACCTAATTTAGGAACAAGACATATGACGCCATCTAGTAGTGATCAGTAAAACGTTTAACACTTTTTATTCAGCCACCCATAACACTCGATTTAAGGTGGAAGCGCCAGGGTAGCCCGCGAAATTTTCTTAAGTTTTTTGCAATTTGCAGGTCAGTGTCAGGTTGTATCTTGGTCAAAATATGATTCCCAGTCAGCGAACAAACGGCGTTGTCGATGGCCATTACCTTTAAGCTCCTGGGTCAGTTTGATCTTGTACGGGTGCAGGCCCAAGTCCCGACCTAAAATTCTCCAAGTTTAAGTCTGCGAAAGGCCGAGTTCTTGTGCACGGCGAGAAATCGATTGCCTCGGAGGCTCCTGCACACTCTCACGGACAGCGGCGTTGTTCTCGGCCGATCTGGCGTTCCTTTGACGTAAAGGTGTTGTTTGGTTGTTTACCGAACAGATCGTCTCGAATTTGGCCACCAAACGTTGGTGAGTCGAGTTTGAAGGAACACCGCGTCTGTCGTAAAATGGACGCAATGCGCGCAACGTTTGCACTAACGTACACTCATTTTGATAATAAAGTTAAATTATGGTTTTATCATTTGGGCATGCTGCTCAATCGTGTAACTTGCCATGGTGATTTGGCATCAGTGACTGAATAAGAATCAACAGATTTGACAGATGCCGCCGAAACAACATGGCCGCCACAAACTGTCAACATCGACCCGCTCTATTTGAAAGACCCTTTATAAAACAGATCATCGTTCGCCTTAAACAATGGCATGCAAATATTAAATACAATCAATAATAATTAAATCAGTAAATACAAAATATAAAATGAATATTAAGTGTGAATATTGTGAATAGTTAAAATAGTGTGTATATAAGAATAACGTGTATCACCGTGGGCTGCAGCAATGAGTGGCGTGATGTAAAAAAATACAGAGCAATAAAAAAAACAAAACAAAAAGAGGTACATAGTTTCCACTTTGAACAGCAGGTGCTATGTATAAAGATAAAAATAATGTGGAAAAGGTATGAAATACTAATTAATTTCACTAATCATTGATTAAACTTTACAAACATTAACAAGGTTACAAAACAAAATAAAAGTGGTATACGCATATCTTTGTGCGAAACATCTCTAACAATCACGTACCAGGTACTAACGACCGATAGCAAACTTATTGACATCCAAAAATTATTGTACAGGATCCACTTTTCCTCATAGGTTATGATTCGATTTATAATCCCTTCATTATTGTGCCGGTTGAGTAATGTAACGCAGCAGTCGAGGCGCGTTTGTCGGTTTGCTGCACTTAATTGATGAGGTACCCACCTTTCAAGCTTTTTCACCTTCCCAATTTGCTTCAAGTGGATTAAAACAGTTTTATCACTAACACCGCAGCCTGCAGCTAACTCGGACGTGGTTTGCGATGGATCCGCTTCCACAATAGCCTTCAATTCTTAATTATCAACTTTGGTCTCCGGCCGTCCACGGGGCTTGTTCTGCAGGTCGAAATTTCCAGAACGAAATCGTTGGAACCAAAAACGCAATGTGTTTTCTTTTGCGACACCGTCGCCATACACATCATTAGTCCTACGAGCCGTGTCTGCAGCACTGGTGCCACGATGGAACTCGTACTCGTAAATAACGCGATATTTCAAGTTTTCCATTTTGTAAACTGACTGGGGCAAAGAAAAAGCAAAAGAGGAAAAAACAAATGAATTACGATTTTCCAAACACAAAGGCATGAGTAAATAGCTGTATAAATTTAAAATTGGAATTCCAAACCAAAGAGGAGATATTCGACATCAAAGTGGCCAGTACGACAAAACGCCAATTTCATAGGTAAGGACCTAATACATACAGTATGCAGCATACACATATGCTTATATCATAAACTTTTTGGCTTTACCTGATTCAGTTTACAAATAAGGTTTAGGTCTTTGATTTGTTTGTTTGATAGGAAAAAAAAAAAAATTCGTACGTGTAATAAGGTATCAGCGTTCTCGTTGTCTGTGTCGTAAAACCAAATTATGTATTGGTCGTTTTCGGGTAAGTATTTCAAACTATGTACCTACCTAAAGCTTGTTAAACTAATTGTCGAAATGAGTTATTGACTCGGATCCTTCGTTTCAAATCAATTTGTCTGTTCGTAGCATAAAGTTTCTTTGTTTTAGTTGTTTGTGTCGTTAGTCAAAAACTGGTCTTGGCCGTTTTTGTTTGGTTAAAAAATTTTAAAACAAGCATGTAAAAATAAGCGTCGAAAACACCATTGATTCTTTCGTTCGATTCAAATGGAATCGTTTGTATCATAAGGTGTCTTTGCTCTCGTTGTCTGTCTAAAACTTACCTTGGCCGTTTTCATCTGGGTCAAAAAAAAAAATTTTTTTTGACCAATGTACAACCGAGGGTCGACTTGCAGGGATATGAAATAACACCACTGGATTACGTCACTACCCGTATTTAATTGCTTTAGTTAACACGTAATTCCGATAGGTGCGCTGCTCTCCTTCCATTTGACCACATACTGTAATTGTGTTAGAAAGATCACAAGCTATCTTATATGCTTACCAGCCCGCCGCTCCAGTTGAACTGAAGAAGTCGCAGAAAGTGCGCTTATTGTCCTGCTTGTTCCAAACAGCGGCAAACACTGTTAGTGAGAAAAACATTCGTGTAGCCTGTCTGGCAGTGGTAACAAGTAACATTTCAATCACTAAAGTCGTCAATGTAGCTATTTCAGAGGCTTGTCTTGTGTTCTTGGTGAGTTCGATGATATCATCGATACAGGGGATATGCAACATGGCTCTCTTTACAGCTGATGCATACTTTCGCCTATACATGCCCTAACTTCTGATCATGCAAATCCAAGCAGTCATCGATCCAATACTCTGCACGATCGGAGGCCTTCTCTCTGGAGGAAATAAGGCTGCTTCTAATAAAACATGATGTGCTCCAAATAAACCATATTTGAAAACAGGAAAGCTTCGATGAGCCTCCTACTTTAGTAATAGGCATGTTGTTGTGGCCGAGTCGTAACTCATTCACTAGTAGTGCATATGATGAAAACATGTCCAAATATGGGCCCGTGGTTCCATACCAATTATTATTGTCATTTTGTTCAAATACCTTATACTCAAAACCGTGTTTCTTTGTTATCTCCCTCCACTTAACCTTTAGCACTTCGTTAGTTAAAGGATAATCTGTTCCCTTGAAGTAGATTTTGAACGATGTCCCAGCAGTTTTCTTCATCATGTTTGTGTCGGCCTGTTCCTTGACACCTTGACGATGGATGTTGTGGAGAGTGAATATTATGCTAATGATATGATTGCCTACAGTAATACTATTTATCGCTTCGAGCTGCAGACTGGCATCAAATGAATCAACATCCATGGTATCCATTGGAGTCCTTCTTGAGCTAGGGAAAGCAAGTTCTAAGATTTCTTGATATATTTCAGTTAATATAGAAAGGCACTTAAATTTCCTGTCTGCATTTAAATAAATTTTCGGTTTCTTGGCGTCTTCAATTGGTTGTAGGATGTCTGGAACGACTAGAATATCCTCTGCTTTCCTTTTCAGGCTTGTAGATGCAGATGATGTCGCCATGGTTACTTCAAGTGTTTGTTGAGATTGCTACTTCATTTTTTTAAATTTAAGGATCTGTTCATACTAATTTTGTAATGTCCTTAGTCATATCAAAATGCGATTTAAGAAACAAATAAATCTTGTCTTTACTTCTTAATTCGCTTCGATTGCGTTTCGCTGATTCTTTCAAGTCGAAAAACCAATTGCATTACATGTAGCTATCCAGTGTCTTACACCTCACACACCACTAGTGTTTCTGGTGGTTGACGAGATTTCAAACAGGGTGGATATATTTCTCTCCACTCACTGGACTCATTGTTTTATGGAAACAATGAGTTCCACATAAAGCAAGGAAACACTTTTTACACCACCCCACGTGAACGCTTATTCATGGTCATTGAGCACATTTATTGGAGTACTTAAGAACCGTACAGTTATTTGAATAACACTTGTCTCAAAATTTTTCCTATTTTTGAATTAAGTTTTCAAATCGACATCGGCGGAGCCTAAAAGGTAGATAGGGTAATGATTTTGAGCAAAAAAAAAAGGGAGTATGCATGTATTTACGTACAAATGATCCACCGTATCGCAGAGCCAATTTTGATGAATGAGGTGTCAATCGACTCGTTATTACGGTCCGGTTGACATCGTCATCGACATGACAGATGCTGTCTGAAATTTTATCTTTGTTGTAATATTCAGTTGGATTTCATATGAAAGAGGCTTCCTCGTCTTCAAGTCGTACTCCTCATTACTGAGAGTCGTGATCCTCCCTGAAAACATCTTTTTCCTGACGATCTACTTCGTTCCTTGGCCTAGTGAAGCGCATCATGAAAGAGGCTTAGTCAATGATTTCAAAAGGAAGGATGCGCCTAACTGAACATTTCATAAAACCTTTATACTACAAGCAAAAAATAGCGACATCTGTAATAACTCATTCGAACTACGTGACTGCCGCTTCGCACAAATTTTCGACGTAACCTTGTTAGAGCGTAAGCGTTTTTTTCGTAATTAAAACAAATTTAGTGAGTCTCAATCAGCTTTATTTAAAATTGTAATTAACTTAATATTATATTAATTAGGTAGGTAGGTAGGTAGGTATTAGAATATTTAAAAGATATTATAAAATACGAAATAGTTTGAAATATGTGAAAAACATAGCAAAATTACTGTCCTTTGAATAAAACGGTCTTTTTAAATTTTTGTCTCTCAGTTCCTCTCTCCGTGTTTTCCGTGATAGACTCTTGATGCATTCTGACATTTATATATTTCTTAATGATGGCTCGAACAAGATGCAATTTATGATTTAATGTGGCCGGTTGATCAACAGAGTGCAAGAGTTTAAAACAGTAAAAGTGCTTTTTCCTACAAACTTTGCTACAGTTTTTGTGGATAGGAACATTATAGTCACTTTTTGCCATAAATTGGGGTCTATCACAGTGTCTTATGTTTTTTTCGGTTTTTAAGCATACTTCAAACAGGTCAGGACGAGAAGGAAAATAAAGTCCACCCATATTTGTTAATTCTATCAGCCTATGAAAAAATAATTTTTCGTTACTCACTAGACTGTTGATACAAATTTCACACTTAATGTTTTTCGATAAACTTCTGGCTACCCATCCAGCAATATACCCAACAATGAGTTCTATGTTCTCTAACAGGTGTCCGAAGACGTTTTCGGTTGGATTATCCAAAGTGTGCGATAATTGAGCACAGTTATTGGAATAAACTTTATCCCTTTCGTCCTGATACGTATCTGTTGACATCTGGTTCATGTTCTGGTCTTCCTCTTCGTGACCATTCATTTCAGTGGTGCAATTAATAGCTTTCACAGATGAAACAGTTAAAATTGGGAAATTGTCCAAAGGAATGCTATTTCCACTAAATGTCGATTTTAATGACAAGTGGTTCATGCAACGCCTGTACGCTCCTTTGAATTGAATAGCATTTGGGTTATCGTTGTACCCCCCGTGCTTTCTAAGCAAGCTAAAAAATAGTTCCAAATGGTCTTGAGACAGGCGATACGTCGAGATGTACTTCAGTTTAGAATCCGACTCAACTAAATTTTGATAAAGGATTTTTAGACTTTCTAAGCACACAATTAATCCTAAGAATCCTATTTTGCATTTGGATTCTAAAATGCTTTTTTTTTTAATGATCAGTACTATTCGTGGTTGTCTGTTGTCTTTTAATAATTCTTTTCACATTACTGAAATTGTTTAAACCTTTTATATAATTAATAGCCTCCTCAATAAAATTAAATATTTTCACTTTATTTTTTGGTGAAATGGCTTTCTTGTATCCTGATTGATTAAATATGCGAGAATTTAAAATATCAAATATATTATTGAAAAAAACAATGAACTCTGATGTAGCACTACTTTCTGAAAAAAACTATTGTGTAATATTTCGTTGCAGAGTGTCAGTGCTTTTGCAACACTTCGGCTTAACAATTGTGTCGCTAATTTTACTTTCATTATTTGGTAATTGGTAAATATGTCTATAGGTTAATTTATTTGCAAAATTTAGCCGCTGATTTGTTTGGAGTTTTAATAGCCGAGTCAAAAATTTCCATTCGATTCTCTGATCCTTTTCATTGAAAATTATCTTTTTTTTTTCAAACACGTTTCTTACCAATTTGATCATATGACATGCGTCCAAGAAAACTACAATATTTGCTTTTTTGACGGGGTGGGGAAAAGTTGTTTTCAATTGACCTGTACTACTTAAGTTGCAACCCAGAATGTTAGCAGCTTTTACGTTCGTGGGACATCCGTCGAATGTGAGAGCTTCGACATTAACACCGACGGAACTAGGTACATTTTTCGAGACAAATATTGACAGTATTTGCTATAAGTTCACTAGTAAAACCGTCCACTAAAAAATAACCGACTGGTATTTTCCAATTTTCAGAGAGACAAACAAGCATAATTACAAAAGCTTTAGTAGCTTTCTTTTCTTTGTCAATTTCTCCACTTCCCATATCTACGTGACCAATATTTCTTTCGCCTTTCCATAATTTGGCCTGTCGAATGTTCATCTCATCCCAAATTAGACAGCATTCTATATTTTCTGACAAAGTATCCCTTTTGAGTTTCAACATTTCAAACGATTCCTGTGTGAATCCAGGTTCACCGTTAATGGAGCTATACCTATAACAAAGAGTACAATTAAACCAATGAAGTAAGAAACATACGCGTCCGGGTTATAAGAACTTGCAACTAGTTTATTAACTTACCATTTGGTCAAGGTTCTTGGGTGAGGAAGACAATAATCAAATTTTCTTCGCACATATTTATAGGCTGATGGCGAGTAAAAATTTAAGTTCATAGCAAACTTTCGAAGGGCAGGTGGATAAGATGGTCGCTTTGTTTTTGTTGGTTTGTTTCTATTTTTGCTGCTTTTGTTTTTTAACACTTGTAGTCTATACAGCTCTGTTATTTCAGCATTTTTAGCGCGTTCAAACAAACAAACAAACAAACAAACTCTTCAGCTTTATAATATTAGTATAGAGTATAGATTTTTAATTTATCAAGAGTTTAGGTTTTTAGGCTGAGTTATCAAGATGCTACTTTATTTAATTTTTTTGCAGATAAATAGGTATGTGTGAGGCCAACAACTTAATCTCAAACCGCGGTATAGCCGATCCTTTTAACCTCCGGAGTCCAGCTTTTGAAATTTCAACATCATTGTCACAAAAATGAGCAGAGCATACTCTTGTGTTTTTATGAGGCTTGAAATAAGATTCCTTTCGTTGTTCCCTAATAATGCGACTCCAAATTTCTTTACGCGTTGCATCATTTGGAAATCTGAAATTTAAAAAAATATTTGAGTCGTAATTCGTCATCGCAATTTGGTCCATACATACTTTTACTTACTTATAATAAAAACCGGCCCAGTGCGAGTCCGACTCGCGCACGTTGGGTTTCGTACCAATATCGACAAAAAGTTACAAAAAAAACACGTTTGCTGTACGGGAGCCCCCCTTAAATATCTATTTAATTCTATTTTTAGTATTTGTTGTTACAGCGGCAACAGAAATACATCATCTGTGAAATCAACTGTATCACGGTTTTAGCTATCACGGTTCTCGAGACACAGCCTGGTGACAGACAGACAGACAGACAGACCGACAGACAGACGGACGGACAGACGGACAGCGAAGTCTTAGTAATAGGGTTCCGTTTTTACGCTTTGGGTACGGAACAATAAAAATAAGAAAATAAATGTCTATCGCGCTTTCACGACTAACTAAACTATTAAACTAATTTCGATGAAATTAAATGTAGGTACCTAAGCTCTTTTTTTTTCGAAATTCACACGGAAGTAGTCGCGGGCGAAAATTAGTAGTTTAAAGGTCATCTCAGTTAGCGTGAAGAAAATGAAAAATACATTTAAAAATATTTAAAAATAAAATTTTCAGTTTCAATTAGGTATCGTTTCTAAGCTTCTTATTTCTTTAAATCTTTTTTTTACCCTTATTAAATTAAAACACATTAGATAGGTACCAAAACTCAAAATCACAAGCACTAAGGACAACAATGAACTAAGTTATTAAATAATCACATTTTATAGCGTTAAATATTTTACTACCGAATTCCACAATGGCGTCCATTGTGGAATTCGGTAATCAATTCGGTAATCAATTCGGTATCAATAATAACAATAAAAACATAATTAAAAAACCAATTACAACTACGTATCATTTTAATAATTGTAATTTCACTAACTGTTTCAATAATTAAAAATGAACAAAATATAAAATGTTTTTTTTTTCTGCTTCCTCGCAAATGTGTTAAAAAACGTCGTACGATATACGTGCGTATTGGTTATAACATGCTCGGCTCAATTACGCCCTCGCCTTCGGCTCGGGCTGAAATTCCGCCTCGCATGTTATAACCATCTTAACGCACTAATATCGTAATGTACTATTTTGCTGTTTTATTTCTACAATCTTTTATGTCCTTGGTTACTCAGTGTGTTAAGGCTGGATTTATCAATCAACACATACTAACTAAACTAAGACCCTCTGGCGCGTTTGTCTGTTTGTACGAATGTAGGAGGAGATTTTGATGGGGTTGTCACTACTTATTAGGTAGATTGGTTCTTCCGACAGGTTTAAGTGTACATTCGTGTAGGTATTATTGAATGTAAATCAAGTCAGAAAAATCCTGAGGGCCTTTCTTGCGTGTGCAGCGTGCAACGTGAGTAATATTTGAATAAAGTACTTACTGCAGAATTGTTTACTGACCTCAAATACAAAAATCTTCAGTTTGTTTGGGTCAGTTAATATTAATCCTCAAGCCCGTCACAGACTTAGCTATAATATATATTAATATACCGTACTATAATATATACAGGGTTACTGGTAATTCGACGTATATCCGTCAGGGGCTCATAAGGGGGCCAAAATGCAACAAATTGAACCCCCCATATGTATGGCCGAAATTCAATAGTTTTCGAGATATTTGAATTTTAAGGGTTTTTCGAAATTTACCCAAAATTTGACATTTAATTCCAAGTAAAAAAACCTACATACCCATTTAAGGGTACCATTAAAAATGATGTTGTAGCTGGCACTTCAATTAAGCTATGGGCATCATTAAAACTACTTAATTTAACAAAATAATTAAAATAATGACCGAAGTAAGAATAATATCTTACCAATATTTTCATTTTACGCTTCAAAAATGTTGTCTCGTCAAAAAAAAATCTATGACATTAATCGTACAAATAACTAAAACAACTTGCCTATTCAGTAGGCTTTCCAAAAAGGTATAAAAGTCAATTTTAAAATACATAATTCGTGGCATGGCATGTCTTTGAACCGGCGCGGGGAGAGAAATCATCTGTGTTCTTAGTTTATCATCCTCGCTAAAACAACCGATTTTACTGGCGAAATTCTTCCTGATGGGGCGAGGTGTGAGGGCCGGGGAGTACACGGCGTTTGCTGCGCTCGCGTCGCCTTCCTTAGTACAGTTCGCGTCAAATAACTATGCCCCTCTGAAGTTAGCCATTTGCAAAGAAGAGAACTGTAAAAAACGAACAAACTGCAACTGCGCATGCGCGGGGCGGGGATTATGACGGCGCGATTTTATGTCTCAGTCGCTCGTTTACGTTCGATGCATGCTTGCGTCCCGCTTGCTCCCGTCTACGTGACTGCACCTACGCGATCTTTGCAAATGGCTAACTTCAGAGGGGCATAGTTATTTGACGCGAACTGTACTAAGGAAGGCGACGCGAGCGCAGCAAACGCCGTGTACTCCCCGGCCCGCACACCTCACCCCATCAGGAAGAATTTCGCCAGTAAAATCGGTTGTTTTAGCGAGGATGATAAACTAAGAACACAGATGATTTCTCTCCCCGCGCCGGTTCAAACACATGCCATGCCACGAATTATGTATTTTAAAATTGACTTTTATACCTTTTTGGAAAGCCTACTGAATAGGCAAGTTGTTTTAGTTATTTGTACGATTAATGTCATAGAGTTTTTTTTGACGAGACAACATTTTTGAAGCGTAAAATGAAAATATTGGTAAGATATTATTCTTACTTCGGTCATTATTTTAATTATTTTGTTAAATTAAGTAGTTTTAATGATGCCCATAGCTTAATTGAAGTGCCAGCTACAACATCATTTTTAATGGTACCCTTGAATGGGTATGTGGGTTCTTTTATTTGGAATTAAATGTCAAATTTTGGGTAAATTTCGAAAAACCCTTAAAATTCAAATATCTCGAAAACTATTGAATTTCGGCCATACATATGGGGGGTTCAATTTGTTGCATTTTGGCCCCCTTATCAGCCCTAGACGGATATACGTCGAATTACCAGTAACCCTGTATTATAGCAAGCTACCACACACTGAGAAATATATATTTTGCCTTCATTAATTGATGGTCGTCCTATTGTTCGCACGTATTTTGTAATTAAGGGTGTTCTTTTTTCAAAATACTAACATGAATTCAACAAGTACATTGTTAATGGACTTAATAGACAGTTCTTCAGAAGACGATTCCGCCGCTGCTTTCGATATGTTAGTTGCCCGGTCAGGCACAAAAACTAGAACCAAATGGATCGAATCACATATAAGAAATAAACAAACTCGTGGCGAATTAAATTTGTATCGCGAGTTATCCTCAAAAAAATTTGTCCAATATTTTAGAAGTTCAAGATCGTCATTTCTAGAGCTACATCAATTGATAAAAAATGATATAAAAAGGAAAATACGATTTTGCGCAAAAGTATTAGTTCTGAAGAACGTCTGGCTGTGTGTTTAAGGTAAGAAGAAAATTATTACAACACAGTGGGTATAAATCTTTTATTTTCTAATCAAAACTAATTTTACTTTTAAAGTTAAGACAACCAAATCATTTTAATAATTGAAATCCTGGAGGTAATTACGAATATTCAGAGATTGTTCTGCCGAATCAGTATTTTGACTTAGCATTGTGTCAGGGGGTCGAGTCTGCTATTGCAATCGTGTCTCAATGACCGGTCAATGATCGATTTTTGACGTATAACGTCAAACTTATGACACATTTCCCATACAAAAACTGTCAAAGTTGTCAAATATTCGATCACTGACCGGTCATTGAGACACGATTGCAATAGCAGACTCGAGCCCCTGGGCTATTGTACACTTCAACTGTTGGTGAGGTGTGAGATGACTGTGCAGAATCTGGTCGCAAAGAAGGTTGTTGAATAGGATAATCAGTTTCTGATGTGAGTGTATTCAGAGATTGTTCTGCCGAATCTGTATTTTGACTTTGCATTGCGTCAGGGATTTTGTACACTTCAGGTGTTGGTGAGGTGTAAGATGATTGTGCGGAAACTGATCGTAGAGTAGGTAGATTCCAGTGTTGCCAGTCGGGTCTGGTCAGAAATTACCTGAAATATAAAAAAATGTAACCTTATTGTATAAAAAATAACCTTTCATATTTTTTTACTGGAAAAGTATTAAAAATTGATAAAATAGAATATTAGTTGTATTGACTTACAGAAACATCAATGAGTATTTGAGCACTTGCCCGCATTTCTTTAAATATTATTTATTCATTAAGAATTGATATGAAGTTAAACGAGTATCGAAATATGGCAAAAATATGGTTCCTCAAATGCGCGCGCAATATGAATTCTAGTACATTACATACTAAATATGAATTTCAATTTCTTTATTAGTTGTTATAGTTCCAAAATTTTTGTTTTATATAATTAACTAGTGATCCTGAGAAATGAAATTAATAAGTACATACTCGTAAGTATACAATTCAAGATTTCTATATTACCTGTATGTCTGACTGCATCATAGATATGTAAAATAGGCAGGTGCAATAACAGGTTGTAGTACAAAGTTATCGTATTAATTCGGTACAACAATTGTGATTATGAGACTAAAATAATTATATGAAATTAAAATGATAAATGAAGAGTACTTGAGCGAAGACAGCACATCAGCATCTGAAATTTTAAAATCATATGTTTTTTCTGCGTTTTCAAATGAAACTTTCGAAAATATTCTCTTGGAAAAAAAAACCGGCAATCGGTTTGTGACAAAATCAGAAAAAGCAGTAAGTACCGGCCTTCACCATCATCATCACTATCCTTGCTGTATTTTACTCTAGCATGCATTAATGCTTTCGATGGCTCAAATGTTGTGGCATTTTTTACAGCCGCTTTGGTAGCCATCAAAGCTGCAATTGTGTCCGTATTAAGTCTGTTTCTGTGGTCCGATTTTATCAGTTTTAATTGGCTGAAAACTCGTTCCACACATGCATTGGAAAATGGCAAAACGAGCAAAACCATTATTATTTCCTTCAAATTTGGGAACATGGGTTCTCCTGTCCCATCTGTCATTTTTAAGATTTTATTCCAGTATTCTTCAACTGGCAAGTCAGGCGATATGTTTAATTCACTGAAGTCGAGAAAAGCGTGTTTCTTCCATTCTTTATGTAATTTTTCTGTATCAGTGACAATATTTGGAAATCTTTTTATTACGCATGATAAGTCTTTTACTTCAAATTTTTGCGCTTTGATTGGGTTTAGAACATTTTCTAATAAATCAAAAAGAGGATCTTCAAAACTAAAGCGTTTTCTTATTTGTGCTAAAGCTTCGATATAAACATGTTTTTCGGAAATCGGCAATTTGTGTTGGAAGTATTTCTCTCGAAAATTCATCAATTGATGCCTGTGCTGCCACACCTAAATATATCTTCTCAAGTGGCAAATATAATCTTGGATTGGCATACTCTATTTTGTAGGCATCAGTAGTCTTACAATAATTGAAATCCATGTAATTACTGGCTATTGTTTTAATTAATTTGTGTACTTCTGGTTTTAATTGATGTAGCAATGGTTTCTCAGATTGAAATAGTCTATTAAAGTCATTGAACAGATTTAGTACGTAAGACATAAATTCGAGATAATTTTTTGTAAATGTATTATTTAGACTTGTAAGTATGTCTTCAGTTATTTTGCTTGGATCCTCGAGTACTTCCAATTTGAAGTACTCACCGAGTACCTGTTATTGTTCCAAGGTTCTATTGACACATGACTCTAATGATAGCCACCTTGTTGTTGCCGGGCTTAATATCTTATGAATGTCGACTTTAAAAAAAACCTGGAACTCTTTTAATTTGTTTTGCCTCTTAGTGCTTCGCCTAAAATGAGCTCCAATATTCCTTAAAAAATCTTCTACAGACCTTGGCAGCTTAAGGCACGCTTTGGATGCCACAAGATGAATCATATGGCAGCTACACTTGATGCATGCAATGTGCGGTACTTTTAGTTTCAAGTGACTAAACACAGAGTGGTGTTCGCCTACCATGCTATTAGTTGTGTCCGATGCAAAGCCTACAAAATTGTTTAAAGGAATTTGCCGGTCTTGAAGCCAAGTTAATAAACTATTACAAAGATCTTCAGCCTTTCCAGATTTGACTTCATATATGTCGAGAAACTGTGTGCGAACACAGTCTACTTCGTCATAATATATAACTGTGAGTGCACATTGTTTTTTGACACTGATGTCAGTTGTCTCGTCCATTATAATACTGAATGGAGTTTTCTTTAAGTTATCTACGAGTTCTTGGGTTAAAATGGGGCCAAGGACAGTTTTTATAGTATTTGTAGCTTTCGTCCTGCCTAAATTAATGGATTTTATTTTATTAGAATCGGAAAAAGTATTTTTTAAAAATGGGATTAAATCATCCATCAAAGAAAACGACAAATTGTGCTGTGCAAGAAAAGCGCATATTTTAAGCTCTGCTCTTTTTTTTAATTCATCTTCTGGTTTGGGTTTCAGCATTTGTTGAATAGGCGTTGTTTGGCTTTTTGAGCTAATATTTTGAATATGTTTCGCCGTATTCATGTGCTTGGCAAGTGCTGGTTTCTGATTCAAAACAGTACAATCGCACACTTTGCAATAAGCGGTAATCATGCCACATTCTTGCTCTCTCTTAGAAATCCAATTTTTAAATGTAGTGTTTGTTAGCCACTTTTCATTGAAGTCGCGATGTTGTTTTTGTTTCTTTGGCAAAGGTTCCTCACGCATCGTATTACTACTATCGCAATCATTGTTAATATCTCTCCTCTCCTCTTGCCTTGAAGTCGACGACTTGGAAGAAATCAAGAATTTGTCCATTTGCTTAGCTTAGACTGAATTCATATTTTATTCGTATTATTAGATTATGTTAAAACCATGCAAAGCATAAGCACCAACACCAAAGTCATGAAAAGAAATCAAACAAATAAAATTAATAAATCCACCACGTTATTAGTATGAAAGTAAGATACCTAATGCAATACGTGTGAATAATTCCTGTCAACGTATTCACGTTTGCGATGAACCTCAAATTCGACTCGAAAGCGTTCTCCATCTTACTCTGGCATAATTATAAAGTAGTTAGTTGGAAAGACAAGAAGAACGTTTCCGATTCGAAAAACACGTTTCACGGAAACGCAAATACGGCTGCTGAACCCGATACACCTAAATAATAGACTTAGATGTGACTGATAGAAAGCGATACATTTTATTAAGTAACTGGGTCGGTGGGTATTTATTACAAAAAATTCTCCCATATTTTGTGGATAAAACTTTAGATGAGGTAACACTACTATAATAATGTCAGAATTTTTGGCGGGATTGTGCATTTCAACCAATTCAACACTGTTTGGCTGATATTCTAGCTCTTGTTGCCAAAGCCATAACATTTAAAAAAACATGAAGCCTCTTGGTATAATCCACATATCTAAACCCTAGTTTAAAAAAATCAAAGCATGCATGGTGTGTAATAGGTACCTACATATTGTTCAGATTCAAATTCATCGTATTATCATATACATCGTACAATAATTAAATTATTAGTCCATAGAAAAAGTACAAAGTGAAACACACAGTACACACAAACACTGTATTTGTAGATACACTTACCAAGCTTCCAGGTAGGAAATTATGTTGTATTGTAATTAAATAATAATCACAAAACACAAACAAAATAAAAACACTAAAGTTTCGGTGACAACAAATTAAAGTGGTGGAGGGCGGTAACGGGGACTGGGGAGGCACGAGCACGACACGACGGCAAACGAATGAATCCGATCCGACTGATCGAGCGAGTGAGCGAGATACAGGTGGTGTAAGTGTGAAAGAGTACAACGCGTTGTTCCATTAAAGGTCTGTGGTTGGTTAATACTTCTACTGTTAACGAAGCATAGTGTACCAACATGTAAAATTCTAATACGAGCGTTCCGTTTCACGTTGCTTTTATGTTAAAAAAATAAAAGTTAATTCTACAAATTCCAAAAAATCACCTAAAAGTAACCTTTTCATTAGTGTAACCTAAAAGTAACCAATGCAGTTCAAAAATCACCTAAAAGGTTACAAAAGTTACCTTCTGGCAAGACTGGTAGATTCCTGTTTTGTAGTTTGAAAGGAGTACCACCGGTGAAATTATAAACTGAACAACCTGGAGAATTGTCTGGGTAGTTTGATCTCATTAAATGTTGCTCTTTGGCTTCCATTACAATGTTAAATATTTGGCGCTGTATTCTCATTTGTAAATATTCCGGCAAATGGCATGTGGTATCGCACATACTCAAGAAAAACTATTCCATAGCACTAGTTTCGTTTTTTGACTGGTTAGAAGCATTCTCCATTAACTGTCTTCTTAGGTGGTCTCTCTCGGCAGTTCTTTAATCCCTTCTTTTCTGTTCATCTTCGAGCATAGAATGGATCGTTTTGTGTTTTTTAATTCT
The DNA here is from genome assembly GCA_947386135.1 of Melanchra persicariae. Classification (NCBI taxonomy): domain Eukaryota; kingdom Metazoa; phylum Arthropoda; class Insecta; order Lepidoptera; family Noctuidae; genus Melanchra; species Melanchra persicariae. The sequence continues at coordinate 13,711,683 of OX376643.1, read as the reverse complement.
AAATTCCTTCAAAGAATCCATGGACTCATCGCCTGTTAAGCTATCATTTTTCAGGGTATCTGTCGTGTTTCTGGAACTAGTTCCTACGTTTGTATGTTGATGTCTATTTTTCATGTGTGGAATTAAAAACTCCATCAAATGTTCGTATTTCCATTTTGGTTTAGAATCCGCTGCTTGTCCCGTAGTTTTTAGCATTTTTTAGCATTTAACGCTTGACGGTGCCCGTCTCTTAGTTTCTTCCATAATTTTTTTATTTCTGCCACTGAAAAAAACAAAATAATTGCAAATAAATGAAATTTCAGGTATCTTTCAACTGGGGATTAATTTAGAACCATAGGCTTCAGTTATAGAATTGGAGAATCTACTGTGTCCAGTATAGTGGAAGAAGTGTGTGATTCTTTGTGGAAGCACCTTCAGCCTAAAGTTCTCGCAGAACCTACAAAAGAAGAATGGAAGGATATTGCTTCAGTTTTTAAAGAAACGTGCCAGTTTGACCACTGCTGCGGTGCTATAGATGGCAAACACGTTATTATTAGAGCGCCATCTAATTCAGGGTCTGATTATTATAATTACAAAAACACATTTTCTATTGTGTTGCTAGCGGTAGCTGACGCAACCCGTAAGTTCAGGATAATAGATGTTGGCTCAAAAGGACGATTTAGTGATGGTGGAATATTTGCAGACAGTGTCTTGGGAAGGAAAATGTTAACTAATGAATTACAATTTCCTGATGAAGAACCCTTAACTTCGGGCGGTATAAATATGCCATACGTTTTTGTGGGCGATGAAGCCTTTGCGCTGATGACAAATTTAATGAGAGCATATCCAAAGGGTCACTTAACTAAAAGTCGTAAAATTTATAATTATAGACTCAGTAGAGCGCGCAGAGTCGTGGAAAATGCATTTGGTATATTATCTACTCGTTGGAGAGTCTTTAAGAGACCATTTGAATGCAAAATTGATCTTGTAGACAAAATAGTTAAGGCCACTTGTGTTTTACACAACTATTGCATAGACAATACCATTGATTATTTCAACATTCAAAATCATCGCAGTGTCTGAATTGACAGCGGGCATCAGTTGCTCAGCTTACCTGACAATTTAAATAACGTTACACGCTCAATGTTAGATACGCAAAATGCCAGTTTTGCAAACGACTGTTTCTTTATTCGAGAAGAATTTTGTAATTATTTTAATACAGTGGGAGCAGTCCCATGGCAGTCAACACGAATTACGGAGAGGCTAAATCAAATCAGGTGTAATTAGAACGTAATATGTAAGAAAAAAAATGTTTTACTTTACTTACCACTTGGAAAATCACACTCATTAAATACTTCTTCCCACGCTGCTTCTTTTAATTCGTTGTCCTTATACTCTTTCAAATCAAGTTGCCATAAACAGGGACGTTTTCGTACACTTTCAATCAAATGCTCCATTATTATTAAAGTGACGTGCACGTTCTTTGGTGAATGAAAAGAAACTGCAGGCGGAGAAGGGGCAGCGAGGCGCGGGCGTGTGAGGCAAAGGGGAAAGGTGTGCGGGGATCGGAATATGTCTTGCTATAACATAATATATAGTAATATGCAATAATGTATATTACGGTATCGCTTGGTGACGTCAAAGAAATATATATATATTATAGCTGAGTGTGCGGTCACGCGAAAATTAGTATAGAAAATATATAGTAATATGCCTAGCTATAAAAATATTAATATATATTATAGCTAAGTCTGTGACGGGCTTTATCTTTTTAAATATGTTTTACCATTATTAATATTCTCTGTGAAAACTGTCTTTATTTCAACTCATTTGGATAAGTAGTAAGGCTTTACGAGAGTTTAATACTCCGCGTGTACAAGCGGGCGGGAGCGTATTTGCGCGGATTGCAGAACGTCTGTTGTATCACGTTTTTTGGTGCCTGTGCATTACCCCTTAGTAGATATTTCCTCAAGTAGGTTAGGTAAGTAAGTTCCAACGAGCGAAATCGGGGTGGGTCGCTCGCTATACCCCAATACAATTTATCAATATCATCGCAGAGAAATCCAAACGCCTACGCAAAAATTCATATCAATGTCGTTTGTTTGAAGTTTTTTCGATACGTATTGACGTAGGAGTAACACGATTTTATTTTCAGGATTGCAAAGATATAAACAATTCCTGAAACTTTTTTTAAACGAAATACTAATAATCAGCTATTCAGCATTACATATTGCTAGGTACCATGTTTATACATTGCTAAGGCATTCGTCCATACTCCATTTAGCCATCTCCTTTTCTCTCTAAATTGTTAAGATTTTGAATAATTGAACAATTTCAGTTATAATGGGTTGGAACATTGGAGTTGAAGGCCGTCGCGCGTTGTCACCTACCGCTTTAATAGAGATGGATAGAATACATTTCCTTATATCCAGTTCAGTAATTGGGTGGAAAGAGAATGAAGTATTTGCAAGCAATGGAAGAATATGAAGATCATGGAGTGTTGACGATTTAACAAGGTTATCGAGTACAATTGGAGACTTTAAAAGTGCGCATTAAGTGCATGGAGGTCCATCTTAACCGGAGAACTCTTGCTAGTTGTTTTACCAATACCGAGAGACTTTAAAAATTACCACCGGATACAACAATCGTCCGATCGGAGGATCCCCCCTTTTCAATGGAGGTTTGCGTTACTACACTCTGTTCCGCATACCTCTATATCATATTTGTACTAAAGGAGTAGGCAGAAGTTCTTCTCTCTCATAAATCTCTGTCATACCTTACCAACTGTTCCGTTGTGTGCTTGAGATCTGCCGTCGAAGGCTGCTTTTCGTTAGTGGATGGTGCAATGGGCTGTTTTGTTTATCTGCAGCCACTTACAGAATTTATATTATCTAAATTAGCTCAATAATATATAGATTCGTAGAGTCAATCGAGAACTTGTTGGGATATGGGTACAAGAGTAAAAAATAAAAACATGTGCAACGATCGATGTTCTGAACTTTTATGCTTGTTTATAAAAATATATTAGTGGTTTTACTCGTTTCAAATTCAGTTTATAAAATATCGAAATGTATTACTACTAACTGTAAAACAGTGGTGTTTTACAACATGGATGAATGAATTATCAACGTTGAAATCTTCAAAAAGCGTGTGAGAAAATCAGGTTTTTAATTTAATTATGATTTTTTTGTAGTGTCGTTATTCTTCGTAAATCGAAATCACGAGGTTGATCGTTTACAAAGCCGCCCATAACACTGAAAATAAATAAAAGTCAGTAAATGGCTGGTGTTTTAGTGTAAGTCATATCTGTAGCCTAAAGACTTAATAAGTAATTTCTTACGGTGACATGCAATACAAAAACAGGTCTTATTAAGATTTACTCTGTATGATTTAACATGTAGGCGTGATTATCCACTGCAACCCACAGCTACGATACCTTTTATCCTATCACAAAAGTAATGCTCCAGATAAACGAGGGATTTTATAAATGAATTTGCGTTAAATATTCACTAGTATGTATTGCAAGTGACATCTTCGCTACATTACATATAGTAACAACCTATAATAAAGATGTACCAGTACCATTCTCCAAAGGGGTATAATTTCTCATCTAGATAATATGTTTTAGGTAATCTAAAAAAAAATGTATTTTAATATACATAATTATGGTAGGGAAGTAATGACAATTTAGAAGAAATAGATATGGTAAACAGGCAGCCTACACACTGTAACTGTTCTTAAATTATCCTAGGCTGATAAAATTTTTGTTTTTCTAAATTATCCTAGATTAAGTGTTAAGGTCGGTTTCTCCTAATGGAAAAAGGCAGCGCCCCGCCATCCGCGCAGCCCCGTCCAGCTCAATTAGACGCAGACTGGTCGCTCCCCCGACGATTGTAATGAATTCCCAAGAAGTATTTCACCTAGTCCCGTCTTAGAAAGCTAAGGGACAAGGAGGGGGTGAAACAAACAGTAAATATAAAATAGGGTTGCTAATTCATAGGTAAAAAAGTAAGGAGAGGAAATCTACTTTTCTTTTGATTTGTAAAAGTTATAAGACTGAAAGGAATACAAAAAACACGTAACAATACATTATTTTGAGCTACGTTAATCTTATGAGTTCTTTACAATAATCAAAAGACCCACCGCAGTGATGTCAGACCGCTGTTCCTAGGGTGCGTAGGACTAGAAAGAACCTGCCGCGGTAGCAGCAGTACACGTTCCCTACGCTCAAGCATGTCTTATACAATCCTAAGACAGAGAACTGCGAAGTGACTCTGTGTGACAGTGACATTGAGCGAGACAAGTTTCTAGAAATACTGAACGCGGACTATAGAAATTAGCCCCTTAAATCGGCCTATCAACCCATTACGAAGACAATACAAAACTTAGCACAAGCGTACCGCATCGTCAGTTGGTAGCAGAACTCTACCTTGCTATACGCCGAAGCGCTTTTGGAACTCGTCACCTCTCGCTTTCCAAAAGGACAATTTGTGATTTTTTGGTCTGACACAATGTGCAGCGTTAAACAATAAATATAATATAATGATATTATTTAGGAGTCAGTGACTAATAGTCACAACACTCTCAACTTTATAAATGGGTGAAATAGCACTTTTAACTTTCGCTTCGGATAACAGAGGGCCAGTTCTATAAATTTTTAAGCAACGTTCGCATTCGCATCGCTGTCGCAATCTGTCAAAAAAACCTAATTTTTCATACATTTTTGACAGATTGCGACTGGCACGCGAATAAAGTGAGTAGAATTGGCCATCAGGTCCGTGCGCCTCGCACATTGAAATGGAAAAAATATTGAGGCGCTGCGATATTCTATACATACATTTACAGGGTTAATTACGAAACAGAATGGGAAATATCGTTTTGTTTCATTCTTTCTAATATGGTAATCGTATTTGATAGAGACAACAATATTTCAGTTATTGCTCTTATTGGCAGTCTAGTGACAGTTGTAGGTGAGTGCCGAATCTGTCATATTATGCTACAAAGAGATTTAAAGATACAATAGAGCGGCTATCAGAAGAAATGTCATAGAAAAACTGTGATCCCATGCCTCAGTGACGCCTTCTGGCTTTGAATAGCAAACATATGAATTATATTTATAAATTCAGCTATCACTCGGTAGATGACCAGTCAGTTATAGGGATGTTAACAACCATTTAGGTATTCTTCACATTATAAAAGATTGAAACCAATGCCAAAGAATTAAAAAAAAAATAAAATGCAGCAGTTTCAGTGCGTATTATATATTTGCAAATTTTTTTTTAGATACAAATTACCTACTATATCATTACAAGTTACTAGCTTTTGCCCACGACTTCGTACGCGCAATCCCGTTTTTTACCCGTTCGCCCGTCCGCAAATAACCTTTCTCATGACTGGCTATTATTATACAAAATAATTTTCCAAATCCGACTGGTAGTTCCAGAGATTCAGAACTTACTAGGGTTGCGCAGAGCCTGCCAGGGGTTGCGGAATTTGTTCTAAAGAGGGGATATTATAAGGAGGACACGGATCTTAGTAAGAGTCTGACACTCCTTTTCGCTCCACTCAGAGCGGCAGAAGTCATTTGATGATTTACCATCCATAAAAAAAATCCAGAGATTAGCGCGTGCAACCAAACAAACAAACAAACGAGCAAACGTTACGGCAGTTAATTAAGGTTTGTGTAGTACATGTAAATTAAACTTTAATTTTTTCAAATCGGACCTTTCGTTTAAAAGTAACGACGGGTATAAAAATGCTCTAAGTAAAGAAAATGTTGCGGTTTGATCGGGGAGAATCTTAATGGTCCTTAAAGTTAAAACACGGATTAATGATTTTGATAAGAATAACAAATGTTTGGAATTTTCGAAAACAAACCCCTTTTTATGGAAATCATCAAATGAGTATCAGACTCTTACTGACTAAAACCCATCCGTGCTCCTCCTAGTGCCCTTTGCTTTCCAGGGCCGCGGTAACTCTTTCGAACAAAATCCGCAACCCTGGCAGGAAAATAAACCCCTAAAGGGGTGAAAAGGTGTGATGAAGTTTTTGGGGGAGGACATTATTGCTTGCTTCAATTTACGTGGAAATAAAAGTGGGATAGGTAATGGCAACAGATCTAAAAATTTTTGCATAAACAACTCTAGACCGGCTGAACGGGGTAAACAGTTGCGCTGATTCTGAGACCACACAATCAGCAGCAGAAATGGCTGGGTAATTAATGAAAATCGTTGTGCTCTATATTCCAAAACTAACCTATAAAAGAGGGTACAGGTGATGCTTGTGGAGTATCTACTAAATCCGCGCGGACGAAGTGCTGTTATTATATTATTAGGTTAATTTTTGCGATTTGTTGTAAACAAGTGAAACTGAACTTGAACTTGTGAAACTTTGTGAGATGTCGACAGAATCGATTCTGTCGACGTCGACGCTCCGTGACCGCTCGCCACGTCCCCTCGCGGGGACGTAGCGACTGCCAAAAAGGCTCTGCCCTTTTCTTTGCCAGATTTAATTGAGTAAGGTTGTCTAAGTGGTGATCGGCACTGTTTGCAAAAAGTCGTAATTATTCCTTGATTATTTATGTGTGTATTATTGCGTGTGTTATTCTTTTATATTATTGCGTGTGTTACTATTTTGTTTGGAAGTGATGATTATTTGTTAATTCGTTCTCAAAGTAATTAAATTGATGCAAATCATTTTCAGCTTTAAAGCCAGTGCTTTTTTTTAAATATAATCCTCCTTCTGGCTGATTATTTTTAAATTTTATCGATAACAAAATCGATAAACAACATTAAGTACATCTCTTACAAAGCAAGGTTAAGCTATTTGTCAAAAGAGGGCGTATTTTACAAAATAAGCAAATGTTCTAGAACTTATTATAAAAATATTGAATTTTAATTAATTACTGAGTAAATATACAAAATACCAACGAAAATAAACCAAAATTAGGTTCAGTCGTTTTACCGTATCTGGATTTGTAGATAATATCGTAATGCGCAACTCGGCAGTTTTCTCAGTAAATTAATTTTCTTTTGGTGGATAGAGTGGACATAAATACGAGGTGTCATGCAGGGGTATTGAAGTGTATTAGCCTTAAGTGAATCTACTTAGTATTACCCTTAACTAAACGGCATCATATTAATGCTTAATATGTAGGTACTTTATTTAATGCGCATTATTGTAAGACCACTGTACGTTTCAATTAATATATTCAATAAATCCTGTTTAGACCTACTGGTTGTCTGCTTTGTGAACTCTCAACATTACAGTGTCACACTAGACTGAGCGACTTTTGCCCACTAGGACATAAGTATCGGATTACGATTTTGTTCGCTATGTCCTGCCTATTGCTAGTATAAATTTAATGTCTTTGTTATGCTATGAGCAAAGACTACAATAGGCTATGAGTTTAGAGGTAGTTCTGCTGTCAAATGGTTGTTTACTTTTTGTAATATTTGTGAGAAAAATACGAGAAGTTTCTGTTTAAAACTGCATTTATATGTTGGAAAACAGCAATTCAACATGCCTCTGTGTTGTAGTGTGAAGTGTGGTGCAAGAAAAAAGAAAAATCAACCTCAGTTGTCTTTGCAGAGATTAGTAGCCGGTTTTCATGCAATTTTACTTATACTATACACTTTCGATGAAAAAATTGCTAAGTGATACTGAATTTATGGCTATAGTGTTCATATTTGGGTTTATTTCCGTCCAACAGACCTTTACATTATTTCATAATTTCATTCGTTTGTTTACAATAATATTTATATGTCATGGTGGGTGGAATAGTGTTGTACCGGTGCCGTAATACATAGTTTCCAATACTAGTTCCTTTGCTGCGCTGAAACGATATCGCTATTATGCGTGTGCTCATCGGTTCGAGTGACCTTGCTAAGTCCGCCCCGGGGTTCACAGCACCGTGCCACAGTGTTTTATGATGGTTACAGACGTCAGCATTTTGTTTTAGTTACATGTTTTAAGCAACTAGTTTTTCTAAATGATAAATGCCATCTGGGCGGCACACATCTATCACACTTTGTTCAGATCGCTCTCAAGCTTTATACACCCACATCTCATCGCTCTGGAACATGCGATTCTGCGAGTATCAGTCAACCCGCCAATTATACCGCCGAATACGATTTGTCCATGCATAAAATTTCTGCTTCACGAAGTCGATACGCTCTGTGACACGGAATGGGTATTCTCGAGGGCTGATTTCAGTCCCCGAAAACGCCTGCCTCACAAAGCGCATCACACGTAGTCGTGTATTTCCCTCCCTGAAGAAGTGTAGTTCACCGATGAGTGCCCTAGCCTCATCGATACGCCGCTCGAGTCCTATATCGGTTTCCAAAACCGTCTCTCCTCTACCGTTGTCCCAAGCTAAGTGTACCTTCGCCGTAGTCCTTTGCTCGAGCCAACCTCTCACCAGACAAACCTAAATATTTCTTTCTTTCTTTCTAAAAAATACCACGCTGGTTCAGAGTTCTCACACTTTCGCAGAAAGGTTTTTATTGGTGTTTTTGTATAATTTCTTATTTTTTTAAAGGCCCGTTTGGGATGGTTCAAGCCTCAATTATGGCTTCCAGATGTTGCACAAGTATTGTGAGTCCCACTAGAAATCAGATATTTTACTCGTTTCTTTATAATTTTTTGAAATATTACTTTGACTTGACGGCTGGCCCTTGTCTCTCTTCCCTGACCATTACAGCATGTGCAGAATTTCGAAATAAATATAATGTTGTTATTAAATAGGTATAAGTGACAGACAGTCACAAAACCAATAAACAAATTAAAAAAAAACTTAGTTTTTTTTACTCCACCTGGCTTTTAACATAATAGAAGAACTTGGTTTTCACTAGGGTCCGTATACTATCAAAAATTTAGGCCTTGCGCGCACTGCCTTGCGCGCACTGCCTTGCGGTGGAACGCGGTGCGTTTTTTCTACCGTGCGGTAGAATAAATGCATTCACGGGGCCGCGCACTGCGGTGAAAAAACGCACGTTTTTAACCGACTTCAAAAAAGGAGGTTCTCATTTCGGGCGTGTTTTTTTTGTGTTTGTTACCTCATATCTCCGTCATAATACCTATATGATCCGATTTAAAAAAATATTGTTTTATGTGAAAGGATATCCTACTTTTCGATTAATACAATTGAAATTTTATCAAAATCCGTTCAGCTGTTTGGTTTTTAAATCCAAATAGTTTGAAAAATAGGTATGTGGAAAAATCATCCATTTAAATACAATTTTAATTTTAATTGCCTAACGATAGCGAAGACAAAGAGATGCCATGTATTTGTAGGCGATGAAGCCTTCGCTCTCTCTGAGCATATTATACGGCCTTATCCACGGCGAAATTTATCAGAAACACAAAAAGTTTTCAATTATAAACTCACACGAGCAAGATGAAATGTCGTGGAAAGTACATTTGGGATTCTGACCAATAAATGGCGAATATTACCTACACCGAGCCCTAGACGTGAAAATCAGTTTTTGTGAACGAATTATAAAAGCCTGCTGCGTATTGCATAATTAGATACGTACGCAAACACGATGGGATCAGATTTCGTGATAAACTTTATGGGACTCGTGACTCAGTTAAGGAGCCTGCGAGCTACATCTACGCGATCTAGCATGAACAACATTCAAAATAGGGATTATTTTGCCAACTATTTTAATTCAGCAAGAGGTTCAGTTGCATGGCAGTATGATAAAATTTAAATAGGTTCTGGTTAAATGTAATCGGTGTTATATTATATTTTAACCGACTTCATAAAAAGAAGGAGGTTCCTTTTATGTGTATTTGGTAGGTATGAGAATAGGTCGTAAAGTATAGTATATAATCATGTTATTTCACACCGCTAAGAACACACATACAGGCGAAGCCGCGGGCAGTAGCTTGTAGTTTAAATAAAGGTTACCTAACAAAAGGTAAAAAAAAACATAGATCCGTCTCTAACATTACTTTATACATACTATCTCAAATTGAGTAAAACATAAAAAAACAGCTAAGTACTAATACACCTAATTATTTTGTTTAGGTACTTTAAGTTAGGTTAACCTTGATTATATCTACACTAACTGCCGCCCGCGGTTTCGCCCGCATGTATGCTAGCGCGGTATGTACTTATACTTTACCACAGTAATATGTCCAAACGCTGCAAACCAACCATCTCATCGCTACCTACAGCAATCAAAACCTCTATCTACCTTCTACAAAATCTTACTAGGTAGGTACTTACCTACCATTTTTATTAGTCTCATAGGTAATCATTTCACAATGATATTTCGTCTAATTCAATAATATATGTAAGTAGCTAAGTACACAAGTAAGTAGATCATAGCCTAGCCTAGGAAACTACCTAAGTACTTATTAGTTCTTTTTTAACCCGAGCGGGTACTTAGGTAGGTAGTTTACTCGTGTTCGTGTCACTTTTTTCACCCGTTCTACTTATTTATTTATTAATCCAAGTATTTCACTCGGTGAAAAAAGCAAAATACCTACCTATTAAAAAAAAGAAACCGATTACGTAGGTACTATTAGGTATTTAAAAACTTTCGGAGTTTAGAGGCAATCTAAAATGTTATTCCGGGTGCGTTATTGAAGAATTCAAGCAACCAAAAAAAGCACATTATCTATAATATCTCAAGAACTTGTAGGTAAGTACTTATTCCAATAACATAATCACAAGTCGCACGCTTACTGCTTACAAAATCATCACACCGTTCGTTCGCCACTACGGCGCATTCGCAACTGGTTGTGTCCTGAGTTCACCCTGAACTCGAGGCGCGTACAGTTCGCGTCAAATAACTGTGCCCCTCTGAGGTTGGCTACGAGTGGCTGCGTAGTAGTCAAAATTACGAATAGGGCATCGAGAACCGGCCCTATTTTAGGAACCGGTTCTTTCGGTTCTAAACTCAAGCCGGAACCGAGTACCCGGTTTTTTCGGTTCTTTCGGGTTTTTTCATCAATTCAAGTTGAAAAGGTATGCTATCTTTTATATATAATTCCTACTATCAAAACGAATAAAGGGAAAGGATCTAAATAAAACACACTTTATTGGTAAGCGTATATACATTTTTTTAAAATTATACTCAAATTACAACATCGTTTTTAAGTATTTTTGGCAACAATCAGTTCTTTAAAAATAAATAGGTGTAACAAACTTTATTTATTTATTTTTCATGTCGCTGTCCAGCCAAGTCTGGCCTAGTTATTATTCTATCTATTCGGTCCAATATGTTTCTCCCACAAGAGTGAAAGCGTAATACTTAACAAATTGCAATTAAAATAAGTATTCTCAATTGATTGATAGAAATAATAATAACAATATGCAATAATATTTTAAGACACTTACTTGTCAAATCGGCGTCAAAAACAATACACCCACTCACAACGTTTGTTTGTGTCAACAAAATGGCGACAGCGCGTCTACCAGTGTTGCCAACCAGAGATTGTTACGGTGAGAGCTCTAGGGTTACCCCCCGAAATTCAAATATTCGTACGTTTTTTACAAATGCCAACTCACTATCGGCTAGTATGTGTCATTACCGCGAATACAACTTTTATTACCATACTATCAAAAATTTGAATGTCGCGGGGTATCCTGGAGGATTTAACTTAATGTTGCCGAATCCCTTAAAAAAATCGTTAGTTTCTTAAAGATTCATCAATAATATTAAAATAATAACGTTATCTATTAATTTAACAGTGAAATAACAGTATTTATTCTGTTTGGATGATAAATTTGGATAATAACTTGATAATATATTTAGCATAAAGAGTATTATAGAGATAATATTATTTCTAAATTTATTTTAAGAGAGAACCGAAAGAACCGAAACGACCGGTTCTCCGTTTTACAGAACCGATTCTTTCAGGGACACTCAGAACCGGGAATTCCCGGTTCTTTTGTAACCGGGAAAAACTGGTTCCGATGCCCTGATTACGAACAAACTACAACTGTGCATGCGTGGGGTGGGGATTATGGTGGCGCGATTTTATGTCTCAGTCGCTCGTTTACGTTTGATGCATGCTTGCGTCCCGCTTGCTCCCGTCTACGTGACTGCACCTGCGCGATCTTTGCAAATGGCTAACTTTAGAGGGGCATAGTTATTTGACGCGAATTGTAGGTATGACTCGCGTTCCGACCGTTTGTATGAAGATAGAATAGGTACCTACTGTAGATATTTTTACCGTGACTTTACGAACTATTCTAATACCTACCAAACACATAATTTCATAAAAATCGGACAAGCCGTTTCGAAAGAGTAGGTACGAACACAAACACCGTAACACAAGATTTTTATATTTTAGATTATAGCTCGAATACCTATTGTTATTATAACCTAAGAAATTAAAAACGAATTGTTAAACTTACTTATGGTATTCTTTCTGATAAAGTTAAGTCGCTCCAATTATAAATAACAATATCATAAACTTCCTCCCACATCCTTGTCTTGAATACTCTGTCCGAATATTCAGGTACATGTTTCTTCCATATTGCTGCTCTGACTCCGATTGCATTAATTGAAAGTTCAATGTCAATATTTGCAGCACTGGTGAAACACCAGGTAACGACATATCTGTGCCACGTACCAACAGCAAGTGCACAACCTATTTGGTCTGTGTGTTGTTGAGCGATTGGCTGCTAAGCTGCGTGTCGCGGGTTCGATTCCCGCACGGAACAAATATTTGTATGGCCTACAGATAGTTGTTCCGGGTCTGGCTGTTTGTGTATGTCACTTTGTATGTTTGTAAACGCACCCACGATACAGGAGAAATTCCTAGTGTGTTTTATAAAAAAATAAAAAAAAACTGTGTGTGTGTCTCAGTGCCAATGTTGCCAAATGCTACCTTTAGTCAGTAGCTAGACAGTTTGCGCCAACTGCTACTTTTAGTCAGTAGCTAGACAGTTCGTAAAAAAATCCAAAATAGCCAAATTTTTTGACCCAAAAAAGTTGCTAAAAGTAGCTGATCGCTACTTAGTACTTACTACATAGTAGTTTTGCATATATTAAGTCAAACACAGAAGTAAAAAAATCAGTACTTATAATTATTTTTAAGATAAACGTAGCAGGTAATTAAAATTAATCTAATAATAACAATGCCGTTAATCAATTAATGTAACTGAAGAGGAAGATGTCGATGGCTGAGGTTCATTATTGATCATTGAGTTGGAGTATTTTCCTACAATAGGTAGGTACCCATTTTCTTAAGTATTTATTTTGGCAAAACGCAATTAAGTATAGCAACATTTATCACTTTTCAAAAACATTCAATGTCTATTCTATTCTATTCTTTTATATGGCAAGCAAAGCCGATGTCGACTATTTTGCCAATGTCTAAAGTAGATTGGAAACATTCAATGTCATTTAAAAAGTTTCTAGAAATGTAGCTAAAAAATTTAGCTACAAGTTTTATTAAATAGTAGCGCCTGACACCGAAAAATAGCCAGATCTAGTTATGAAGTAGGCATCACTGCGTTTATTTCACCGCAGTGCGCGGCGCTTCATAGATCTCTATAGGATACAAAAATATTTGCGGTAGATTCACCGCAAATTTGCAGCGAGAGGACAACGGTGACTCCACCGCATGCCTTTTTTTCACCGCAGTGCGCGCACTTCTATGACACTCCATACTTCACAGATTGTGCGTTTAAAAAACGCAAGGCAGTGCGCGCTAGGCCTCAAAATTAGCGGAAGCACAAACGACATGTAACTAAAAAGTGTCTTTTAATTCTATTCAGAAAAAACACTTGAATTCAATATTATTCTCAGATATCAGAAGTCAAGTAAACTTACGAATTTTTTTCTGTTACAACGGATTGTAAGAATATTAATTATAATTATGATTCAACCGTGATATCTAGTAAGACTCTTAATACTATTATGTAGTACTAGTATCGATATTCGTTATAGTAACACTATTTTTTCTGATTGACAACCTTAGTATTGGTAGCCATTTTTAGAGACGTTTTGAGATAGACCGGCACCCTTGTTTTGTAGGTTATTTCAGTCCATACTATTTATATGTCATATAGCCTCGCACTATTCGAAACGGTGCTGGTGGCAACATGCTGATTATGAACAGTATTTATAATATACAGCTGCATTTCCATTAATCAATATTGACAAGTATTGACGGTAAAGCAGTTGTTTATTAAGATGTCTTGTTGGGATTGTGATCTTTTTAAAATTGATTAATACAGCGTGTAAGGGACATCGGCGCACAAACAGATACCATGAGTTCAGGACATGATTCTGGACCTGCGTTGGAATTTTTCCTCGGCTTTTTAATTCACTACTTTCACTAAAAGAGCAATGTAAATAAAACTAGTTAGGCATCTGCTCAGTTGTTTTGCAAAAAGGTCAACGCATCCTGCCTCGTAGTAAAACACTAACCCGTGTGCATGTGTGTGTAGCGTCTAACATACCGTCTAGAATCTAGATACTACTGCCGTCATAGAAAAAAATACGTATCTGCACAAAGTGGGGTAACCGATTTCCGACATTAACTTAATAACTTATGGTCGGAAATCGGTTAGTAAGTTTTGTGTCACTAAGACCTTTTTTGTTTGACGGCAGTTCGTAGCGCGGCGTCCTTTGAACACAATGCCGCCGATAGTCGGCGAAGTCAAAGGAGTGTTTATAAAACATTTCTTTTACATTTAGCCGGTTTTAATGGATTTTTAAGTCAGTTTGTTTGTTTTTGTGAGTGTGATTTAAAACTGTAATCTGGATTTAACGATTACTACAACAGTGCCCAAGAATACGGTAATATGCATGTGTTATGTTTGGCGAAGCACGAGCAAGCAGGCGGGCGGCCAGTTCGAATCCTAATCCTATTTGTTTAGGGGTGAGTTAGCTAGTTCATTAGTTTATACCTACATCATTACCGAATCTCAATGTACATAAGTACCTACTTAAAACCTTTTTTTACCAATCCTTATCGGAATCGTGATTTAAAGAGACTAAGCTTGAGGCTCCTCCATTTCTCTTAACTTCTGCGTAAACAAGTTCCTACCATCACTAGGTTAGGTATTTCTGAGTGATTAAAATGAGTTTATGTGATATTATTGCTGTCGGCGATATTCGTAGGTAAGTACCTGCATTCAAAGTGGGTTAGGTAGTTCATTAGATTATACCTAAGTTACCGTATCTCAATGTACTTAGCTCATCGGAATTGTGATTATAAGAGACTGAGCTTATGGCTCTTTTTTATCTCTTAACTTTTGCATAAACATGTTCCTACCATCAGTCGGTAGGTATTTCTAAGTGATTAAAATGATTTTATGTGATGTTATTGTTGTCGGCGATACGCGATATTCGTAGGTAACTACATTAAAGCGCAGCGCGGCGCGGCGGCGACACAGACCTGTGTACAGTTCTCGTTTAATAACTTTGCCCCTCTGAAGTTGTGTCGAGTGGGGGCTGCGTAGTAGTCAAAATAACGAACACACTGCAACTGCGCATGCGCAAGAGACATGGGGGCGGGGCGCGATTTTATGTCTCAGTCGCTCGTTTACGTTCGATGCATGTTTGCGTCCCGCTTGGTCCCGTCTACGTGACTGCACCTGCGCGATCTTTGCAAATGGCAAACTTCAGAGGGGCAAAGTTATTTGACGAGAACTATATGTGTGTTTGCAAGACGGTCTCGCGCTTTTAGATCGCGTTGTTCTCAATACATTGCGCGCTCGAAAATGTTAATTATTGTAACCAATCATTAGCGAGATTAATGACTTTCACAATTTGGTTAATGGCATTAGGTGTAGCATTTTCGCGAAGTTTGCGTTACGATGTCCCCCTGACACCCTGTATAAAGATTACCCTTTGGGCACTTTAGTTTTATTACAACGTTTTGGCGCACGCACGCGTAAGACGATTCGCAGTTATTTAGATGAGATTGACATAGTGCGAAGTGGACTTGTTTGAAGAGACTGGCATTAGCTACACGGTGTAGAGTTTTGAAAATGTTAATCACTTTTCTGATTTTAATTTTCGGTAGCTCAATGTGAAGCGGGAACGAAATCAATAAAAATCGTCAAATAAGATCAGAGCGTGCAGCTAGGGTAAAGCATGTATTCCCCACTCCGCGCCTCTGCCCTTTTCACTTTTATCCTATCTTTGACTCTCTCGCACCGAAAAATTGGTTTGCACTCAACGCATACAGACCTCATCATTGCAAATTAAATATAATAAATTAACATTTGCATAAATAGTGACCTACTTTTTAGTGTACCTACTAGCGTATTTTGACGAATACTTTAAATTTTATACAAGTGTTGTTTAGTCAAAAATGGACTGATTTGATTGTCATAATCTGAAATATGGAAGGCAGCCCCTTAACCGGAGTGGGTTGACGTGGTGGACACTGCGTTGAAGAAGGGCACACTATTCAAGATTGCACCAAAAAAGCCGTTGCGCTAAAATGCTTCAAAAAACCAGCCAACCACAAAACCTCCCGTTTTGTGGTTGGCTAGATCTAGAGTGTACCGCTAAGCAGGCTGCCGAAAACTTTAAACTCGATTGACTATGATCAATCGAGTTTAAAGAACCTGTTTTCGGCGCCTCAGAGCGCCATATATTTGTTTATATTTTAGACTTAACTTACTGTTTATATTATTCTTTTACTATATATTCTGGATTATAACTTAATTACCGATATAGATAACACATTTGTACCGATTCCAAAGTCATGCCAGGTTGAGGACTGGACAGGACTGCATACAATATCTTTCCAACTATAAAAAGTTTCTAACCTTACTAACCCAAAACGTTCGCAGTATTTATAAGAATATAGATAGCTTCACACATAGATAGGACACATTTATAATGCATGGGAGGAGAAACGCGATGCTTTGGGCATTTTTTGTGATTTGTACAAGGCGTTTGATTGCGTTCTTCATGAGACATTAAAAAAAATAAAATTAAAAAAAGACAAGATTTTGCACTATTACGGAATCCGGGACGCCTCTCTGGATCTTCTTACTTCATACTTGAGCGATAGGATTCAGCGAGTTGATGTCAACGGTAAACGATCTCCTGGACCGGCAGTTAGGATGGGGGTCCCCCAGGGCTCAATTTTAGTTCCCTTCCTGTTTCTCATTTATATTAATGACTTGCCGTACCTCATAAAGGATAAACATGATATGGTGTTGTTTGCAGATGACACGTCGCTTTTAATCAAACTAAAACGTCAACAGATGGTAACTGACGACGTAAATAGTGCACTTGCGACTGTAGTTATCTGGTTTAATGTTAACTCATCAGCTGTCATTAAAGCAGACACAATAGTAAAACAATGGCGTCACATCTCCTGGAGATGGAGTAACTGGCAAGTGTTAATCTTTTACTTACCGAGAAAAAGACGAAATGCATAATTGAAATTGTGTCAATAAAGGATGAAGAGTTAAAACCCGAGGATAACACTCAAAAAAACCCCGTTCTGCAGCATATGCTGTTAGAAATTCGTGGCTTAACTAGTCTAGAGACAGCCCGTTTAGCATACTTTAGTAAAGTTATTTCCATAGTGTGACGTCATATGGCATTCTGTTGTGGGGAAATTCCGCCGATATTCAGACAATATTTGTCTTACTCAAAAGGGCTGGTCGTGCGATTTATAAATTACATCCCAGATACTCTCATATAATCAATAATGTAAAATACAGTGACATCCATTAAATACTTGGTACAAACACAAATTGATCGTTTCTACAACCAGGCTCAAAAAAAGCTTCTGTCCCACTAGTACCACCGAACTGTCCCACCGGTGGTACTAGCGTCAAATCACGTTCTCTATGGTACCACTATTTACAAAGTGGTTACTAGTGAGACTGTTTGTTCCCAATATCACTATACATATATGCAAATTGTGTAACTTGCAATCCTACTAATATTATAAAGGTGAAAATTTGTATGTTTGTTGTATGTTTGTGTAACAAGGCTTCGGCTGAAGGGATTTGAGTGAAATTTGGCACTACATGTGTGCCAAATTTCACTCAAATCCCTTCATATCCCTTCATGTTCATATCCTGGAATAAAAAATAGGCTACTTTTTATCCCGGTAAGTGGCATGGATTAATGGAGACTTAGGAGGAAGTAGAACTTCAGAGCCGCTGCTGCCTTAGTACAACAGATTCACAAGTACCAAGAGACCAGAAACATCAAGTACCAGGAGACCAGGGCCTCAAGTCTGCTATTACAATAGTGTCAGAATGGTCTATCATTGATTTCATAATTGTTGATTTTGACAAGTTTGGTAATCTACTAAAAGCGTCATAATGACTTTCCAATGGTTAACCCCTGACACTCCATTGAAAGAACAAGCATAGAATGGTAATCTCGTACATAATTAGAAATGAATTACAGACGTATGCGGTAATCTGCTAAAATTTTGACAGTTCCTTCGATCAGTGACCTACCATTAGAACGTTATTGTGCATTCATTGCTTTTCAAAGACATTGAACATTTAGAACCACGATTCTATTACGAGAGCATTGACCGACCAATGATCGACCATTATGAATTTAGCAGATTACGAACTTATATCAAAATGACAATGGGATCGTGTTGGAATGACGAATTTATAAAAAATAGCAGACTTGGGGCCCTGAAACAAGTGAAAGTATTGCCGGGGCTGTGTAAAGTAGGTGTTGGGTAGGTGTTGGTAGTGTAGTGTGGTCACTACATAATTCTTCAAATCACTCCAAGAAATAGGTGGAGGTTTTCAATGCTTTTTTATTTTTCTGTTTGAGACGCGAATCTCCTTGGTGATTTTTTCATTTTACAGACGAATACTTTTGAATGACATTCGATAATTTTGACAAGTAAAAATCTAGATTTGTTTTGGGATAAAATGGGGTTGGCAACTGTCATAGTGGCTCTAGCATAGCTTTAACCAAAATATAAGAATTTTCTATAAACATTTTGAATAACTAATTATTTTCACAATTCCAAAGATCTGTGAAGTACCCTTTTGTAAGGAAATAGGTGCGCAACAGTTTCCTAAAGATTCAGCAATGACAAAAAAGTGGCTAAAAGCCATAAGGAGACAAAATTTCAAGCCGGAAAATATTCGAGGTTATGTCGTAAACATTTCTTGGAAACAGATTACCATAAAACTAGTTTTTATACAGGTACGGCACATTAATTGCATTCTAAAAATATTCGGCATCGTAATAAAAATGTGTTCTTTATCCTTTTTGGTTGTTTCTAGGTATTGAAAACAAGCACCGTTACCTGAAAAAAACAGCAGTCCCAACAATGTTTCCCTGGAGTACTAAAACTCTTTCTCAAGAAGCTCAAGCTCGAGAAGAGCGGTTATCAGACTGAAATATCAGAAAAGCACTCTTTGAAGAGATAAGACACATCAGCTGTGCAAACTACCAGTTCAGAAGATTTCACTCCCCGATAATGTATATATTTCTACCAAAGATGATGATTGAACGCAGCTCATTGATTAATTTGTGTGATGAAGGTGATATTGTGATGGTGTCATGGCTGATAGAGGATTTAACTTAATGTGGACTTGTTTGCAGTGAAAAATGTGTCAATTAATATACCTGCTTTCTTGAAAGGCAGATCACAGTTGCCAGGTTTTGATTAAAGCGCGCGTGATCAGAAACTTGCAAGTCAAAGAGTACACATAGAAAGATTAATAGGCTTAACAAAAACCTATAAAATTTTGCAGTTACCTTTGGTCTCATTTTATGTGGCATCGGAAATATTTTTTATATGATTAATGTTGTGTAATTTTAGAGTAAAGATTGTAAATAATAAAAAGAAATTCAAATAGTTATGTTTATTAGTTTTATTTTCAAACCTTAATAAAATAACAAATAATACACTAAAGAAAACAAGAACAAAAAAATCTGAAAATCTTATTACAGGTATCCTAACCTACCTACAGCCTATTTATAATTAATATGTTTTTTTAATTAAATAATATTTTTGGTATTTAAATATGGGATATTTTTAAATGCACATCTGTATAATTTTTCAGCACACTAGGTCACTCCACTAATTTACTGAATGCATACCAGAAAAAAGAATGCTGTGCAAAAAAACCCAATTGATTAACTAAACATGTCTTACAAAAAAAAACTAAAAAAATCATCCAAAACGAGATGACCTTATTATCGAATTCACACCAAAAATGTGGTTCATACATCGGATTTATGATTTATAAAACAAAAATACGAATTGTTTATCAAAAATACTAACTTGCACTCTAAATTGCACTTCCCTGAAGTAGCAGGTGGTTATCATGGTTATAATAGTAGCCGGTCATTGGACACCCCGATTCGACTTTTTAAAACACCCAGAAATATCATTTGCCAAATATTCGTTCAGTAAAACAGTTCTGCAAATACCATTAAACAGTATATCTAATATGATTTATTTAGTGTGCATAATTTGTGTGCAAGTCAGTATTTTTGATTTAACTTTGAAATATTTTGTTCGAAAAAAGGGAAAATACAGATATCGATTTAATTACATGCCTTTAAATATTTGCTCAAAATTGCTTGTTTAAAATAATTGTTAAAGAAGTGGTCAACTTTTTCTAACATCTCAGAAATAAATTCCTCATCTCTTATAGGGCCTACATATTATAGGGCCTTAAATGTATAAACAATCAAATTATAGAGATCTATTAGTACAGTATAGCTGACCCAGTATTGCTGATAAAGTCCCGACATGCTAGAGTGAGGAGGATCATCGTGCCTTTGAGTTCCTGTGTTTCCAAAGTAAACATTCCGGTCATACAGCTCTAATCTGTAAACAAAACAAGAGTTCAGTCTTGATAGAAAAAACTTAAAAAGCACTAACTTGAAAGCTTATACTTTCGATAAAACGTTTTTTTATCAAAGTACATTAGGTAAACGAGAACCAAGCTAGAAATCACTCTTTCAAAATCATGTATTTAGAAGGGAAAATTTGTGATTTACAGTTATAAGGTAATACCTGTCGACTAGGTCTGCTTTCCTTCCTCGTAAAGATGCACCCTCGTTTCTTCAATTCAGCTTTCAACCCACTTATCCGCCATGTCGAATACATGTTTCGTTCACAACAGTTCTTTCAATATTATAAAAAAACGCACTCAACAAGTAAAGCCAAAACACAACACAAACTTGACAGGTGAAAGCTATGCTAGCGCCATCTACATAAAGCTTTCACCGGCCAACCCCATTGTTGAAAGTGGTCTGGCGAAGTGACGTCGTTATTTATTCGGAATGAGTATATATTAAAAATTACTGTGAAAACCCAGCTAATTATTGTGCTTAAGTTATTTCCGTGCGTTTTATCTACTAACGTTTGGTAAGTTTTTCTTAACTCTTTTCTTGGCAAAAAAAAACTTAAATTACCGGTATTTTTTCACATTATCTCTTTATAAATGAATGTAGGTTGCAGGGAAAAATAATAAAAAAATATAGAGTTTTATTTCAAGAGATACCTTCCGTATCCCGTGAGATACATTGCCTTGTTCGTAAGGAATAACTATCTCAGGCGAATGTATCTCATGAGACACACTGCCAAAAAGAGGTAATAATACAAATGGTTTAAAAAATTATAACTTTTAATAAATGAGATCACATATTTGTACTAAATAAGAAATTACTGGTGGTGAAAACTATAAAAACAATTTCTACCAGGTTTAAGCACAATCTGACTCCACACTTAGTACATGAGACAGTGGTTTGCCCTTTGGTACATAGTTTGCACCTGCCCTTTGTCCCGAAAGTCGCGAAATGGCCAAGTTGGTCACTGTAAAGAACAATGCCCAAATATGGCCCAGCTCGAACACAGTTTAAAAGATAATAAAAAAATATAAGTATTTTAAATAGGAATTTTCCGTTTTAGGTCTGTCCCTAAATAAGACGCCATAATATTTTCAAATTAATAAGTAATTTAACTTATTAACAATGCGAGTTTCACTTTTAGGTGAAGTTTAGGGTTGCCGTTATATGGACAATTTAACTTCGATTCATATTTACAATAAATCTAATCGATTATGGATTAATAAAAATAATTATTATATTCGTATAAAATAAATAAAAATATTCTTAAAAACTTAAACCTCCAGCACGTGCAGTGAAAAAAACTAAAACTTGAGTATTATTTTATGCTCTTGACTTCGGGAAGCTCTTATAATATAGGGATTCAGTTTTTTGAACTGATTTTATGCGAAAAGTTTTACTGATGCCACGGCCATTTTAGTTTCTTTGAATGAAACCTACTCGACCTTAAGAAAAAACGCTGGCTGTGGGTGAATGGGAGTTGGGCCTCTGGCTACAGGGATGACCATAATGCCTTGGAAGTTGGGTAGGCCTTTGGTGTGGGATGTAACATGTGTCGACACCTTTACGCCATCCCATCTTCTTAGCACGGCGGATTGTGCTGGGGCGGCTGCTGCGGGTGCAGAAAATCTCAAACGGATGCAATTACAACAACCTTATTGGGAATTATGTATTTGAGCCGTTTGGGGTTGAAACACTAGGGCCATGGAGCTCATCGAGTTTTTCGCGAAATCAGCAAGCAGTTAGTGACTCTTCACGTGACCAGAAAGCTGGCCTTTTCTTTGCCAACGAATCAGCATTGCCATTCAACGTGGCAATGCGGCCAGTGTTCTGGGCACTTTTCCCGTTGACAGCGATGTGGACGAATTTTTCAATGCCCTATGAGTTCTTCCCTCCCCTTTTTACTCCGCTTGTATTTTCTACTAGTTTGTATTTAGTACCTATAAGTTTTATGTGTTAAGTAGTTGTTTTAAAATTAATAAAGGATTTTTAGTAATAAAAAAGACAAAACAGTTATGTTCATAAACACCTCAGACTAGAAATCCTATTGTCCTCACATACATATACATACAATGTAAAATGACTATATTCTTTATGGCTTTGCTGTAGTTAAACAAAATCAATACCAACCATCGATTGATCAAGACCAACAATCGATGCAAATAATCGATTCTTTGATTGACAGATGATGGATTTCACAGTAAGCTGTAAATATAAATATTTACCTATCAAACTATCAATCCACTAAAGCGCTCGATATCGTGGTTTGTTTATGAGTATCGCTATCGTAGTTTTCTTTTGCTGTGGTTTGTGCTCTTTTGTGACCTTTTTTACGACAATGGACTTCGATCAACTTCACCCGAATGACCCTCGCGCGAACTTGGTCCCTGGCTCCTCTTTGAATGACAACTCTGATGTGAATGTGGAAACTGCTGGCCCCGCATCTAATGAAGACCCTCGCACTGATTTGGCCTCTCGCCCCGCTCGTCCGCCCGCTCATTATAAAAACTAATGATTACTCCGTTGCAAATATATTATTAATCTGAGCAGCTCTGCTGTCCCGAGTACGTCGTCGCAGGGATTAACCGGCGCAAGCAACGTTCGCTGTGCGAATTGTAGAGTGGATATGAGGCTTGCGATCTCCTCAATTTGAAATAGTGGAAGTATGATCAATCGAACAACAATGGATTTTTCACCGTTCCTTCACCGTTTGGCTTCAAGTGGATATTCATTAGGTACTGGCATCAGCATCATTTCATTAGATATTCTTTTGTATATTGATAGTGGTATTGTTATAATAGTGGCGGTGGTGGTGGTGGTCGGGACAAAAGATAAGCATTCATTAATGAATTAAAAAAATACAAAATCTTTTGAGCTATCCATAAGATATAACTGTACCAATTATTACTCTATGAAATGGAATCTATAGCTGTTTAAACTTAGAAGGTGACTATTATTCAAAAGTTTAAGATGAGTAAATAACTTTGAAATTAATAATTACTGTGTTAAAAAGTATGTACTTCCCACTAAAAACTAATTGTAAGTGTATTGAATAAGTCTGTGTTTATGAAAAAAATAATGTTTAAAAAAAATTAAAACTGTTTTATTTCCAAATGGCGACTTATTTTCTTAACTGATAAGTACTAGAAGGTGTTCGTAACAACTTAAACTATGATTTCATAAACTATTTATCAGTGTTCACTGTGGGCCACGGCTGTTCTAATATCATTGTGCATTGACCTTTCTGTTGCCGGTCTTGGAGCAACCGGAGCCTTGATTAGTTTTGATGGGGTTGGCCCCTTCACATTGTCAGTGTGATTCGTGGTGGTTCTGTGGCATAACAGTAAGTTTTAGGTAATGTTGTACCTGAATTGTTTCAAACTCATTGTTTTTCCATGACGGATATTTCGCCGGTACAATATCCAACTATTTGTAATACATATATCTTACAACTGTGATACCAGCGGTGCCCCTTTAGCTCAGTTCTATAGAGAGCTATTAGCATATCAGCTAAATCAACACCGCCCATATGGGCGTTGTAATGCTTTATGATTTCAGGACATGGCACTGCTGACCTCATCTTTTTCTCCTTGTCGTATCTTTGGATCGTAGATAGATAGTAGGGTGGACATCGACATAGCTGCTTGCAGTAGTGACACACTTTCTGTCGTACCACTTGACGACACACACTTTCTTATTATTGCTCACGACTTGTGAATGAGAGCCCCTTGGTTTCTTCTTCAGTGCTTTATCGGTGATGAGCTTCTTCTCAGCTCCACGTAATCTGTTTGCCCTTATAGTTCCAAGGGAAAATATACCCATCTCTTCTCGCAGGTAGTGAATCAATTCGAGGCTCGTAAAAAAGTTATCAAAATATACTACAGAACACGCTGGATCTGGTATAGTTTTACATAATGCTATCAGGACTTTGGCGCCCATTCCGAGCGAAGACTAGTGAAAAATCTATTGATCTAAAAGTATATTCACCACCGTAAATAAGAAAATCGTACACAAAGCCAGTTACACCAGCTCTAACAAAAACCTTGTAACCCCACTTTTTAGGCTTATTTTTGACATATTGCCTACGATTACCAGCTTTTTTCCCCTTATAAGGCACCATCATCTTGTCTATGCTGAAATTTCTTTTCATGAGGTACTTTCAAAAAGTTGGCACGTAGCATATCTGCCAAAGGTCTGATCTTGTAATCTCGGGACCAAAAGTCTGTATACGAAGGCATATCAACTATTCCCATTAGCAGATTTATTGCAATAAAGTCTTTAATATCTTCGACTATAAAATTCAACGATCTATTAGTTTGTTGAGTAGAATACAAGTTGGATTGTTCCTTTATGTAGTTAAAAAATCGTCAATAAAAAAGCTGCAAAAATATTGAAATGGATCCTTAAGACATGCCTCTTCTTGAAAATCATTATGGGCTATTTCTTATGACAGAATTGTTGTCTAGTCCATCAAAAATTGAGAGGTTGCACTTTTACTCTCGCCAGCTGAGGACGACGTGCTATAACCAATCTTGGTCTAACTGCTCTGGAGCGTGTTGACGTTAAAGGAGTCCTTGGAGGCTGTGGAACTGTCAGAGCTGGAGCTTGCTGTGGAGTCGCTACAGATTGCGCCAAATTTTGCGCAGCTAGTGGAGTGAGTGAGTGAGGGAGACGCTATCAATGGTGACGCAGTGACCGCTTCTTGGACATCAATTATTTCATCGTTGGATAGCAGGTTGAGATTTTCCATTGACGATGGCAGTGAAGGCACTGGAGATGAATCTTCGTCTGTCCTATGTCGAATTGGATACTGCCTGATTTAATTTTCAGACTCCGTCGATGAATCGTCATTCGATGATTTTCTGCCCGATTTTGGGATAAGCGCACAAAGCTTTCTGCCTCTTGTAAAGGATGGTTGTACTCCGCCCTAAGAAAACCATTCTCTAATAACCCTCCATGCAAAGCGAAAATCAAAATGAACATACATTCCATAAAAACCCAGAAACCCACATGAATAAAAATCGTTTTTTTTTCTCGACCGGGAATCGAACCTAGAACCTTTTATGGTTTAGCTTAACTCCATCACCACTACACCACCATCAAAGCAATGAACACCAAACCATAAAAATAAAAACACTACAACCATGGTAGTGTGCACTACAGGATACATTCCACCACAACATACAAAACCAGTAAACACGGCAGTGTGCACTATGAGATACATAACAATTTAGCTTATTTTACTATACCAAATGTACAAATTTGCATCAAAATTCACTCAATTGACACGTATACACTAATGTACTTTATCGTCATATGCACATTATTATTACATTATTGAGTAAAAACAATAATTATTATATTAGGTGTAAACAAAAAAGTGGGTCTTGAGAGGTTAAATTGACTGCTATTTTTCGTGATCAGGTTTCGTTGACTTCTTGTGAAATGGTTTTTAATTAGACATTTCTTTGTCGTAGAAACTGGGTTACCGGTTTTACCCTACGGTATACCCAAGTACACGAGCGAGTTCGTGAGGTTCTTGCACCAGCAGCCTCACACGCGAGAAGCGTGTGGCAGTGAGGTCCTCCGGACACTACGTGTATAGCCGTCGCGAAAAGGACGACGAGAAGATTTTTTTTAGGCTAATTCGGAAGTTCATTTCTTTCCCTTTACGGTACCTATTTTTGAATAACGTCGGTCGTCTCCAGTTCGTGCGTGTAAAGACTTTTAACGTAATATTTAATAAGGTTTCATGTGCTGTCTAGACACTCGGAAACGGAACCCTATGGGCTGCAATCACATAATTTTGTAATCGAATAAAGTGTTTTTAAATGTGTTTTAGTGAAAACTAAAGTATACTGTGACGGTGATCAAACAAAAGTTATTTTTATTGCAAGTTGTCTTGTTTCTAATCTACCGCCGGTTGTGGAAACTTCGTTTTGTCACCACACCCGATTCATAATTTCGTAGTTCTCATTAAAGTCTCGTTGGCTCTGAGCGCTAACGTCTGACTCCCGTACGCAAGGTGTCGCGAGTTCGATCCCGACAAAACCACATCGTCATTTTGGATTTATTGTACTGTTCGAGAGCTTGATTGTGTATTTAAAACATGTCTAACTGTGATAGTTGTGGATTACCAGTTAGACAGAATGAAAAAATAACATGTTTTAATTGTGATAAATTGTACCATCACCAATGCGTAAAACTGAGTGTTACTGCGTTTAAAAGACTCAGTAAAGCTGCGCGTTCTAGTTGGAATTGTCCGAGCTGTTTATCTGAACATGAGCCAAATAAATTGACGTCTGAGGTAATTGGTGATAGCTCTGAAGGCGAGGACGATAAGATCAGTGACATACGACTTGTTATACGGGAGGAAATTCGGAATACATTGCGGATTGAAGTAAAGAATATGATTGGCGAGCTTAGATTCGAAATGGACGAGTTGAGGAAACAGATTGATGAGTTTAAGTTGTCTGGATCTTTTGACATCTCTCAAGTTAACGATTTAAAAACTGAACTTCAGGGTGTACAACGTGAGAACACTGAACTTCGTTCTCAGAACTCCGATATGCAAAGGACTGTGGCTCAGCTGAAAACGCAAATAAACTCCCCTGATCAAAATATGCGCGAGGCGAATCTGGAAATTCACGGCTTACCTGAAAATAAGAATGAAGTGTTACCGACCATTGTTACACAATTGGCTAATATTGTGTCATATGCCCTAAAAGATTGCGATAATTATGAAGTGCGTTAGAGTGGCCAGTATGAACAACAACAAGTCTCGCCCGCGCTCTGTAATAGTGAAACTCCGTAGTCCTAGATGTCGAAACGAGTTTTATTCTGCAGTAACTAGATACAATAAATCTCACTCTGAAGATAAATTGAACACAAGTCTTTTGGGTTATGGCGGTGGCAAGGAGCCTGTTTATGTATCCGAGCACCTTTCTCCGACATATAAATCTTTACATGTAAAGATGCAGTAGCAGCATGCTGCTGCACGTCTTAAGGCTAAGGAAAAATCCTATAAGTTTGTCTGGGTTCGCTATGGTAAAATTTTTGTATGTAAAAGGGAAAATTCGGGTACTATTCTGATTAAAGATGAGCAGAGTTTGGAAAAAATTGTATAATTATTTTGAATTATTAGTTTAGGTTCCTACTTGTCATGTTTACGTTTTATTTGGTTTAATGGATAGTATTTCCTCATTTCTCAAAAACATAAAACTACAGTTTACTTCAAAACAATGGTCAAGCAAAAAAGAAATCAGTCATAGTTTTCTTTACATTTTTAACGCTGCTGGTAAACAAATCAAGCTCGACATCCTGACACACCGTATTAAACGTACGACAAGCTCTTATCATGTACGAATACCTCTTGTTGTTCGTTTTTACCTGAGGAACATAACGTATTATTAAGTGTTATTAGGATGTACGTTCCTTTTGCATTGTTAAAATGAGTTAGTACTCTTGGTATTTGCTGGGTGGGAGGCATTCCTCCCACCCAAGAAATACCAAGAGTACTAGCCCAGCCCAGCTGATGGTCCCATTGTCGGCTGAATACGTCGCAGAAAACTGCGTAACAGTCTCTGGAATCTAATATTACGTACTTTGGTACGATAGCCGTTTCTTTTGACGCGAATAGATCTAAGTCTGGGACGCCCCACACTTTGAATATATCCTCCGTGGCTTAGGGTAGGAGATGCTCTGGTACTTTGCGACTATTGCAACCCCTTGATAGGCGAACCGCAATTCCGTTTAGACTCCCTGGGAGGTAAGTGGCTGAAAGAGTTAAATATAACTGCTTTGCTAGTTTTAGGAGCCTGGTTGTTAGCCTTAATAGTGCAGGGGAATGTGTCTCCCCCTCGTTTCTGAGGTATGCAACAAGAGTCCTGTTGTTGGACTGAATATGTATGTGTGCACCTTGTAGAGTCATCCGCTGACTCTTTATGGCTGCAAATACGGCATACATTTCTTTAATATTTGAATGCCAGGGTTTCTGAAAGGGAGTCCACTTTCCTGATAGGTAAGTGCTGTTTAATTGAGCTCCCCGCTCAAGAAGTGAGTCACACTTTTCTTGACTATTGGTGTTGAGCTGCAATTTATGGCTTTTAACCACCATTGTAGGTCTTGCTGAACAGGCAGAGGAAGATTTATTCTTTGCCGTAGTCTGTTTTGATTGAATAATTTTAGAAACAGTTGCATTCTGCGACAATGTAGTCGACCTCCTGATACTGCGTAATTTGCTAAGTTCAGCAAACCTAATAAACTCTGAGCTTCTCGCAGAGAACTGTTTCCATTGCTCAACATTTTGGAAATGATTACTATTATCTTTATTATTTTCTTGGGAGGAAGTTTTACCCAGTTTTGCCGAGTGTTCCATACTAGGCCCAGATATTCTACCTCCTGAGAGGGTTCCAGAGCAGACTTGTGATAATTTATGTGCCATCCCAAGGTATCCAATGTTCCCAGTGTTTCCGCAAGCTGAGAAACCAGTATTGTACGATCCTGATTGACCAGGAAAAAATCGTCCAAATACACAATTATGGGATATTTAATTATATTAGGATTTCCGAAGTCCATTTTGTTACTGTGGCAAACATCTTTGGAGCCGATGACAGGCCAAATGGTAAGGCTGTTAATTGCAGCACTTCGTTGTTGTAAATCACACGGAGGAACCTCCTGTGTGTTTCTGCAATTGGTAAATGAAAATAGGCCTGGTGAATATCTATTTTCACTAACCAATCGTTTGTCTGCATAAAACCATGCAGGTATAAAACCATGGACAATTTGGTAAGTTTTTAACCATAGATAACCAATTTAAGGCAAGTTTACATCAGTTTTCTTCATCTCAACGCTGTGTGTCTTAGGAAAGCACATAATATGTAAAATTTAAGCAATTTCACTTTGTGTTTTGAATTAGGTGGTTTTATCATGTTAGACTAAATAGGTTTTATGTCTTTTGAGTGGGGTATATCTAACGATTTTATATTGATTGTATGTTATGCTTTTAAAATTTAGTCATTTTAAAATTATATCAATTTGTAATTGACAATCATTGAATGACAATCATAAAATCATAACTATTATAGTTATGATTGTATGATTGTCATTATTGACATTACTCGTATTTCAACGTTAAGCTTTTAGCTAAACATTGAAATACGACTGACAGACTGTTCACCACAAATTAATTCAAATGTTTTTACTTGACAAGCATCGATTGGCAAAAACATTACTTGTTATTTCATCATTATACAACAACAAGTTTACCAAATAGTTCAACGTTCTTAGCTTAACGTTGAAATACGAAGTTGAAGCTTGGCGCATGAATCGTAAGAAATTAGGGAAGAAATAAATTCAATTAAAGTTTAAAATTGTAGCCAATTAAGCATAGATTTGGGTATGTTTCTATACCCATATACCAAAATTCTAGATAAAAACGGTTTGTCTATAGATTACTGCCTGATTGCAGGTTTAGATCCTGAATATGCCCAAGGCTAAGACCCACGTGGTTTTCTGTTCTGTTTCCCTCTCGAGATTCTCGTGCTTGTTTCTGATTAGGGGGGATGTGTTTTTTCAGATCTGGCTCTTTTGACTAGCCTGAATGTGTTGATGTGTGCTGACGTTGGATCCGACGAGGTGGACAGTGTGCCGACCCATGTGGTAAGACAGACATAATTCAATCATCGTCCAAGGAAATCATCAGGCACAGACTTCGTTCGTTCTAATTCGTTTCGGATCAAACATCCTTTCTTTTATGCCTGAAGTCTTAATTAATTTAGTTTAATTATTAATGCTTGAGTTTGTTCTTTTTTATGACTTATTGGAGTGTGCTAGCTAACAAGTATCAGTTAATTTGATTTACTTATTGGATATATTATTTTTCTGTGTCATGATTGTAACCTGCTTTGCATACTACTGTATTCAAAGCAGTTGTTGCTGGGGAGTTTGTTGCGCCACTTCTTCCCAGCTGAAAAACTAGGAAGTGGTGACGGGCGGGCGTTCTTGGGAGACTGTCTTTTGTAGAACTTTGACGTTAAAAAAGTGCTAGCACTCAGCCTAATTTAAATAAATGACTTTGACTTCCCCGAAGGACACTTCATCGTGTGGTCTACCCGTGTTTTGTCACGTGGAACCGATGCCAAGGGGTATTTGTTCCGTTAACTCACTAGCTCGCTAAGTACTCGCTAACGCGCTAGCTCGCTAACTGCTAACTAGTTTAACACGGCAGAGTACATTTCATCATGGTTAACATTGAATTGAATAACCTAGAAGTTATCCTTATGTCAAATTATAAAGTGTGAGAGAGAGAGAGTGAACCTTATGTTCATTTAAGGGTAGAAAGATCTAGTAATTGAATGGTTGCTATACTTTAAAGTGAATGTTGTGTGTCTGGGTTACCCCAGAGACACAACATTTCTCTAAAACAAAAGAAAATAAACATGTTATGCTTTAACAAGCTTATCATGTTGCCCTTGAGTGCTTGAGTTGCTTGATGCCCTTGAGTCAATTGAGAAACGAGCCAAGAGGATCATCGGCAACGATAAGCTCGTCGAGTCGAAGCTCCAAAGTCTCGAGCATCGACGCCGAGTTGCTAGCCTATCGGTTTTCTATCGGTTGCATTTTGGGGAGTGTGCAACGGAATTGCATAGTTTGATTCCGCCAAGCCCATTCCACCATCGGACCACAAGACGTACGGCGATGCGCCACTGGTACATGGTGGACATCCCACGCACACGCACAAAACGTTTTGGGAACACATTCATTGTGCGTACAGCTAAGGAGTGGAATTCCCTGCCAGAGTCTGTTTCCTGATAGCTACAACCTCAGGTTACTTCTAGGCAAGCGTGCTCCATCTTCGACCACATCATCGCTTACCATCAGGTGAGATAGTGGTCAACCGCGTGCCTACCAATAATAATAATATTTTTTTTTTGTTTTTTTTCTGCACAGTAAATATATGTCTGTTCCTACTTATTCGGTTAAGCTCGAAGTTGCTAGCGGTTCACCTCACGAATCCACTTTAGCGAACTTGAGTTTATAATAATATATTTTATTTCTCATGCTCACTCTGGTACACCTCGGTACGGAGACGAGGTGATCCAGAATTGGGATAATTTAATTTTTTTATTGGTAATGAAATTATAATACAGAGGTGTTTCTTAATACTAAACTATGTTACAGGGTTTTAGGGAATATGGTAATGAACCAGTGTACCTGATGTAAGTACAGGTACTTACATCAGATACACTGGTTCGTTTTTCATTAAAGTTTGCAAGACGGAAGCATTGTATAGAATGGTACTTACTTGTTTAATTTAACTTTCTCCCTAACTTATATACCCCATAAATTTACTGTAGCACGTTTAAGTTTTCCACGATTTTCTTGAATGACAGTTAAGAAAACTTTCGATTAAATTACCTTTCAAACAAAAAAATAAATGAATATCGGTTCATTCGTTTAAGAGCTAGGATGCCACAGACAAACTCACAGCTATACACGTCAGATTTATAACACCCCTCCTTTTGATCGGGGGTTAATAGTTAACTAAAATAAAAATAATTAAAAATTGTCTTACCGCAGAATTACAACCGGCACCTGCGCACTGAAAATAAAATTATATCTGTGTATTTTGTCTACGAAAAAATAAATATTTTGAAGCAACTTAAGAATACCACTAGGTGTTGCCCGCGACTTCGTAAGCGTGTATGTTAGAACGTAAAATTATATTGCTATTGATTGACCGATTTTTATCTTAGCCCACCCCACCACTTTATAAATAGTATAGACATCGATAAGTATTGCACCCGGCTGCCGGGACCTGCGTTAAGATAGAAAATTAATTGTCTGAATAGAAATTATTAATTAAAATTTTGTTTATTATTAAGAGTGTTATTCCTCCCAAGTAAGAAGAGCTTTAGAGGTGCTGTTTCAGCTGATACCTCTGATTGGGCACAAATTAAACAGCTATTAGCTGAATCATCATCATCATCATCATCATATCAGCCGAAAGACGTCCACTGCTGGACATAGGCCTCCCCCAAGTGTCGCCACAACAACCGGTCCTGTGCGTCTCGCATCCATCGGTTACCCGCGACCCTCACCAGGTCATCGGTCCACCTTGTGGGAGGCCTTCCAACGCTGCGTCTTCCGGTACGCGGTCGCCACTCCAAAACTTTTCGGCCCCATCGACCATCTGTTCTGCGAGCAATGTGTCCTGCCGACTGCCAGTTCAATTTGGCGATCCTTCGGACTATGTCGGTAACCTTGGTTCTCTTGCGGATATCATCATTCCTGATTCGATCACGCAAGGAAACTCCGAGCATTGCCCTCTCCATTGCCCTTTGGGTGACTTTAAGCCTGCTGATGAGGCCCATTGTGAGCGACCACGTTTCGAGTCCATAGGTCATCACTGGCAACACGCACTGGTCATAGACTTTCGTCTTGAGACACTGTGGTATGTGAGACGAGAAGATACCGCGCAACTTCCCAAACGCCGCCCAGCCGAGTTGGATTCGACGGTTGACCTGAATAACTGTTACTAATTGCGTTATATCAGCATTATTTCGCAATTATTCAAGGTAACAGTCACCCCAAGAACTGAACTTTGATTAATTATTAGAGTATGCTTTACCTTTTATACAGCACAATGGCTGATTAATAGAATCTGTGTTACCTATTTTTCAGCACGAGTAACACACCAGGATCTTTTTAACGCTTCTATGGAATTGAGAATTCACAAGTGCTGTTTGTGAGCTAAGGTAAACCAGAAAAAGGGTAGGTCCTAAGACACTACCTTGCGGGACTGCGTAGGTGAAGAAAGCTTCCTTACTGGTGTGGTTGTTTACCCTGATAATTTGCGAGCGACCACTAAGGTAACTCTTAAACAAACTAAGTGGCAAGCCTCTTATACCAATCCTTTCCAGTTTATTGAGGAGAAGTGGGACAGAGACAGTGTCAAACGCTTTAGAAAGGTCAAGGAATATAGCTATGGATTTATCCTTGTTGTTTAGATTTTGAGCTACTGAACCTATTAATTCTAATACGGCATCCTCTGTGTTTTTGCCTGATCTGAATCCATATTGGTTATTTGCTAGTATATTTTGTGAGTTAAGGTAATCCAGCAGACGTTTGTTTAATATTTTTTCGAGAAGCTTAGATAGAATTGATAATACAGATATGGGTCTGTAGTTGTTGGCACTGTCTCTGTCTCCACCCTTGTGAATAGGGTGCACCACAGCATTTTTTAACACCGTTGGGAATATTCCAGATATAAGGGCGAGGTTGAAGACGTGGCAGATAACCGGGACAAGAGTGACTCTAGCACTGTAGATTACAGTTGCAAGTATACCATCCCAACCCGCAGCACTAGTTAGTCGTAGGCCACGAATAATATAATCTATTTCCTCGTTATCCGTGCCAAAAATAGCCATCGAGTTAGGGTGGACATCCAAAGTGCCAGAGTCAGAAGTGTTGGTAGAGTTATAGTTTGGGAGTTAAAGATTTTAGATGCCAGTTTTGATCCCACGTTTGCGAAAAAGTCGTTGACATTCTTAAGTGATTGCGATGGATCTGGAGTTAGAGACAACAACTCACTGGCAGAGGCCTTGTTCTTTTGAAGATTGGAGATAGTCCTAATGAGATTCCAGGTAGCTTTCGGGTTTTGCGATGTTTTTCTAATTCATGTCGTTCATATTCTCGTTTTAATTTCTTTAATAGATTATTGCAAAAGTTTTTAAACTGTGCACGTTATTTTAAAAAGGAAACTAAATTTTCCGCAAAATTTCAGCAAGACGAGACCACTCCACAGACTGCTAGAGTCACACTGAGAAGCAGAGGTTATTTTTTTCCAATAAATTAATCAGCAAGTACGGAGACATAATCTGGTCACCTAGGTCGCATGATCTCACACCCTGCGATTTTTTTTTGTGAGGGTATCTCAAATCAAGGGTTTACAATAACAATCCTCGACCTATTCAAGCATTCCAAGAAAATATTCGTCGTGAAGTTGCTGCTACTGAACCCACGCAACTGCATTCGCGTGTTCCGCAAATTTAAGAGTTCGATTGAAATAGTGCCTAAATAAGAATGGTTGGCAAACTTAATTTTGTTTAAATAAAAAATAAAATCATATTGTAGTTTTTTAACTTTTCCACTGGACACCCTTTAAATAATAAAAACAAGGGTCCTAATACAGAAAGTATTAGGAGACGCCGCAATTATTAACTCTATAGTTAGATGAATACGAGGTTAATAAATTTTCAGACTCGATCCACTGCAGTGATAAACATCTTATTCCACTTTTTTTTTTTTTTGAGTTTTGAGTAAAATCAGGCCCGAGGCTCCTATAAGTAGTTTTGCATGCCATGTAAAAAAAACAGCCTGTATAATATGGTGTGTGTAGATGTATCGTTTACCAAATTACTTCACGTTCTTGCGACTTAAAATACTAAGTATAATATTATAATTGTACTGGCCTGTATTAAGATTTTAGGTAGACCATCTATGTAAAAGTAAATTAAAGCTTTGAAATGTTTATACTTACATGTGCTTGACAGCCTGTTGCACGACACTGTAATAAAATAGCACATTTTCATGCAAATACTCATGCATATGAAACAGGGCTGTTAGAATGAGTACTCCAAATGGATTTTTTTTAGTTTTCATGCTTAACCGGAGGTAGCAGAACACAGCAGAGCATTTTACGAACGCATCTCTGGGTTATTGTGCAGTGCTCGATAGATAAAATACTCAACTTTCTTTTGGACTAAGTCCTCCTCTGCCTAGCCTTTTCCCAACTATTATTGGGGTCGGCTCCCAGTCAAACCGTCTTTTAGACTAACTAAACCTATTAATATTGTATTCTTTTGGAGAAAAAATAATCCATCTTAGAGCGGAGAACTTATCTCATCAGGCAACCACACACTTTCGAGGAAACATTAATTAGGACGTGGTGCGTACAGCACAATGCTGACGTTGTAACACATAGCATTGTGTGTCCACACAATCAAGCCTATTTAGGCTCGAGTATGTGACGATGCGGTCAGGTCGTGACTTGGTAGACTAGACAAACAAATCACCACATGATTGTTACTGTTAAATTGTTTACCCGACTACGGCAAAGCCAAAAGGCAGGGATATGATTGTTGCAGTCTATGTATGTTTGTATGTACGTATGTTCCACCGAAAAGGTTAAACCTACTACTACCAATTTTGATGAATGATATTCCGAATGACATAAGGCATTCTATCCGACTTTTTTGTAAGAATAATATATATAATTATTATGTCGGATGTAAAGTTAAAGTCGGATAAAAAGTTAAGGTCTCAAAGGGTTTTTTTTGCAGTCGTATCGTGTGGGAAGTCAAATGAAAGGGGAGAAAATTCTAAGTTGATAATAGACAATTTTATTTTGAGTATTAACAAAACCTGAAATTTTAATTCAGAATCAGTAAAAATATCACAGGACATGCATCACCATCTTAATTGCCCCTCGTGCAACAACCACTGCACCATCCAAGATTTGAACGAAGCCAATGAGCTGTACAAGTTGCTCAATACTGGTCAGACAAAATTTGATATGAGTCAATCGACACGAATAGAAGAAGTAAAAATATCGACCCGCTACCCTTGAGGGTTAGGCCACACGATGCCAACGGTGCGATGCCACGCCGCTGATGCCGCTGGTTTTTTTAAAGGAAGAGTATTCTTTATATCCACGCAAGATGTCTTAATCCTCTTCGACTGACTAATCAGAAGAAGTAATTTCATTCATCATCATCTGCCTAGCCTTTCGCAATTATATTGGGGTCGGCTTCCAGTCAAACGGTTTTTCAGCTGAATACCAGTATTTTACGTGGAGCGGCTGTCTACCAGCCCTCCAGAACCCATTAATTGGGTAACACGGTACTTCTTGGCAAGACTGGAGTCAGATTTTCTGGCTTCTGACAATACGTAACGACTGCTAAAGATCTAAAAAAAGTTTCCGACGAACTTTTTCTCTCGCCGCGCCTTAGGGAAGGCGGTGCAGACCTATCGCTCTGTTAATCCGCCGTCAATGCTCACAGGGCAGGTAGTGTTTTTTTACCGGACTTGTCTATGTCAGACGCACATGAGATAAATATCCAGAGATGGATCGTCGTCAACCTTTGTTATTTTATAAAACCTGAAAGTTTCTCTGTGTATTTCCCTAATACAGGTATGAAGCAGTATATATATGTTTACTGTCGTCTCCGGTTATGTACTACGCGGGCTTAACTGACGTGGGGGCTGGTCGCATGACAGCTGTCAGGGAGTGAAGACGTGGTGCATGAACTAGTGAGCCGATATTTATATAATTATGTATATTTAATTATCTAGTGTACATCAGAACACTACATTGGCGACGAGGATTAACTGTATGTAATTGTGTTTTTTCATATTAGGTAGATGTTGTTTTCTTTGAAATATTGAAGTACAATGTTCATTGCTTGGCGAAATTGACAAAAAAAAAAAGTAGTAAATTCTAGAGATAGGAGGTGTAATAAAGCAGGGTGTGCTTTCCAATCAAATGCTTCTTTAAATTTTCACACCAGAAAGAATCAATCCAACAAAATAATATGGAACATTCAATGGCGGGAAAATTAGCCGCCATTATTTAGAAATCATGTTTATTCATTTTATGTACTCCAAGTTCAACTACTTTCAAAAATGGAAAATCCGGAATTATTCTGGGGCTTATTCAATTTATCTACTTTAAATTCACTAAAAAGTAAAGTCCATTATAATAAAAAAAGAAAAAAAGTACCTACCTAGCATGAAACATTTGACAGATTTGAAAAAAGCATGTCAGCATCATAATAAAACTTTTTGTTGCAATGAATTCTTTTTACATTTTGTTTCAGAGTTTTAATTTTTGGTACGGTATAAGATTATGATTATTTTTAACAAAATTTACGTTTGGAGGATACACTTTGCATTGTACTTTTAGAATATTTTACACTTTGTTTTTAAGGAATTCGGTGTATTTAGGTACCTGTGTTAGAGGAGAGAGAAGAGCTCGTGACTAAATATCGAATGACGGATCGATCTTCGAGGTTGAACGGCGCTTGCCGGGGTCGGTCTGTGAATGGGTGACCGTCTTGGCTTACCGAGGCACCTCGGTTGGTTTCGGTTATCATTTGTGGGTTGTTGGCAGTCGTTGCGGATTGTCGGAAGTCGGGAAGTCTGTCACCGGTCTTGCCGGCAAGTGACGTGTTGCCCGGTTGCTGGGTTGTGGAGGTCATATAGCAGTTCTGCCATGTAAAATATTTATTTATGTATGGAGGGCCCTGGTCCGGGCAGCATTAAATTGCGAATATTATTGTATGGAGGGCCCTGGTCCGGGCAGCATTAAATTGCGAATATTATTTTATGGAGGGCCCTGGTCCGGGCAGCATTAAATTGCGAATATTATTGAATGGAGGGCCCTGGTCCGGGCAGCATTAAATTGCGAATATTATTATAAGGAGGGCCCTGATCCGGGCAGCATTAAATTGCGAATATTATTGTATGGAGGGCCCTGGTCCGGGCAGCATTAAATTGCGAATATTATTGTATGGAGGGCCCCGGTCCGGGCAGCATTAAATTGCACATATTATTGTATGGAGGGCCCTGGTCCGGGCAGCATTAAATTGCACATATTATTATATGGAGAGCCCTAGTCCGGGCAGCATTAAATTGCGTTAATTTTAGGAGAGCCCTGAGCTGGGCATTATAAACGACTTTTGTTGATCTCTGAAAGCCCTAGTACCGGGCGGTAAAACATAATCTTCATTATTTTAGATTGCTCTAATAACGGCCAGTAATTAATATACTTTCATATGATTAGTAACTCAGAGGTAATTATTTTAAAAAGATAACATAAATTATTTTGAACCTAATTCAGATACTCAAGTGTCAACAAAGTTTAGATTGAAAAGACAAGGCTTTGGCAGTAGGTGCTAAGTTTAGTCGGCTAGGTATGAAATGTCCTGCTAGAAATAAATATTGTTTGATATGTGTGACAGTGCAGGACAAAACAACCAACAAAAGAAAACTGTGTTGTGGTGAGACATTCAACAAACGTGGCAATGACGACAGTACTAAAAGATTTAAAAGGAACAAAAATGTAAGAGATGTTAAAGAGGCTCAAACTAAATATATGCATTACATATATATATTGTAAATAGTGACGAGACAGTTACCTACTTGCAAATACGTTGAATAGATATAAAGGTATTAGTAGACTGGTAACAACCAAAACATACTCACGGATAAAAATGGGAAATACGAAATCGAAAAGACGTAGATAGAGCTGACAAAACAGAACAAAAATACAAATAAACATTTCACGGCCTACGGACGTTATTAATATTATGACTTTTTGAAACAAAAAATTAAGTTGCTGTGAAAAATGGGAAACCCATTTCTTATGAAAACGTTAGTGGTACTTGCGATCTTTTGGGTAGAAAAGTATATGTCGGCAGTGAAAAATTCTGGGAGCCAACTACTCGTACTACTGCAGGGTTACAGAGGATTTAGAACTTATAAATTTAGTTGGCAAATCGGATTATCGATATAATCGGATATTTGACTATTATTTCCGAACTAAGTAGCCAAGTACTTAAATGGTTACATACTTCGAAAAAAAAAACCGTTTGGAAATTTTCGTGCAGCAGTTCACGTGTATATTTAGGACGAGACACTAACGATTTTGTCCTGGAAATAGAACTTTGAGTGAGGGCGTCGATATTGTCAGACTAATAAAGAAGCGCTTTCGTTAGGCGTGGGCTAGTGAACATTTTAATAAGTTTCTTTATGTTAAGAAGTTTGATAATTACGGTTTACGACAATAAACTGTTAGAATTAATAAATGAAGAAAACTAAATCGAGCATTGGGTTTAAGGCTGCAGGCCTAATATAGGATAGGCCTGGCAAAGTTGTTGAAGAAATAAACGAATTTGAATTTGAAAGTAAAACGTAGCAAAGTGCAAATTGGCGTCAAATCCATTGACGATATTCGGAGACCATATTCACAGGTGGTAGAGCATTCTAAACGCATTAATATACCGCCTGGAAGAAATTGTTGAATAGTCTCAACTGTACCATGAGATAAAAAAAAAAAAAAAAAAGTTAAAGAGGATTTGTATATGTAACGGGAAATTGAATTATTTTGTAAAACTTAGAAGATACCTGATTTCAAAATGAATTATTTTTCTACGATGACATAATGTTGAGGGGGGCTTGTTTTACCATCCAAGCTGCGATCAGATGTTCTTAGTTCTTAAAGCTGCGCATTGAGGCCACCCTTACAAAGTGCAAATGAGAGGTAGTTTAACATCAAGTTTGGTGGCCCAAATGTTACAAAGTCACGGAAAATATCTGTTAGGCGCGTATAGGCTGTACCTACACTGGTGTCTGCAGCTAATCCACCGAATCCGTTAAAAACACGTGAGATGGCCACGGTGCCTTGGATTGATATAGCAATCGATTTGATGGGGCCGTCGCCATCGCCCTGTAATAATTACTATATTTTCGTGGTGATAAACTACTGTAGTCGCTATATGTATATTCCTCTTCTTATGCTGCACTTTAACAAGTGCTGATATAATTGGACATTTGAAGGAAATATGTAGTAGACTGTAAAATGTAGGTAGTCACTATCACAGCAGACAGTGGAAAACTATTGATCCATAATAAGTTCAAACAATTTTGTGTAGTACATAACATAAAACTAAATAGAACGTTAAAACAGGGACACACTAAAAGCTTAAAATATCAGACAAGCCGAAAAGAAAAATTGGAAAGAGGCTCTAAGAGAACATTGCCATATAACACAAGAGATGAAGATTTAGAAAATAAAAAAATAAATAAAAAGAAGAATAGAATGGAAGAGAAAATTATGTATGTAGATCGGAAACTACACTTCTGGACACATCTATTGGCCCACCTTGTATTTTCAGTTTCGTTTGGTCCTAGCTAAAATTTTATATTAGGTCGAGCAAAAAGTTTTTATGCAGTTTTGAACCTGGCACATTCACAATTTCATTCAATAGTATTTTTTTGAATTTCGAACACAGAATTTAAAGAAACAAAAGACAATTTGGAGCCTGTTTGTTGATATCAAACAATCGAATACTAAGAAAACTTGGTTTTATTGGTTTACTTGGATTTAATTCTTGAAAAAGTGATTGATATCTTTGGTTTTGCAACAAACATTACTTATTCTTAACATTAAGGTGAGGTTCTATCAATAATCTATGGATACTTCACCTGAAGTCGCCGCCCAAGCTGTGGCACTTATTCAGGCCGGACACAGCCAAAGAAACGTGAGTGCTCAACTTAATTTAAGTCGATCTGCGGTCCGAAATGTTTATCGGAGGTACCTAGAGACTGGCGGCTTTGTTCGTCGCCAAGAAAGCCCACGATCTCGGGTCACAACTGAAAGGCAGGATCGATTCATCGTGACGACCAGCTTGAGAAATCGTCACCTTACCTCCATTGAGATACAAAACCAACTTCGCGACTTCCACGGAGTATCTGTGAGCGCTCGAACTGTTCGGAGAAGGTTAAAAGAACGCGATATGGTACCACACAAGCCAGCTAATGGACCCAAACTAACGCGAGCCCACCGAACAGCGCGCCTTCATTTCGCACGCAGTCATTTAAATTGGACACAGCAAGATTGGAGCCGTGTACTCTTTTCTGATGAGTCTAAAATTGTGTTACATGGCAATGATGGAAGGAAGAAGGTCTACCGACGTAAGGGAGAGCGTTTCGCACAATGCTGCTTTGAAGAGAGGGTTGCTTATGGCGGTGGCTCATGGACTGTCTGGGGCGGTATATCCGCGAGCGGCAAAACTCAACATGAGGTTGTTACAGGACCACGGCTGCCAACATTAAATGCTGAAAGGTACATTCGTGAGTGCTTAGAACCTCACGTGATACCATACGCGGACTATGTGGGCCCAAATTTCCTTTTTATGCATCATAATGCAAGAGCCCATGCGGCCGGCATCGTCAGGGAATATCTTCGGGATGTGAACATCACAGTTATGGACTGGCCAGCCAGAAGCCCAGACATGAACCCCATTGAGCACATGTGGGACAAGCTAAAAAGACGTGTTAGGGCTCGTCAGCCAGTTGCCCAGACGATGCAGGAGTTGAAAACTGCCATAGAAGAGGAATGGGAGATGATCCCTCAAAATTTCATAGAGCGGTTGATAAACTCTATGCCTAATCGTATGAGAGCTGTGGTAGATGCCCATGGAGGCAACACGCGTTATTAAATTAAACCTTTATTTGATAAAACATGTTTTTTATTCAAAAATCAATTGCCTTTAACAAGGCGCATATCCGACTTGTTAGGCGTAGCTCCATGTCGTATGGTATTCTGAATTCAAATTTAAAACAATACGATCGAAAAAGATGGTAAAATGTATCAGGTTTAAAACTGCATCAACAGTTTTTGTTCAATCTAGCAATCATATTTCGGTAGGGGCCATCGAAACCTAAACTCTAAGGTGGGCCAATAGATGTGTCCAGAAGTGTATTAAGTTTTCTGTGATCGGATACTATTATGATTTCTGTGATCGGAAACTACTACGTTTTCTGTGATCGGAAAAGACGGGTTCAGAAGCGTGACTTGGGAGGTGACACGTTTGTCAAGTATACAGAATTTTCATAAGTCTATTAACTTGTGTCTAACTTCTCATACGGTTCTCTCTCAGTCTGAAATGATGAGCCAGGATATAAGGCAATCGAGGGCAAGTACAAAGTTTTAGATATTAGTATTGCTGATTGCATTAGGGCTGAAGGGTATATAAATGAAGCAGAAGAAAATGAGCAATAATTGAAAATGACATTAAATGTTTGGAAATAGTATGAAAGGTAGGTTTGTAAAAATAATAATATCTATTATCAAAGGTTGTTCCCAAAACAAATGTTTGAAAATCTTTATCACAATTATTTTGTTATTGTTTTTAAATTATCATGTTTGCACACAGTAAAAATACAGTTGCAAACAGAGCTTGGCTTAGTGGGTACATTACCCTGTTGGGACGCAGCAGTAAACTTTAGTTACTATAACTTTAATAAACTTATATCACAACACTATAATAAAATTAATAACAATATTTTCAAACTAGTAGAAATTTAAAATATCACAGGTCTTCTAATCTTCTATGCTAATCTTTTATTTTTTAAAAAATGACAAGGGAGGGATGTAGTGTATGCATACATGAATAACCAATAAATAAATAGTAAAATATAACTTAATTAATTATCGTTATAATATATTAGCATTGGCTGTATATATATGTTTACTGTCGTCTCCGGTTATGTACTACGCGGGCTTAACTGACGTGGGGGCTGGTCGCATGACAGCTGTCAGGGAGTGAAGACGTGGTGCATGAACTAGTGAGCCGATATTTATACAGGGTTACTGGTAATTCGACGTATATCCGTCAAGGGCTGATAAGGGGGCCAAAATGCAACAAATTGAACCCCCCATATGTATGGCCGAAATTCAATAGTTTTCGAGATATTTGAATTTTAAGGGTTTTTCGAAATTTACCCAAAATTTGACATTTAATTCCAAATAAAAGAACCCACATACCCATTCAAGGGTACCATTAAAAATGATGTTGTAGCTGGCACTTCAATTAAGCTATGGGCATAATTAAAACTACTTAATTTAACAAAATAATTAAAATAATGACCGAAGTAAGAATAATATCTTACAAATATTTTTATTTTACGCTTTAAAAATGTTGTCTCGTCAAAAAAAATTCTATGACATTAATCGTACAAATAACTAAAACAACTTGCCTATTCTGTAGGCTTTCCAAAAAGGTATAAAAGTCAATTTTAAAATACATAATTCGTGGCATGGCATGTGTTTGAACCGGCGCGGGGAGAGAAATCATCTGTGTTCTTAGTTTATCATCCTCGCTAAAACAACCGATTTTACTGGCGAAATTCTTCCTGATGGGGCGAGGTGTGCGGGTACTCCCCTACACGGCGTTTGCTGCGCTCGCGTCGCCTTCCTTAGTACAGTTCGCGTCAAATAACTATGCCCCTCTGAAGTTAGCCATTTGCAAAGATCGCGTAGGTGCAGTCACGTAGACGGGAGCAAGCGGGACGCAAGCATGCATCGAACGTAAACGAGCGACTGAGACATAAAATCGCGCCGTCATAATCTCCGCCCCGCGCATGCGCAGTTGCAGTTTGTTCATAATTTTGACTACTACGCAGCCACTCGTAGCGAACTTCAGAGGGGCACAGTTATTTGACACGAACTGTAAAAAACGAACAAACTGCAACTGCACATGCGCGGGCGGGGATTATGACGGCGCGATTTTATGTCTCAGTCGCTCGTTTACGTTCGATGCATGCTTGCGTCCCGCTTGCTCCCGTCTACGTGACTGCACCTACGCGATCTTTGCAAATGGCTAACTTCAGAGGGGCATAGTTATTTGACGCGAACTGTACTAAGGAAGGCGACGCGAGCGCAGCAAACGCCGTGTAGGGGAGTACCCGCACACCTCGCCCCATCAGGAAGAATTTCGCCAGTAAAATCGGTTGTTTTAGCGAGGATGATAAACTAAAAACACAGATGATTTCTCTCCCCGCGCCGGTTCAAACACATGC
The DNA here is from genome assembly GCA_947386135.1 of Melanchra persicariae. Classification (NCBI taxonomy): domain Eukaryota; kingdom Metazoa; phylum Arthropoda; class Insecta; order Lepidoptera; family Noctuidae; genus Melanchra; species Melanchra persicariae. The sequence goes on along the minus strand of OX376643.1, from coordinate 13,667,266 downwards.
CATGCCACGAATTATGTATTTTAAAATTGACTTTTATACCTTTTTGGAAAGCCTACAGAATAGGCAAGTTGTTTTAGTTATTTGTACGATTAATGTCATAGATTTTTTTTTGACGAGACAACATTTTTAAAGCGTAAAATGAAAATATTGGTAAGATATAATTCTTACTTCGCTCATTATTTTAATTATTTTGTTAAATTAAGTAGTTTTAATGATGCCCATAGCTTAATTGAAGTGCCAGCTACAACATCATTTTTAATGGTACCCTTGAATGGGTATGTGGGTTTTTTTATTTGGAATTAAATGTCAAATTTTGGGTAAATTTCGAAAAACCCTTAAAATTCAAATATCTCGAAAACTATTGAATTTCGGCCATACATATGGGGGGTTCAATTTGTTGCATTTTGGCCCCCTTATCAGCCCCTGACGGATATACGTCGAATTACCAGTAACCCTGTATAATTATGTATATTTAATTATCTAGTGTACATCAGAACACTACACTGTTTAAGAGATTCAAAATCCAAATTCTTAATAGATTTTTTTAATAAGGAATTTGCTTATAATTATTTTAGCAAGAAATGGTTATAAAGTTTTTATGAATATGGCTGTCAATGTTTTATATAAACTTACTCCTATTCATGAAACTTTTTAACCATTACTTAGTTAAAATACTGTTGTACTGTTCAAATTCTCCATAGAAATTTTTGACTAAAGAATCTGCTTATATTCTACCCAAAAAAAAATCCCTCCTATACTACATAATAACAGCCGTATTCTTAATTTAACTTTAGAATCATTAATAATAAGAAGCTTTGTTTATTCCGTAATTTTTACAGTGATGTTACAATACATAAAAAACAATACATTTTTAAATTATGGATCCCTTTAGGCGGGGGTATAAGCCTCTTTCATCACCTTCCACATCTCTCTGTTCTTTGCCTCTGTCGTCCAGTTTTTACCTGCCATTTTGATCAGGTTATTTTTCCATCTTTCCATGGGTCTTCCGACTTTTCTCTTTCCATGTGATGTTAATTCTTCTTTTCCACGTGATGTTAATCCTCATTGCTTGTTTGGTTCAGGAAACCTGCTTCCCCAGGTATATATATTTATCTACATATTTTATTATTTATAACAATTACTTAGCTAAAATACTGAGCAAAGTAATGGGTAATTGAATTTGCAAATGGAATTACATCTTTCGACACATTTGCTTTTTAGTATTAAAGTAAGACAAGCGTAATGTGCAAACGCGTTTTCAATGAGGTCCCGACATGTCAAACTTGAAAATCATATCATATCACCTTGCGTTAAAGTAATAATAGTTTTAAAACGCGTAAATCGGGCGACACACCGGTGTGTCGGCGGAGCTTGACCCTTAAAAAAAACCGTAAAGGATTCGCGCGGCGCTATACAACGAAGTATGCGGTAAAATATGTACTTAGGTGAGAGTACCTATTCTACCGCACGTTACATTGTGTGGTGCGTAATTTTTAACTTTCGAACAATGTATAGTCTTCGTAGAACAATTTTTTGAGCAAATGTGTTGAAAAATTTATTTTGAATATGTGATGTGTGTGTGTGTTCTGTGATGGGTGTGTTTATTTTGTGTGTGTGTTTTGTTTTTGTTTGGTTTCGAAGATGTATTTAATTATTTTCATAATTTTGATCGTTGTCGTCAATATGTTTATGATCTTCGTCACTGTTACTCCATTCCGAAGATGTATCGTCATTAATATCGCTTTCTTTGTCAGTATCTGTAATAATTATGAATAGTCGCTAATATAATTATGTAGAATAATTTGACGCAATAAATTACATACCTGGGGGCCTACCACAACCTCTTAAAACAATATTACTTTAATATTACTTTGCGTTCCGCTCTGTTGGATTTTCAACGCTCGGATCAGCGCCGAGAGTTGAAAATGCAACAACAGAAATTACAAAGTAATATTAAAATAATATTGTTTTAAGAGGTTGTGGTAGGCCTCCAGATCCTTCAAATCATTTACAATGGTATTGGTCATTTTCCATTACCCAACCATTATTTTCTAGTTTGTAGGTAGTTTGATTTTTCAGGTGAGCATTTGGTCCAAATTTCTGCGAGCAAACTATATTTGTACCAATATAGTTTGCTCGCAGAAATAGCACACTTCTACAAGGTAGACTGCTAGCGTTGAAATTTCTGTTTTTTTTTTCGATTATCATTATAGCAGCAATATTGAAACATGCTAAAGAAAAAACCAAATGGATTATTGGCTGTTATCAACATTAAAATACAGCATGAGAAAATAACAGACAGTGACAAACAAAGTATGACAATATATCACAAAATCTTCTAAGTAGGCAAGGAGTTCATATCAGTCACTTCCCCGAAGAAGAAACGTAATCCTGGAAGTAGCCTGGAGGACTACGTTCGCGTGAAGAGCGGCACACTTGAGAGCCACTCGCTTCTAGGTTATCAGGTGGGTCCGTACCAGCAATAGGCTGCTCAGGCTTTTCTTCATCCAACAGATCATCGTTTAAGGTCCTTGACAGTGGAGCTAGAGACCTGTTAGAGACCATCGTTTCACGCCCATCTGGTAGGGCATCCTCACGTAAGTTATTTAAAGTGAAACTGATAGTCGCTTTTTGCAGGCTTGTTGGAGCAGCAGCAGAGATAGTCAATAGATGAGAGTCAGGGGCTTCAGATTGAGAGTTATTGTCGTTCGTACTAATAGCATTTGCGGCGCGTTGACTTTGTCCGATGCTACGTATGTCACGTTGGCGAAATGTCCTTTTTTTTTTGGGGCAAAGTTGACAGTCAGCGTTTCAAGCAGGACATTTGAGTCTGGTGGATATCACCGCCGCAGAAAAACCATCGACGGCTATTTAATATACTCTACTACTCAAAACAATTTTAAACATAGCCGCTCGGCTATGTTTAGAATTGTTTTGAGTGTTGAAGGCTGCTAGATTTTGCCGCATTGACGTTTCTCAAGTTTCAGAGACTTCATTGACAAGAGTAAACGCCATAGAAGGAGACAAGGCACTGTTAATAGTTGGGCGGTATTTTCAGCAGTTTCTTAAGATATAGCCAAGTCCAAGGTTTCTTCGAGAGTCATAGTGGATTTCTCTAAAAGTCTTTCTTTATTTTTATTGACGATATTCCAGCAATACATACATCGCACACAGTTTCATTTTGGTTTCTATTGGCAGTTACTTCCTAACAGAGGCAATCACAAGCGATTATATTAAGATCTCTCGAGTACTCCGCCAACGATTCGCCAGACTATTGTTTTCTGGTATTCAAGCGGTGACGAGCAAGAATAATATTTCGCTTCTTTTCGTAGACGATGTTCAGAGTAGTAATTGCATCATCGTACGTAGCGCAGGTGCGGATATAGTTAAATATCGATGGCGATATATTGTTGACAAGAAGTTTATACTTGTGGGAATCGTCTGCCGAGGAAGCTTCTAGCGCGATTAAATTCTCGAACAAATACTTCCAGTGAGCCCACTTCTAGTCCGAGCCAGCCATGGAAGGTTCTATGTCAAAACGTTCGGGCCGTAGGTACCGCGACGTCGATAAAGATTTTTCTTTTTCGGTAGTAGGCATATTAGACACGGAAAAACACAAAATGAATGTTCAATAAATTGATACATGCTAAAGACAAACCATATGGAATACTGGCTTTATTCAACATTAAAATATAGCATGAGAAAATAACAGACAGTGACAAACGTAGTATGACAATCTATATTTTTCCGTGTCTATACATTGAATATTTTCGCATAAAAATAACTGAGAAATGTTAGGAAAAAGGTATAAAACGCAAAAATGCCATTTTTTTAATTTTTGTCTGTTTGCCTGTTTGTCGGTTATCTGTTTGTCCATATGTTTGAGTCAGAATCACGCCAAAACCACTGATTGGATTAGAAAGCCCGAGTACCATTTAACGTTTATTTCATCAAAATCGACCCACAAAATCAAAAGATCGTCTGCCTAGCCTTTTCCCAACCAAATCGGAGTCGGCTCCCAGTCAAACCGAATTCAACTGAATACCAGTATTTTACGTGGAGCGGCTGTCTACCAGACCTCCACAACCCATTAACTGGGTAACACGGTACTTCTTGGCAAGACTGTTGTCAGATTTTCTGGCTTCTGACAATCCACAAAATCAAAAGATATTGAATTTTTAATTTTAGTAAGGAACTTCATAGAGTGCTAAGCGTTGCGGTGACCGACTCTTCGGCGCCATCTATTGAGAAAGATAAAATGCAGGTAAGCATGAAAATAACATCAAAACAAATTGTTGAGTTATTTGTGAAACTTTTAATAAGTAGTAAAATAAAAGTGAACATTTTAATACTATGACTTTACTTATTGTATTGGGCTTATTCCAAATATTTTGTCAGTTTACCAAATGGTCGATAGATGGCGTTGCACCGATGACGCGTTTTTCTGAATCGCGGTGTTAAGATTTTCCGTCAGATTATGACTCTCACACGACTTTTAGCATCATTTTTTTTCGCTAGGGATTTAAAGTTCGGTCTCATAAAAAACTTACAAGTCTCTGATGGGTCTCGAGTCCAAATTCGTAATTTAAAAAAGTACCTATTCATATAAGACGTGTACTACGTTATCTAAGTTCATTCAATTTCGCTCCTTCCTACATCAATCAACTATTTAACTTTTCTTTGGCATAATGTGACTGAATCCTTCAACTGTGCACGATTATTTAACATCATCATGTGCCTAGCATTTTCCCAACTAAATTGGGGTCGGCTCTTAGTCAAACCGAGTTTTAGGTACGTAAAGCGCTGCCAGAGTTACCGCGGCCCTGGAAAGCAAAGGGCACTAGGAGGAGCACGGATGGGTTTTTAGTCAGTAAGAGTCTGACACTCCCTTCCGCTCCGCCCAGAGCGGGAGAAGTCATTTGATGATTACCCATCCATTAACAAAAAAATGTACGTAAAGCGACTGCCTGTTTGACCTTCACAACATAATAACTGGGAAACACGGTAGGTAGGTACCTCTTGGCAAGACTGGTGTTAGATTTTATAGCTTCTGGCAATCCGTAACGTCTGCCAAAGAACGACTTAACATGTTATCCTAGGCACGAAGGAATCTCGGTATGTTAAAATGGTCAGGGCCGCGGTGACTCTTTAACAAATTCCGAAACCCTGGCAGGCACTGGCCCTAACGGGCCTCGTCTTTATGCTGACATCTTTTTGTGACGCGCGTGGAACACAACGCGCCGTCGAGTATCACCTCTTCTGTTCAAATAATTTTTCGTGAGAAACGTTGTAATGATAATGCTTCTTTCATTTCATCGCAGTCCTAGAAGATGTCGTTAAAAATGTGGGTATAGATGGGGACTATAGCGGTATTAACGCCAATTTTCTGCCCAACTGTCACTCACTTAAGATTTGCAGATGACTTTGTGGTTTTCACTGAGAACTTCGAAGACCCCCAGAAAATGCTTCAAAATCTTTAAGATGCTTCTTTTAAGTTGGGTCTTGGGATGAATATAACCAAGACGAAGGTTATGGCAAACACCTTCAGCGAATTGTTGGAGATGATTAACCGATATGTTTATCTTGGCCATATCCTTTCAATTGGCAAAGAAAATCAACAAACGGAGGTATCGAGAGGAACACACCTTAGATGGGCCGCTTTTATCAAAATGGACGACATTCTGAAGCCTGCCAAAATTCCGCAATGTCTGAATTCCCGCCTTTATAACCAGTGTGCTTTTCCCACCATGACTTACTTACTTACATGGACGCTCACGCAGGAGACTGTATACAGACTGATAGTTGCACAGAGAGCCATGACACGGTGATGATAGGTGGAGTAAGGCAGTGACTGAGTGGCGTCCGAGGACTGGAAGAAAAAGTACTGGTCGACCGGCGGCGAGATGGGCGGACGATTTTGTTGCCATCGTGGGTAGAACCTGGATGAGGCTGGCACAGGAACGTGGGGATTGGCACACGAAAAGAGAGGCCTATGCTCAGCAGTGAGCGAAGTTGGACTGTGGATAATGATGATGATACACGATGTTGATGAAACTTGCTAAGGTTGTTAAGACGCGATAGAGCTACATAAGTTGTCCATGGGAAAACCAACCAGAAGAGAAGTTAACCCCCGCAGAGGACACGGCGGAGCATACGGTTAAGGTCTGCCCTGCTTGGGCGAAGCACCGCTGTGTCCTCGTCGAGGCGATCAGCGACGGCGACCTCTCGCTACCGGCTCTGGTTCACTCCATGGTCCAGAGCGCGGAGGCGTGGGAAGCCGTCACCTCCTTTTGCGAAACAGTAATGCTAGTAAAGGAAGGGGCGGGCCGCGTGAAGGAGAGGCAAACGTCACACCTTAGCCGCCGAAACAGAAGAAGACGCCCCGGGTGTCAGGAGTCGCAGGGCGATTCTCGTAGGCACGGGCCTGCGGACGGCGAGCGTTGGGTGGCTCGCGGCCTGATAACAACCAGCGGCCCTACCATGACGTGTTAAAGCGTGAGTCGTTCGAGCGAGAAGGAGGGATGGAGCTATACACCCTATATAGCGCCATTGGTTCGGGTCGACGAAGCGTTGTATTCCATGCGCGCCTCCAAGAGATGTCAGCTAAGTAGACGGGGCCCGTTAGGGCCAGAGCCTGCTAGGGTTGCAGAATTTGTTCAAAAGAGTCACCGTGACCCTGGAACGCAAAGATCATAAGGAGAAACACAGATGGGTTTTAGTCAGTAAGAGTCTGATACTCCCTTCTAGTCTACCCAGAGCGGAAGAAGTAATTTTGATGATTTCCCATCCATAAAAAAAAACCCCGCAACGGATAGTGTAGAGTAGGGACTCCGTTGTACATAGGTGTCCTCCTGGCTAAGTTTGGCGGCCTAGCTCCGTCCAAGTGTACAGAAGCAACCAGGGTGCTTTACAGGTTGAGTGGAGAGACTTAACCGTTCAAAAAAAAATAACGTCAGTGGAGCAATCAGACCAAATCTTTTTTTATGTTATGCATCAAATGCATAACGGTACCTAAGTTTTTTTATCAAAAGAATCACTGTTTATGACGTTTTAAAAGTACCATTAGTAACTAAAAAATATATTTTGGTGTAATTCTCATGCTTTTGATAGTTAGTACTTTTTCGGACAACAGATGGCATTACGGGTATCTGAATTATGTAGATAATAAGTTGATTTGTTCTAGATTGCTACAATTCCTATCAGGTTTATGTGTAAAAATTATCTAAATGGTTTTGGAACTAACTTACATGTCATGTTGTGCATTCAATAATTTTGTGGATTCAATTACGAACAAAAACCTTTTAAAATCAATATTGCTTACCTCCCACAACATACGGCGTGATAATATGTAGCCTAAAGTTTTCCTTGGTTTACAAAGAACATTTTTGCTGAATTTCAATTCAATCTATCCAATAGTTTTGGCGTGAAGCCGTACCATACACACATGCAAACAGACAAACAGACAAAAATTCTAAAAAGTCACTTTTTGTCATCAGTTACATTTTTCTAACAAAAGCCACTTATTTTTTCTCGAAAATTCTCAATGTACAGTTTTTCTTTCGTTACTGTTTTATTATGTGTATAGATAAATGGCACCATTTCGTCTGTAGCCCAATGTAAAATGAAAAAACAAGAGCTTCTTAAAATTTTGAATTTTTCAATTGTTTCGCGAACTCACTAGGTCGAATTGTTCAGGCCCAGTTATGGTATAGGTACTCTAATATTGTGCAGATTCAAACCGTTGAAAATGTTCGTAATCTTAAATCGATGGTGTAAAGTACTGATTAAAGATCACATTAATCCTCAACGCTTGCGGTTGGGTAACCATTTGCAACATTTGTATACTTCCAAATTTTTTTGGAACATTTTTCATCGTATGCAGTAGAAAAAATCATCAATTAGCAAAACATCAATATGACGTGGCTGCTCATGTTGGACCTCTTTCTCAAAGCATTTCATCAAAGCTGATTTAGCGGTCTTGCAAATAGTGCCATCCAAACATAGAGTATACCACTAGAGAGCCTATAGACCGATTTCTCTTAGGCGCAGGACTCACCACCGCGGGCCGGGGGCGAGGAAGAACGCGCGGCTGCTATTGGTCAGTTCAAGGTCAAGTTGCGTAGGTATGCGCACGTTAGGGCGGCTTGTCTTGATTAAGGGAAAATATTCGATATTGATAAAATGTATTTTAACATTATGAAAAATACTCAATTAGATCGTATATGGTATTAAATCAAAATCAATAAATACAAAAAAAAACATGCAAGTACCTATCCTGTTATTATTGATTTTTAAAATGAATTAATTTGGTGTACTTACCTATGTTTTTCGAATTAAAGTTTTAGGTTCCTGATTGTTCTTTCTAAAAAATGATAGACGAGCGTCTAAATATTTCTGAATTACCTATGCATCTTGCTAATTCAATTATTTTATTTTATTTTTTATTTTATTTATTTAAGGAAAAACAAACAGTAGCACAATAAGAAATTGTCATAATGTCTTAAATATACATTTTAAAACAATTATGCTACCCACTGCGTTCTCCACAGATTACTATTAGAAGTATAACTAGCTAGTAACACGCGTGAAAGGACATGGCTAAATGACTGCCCTCAGGATGTATAAGAATCTTACATTAACTCGAAATATTGAAATATTAATTCGTGAATTATTTAGATTTTAATAATTTTATAGAACTTTAATGAACTGTAAGACCTAAAAAAAGTATCTGAATTGTTTACTAAGCTTGTTTTGTTTGACAACATAAGATCAAAGGGAAAGCTAGGGAGGGGTCATGTCGCTTTTCCAGAATGTCAAATAGAAACTGTACTTAAATCGATTTTTGAAAACAGTTATCAAATCGATTTATTTTCTGAAACTACCTAATTATGTCTGGATAAGCAATATTTACACTTCAGGCGACTTTTTTTTTTAAGGATGGGACATCGTCAAATGATCCCTTCCGCTCTGGGTGGAGCGGCAGGGAATGTCAGACTTTTACTGACTAAAACCCATCCATGGATTGAACCTGGGCCGGACGCGACAGGTCGCACTTCGGGCGACTTAGGATCGTTTTGGATCATTGGACATTATGATGTTTGGCTTAACTTCATTAGACTCGATTCGATGGTGATCATGAGCTGGTATCGACAACATGCATTTTATGATCTTCGAAACCACTTCGTGAGGCTTTAGCTCGATTCATTGTCAAGTGATGACCGTCATAATGACTTCCTCAGTACCTACCTTGTTCGTTTTGACCTCATTTGTCTACGGTTATGTTTTTGTTGTGGTCAAAAATACTTAAAACATAAGGCAAAACATTAGTTCGATTTTTTCCACTGGCGAAAGGATGTTTAGAAAATTCTGCTTTTTTGTGGTAGTTTTGCGCCACTGATATGACAAAATATTCTAGAAAATGACATTTAGTGGCGGCTAGCGAGAAAAATAGTGACATAGTAGGCGGTCGGCGGATTTCTTGAATAGCCATAATTATGTCTAAAAATGATAGGAAACTTCTTCGGAACTAAGAAGTGGCAATCAGAGATTTTGGCGGGAATTATGGCATTTAATTGTGTTCTGTTTTATTGTTTGTTAATTGAGTTTTGATTCGGAAATCAGGGTTGTTTTAAAGTGACAATCAACTTCACTCGATTCCACGTTATTCTAATCGAAATCAAATAAAAATAGATGAAAGCTTCGGAATGTGCTTTTTCGTTTATTCTTATTACCTATGTATTTTGTAACGAAAAATATTAACTGAATAATGGTCGTCAAAACAAATTCATTTTTTTTTTACAAACCTTTCGATTATTTTATCGATTCTGTTACACTTGAAATTCAATCCCATCTCTTATTATAACAAAAACCAACGTCAGTTGTTTGTCATGAGTGTCATGACTAAAGATGGGTTAATATCGATATTTATCAGTATTAGCTAATACGAATATATAAGTCTAGAATAATTACAATATCTTAACTAATATTAGAGGATCAGTGATATTTAACTAAAACCTAATAATACGTATCACTTCACGAATCCGATCCAAGAAGATCCGTGCCAAGTGAATGGAATCTCAAATTATGTTAAAGATTATTGTACATATTAGTAGTTTGTAGATTATGTGAATATTAAATATTAGCATATTTCAGTTCGTCGGGTTACTAATACGTGAATCCATAGAAAGAACTACACGACTACATGTCAGGGTGATTGAGTGAATCCGATCCCGCCGATCTGTGCCAAGTGAATGGAATCTCACATTATGATAAAGATTGTGTACATGTTAGAAATCTGTGGATTATGTGAATGTATATTAGCATTTGGAGGTAGCGGAACAGAGAGTTAACTCCCACATACCTCCGTTTAAAAGGGAGGATCTCCGACCAGACGGTTGTTTGTGTTTGGTGGGCAACTGCCCAACTGTTGATATTCGGGCTTTGCATATGTTCTAATCGCACGGTAAACTCTGATATCGCGATTTAGGATTTTGTCCAGTTAGTCCGAAGCTGTCGAGATAGATGGCGCTGCGAGTCTCATTTGTTGATTCTGCTGCGTTGATCTTTTGAAGCGGTATTAATGTCTCCTACATCACCCCCCTCCGGAGACCGGAGGTCGATAGTGGATGATTCGTCCATATCTTGAGATGCTTGCCAGGCCAGTGGAAGGTTGGTTCCAGTGAGTCGGAACTGGAAGTCGCAGAGTTCTCGGTGAGCCGGAACTGTCTGCTGTTGGCGTGACTGCTAGCGTCAAACAGGAAAGGTTCTTCAAGGCTCTTCATGTGACTGGCCGAAGGTGCAGTGTGCTTGCCAAGGTCGCTGATGAGGTTGATGATAGAGGCTGAGGATGCCGACCAGGAATGCGCGTCAGCTGCATGCTGGTGGTCAGGATACCCGTAGAAGCCGATGGTTCTGGCTGGCTGTATGACTCGCTGCTCGAGAGCTTGAGGTCACGATGAGGAGAAGTGATGATGATGACGTCATGATGGAGTAGCTGCACGAATGCTGCGCTGACGTTCAACGTCGAGGGTCACCAGTTTGCAGGTAGCGGAACAGAGAGTAAAGTCCCACATACCTCCGTTGAAAAGGGAGGATCCTCCGACCGGACGGTTGTTGGTTGTCCGGTGGGCAACTGCCCGAAAGATGATATTCGGGCTTTGTATTATGTTCTTATCGTCGGTAAACTCTGTTATCGAGATTTAGGATTTAGTTCGCAGCTGTCGAGATAGATGGCGATACGTTGATTTTTTGTGGCGATATTAATGTCGCCTACAAGCATATATCAGATCGTCAAATTATTAATACGTGAATCCATAGAATATTACTAATCTCTTAACTAATACTAATATATTCGTCACACTCCTAGTCATGACAGTGCTGGTATCTGAGGATTTTCGATACACCAGAACACTTTATCAGCTCCATTTTTTGATAATGTTCTTGTAAGACACACAGAATATTGAATAAATAAATAAATCGTATTTTTGCTGTTTTATTTCAATAGGTAATCTTTTATTTCCTTGGTTACTCAGTGCGTTCGTTATCTTGTTAAGGCTGGATTTATCAATCAACACATACTAGGTAACTAAGTCCCCCTGGCGCGTTTGTCTGTCTGTACGAATGTAGAAAGAGATTTTGATGGGGTTGTTACTGCTTATGAGGTAGATTAGTTCTTCCGGAAGGTATAGGTGTACATTCGTGTAGGTATTATTGTACAAATCAAGTCACAAAAATCCTGAGGGCTTTTCTTGCGTGTGCAGCTTAAAACGTGAGTAATATTTGATAAAGTACTTACCTACTGCAGAATTGTTTACTTACCTCAAATTCAATAATCTTTAGTTTGTTTGGGTCAATTAATATTAATCCTTATCTTTTCAAATATGTTTAACCATTATTTAAATTGTTTGTGAAAACTGTCTTTATTTCAACTCATTTGGCTATTTGGTAGTAAGGCTTTACGAGAGTTTAATATTTCGCATGTACCTACACGCGAGCGGGAGCGTATTTTCGCGGATTGCAGAAATTAAGTTGTATCATGTTTTTTGGTGCAATTACCCCTTTGTAGATATTTACTCAAGTGGGTTAGGTAAGTAAGTTCCACCGTGCGAAATCGGGGTGGGTTGCTCGATATATCAAAATACAATTTATCAATAAAATCGCAGATACATTTAAACGCCTACGCAAAAATTCATAGCAATGCCGTTTGTTTGAAGTTTTTTCGATACGTATTGACGTAGGAGTTTTATTTTCGGGATTGCAAAGATGTAAACAGTTCCTGAAACAATTTTTAAACGAAATACTAATACTCAGCTATTCAGCATTACATATTGCTAGGTACCATGTTTGTACATTCTAAGGGCAATCGTCCATTCTCCATTTAGCCATCTCCTTTAAACAATTTTTCGAAATAAGCCACGGATATATTGAAAACTATTGAGTTGTAATCTAATCAAGATTTATTACAATTTTACAGAGTCCGTAACTCTCCGGTGACATACATAAAAGAAAAAAAAAAAGAAAAAGTAAATGTGTGTGCGTGCATTATTAAACATCATGTTATTTTGTCGTAATTTGCTGATCCTTTAAAGTTGCTTGGATTTGCTTCCTGAATGAATTTTTACTAAGAAAAAGAATGTCAATTGAATTCAATTAAAATTAAATGATTTGTTGATTCAATTTCAGTTTAATGATAATTAATATCCGGGGATTAATTTGACTTTCAAACGATTTGACTTTTTCCAACATTATAACAATAAAACTAAACACCAGAATAGGCAAAAACATCGTTGGTATCGCTGAACTAAATAAACGGCTGCGTTGTTTTAAATATTCAAAACAATCTGGGGTGAAGTGCCTTGAACAAACAGTAAGTACTGTATTTTGTTGGGAACCTATTTTACCTTATCTATCCACATTTCTTTAGTTTTTTAGTTCCGGAATCTTCGGAAAACTAAAGTAAAAACATTGTAGGTAAGTATGTCAAACAAGAAATGAAAAAAAAAAAATTACATCAATATCGATATCGAGTTGGTGTGGTCGGTTGTGACACAATATAAATATGGACAGTAGGGAAACTGCCTACAAACGCTCGAAACGGCACACTCACACAAACATGCACACCGACGAGACTCCTAAGGTGACTTCGCGGGACTCACAGTAGCAAGTGCCGCGTCAAGACGAGTGGTCACGTTTAACTTTTTATTTTTGAAAATGCCAGGAAAGTATTGCGTAGTATACGACTGTTTGAACTCGGCTTCATCAAAACCGGAGCTATTGTATTTTAAACTTCCTGCTGATATTGAAAGGTAAGAATGATTTCTAGTTATTGTTATTTAATCGTTATCGAATTACGTATAAGTCCGTGTGATCGATCATTAGCGGCTGCAATTGGTTTAAATTTTTTCGTCATGGGTGTCGTTTTCATGGTTTTCGAGGGTGTTGAAGCCGATAGTGCTGTCAAAACGTGAATCCAAGATGGCGGCTGCAACAGGTACCTATCAATTTTTTCGTCATGGGTGTGTGTATTTTTTATGTAATGGGTTTTTTAATTACTAGATATCACCCGCATTTTCGGATTGAAACGCGGTACGGTTCGTAGCCGCTCATGAGCCCAGCCCGCGCGCCACCTGCGCTGCGGCGTCTACTGCGCGCCCACTCCGACGAGCGCCCGAAACCTTTTCGTCCAAAAGCGACTCGCGTACGCTCACGCTAAAACTTGTAAACGGTTCCGCCGTAGTGACAAGGTTAAAGATCTTTAGTTCTACAAGTTGTTGTGTGTTAATAGACTAGAGAATTTAGATGCCAATGTAAACGTTTTTATAATAAACTCCCTAGCCATATTCAAGACCTTAGTATTAATAAGTTCAAATTATTTATAAAACGTAAGCTATGCCAGAAAGCTTTTTACACAATTAAAGACTATCTTGAAGACAAAAAGGCTTGGGATTGAGCTGCTTCAATGATGTACATGGCCTAATATTACATTTATCTATTATACCTTTTTAATTTTTAGACATTGTAATTTTTTAAGCTATTACTTTTCGTTCATCTCGTTTGTAAATTTTCACATGAATGTTTACTTTATTAAGTATTCTATTTTTATTATTTTTGACATGGAATATTTACTTTGTAAAGTAATATATTTTATTTTTATTATTATTTTTTTTTTCAATTTATTATGTTTGACATGAATACTTACTTTGTAAAGTATTATATTTTATTTTTTATTATTTAACTCGTTTTGTGAATATGGGGACTATGTGGGTTATTTTCTTCTTATTTTTCGCTTCTTTAGAATACTTCTTCTTCTTTGAAGTATTTTTAACGAGGTCTGGCAGTTTGAGTACTTTTGCGGCCTACCCAAATGTCCTTTCTTTGGCATGATCGTCGGTTCGTTGAGCTCCTGTTTGGTTCTAAGTTGAGCTATTCGACTACTGACCAAAGCTTGCACTGACTGGACGGGTCCACTCAAATCTGTGTGGTTCTTTCCTCAAAAGACCATTTCAGACACTGATCTGCATGATCCTCATATCGTATTGTGAATTTGGGGACCATGCAGATCGCTATGATAGGGATCCATTTCATGTTAGTCAACAATGTCTGGCAGTTTGAGATTTTTTTTATGCGGCCTACCCAAATGTCCTTACTTTGGTATTGTTCGTCAAATCGTTGAGCTCCTTAAAGTTCTAAGTTTGAGCTCCACAATAACTGACAAATGCTTGCACTGTCTGGACAGGTCCACTCAAATCTGTGTGGCACTTTCCTCAAAAGGCCACCTCAGACATTAACCTACATGGTTCTCGTATGATTTGACCAGTACAATTTGTATGAACTTCAAAAGAGACTGTGACCTCTGAGTTTGTTTCGGTGTTTCTTCTCAGGGTAGTCAGCTAGGAAACACCGGCCTCATCTAGCTTAAAATGACCAAAAAATATTGACGTGTAAAAGTGTTATGTTTAACCTACTTACAAAATAAATATCATTTATCATTTATCATTTAATATTAAATTGATTTCCGTGTTTAAACTATCGTCTTTTGCTGAGGTTAACCGACGCCATGAGATTACCTATTTAAATTATGTTTGTAAGCTATTTATTCAAATTCGATTGATTGATCACTGTAGAACAAAATGTAAAAAAAAATATCAAAAACATTAAAAGTGACAACCCTATTGCTTCAATGGAGCGTAGGTAATTATGTTCTCAACTAGGCTTAGTTTCCCTACTGTCCATATTTATACTGTGGTTGTGAGCTGGCAAGCTCACAAACAACCAACTGTGACCATTCACTGACAACATGCGATAACACCATACCGCTGCCTTGTGTTGATTTTGCAATTCCTGCAATTAATCCCATACAACAATGTAAACCTATTGTAAACAGTATTAAAATAGTTATATTTTGCGATGAGATTGGAAAAGATCTAGGCCACGTGTTGAAATATGAATATCCGGGACACTCTATTATCAACTATTGTATGCCTGGTTGTTCTCTATTTGAAATTATGAAGAAAATTATTAATTACAACTTTCACCAGAATACAACTTTGCTAATTTTTGTTGGTAATAGAGCAAACGTAAACAAAGGCGAATTACTCCAATATCATAGGTCCTTATGCCACCTTAATTTAAGAAAAATTGTTTTGTTTACATTTCCATATAGCAAAAGTTTGCCACAGGAAGAAAACTACCTTCGATTTAATATTAATAAGACATTGCATAATCTTACTTACAATAGCAATAATACATTGCTATTGTAAGTAAGATTATGCAATATATATTATAATATCAATTAATAGATGTAAATCATATATTGGTAATCATTTTGTTTTAACAAAATATAGATATCATGTAGACAGGTACTATCTTGCCAATTATTATATATGATCAAACGAACTTCCAAGTGAAGTTCGATCATTATTATATGAGTCGCTTCATTCGAAGATATTTTTTAACCATGTAGTCCCCTTTCCTTGCGCTAGCAACTACGCACGTCTATTTAGAGTTTTTTTTTTTTTTTTTTTTTTTTTTTTTTTATAAACTGGCAACATCGTACCCCACCTCGCCGTGTCGGTCAGTTGTAACCGTCATTATTTTAGAGATGATTATAGTTATGATTTTTGCAAATCTCTTCAGGGTTCTTTAGGGTGGGTCGGGAAATTATATCTTCGAATGAAGCGACTCATATAATAATGATCGAACTTCACTTGGAAGTTCGTTTGATCATATATTATATTTCGTCGCTTCATTCTTCAGATATTTTTTAACCATGTAGATGTTAAGAGATAATGAGATTTGCTGGTTCATTTGAATAAATTGCAAGGATTTTTCAAATGATTAATTATTTACTTTTAAGTACATAGGTACCTATTGAAAAAATAAAGAATGTTCTTTTAAGTTATGATAATAATTATGCGTTTGGTTTACAATCAATTCCTTACAACTAGTTACAATTATAAGCATACTGATTCTGCAAATTCGGCTTCATTAGCTTTATTAACTTTACAAAACTTGACAAACGTTTGAGAACGACTGGTCTATCCCGCGTTTCTACGTATTGTGTCAATGCACACACCTGTCGAGCTTGCAGAAGAAGTTGAGGCGTGTCATGTACTGTGTGCACTGAATATTGATGTATTGACCCCACTTTTGATAATACCAATTTTATCCATGGACTTACGGTTTGAGCAGTGGCCGCTTTATTAGGTTTTTTAATTGTTAGTATTAAGTTGTTTATATTTTTAGCTCTTAAGATTTTATGTAATAAATATGTAATCTGTGAGTACCCCGCAGCAGGGCAAATATTTTTATTTTCTAAAAGTAGGGCAGAAAAAGTACGGGTTGTTCTCTTCCTGGAGCAGAAGCCTTGATAGCGTCTGTTATCACTACTTTTTACTTCATTTGACGAGATATTGATATTCTCCAGTTTTATTAGGTTAAGAGTTTGGACTCGCTGTTCCGTACATAAAGCCAGTAAAATAACGAATCTTTTGGTCACTTGACTTAGGTCTAAATTTCGGTTCCGAGTACCATTTAGAAACGAGATTAAAATTAATTGCGGATCCCAGGTGTGTATATATATTTTGGCCTGCTAGGTTTAAGTTTATAGGCTCCTTTTAACAACCGCTTGATGCATTCATCAGAACCGACGTTGTTGCCCAATAGTAACGAGAGTGCGGATCTGTGGGAATTCAAAGATACATACGAGGCGCCTTTATTGAACTCTGTTGTCAAAAAAGAGATACCTTTGCTACCGTGCTCTCAAAGTATCAATTTTGGTAATTTTGCAGAACTGCCACCAGAGTTTGTATGAGACGCTATATTATTTTTTGGTGTTATCAGAAAGCGACGCTAACATGAGGTCTATTGCTTCTACGGGGATATTACGTCGGAAGGCTTTTAAGAATTAAAGAGAATGGGGAAAAGCGTAGAAAAAATTGTGTTTCCAATTAATTGTAAATGCATTGACAAACGACGCGTCTGGGTCAGGAAACCAGGATGCGTACAATTTTTCATTAATGCGAGAAGCGAACAAATCAATTACAGGTTGACCTAGTTTACGAATGATAGTTTTAAATGCTTGATCTGATAAGCCCCATTCTATATAGGGGTTAATTTTTCTTGATTCAATATCAGCTTCGATGTTTTGTTTGGTATTAATATAAGATGCGAATATCCATATATTCCGCTTCTCGCACCATTGCCAAATTTAATAAGCAAGATCGTTTTAGTGAGGATATTGTACTCCTCCCATTCTATTAATATAATTCAACGCTGTGTTAATGTCAACTCGTAACAATATGGAACAATTTGGTCGTTCCTTCGCGAAGTTTTTTAGTGCTAAGAAACCCAGTTGAAACCTAGTTGTAAGCTTGCCATTGTACTAACAAAATATGGATGTCTTTATTCCGAAATAAATGATTATTATTATTATTATTAATAACTCTAAGGCATTTATATGATATTCTCTTTCCTTCCATGATTCATGAGCGCGATTACCATCAAAAAATGCTCCCCACCCTGTATTCGAAGCATCGGAAAATATTTCCAATTCAAAATCGGGGGTGTCGACGAAGTTTGAACATGTAAATATATTTTGTGACCACCAATTTAAATCGCTAAGTATGTGTCGTTCCAGGCTTATTTTAGAATTATAATCGTTATGAAATCTATTCACTAAAATGTATTTTTGGTGCTCTAGGGTTTTGGTATATAGCCACCCGTATTTGACGGCAGGGCACGCTGCTGTGAGAACGCCGATTACCTAACTGAGCGAATTCTCATAAGGTACAGGGAGGTAAACCAATAAATTTTTTAACAAGCTGCGCGATATTACGACGTTTGTCCTTAGGTAAGGAAACCGAAAGGGTTGTCGTATTATAGATGAAACCTAAGAATTTGCACTCTTGTTGGGGTATTATAAATGAGCTCTTTTTATAATTTATCACAAAAAACCGAGACAAGTTAACACGTAAAATTTCGATAACATTACTGAAACACTCAGTGTAGGTTTTTCCGATACATAAGATGTCATCTAAGTATATGACCGATTTATGTCCCTTAAGGTAGGTTAACCTCCTTCATAATTTGTGTAAACACTAGTAGCAATAGAAATACCCTATGGCATGGTGTTAAATTCGTATGTTATGGTTTCCGGTTTTTCATTTTCGAATTGAAAACGCAAGTATTTTCTAAATGATTTTATTATTGAAACTAAAAAAGGCTTCTTTAAGATCTATTGGTGCATGGAAACCATTTTTTGGAATAAGTTTAGAGGCGGTCCTATGATCTTCCATTTTGAAGTGACATTTTTTGAAGAACTGATTAAATGATTTTTGATTTAAGATGAATCGTTTTTCACCGTCTGGCTTATGTGATAAAAATATGTGAGATATAAACTGGTGTTTTATAGGTTCACAAACGTTAACCGCGCCTAGGTCTATGAGTTTGTTAATGGCGATCGCCATATCACATTTCTCTTGTTTAGACCAAAATGTTTTGGTTGTATTATGGGGTTGTAGTACTCCATCTGATAAAGGGATATCGACACCTTGACTAATCCATCTAAGAACTGTCATATTATCGGTGATTTTTGCCCAGCAATCATAATAAAACTTAACTCTGACTGCATGTACCTGAGTCAATGACGTCGTGTTGGAGCAAGTTGTTTGTAGTTGATCTTCGACTGGCTGAATGCAGGGGGAGACTCGGTAGTTGGACCGTTTGTGACCCCCTCGCCCCCCCCCCTGGTTTACAATAGCCTTAGAGGCTTTAATTTTTTCTGAAAGGTAATCGTTGCAAGTCGGATAAAATTCGGCCATTTTCTTTTCCCGAAATCTAACAGATTCCGGTATGGCCGCAGAAACCATATGGTTAAGCGTTGGTGCTTGAAGTAACGGGCAGTTTTTGAGTATGAGGTAATTTCTCAAAAGAATCTCCCTATTTTCTTTTGTCATAAGTACCCTTTTTTTTTTTTTTTTTTTGCGAAGGTACTATAACTTATATTTAATAAAATAAATGGTAAGTATTGTAGCGAGATTTTTATGAATTTTCTCGCCAAATTCCGGTGTCTCGTCTGTGATTTCGCCTAATGCCGCCAAAATATTTGGGTGGATTGGTCACAACATCTGGGGTAGGAACCACTTCGCTCGCTGGTGGTTCTGGTGGTGATGAATCTGGTTCGAAGTCCACCAGTGTCCACATTTTCAGGGACAGAGTTTTTAAATTCTTTAAATGCTCACGATGTATCTACATAGGTAGGTATATGTATTTTTCCTTCGTGTATGACTCTCGGTCAACCTCTAGGCTTAGATTGTTTGCGACGCGTCATGTCTAGCCATCGTGTATAACTCGCGGTTACCCTCCAGGCAGACTTATAGACGCTATATTGCACACATTTATTTTTCCTTCGTGTATGACTCTCGGTCAACCTCCAGGCTTAGATTGTTTGCGTCATGTCTAGCCATCGTGTATAACTCGCGGTTACCCTCCAGGCAGACTTATAGACGCTATATTGCACACATTTATTTTTCCTTCGTGTATGACTCTCGGTCAACCTCCAGGCTTAGATTGTTTGCGTCATGTCTAGCCATCGTGTATAACTCGCGGTTACCCTCCAGGCAGACTTATAGACGCTGTATTGCACACATTTATTTTTCCTTCGTGTATGACTCTCGGTCAACCTCCAGGATTAGATTGTTTGCGTCATGTCTAGCCATCGTGTATAACTCGCGGTTACCCTCCAGGCAGACTTATAGACGCTGTATTGCACACATTTATTTCGTAATCCGTTCAGGGGGGTCTCTTGGACCTGTTAACATTTTTCGTAAGTAATGAGGGTAGTCACAACTTTACTCGGCAAAGAATTCGTGAATACATAAGAACAGTTTCACACGTGATTCTAGTTCATAGAAACCATGTTTGTTCTATTTATAGCCATCGTGTTATCTCGGATAACCTCCCGGTATCATTAAACATTCGTGTTGCCATCGCGGACAACCTCCCGGTATTATTGGGTTACTTAGTAAAGTAACTTATGTATTTAGCCATTTTGTTACCATCTCGGGCAACCTCCAGGCTCCAAGCAGTATTTTAACTTTTTATTATCACTTTTCAAACACCAACAATGAGAAATATATTATGTACTTACTTGAAGTTTGTTCCGAATCTGATGACGAAAAACCTCTTATTCGACGACGATAAGTCTTCTTTTCTAACCTTTGTATTTTATTCTAGTAATGCATAATTTTACATGTGTACTGTTAAGCCGCTGTCAATTTATGTTTTATATTTTATGTGTAAAGATTTAACTTGTTGTTTTTTGAGTATTACACCTGTTTGTACAAACCGTTTGTACAACATTTGTATGCCCAGCAAGGCAGCACATAGTGAAACATTAATTATAAATTACTCCACCAATGGTCAACATTTTATATGACAAATAAATATTTTGAATTTGAATTAAATTTTCTCTAAATATAACAATACTTTTAAACTTACCTACTACTTATTTAGTTTTGAAGACGTCCGTTCGTTGCTGCGCACGAAAAAAGAATGACGGTTACAACTGACCGACACGGCGAGGTGGGGTACGATGTTGCCAGTTTATAAAAAAAAAAAAAAAAAAAAAAAAAAAAAAACTCTAAATAGACGTGCGTAGTTGCTAGCGCAAGGAAAGGGGACTACATGGTTAAAAAATATCTGAAGAATGAAGCGACGAAATATAATAGAAGACAGATAGCTATGTCGCTATCATATTATTTTTGTATAACAGCCAAGAAGTTGGCTAAACAAGTTGCTCCTTTTGAGCAATGCCTTGACATGTCTAACAATTTTGCCACCAAACATAATAATAATTTGGCACCAAACATTGACATTAATGATAATTTAAATTAGAAATTAAGACAACAGAGGTAATCTCTGGCACTAATGTTCCAAACGGTATAAATTTTACAAATAATGTTTTAAAATAATTAAAAAGTATTAACCTGGTGCATCAAAATATTCAAGGATTTATGAACAAGGATTTAGAAGCCTCTACTCAACTCAACTTAATTATTCCTTAAATTTAATAACATTGATATTCTCTGCTTAACAGAACATTGGCTTAAAAGCCATCAGTTTATGTTTAATTATAGCAATCACCAGGTTGGTAGCTCGTTAAGCAGAGAAAATGCTATACATGGTGGCTCATTAATTTTAATAAATAATCACCTCAAATTTAAGGACCACAAAGACATAGTGAGCCTCTCTGTTGAGCGGATAATTGAAATAGCCTGTATTGAATTGGAGCAGTTTATTATATTAAGTGTGTACAGACCACCTTCTGGATTGTATGATTGTTTTGGAAAAATAATGCATGAAGTTTTGCACAAAATTTGTAATTCAATCAAGTCTATTATTATTTATTGACTTTAACGTCAATTTGTTAGAAAATTCTGGTTTAACTACTAAAATAGTAAGTCTGTTTCAGTCATATGATCTTGCATACCTATTTATGGAGCCTACTAGAATAACTCCCACTAGTGCCACTAAATATTGTACCTTCCTACAAAAAAATTAATTTAATGGATTCTGATCAATGTAGGCAATTAATTACTATACCAAATGTAAACAAAATAAAGTCAAAGAAAGATATCACTGTTAAGGGCTTAGTCTTCTAGTGCACAATATAAGAATCGCGTGCAGCGAGTCCACGCGCCGAGCGTCTGCACCCGGGCTCCCCGCAGTCCCCGCATTCATCCTACCTAGCGTAAAATTTAAAACAAAATTTGACACGGTCGGAAAGTTGCTCTACTAAGTATTATTCAATATTTATTTAAATTTTAATGGTACTTTGGGTCTGGATGTAGTGTTTTTGTGTGTTCCGTAGTATCGTAGTAGACATAAAAAATGATAGTGTGGCCAGCCAATGAGTGTTAAAAGAATACGCCATATTTTTGAGTAAAGTAAGTTTATTATAATTTTTTATGAAGTAGTTATCAGCTCCGATCACCGGACAGCAAATTTTGATTTGAAATTACATTGCCACAAAGTACAATCAAAAGTTCAGATAGATGTACACTAATTGCAAATAAAGAACAGTTTGACATAAATATTAAAAACACTTTCAGTTTATTAGACACAGATTCAGAGGACGTACATGTACAGTATGAAAACATAAAGGAAGCTATTAAAATCGCCAGTCAAAAAATTGTGTGCCTCAAGAAAAAGAAAACAAAACTTACTGACAGCACAACACGTCTTATAGAAGAGCGACAGAATGTAACGTACTAATCTGCTGGCTACCGCATTGACAAACAACCGATCCCTAAGATCAGCTATGCGTGGTATGGTAAATGGTGTAACCACTCGGGCCCAACATGTGAAAATTCCCTAATATAAAGTAAATCTTATGTATATGTAAATAAACATTAAATTCGCGATTAATTCGCGACACACCGGTGTGTCGCCGGGGCCGGACAGGACAAGGAGATAGGGCAAAAATTCTTGGGATAAGTACCGAGTTGTATAAATCTCTATATTCCAACGACCAAACATCCCAAAAAACAACCGAAGTTTACTGATGTCCTGAGGAGGTCCCGATAATATCTGGCTATGAAGTACACCGGGCTCTCAGAGGCATGAAGTACAATAAAAGTCCCGGCGAAGATGGTATTACAACCGAATCACTTCGAGCCGCGGAGCCTATCTTGTTGTTATTTAATTCAATATTACAAAAAGGTGATTTTCCGAGTAGTTTCTGCCACTCAAATGTTATCATCCTTCATTAAAAGGTGATAAGACCGACATCGCATCGGCAATTACCGCTCCATCAGCCACATCTCACACCTTTACAAAATATTCATAAAAATTCTTGAAAATTGCATTTCTGGCCAATTTAATCAACATCAACCTCCCGAACAAGCCGGGTTCCGCCATGGCCTATCTACTACTGACCATTTACAGTCCCTTAATCAAGTTATAGAAAAACATTTAGAATTCAACTTACCTTTATACCTCGCATTTGTCGACTACTCTAAAGCATTTGTCAGTTTATCGCACAACGCCATATTTAAATCTCTTCAAAACCAAGATATCGAACCTATATAAATTAACCTACTACAAAAAATAGGTATACCAAAATAGCACAGCAGCCTTTAAAAATAAAAACCACAGGACCATCATTCACTATCCATAAAGGGGTTAAACAGGGCGACCCGCTTGCTCCAAAGCTCTTTACAGCCACGCTTGAAGAAGTCTTTAGAAAACTAAAAAGCAATTGGAGGGACAAGGGCATCGTCGTGGGCGATAGAAGATTAACTAATCACCGCTTCGCCGACGATATTGTTCTTTTCTCCTCCACGGCAGCCGAGTTAGGCCTAATGCTCGACCAACTGAGCAATGCCAGCCTCGAGGTTGGACTCGCGATGAATATGACGAAGACCAAGGTAACATAGGAATTGGGGGTGCGAGTATTGAATATGTCCATGAGTTTATATACCTCGGCCAAATAGTCTCCTTCCAGGCAAGACACGATAAAGAAGTTGCTCGACGCACCGAGAACGCCTGGAAGAGCTATTGGTCGATGAAGCAAATACTGAAACGAACTCTCCCTCTCTCACTAAAGAGAAAACTCATGGACATGTGCATTCTTCCTACCCTCACCTATGGAGCGCAGACATGGCCACTAACCAATCGTCAAAAGTCCGCACTCGGGGTCTGTCAGCGAGCAATGGAGCGCAGTATCCTTGGAGTTAAACTTTCTGATCGTATAAGGAACTCGATACTGCGTTCTAAAACTCAAAATGCCCATGTAGGTCACACAGCTGCCAAGCTAAAATGGAAGGCTGGTCACATCTGTCGCATGCCGGAGGGGCTATGGGCTAAAATAACCACACAATGGGTCCCATACAGCAGTAAACGACAACGCGGCAGGCCCAGAATGAGATGGCGGGACGAGCTCGACCCTTTTCACAAGGATTGGCGATAAGTGGAAGGAGGGAAGGGAGGCCTTTGCCCTGCAGTGGGACAAAAAAATGGCTGAATAAATAAAAAGTTATTAAACACAAAATTGTTGTTTCTTATTTTTCAAATTATACGTAACTCTGTGCACCGATTACTCTTTTTCTTTGTTACTTTTTAGGGTTCCGTGCCCAAAGGGTAAATACGGTATCCGATTACTAAGACTTCGCTGTTTGTCCGTCTGTCTATCACCAGCCTGTATCTCAAGAACCGCGATAGCTAGACAGTTGAAATTTTCACAAATTATGTATTTCTGTTGCCGCTATAACAACAAAATACTAAAAACAAAATAAAATAAATATTTATTTTATTCCCATACAACAGACGTCATTTTTGTAGTTAATGGTACGGAACCCTTCGTGCGCGAGTCCGACTAGCACTTGGCCGGTTTTTTATTTTTGACTTTGTTTTGTTTAGATCTTCCTGTACGAGTCACAACAAATACTTTTTCTTTCTTTCTTTTCTTTCAGGAATTAATTATCCTGAACGACAGCGTCTGCGGTAGAAGACGTGGACGCGTTCTTATTTTTTTTTACTTTTTTCTCAATAGCTTGAATGATATATGGCGGGTCTTTTATTGGCATCGAGCGTTCAAGGCGGGAATCAATTAGCTCAGGAAGCAGACAATGCAAATAAAATTTAGACAATGGGCCTACCATTTTTTCGTGCCAGAACGTAGGGTCTCTTTTTATATAATCGACTTTCATTGAGTACTCCTCTCCAGTCCATACGGCAAATAAGCACATATCCATCTCCGTAATGTTTAATTGGCCCTGAATTTGAAAATAATAATCGTGGTTTTTGTCAATCACAAACGTATTTTTCTTAGTGTTACATTTCCACAATTTTATTTTTTTTGCTTTTATAGCTTCTTCAGCTTGCATATTTTTTGCAGAAAATGGGCATTTTACTTCTACCAGTCCTGTTTTTCCATCTTTGTCTTTATAAATACCATCGGGACTTGCGCCTAAATATTGGAGTGTTTTATGAATATAAAGTCGCAGCGGGTAATTGTGACGTTTTCCTGCAGAGATAATTGGGTTAATGCTATTTGTTCATAATCTCTACCATATGTGATCGATGGGACATTTGACAACTTTTGTGGTTTCACAATAGCTTTCACTAAAGGAGCGCAGCTAATGTTTTCTTTACGTTTACACATTTTTCCAAACATAGACGCGGTTAATCTATTTTTTCTGTTTTCTAACCATTCTTGACTGGAACTTTGGTCTATCGTCTGTTTCTGTAGTTCGTCTCTTTGCTGGTCAGAAAGCTCCGTTTGTTTAAGAAATTCATTTTTTGTTATCTGAAAATCTTCATCGGTCATATCTGGTCTTTGAGCTTTCTGTCCATAATCTGGATCGTTCATATTTCTACGGATTTGTTTTCTAAATAATCTTTTGTAAACTTTTCTTTTCGCTTTTTGTACCTCATATACATTTGTGTATTTGCCAGTAGGTTTACCAAATATGCATTTATGGATAGCGTTTATTGGTCGCTTGGTGTTAAAGGAAATAACTGAAGCGGAACACCTTTCCTGGTATGAATTAAATCTTAAGTGTGTAATTAATTCTTTTCCCCCCCACATATTTGGCAATCACTGAATTGAATGTCTCAGCAGGATTGCTATCGACGTCAAAAATTAGACTTTTAGCGTTTGCAGCCAAAAACAAGACAATTTGACTCATTTTCCTCCACAAAACTGTGTTAGCTACATCAAGTGCCGTATTTCGGTCAGTTTTATCAGTTGCTGGGCATATAGCGTCATCGCAATCAGAGTGACTACCAAAAGAATGGTGTAATGCATTCAAAATATCTGTACGAAGTTTTACCATTTTTTGACTGTCAGAAATGTCTTCGTGTTTCCTCAACTTTATAGCCCGCACTGTGTATCTGCGTAACTTCATGATTTTGAAGTCAGTTAAAAGTTTCCTTAATTGAATAGGAATATGAGTATCTTTAGTAAGTGCTCTCAGTTTGTTACATAGATTTCTTAACAGATGGTTTCTGCACTCGATCTTCTGAACCTTGCAGTTTTTATATGGATTGCTTTCTAATATTTTTTTATGAGTTCTTGAATCACCATCTGATATTAGTCTAGCATATATTAAACCATGAGATTCAAGAGAGTTACCAAATCCTTCAACAAGCGACGTTGACTCCATACTGGAAGAACTACCAGAGTAGTTCTTGTAGCAAATATGATTTGCAGGTTTATTTTTTTTATTTTCAGCTTCTGCACATACTATGCAGTATTTATTTTTTACACCAAGATATAAAATTTTACCACTGTATGCACCGATTATTGCTGCTGCACCTGATGATGCTGAATAGTTATTACGGAAAGATCTTTTGGACCAACACCCGTCAGCTATTACATCAATCATTGGTGTACCATCACAATCGACACTGCCAATTTCTGTCGCATGTCCTGCCTCTTCGATGCCTGCCTTGGCCATTTCTTCTACTGCCGTCTTATGGAACCATTCGTAAACTTTTTTGCTTGTCTGAGCATATAATTTTTTTGACATGCCAGGTATATCAGCATTACCTGCCAATTCATTTAAATTTCCCAACCCACAGCCAATACTAATAATACCTGCAACTATACCGTGGTTCACATCACAAGTGTTAGACGGATCTTCAGTGCTTATGTCAAATTCGGAATTACAGAGTTCGCACTTGAAATGCAGTTTTGATATAAAACCTTTACGTCGTTCACCGATACATTTCAAATTTGTATACCTGCATCCAAAAGATTTTTCGTTATGATCAGCAATCTTCCCCAAAATTTCTAAAAAATATTTGATCGATACGATTCTGCGCCCTTCTAGGCAAAACAGTTCCTCATCATTGGTCATTTCTGTTTCATTATCAATTTGCAGCTGTTGGTCGTCGCTAACAATTACAGGTTGTTGACGTTTCCTTCCGAAAATTCGGCGAAAAGGAAAAGCCTCCTCAAATGTTCGCTTCCGGTTCATTTTCTTCTTTGAGTTTGTTAAATTTTCAGTTCCGTCAATATTTTCAATCATCACTGGTACTCCAATAGTAGAAGAGGTAGGATTAATACTTCGCGCTTCTGACAGGTTGCTAACATCTGAAAATGGTTGACGAGAGCCAGCAGCAGACCTGTGAAAATAAATTAGTCATATTATTAATTAATTTTATTCCACGGTTAAAAGATATCCGACTTTGGTCAAATTAGCCGATTAGCCGATCCGATTTTGGTCGCTAGTAGTAGTGTGTATTTATTATTTATGTATGTACATAGACACTAAATACACCGACCAACCCACAAACACATCCATCCACACACTCATGCCCACACAAGCACTCACGCCCTCCCCAACCACACTCTTTTATACCTTCTGACAGCATGCATGAACATCGTATTAATTAATTTTTCTTTTGTCATACTTATATATTGATACCCATCACTTCTGCGGACTTTCGCTATCTAATTTAATTCGACCCTGTATACAATATTATAACAATTTTATAAAAACAGTAAAGATAAGATGATTTGTTTGGGGTCAATGACCGCTGGTAGTATTGTTACTTGAAGTGTGAGTTGATAAAATCGTATACCCATCAAGTCTGTGGAGTCTCGCTAGCTAATTGAATTTGACCTTGTAGTTAGGCCCTAAACATGAATACTGTAAACAGTTCTACTTACCTTTGGATTCTATTTCTCTTCATCACTTCTACGTTTGAGCCCAATTTTTTTTTTCGTGCATGCATATTTTTTTTTACGTTTACGATCCATATTGAAATCAAATATTTACAATACTATTACTAAAACACAAATATTTACAACACCCGAAAAATAATATACAAAAAATAATAAAGTAGAGCAACTTTAGATACATAACAGTGCGTAACCAACGTTAGAGCAGGAGCAATGTTAGAGCGAGAGGGAACAATTAAAATTTGTCGTGGACCACACGTCCGAACGCTCCGCCCGTGCAGCGGCCACTACGGAATTTCTCTCTCAATACTTGTTTATGAACTCGTTTTTTGGAGGTCTTTTGAGATTATTATTATTGTTAGGGTAATGTGATTTAGGTGCTATTTTTTTTTAAGTATTTGCTTAATGAACTCTTGGCATTAAAATAATCAAATTATTACATACATACAATGCATAGTTATAATGAAACAAACCGTTTATTAAGAGATGAAAACAGAGAATTTTGATGAAAGTGTGACCTCTGAATTAAGAAAATGAAACATAACTAGAAAAATCAAATCAGCGCATTTTGAAGACGAGAATATTGAGCTAATTATGCGCTGAACAGATTTGTAAATTAATTCTTCATTGCCATAGACTGAGCGCCCAAACAGAACTCGAAATGATGTTGGGCGCGAGAGAGCTGTATTTAACACTTGATTTACCTAACATAATCCACCTAGAAGAACTTAAAAAAAATAACTACCTATTACTTATATTATGGTTATTTATGGGCAATAAAAATATTTCATGTTATTTCATTACTTTGTAAAGAAAAAGAATTTAAAATTGCGCAAATAATTCGCCGCGAGTGAATTTTGCAAGACTGCAGCCTTAACCCAAAATCTAAATATCGTCTGGAGACTTTAAAACTAAAATTTTAATCAAAATGCCATCTTTGTCAACCAATGATGACCCTAATTAACATTACAATATTTTTTTCAGAATGTATTGCATACAATTTGATTCTACATAAGACTACCTAAGACATTTCTGTTAATAATATCACTTCTTTTAGTCACTGGGCCACCATTGGTATTTATAAGAGTAGAGAACGTCTTTACGAGTTGTACGAAGAACGGACTTATATTAATACAGTAGAATTTAATTTATATGTTAAAAACTATTCTAAATTATATAAACAAGTTTGTTATATCGCCAAGTCTCGGTACTTGAGTTCAAAAATGAAAAATAATAGCAATGTGATTAAAATGACTTGAAATATTATTAATAGCGAAGCCTTGCTATTAATGACAGTGTAATTAAATTAGATTCCCAAGTCGCCGCGGCTTTTGAAAATTTATTTTCAGAGATTCCCGTATCGACAACTAAGTCTCTAAATTCATCACCCACTGCTGCAGACATGTTACTTAAAGAAAAAGTCCCAGTTTGATGCTGAATTTAAATTCCAACATGTCACTTGCAATGATGTAATAAAAACTTTTAATTCCTTGAATTTTAAAAAGACGGCAGATTTATGGGGTAATTCTGTTGACCTTGCTAAGTCTAGTCGGTATTATACACATCGTAGCACCTATCTTGGCTGTTATTTTTAATAAATGTATTGACCGTGGTGTTTCCTGATCTAATGAAATATAGTAAAATAATACCATTATTTAAATCGAGTAGCACATCAGACCCTACTAATTATAGACCTATATCAGGGCTACCTACTTTAAAAAAAAATTGAGAAAGTTATTCTAAATCAAATGCAAAGGTATTTTAATAAAAACAAACTACTACATAATAAATAGTTTGGTTTTACAAGGGGTCGTTCAACAACCGATGCTGGTGTTGAACTTTTAGGACATGTTTATAATGCATGGGAGGACAAATGCGATGCTTTGGGATTTTTTGTGATTTATCTAAGGCGTTCGATTGTGTTCTCCATGAGACATTAATCAGGAAGCTCCACTATTACGGAATCCGGGACGCCTCGTTGGATCTTCTTACTTCTTACTTGAGTGATAGGATTCAGAGAGTCAATGTGAACGGTACAAGATCTCCCGGGTCTGAAGTCAAGATGGGGGTCCCTCCCTCAAGGCTCAATTTTAGGTCCACTTTTATTTCTTATTCATGTTAATGAATTCCCGTATCTCATAAAGGATAAGCATGATATAGTGTTGTTTGCTGACGACACATCACTTTTATTTAAACTCAAGCGTCAACAGCTGGTAACTGAAGATGTTAATAGTGCCATCGCAACTGTAGTTAACTGGTTTAATATTAATAATCTTCTGCTAAATAAGAAAAAAACTAAATGCATAAAGTTCACGTTACCACATGTTAGACAAGTGAACACTAGTGTGTCAATAAAGGGGAAAGATACCACTGTGTTCTTAGGCATAACTTTGGATGCGAAGCTACAGTGGGGCCCCCATATAAATAAACTGTCAAAAAATTTAGCTCTGAAGCGTACGCCGTTAGACAAATTCGTGGCTTAACTGATTTAAAGACAGCCCGTTTAGTATACTTCAGTTACTTTCATAGTGTGATGTCATACGGCATTCTGTTGTGGGGAAATGCCGCCGATATTCAGACAGTATTTGTTTTACAAAAAAGGGCTGTTCGTGCAATTTATAAATTAAGTCCCAAACACTCCCTCAGAGACAAATTTAAAGAGATTAATATAATGACTGTGCACTCTCAGTATATTTATGAAAATCTTTTGTATGCACATACAAATATTAATCTATTTAAAAGATACAGTGATATCCATAACGTAAATACTAGGCACATACACAATTTTGTAATTCCTAAAACAAGGCTCAAGAAAATAGGTGGTTCATTTAGATGCCAATGTATACGTTTTTATAATAAACTCCCTAGCCATATTCAAGACCTTAGTATTAATAAGTTCAAATTATTGACCACTAGCACTTTTTTTTTTTTTTTTTTTTTTTTTTTTTTTTTTTTATAGGATGGGAAATCATCAAATGACCCCTCCCGCTCTGGGTGGAGCGGCAGGGAGTGTCAGACTTTTACTGACTAAAACCCACCCTTTAGTCCTCCTAGTGCCTTTCTTCCCAGGGCCGCGGTAACTCTTTCGAACAAATCCGTAACCCTGGTAGGCTCTGGCCCTAACGGGCCCCGACCCATGCTGACGTCCGCTGGCTCGGCGCGCGTAGAACACAGCGCGCCGTCAACCCGGGCCTGTTCTGATCGGACGGCGAGCTACCCATTGCTCGCCGTCCACAGGCATCAGTCACTGCGCCATGCTCAGGAGCATCAGTTCCTGGGCGGCGCAGTGGCTGACGTTCAACAGGAGGGGGTGAAATGGGGCCATTACTGGCACTCCATTTCAGCCCCCTCCGGAGCCCTTTGTAGGGGCCCTACTGCGGCTGCTGCGGTAGCAGCAGCCGCAGTGGAACCGGCAATGGCGGCA
This sequence comes from Melanchra persicariae, assembly GCA_947386135.1. Lineage (NCBI taxonomy): Eukaryota > Metazoa > Arthropoda > Insecta > Lepidoptera > Noctuidae > Melanchra > Melanchra persicariae. The sequence goes on along the minus strand of OX376643.1, from coordinate 13,635,653 downwards.
GAAGAAGCGGCGGCAGCGGCGGCGGTCGCGGCAGAGACGGCGGTGGCGGAGGGCTTCCTCCTGTTTCCGGCTTTGGTGGGTGGGGCGCAGGCCCTACCCCCAGCCCAGTGGTCGGCCGGCTTGCCAGCTGCCGCACAGACTACGCAGTGCGGCGCGGCGACGCAAGAGCCGGCCCTGTGACCGGGCTGACCGCAGCGGAAACAAAGACCGCTGCGGTCCACCTCCGAGGTGCATTGTGCTCCCACATGGTGGCCCACTTGGCACCGGAAGCACCTCAGAGGTCGGGGTTCCAGCAGTTTGACCTGCGCGGAAACCCAACCCACCAAAAACCTTCGGCCCTCCGTGATGGTTTTGGCCGCCGACACGGGGCAGCTCACCACAATGGTGCGCGTGCCCGTGTTGTCAGGACGTAGGGTGCCCGCCTTCACCTCCTCTGCTGAGCACCCCCCCGTCCTAACGACGGCGGCCACCACCTCCGCCTCCGTGACGGAGTCGTCCAGGCCCAAGATGCGCATGTCGATGCGCTTGGTGGGCCTGGACACTCGGGCATCGTCCGCGCTTAGGGACGCCCTGAGCCTTTCGGCTAGAGCGTCCGCGGTTGGGCCGCTGGCTGCCCCGGGGATCTCAAGCATCCGGGCCCCAGTCATGGTGACCCGGAGCCGAAGGCCCCCCACGATGCCCAGCTCACCAAGGTTCACTGCCTCCTTCGCCTTGGTGAGCACGTCCGCGTACGTCACGCCCCTCTTCGCCGCGTCCGGCTGCAGCGTAAGAACTACAGCCGCGGTCCTCGGGGGGCGCAGCGCAGCCGCGACGCTTCGCGCCTTCTGCCGCCGCTTCCTCTCCCGCCTCTTGGCCGCCCTGGCTGCCTTTCCCGCCTTCTTCTTCTCCCCGGCCACTTGCCATTCGGCTTGAGCCGGGGGAGGAGCTGAAGGCGAGGAAGCCGGGGGGAGCTGCTGCTCAGACGGCGCAGGAGCCTTCGCCGTCCGCGCAGCAACCCCACCCTTCCTCTTCCTTCCCGGGGCCGGGTCCGGTTTTCCCGGCACCGGCTTCGCGGGTGCCGGCCCGGACCCTTTGTCCTGGCCGGACGACCCCGGTGTGGCAGCCACGGCGGCCGCATATGACGCCTTTTTCTGGCCTTGGGGGGCCTTCCCACTCGCCGCTAACGGGGGGCGCAGGACGATGCCCTCCAGGACGGAAAACCGCGCCTGGAAGGCTGCCATCTCCTGCCGCACGAGGTCCAGCACCTGGCTCTCCTGCGGCACGGGCTGGCTGTCCTTCTTGCGCCCCCCTTGCGGCGCCCCCTGTGGGCCGGCTCCCCGGAGCCTGGCCAGGTCTGCGCGGAGCCCCTCGTTCTCCTTTCGGAGACGCTCCGTGGCGGCAGCCAAGCGGGCGACCTCCGCCCGCAGCTCGGACATCTCGTCCGGCGGAGGCCCACCTTTGGTAACCTCCGCTGCCGCCAGAATGGAGGCCAACGCCTCGTTTATGGCCTTGTTCTTAGAGGAAAGCTTCCTCTTCAAGGCCACATCGCGAAGCGCGGCCTCCACCACCTCCGCAAACCCGGCCCTCCGAACCCGCTCCTGTCCGGAGTCATCCGGCTCACCGCCGGAGGACTCCGAACCAAGAGCCCCGCGGCCGCCATCTCCGGGGGGTCCGCCAGCATTGGCTCTCTGGCCAGCCTCCTTGGAGGCAGGGACTCTGCCCTTGCCTCCGTCTCGGCCCTTACCCCGCCTACTGGTGGGGATCTTTCGGGCCGAGACCACCTCCTCGCTGCAGGACGACCCCCGGTCGTCCTCCGGTCTGGGCCGCTTCCGGAAGGACCTGGGGTCCTCTGCTGCAGTCCCTGCCCCCTCGGGTCCCGAGCCCGCCGAGCTGAAGGTCGCCAGGTCGTCAGAGTCCAACTCGGACTCCGACTCTACACCCACGCGACGCTCAAGCCAGCCCTCCTCCCAGAACAGCGCGCCTCTGCCCGCGCTATGCCCGGCCGACTCTTCGTCGGGTGGGCTAAAATTATACCCGATCAGTTCCTGAAAGGACTGTTTGGATCGGGGGCCTCCTCGGCCACTGTTGCACTTGGCAAGCGGAGAGTGGATAACACTGTTGCCCCCCCCAGAATACGAGGGGCTTGACGCGCAAGGCGTGGCGGATTCCCGGACTGCTGTGCAGTCCGAACCGCCCTGGGGTACGTATTCTCTTTCAGTGCTATCCATTTTTTCCTTTTAAAGGGTGCGGTCCCTGTCTCCCCTCCTCTCTCCCTCTCTCACTGCTTGCTCGCTGCCCTCACAGTCACGTCTGATGATCAGACGCGTACCAGAGAGCAGCGAGCAAGCCAATGAGACGCACACCGTCCGAGGACCCGAACACTGCTCAAGTCTCCGAACGGTGTGCCCCTCTTGTGTCTCTCTTGGTCTGGTCTCTCACTTGGGACCTTCCGGCATGAGTGGCTCTACCGGCAAAGCCCCCAAGATCACTGAGACACGCAAGCCCCACCACGACGGCAACGTGGAGACACGGTTGGTGGGGAGACACGGTTGGTGGGGTGACCACTAGCACTTCGCCCGCGACTTCGTCCGCGTGGGGATAGTAGGTACTCCACAAACTGCAACGCCCCTATACATATCCCCTTATAAAGGTTAGTTTTGGAAAATTAAGCACAATGATTCTCATTATTGGTTCAGCGCAACTGTTCACCCCGTTCAGCCCGTCAGGGGTTGATTATGCAAAAATTGTTAGGTACATGATCTGTTTCAATTATCCCACTTTTAGTTTGTTCATAGAATTCCGACGTAAATTGAAGCAAGCTATAATTTCCTCCCCTAAAAACTTACTCACCCCTGCTTCACCCCTTATTATGTATGTACCTAGTTGTTTTTCGAAAAATCCAAAACATTTGTTTTTCTTATTATTTTATCGAAAACATTTAAACGCCGTGGTGTTTCAACTTCATCGGACCAAGCATTGATACGATTCTCCCCAGTTCGCTCAAGCCGCGACATTTTTCTTACTCCGAGCATGTTTATTACCGTCGTAACTTTTGAACGAAAGGTCCGATTTGAATGATTTAAAGTGTAATTTACACGGACATAATCAACTTTAATTATCAAACCATTTAAATGGATAAGGATTAATATCATGGTACTATAATCACCATTTTTTATTTCACCATGGGATTTGCTTGACTAATATTAACAAAAAGCGGTCATGGTGACTTATCCATAATAGTTAGACATATGGTATCGCGGACTTTTTTGTAGATATTACCTCTATAAAACTGTAGTACATCACTTTGCTCTATTGTCAATAAATTCCGCAGCGTACGCGATATAAGGATTTTTTCTCACACCTTGGGTCACATTATCGAAGTTTTCATACGGATCCCTAACTTTTTTGAAAATATTCTATAGCCTATGACCATCACCGATAATGTAGGATTCTACTGGTGAAAGAATTTTTCAAATCGGTCCAGTAGTTTCGGAGCCTATTCATTTCAAACAAACAAACAAACAAACAAATCTTTCCTCTTTATAATATTAGTGTAGATATTGTGTGTAAAAGATTTAATAAAGATTTTTATTTATTTATTATTTATTTATTTATAAAACGTAAGCTATGCCAGAAAGCTTTTTACACAATTAAAGACTACCTTGAAGACAAAAAGGCTTGGGATTGAGCAGCTTCAATGATGTACATGGCCTAATGTTACATTTATCCATTATACCTTTTTAATTTTTAGACATTGCCATTTTTTTAAGCTCTGCTGTATACTTTTCGTTCATCTCGTTTGTAAATTTTGACATGAATGTTTACTTTATTAAGTATTCTATTTTATTATTTTTGACATGGAATATTTACTTTGTAATGTAATATATTTTATTTATTTATTTTTTTCAATTTATTATGTTTGACATGAATACTTACTTTGTAAAGTATTATATTTATTTTTATTATTTAACTCATTTTGTGAATATGGGGACTATGTGGGTTATTTTCTTCTTATTTTTCTCTTCTTTGGAATACTTTTTCTATGAAGTATTTTAACGAGGTCTGGCAGGGAGTACTTTTGCGGCCTACCCAAATGTCCTTTCTTTGGCATGTTCGTCGGTTCGTTGAGCTCCTTTTTGGTTCTAAGTTGAGCTACTCGACTACTGACCAAAGCTTGCACTGACTGGACGGGTCCACTCAAATCTGTGTGGTTCTCTCCTCAAAAGACCATTTCAGACACTGATCTGCATGATCCTCATATCCTATTGTGAATGTGGGGACCATGCAGATCGCTATGATAGGGGTTCATTTCACGTTAGTCAACAATGTCTGGCAGTTTGAGATTTTTTTTTATGCGGCCTATCCAAATGTCCTTATTTTGGTATTGTTCGTCAAATCGCTGAGCTCCTTAAAGTCCTAAGTTTGAGCTACACAATAACTGACAAATTATGCATTTTCAGTCGCTGCATAGACTTGAATAAAGGACAACATGTTTTTATTGGGCAAGTTTAGCTTTAGAGTCGCTACTCTATCAGAGTAATTTTTTGACCAAAAAACGCGAGGACTTTTGCCTCCACGTCCCAGGGCGGAGATCAGGCCAGTGCGCAAGCCACCTCGTAGGTGACCAAAAAAAAAAAACCTACTCCATGTTGACCATGCTTACTTTCCGTGTGGTACAGGATGTATTTATGGTATTCATTGATTTCTTCGCTTTTCCTTCTAGTTTCGCCTATAGTGCGCGCGGAACTAGTTGGCCGCGCCTTAGGTATGTGAGCGGTGGGACGGAGAGGCGGGGGCGCTTGCAGTCATTAATCAGTGCGGCGCCGTACTTCGCGACGGCAACACGCGTTGAAAGTTCCGGCTAGTTTAGACAAAACGCACATGAGATTGCAATAGCGAGATGAGTCGCCACCTAAGGCGCGGCCAACTAGTTCCGCGCGCACTATAGTCCAATAATGTCCCATCTTAATTTTTGTGTAGCAAAATCTAATTCTTCCATTCTCGAGTCGGACAGTAATATTCTTACATTTAAAGTAAAAATTAGTAGATTTCGCGAATGGTCTCTCTCATTCTGATTTGGGAGGCTGTAGTCTAAATCCTCAACCGAAGTTCCGGGGACTAGCCGGCCTAGAGGATGCTGTGAGAGGGGTGAGTGCTAATTGTAAATCCGAGTCGTCTTGCTCTTCTCCTTTGTTAGTTCGCAGGGGAGAAGAAGCCTTTTGCATATAGGTTGCGATATCATAAGTTTTTGTTTTCTTACGGATTTGGTAAAACGTGTTTCCTTGTTTTTCATTTTCATTGCTGGTCTACTTTTCCCGGTGAGTCTAATAAATCTCTTTTATGCACTTTTTTTCTATTAATCCTCTTTTCCCTTCAAATTTATTACTTATCGTAACGTAGTGCGACTTTCTCTCCCTGTTCAAGTTTCTTTTTCAGCTCTTCCTGTAAATCCTTCCGTTTTTGTAAAACACTGGGTGTAACCTTCTTTAACGTACAAGGTCAGTTCTTCGAGTGTTACAGTACTAATTCACATACAAATATTATACGAGCAATAATATGCCAAATAAAAAGCAATCAAGTTATCATATAATTATATTCATCCATCTCATAAAAATCTTAATTCCTGAATTTGATCCCGAGTCAATCCCTACTGATTTTGAAACCAGTGCGATGACAGTGTCTTAAGCTGTATTTGATCCTCCACGGAGTTTCTCCAAAAGGAGAACGGGAAGCTCCGCGCAGACCTAGCCGGGCTCCGGGGAGCCAGCTCTAAGAAGGCGCCTGAAGGGGGGCGCAAGGAGGATGGCCAATCCGTACCGCCGGAGAATCAGGTGCTGGAGCTGGAGCGGCTGGAGATGCTGCCTTTCGGGAACGGTTCTCCGTCCTGGAGGGCATCGTCCTGCGTCCCCCGCTAGCGGCCAGCCAGAAGGCGGCGTCTTACGAGGCCGCCGTGACGCTGACGTGCTCACCAAGGCGAAGGAGGCGGTGAACCTTGGTGAGCTAGGCATCGTTGGGGGCCTCCGGCTAAGGGTCACCATGACTGGTGCCCGGATGCTGGAGATCCCCGGGGCAGCCAGCGGCCCGACCGCGGTCGCTCTAGGCGAAAGGCTCAGGGCGTCTTTAAATGCGGACGATGCCCGAGTGTCCAGGCCCACCAAGTGCATTGACATGCGCATTTTGGGCCTGGACGACTCCGTCACGGAGGAGGAGGTGTTGGTCGCCGTCATCAGGACGGGGGGGTGCTCTGCCGAGGAGGTGAAAGCGTCCTGACAACACGGGCATGCACCATGGGGCGTGAACCATTGTGGTGAGCTGCCCCGTGTCGGCCGCCATAAAAAATCTCAGAGGGCCGAAAGCTCTTAGTGGGCTGGGTTTCCGCGCAGGTAAAACTGTTGGAGCCCAGACCTCTGAGGTGCTTCCGTTGCCACGTTGGCAACCATGTCGGAGCTCTTTGCACCTCGGAGGTGGACCGCAGTGACTGCTGCTTCCGCTGTGGTCAGCCCGGTCACAGGGCCGGCTCGTTTAACGCCGCGCCGCACTGCTTCGCATGTGCGGCAGCTGGCAAGCCGGCGGATCACTGGGCTGGGGGCAAAGCCTGCGTTCCACCCGCCAGGGCTGGGGCCAAGAGGAAACACACATCACATAAACATCTTTACTAACAGCTATCGAAGCAAACAAAGCTAGCAACATAACTAGTGTCACGTATGATCAACCTTTATACATTAAAGCTCAACAGATATTCGTAAGATTAGGTGGTTTCCACCTATTGATGTCATTTATGGGTGCCATTGGTTATATTATGTCAGGAAGCGGCCTCAAAGAAGTGTGGTGCACAATTTATGCAGCAGTAAGCTCAGAAAAAACGCTTATTGGACTACGTATGCACGGGCCTCAAGAGCTCATTTTTTAACACGTTACGCATTATTTAATGTTTTAATTACATACACCCCGCCAAGACACCGTCGAGTTCGGTCACTGCTGACTAGCGAACGGACGTGTGTCGCTGCTCCATGTGCATTATTAACAAATTTTAAGTTTCTTTTTGGCGATTGGTCAAGTAGCTAACATTTCAATTCCTTGTCGCACACCGTGACTCTTTACCTATCCGGCTCCTCCTACTGGGTGGGACTAGATAGTGACGATAGTATAGAAGTGATTACCTCTTCGAATTCGCCGAAATAAGTTGCGAGGATTTGCTGGGTTTCGAACCGCCGACGTAGCATCTATAAGGTGTGCTACGAGCTACGAGAGCTACGCCGGCTACGACGACGACGTGCGTCATCGCGCCCGGTCTTATCGGCTACGCACGTCTGCTACGAATCGTTGTAAGTTGTCAGCGTACATTTTGCTGCGGTGAATACAGTAGTAAAATAGTAACTGCTGCAGTTTGCTGCTACTGAACAACATCTATCAACACGCGCTTTTGAATCACTCAGTGGGATTCCGACTCGTACTTAAAAGATGTCGAGGCTCGAACGCACCCCGCCGTCAACCCCAAAAGATTTTAACTCAATCTGAACCTGAGCTACATACTCTAGAGACTAGCGACGTGAGTTTTGTTAACGTAAACCGAAACAAACGTTTGCGTACTAACTTGTCTCCAAAGGAAATTAGTAAGCTTGAATTCTAAATTCAAAATTTAACGTCTGGTATTTAGATGATGGAACACTAGGAGGTGACGTAGACACCGTTTTAAAATATTTCCAATTCCTGAAGCAGCAGTTCCAATCCATCGGCCTTGACCTCAATCACTCCAAATGTGAAATTTTTATTTGTGACAATACCGACAGACAAATGACTCTTCAGAAATTCAATGCAATAGCCCCAGATATCAAAATTTTAGAAAAGAGTTCTCTGCACCTCCTATGTTCACCTATTTTGGAAGACAGTTTTTCTTCATTCATTGACGTCAAAATTAAACGTTTTAATGATATTTCGGAAAGACTGTCCAAAATCAATTTACATTCGGCTTTCACCCTCATGAGATATTCCTGTTTTGGGCCAAATTTTATGTATTTTCTCCGCTCTTCCCCTTTATGGAAGCAATCACATCTCTTGGACAAAATTGATCAAATCATTCAATGCACACTAACATCTGTTTTAAATGTGGCTTTGGATGACCGAGCGTGGGTGCAAGCCACACTTTCCGTTCGTTTTGGTGGGCTCGGCATCCGCAAAATTTCTGGTGTAAGCCTACCGGCGTTCCTGTCTTCGGTCCACAGCACTGAAAAGTTGACCAAAAGAATTTTAAATTCATCCTTGGTTAACTGTGAAGTGCCGTGCTTGACCGATGCAGTGAGCGCCTGGAAAGTGGCTTGCCCGAACACGGCGTTGCCCGATAACTCATTTTCTCAGAGACAATGGGACGAGCCGCTCTGCAGGTTGGTACGGAATAACCTCATAAACACGTCCACCAATACTGCGGAGCATGCCCGCCTGCCGGTTGTGGGTGAATGGGAGTCGGGTTTTTGGCTACAGGCACTACCGTCACCCAACATAGGTACCATGCTGAGTGACGGTACTTTCCGGATCGCTACGTGTCTGCGTCTGGGTGCTCCTAGCGGAGCTCCACATCGTTGTCAATGCGGTGAAGCAGTCGACCGCCTCGGACACCATGGCCTGTCCTGCAGTAGGAGCGCTGGTCGGTTAGCGCGGCACGCCAGCATTAATGACATCATCCGTCGGGCTCTTGTCACCGCCGGGGTGCCAGCTGTTTTAGAACCTAATGGCTTGGCACGTGACGATGGGACGAGGCCAGATGGGATGACAATAATGCCTTGGAAGGTGGGTAGGCCTTTGGTGTGGGATGCAACATGTGTCGACACCCTTGCGCCATCCCATCTTCTTAGCACGGCGGGCTGCGCTGGGGCGGGTGCTGCAGGTGCGGAAAATCTCAAACGGCGCAAATATAACAACCTCATTGGGAGTTATATATTTGAGCCGTTTGGGGTTGAAACTTTAGGCCCATGGGGTCCGAGTGCTCACCGAATCTTTCGGGACATCAGCAAACGACTTGTCGACTGTTCACGTGACCAGAGGGCTGGGCTTTTCTTTGGCCAAAGAATTAGCATTGCCATTCAACGTGGCAATGCTGCCAGTGTTCTGGGCACTTTTGTCTTTGACAGCGATGTGGATGAGTTTTTTGATGCCCAATGATTTATTTGTTTTTTACACGTTTGTACATAATTTTGCAATTTTAGTCTAGTTTGTATATAGTTAGGTTTTGTAGATATATAATCCTTGTGTGTGTGATGGTGTATTATGGTGTGTGCGTTAATGTATATTGTGTATAAGTTAGGTTTGTTTACCTGCATATAGATATAAGTTTAGGTTTCAGTTAGGTTTAGGTTACCCTACGACAATATCTTGGGATCGGAGGAAGCCAGGAATAGCTTCCTCCACTAACGATTTCGTAACTGCAATGCTGTTAATTGCTCGCCAAATTATGGAAGCGATGTTACCATAGCCTCTATGTCATCGTAGGTTTTAGTCTTAAGCCAATCAGTCACAACTACTTTACAGTCACGGAGCCTCAGAGGGTAGATATGCAGTTTTTTGTTCAATTGGTTGTACAAGTGGGAAGATTGCCTTTCATACAGTTGTCTCTTAGCAAAAACAGATCTAACTGGGACAGTTGGAGCGACTAAGTAGCCTCTTCTGCTACTCATACTCAGTTTTATGGGATCGTACGGGAGGGATTTGTGTTTTCTCAGGATAAGATGGCGTATGTATAGTTTTCTAACAGACAGAAGGTCAGAGTTTAGGTAAAGGCTTTGGGTTGGGAACCTATAGGGTTTGAAAAGCATAACCTTAAGCAGGGATCGCTGTGCCCTCTCAAGTTCCAAAAATTTAATTTTTGATGTCCCACCCCAGCATGGCAAACAGTACTAAGAATCGATTGGGCCAGTGAGACGTAGACTTTTTGCAGAAGATTCTTTGAAGCAATGTGTCGCAATGTTTCAAAAGTCCATATTAATTTCCTAACCCTTTTCATGATCAGTTCCGTATGCATGTGCCAGGACAGGCGCTGGTCAATCATAATGCCCAGGTATTTAGTATACTGTAACCTGTAAATTTTTGTACACGAGCAGTAATGAATAGGGGGGCTGGCACAGCAGTGGATCTTTATTTGGAAATCGAGTGGTGGAGGAGGTTACGATTGAGCCAATCTGCAATCTTTGACAGGCCAGTTTCAGCTAACTTTCTAACTTTTGCCCAAGTCTTATCAGCAAAAGCTATGGCGTTATCATCCGCGTAAGAGAAGATGCGACCCCCTTCTATACTCATATTGCATAGGTTATTAATATATATAAGGAACAATGTCGGAGCAGGGACACTCCCCTGCCCAACGCCGTACGAAATTGTTTCTTCTGATCTAGTGAACTTCCCTATTTTTACTATTTGCTTGCGTTTATTCAGATATGATTTGAATAGCTCGAGAGGGGGCCCCCTTATGCGATACTTTCGAGCCTGTGCAGAAGTATGGGGACCGACACAGTGTCAAAGGCCTTTTTCAGGTCAAGGAAAACTGCCAGGCATTTGCTACCCTTATCCACTTTGTCTACCACAGTAGATGTTAGTGACAAGACCGCATTCTCAGTAGATCGTCCCCGCCTGAACCCAAACTGAGAAGGGGACAGAATGTTGTATTTAGATAGGTATTTAATTAAGCGTGAGTTTATGAGTCATTCCAAGATTTTCGAGATTGAAGGCAGAACTGAAATCGGCCTATAGTTTGACGGGTCTGAGCTATCTGCACTCTTGTACACAGGCGTTATTAGGGCTACTTTCAAGGCATCCGGGAAAAGTCCCTGCTCAAAGCATAGGTTTGTCAAATAACTTATGATGGGGACAATTTGATCGTGTGCAGCTTTAAGAAATTTAACTGGAATGTGGTCCCAACCAGGGGCACTGTCTAGTTTTAAGCCCATTAGTGTAGCATGAACTTCGCAAGGGTCTGTGTCGAGTAGAGCAAAAGATGAGTTCGTTGTATAGGATGAGCTAAGATCGTTATTATTTACAGTGGAAGACAGAGGCGGAATGATATTATCCGCAAGAAGCTTTCCTATGTTAGAGAAAAAACTATTCACCTTGTTAATAGAGTTCTGCGGGGTATTGGATAGTTCCAAGAGATCCAAGTTATTTGTTTTTTTAGGTTTTCCCTGTGTAATATTGTTAATGAATTCCCAAGTTTTTTTTAGTATTTTTGTGTGCTTTAGCAAGTTGGTCTCTGTCATGTTTTCTTTTTTGTTTTTTGATGATGCAGTTACAGTAATTTCGGTACCTTTTGTAGGTAATTTTTAGTACCTCATTGAACAGGTCAAGTCTCAATCTCCGTTGCATGTTATTTTGGTTGTGTATACATCGCAATAATCCAACAGTCATACACGGCTTCAAAGTTCTATTTTTTAAAGGGATCACCTTAGAGATAGTACTAAGCGTAATGCAGTTCTGAAGAATTTCGATTAAATTATTTGTAAGTATGTTTAGATTTAGCAAGTCGGCCAGGTTACTATCTTTTAAGAGACCGATCCCCTTCTCAAAGTTAAAAACTGATTTTATTTTTGTAGGTTTTATTACGTTAGTATGGTTTGTAATTTTTAGGAATGTCATGAAGTGATCTGTGATAGTTGTATAAATAATTGCAATGGCCGCAATTTTACTGGCAGGTTTGAGCTTTATAATAATATGGTCTAGACAATTTTTGCCTCTCGTGGGTAGCGAGTGACCGGGAAGAAGCCCATGCATTGCCAGCATGTTGAGATAGTTAAGTCTATTCGTGAGTTCATGTGATTGCTCGCCTTGACTTAATATCAGATAAATATTAATGTCACCAGTGACAATTATATTTTTAGTTGATGCAATAGTAGTAAGGTAATTGTTTAAGGATTGGATAAAGTCGTCAGCGTTTGTGGTTGATGGGGACCGATAAATTGCGATTACTGTTAAGTCATTGACAGCATACAATTAACGAATTGATGTTGAACATATCTGAAAACAACTTAATAGATGGTTTTAAAACCGAATTTCCCGCCGTGTTTGCCTCAGGTTTGGGCACATGTACCAAGCAACTCTCATTAAGATTAAGGGACATGACTCGCGTTTTTATCAAAGCGAGAGCGTTACCGCTAGCTTTGCGTAAACCTGTTGAGTTAGAACTTCAACGACTCCAGGCTGAGGGTACTATTCGTAAGGTGGATTACTCTGATTATGGTACACCTATTGTACCCGTAATAAAAAAAATCGGGTGATATTCGTATCTGCGGTGATTATATAGTCACCATTAACCCAAAGTTGATTCGCGACCCTTACCTAATGCCACGAATCGAGGAATTATTAGCCGCATTAAGTGGCGGCGAACTGTGTTCTAAAATAGACCTTACCAACGCGTACCAACAACTGTTTATGAATGAGAATTCGCGGGCTGGTACCGCTATAACGACTCATATTGGCACTTTTATTTACCTTCGTACTCCGTTCGGTTTGACATGCATTCCTGAGAAAGTTCAAAAATTTATGGAGGAAAAATTAAGAGGTTTGAAGGGCACTGCTGTGTTTTAGATGATGTGACGGTCACTGGTTCCACCAGGTCCGAACACATTGCTAATTTAAGGGCTGTGTTGTGTCGCTGACGTGAGGTCGGTTTACGAATTTATCTTAAAAATAGTTTTCTGAAAGAAAGCATTACCTATGTAGACTTTATTATTGATAAGCATGGTTTGCATCCGGACCCTAACAAATTAAAAGCAATTGTGGATGCACCCCCGCCGGAAGATCTGACTCAGCTCAGATCATTCCTAGGTATGATCAATTATTATGCAAAGTTTATACCGCGACTGAGTACTATTTTACACCCTTTACACTGTCTATTGTGTAAACAAAGTGTTTGGGTCTGGTCAGCTGATTGCGAAAATGATATCCAGGATACTATAGCGGCTATACTTTGTAGCAAGGTCTTGGTACATTATAACCCTGATCTACCTCTAGGGCTAGCCGTTAACAGCAGCTCTTATGGCATCGGAAGCGTGCTATCACACCGCTTTCCAAACGGTGACGAGCGTCCAATTTGTTTCGCGTCACGGACATTAAATGCAGCTGAACGAGCTTATAGCCAGCTGGATAAGGAAGCACTCGCAATTATCACGGGAGTGATCAAGCATCACCAGTATATTTATGGTCGTCACTTTATTATAAAAACGGACCATAAACCGCTAATATTTATTTTTGGTCCGAAGTTTGCGTTGCCGCAAACAGCAGACAGCAGCCAGCAGGTTGCAAAGATATGCCACCAGACTGGCGTCTTATGATTTTGAGATTGAATTTGTTAAGTCGAGTGCTAAGTGCAACGTCGATGCACTGTCGCGCTCGCGACTGCCGATGCCTTATGAACGGAATTTTTGTAATGACAAGGGTTCAGTATCTTATGTAAATTATGTCGAGGAATCAATTCCAATTTGTGCAAAAGATGTGGTTTTAGGGACTACGAAAGTCATCGTGTTATATGAAAACACCTGTGTATGCATGTTTTCTGGACCTCTCCAAGGCTTTCGACCTCGTGTCTTACGACTGCCTATGGAGGAAGCTATCAAGAGTTAAAAATCTTCCAAGCGATCTCATTACAATGCTAAGGTACTGGTATAATAACCAATACAATTATGTTAAGTGGGCGGGTGTTCTGTCGGATGCATACGGGTTGGAATGCGGGGTGAGGCAGGGGGGACTCAGCTCGCCCAAGCTTTTCAACTTGTACGTAAACGAGCTGATCTGTGAGCTCAGCAATACCAATATTGGGTGTTCCATTGACGGGAAATGTGTCAATAACATCAGCTACGCTGATGATATGGTATTGCTGAGCCCATCGATCAGTGCACTTAGGAGGCTTCTCCGTATTTGTGAGGATTATGCGGTGGCTCACGGCCTCAGGTACAACGCCACAAAGAGTGAACTTCTGGTTTTTAAAGCGGGTAACAAATGTTACGACACCGTCCCACCAGTCACCCTGGGGGGCGCTCAGCTTTCCAGGGTGACGAAGTTCAAGTACCTGGGGCATTGGGTCACCGATGGTCTGTCCGACGATGTGGACGTGGAGAGGGAACGCAGAGCATTGGCAGTTCGATGTAACATGCTGGCCCGTAGGTTTGCACGTTGTACAAGGGAGGTAAAGATTACACTCTTTAGAGCGTATTGCTAATCTTTGTACACGTGCGCCCTATGGATCGGCTATACAAAAAGCTCGTACAATGCTCTGCGAGTCCAATATAATAACGCCTTCAGAATTATGTTGGGGCTACCGCGCTTTTGCAGTGCATCGGGGATGTTCGCGGAGTATGGCGTACCTGATTTTTACGCTCTTATGCGGACACGAATAGCATCCCTGATGCGGCGAGTGCGCGATAGCTCCAACAGCTTGGTGGCCATCGTGGCTGACAGAATGGACAGTCCAATGATGTGGCACTGGATGACAACTCATCGTGCGTCATTCAAATATATAAAATAATATTTTTATGGGATGTGTGTATCTTTATGTGTGTATATTTTTGTGTTTGTGTGAAAAATTGTTGTATGTTTTGAATATGGACTCTTGGTCTGAATTAAATTTTATTATTATTCTCTTTATTTATTGGCATACACATATATTTTACATTTTTAAATATTTCTATAAAAACAATAAAAAAAAAAAACATTTAAAAATATAAAAAAATAGTAGTCCGCCGGTGTCGGGAGCGAGGTCCAAGCTACCGGTGGTTATTATTATTATTATTATTATATAATAAAATTAAAAATTACCTAATCATCGGCTGGCCAACTAAAATAGTAGCCGACACTGAAAAGCCATATTACCACCGAAAAGACAATTTAGCTTTGAATCAAAGCTGTATCTTGTATAATCACAGGGTAATAGTGCCGGAGTCACTTAGAAAACTAGTTCTAGCCGAGATACATGAAGAGCATTTAGGAGTGGTGAAAATGAAAAATATTGCTAGGCCTAGGCTTACTCGAACTGTGAGTCAAACATGCATAGATAATTTTGCGCATAATTTTAACAAGCGTCTTTGTAGATCAGAAGTATTGGAGTTCGCCCCATCCGATCACACAGCACAACTGTTAAAGTGCCCGTTAAAAAAGGACGTTCTTAAGTATTATCGCAAAAGTACACGAGACTATAGTCAGGAAAATATAGAAAAAATCAAAACTTGTCTAAGTAGTCTATCCTTCTCGGATATGTACGAGATGGACGATCCTAATGCAGCCTACAATTATTTTATTGAAACGTTCCAATTACTGTACGAATTATGTTTTCCCAGTAAAATGACTACCATTAAGACTACTAAAAAACCTACTTGGGTATCACGTGGAATAAAGTTGTGTAGTAAAAACAAACGGAAGCTTCTATGGCAATATAGGTTAAAACCAAGTCAAGCTAATAGAGATAAATTAAAAACAGTATTCAAAATTTCTTAAAAGAATTATTAATCTAACTCAGAAAGCACAAAACAATTACAATATTAAGACCTCAAATAACAAATCTAAAACAACATGGCAAATAATTAATAAAAATAAATATAATGTGCCAAAAAACTCGATTTCTTGCATCAAATTTAAAAATAAGGACATCACACACCCAAAGGATATTGCCAATACATTTAATAATTATTTTATAGACAAAATACAGCCAACAATTAAAGCGGGAACAAACTAAAAGTCATTAATTCTTTGCAGACCACAGTCCATGTTTATGGCTCTGTCTACGCCCTATGACATACTAAATATTATAATGAAGCTAAAAAACACGAACAGTGTTGGCTACGACGGTATTGCCACAAAAATATTGAAAGCAGTTGCATTTGAAATATCCACTCATTTGAGTTTCATTATTAATCTTTGCATAAGTGCAGGTCTATTTCCTGATGCATTAAAGAAGTCTATTGTGAAACCGCTATATAAGAAAGATAATCATGAATTAATGATAAATTATAGACCGATCGCGCTTATACCAGTGATGTCTAAGGTGTTCGAAAAATATATTTTTATGGTGAGATGAATACCTATTTTGAAAAATATAATATACGCTCTTTTGCAAAAAAACGGGCACCTGAGGAAATTTACGTTCTAAGGTCGATTTTAGTTAATTAAATGAAATTTATTTCTTTGACGTAGTCTGTATACTTATAATCGTGTAAATTAATGCGCGTGAAGTGAATTCGAGCAATTAAAAGAAAAAAAACGATGGATTCTTTAAAATCGATGTACACGCCCAAACAATAAGAAGTAGTCGGCAATAAAGACAAGTTTTTTTTTACTTTTTTTAATTAAATAAAGTTATTATTATTATTATTATTACTAGCCCGTACTGTCCCACTGCTGGGCAAAGGCCTCCCTCCATTCCTTCCAATGCTCACGATGTTGCGCCTCATCATTCCAATTCCAAAATAATGTTACAAATGTAAAAACCTAATAACGAGTGTGACCTCCTGTTGCCAAAATCACAGCTTGAATCCTTCTGGGCATGCTTTCCACGATGTTTTTAATAACGTTTTGAGGAATACGTTCCCACTCTTCTGCAATGACTCTTTTTAGCTCCATGATGTTTTGTGGAGCAGGTTGCACTGATCTTACCCGTCTCTTTAGAACATCCCACACATGCTCAATTGGATTGAGGTCAGGACTTCGAGCTGGCCAATCTAAACGACGGATCCCAACTTCTTGCATGTACGCTTCCACGTCGCCAGAACGGTGCGGGCGAGCATTATCGTCCATAAAAATGGAATCTTCCCCAAGTGCAGTCAATGTGGGTTGTGCATATGGAATTAGGACTTCCATTATGTACCGGTGTGCATTTAATGTTCCATTTTCTATGAAAACTAACTCCGTACGCTCCGTCGAATTAATTGCTGCTCAAAACATAACGGAGCCTCCGCCATAAGGAGCGATTTCTTCGAAACACACTTCCGCATAGCGTTCCCGTGGTCTTCGCAGCACTCGCCGGCGTCGGTCCTCTCCACACAAAGAGATTCTAGCTTCATCAGAAAACAATACTTTATTCCAGTCCTCCAGAGTCCATGAAGCACAGTTCCGAGCAAACTGAAGTCGAGCATCACGGTGCCCACGGAGTAATTTAGGGCTCCGAGCTGGGCGGTAACTCTTGATATTGGCAGCCAAAAGCCTCCTCCTGACCGTCCACAAGCTAACTTCTACTCCTCTTACTTCTTCAAGGCTCTCTTCAGGTCCACACTTGACGCCTTACGATTACGCAACGCCTGACTCACCAAAAAGCGGTCATCTCTTGGTTCTGTGCATCGTTTTCTTCCCGAACCGGGTCTTCTTTTGACCGAACCAGTCTCTTGATACCGTTGCCAAGTCCTCTGGACAGTTGAACGACTCACATTTAGCCGCTGAGACACGTAAATTTGCGAACAACCTTCTTCAAGTAGGGCTATAATTTTACCGGTCCTTATCGCTTTATCACTCATATCAAAAAGTGGTATTTAATGTAAAAAGAAAGATTAAATTGTTTAATTTGCAGAAAATATCCAAAAAGTTTTAAAATATCGTAATCAGTTAAAAATCGTTTCAGCAATTCGCGCCATTAGTAAAGCAATTTTAGAATAATCCACAATAATCATTATTTTTCTTCTAATAATTTCAAATTTTAAATTTGGAACGTAAAGAATCATGCCAGGATGCTTCAAAAAACATGCCAATACATCGTCAAATTAACAAAACCTATTTCTTGTTCTTCTTCATTGAAGTAGAGAAAAAAATCTAAAGTGCCCGTTTTTTTTGCAAAAGAGTTTATTATGTGACGAACAAAAGGGATTTCGAAAAAGTAAAAGTATAAACTTGGCTATTTATGAGTTTTTACAAAACGTCATGCTAAATGTAGATAAGAGAACACCAGTCTGTGCCATATTCTGCAACATGACACAGGGCTTTAACTGCGTCCATTATAATTCCCTGACAGAGAAACTTGAAGCCTATGGTGTTAAAGGTAACGTTTTAGAATTAATAAAATTGTATCTTCATAATCGTAAACTAATTACAGAAATCAGTGCAATAAACATAAAAAGTAAACGTGAAGAAACTTCAAGATTAGAGGAGCGCGAAGTTATGTACGGAGTACCTCAAGGCAGTGTATTAGCAGTGTAGTAGCATAGGTAACATTAGTAATTTTAATAACCTTATAATATTATTAGACAGAACTAAATTGCATTTCCATGTGATTGTTTTGACTGAGTGCTGGTTACAAAAATGTCCATATCTTCCTACTATACCGGGTTTTGAGTCATATGCGTCCAATCATAATAATAAGAGTGATGGCGTGGTCGTATACATAAGGTTAGATATAAAATTCACCTTAGAAAAACCAATATTCGACGACGCAAACTGCCTTATTGTTAAATTTTCTACAGACCTAGCGTTGATCGCGATATATCGTTCTCCTTCTTTCCGGAATATACAAAACTTTATTACCAGTTTAGATACTACCTTGGACTCGCTCAACTCCCATAAAAGTATTATTCTATTGGGTGATATTAATATCAACTTATCTCCTAGTAATAATGATGACATGCATTCTCACCTTTACCTTGATACACTTGCATCACATGGGATGCTACCGGCCCATTTGTTTCCAACTCGCTGCGATAGCTGCTTGGATCACGCAATCATCAAATCAAAAACGAGAGTGATCACCTTGATTCTAGACTCGTTTATTACTGACCACGCCCCTTTGATAGTGTCTTACGACCCCCGAATTAAAGTGCCAAAATCCATAACATTAACTCGTCGGGTGGACTTTGCAGCATGCGTTGAAGCACTTGAGAAAGCAGATTTTTCACCGGTCCTACAATGTTACGACGCATCACAAGCTGCTGGTGCACTAGTTAATATAATATCTAATGTTGTTAGTAATAATACACGCAATGATCGTATCTCAAGTAAGAAACGTATACTTAAGCCCTGGATCACTCCCGGGATTCTAAGATGCATACGTAACCGGGATAAACTACATCAAAAAACAAAAAAAGACCCGAACAATGAAATTTTCCGGGTGACCTACATGCGTTATAAAAATTTCTGCAACAATTTATTAAAAAAAATTAAACGCGAATATGAGCGAGCAGAATTCAAAAAATATAGTAAAAACCCGAAGGCAACATGGAATCTCATAAAAACAATTGCAAATCTTCACACAACCAAAACTAGTCCTAGTGAACTGCTGTCTTTGATGGATGACCCCGCACGTGCTGTTGACGCTGTTAATGACTTCTTTGTAAATGTAGGCAAGAATCTAGCATCTAAAATTGATTCTAATCATAATGGCTCTGCAAATGTCTTGGGCTCCCATGCAATAAGTACCTATCCAAATTCAATGGCTGTTTTCGAAACTGATAACGAAGAAATTGAAAACATTATTCTTAGTCTGAATTCTGCGAGTGCGGTTGGGTGCGATAGTATTTCGACCATACTTGTGAAAAATGCAAGACATACTCTTATCCCAATTATGTGCCATATCTTCAATCTGGTTTTCGCTACAGGGGTTTTTCCCTCGGTGTTTAAGACGGGTTTGGTTCATCCTATACATAAGAGTGGAGCTAGAGACCGTATCGATAACTATAGGCCAATTTCGGTACTAACTACTTTATCCAAAATATTGGAAAAAATCATTAACAGTAGGCTCCTCAGTTACTTAAAAGCCCAAAATATTATTGCTGAGAACCAATATGGTTTCAGATCCGGTAAAAGTACTGAAGATGCAGTTTTGAAATTAACTAATACTATTGCTAAAAACCTAAACAATAAGTTAAAAACACTGGCTATATTCCTAGACCTCTCTAAAGCCTTTGATACGGTCTCCATCCCACTCTTACTAAACAAATTAGAACGACTTGGAATCAGAGGTTTGCCCCTAAATATTTTCGCAAGTTACCTAACAGGTCGTTCGCAGACTACTAGAATAGGAAATTACACAAGTGGACCCAAATATATCAGTCACGGTGTACCACAAGGTAGCGTACTTGGACCCACTTTATTTTTGATTTATTTAAATGACCTCTGCAACTTACCTTTACTAAACTGTAAAATTATAACATACGCAGACGATACTGCAATAGTAGTACATGGTAATGATTGGTCCGATACGCTCTTTCGAATCTGCTCTACAGACTACTATGACCTGGCTAAGTGACAATCTGCTGACCCTCAACTTAGATAAAACTAAATTTATGACCTTTTCCCCACGTAGAACATCACAGCCGACCTCTGCCTACACACTAACAGCTCACAAATGTAACCCTAGCACAAACCAGGACTGTAATTGTACTCAAGTTGTCCGTACTCATTGTATGAAGTATCTTGGTGTTTATATCGATAGTACTCTGTCATGGAATGAACATATAAAGTCACTGGTGGGTCGAGTCCGGAAATTAATATATGTGTTTAAGAACTTGAGGGCTTCTGCTGACTTCCCTACATTAAAAACGGTATACTATGCTCTGGCTCACTCAATCATAACCTATTGTATAACAGCCTGGGGCAGTTCCGGTAAATCCTCATTACTGCGAGTGGAAAGGGCGCAGAGGGCAGTTCTAAAAGTTATGGCCCACAAGCCAATCCGCTTCCCCACAAATGAACTCTACGCACTATGTGAGGTACCGAGAGTGAGACATTCATTTGCACTTAGCACCGTACTACGCAAGCACTCCGAGCTGACTTTCGATGCCGACCTCATTAAGCACAGACGAAGGTCTATTAGAGTCTGTATAATCGAGCCAGTCGGCACCGAAGTAGTTAGACGACAATATAGATACCTAAGCTCTATTTTGTACAATCGAGTAAATACAGTATGCAAGATATATTCACTCAATCTAAGAGACTGTCGAATCACCGTTGATAAATGGCTTCATTCTCTTACTTATGATGAACTTGAAACCTTAGTTAAAACTTAACATATATGTAAACACGCATTCACATACAGAAGCATACCATCACACACACAACACAACACATCACAAGCACACTCACGTACAACACTCCGCACGCACAACACACCACACCACACACATGCACAACACATCACACACACGCTTCCCTATTTTGGATTTTGATTAGCATACCTTATTCTCTTTTATATTATTTTCTTTTATACTTTTTTTTTAAATATTATTTTCGATTGTAATTTTCCTTAATAATATTAATTTCTCTACGCTGGAGCAATGACGCATAAACTTTTTTTTGGTATGGGCGTTAATGGCTGCGACACAGTTTACAACTAATGCAGTCATTATCGTACATAATTTTATTGTAATTTGTGTTTTGAGTTCCAATAAATATTATTATTATTTCCTTTATTCTTTTGTACAATACATATAAATTACATTTTTAAATATTAAAATACAAAGTTATAAAAACATTTAAAAATATAAAAAATAGTAGCCCACCGGTATCGGGAACAGGGTCCAAGCTACCGGCGGTCAGGGCTCCAGCGAGAGGAACCTCCTAACAATCCGAGCCGTGTCCAGAAGCACTGCTTTCTGAATCAAGCCCCTGATCCAGCTGCCTAACGAGAGCCTCCTGAGGTGTTGGTCGAGGCTCGTGGCTATTAAGCCGTTGGCTGACACGACTATCGGTACAATGATTGCCGAATTCACATCCCACATGTCGACAACCTCGCGAGCCAAGTCAAGATATTTTATTTGTTTATC
The DNA here is from genome assembly GCA_947386135.1 of Melanchra persicariae. NCBI lineage: Eukaryota > Metazoa > Arthropoda > Insecta > Lepidoptera > Noctuidae > Melanchra > Melanchra persicariae. The sequence goes on along the minus strand of OX376643.1, from coordinate 13,613,970 downwards.
TTTCTCGGCTTTCACGAGGTTCTCGTCATGCGGGACGGTTATATCTACAATCATTGCACGCCTCTCGATTCGGTCCACCACCACTATATCAGGTTTATTTGCAAGAATAGTCCTGTCAGTGATGATGGACCGATCCCAGTACAGTGTGATACTGCCATTATCGAGAACTGGGTCGGGCACATACCTGTAGTACGGCACCTCCGATTCCACAAGACAGTATTTCAGAGCAAGTTGCTGATGGATAATCCTGGCTACAAGGTTGTGTCTATGCAAGTACTCTCCGTTAGCAAGACGAGAACAACCAGAAATAATGTGGCGAATTGATTCTCCCGGACGGTGACATGCCCGACATATGTCAACCGTACCGTCCTTCACAATAAATCTCCGGTAGTTTTTCGTCATGATAACTTCGTCCATAATTGCACAGACAAAACCTTCGGTTTCCCCAAAGAGGTCACCAAAACGTAGCCAGGCTACGGACGCTAACTGATCCACGTCGGGCCCGTGTAGGGCCCGGAAAAAGCGTCCGTGAAGTTCCTTGCTCTGCCATACCGCCCTGCGATCGTTAGTGTCAAGCACCGCAGGTTTGCGCCAGTTCTCATTTGCCAAGGAGAGCGGGGTGAGTCCCTTGTCCACCGCCACTACATCTCGATGCATACCCACGTCGACAGCTAGGAAATATTCCCTGAGACTGCATATCTCGCGATTGTGGAGAGTCTTAGCATTTAAAAAGCCTCGACCTCCACACTTTCGCGGGATATACAGTCTCATTACCGACGACCGTGGGTGATGCATTCGATGTGCAGTCAGCAGTGTACGGATCCTTCTATCCAGGGCGTCAAGTTCCGTTTGAGTCCATTTGAGTACGCCGAAAGAGTACATCAATACCGGCATGACCCATCCGTTGAAAGCGCGCACCTTGTTTCCGCCCGATAGAAGGCTGTTGAAGACCTTCTTCAGGCGACCAAAGAAGCGCTCCTTCAACGAATGCTTCATGTCAGTAACACTGATGCCTAATGCTTCCGACATACCCAAATACTTGTAAGTTTCGGTTGGAGAGAGGGATCTCAGGTTTATGGAATCCGAGAGTTGACATCCCACGGATTCCATAATCTCTCCACGCTTTACATGCATGACCGCACATTTGTCCACACCAAACTCCATCCTGATGGCACTACTGAAAGTTTCAGTTACCTTCAGTAGCTCCATCAGTTGCAGATTATTGGGGGCAAAGAGTTTCAGATCATCCATGTAAAGGAGGTGAGATATAACCTGACCACCTCTCTTCAACCGATAGCCTAGTCCTGAATTCTCCAGCAATGTGCTGAGAGGATTCAAGGCTAGGCAAAACCAAAGCGGACTCAAACTATCGCCCTGAAAAATACCCCGCTCGATCCTTACCGGTTCGCTATTCCTCTGGATATTTCGACATCCTGGATAGCGAAGGACTGTCCTCCATTGCCCCATACACGACGTCAGGAAGGTGCGTAGCGTTGCATCAATTTTATACAATTCTAGCACCCTCATGAGCCATGTATGAGGCACCGAGTCATAGGCCTTCTTATAGTCTATCCAACATGTCGACAGATCCTTTCGGGAACGCCGAACCTGTTGGCTAATGGCCGTATCAATGAGGAGTAGCTCCTTAGTACCGCGGGACCCATTCCTACACCCATTTTGAGAGGCAGACATGATGTTATTGCTGCTAATGTGATCATTAATTTTAGCTCTCAAAATGGATGTAAGAACTTTATAGACCGTTGGCAAACATGTTATCGGTCTATAGTTTTTGGGTTCCGCGGTGCTACCAGATTTATGGAGCAGGTGGGTATCTCCTGTCAAAAGGAATTCGGGCAGCGAGCCAGACTCCAAGGCAGTTTGGAACCGAGATGCCAAACAAGCATGCGACCTTTGTAACCACTTAATCCAAAAGTTGTGCAGTCCGTCCGGCCCTGGAGACTTCCAGTTAGGCAGCGGACGGACTGCACGGGCTACATCTTGGGGGCTGATTGTAATTGCCCCCATTTCTGGTATTGGGTCGCATGCTCGTTCGACCTCTCGCATCCAATCTCCTTCGGTGTGACCGACAGGCACTGACCAGATGTTGCGCCAAAATGAATACATGGTTTCATCACCCGGCAGGCGCGTGTCAGTCACACCTTGTTCCGGTCGCTCCCAAGCCCTATATACCCACCTTTCATTACTTCGGAATGTGCGATTCTGGGTGTATCGCTCCACTCGCCGCCTATACCTACGAATACGGTTTGCCCATGCATACACCTTCTGCTTCAGGAAGTCGATGCGCTCTGTGACACAGGACATATAGTCTTGGGGGCTGATATCAGTCCCCGAAAACGCCCGTCTCACAAAGCGCATCACTCTAGGGCGAGTGTTGCCCTCCCTGAAGCAGATCAGTTTGCCGATTAACGCTCTGGCCCCACAGATGCGACGCTCGATCCTGCACTGCCAGGCCGGTACAGCTGGTTTTGGTCGTGTAACTCTGTCATTAGTTATTTTGACGTGAGCTACACGACATGCCGCAGCAGCCGCGCAGTACAACATCGAGTGTGCATCAGTGAGGTCTTCGCAGTTATCAAAATAATTTGACAACTGCGAATCCAGAGCTGCCACCAGCGCCCTGTTTTTGTTATGCATGGGCAAACGAGGTAAGCGTGGTCTAAGTTCAGGCGGCATGTAGCGATATTCCCCTATAGCACACTCCAAAGCACTCCTCAATTCGTCATTGCACTGGGTACTTACGTTTGTAACCCTGTCATTACCATCCTCGTCAGCGTGCCCGGATATTTGGGTTGACTGTGGTGGTGCCACAGTCTGCGACGGAGGAGTAATGAAATGGCTACACATTTCAGTTCGGAGGCGATCAAGCACACTGTCATCCAACATACGGTTACGCTGGATGACGCGCACCTGATCCGATAGTCTTTGGGCCGAAACGTTGACAGCTGGTTCAAGTACCTGAAACAGAGAGAGCATCCGACCACGGTGCGCAGTCAGGTTAGTTCCCCCCTCTGTAGCCCCATAGTATGAGCGCATGACGTTTTCATTGATGGTTCGCGTCCATCGCATGCGCTGCACACTCCCGCCGGGAGCTGGGACCCTATCAGAGGCCGGTGGGCCTCGAGGTCCTAAGCCGTCCGGCGGCCGGCGTCCTCTCCGTCGACGTGCAGGTGGTGGCGACGTGGGCGGCGAGAAGTACTCGTCACTCGAGCTCGACGCAACTGCCGCGGCCGGTGTCACAGCACTCACGGTGGGGCTGGGTTCCGGCGGCGGCGAGGCGGAGCTGAGCGGCGAGGCCGAAGGTGGTGGGTGTGTGGCCAGGTAACGTGCCCGGCTTCTTGTCAACATATATCTTGGTAGTCAAAGTTACTCCGCCATATTATCTTCAAGCATGTTCGGTTCTATTGTTTCTCTATTGATTTTTTTTTAACAGTTTTTGGGTTCCAGTACATTTTGATTTCGTTGGTTTATTGAATATGAGAATATATAAATTGATAAAATCGGCGAGAAAAAATTTCCTGTCAGTCTTCTTGACAGCCGGGCCACAGATTCTTATTATTATTATTATTATTATTATTATTGGGGCCTCCATTGTTCACTCTGTATATAAATGACTTGCTTGCTTGAGTAACTGAACAACCGATGACACTTTTTGCTGACGATTGCACTATGACAATAGCTTGTAATGACATAAACACTTATGAACTTGACATTAATAATTCACTAATATCTATAATAAATTAGTTAAATCATAATAATTTAAGAATTAATTTAAATAAGACTAACGTGATGCACTTTAGGCAACGTACACAAACAATCAACAATCTTAGTATTCAATTTAATAATGCAAATATCAAGGAAGCCGATACAATAAAATTACTGAGACTTATAATAGATTCTAAATTGAATTGGAAACCTCAAATAGAGGCACTTAGTAAAAAATTGAGTAGTGCAGCTTATGCTCTGAAACAGCTTGCTGCGGTTCTCAACACAGATGCGCTAATTACTTCTTACTATGGATTAGCCGAATCAATTCTTAGATATGGAGTCATCTTTTGGGGGAATAGCACGGACAGTGAAATAGCGTTTCGGGCACAAAAAAGGTGCATAGATCAATGTTTAGACTACGAACAACTGACAGCTGCAAATCTTATTTTATAGAACGTAAGATATTGACATTGCCCTCATTATATATCCTGGAAACAGTAATATTCGTAAAATCAAACTCTCATTTATTTCAACTTTGGTCTGATGATATCCCTAGGAATAGACGTGATAATTTCAAACTCTTTGTGCACGGCGCTAAAACGACTCTTATCCGTAAGAGCATCTTTTGCATGGCTCCGACCATTTTTAATAAATTGCCGAAATCATGGAGATCATTAAATATGTCTGCCCTTAAAAGTAAATTAAAGAGTCTACTAACTGAAAGAGCATGTTACAGTATAGCAGAGTTTATGAAAGAGGACAATAAAATTTTTCTTCGTTTTTGAGATGACGATGTTGTATTTTTGGCATGTTGTGGTAATTGTATTTTCTTTTTTTGGAATAATTGTAATTTAGTACATGGACATTTAATGATAGCAATTCATATTTTATTGACTAATTTATTTAACGACTACTTATTTGACATTCATTATTGACATTTTTAACTTTGACATGTTTATCTATAAATGCTTGCTGAGTTATAATAATTTTTAGTGAATTAATAAGTACCTACAAAGTGTCTAAAATGTAATTTTGATGATTATTGGCACGGTTCATACACCATCTCTTCCTACCAATTTGTACGCCACGATATGCGGCTGAACATGTTAGAACTTTTTTTTTCTGTATTTTATTGTTATCTTGCATTTATCATGTACACCATGTTTAAACAAATAAAATTTTACTTACTTACTTACTTAGGAGTTACGTTTATTGGCCAACATTGGATGTTGAAATAGAAACCGTAGCGAAAAATTGAAAACTAGTTCTAGCCGAAATACATGAAGGTCATTTAGGAGTGGTGAAAATGAAAAATATTGCTAGGAGTTACGTTTATTGGCCAACATTGGATGTTGAAATAGAAACCGTAGCGAAAAATTGAAAACTAGTTCTAAGCGAAATACATGAAGGTCATTTAGGAGTGGTGAAAATGAAAAATATTGCTAGGAGTTACGTTTATTGGCCAACATTGGATGTTGAAATAGAAACCGTAGCGAAAAATGGTAGTGCTTGTTGCCAGCAGCAAGACGCACCCCCGCGTTCCTTACTACATCCGTGGGAGGTTCCCACACGGCCCTGGCAAAGGCTACATATCGATTTTGGTGAATTTCAGGGTAAACATTACCTCGTGACCGCGGACGAGCATAGTAAATGGATCGAGGTGCAGAAAATGTCAGGCACTAATGCCACGGCGACGATTGATAAGCTTAGAGAATTATTCTCTCGTTTCGGTCTTCCTTCACAAATCGTGAGCGACGGTGGTCCACCTTTCGGTTCGGCTGAGATAGCATTTCAAAAATCATGACGCATTCTATTACTAGTCCCTATAGGCCGGCAGGTAACGGAGCAGCCGAGAACACTGTGACGTTAGTGAAGCGTGCAATGAAGAAGGCAATACACGAGAGTGTCGACGTAGATACGGCAATATCGAAATTTTTATTTCAATATCGGAATTGCGAGTATTCGACTACATGCGTCGCGCCGGCCGAAGCGATGCTAGGCAGACGACTTTGTGATAGGCTCCGACCGAGAGCCGAACGCGCTAGTGAGGTGGAAGCGGGCCGCGCCGCGCGCCTTGCTTCCCGGCACCGAGCGCTACGCCGCGCCTGGCGACCAGGTGATCAACGATGAGACTCCAGTGAAGTCTAGCACGCGCCCTCAGCGCGCCTGAACTTTAACTACAAAAAATTACAAATTTTAACGACAGTGTTGCAAGTCAATTCGTTTATTTTAGTTTAGGTATCTTCGGATTTCTACTAACTATTAGGTTTTTTATTCCTTAGAAGTATGGTTTTATTTCGATTGATACACTTAGTTTTTTATTGCCCCTGTATTTTGTACCTTAACAGTTGTTTTGAAACCGCAGTAAGACTGTTTGGTTAATATCTTATTGTTAATAATATTATTTTAATTGGGAGGGGACGTGTGACAACCTTGCTATAGCCATATCGTCGACCGTTAACATAGACAACTGCAGCAATATTGTTGCGAATGCCAATCGTTGTCTTAGAATACTCCACCGGAATATTAAAAGCATAACCCGTAATACCTCCAGTTTATTGACTTTGTTAACTAGAGATATTCTCGATTGGGACATTATAGTCCTAAAATAATGTTGGTTGCCCTGTACACATTACATCCCAGTGATTGATGTTTATAGAAAGAAAAGAAAGAAAGAATAACATAACCCAAAATGAAGCTGTTGTGGTTTATTACAAGAAAACTCTAAATGTTTCCGTAGATGAAACTTCTATAACAGTCTGACTTCTGTGACAGAAAATTATGTCTAACCATCAAAATTAGCCAAAACATTCCGGTTTTAGCGGCTTACCGACCATCACTTGATCTACACATGCAACCTTTATCAAATTTTGTAAACATTATTTTGGTGAGCGATCTTAATGTTGATATCACTGGAACAGCTTGGATTCAAACTGCCTATCATACCTAAACCTTTTGGCATCACACGGAATGTTGCCGGCCCACTCTTCCTACTCATGGTAAAACATGCCTTGATCACATCATTTTAAAAACACGGCTACCAGCATCCTGCTACGTGGCTGAGACTTCTTTAAAGGATCGTGACGCAGTTATTTTCATTTTAGAGCTGACTAAATCTCTAATTAATTCGGTTAAAATAATAAAACGGGTAAATTATGAAAAAATTTAGTCGGACATAGTTAACATTGATTTTTCTGACATTTATTCCGTAAACAATATTAACACGGCCGTCTCACTGTTCACTAACATATTAAATAAAATTATTATCGACAACACACAAACATTCAAAACAGCTAATCGCAAAAGATCACCTTGGATCGCCGCAGGCCTTTTGCGACGCATGAGAAATAGGGATAAGTTACATCAAAAAGCTAAGAAGAATTCTAAAAATCAAGACGTTGTAAAAACATACAAAAGGTACAGAAATTTCTGTAACGAGTTACCGAAAAAAATATAAAAAATTAACGTGAAAAAACTGATAATGAAACTGCGGCCCAGATAAACAATAAAAAAATATTAAAACATCCATGCTAAAGCTCGAGCGTGTCCAGAGGGCAGTATTGAAAGTCGGTCACTTCTTGCCATACTTAGATCTAACAAAAGACTAGTATGAACTCACTGGTGTCTCTCTAGAAGACAAGCTTCAGCTGGAAAAGAACTCGATGAAGATGACTTTCGATGATTTAGAAAAAGAAAAATCTAGTTGTTTGTATATTAATCGGGAATAAACAAATGTCTGAACTCCCTGGAGTAACGTGGGCCAACAGCGCAACTTTGGGTTAAGTATGTCAAGATTGTCACGTTAATAGCTCATTTATCGAAAAGGTCAGGAAACTGTATGATATCTGCATGCAAGTAATCATTTCGGCAATGCAAATGTCAATGCCAAAAACTTTGCACCAATTATGACAACACAACAAAAGCGCTATTTCACCATCAGACTCAGTGACAAGTTTTGCTGCGGAGTATTTTCGGATCAGACCCTGATGAGATCAATGAAATAAGCTGGCGGATTGACACGTGGCCGGAGTCTTACAGATTCAGTACTTGCAAAGTGGATTCAAGTTACTCCTACGTTCATTAAGATTGCTGAATCTGATGAAGAGTTTTGTGGAACATCAATAAATTTTATTGAAACATACATTAACATTTTCATTTCATTAGCCATTTCCAACAACGGAAAGCTTTGTGTCGTTGAGCACAGCAGTCGTAGGAGGAAATAATATAAATTGCCATAAAGCTAGTGCCGTCGGAAAAGAAACTATGTTAAAAAAATGGCCATAACTTTGGAGAAATAACATACAGTCGTAAAGATGGAGTGATGGCTTTGTCGGCTGTTAATTCTTCAATAACGATCAAAGGCTCGAATACACACATGGAAGCTGACACAATTTTCTGCAGGATTTCCTTCGCAAAGAAGGAACTAAAATCATTTATATACCCGACTAGTCGTACTCAGCGCTTCTCCTTCACATTTATTATGCGCACAGCCAAAGTGTGGAACTCTCTGCCAGCGTCTGTGTTCCCTTCCACATATAACCCGTCTGCCTTTAAAGTAAGAGTGAACAGGCATCTTCTGGGCACGCTCGCTCCATCATAGACCTCATCTATCGCTTTCCATCAGGCGTTATATTTGTATAATATGCTACAATCGCTACTAATAAACAGTGTTCGCGTTTGTATAGAATATTATACAGTGCTACTAACATGGAACTAACAGATTTTTGTCGATGTGGTATGATAGGAGTTCCGCATGCCGCATAAATAACTTTTTGGCTTTTATTTGGGTGATGGTTGGCCTGCAGTGTTTGTTTCGTTTTGTTTTAGACAACAATGAACGGAAAAGCCAGACGCATATGTCTTTAGTTCCCGCGCAAAATGCTGATTCTGATGCTCGTAATGGATCAAGTAGTGGTGATGAAGCTAGATCAGTTGCGAGTACAGAAGCGCCATCTCTAGATTCGTCATTTGAAAGGCTCGACATTCTCGGCAGCCCCACTTCATCATCCAATCCTTTCGAAGGAGAGGTAGAACCATGCACAGAAACCCTTTCTGATGTTGAGCAAGAGACTTTTCAAGCACCTCCCACACCAATCCTGAACGCAGTATTCCCTAGCCCTACGCAATGGAACTATGATGCCATACCTTCAATTTCTTCGTTGCGTTCGGTACCTTCTGTTCAACCATCTACTTCCACGGCGACGGCCACACCTTTAAGGACACGTGGACAAAGAAAACGTACTGCACCTTATGTTTCCGTAAATAGAGTGAAAAGACGCCGAATCAAAAAGCTTAACTTGCGGTTCCGTTGGAAGAAAGTGTCATTTCAGCACAGAGCTGATATTATAACTGATCCCACGTTTGAAGATGAAGTTCCGGTTGAGTAGTCACCCTTAGACTATTTTTATCGTTTTTTTTGCCGAGATACGATGAGCCATATAATGACGAATGCCAATTTGTACAGCGTACAAGAAACTGGAAAATCAATCAAAGGTTCAGAAGAAGAAATATTAGATTTTTTGCCATTAACATTCTTATGGGTATAGTAGTATTACCGTCATATAAAGACTATTGGAAATCGTCGTTTAGGTACGGCAAAATCGCAGATGTGAGATGGTTATACCTTACAAAGGCAAAAAAGCAGGTAGTCGTCGCCAGTATAACCCAAATAAGCCAAGTAAGTGGGGTTTTAAAAATCTGGTTAGAGCAGGTGTTTTATGGTAATATCTACGACTTTCTAATTTACGGTGGCGATGATACGTTAAGAGGTGTGCTATTTACCGATGCAGAAGAGTCCTTGGGTGTTGGAGGGAAAATAGTTTTAGCGTTATGCAAAACTATAAGAAAACAGGCATATAGCGTCGTATATATCGATAACTATTTAACGTCTTTAGAACTAGTATATATGTTACTGTAAAAACCCGAACTGCGGTAAATCTTAGGTTTTACCGGTAAATCCTAAGATTTACCAAGTCTCACCGGTAAAAGTCCGAATTGTTCTACAATAATCAAAAATTTCGGACTTTTACTGGCCATTCAGTCGGTAAATCTTAGGTTTTACCACAGATACCGTTAAATGTTAGTTTCAGAGTAAAAATATGCAGTTAATAATCAGAAATTACTATTTATTCAACAGTACTATAATTTATTTTTCTTATTAGCTAAGTCTTTAGCATGCTTTAGAAAAATAAAATGCAGAAAAAAGTAACAAAATAAAATTTACGTCTCACCCGTTATATAAATAAAATTATAACACCTACTTTGGCTAAGTAAGCTAAACAGTCTTTTGATAATAATTTCGTTATTCGGCACAATCATTATTATTATTCTTTAAGTATTCATCTTTTAAACTTATTTTTTAAATATTTCTTAAAAAATACAGGCAAATAAAACATTTAAAAATATAAAAAAATACTAGTCCATCGGTATCGGGAACAGGGTAGATTTCTCCATTCTCCTCTTTCATTTGTGCAATGTGCAATCTGTTTTTCGGGGGGATTATACACTAACCGCTAGTCGAGCGAGACACGAGTTGACACGACCATTTTAATCTTTGATTTCGGGCATTTACCGGTGTCTACGGTAAAACCTAGGATTTACCGACTGAATACCGGTAAAGTCCGAAATTAAAGATTATTATAGAACAATTCGTACTTTTACCGGTGAGACTTGGTAAATCTTGGGATTTACCGGTAAATCCTAAGATTGACCGCAGTTCGGACTTTTACAGTAACATATATATTACGAAAAAATTACGGTACCTATATTTAGTTTGGGGACTGTTAGGAAAAACAGATTGAAAGATGCAAAATGTAAAATGACTAACGACAAATCGCTTAAAAAGAAAAGAAGAGTTTCAGCCAAGAGTCGAAAAGTCGTGTGGACGTATCGTGTCCACAAATTGTCAAGCATTATAACCGCCATATGGGAGGATTTGGCAGATATGCTTATTGCATTATACCGCACGGGTATAAAATCTCACAGATGGTACATGAATATTTTTTCCTAATTGTTGGACATTTGCGTAAAAAATGCTTGGCTGTTACGTCGTAGCCATGATAAACACCTCGCCTAAAAGATTTTCGTTACGAAATCTATACTGGACTTCTGAAACGTGACAGAATAGAGCCTGTGAAAGACATTGAATCTGTTCCTGAAAAGAAAAAGATCAAGAAACCGATGGCCGAGAGGCCTGTTGATGATGTGCGGTTCGATAAATATGATCATTGGCCTCAGTTAACCGGGTATCAAAGGTGTAAATATTGTAGAGGAGGTCAAGCGAGTACCATGTCATTGTGCACTAAATGTTAAGTACATCTATGTTATGTTAAGGGCAGAAACTGTTTGGCGTACCACTTGAAGTAGTAATATAGTGCTATGTATTGTATTGCTAATGTATTATTATTTTGTGTGGCAATGTATGGTATATTATACAAATGTTTTTCCAAAAAATACAACTTTTAGATTTTGTTTTGTATTTTTCTAACTTGCTTTATATGCCTATTAAACCATTTACAATAATTTTAGTTGTTTTTATTTGCAAAACATATCTTGCGCTTTTAAGGGTTAAGTAAGAAGATGAGCCACTCTTTATCTCATCTTCAGAGTCGGTATCGATAGCAGACAAATCAGATACATTTTCAACAATTTTTTGTAGTTTTCTTGTATCGGAAACATTAACTGATTTATTATTTTTCTGAAACGGCGGCGACATTTTCAAATTTCACGTTTCTAAAAACAAAAACGATAGCTCCATCAAGCTGGCAGCAAACAGTCAGCAAAAACTACTAAAATTTGCATGTGAATTTGTAGCTAATTATTTGCTGCGAAACCGATTTTGTTGCTCGAACCGATTCAACAAAAATCGCTATCTCCACCATAAGCTAACAGTAAAATCACAAAATCGGTGTTAAATGAGACGACTAATCGGTTGTTGCTAATTTGTTGCTAAAAAACAGCGTAGAAAAAGTACAGACAATTTTAACACTAGCCGAACCTAGCCACCGGCAACACCACAGCAGTGTCCCTCCTACCTTAACATACGATTATTATGAACTAGCAACGGATGTAGCCTTTGTTGCTGCTCATAAATAGCATCACAGATGCTCAGAGAGCCAGCATCAAAATATTATAATTAATAGTCAATTCGAAGATCTTAAAAAAGAAGTTGAGGAACTGAGGAGAGAGCGACATGAACAGAGACAGTACATTGAAAATTTGGAGAAAATTGTTCAGGATTTACAACAAAAATCAAGGTCCTCCGGAATAGAAATTCGCAACATCCCACTCTCAAATAATGAAAATTATACCAGTCTCACCAAGACAATGTGTGCTATTGGCGAAGCTGTTGGACTCCGTATACCTGAGTCTGAAATACGGGACATTTATCGTTTACCAGCTAAGTCAACTGCCTCTTCCGCTGGTCCTCGTCCTATTATCGCAGAATTCTCTACCGTTGGGAAAAAACAGACGCTCATATCTTCGGTTCGTTCATTCAACAAAAACAAAACAAAGGATGATAAACTGAATACTACAACCTTAGGAATTTCTGGGGTACGCCAGCCTGTCTACATCGCGGAACAACTCCCTACTAATATTAAAAAGTTGTTTTACCAGGCACGAGAATTTGCCAAAAATAATGCCTTCAAGTTCTGCTGGATCTCTAACGGAAATATATTCCTGAGGAAATTCGAGGGAGACAAACATATAATAGTTAAGTCAGAAAAATGTCTTCATGATGCTAACAATAAGTGACTATTTTTACCTAAATCTAATTTACTTCATTGTGTACTAAAAAAACTATTAACTTCTTATGTTAAATCCGGTTTTAAATGTAACTTATTATCGTATATTTACTCAATCAACGTACACCTTTCACATACTTCTCATTTTTACTTATTAGAACATTACAAGCACTGTGCACAAACTAACTTCACACAATCACACAAACACACACTTATCTCATCCTTCATAAAAATGTCCTCAAAGCGCGATGTAAAAAAATGCTACTCAATTCAATACCAAATAAATCTCACGTGTCAAAGCCTCTGTTCTGCTATTTTCACTATCTCCAATGGCTACATTAAATAATATAAACCACGAGCTTGACTCGTTAAACATAGGTAATTCTTTTACTTGTAATCCTGAAGACTGTCTGAAGTTTCTAAAACCATCTGATAGCGATATAAAACTCTTACATTTAAACATACGTAGTATCAACAAAAATTTTAATCAACTCCAGGTGCTACTTCATCTAACTACAATTCCATTTGATGTGGTAATTTTGACGGAATGTTGGCTCAGCAAAGTTAGTAATTTACCGATTTTGCAAGGTTTTCAATCCTACTCGACTAAAATAAATTCTAACCAAAACGATGGGATTGTCATTTACACTAGAGTAGGTCTTCATATATCTGTGTGGGAACCTGCCTTTATGGGTGGGAATTGTTTAGTATGCCAAACCGATAACAAAAAAATTGCTATCGTAGCAGTTTACCGATCCCCATCTTATAACTCCAAAGAAAGTTTTGACTGCTTTATAAACAGCTTAGATAATATCTATTCCAAACTTTCCGCTTGGCAAAATATTGTCCTCGTCGGCGACTTAAATATAGACATAAAGCCAAGCAGTAGAAGTGATCGGAGTCTCGAATATTTAACCCTTAACATATCTCATGGGCTGCTTCCGACTCACCTGTTTCCCACACGGCTTGCCAACTGCCTTGACCATACACTCGTAAAGACTAACTTACCCGTCACAACCCTGGTTCTGGACTCACACATCACAGACCATAAACCGCTCCTCCTGTCGATAGCCAACACCAACCCCGGACGTAAGACAAATCATATGTCTACTCGCGTAAACTACGATGCTATTCAGCTAGACTTACGAAATGTAGATTTTTCGTCTCTCTATGGCATCGATGACCCTAACATTTTAATGACAACCTTTATATCTGCTATAATGACAGCGATAAATAACCACACTATACAAACAAAAGTTCCTAGGATACAAAAAATTATAAAGCCTTGGATAACCCCAGGGCTTCTAAAATGCATTAAAAATCGAGATAAATTACACACCCAATCAAAAAAATCACCTGAAAATCTTATTCATAAAATAACTTATACACGCTATCGGAATTTTTGTAATGGTTTACTTCGAAAATTAAAGATAGCATACGAGAAAAGTGAGCTTGAGCAAGCAAAAAATAACCCCAAAGCCATTTGGAAGACAATAAAAAAAAAATAACAAATTCACAGAAATCTAAATCAACCCCCATTGAACTGCTAAAAATTCGAGACAATCCTAAATCCTCTATTAATACAGTTTGTAACTTTTTCAGTAATCTAGGTAAAAATCTAGCGGATCGAATTCTATCGCACCCGCATATCCCTCCTACCTTGGCTAACGATCCCTCATCATTTACTGGAAACAAAGACCATCCTCCACCATCCAATTCTCTTGCTCTACTTGAGGTTGCTGAAACCGAGGTGGAGTCCCTTATACTCCAACTACGTGATGATTGTGCTATTGGCTGGGATGGAATTTCGCCCCAAATCCTAAAACGGTGTCGTGACGTATTAGTTCCACCGCTGACGCTTATCATTAATAAATGTATTTCAAAAGGTATTTTTCCGGATGCTCTAAAAAGAGCTATTGTTCACCCAATTTATAAGGGAGGGGACAGAAGCTGTGTCAATAACTACAGACCTATCTCGGTTTTACCCGCACTGTCAAAGATCTTCGAGAGGATCCTTTGCAACTGCCTGAGGAACTTCTTAGACAAACATCATATCATAGCAGAAAATCAATATGGCTTCCGTAAAGGATTATCTACTGAGGATGCCATATTGGATTTAACGCAGTTAGTTGCGGGGAAACTAGACAGTAGATCTAAATGCCTAGGTATCTTCCTAGATCTTTCTAAGGCATTTGACACAGTTTCTGTCCCACTGCTCATTTCAAAGTTGGAACTCGTTGGTGTTCGTGGAATCGCCCTTGATATGTTTAAAAATTATCTACAGAACCGTACCCAACGAGTGAAAATTGATGATCATCTTAGTGATGAGGAACCGGTGACTTACGGCGTTCCTCAAGGAAGCATCTTGGGTCCAATCTTGTTTCTGATCTACGTGAACGACCTTTGTAATATGACCCTCACTAACACCAAGATTTACGCCTATGCTGATGATACAGCAATTGTGGTCGACGGTCCCAGTTGGGACAGTGTCAAAAATACCGCAGAATTAGCATTAGCCAAAATAGCAAGATGGCTAAATTCCAATCTCCTGACCCTAAACTTTATAAAAACTTGCTTTATCCCCTTTGCTATCCGCCAAAATAACTTGCCAGACGACACCTTTTCGGTAATGGCGCACACATGCCCACAACTCTCAACTCCGTGTCTTTGTCCGAAACTAACAAGAACTGAGGATGTAAGGTATCTAGGTGTACAAATTGATGCAAGTTTACGCTGGGATAAACAACTTCAAGCCCTCACCACTAGAACCTTGAGGCTTATCCACATCTTCAAGTCCCTTAGATACTCTGCGGACCAAGATACTCTAAAGATGATTTATTATGCTCTCTGCCAATCGGTGCTAGGTTACTGTATCACAGTTTGGGGTGGTGCAACTAAAACAAACTTCTTGGGGATTGAGAGAGCACAGAGAGCCATACTCAAGGTGATGACTCGGAAACCCTATCGTTATCCTACCTCACAATTATACACGGACTGTAAGGTTCTAACAGTGCGTCAGCTCTATGTGCTTCAATCAATTCTCAGAAGACATGTTAGTGTACCCCCTTCTGATCCTAATAAACGTATTAACCTTCCTTTAGGTACGCAGCACAAAACTGTCTTTGCTAAACACCAATATTATATTTTAAGCACTTATATTTACAAAAAAATACATAAAATACTAAACATAATAGACCTTAATAAAAATCAACTTAAATCTCAATTAACAGAATGGCTTCTCCAACAGAACTACTCACAAACTGAATCCTTGCTCACATACATCGCCTAAACACTTCCAATCCTCACATATCCAAACACACATACATACACCCCCACATCCACACACCTCCCTTCATACACTCACACAGCCCCATTCACACATACACACACACCCCCACTCATACACGCACCTTCCAGTGCTCGTAAATTCATTTTAAAAACTATTCTTTTTTTTTTTTTTTTACTTATTTATTGTTTGTTAGATTGACACAGTCCACATGTTGTAAAAATCAAACTAGTATAATCTCTTAGCCGAACACTGCCTCCTAAAATACAGGTTACCCTAGTTTAGGGGGCAGGGTTTACCTATTTATTGTTTACAGATTTCTGCAACATCAATCTCTTGCAATGTTAAATACCTATCCAACTTATGTTTAAAAATTATAATTGTTTACCATAGATTACTATAATCTGTAAGTTTGCTGAAATAAATTTATTATTTATTTATTTATATTTTATTTATTAAATAAAAATCGGTTACCTACACCTCGCGACTGGAAACTGAACAGCAGTGTCCCTGCTACCTTAACAATCGGTTCTTATCAACAAGGGGCAGATATAAATTTTGTTGCTACTCGTATACAGCATCAGAGATGCTCAGAGAGCCAGCAACAAAATAGAAGCAAAAAATCAGTTACACCTCGCGACCAGAAATTGAACAGCAGTGTCCCTGCTACCTCAACATACGAATATTATTAACTAGGAGCGGATGTCGATTTTGTTCCTGCTCATAAATAGCATCAGATGCTCAGAGAGTCAGTAACGAAATCGGAACAAAAAATCGGTAATACCTCGCAACCGGAAATTGAACAGCAGTGTCCCTGCTACTTCAACATATGATTATTATTAACTATGAGCGGATGTCGATTTTGTTGCTCATCATAAATAGCATTAGATATGCTCAGAGAGCCAGCAACAAAATAGAAACAAAAAAATAAAATCGGCTAGACTACTAAGTCTAGCCGATTTTATTTTTTTGTTTCTATTTCACGATCACTGACACGATGACTGATCACTAGATCAGTCATCGTGTAACGAAACGAAGTTAGCCAATACAGAACGCGAGTTAGAAAAAAAGGAACAGGCGCGCCGCCAGGAAGAACAGATGCTCCTCATGAAGGACCTTCGCCCGGCCTTTGGGAAAGACATGAAGGAGGTGAAGGAGAAGGTTGCTCAGCATGACAACCGCCTGTCAGAAGCTGAAACCCAGATCAGCAAGTTTAATAACGTCATTGCTGATGTTAAGAAAGAGTTGGGCAACCTTAAAGTAGGGGATGGAATTGCAACTCCCTTAGCTACTACACCTTCGCTACGTGGATTCAGAGTGCCGCCCTTGATGGGACATGTTCCTGGTCGGCCTACAAAATACAATTTGAGGCTGTTATAAAGGCGAACGGGTGGAATAAAAATCAGGCCATGACCGCCCTTACCCAAGGCCTTCGCGACCAGGCCTTAACTGTCCTAGAAGCTCTCGGTAAGGAAGTGACTTACGAGCAGCTCCTTGAGGCGTTGGAAGCCAGATATGGCGACGCTCATCTGGTGCGCAGCTTAAGGATCGCGTGCAACGTAGCAGTGAAAACCTGCAGCAGTGGGCCCTTGAAGTGGAGAAGCTGGTTCGTAAAGCATATCAATCTGTGCCTGCGCTCATTGATGGGAACCTGGTGCAGGCTTTCATCGACGGTATTCGCAACCTTGAGGTTAGAGCTGCTGTGAGGCTTGGGCACCACGAGACGCTTAAGGACGCCTTGGCTCATGCACTGGAGGTAGAAGTTGTGCGGCAGTTCGCGACCGTTTTAATGGATACAGCCTTAAGTGCTATGGCTGTGGAGAAAGGGGCAACCTTCGATCCAGTTGCCCTAGGCAAACTATACAAAGGGAAGCTGTGCGGCAGGATTATCGTTCCCACCGTAGCAAGGAGGTTACAGAAGCTGCAGTTCATGATCGTTTTAAAAGGTACAGCCCTAGGTGCTACGGCTGTGGTGAAAAGGGCCACCTTCGATCCAGTTGCCCTAAGCGAACTACAGAAAGGAATGATAGCCGATCTCTCGAAGGTAGGGTGGCTGACAGCAGCACCAAGCGGCTGCAGGAGTACGACTTGGTAGTCGAACATCGCAGCGGAAGAACTCATGGCAACGCAGATATATTGTCAAGAAGACCTTGCCCTGAAGACTGCAAGCATTGTAGTAGGCAAGAAGGTAAAGAAGTCGTACCTGTGAGGATGCTTAAGACAGACCTCAGCAACGAGTGGAAGGAAATCCTACAACGTGCACAGCAGGAAGATACGGACATCAAGCCGATTCTGGAGTGGATTAAGGCCAGTGCTCCTAAGCCAGCGTGGAGCGATGTCTCAGCGATCAGTTCGATCACAAAAACTATTGGGCCCAATGGGACAGCTTAGTGATTCAGGATGAAGTCCTGTGCCGTAAATGGGAAAATGCTCGGGGAGACAGCTGTCCTTTGCCAATGCTTGTCCCTAAAGCTAAAGTACCGGATGTTCTAGAGTTGTACCATAATGTTTGTTCAGGAGGCCATATGGGAGTTAAACGGACTCTACTAAAGGTACGGGAACGGTTTTACTGGGTCCACTGTCGTGACGATGTCGAGGACTGGTGTCGCCAATGTACAAGTTGTGCGGCTGTAAAATGACCACAGACACGTAGTAGAGGTGACATTGGAGAGATACCTGGCAAACGTGGTGGAAAACCGGCAACGGGATTGGGACAAGTATATCCAACCGTTTTTGCTGTCATACCGAAGTGCTGTTCACGAAAGCACATCAGTGACACCAGCTTTCGCAAACTTTGGTAGAGAATTACAGCTGCCTGCAGACCTGATTACCGGAATACCACCTGATGCCCCATGCAGTATAACCGATTATGCCAATGACTTGCGGAACAAAATGAATGACATTTATGAGCACGTCAGACAATCGGGCCAGCATATGTCTGAAAAGATGAAAACCAGTTATGACCGCAAAATGAACAATAAAGAATTCGACGAAGGTTCACTAGTGTGGTTGCACAATCCTGTTCGCAGCAAAGGGAAATCTCCTAAGCTTCAAGCTAAATGGGACGGGCCCTACCGGAATGTGACGTAAATCAATGACGTAACCTACCTTATACAGAAGGGTACAAGATGTGCTCCTAAGATCGTCCATGTGGATCGACTGGCGCGTTATTATGGGGCTGATAATGCTCGGGACGAGCATGTCTTAAGAGGGGGCAGTGTTACGCGCCAGAATTAATGCCGAGTACATAACGTTAAAAGTTACTACTAGCGCCATCTAGTATCGAGTAGCAGAACTAGTAGAGTCAAGATCCTTCTAGACATTATGATGCTAGAACATTCTAGAGTTCAATACACTCTAGTATTTGCAATACTGTTAGCAAAGACGAAATTTTGTAAAACAGTCTTGGTCATCAAGGGGCTTGAATTGTTGTTCTCCCTCGCGACTTCTTTGATCGTGGACGTCAACCAGTATACTAATCTTCATCCCAATTTTTGCCAAGCCTTTCTTAATAGTATTTTCATTTTAATCCACGAAATACCAACAAAATTAAATAATAAAATACACAAAACAATGATGACACTGACAAACTTTGACAACCCTTGAACTCGATCAAGGAGTCTGATAGCCCACAATCGGCCGATCTGAATGTGATCTCTTTTTACCTTGAACTTCGTTCATTTTGTGTTGGTGAAAACAAAAAAGGAGTTTTGAACTCTGATCAAGGCTTAAATCGAGTTCAGCGGGGCTTAATCGCGATCAGTTCGAATTGGTGAAAATGGCCCTAAGTCGTCGGTAGTTTTCCCAAAGATAGGAAGTAGTGTTATGGGCCTCTTTGGCATCTTTGGGACGCGCTACCGACCGGACCTTAATTTCATAATAATCAATTTGGTTTCACTATTGGGAAATCTACAGTTGACGCGGCACTCTCTGTCCGTAAAATTGTTAATTTATCTGAACATAAATACGTGGTTGGAATCTTTCTCGACATTTCTGGCGCTTTTGATAACGCATAGTTGCCGATACTACTACTTAAAATGTAAACCCGTGGTTGCTACAAAAATATCTATAATCTGATTCATTCGTACTTTCTAAAAGGCTTCGCGAAACTCAAACTTGGACATCATTCCATTTCTAAGTCACTAACCATGGGATGTCTTCAAGGCTCAGTTATCGGTCCATATGTATGGAATTTTGGTTTTGATGATTTCCACGCGCTTCCGCTCCCACGCGGCTGTTCATTAACCGGTTATGCGGACGATGGCTTGCTGCTCATTCAGGCAAGTACTCGGGCTGGAGTCGAGAACTTGGCTGACACATGCCTACGTTTAATATCTCTGTGGGGCGATCGAAACCGTCTGACCTTTGCACCGCATAAAACCTATCAACTTCTTTTGAAGGGGACCCTTAAATCCTGGCCTAGTATTAAATTTCACAACGTACCCGTTAAAAGAAAAGAATCCGTGTGCTACCTCGGTACGGTACTAGAAATAAACTTTTCATTTATTGATTATATAAAAATAGGAGGTGAAAAAGCGACAAAGAACTTCTACGCCTTGACGAGTATAGCCAAAGCTAAAAACTATATATGGGGCTACTTACTTGGGTTGTATGTGCTACGGGGCACCTATTTAGGCCGATAGGGCCACCATAGGGGCGGCACGACGATAAATTGCTTGAAAGCCAGCGTTTGGCTGTGATATTCCTATGCAAAGCGTATAGAACGGTTAGTACTGAAGTCTTACCGGTACTGGCAGGTGTATTCCCAGTCGATCTAGAGGTGCAGCGACGTGCTGCAATGTACTACTACGATCGAAAGATCACGGACCCAGAGTGCTTACGCAACGCGACCGTGCTTATTTTTTTTTAGGTCTGACCACTAGCAAGTTAACACGCATGGGCTATCAACTCCTTAACCGGACTAAAACGCGACCGTGCAAGAACTCTAGATAACTTAAACCCCAGACTGACGTCGACTGACGTCTGGGAGGAACTTTTATCCGAATGGCAATACAGGTGGGAAAATTCCATCAACGGCCGTCACTTTTACCAGTTCTTTCCATCCGTTCGTGAGCGGCTGGATAGAACATGGCTGGAGGTGGATCACTGTGTTGCCCAATATTCTCACAGGACACGGCAACTTTAAGAGTAAATTATTTTCTTTTAAGCTTGTGTCTTCTCCTTTCTGTCAATTTTTTACATCTCACTTGAATACGAACAATCCGCACATCATATCTTATGGGAGTGAATACTTTGGCAAACTGAACGCAATATTATGTTAGATAGCATTCAGGTTACATCTGGAGTTGTATACGGACCTTGTAGAAACCAGAACAAATTTAAGTGCGTTCAAGCGGTTTTGCCATACCTACTGGAATCAAAAGTAGTTCACAATTAATAATAATAATAATAATAATTTATTTATTAGCACACACACAAGTTAATTCACGTTACCAATTCACACATGAGGAATAAAATTAAACCAATATCAGATACAACAGAGGTGGCCACGGGCCCCAAACTAGGCACAGCCTGTATCTTGGTGGCCCAGGATTACCGAACAGACATATTAAAATATTATTGTGTGTCAGCACGATGTTAGGTTGTTACTATAAGAATGTGTCAAAATTAGGAATTAAATATTGAGACTCAAAAACAAAAAAAATAAAACTAGGTACCTACATTTAAAAGAATTAAAAAACATAAAAAAAAAATAATATCATTCAACTAAAATTAAAATTAAATTCAAATACTATAAACTAAGGTCACAATAGAAAATTTAGGGCCCATTTTTATTAGTGTTAATGTATAATCCGTGGTGCTTGGCAACTAAGCTTAACCCAGTTGTATATGTCCCATGGTGCCTATTTGGCCTAGCTCTGTTCTGTCTCCTGCTTAATAAGGAGGGAAGTGAAAATTATATTTTTTCCTACTCCTCCGCTGTTATTTTCTGATTCATTTCGTTGCGGGATCCAAGCAAGTTGAATCATTTCTCTGGGACTCGTCGAGCTTCATTGACTCGGCGTTTTTTCTGGTGGTCGCCAATGTTGATTTTGGCTTTCAGAAGTTGCAGTGGTTTGGGAATGTGGTGTGGAGGTCTTGTCCCAAAAAAAAATAGACTTTGTGACCGGTAAGTACTAGTGTTTATGCTATCGTAACACGCAGTTTTCATTGACATAAAATATAAAGTATAGTTGGCGAATGAAAAACAATATTCACTTGTGCTTATACAATTATTTATTCTGTTGCAAAATTCAACGGAAATATTTATTGTAGAGGATTTGAAATTTTAAACAGTTTCATATTTATTTACCTGATAAAATTTTTACGTACACCAATATTTGTATGTTAATTTTTCCCTATTTTTTGTTTTTCTGATTTTTTTGTTTCGTCATACTCGTATCACTCCGTACCTCTTAAGCATATGGCTACAAAATGGCTGCCACTGTTGTTTGTACCAATATTTGTATGTTAATTTTAGCTATTCCTTTTTTTGTTTTTCTAATTTTTTTGTGTGGTCATACTCGTACTACTCCGTACCTCTTAAGCACATGGCTGGTCGATATAGTGCAACTTGGTGTACTTTCAAACAACCTCGAAACTAGCCATTAGCCTAGCCATCTGGCTGCTCTATGTGTTCCACAAAATTATTGTGGAATCTGGCTCGTATTTCCTATGCAGCTGCAAACGTTGTCCGTTCCTCAAAAATGTCTTCTGCTAATTTTAGGATTTGATTTGATCCACCATTATTTTTTACCTTTTCAAAGAAAAAACAAATTATTGTATTAGTTCAGCACATTAATCAAAATAACTAAAACGCGGAGAAACCACAGCAGAAATACCGACTTCCAAAGTAAATCTCTATGCTACATAGCAACTGAATTTGATGTTGTAGGATAATAAATCTTAAATTGTATTAACGCTATGTATAAATAAGTGCTTTTTTAAGTGATTTGTAAATTATACATTTATATTGATTTAGAATTGACTTTTTAAACATGCATAGAAACTTATTGCTCCAATACAGATAATGTAGATTAATTATCATGCATCAACACTATTCAATAACGGTGAAAAATAATTTAACAAATACATGCGGTTATCTGATAAACACTGTCAAAGGCAAACGTTAGAATCGCGTTTACCTTTTGGCCACTGATTGTAACAGGACGCAAACTATCATAGTTGCCATTTTTCAGATTCACAATTTTCTTACTTTTCCCATGAAACTTATGTTATTTTTTCCAGTTTTCTTTATGCAAGAATAACCGAGATGTTATCTTGTTTCTTACACTTGAAACAAATTATTTTTTGCTCAAATCCTTCTTTGACATCGAAAGGACTGGCACACTCATCTAAATTTTGAACCGGTGTATAGCAAATAAAACATCTGTGACTATCAGTTGGTTTATCTTCACTAATGGAGCTGCTCGGGGCCAGAATCACGTGACACGCCCGCCGTCCGCGTCGCTCGGGCGACAATCTTTAAGTCTTTGGGAGATTCCTTTTCTCTGACGCTGTCTCTACATATAGCTCCAGAGAAACCTCACCCTCCCATATGTATAATTAAAGCGTCATCTCTTATCTCATATTCTACGATGTTAACGTGCGCCGCATCTCTGTGACAACAATGAAGTTCATGCAAGCGACCGCTACGTAATAACCATCGCATCTACATAATGATATTTTAAACTTTCAAACACGTTTTCCACAAACATTATATTTTTACAAAATTCTAAAAACTTACAATAGAATTTTATAATTTTATAAAATCCTAGCAATTCGTAATTTGGATCGAACCTGATTTCAATCACTCAAGAGGTAAGCTATTAAACCGCAGCGCCAATCTGTTACTTAAGTAAGTCGTGAAATTTATCGATATGTTTATGAATCATTCATCATAATAATTCATGTCGGCCGTGTCGTTATAATCGTATTAAAAAACTAGCTGTTCCCCGCGGCTTCGCTCCCGTCAATTGGCTACCTACCTACTCTACGAAACCAATAAACATTTTGTATGGGAAAATGTTTTTTCTTTTACTTATTTTTTTCGTCAATTTTCCAATGTTTTTAATAGTTACTCTGCTATTCGGGATGGAGACAAATACAACAAATCAAAAACCATGAAAATCGGTCAAGCCGTTGTCGAGTTATAAGTGTTCGAACAAACCCGACTTTTATGTAAGAACAAGGAGAATTTCTCCGAGCGGGCGGTGGTATAACGTCAGGATTATGAAGTCCGCATTTTATCGGAATAAACAAGACAGTGTATCAATAACAGAGCCTTATTATACTTTAAAAACACACCATATAAACGATAAGTAATAGAAATACAATGAGTCGAACAGACCTTTAAGATCACAGTATGTACAGAGGCCTAAGCCACCCAAGTACAAAGTGTATCAGCAAGCCAATATTTATTTATTAAATATATATTTAGACTAACTGGCACACAGAGTGCACGCTCTTTTATAATACGATGTTCTCACTCCACAACAACTCTGTCCGTGACGTACGGAAGTACGTCACGTGTTTACTTGATACGAAACACTAAAATTAGCTAAATCTAATAATATTTGCATTGTAAATTAATCAAATTGTTCAAAAACAAGTATCGTAAATAAACAATAGTGGCTTAATACACAAAGTAAATTGTTTTAAAATCAAAATAACATGTCATCATTTGTATTGATGAAAACCGATTTTATGTTTCTGTTTTGTTGCTGACTCTCTGAGCACCTCTGATGCTATTTATGAGCAGGAACAAAATCGAGATCCGCTCCTAGTTCATAATAATGGTATGTTGAGGTAGCAGGGACACTGCTGTTCAGTTTCCGGTCGCGAGGTGTAGCCGATTTTTTGTTTCTATTTTGTTGCTGGCTCTCTGAGCATCTCTGATGCTATTTATGAGCAGCAACAAAATTGTCATCCGCTTCTAATTAATAATAATCGTATGCTGAAGTAGCAGGGACACTGCTGTTCAATTTCCGGTTGCGAGGTGTAACCGATTTTTTGTTTTTATTTTGGTGCTGGCTCTCTGAGGATCTCTGATGCTATTTATGAGCAGCAACAAAATCGACATCCGCTCCTAGTTAATAATAATAGTATGTTGAGGTAGCAGGGACACTGCTGTTCAATTTGCGGTCGCGAGGTGTACCCGATTTTTTGTTTCTATTTTGTTGCTGGCTCTCTGAGCATCTTTGATGCTTTATACGAGCAGCAAAAAAATTTACAACTGCCACTTGTTGATAAAAACAACAAATTGTTAAGGTAACAGGGACATTGCTGTTCAGTTTCCGGTCGCAAGGTGTAACCGATTTTTCGTTTCTGTTTTGTTGCTGACTCTCTGAGCATCTCTGATGCTATTTATGAGCAGCAACAAAATCGACATCCGCTCCTAGTTCACAATAATCGTATGTTAAGGTAACAGGGATACTGCCTGTTCAGTTTCCGGTTGCGAGGTGTAACCGATTTTTTGTTTCTATTTTGTTGCTGGCTCTCTGAGCATCTCTGATGCTATTTATGTGCAGCAACAAAATCCACATCCGCTTCTAGTTCATAATAATCGTATGTTAAGGTAGCAGGGACGCGTATTGCCAAACTGTATACTGACTCCTCACCGCCGACCATAGAACGGACTACAGCCGGCAGCGAGAGGTCACTGCCTACCACAGAGACGAGGGCACGGCGCGGCTCCTCCCAAGCGGCACACTCTGCCAGCGTATGCCGCGCCGTGTCCTCCCGACAGTCGACGCAGTGGTGACACCGAGAAGAGCGGGCTCACCTATCCCAACCCAATGTTTAGGCTTTGTTCGGAGTATTTAGTAGATGGTTTATGTGAAGTTTGCACAAAATCCGTCGAGCGGTTCTTAATTTATCACATTTTTTGTAACAAATGAATTCAATAAATGGCGGACCATTTTGTTAATGGGGATTTTGCTATCAAATTGAAACTTTTTTCAGTATTGACAGTGCAAGCATGTTGTTATGTCATTCATTTCTGTCATTTCATTTTGGACGTGCTTCGATTAAAGCAAATTGTTAGCGATAATTACTGCTTTGTGTTTATATTTTTAAACATATTGTTGAGTGCATTCATACAAACGGTGAGTCTTGAATTGTTCAAATGTACTATGTATATGTCTGCGTGTACTTTTCTCAGACAACAGATGGAAGGACGTCGATTTGAAAATGAATTATTTAATGACATTTTTATATACATTGACGTATGCAGCCATATATATTTCCATACACACATATACGCACATGTATATACTGATACACCACTATTAATGTAGCAATTTCTTTTTAATTTTATTTATTCTTTTTTATATGAAGGAAAAATAATGCCACGAGCCAGACGAACAAATATAGGTCGGCGAACGCGTAATGCAAATGATGTGGCAATACTAAGACGACCACAGACTGCAGATGAACGCCACAAGCTAATGCATCGCAGCGTGAACGTAATGCACGAAATAGATCTGTTGACCCTGTACCTGTACTGAATCTTGCACGGCGATCACGAATACGTCGTGCTGTTTTGGCTGAAATGATGCGTGTGTTATATTAATGTAATTATTATGTGTCTAATATTTAAAAATAAGTACTTGATATACCTATAAATGTGATTATTAACTGTTTAATATGTTATGATTTTATAACAAACTTATTTCAAAAACTGATTTGACTCAACTGTCATACTTGTTTGTTAACGGGTATAAAAGAGTGGAGCCACATTGGAGCAGCCCAGTTTCTCTTCGATTTTCAAGGCGTTAACATCTAAGGTATGAGATTATTCTGATTGTTTTTGGTTTATTGTTGATGATGATGTATATTGTGTATTATAATTCTAACTATGAAGTTCTTATGAATAGTGTAATATTATGTAATATTATGGTTATGTAAGTGTTATGTAATGTTATTATGATGACTGGTGTATTTTAAATACGGGTAATGATAACGTGTTTATTCATTATGGTTGGTATATTATAACGTAACGTTGTGTATGTAGTAACTATGGAGTTTCTTGTCCGTTCTTCTCCATAAGAATCTACCCTTGCGAACGGACAGTAGAGTCACCTTGAAATAAACGTTTTGACTTTGACTTTGGCTTTGACTTTTGTGTCATATACACTACTACGATAGTTATGTAGTTGTTATATACTAAAAGATAAATATAAAGTTATTAAGAATTGAATCCTATTGTTTATATTTTCCCTTTGATACAATTATATATTTACATAGGTCTAGATGTATTAGATATATATACCTAGTTATATATCTACATATATACTTAATATCTAACACGTGCTGCTTTTAATTACAACAGTCAGATTGATTATATATAGTATGTACGGATACATTGGAATGATGGACGCAATATGTTCACATTGTGATGCGGCTAACTTTCCAGGTGAAACGCCCGGCATGTGTTCTGCAAAGTGAGATTGCCAGCATTATAAACTACACCCGAACCATTGTATTAATTTATTTTTGGGACTTCTCAAACGTCGAAGCACTTTTTGAGTCATATTCAACAATACAATTCGGCATTTCAAATGACTTCTTTTGGTGCTACTTAATTATTAGAGATAATATTATGCCGACGTTTAAGGTAAATACTTCAACAGGATTGTCCCATGTTTATATCAATCTGAATCATAAAGTATTCGATAGTTTTAAAAATTCTGATCCAACATTAGCTAAAATTGCATACATTTTACCGATTCAGGGCCAGATTTATCATCAAGCTGGTTCGTTATTGCCATACCCCGACGCTGATCATCAATTATCGCAAATTTATTTTATTGGTGATGAAAATCGTGAATTGGATCAACGTTGTGCAATTGTTTCGAATACAAGACGAGAAATGATTCGTGAGCTAAAGGTTTTTCTATCAGCATAACGCATTAGTTCAATTGTTCAAAATTGCTCTCGATCGTATCTGTTGCACTTAATCAATGAAAGTCGGGTTTACACGAGATTACTATAATTAAAAGAGTTTGTAGATTACAACAAAATACATCAGTAATGTTCACGGAGTAGAGAGCGTATATACGTACCATAGACAACATATGAAAAGGCGCGAAGTTTACCACAGACTATATCTAACTTTAACACTCCTACCGAATTCGAGCCTTCGTTCGCTATATGCATATAAAGTTTTAATTAACATTAATTCAAAAAAATTCACTACATCAAAGGAACTATTCTTGGAAAATTCTCGAAATAAAGCACGGCTAGTTTCTTATCTCGAAGGATATTTTAATGAGGCAGGTATTGAATTTCGGCAAGCTCAGGAAGATGCTGACTGTCTAATAGTTAAAACTGCTTTTGAGAAAGCCACCGATTTAATTCAATCATCTGTAGTAATTGCTGGTGAAGATATAGATCTGCTAGTCATAATGACGGAAAAATTTTTCAACTGAGGTGAAAAATGTTTACTACCTAAAGCCCTCTAAAGGAAATATTTCGCAAAAACTATACGGCGCGGCGGCGATTCGTTGGAGGATAGAATTATTAAAGAACACATCCTCTTTTTGCATGCCGTAAGTGGATGCGACACGACGTCAGCGCTTTTCAAACAAGGGGAAAAAAAAGCATGAACACATTGCTGAAACATCCTGAGTTTGCTGAAGAACTTAAAGTTTTTAAACAGCCCGATGCGAATGTTCAAACTATGCAAAAAGTCGGTCAGAAATTTTTGGTTGCATTGTACGGTGGAAAAGACATAACGTTAAACTCCTTAAGGTACAAAATGTTTACTAACCTTTTGTTGAAATCAAAATCGAATCTTGCAAGTCTTCCACCTACAGAAGCCGCTGCTAATCAACACATTTTCCGAACGTATTTGCAAGTTCAAAGATGGTTAAGGAATGATAGTTTGATACCAACAAATTTTGGGTGGAAGACCAGTGCAGAGGGACTTGTTGCATACCAAACAAGTATAGACCCGGCACCCCAGGAACTGTTAAACCTTATATCGTGCAACTGTAAAATTGGGTGCGAAAGAATAAATTGCTCGTGCCGTAAAGCTGGTCTAAAATGCTCAATAATTTGCGGTGTTTGTCATTACAAACACTGCAAGATTGTTGGCAAAGGTTTGTGCAAGATTGTCCATTGACAATCTTGCACAAACACTGAAAATATTCTGCTAGAGGATGATTTAGAATTAGGGATGGTTTAAGTTAGCAGCTATGTAATCAAACAAATAATATAAACCCTTTTATTTCTCTTCAGTATGGTCAGGTATTCCTTTTGTCATTAATATAAGTTAGTAAAATATTCAATTTTTAACCAGTAATACATGACGGCGCGCAGCTAAATTAAAAGTTAATCCAAGATTTAAGATGAGAGACTGATGAGAGATTTTGTTGAACAGTAATTATTGTTAAATTCAAAATTAAAATGGTGATTTATTTCAATTGGTCGAATATATATGGTGATTTATAAAACATGAGCGGGTAACCCCGAATAGGGTAGCAAGTTTGCGTCTACGCCGTGACAGCTGGCATTCTTTTGATAGACAGCGTACGAAGTGCACGCGTGCTAACCTATTGGCTCGTAATCTAGTTTCATCTTGTGTTTTACCGTATATTTTGTTTACAAATGTAATCGAATAAAACGAGTGACTGTTATGAATCACAAACGTGCTATTATTTCAACGTTTCTTCTATAACACGCCCATTATGGATGACTATCACAAAGACCGCTCCGCTGCCCATTCTGATATTCCGTCATACATATAAAGAAAAAAATGGCACAGTGCATATCTAGCCGGTCATGAACTCATGATAGACAATAGGGTTGGAGTAGTCTCACAATGAAGAGCATTTTAAGACTGCAATTCTCCCATCTTACCCCTGTATTACCTACTTATCTTAGTTAACAACGAAAGTGATAACCTTATCGATTCTCCATCGTTCTGACTCTTAAGCAATAGAGATGTAGCTGACATTAATTATCATATTTTTATTGAGGCGCATACATAAAACTCCTAATTTTTTATACTAAAATGTTGCAGTCTAAGAACTCACGACGCGGTTTTCAACAGCGCCCGCCGCGGTTGCGAGCTTGCGGCATCTGTAGAATGCAGCAATATACCTATGTAAAAAATTAAAGCAAATATCACGACGCCCGCAGCGGGCGCGATAGTTTGCGGTTCCCGCTGCACCGGCGGGCAGCAGCGGGAACCGCGACTTAGCATAACGGTCTCTTTCCTGAATCAGTGGATGCACCCAGAACCTTTTAGGCCTTCTTTTTTTAATTCTTCTGTGAAGCAAAAATAACGCAACAACTCCTTTCTTAACTGTGTTCATGGCGTTCTGGAAATCAACTAAACAATCTGATCGTAAGTAACCGCCCGTCTTGCGATACTCGCCCGCCAAGTTTGCGGGCGAAAATCCAACGGCAGCGGCTGCGGAACCGCACAAAACTGCGGTCTCGTGAGTTCTTAGCCTTAGTCCTACGTTACTTGATGACGTAGGATAATCAGCGCTGTCACAGGGTCTATAACTCGAAAGACAAATAATTAATTTGAAAGAAACAAGCTGCTTTTGAATTAAACAATCTTTAGATTTGTATACTATTACTTACAAACAGAGCATTCACAATGAGAAAGTACTCCTTCCTCGTAAAACACATCCCGTAACACAACTACGCGCGACGATGCTTCTTGTCAGTTTATTATTCCGTGTCGCAGGCTTGTCTCTTCCATAGCGTAGTTGCTCAATGGCAATGACTACAACACACGAAAAATGTATGTTCCATATAAAAATTCTAACTTTTATTTGGTGCAAATATAAAGGAAACTGTACCAGCTGACCTGTAAGCATCGACTACACCACCGCACGCGACGCGCGCGCAGCGGACAATGAGGCGCCCGCGCCAAACGCACGGTATTTACGTGCCGCGCGATCGAGGTCCTAGGGCTCCGCAGTCGAGCGAGCTCGCTCACGATTGGTTGAGCGATATTTTGGAACTAGTGGCGTCCTCACAACCAGTCCAACCAAAATGTATATATAGGCTAGGTAACTACTAGGTTACTATACTAACGCTATTTTATTTACTACTACCCTTGGTAAATTGGTGACCCCGACGTGATTCCGACAGACGTTCTCCAGCTATTATCATGGACTCCGAAGAGATCGAGACTATCTCCGTCAAAGCCCGTATCCCTACGTTTTGGCGTGACAAACCAACATTATGGTTTGGTCAATTTGAAACGGTCGTCAGTCCCCAGAAGCCCAGCGTCCTCGCTGGGCTTCTGGGGACTGACGACCGTTAAAGTCAAAGTTCAGCTTGATGGTGGCACATCTCGAGAAAACGGATGTCGAGCAGATTAGTGGCATTATCATGTCCAAATCTCGCACAGGCAGATACGAGGATGCCAAGAAAAGGCTACTTTCCGTGTACGAAGAATCGGAAACCCAGCAGTTGCAAAAGCTCCTCACCGAAATGGAGCTTGGCGATCAAAAGCCATCACAGCTCCTCAGGCGCATGAGAGAACCTGCACGCGATAAAATGCCTGACACAACGCTCCAGGTGTTGTGGATGCGTCACCTACCTGCGCCCACACGTGCAGTTCTGGCAGTGAGTGAGCAAACAACCCTCGACGTTCTCGCTGCAATGGCTGACAAGATGCACGACCAATCAGCCGAGTCACGCTCCGTGTGTTCCTGCACCTGTCGAGATCATTCCAAGGCATCAAAATCGGCGACACACGTTCAAGAAAGGGAATCAAACGGACAACAGGACCTGCGAGATGTCGATATGCAATTAACGCGGGAGATCGCCGAGCTAAAAATTCAAAAATCTAACGTATCTCACCGCCCCCACCGTAACATTCGCTCACGGTCGCACTAACGCACGCGATCCAACAGCAGAGTGCATAAATACGAGCGCACAATAAGCGACGCTTGTTACTTTCACAAACGCTTCGGCGAGCGCGCACGCAACTGCAAAGCACCGTGTAAATATGGCAAGCAGCAGAAAAACTAGCTCAGTCTATAGTAGTAGTATTTTAGTCTTGGCGGCGACGGGATCCGAGATCAGCAAAATATCTACTTACCGTCTATATACCTACGACTCCGCCAACAAGCTGCGCTTCCTGATCGACACTGGAGCAAACGTGTCGGTTGTACCGCCCTGCAAAACAGCTAAACCGGCAAGTGACATACTACTGTACGCAGCGAACGGCACGCCCATACGTACGTACGGCGAACGCAATTTGGACCTCAACCTTGGTTTACGCCGATCATTCGAATGGAAATTCATCGTTGCCGACGTGGAGAGACCAATCATCGGTGCCGACTTCCTGCAATACCACAACCTCCTAGTTGACCTACGAGCCCAGAAACTTATCGACAAGAAGACGGGCTTATCAATCAACGGTTGTCTGTCAAGCAGCACGTCAACCCCAACAGTACTTACACTCAACGTCAACGATCCGTACTACGACCTGCTAAAGAAATACAACGAAATCACATCAGCCAACTTCAGTAACGTAAGTGCTAGTGATGTGGAACATTACATCGTGACACACGGACGGCCCGTGTACTGCAGAGCACGCCCGTTGCCGCCTCACAAGTATAAGGCCGCAAAAGACACGTTCCAGTTAATGCTCGAGCAAGGTACCCAGCAAATCACCATGGGCTAGTCCTCTACACCTAGTCCAGAAGAAGAATGGTGAACTCAGACCATGCGGAGATTATAGAAAACTAAACGCCGTGACGAAGCCCGATCGATACCCGATACCCCGCCTACGTGACTTCACCTACAGATTACAAGGAATGAAGGTATTCACAAAAATCGATTTACGCAAAGCATATAACCAATTGCCAATCCGACAAGAAGACATAGAGAAGACTGCAGTAATCACTCCATTCGGGTTGTTTGAATTCCCACGAATGTGCTTCGGATTACGTAACGCAGGTCAGACATTTCAACGACTCATGAATAATATACTGGGTGACCTAGACTTCGTGTTCCCGTTCGTCGACGATATCCAGATCTGCAGATCCAACTCAACACCGACTACACTTAGAAGACGTTTTCAAAAGGTTAAATAAACATGGAATGCGAATAAACGTGTCTAAGTGCGTTTTGGGAAAAGAAAAGCTCGAGTTCCTAGGCTACGACGTATCAGCTGCCGGAATTAAACCAATTGAAGAACGTGTCAAAACTATAACAACATTCCCAGAGCCGATAACAGTACAAGAACTACGTCGCTTCCTAGGCATAATTAATTCCTACAAAGAAAGTATTCCTCGTGCAGCGCACACACAAGAAGAATTATACAAGTACCTCCGCACTTCAAAAAAGTACGACAAGACACCAATACAGCTAACGCACGACGAAAAGAAAGCTTTTGAAGAAAGTAAAGCCAGTATAAGAAACGCTGTTATGCTAACACATCCGTCTTCACATGCATCCATCTTACTCATGTGTGATGCATCCAACACTACCGTACCGTCTATTTTCATTCTGCAGAAAAGAGCCATCAGAGCCATTTACAATCTCCGCCGGCGCGATTCTCTAAGGGAACTGTTTAAAGAAATTAACATCATGACGGTGCCTTGTCAATATATCTATGAAAATATCATGTACGTTAGGAAGAATCTGCATCTTTTTAGTAAACGAGGTGACAGACATAACTATGTCACTAGAAATAGGAATCAATTAGTTCAACCAGGGTTTAGACTTGCTAAAGTAGCCACATCTTTCATGGGGTACTGTTTAAAATGTTATAATAAAATACCTCCCCAAATATTAGAATTAAATGAGACGAAATTTAAATCCTGTATTAAACGCACACTATGCAAGCAAGCATATTATAAGTTAGGGGAGTATATTGAAGATAAAAATGCTTGGCTCAATGCTGGTCCTGCTCCACAACGCCACTAGGTAGCCACTAGGGGGATCGAAAGTAATGTTAGCATTTGGTAATATTGTTGGTCCGGCTGAAGATTGTAAGAATGCAATATTTTTCATTGTATAGACTCCACTTATTTAGCAATGTATAATTTCATGCACATGTGTGAGTACTGTGTATCTTTAAATTATAATGATCATTTTGGGTAGGTCTTTGACTTGAATGTACCCTGGCGATTGTGGATGTCATGCTCACTCAAAAGTCTGGCTGATGGTGGCGCATGCGTTGGATCATTTGGCTCCCTTAAAAATGGTTGAGCCGAATGGTGCTAGCGTATGCGTCATGTTCGTGAACGGGCGCCGTCAGCTGAGACTGGTCATCTCTCGACTGCCATGGTTTATTTTAATTATTTCTTTGAATTGTTTCTTTTTTACTCCGGACTCTTTTATCCTGCACGTCTTTTACATCGTTCTCACATATATGTATAATTTCAATATAAATGCTGTAACCATAATTTTGTAACAAAATATTATTTTTAAAAGAGTGTCCGTGGAGTTTCTTGTACGTTCTTCTCCATAGAGATCTACGCTTTGGAACGTGCAAATAGCTTCATCTTTTTGACCGACCGACCTTGACAATTCAAAAGTACCTGTAAATGGTCTAATTGAAATAAATGCTTTGACTTTGACTTTGACTTTGACACGTGCGTCGGCGCAGCCCTACAGCAGTACATTCACGGAAGATGGCAGCCACTCGGTTTTTATTCAAAAAAACTGACAGGCGCTCAAAGAAAATACAGCACTTTTGATCGGGAACTGTTAGCCATCTACCTAGCGATTCGTCATTTCCGAAAAATGTTCGAAGGTGAAGAAATTACCGTGTAAACCGACCACAAACCACTGACGTACGCGCTTATGAGAGATAACAGCAAAACAGAAACACAGCTGCGGACAAGATATCTTCACTACATTAGTCAATTTACGACGAAGATAATAATAATAATAATTTAAGGAGCGCTTCTTTAGCCGCCTGAACAAAGTACTTAACAGTCTTTTATCAGGCGGAAACAAGGTGCGC
This sequence comes from Melanchra persicariae, assembly GCA_947386135.1. Taxonomy (NCBI): domain Eukaryota; kingdom Metazoa; phylum Arthropoda; class Insecta; order Lepidoptera; family Noctuidae; genus Melanchra; species Melanchra persicariae. Next base: position 13,579,262 of record OX376643.1, on the reverse strand, counting down.
GCCTTCAACGGTTGGGTCATACCGGTTTTGATGTACTCTTTCGGCATACTCAAATGGACTCAGACGGAACTTGACGCCCTGGATAGGAGGGTTCGCTCACTGCTTACCGCAAATCGGATGCATCACCCACGGTCATCGGTGATGAGGCTGTATATCCCGCGGAAGTGCGGGGGTCGTGGCTTCTTAAATGCTAAGACCCTGCACAACTGCGAGGTATGCAGCCTTAGGGATTATTTACTAGAGGCCGACGTGGGTATGCATCAGGATGTGGTAGCGGTGGACAAAGGCCTTACCGCGCTCTCCTTGGCTAACGAGAACTGGCGCAAACCTGGTATTAGATACTAATGACCGCACGGAGGTATGGCAGAGCAAGGAGCTTCACGGACGGTTTTATCGGGTCCTACATGGGCCCGATGTAGACTTTTTAGCGTCCGTAGCCTGGCTGCGTTTTGGTGACCTCTTCGGGGAAACCGAAGGTTTTGTCTGTGCGATTATGGACGAAGTTATGATGACGAACAACTACCGGAAATACATTGTGAAGGACGGTACGGTTGACATATGTCGGGCATGTCACCGGCCCGGGGAATCTATCCGCCACATTATTTCCGGTTGTTCTAGTCTGGCTAACGGAGACTATTTGCACAGGCACAACCTTGTAGCCAGGATTATCCATCAGCAACTTGCTCTTCAATACAATCTTGTGGCAGCGGAAGTACCGTACTACAGGTATGTGCCCGACCCAGTTCTCGAAAATGGCAATTGCACATTGTATTGGGATCGGTCTATCATCACTGACAGGACTATTTTGGCTAATAAGCCTGATATAGTGGTGATAGACCGACTAGAGCGTCGCGCAATGATTGTTGATATAGCAGTCCCTCATGACGAGAACCTCGTGAAGTCTGAGAAAGATAAACAAACAAAGTATCTTGACTTGGCTCGCGAGGTTGTCGACATGTGGGATGTGAACACAGCAGTCATTGTGCCGATAATCGTCACGGCCAATGGCGTAATTGCCAAGAGCCTCGATCAACATCTCAAGAGGCTCTCGTTGGGCAGCTGGATCAAGGGCATGATCCAGAAAGCAGTACTCTTGGACACGGCGCGTATCGTTAGGAGGTTTCTCTCTCAGGAGCCCTGACCACCGGTAGCTTGGATTCTGTTCCCGATACCGGTGGGCTACTATTTTTATATTTTTAAATGTTTTTTTTCATATTTTTATAGAAATATTTAAAAATGTAAATGATATGTATATAAAATGAATAAAGGAAATAATAATAATAATAATCTGTGGCCCGGCTGTCAAGAAGACTGACAGGAAATTTTTTCTCGCCGATTTTATCAATTTATATATTCTCATATTCAATAAACCAACGAAATCAAAATGTACTTGAACCCAAAAACTGTTAAAAAAAAATCAATAGAGAAACAATAGAACCGAACATGCTTGAAGATAATATGGCGGAGAAACTTTGACTACCAAGATATGTTGACAAGAAGCCGGGCACGTTACCTGGCCACACACCCACCACCTTCGGCCTCGCCGCTCAGCTCCGCCTCGCCGCCGCCGGAACCCAGCCCCACCGTGAGTGCTGTGACACCGGCCGCGGCAGTTGCGTCGAGCTCGAGTGACGAGTACTTCTCGCCGCCCACGTCGCCATCACCTGCACGTCGACGGAGAGGACGCCGGCCGCCGGACGGCTTAGGACCTCGAGACCCACCGGTCTCTGATAGGGTCCCAGCTCCCGGCGGGAGTGTGCAGCGCATGCGATGGACGCGAACCATCAATGAAAACGTCATGCGCTCATACTATGGGGCTACAGAGGGGGGAACTAACCTGACTGCGCACCGTGGTCGGATGCTCTCTCTGTTTTAGGTACTTGAACTAGCTGTCAACGTTTCGGCCCAAAGACTATCGGATCAGGTGCGCGTCATCCAGCGTAACCAGTGCAATGACGAATTGAGGAGTGCTTTGGAGTGTGCTATTGGGGAATATCGCTACATGCCGCCTGAACTTAGACCACGCTTACCTCGTTTGCCCATGCATAACAAAAACAGGGCGCTGGTGGCAGCTCTGGATTCGCAGTTGTCAAATTATTTTGATAACTGCGAAGACCTCACTGATGCACACTCTATGTTGTACTGCGCGGCTGCTGCGGCATGTCGTGTAGCTCACGTCAAAATAACTAATGACAGAGTTACACGACCAAAACCAGCCGTACCGGCCTGGCAGTGCAGGAACTGATCTGCTTCAGGGAGGGCAACACTCGCCCTAGAGTGATGCGCTTTGTGAGACGGGCGTTTTCGGGGACTGATATCAGCCCCCAAGACTATATGTCCTGTGTCACAGAGCGCATCGACTTCCTGAAGCAGAAGGTGTGTGCATGGGCAAACCGTATTCGTAGGTATAGGCGGCGAGTGGAGCGATACACCCAGAATCGCACATTCCGAAGTAATGAAAGGTGGGTATTGCAGTGTGGTCACTACATAATTCCTCAAATCACTCCAAGAAATAGGTGGAGGTTTTAAATGTCTTGTTATTTTTTCTGTTTGAAACGCGAAACTCCTTGATTATTTTTTTTCAGATCACGTACAGTAGATTTTTTGAAAGTCATTCGATTTTTTTGACATGAAAAAATGTGGACTTTTGTTCTGGACTCGTGTTTTGTCAGCGACCCTGAAGAGGTCATGTTTTATTCGGAGGAATAATAAATAAAAATTATGGTGTGAGTTTTTTAGCCAGTTGAGCTTAAAAAACCTAAAAAGTTTTTGTAATTACGTAAATCATTATTCAATATTCAGTAGCTAACTTTTCGTTGCCAAGCAACAATGTTTGTTTTTGTTTACTATTGTCAGTTAATGACATTATTCCTAATAGTGATGGGACATGGTCGATAGATGTAAGGTCAGTAAAATTAATTGATCTAGTGATGTAATTTTATCGATAAATGCTTGTTGAAAAAAATCTAATTGAGTATTGTTATTTACGATGAATACTCATCGGTTAATGCACATAGATTAATTATACAATGAAATTTGGTGTTATGATACTTAATGAAATGCAGTATTTAATTGTATCAAGCCTCGTTTCCCCGATGGGATGGGCACAGATGCAGTTCAGATTTCAGTCATATTATTTAACTTTCATATGTAATAATTACTTACTCTCGGGAATATTATTACTCCCTTCCCTCTTTTCTATTATTGGACTTCTCAGAGTTCTTCTTTAATTATTCTTTAATAAGAATAAATTTCTACTCTCATCTCACTTAAGCTATTGACTTAAGATTTTTTCTTGTGACTTGAGTCTTTGACTTAAGATTTTTTCTTCTGACTTGAGTCTTTGACTTAAGATTTTTTCTTCTGACTTGAGTCTTTGACTTAAGATTTTTTCTTCTGACTTGAGTCTTTGACTTAAGATTTTTTCTTCTGACTTGAGTCTTTGACTTAAGCTTTTGACTTGAGCATTTGACTTGAGCATTTGACTTGAGCCTTTGATGACTTAACTCGTGTCTGAGGCCGAGTTTGTTAATTTGTCTAAGGTCAAACCTAACGTTTTGACCTTGTAAATATTGAGATCTCTGCTTTTTCGTGTTGACAAGTTAGTTAGTTAGATTGTTCAATTAGGTTAGGCTAGTTTAACTTAGGTTAATTAATTTCTAGATTCCACTTTTCTTTAAATATAGTCAACACATTGCGAGCTCGCACTGATACCGTTTAGATGGAGGCGCGTCTTCGTTTTTATTCTGTATCCGCTGCACTTCGATGTTGTTCTTCAGATTTACTGTGGTAATTCTTATAGGTTTTTGCTTCTTACTTTATTATTTTTTCCTTCAGGTTCTTTTTATGTTGGTCATTAATTTTGCTTTCTTGTCCTTCTCATTTTCGTTCCTTCTTACTTAATGGTACGTGCGTCCTTTTTTTCTTAGAAAGGGGGTACTGCAGTGTGGTCACTACATAATTCCTCAAATCACTCCAAGAAATAGGTGGAGGTTTTAATGTCTTGTTATTTTTTCTGTTTGAAACGCGAAACTCCTTGATTATTTTTTTTCAGATCACGTACAGTAGATTTTTTGAAAGTCATTCGATTTTTTTGACATGAAAAAATGTGCAAATATCTAGCACGATATGTGCTACAACACATTAAGCGCTATGTGCTTGGTGCACAGACAGACATCGTACCAACGATTCCTTGGAGACCCATCGCCTCATGTTATTCATGAGGTGCGGTCAAGAGTTCAGTAAACAAGCCATCAGACTTGGTTTCATTATAACTGTCATCAACTATGACATCTAAGTCTCGAGGCAGTGATCGGGGATCTTTCTCACACGATCATGGAGGTATTTATACATTCGCTTAGAGTCAAGCGCCCTTAGTCGGTATACCCAGGTCCATCTCCTTGATAATTCTTAAATGAACCTTTGAATTTAGGATTTTACTTTATCCGGTTTCACTATTAGTTTGTTAATAACTTCTGTGCAATCAAATTGTGCTTGATTGAGCACACAGTGTTTAAAACTGATGAAATCTCACGGACCTCATATAATCGTCTTTAGTATCTACATCACTAAAAATCAATAATAACGATCTCGCAATTTCTACAGATGCAGCCTGTTACGCAATATATCGCGAGCTATTGCACCTATTGCGTTCTTGTTACGATTTGCTATCGTTAATCTCTACGGCAATTGGTCTACAAACTTTTCATGTTACAGAGCTATTCCATGTTACTCTAATTTCGTTCAGTCGGTAAAACTTTGACAGACCGACAGTGGCTGTAAATGGTTTCTACGTTAAAAACTAGCTTTTACGTGCAATTCAATCAAAATTAACACCTATATAACAAGAAATAAACTAAAAGTGCATGAAGTTTGTCACGAAATGAAACGTCAAAGTTATGAAACCGATAAACGCCGCATGATGTTAAGTAAACTTAGGGTAAATGGAATTTGTTTATTTATTTTAAAATTGATGTACACACAGAAAAACAGTTGCAGAAATAACATAGAAAATAATAGTACAAAGGTACTTTATCTTATATTTCAATTATCGAATCAATAGTTTGGAATCGCTCGTTCAACGGTTATCGAATCAATAGCTCTAATGAATAGATAAACTGACGATGAAAGTATCTCGGAAACCGGGAATAAGTGACTGGCTGGAACTGAAGCATCACTTTCCGACCCCCTTTAAAATTTAAATAGATATCATTGAGATGTTGTAATCTCCCAGTGTGTTGGCGCTATTAAAATAAAAACGGATAGCTACCTCGGATTTGCAATTTGCTCCTTCGCACTGTTGAAAAAATTAAAATTGTTTCATAATCACAAAATTAAGTACAAACGCGTATTAAAACAAAATAAAACATTGGGCATCAAAAAATTCATTCACATCGCTGTCAGTGGCAAAAGTGCCCAGAATCCTGGCAGCATTGCTTCGTTGAATAGTCGACAAGTTGTTTGCTGATGTCCCGAAATCTCGGTGAGCACTCGGACCCCGTGGGCTTAAATTTTGCTATGATTATCTGGTTGTTTATAGTTATTTTCCCGTTGTACCGTATGCAACAGTGACCTACACCATCAATGGTGCAGAGGAGACTAATTAGTTTAGTTTGCACCATTAATGGTGCAAATGAAACTGCATTGATAGTATGGTCTCATCTGCACCATTGAGATGACACTATACTTACTATCAATGCGGTTGGTTGGTTGTCGTCTAGGTCTATGGTTGTAGGTATTTCCTCAAAGCATTAGATCCTTACCTATGAAATTGGCGTTTTGTCGTACTGGCCACTTTGATCTCAAATATCTCCTCTTTGGAATTCCAATTTTAAATTTATACAGCTCTCTACTCATGCTTTTGTGTTTGGAAAACCGTTATTCATTTGTTTTTCCTCTTTTGGTTTTTTCTTTGCGCCAGTCAGTTTACAAAATTGAAAACTTGAAATATCGCGTTTTTTACGAGTACGAGTTCCATCGTGGCACCAGTGCTGCAGAAACGGCTCGAAGGATTAATTATGTGTATGGCGACGGTGTCGCAAAGAAAAACACAGTGCGTTTTTGGTTCCAACGTTTTCGTTCTGGAAATTTCGACCTGCAGAACAAGCCCCGTGGACGGTTGTTAATAATAATAATAATAAATAATAATAATAACTGGCAACTCTCGATAGCAACACGAGTTGGTTTTTCATTCACGAAAACTAAAATCAAATAAAATTTAAATAACAGTCTTTTTTATCTCATTTTGGAAAACATTCTCCAACAAAGCATCCACAAACAAATAAAGTAACAAATTCAGACTCATCAGAACCATATAACCTTCTTTTTTTAATTTTTGTTAAGTACTTTGTTTATTTATTTATTTTTGGTTTTTACGATAAGTTACCCATCGATCTAATAAATATTATTTTGTATGTAAAATTTTTACGATGCTGACTTGCTGCTACACGTACTAGGTATAAGTAAACCACTATGTTATCACAGGGGATCGGAACTGTTTCTTCTAAACACAGGTTACCTTGTAACCTATCTAGAAGAACAGTACTGCACCCACTAACTAGATCTAGAAACTTTATTATACCAGTGTAACTCTACTTTGCATTGTAATCTAGTCCTAAGTTACTCAATAAATTATTATTATTATTATATAAGGCGAAAAAATTAATAAAATAGAACTTAATTTATGCCGGACAGATGACACATGTCACCAATAAAATTATGAACTTATACCATGATAAAAAGGACCACAATGAATGAAATGAAACAACTATGATAACGAGAGCAGCATCGCAACGTGCACGCCCACCACCCCCGGACCCGTCGCTCAGCTCCGCCTCGCCGCCGCCGACTTTGAATTACCAGTGTCACCGGCGGTTGCAGTCGCGTCGAGCTCGAGCGATGAGTATTTCTCTCCGCCGACGTCGCCAACACCTGTGCGTCGGCAGGGGAGAGGCCGGCCACCGAGGGGCTTGGGACCTAGGGGCCAACCGGCCCCGAGCCGGGTCCCCGCTACCGGTGGTTGTGTGCAGCGCATGAGATGGACTCAGTCCATGAACGAGAACGTCATGCGCGCATATTACGGGTCTACAGAGGGGGGAACTAACCTCACTGCGTACCGTGTCAGGATGCTGTCTCTGTTTCAGGACCTGGAACCGGCTGTGAACGTTTCGGCCCAACGATTGTCGGATCAGGTGCGAGTCATCCAACGTAGTCACAAGTTGGACGATGCCGCACTTGATAGGCTACGCTCAGAGGTACTAAACAACCTTATCATCTCGGCCCCGACACAGGCCGTGGTACCGGCGCCAGCTAGTGGCGCAATCATACCGCGGCCCAATAATAATAGTGATGAGGTATATGATAGGGTTGTCACGGTAAGTAGCCAGTGCAACGATCGACTGAGGAGCGCGCTGGAGGATGCGCTTCGCGAGTATAGATCAACTCCTACCGAACTTAGGCCCCGATTACCACGGTTACCTATGCACAAAAAGAATAGGGCGCTGGTGTGTGCCTTGGACTCGCTGCTGCAGAACGTCTTCGAAAGCAGCGAGAACCTCGTTGATACGCACTCAATCCTGTACTGCGGGGCTGTTGCGGCATGTCGTATAGCAAACGTCAAGTTTCCAAGTTGTGACGAGGCTATACGACCAAAATCTGCTGTACCAGCCTGGCAGTGCAGGATCGAGCGGCGTATCGATGAGGCTAGGGCACTCATCGGCAAACTATACTGCTTCAGGGAGGGCAATACAAGACCACGTGTGATGCGCTTTGTGAGGCGGGCGTTTTCGGGGACTGGAATCAGCCCTCGAGAATACACGTCCCGTGTCACAGAGCGTATCGACTTCCTGAAGCAGAAAGTCTGTGCATGGGCAAACCGTATTCGGCGGTATAAGCGGCGGGTTGATCGATACTCGCAGAATCGCATGTTCCAGAGTGAAGAGAGGTGGGTATATAGAGCTTGGGAGCGACCTGAACAAAGTGTGACGGACGTGTGCCGCCCGGATGATATCGCCACGAGTACGTTTTGGCGAAGCATTTGGTCGGTGCCCGTCTGTCATGCCGGGGGTGGCTGGATGCGCGATGTCGAGCGCGTGTGTGAAGCTATACCACAAATGGAAGAAATTGTCATCACTTCACTAGATGTAGCCAAAGCAGTCCGTCCGTTACCGAACTGGAAATCTCCAGGACCGGACGGACTGCATAACTTCTGGCTCAAATGGTATAGCAGCTCACACGCACTCCTGGCATCTCAATTCCAGTCATTCTTAGAGTCTGGGTCGCTACCACAGTTCCTAACAACTGGCGTTACCCACCTGCTCCATAAGACTGGTAGTCCCGCGGAACCCAAGAATTATAGACCGATTACTTGTTTGTCGACGGTCTATAAACTTCTTACATCCATTCTGAGAGTAAAAATTAATGATCACATTGAGAATAACTCAATTATGTCAGCCTCTCAGAATGGATGTAGGAAAGGGTCCCGCGGCACTAAGGAGCTACTCCTCATAGACATGGCCATAAGCCAACAGGTTCGTCGATCCCGCAATGATCTGTCGACATGTTGGATAGATTACAAGAAGGCCTATGACTCTGTGCCACATACATGGCTCATGAAGGTGCTGGAGTTGTACAAAATAGATGCAACTATACGCACCTTCCTTGAGTCATGTATGAGGCAATGGAAAACGGTCCTTCGCTATCCAGGATGTCGACCGATTCAAGGGAACGGTGAGCCTGTATGGATTAAACGGGGAATATTCCAGGGCGACAGTTTGAGTCCACTTTGGTTTTGCTTAGCTCTGAATCCTCTTAGTACACTGCTGGAGGATTCAGGCCTAGGCTATCGGTTGAGAAGAGGTGGTCAAGCCTTATCTCACCTCCTTTACATGGATGATCTGAAACTCTTTGCCCCCAACAATTTGCGACTGATGGAACTACTGAAAGTAACTGAAACCTTCAGTGGTGCCATCAGGATGGAATTAGGTGTGGACAAATGTGCAGTCATGCATGTAAAGAAAGGGGAGATTATGGAATCTGAGGGAATTCAACTCTCGGATTCCATACAGGTTAGATCCCTTAGCTCAACCGAAGCCTACAAGTATTTGGGTATGTCGGAAGCGTTGGCCATTAACGGTTCTGACATGAAGCAATCGCTGAAGGAGCGCTTCTTTGGCCGCCTGAAAAAGGTTTTAAACAGCCTTTTGTCGGGCGGAAATAAGGTGCGCGCCTTCAACGGTTGGGTCATGCTGGTATTAATGTACTCTTTCGGCATACTCAAATGGACTCAAACCGAACTCGACGCCCTGGATAGAAGGGTCCGTACACTGCTGACTGCAAATCGGATGCATCACCCACGATCGTCGGTGATGAGACTGTACATCCCGCGTAAGTGTGGAGGTCGAGGCTTTTTAAATGCTAAGACTCTCCACAACCGCGAGATGTGCAGTCTCAGAGAATATTTTCTCAAAGCCGATGTGGGTATGCACCGGGATGTGGTCGCAGTGGACAAGGGACTCACCCCGTTGTCCATGGCTAAAGAGAACTGGCGCAAACCTGTAATACTTACTACACATGACCGCAAGGAGGTATGAAAAGGCAAGGAGCTTCACGGGCGCTTCTATCGGGCTCTTTATGGGTCCGACGTAGATTTCCCGGCGTCCGTGGCCTGGCTACGTTTCGGTGATCTCTTCGGAGAAACTGAAGGTTTTGTTTGTGCAATTATGGACGAAGTTATCTTGACGAACAACTACCGGAGGCATATTATGAAGGACGTCAACCGTCCCGGGTTGACGTGTGTCGGGCATGCCACCGTCCGGGTGAGTCCATCAGACATATATCTCTGGTTGTTCTCGTCTGGCTAACGGCGAGTACTTGCACAGGCATAACCAAGTGACCAGGATTATTCACCAGCAACTTGCTTTGAAATACAAGCTTGTGGATTCTGAGGTACCGTATTACAAGTATGTGCCCGACCCAGTTCTCTAAAATGACCATGTCACGTTGTACTGGGATCGGTCTATCATCACTGATAGGACTATTGTCGCTAATAAGCCCGATGTAGTGGTGATAGACCGATTAGCGCGCCGCACAATGATAATCGATGTTACCATTCCACATGACGAGTACTTCGTGAAAGCTGAGAAAGAAAAACAAATCAAGTATCTTGACTTAGCGCAAGAGGTTGTCGACATGTGGAATGTGGACTCGGCTGTCATTGTGCCGATCGTCGTTACGGCCAATGGCTTGATAGCCAAAAGCTTCGACGACCACCTGTCGAAGCTGGCGTTACACAGTTGGGTAAAGGGCCTGATACAGAAGGCAGTACTCCTCGATACGGCTCGTATTGTGAGGAGGTTCCTTTCTCTGGAGCCCTAACCACCGGTAGCTTGGACCCAGCTCCCGACACCGGCGGACTACTATTTTTATATTTTTAAATGTTTTTTTATTATTTTTTTTTGTTATTGAAATATTTAAAAATATAAAATGTATGTGTAAAAAAAAATAAAGAGAATAATAATCTTTATTTCTCCCAGAAATGCACAAAAACATTACATTGAACAAGAAACAATGGCTTAAGCTAAGTGATATAGTAAAAAGACCCTGGCTTCTAAACTAGGTAATAACCTGTATCTTAGAAGTCAGTGTACCTTCAATATTATGCACGGATATAATAAGCCTTATTAATTATACCTACATAGGACACAATGTTATACAAAGTAAAAAGGCAAATAAAATAATAGGTCTTTACCTATGAAATTACCGTTTTGTATGAAAAAAATTAAACGAATTTTTTTCATGTATTTTTTATTTGTATTAATCGAAGAAATCACCCATGCAATCAATGCATCTTTGCCAACGCAGTGGCAGTTTATTGATGCCCTTCTTAAAGAAATCAGCTGGACGGGAGGCAACAAATTCTTCAAAGGCATTTTGTACTGCCTCTCGGGTATTGAATTTTTTTCCCGCCAAGAACTTATCCAAATTCTGGAAAAAGTAGTAGTCTGTAGGCGCAAGGTCTGGTGAGTAGGGCGGATGACGGAGAGCTTCCAACCCCAGTTCTTGCAACTTGGAGACCGTCTGCTGTGCAGTATGAGGTCGCGCGTTGTCGTGCAGGAGCAGCGGAGACGAGCGATTGACCAATGCTGGTTGGAGATGTGCCAGCTTCTCCATCATTGTGTTCAGTTCTTCACAGTACACATCTGCAGTAATGCTCACCCCGTTTGGTAAGAAGCTGTGATGAATCACACCGGCGCAGTGACCATCACTTTTCTAGGGGTAAGTTTTCGTTTAGGGCATTGTTTAGGTGCTGAACCAGGATCCAACCAACTTGCTGAGCGCTTGCGGTTATCAAACAGAATCCATTTTTCATCGCAGGTAACAATGCGGTTCAAAATTCCTTCATTTGTGTGTCTGTTGAGCAGTGCAAGGCACGTCTCGACGCGTACTTCGCGCTGGCGATCATTGAGTTCGTGGGGCACCCATTTGTCAAGCTTTTTTACTTTGCCAATTTGACGCAAATGGACCAATATTGTTTTGACGCTAACGTCGAAAGCTGCTGCTAATTCAGCCGTAGATTGTGTATCATCAGCTTCCACAATCGCCTTTAATTCGTCATTGTCGACCAAAGTCTTCGGACGACCGCGAGGTTCATTTTTCAGGTCGAAATTTCCAGAACGGAAGCGAGCAAACCAATAACAGGTGGTGCGTTGGTTTGTAGTGTTAGCTCCGTAAACGTCGTTGATGTTGCGTGCCGCTTGTGCCGCGTTGCTGCCACGACGGTACTCATATTCCATAATTACTCGAATTTTTAACGTATCCATGATGACGAAAAAGATTGAAATGCGATGAAAATGTAACACTAATCAATAAACAAATGACTACTTTTGGAAAAAAAAACCATGTTTTTAAAATAAAATTAATTTGAAATTAGAATTCTTAGCCAAACAAAAATTATTTTGATTTGAAATTGCCAGTACTGCAGAACGGCAATTTCATAGGTAAAGACCTAATTAGGCTGGTTCATAGGGAAATATAATTAAAAGATATAAAAATAATGAAGAATTGAGGGCTATTGTGGAAGCGGATCCATCGCAAACCACGTCCGAGTTAGCTGCAGGCTGCGGTGTTAGTGATAAAACTGTTTTAATCCACTTGAAGCAAATTGGGAAGGTGAAAAAGCTTGAAAGGTGGGTACCTCATAAATTAAGTGCAGCAAACTGACAAACGCGCCTCGACTGCTATGTTACATTACTCAACCGGCACAATAATGAAAGGATTTTAAATCGAATCATTACCTGTGATGAAAAGTGGATCCTGTACAATAATCGGAAACGCTCATCGCAATGGCTGAACCCTGGTGAACCAGCCAAATCCTGCCCCAACAGAAAATTGACTAAAAAAAAATTACTTGTGAGCGTTTGGTGGACTAGTGCCGGTGTCGTTCACTACAGCTTTCTTAAATCTGGCCAGAAGATTACGGCGGATGTCTATTGTCAGCAACTGCAAACCTTGATGGAAAAGCTAGCTGCTAAACAGCCGAGGCTGGTCAATCGCTCTAGGCCACTGCTGCGTCAGGACAACGCTAGACCACACACTGCATAACAGACGGCTACCAAATTAGAGAAGCTTCAATTAGAATGTATAAGGGCCATTTTCACCAAGCCAAACTGATCGCGATCAGCGTATAAACCACGTTTATGAGCTGTCAGTGTCTCTATTTTTCTATGGGATTTTGACGCTGACAGCTCTTAAACGCAGTTTAGATGTACTGATCTCGTTCAGTTTCATTGGTGAAATCCGCTCTAAGACATCCACCGTACTCCCCGGACCTTCCTCCAAAAGAATACCATTTTTTTCGAAATTTGGATAACTTCTTGCAAGGGAAAAAATTCAACTCCGATGGGGCAGTCCAAAGTGCCTTCAAAGATTTTATTGATTCCCGTCCGAATAGTTTTTTTAGTCAAGGAATCAATGACCTACCTATGAGATGGCAAAAGTGCATAGATGGCAATGGTACATACTTTGATGAAATAAATATATTATATTAAAAAAAAACGACTTTATGTTCCTATCTTACAAAACGCCAATTTCATATGTAATGACTTAATATTTCCCCTTTGCATGTTTTAATATTGTTTATGTGTTGACAATTGGTTACTATTTTGTTGTAATTCTGTCATTCTAAATCAATAATTGTAAAATTGGAGCTTAGAATTTATTCATAGAAAAAATTACAATGAGCGAAACTAATTTCACTTTTGTTGCACAAAGTCGAGGAAGACTTTTATTGTTCGAAGGGTATCAACACCGTTTTCACACACAGTACAAAAATTACATAACATGTGGAGGTGTAGATATTTAAAAAAACAAATGTACAGGAACGATTACCATTACAGAGGTACGTACGTACGTAGCGTTTATGATATAGAAAATATGTATACACTTTTGGGTAAAGCCGGGGGGTGCACTGGTTGCAGGGTTTTTTTTTATTTTTCTCAAGTTTATTTTTACCAGCATTATGGAAGTATGACATTGACATTTTATTTTTTAGGATGAATCGGTTGTGAAAAAACGTGATCATACCAAAAACTGTATACCTGATGAAAACAAAAATGTCGTATGCCATTTAATTAGTTCAAGTATAGTAATCGCGACAACTTTCAAATACATGGGTCTAAACTTAACAAACATCCACGGTACGAAAGTTATAAATCGGTTTCTTATAGACGGATAAATAAAAAACAAGGAGCTAAAAAGACTGCTTATAGTGTCGTAACTAAAGTCGAAATAGGTAACGATCATAAAGTTTTCCTTTTGGCTGATTATCATCACGAACGCGAACGTATTTTAATTTTTGCTTCGGAAGCTAGAGAAATGATTATAAACGGGAAAATCTTCTTTTGCGACGGTACCTTCAAAAAGTGTCCGAGACCATTCAAACAGTTACATGTGATCTTTTGCGACCTAGGACGCAACGAGGATACAAACTTTGTAGTGACGGTTGCATATATACTTTTGGGAAATAAAAAAAAAGGAAACAATTATTTTAATATTGGTTAAATTTGCGAACCCTTTTAAATTTACATCAGGTTTATCGGTGCCATACGAAGTGTGTTTCCTTTATCAAATCATCATGGATGCTATTACCATTTCCAATACAAATTATGGAGGAAAGCAAAACGTCTTAATTTAAAGAAGTATAACAAAATTAGTAAAATTTTATCTGTGTGCACAGTCCTGCCTCTTCTGCCTGTATCAAATATTGATGATGGATGGGATTACATAGATTCGGAAAATGATGTTGTAGAAGGAGATGTTATTATGCGAAAAATTCTAAATTACGTAAAAAGATTTTGGATGCCCAACAAGAAGACACTGTGGTGCTGTTTCGGTGAGCTGCATCGTACGAACAACGTCTGTGAGGAATGGAATGGGTATATTAATAACTGTTTCAAAAGAAGACCTCCGACTGTAAATAAATGCTTAGCTGTGCTCAAGCAGGATGTCGCTTTTAATGATGTTGACACGATTAATGAACGCGTAGTTGGCTATTTTTCATTAAATTCACTCCTTACAAGTTACATACACTTCTGGACACATCTATTGGCCCACCTTGTATTTTCAGTTTCGTTTGGTCCTAGCTAAAATTTTATATTAGGTCGAGCAAAAAGTTTTTATGCAGTTTTGAACCTGGCACATTCACAATTTCATTCAATAGTCTTTTTTTGAATTTCGAACACAGAATTTAAAGAAACAAAAGACAATTTGGAGCCTGTTTGTTGATATCAAACAATCGAATACTAAGCAAACTTGGTTTTATTGGTTTACTTGGATTTAATTCTTGAAAAAGTGATTGATATCTTTGGTTTTGCAACAAACATTACTTATTCTTAACATTAAGGTGAGGTTCTATCAATAATCTACGGATACTTCATCTGAAGTCGCCGCCCAAGCTGTGGCACTTATTCAGGCCGGACACAGCCAAAGAAACGTGAGTGCTCAACTTAATTTAAGTCGATCTGCGGTCCGAAATGTTTATCGGAGGTACCTAGAGACTGGCGGCTTTGTTCGTCGCCAAGGAAGGCCACGATCTCGGGTCACAACTGAAAGGCAGGATCGATTCATCGTGACTACCAGCTTGAGAAATCGTCACCTTACCTCCATTGAGATACAAAACCAACTTCGCGATTTCCACGGAGTCTCTGTGAGCGCTCGAACTGTTCGGAGAAGGTTAAAAGAACGCGATATGGTACCACACAAGCCAGCTAATGGGCCCAAACTAACGCGAGCCCACCGAACAGCGTGCCTTCATTTCGCACGCAGTCATTTAAATTGGACACAGCAAGATTGGAGCCGTGTACTCTTTTCTGATGAGTCTAAAATTGTGTTACATGGCAATGGTGGAAGGAAGAAGGTCTACCGACGTAAGGGAGAGCGTTTCGCACAATGGTGCTTTGAAGAGAGGGTTGCTTATGGCGGTGGCTCATGGACTGTCTGGGGCGGTATATCCGCGAGCGGCAAAACTCAACTTGAGGTTGTTACAGGACCACGGCTGCCAACATTAAATGCTGAAAGGTACATTCGTGAGTGCTTAGAACCTCACCTGATACCATACGCGGACTATGTGGGCCCAAATTTCCTTTTTATGCATGATAATGCAAGAGCCCATGCGGCCGGCATCGTCAGGGAATATCTTCGGGATGTGAACATCACAGTTATGGACTGGCCAGCCAGAAGCCCAGACATGAACCCCATTGAGCACATGTGGGACGAGCTAAAAAGACGTGTTAGGGCTCGTCAGCCAGTTGCCCAGACGATGCAGGAGTTGAAAACTGCCATAGAAGAGGAATGGGAGATGATCCCTCAAAATTTCATAGAGCGGTTGATAAACTCTATGCCCAATCGTATGAGAGCTGTGGTAGATGCCCATGGAGGCAACACGCGTTATTAAATTAAACCTTTATTTGATAAAACATGTTTTTTATTCAAAAATCAATTGCCTTTAACAAGGCGCATATCCGACTTGTTAGGCGTAGCTCCGTGTCGTATAGTATTCTGAATTCAAATTTAAAACAATACGATCGAAAAAGATGGTAAAATGTATCAGGTTTAAAACTGCATCAACAGTTTTTGTTCAATCTAGCGATCATATTTCGGTAGGGGCCATCGAAACCTAAACTCTAAGGTGGGCCAATAGATGTGTCCAGAAGTGTACATGGTTCCAAAAATGTTTTTTTTTTTGTTTTAGAGAAATACAGACAGACTATGGCTAAGACGTTATGAAGACAATGGAAATATTCAGCGGATTCGTCCAGGAGCAAAAGCCATCAAGTTTAGTCCCGAATTCGACCGCCACCGGGCCATTGTTTCAAGCCATGTTGAAAATCCATTTTTGCCCATTCGTACAACCGCAATAAACCTCAATATTTCAGTGGAAACATTGAGAAGGCATTTACACGCTGCTGGGATAAGGAATTATAAACCGGCACACAAAATTGCATTGACACCTACTCATCGCAAAGAGAGGATCCGTTTTGCTCAAGATAAAAATGGAAGAAAAAAACGTGTTGCGCCGACCCCAAGTAAGATGGGATAAGGGCAGGAAGATGATGAGCATATATGACTTTAATTATTTTTTTGCTAGCTTTAAATCATAATTTAAAGCTTCTTCTTTTTCGTACCAAAGCCTTCATTTCAAAAATTAAAAATTCCGGGCATTTTTTTTTATGTTTCTTAAGTCAATTATTTCAGAATTTCGCAACATAATCCTTCAAATATGTTCTATAGTTAAGTGATTGCTTAAAGCCGGTCTTTAAAATTATAAATAATAATTACCAATGAAATACATCCATCACCCGTGCACTGAAAAATGGTCCTCTGTCATTAATGGTACAATTATTTTTCTTGAATATGCTTTCGTGTTTTTAAAGACATGACATATTTTTGGAGGTCTTTCTGCCCCACTAATTAATTTTAGTAGGGCAAAAAACACTCGCTTAATTTTTTAGACACTACCGTTGGTAGGTTGTGGTTTTTTAAATGTGCTTAGTAGTAGTGTTTATAGTTAAGAAGCTCATAGCTTAACACTAACATCCGCACGGGTCGATCTTTAAGAGCGATACACACTTCAATACAAACTTTCAAGTCCTTATTTTTTAAAATGAATCAACCATGCTATGGCAACTTAGAACAAAATTAAAATTCCATTTTTTATTGAAAACAGCGCCGTCTAGTTTTTAGTTAAGGGAAACAAATTGCGGTGTTGCTACGGTTAAATATATATTTTTTTTTCTGGGCGTTACATTATAACATTAATCAAGAAAAATAATATAATTTCATGATCTTCTTATATAAAAATAATAGAATATATGAATTAGTACATAATTAGGTTTTTATTATGAGCTTTAATTATGAAGAAGTTATATTTTGGTATTTAAACGTGCAAAAGTTTGTTTTTGAATGGCCACACTTGAATTGCAAATGGCTACGTGAGAGTGTTACTACTCGTGCGCATTTATTTTCCTTTTGCAATAGAGTTTTTGTTGTTTCGCTAGTGCATCTGCAGGTTGAGTTGAGCTTTCGTTTCTCCATGTTGTTGAGCCACGTTACAATTCGTTCGTACGTTCGTGTTGTGTTGTGTTGTGTGTGTTGTTGTTGTAAACAACTGGTGCAAAGATATCAATAATGTTCTCACTGGCCAAATATCCTTTTGGAATATTAACGATTCAATGAAAGAAAAGGCTAATCGGCACTACCCTAATCATAAGGGACGAAAAAGGCGAACATAAAATTTTGTTGTAAAATGTGTGATGTTTTTCTAAATAAAATGGTTTAATATTCAATTATGTTTTTTTTGCTTTATGTAGTAAGTATGTTTGTATTATATAGCGGATACACTCATCTCTCTACCTAATATCATAAAGGATCAGACAGCAGCTATATACCTACCAACCTATACATTTACTTATATATGTCGTCGCAAGCGATTCAACATGACAATACTATAACCCCGATTTCAGATGGCAATACTAAAATCTGTTTATTTCTTAATGTTTGCCAACCTGTAAACTTTATGATTGGTTTCGCTTGTTACCCTGTAATAATTTCGTAATGTTTTCCAACCTGTACTTTATTCTGATTGGTTGATCGGTTCGTTCGATGAACTCCGCTAGAGGGCGCTTCGGTGTGGCGCCAAAATTAGAATGCGTGGATAAAATCGGTCGGAGAACGCGGCTTTTTGAGAATATAGACCGAGATTATCAGTTCATCGTACTAGCCTTTGTCCCCTTGCCGAAATTGTAAAATATCGAATTAAACGTGTGATTTTGTGTTTAAACCTACGTTTCACTGGTTTACCCGAGCTTACCCATCTACGTCATGGAACCCGTACCAAAGGACAAATAAGATGATGTTGTCGCTACGCCCACGCTCCCGCCGTCATATAATTTAATTATCATTCGTCTGTGGACATTCATTAGTACAGTACGCGTCGCTCGAAATAATAGATCGTCAACCTTTTTTTAACTTTAACATCGTGTTTTAACTTTGCTAGTTTTGCTCTGTTATATCATTTTATTTATACGGAGTGCTTCAACAATGAAAACGTGCGCAGCTTGTAACGTGCAGTTCAATGACGGAGTCCAATGTGCGAGCTGCAAGAGACATCTGGATTTTGGATGTGCAAACATCTCCGAAGCCGGATGGAGAAAGCTCGGCTCCAGCAGAATGGCTCTATGGAAGTGCCCCACCTGTCGAACGTCATCACCAGCTCCGGTTGCTCCAGAACCAGCTTCCCTCGAAACTAGATGGAGCTGAGTTCGACCACTTCCTAGTATTAAAAAATAAGGTAGAGTTGCCTGTCTATAGCCAGTATACTATTGTAGTCTTTGGAATCAACCGATTTCAATAAAACTTCTTACGCATAAGCACAACACAGGTCTAAAAAGTAATCAAAGAGCATTTTCGAGACAAATAGTGTTACAGCTAAATTCGACCGATTTTAAATTTTCCATTCAACCAGATTTTCAATTATCTTTTTTTTTCTTTTAAAAAAAAAAGATAATTGGAAATGTTCTCTGATAACTTTTCAGAACTATGTATCCTGCTTATGCATAAGAAGTTTAATTGAAATCGGCTCATTCATTTCGAAAAATATAGGACATGAAAGTTTATATCAAATCAAATCAAAAACTTTATTTCAAACTAGAGTCCATATGGGTTAGTAGCAAGTACTTAGGAGCTTTGTTAGTACGACAAGGGAAAACAGTCTTAATAATTATCAATTAATAAAAAATTCAATTTAAAATACATTCAATAATTCAGTCTAATTTAATTTAATCTAAATTTAATTTAATTTACCCTAATTCAAAAATCTTTCTTCAGCATCGGGCCCGCAGCAATGCATACGGGACCAGTGCATCAGAAAAGGGCAGTCTGGCCTCTCCATAATAACCTTCAGGATGCTGTTGGAGCCTCCACGCATCCTACGCATTAGGGATGCCGTTCTTTTGCGCATGACAGCCTCGAAACTATGTATGCGAGCCTCGGCAAACATGCCCGAAGCACTGCAGAACCGTGGAAGCCCCACCAGCACCCGAAAAGCATTGTTGTATTGAATGCGGAGGGCGTTGTAGGCCCTCCGCGTATATCTGACCCACAGTCTGCAGGTGTAGAAAGTCTGGCAGTATGCCTTAAATAGCGTGATTTTCACCTCTTTAGTACACCTTGCGAACCTGCGGGCCAGCATATTACAACGAACCGACAACGCCCTTCGCTCTCTTTCTATATCCTCATTATCAAACAGGTTCTCGGTCAAAATGTGTCCAAGGTATCTGAAAAGAGACACTCTTTTAAGTGCCACCCCATACAAGAAGACAGGAGGGACCGTCGCTGGCCTTCTGGAACCTACACGAAACACCATAACCTCGCTTTTCCTGACATTATACAGGGGACCATGAGCCACGGCGTATCGCTCACACACTCCAAGCAACTGAGAGCATCAATCGAGGGACTCAGCAACACCATGTCATCAGCATAGCTTATACTATTGACCATCTTGCCATCAATAGAGCATCCGACACCAGTGTTACCAAGTTCCTCCAGCAGCTGATTGACGTATAGACTGAAGAGCGCCGGGGAGGTCAAGCCCCCCTGCCTCACCCCGCACTCCAGCCCATATTCACCCGACAATGCACCCGCCCATCTGACCTGGTTAATCTGGTGGTCATACCAGTACTCGAGAAGGTTAACTAGCTCATGAGGTATGGCTTTCTCCCGCAATTTTGACCATAGGATCTTATAATTAACCAGGTCAAACGCCCTGGAGAGGTCCAGAAAAGCAGCGTACACCGGAGTATTTCTGTCGGTATAGTACCTAACCGTGTGCTTGAGCGCTAGTTATATGAAATGCCGTACGGCGTTAAACGCTCTTAACGTTAACAACGCTTGCTGAGTTTGGTCCAGGGAAGGGTAACATCGATTCCATATTGATACGTCTCTGTGCCTCAGAAAGCACTTTAAGCTGATGGTCCCAACTGACATTTTTAGATCTTTGTCACATGTTACGGGTAGACAAAAGCAAGAGCTAGCGCAGGTATGCGAACGTTTAAATTACTGTAAGAGCCTTCTTATGTGCAGCCTCTGGCTTTTCGTATCTACTTTGGAAGTGGCTGGTAAGAATAAGTTAATATTTGAATTAGGTAATATTAGTAAAACGGACATGTACGTGTCTGAGGGACGCAGCCGGGAGAGAAGGAGAAGATCACTTGCTCAAGAACGGCGTAATGATATAATTATGAATTTAGTAGGCTGAAGTTACTCCAGGGCGATATAATAAGTTTTTTTTTTGGGAACTATGGCCCACTCTGAAAAGAGGGGAGTGGCTCACACAACGAAGGTTGTTTCCAACTTTGCTCACGAGGCATAGCCTTCGCAAAGGTTGTCACCAGTGGTTCAGCAGACGTTGAGTGGCCCACAGTTCATGGTTAATGATAGTAAAGATAAACTATAATGAATTTTATTGGTACATGATAATCGCTGGAGTAGGTTCTAAGATAGGAAGTAATTTTATCTGATTATGACCTTCTTTTTCTCGAAACACAATAGCGTCCGAAGAAATTACTGTTATGATGATATAAAATGTAGGTTTAAATCCCTTCTGGATATATGTGTTGGCAAATCATAATGTTCAAATCAAAGGAGGAAGTGTCAGGCTTTATGTCGCCAGTTTTTGCTTGACGTGGCTCAAGCAGGATGGCGTTTGATTCTTGGTGCATATTGGCACAATTAGTAATGTTAAAGTCGATTATGATTTTTATGCAAGTAATAGCGAATAGGTCGTCCTGAAATGAGCTATCTTTTGCAAAAGACTTACCTTACTCTGTACAATAATATGCTGGTGAATAGGTAATATCTCTAAGGGCCATTTTCACCAAGCCAAACTGATCGCGATCAGCGTATAAACCACGTTTATGAGCTGTCAGTGTCACTATTTTTCTATGGAATATTGACGCCGACAGCTCTTGAACGCAGTTTAGATGTACTGATCGCGTTCAGTTTTATTGGTGAAATCCGCTCTAAGTAGCTATGTTAGGCAGGTTTTACTTGACTCTTCCAAAGGCTGAATAGATGATAACGAGAGATGGTCTACGTACCTCTATTCGAGGGGGCGTAGCTCATGTAAGAGCCTTCTTATGTGCAGCCTCTGGCTGTTCGTATCTACTATGGAAGTGGATGGTAAGAATAAGTTAATATTTGAATTAGGAAAAATTAGTAGAATGGTTTTGTTTAAGGAGTGTCAGAGGTAATTCGAAGCTTCGAGCCATGGTGCTCCAATATACTCTTATATAGTTAAAATACGAGTTTTATTCATAATATTTTGTACGTAGACCCCAGGCCATAGCCTTGTGGTCGTACTAACATATCTCTATCCCACCAATTTTGTTACGGGAACTATATTTTTTGTCACCAAAATTTATATTTGTCATCAAGTTGTATCACCTAATAAATAGATCTATCGCCACGAAATATTTTCGTTCTCAGATAAACAAAGAGTGTTCCCAGGTATGAATTACCAAATTATTGTTAATATAATGTGTAAAATATGAGATGGATTACCAATAAAATTGTAGTGCATTACATGAATATAAACTTCGTTCTTATAATAATAGTTTTATTACTTAAATAATAGCTTGGTGCTCAGAATGGTAGATCTGTCACCAAATATTTGAACATAGGGCACAGGGAGCTTAGGGCACCCCGACTCGGACAGGTTAGGTTAGAAGGGGATGGCGGGGTCAAGTGAGCGAGCGTAGCGAGCGAACAGACCCCGCCATCACCTTCGTGGTTATTTTTTTTAATCCACCCAGTAATATGGTTTAATTCCCGTTTTATAATAAATCCCAACCTATTTATTTGATACTTGATAATATATCCCGAGGATAACATGTGATTTATTGTGGAATTGATTTTATATTGTTTGGTGACTACATTTTGGTGACAAATCTACTATTTTGAGGGCAAACCCTATTATTTAAGAAACACAAAATGAATTAAATTGGTGACAGCTTAAATCATACCCGTTTGTTACTGAGAAAATAAGTAGTGTTTGGCGGTTCTGGGATCTTAGTATAATAGATTCAGGGTGCGTAGTGGACCTGCGTGTTAGTGATTTAAGATTAGAGTAAGAGCGGTTACACACTGCATCCGATCCGAATCCGTGAAAATACGTTCCGAAGTAGTTTTAGAACTATTTGTATGGTAGTTTACGCACTAGATCCGACTTCAAGCTCTCGACGCCATTAAGTCTGCTTTTACGCCGAAAATGCAGCCACACGAACTTTATTTGGAGGTGTACTCGAAAAAGCAAACAACTGAAACAATTGACGCGTTTGTGTGTGAAAAACGTGCTTTACGCGCTCAGTTACCTGCAAAAAGACATTACGAAGAGGAACATTTGAGTAGGGGCCCGTTAGGGCCAGTGCCTGCCAGGGTTGCGGATTTGTTCGAAAGAGTTACCGCGGCCTGGAACGTAAAAGGCACTAGGAGGAGCATGGATGGGTTTTAGTCAATAAAAGTCTGACACTCCCTGCCGCTCCACCCAGAGCGGAAGGGGTCATTTGATGATTTTCCATCCTTAAAAAAAAAGAGGAACATTTGGACTTTGTTTACGGACTTCTCAATATAACATACAAAAAGAAGCTCGCACGGAAGTAAAGACGTTTGCTGAACTTCTAGATCGTGGTCGTCGCATTAAGTCTGGCCAAGCATGCTGATGAGATAACGACACCAACACATGCAGAACGGAAGCCGCTCAAAAGATGTTCTTTCTATGGCAAGAAGGGCCATCTTTTCGACGTATGTCATATAAGGTCGGCAGAAAAAAAGGAAACGGCAGTCCCACAGTCAGAAAACAAGCCAATTATCACGTGCTATGAATGTGGAGCACCTGGTGTTTACAGAAGCAACTGCAGTACCTGCGCAGCTGCCTACGCTGCACAAAATTCCTTAAATATAAACGCAAAAATACCGAAGATAAAGGTATTAATAAACGGGGAAGAAGGCTATGCATATATAGATACTGCGCAGCTGCCCGTTGCAGTATTTTTTTTTTATTTTTTTTTAATTATTATTTTTTTTATTATTATTTTTTTTTTACATGAGAGTAATACAAAATCTAGTAAGCGGGTGAAGCGCTGTACTCCTATATAGGCTACTGAGTAGCCTGTGCTTAGGAGAGACAGGACCGATCCCGATTAAACAATATACATATAGGGGTCTTATATGGCACATGACGTAGTACATTTTATAATTAGGCATATTATCCTAGTAACAATAACATGCATGCGGAAAAATAAAGAGAAATGAAAGACATAACATATTGGTAAATTTCGTGTGTGTGTGTATGTGAGTGTGTATGCGTGTGTGTTTGTTTTAAGTACCATGCGAGGACATGCACCTGAATACACAAGGCACATCCGAGGACATTTTCAATCCGAGGACCTTTTCGTACGTCCTCGGATTGACCCGACCAATTCATCGTATTCTCCATTCGATTTTGAGCCTTTCTATATACTTAATAAGGGAAACTTGATGTCGACCTAGGTGGACCTCGGTTTGATCGCGAAAATTCATGTTCACATTCCGAACGTGTGTGAGCTCTCATAAATTTTTAACACACTACATTTACACTTCAGTCATATTTTAAGTACCTTGCGGGGACTTATGTGTTATTCTTCACACATATGTCTTCGGATGGAAGTTTTTCCACGCAGTGTGTTTAAAAGTCCTCATATTGATAGCTTTTCCGAACATGTGTATTCAGGTCCCCATTTGGATAGATTTCCATGTGTATTGGCTTTTAATTGTTTCAAAATTGTCTGATTTTATAAAATCACTTCCTTCTCGAATGCTCAAAATCAAATCAGTCTACAGATGCCTTAAACTACGTAACAATTAAATTGGGTTATTTTTCCATTGTAACAGAACTCTCGTCCTTGATGGTGAAATTGGGGATGACCATTTGCATGGAAGTACGTCATATTCACAGTACGAGACAAAAAGCTTTTGAAACTCTAGAACCATATCCATTTTTCTTTGGATGTGAAATCATCAAATGAATTCTTCCGCTCTGGGCGGAGCTTGAGGGCGACTGCTGACGCACAGGGCGTCTCTTTCGACGGCTGGGACGTGAGGATTGCCTCTTCCTTACCCATCTCGCCTCCTCCTTCGCTTGCATTTCTGTTTTGCAGAAGGAGGTGACTGTTTCCCATGCCTTCTCACTCCGAACCATGGTTTGGACCAGGGTCGAACGCGAGAGGTCACCATTGCCGATCGCCGCTACAAAGACAGATAGTGTCCTCATTACGATCCACACAATGGTGACAATTGGGTGTTGTACCGTGTCCGGTGAGGACTTGCGTCAGATGGAATACGAGGACGTCGTGGCGCCTCTCTAACCACTCCTCAAAGAGTTGACTTTCTCGCCACGATCGCGGCGGGCCCAGCGCTGGGTTGCGATTGCGACAGTCGCTTATTCCATACCACTATGAAATTGCGCCGGAGCTTGCTCCATCGTTCTGTTATTTTAATTAAGTGTGTACGTAATTTTTTTTTATGGTTTAGATCTATAGAACTCCCTTTAGCATTTAAGGTTGTAAATCGAAGCAAAGATAACACTGAAAACAAGCAATATTTTTTTTTTAACTGCCCCCAACCTGGCTGTACAGCTGCAATCAATGACAATCACTGTTGCAACACTACTACATTTATTCAACCATCATCCTTATGGCTGGCCAGAAACAACAGGGCTCGGTCCTAGAGTTACCGCTGTGGAACATTGAACTGGATATGACTGGGCACTGCACTTCTCGACGGTGTCGATGAGATATGTTACGCTGATGATACCCTGGTGACGGCCCGGGGGCAATGACATTGGCAAGCGGTAATACTGGCCACGGCAGGGGTTATGCAGGTCGTCGGAAGAATCCAGCTTTTGGGTCTCGAAGTGGCTTTCATAAGTCCGAAGCCCTCTGCTTCCCCATAGAAACCTAGGAACAAGCCAGCTTGGGATTAACATATAGTGGTTGGTGGCGTTCGCATCAGTATCGAGCTGATGACGAAGTACCTAGGACTCGTCCTCGATAGCCGATGTGACTTTGAGCCGCACATTCAGCGGCTGGTCCCCAGGTTGATGTGCATTGTAGCTGCTGTTTTGTGGCTTGTACCCAATTTGGCAGGGCTGAACGCTTCCTGCAGGAGACTATGTGGGGGTCATGCGGTCCATTGCCTGCCCGCCTGCCATTTATGGGGCTCCCGTGTGGGCGGTAAACCTAATAGCCCGAAACGCCATGGCACTGCGAAGACCGCAGAAAGCGATGGTCATTAGGTTCATGAGTGACTGAATAGGCAACATGGCGCCCTCAGTTTCCAGCTGACTCATGTGCTTACTGGATACGGATGCTTTGGGAAGAACCTGCGTCGCATGAGTCGGGAGCGGATGCCCGTTTGACACCAATGGGTTGACTGTCCCGAGGACACCGTGCAACATGCGCTGGAGGAACGTTCGGCGAGGACGCTGGGGGTGGTCTATCGCTTTTGTCTTCGTGGAATGCCATCAAAGATTCATTCAAAGGAGAGGTCGGAGAGGGAAAGAGAGCATACCTCTCACTCCACCTGCACCAGAAAGGCAGCCGTGCGTCGACAGGAGCTCAACGATTTCCGGGCACCATGAGGAGGGGATACCATGAGGAAAGAGGCGTCGAACTTTGGGGGGAGTCGTTGCCTGACCAGTGAGGCCTAAAGAGCCATTGAGCAATATGTTATGTGTATGCCTTTTATGGGAGTATGTGCTGCTGCGGTCGTTGGATCAGCCACATTAGGTGATGGTGTGCGACGATGCAAGTCGGGGGTGCACTTGAACAATATTGTCTTTCGAGCTCCAGAAATATGGTAGCAGTAGTTCTCCTCTCCGTTTGAGCAGCAGCTATGTATTGCTATGAAATATCAACAAAAAGCACACAGAGTTTCAAGACGCTACAAGTAACCTATGAAGAGTTGTCTTACATGGAGACAACTCCAGCAGTAGCGACAATAACATCACCATAACAGATGTATTACTATGAAATTTAATATCAACAAATAGCACACAAAGTTTCAACACGATACAAGTAACCGTTGAGGAGACAATTCCAGCGAAAGCTTCATAAAATCACCATAATTATAATATTGTTATATCACACTTACATTTTGAACGTTTGTCAGTTAAAATCAAATTAGGTCCTCTGATGGTACTTAAATCAAGAAATTGACGTGTGTGAATAGAATTGCCTACATAAAGATAATTCAAATATTATAACGGTAAAATTATAAGTGTGTAAAAAGTTTGTATTGGAAATTTTCAAAAGGTCCTCGCTTTGTACACCTTCTACTCGGAAAAACGTCCTCGTATTGTACATGAAAAGTCTAAGACTGCGTCCTCACATTGTACAAGAAATGAGAACAGTGTGTTAAATTAGGTCCTCGCATTGGTGTCCCTGGTCAGATGGTTAAGGTCCTCGTTTGGCTCACACACTGGTCCTCGGATGGTACTTCCCAGGCGGGTTTTCGAATGTATTTAGGTCCTCGCATTGTTCATAGGAAGTCATACCAAAAAAATATTGAGATAGCACTATACGAATAGGCTCATCAACCTAAATATTGTTTTCTCTTTTTTTCTGTCTTGTTAATAAAGTCGTAAGTCGTCGTTTACCTGGTTTTCTAGAAGGTCCTCGGATGGTGACTTACAGCTATAGTCCTCGTATGGATGTCTGTACAAGTAATGGTGCGTGTGTGTGTGTATGTTAGGGAGTTATGTGTGTGTCTAATGTGTGTTGAGTGTGTGTTAGTGTTATGAATGTCACCAATATGTTAGTGTGAGAAGTTACCTCAGAAAGTCTTCGGTTTCTTCATAATTGAGAGTAGATAGGAACAAGCGGACGGTCTTCTTACAGTTAAATATAGTATTACCAGTAT
Organism: Melanchra persicariae; assembly: GCA_947386135.1. Classification (NCBI taxonomy): domain Eukaryota; kingdom Metazoa; phylum Arthropoda; class Insecta; order Lepidoptera; family Noctuidae; genus Melanchra; species Melanchra persicariae. Next base: position 13,551,755 of record OX376643.1, on the reverse strand, counting down.
GCAACTATATAAGACGTTGTTACGTAAGGGAACACAGTTTGACCAGCAAGTAACTGACATCAAATTAGCAGATGGAACAATGAAAACGTCAAACTTGTTGACAACGTCAACTGACATAGGTACGTATTGGAGAACGCACACTGCCAATAACGTTGTCATTCACACCAGTAGCTGTTGACAACCGTATGCTATTAGGTATCGAATTTCAAGAACAGGCATGAATCATATTACTAAACGCACCGCAACGCAGTTGGAACTTCATTGACGAACCACAAACAACATACAACTTCATTCAACTCAACAATGACGCCATTTCATTGAAGGCAGTGAAGCAGTTGACGTTTGAAGTCAAGGAGGAGCCAATGGAAGTGAAGGCAGTGTCGGAGTTCATCCGTTGGGCTAACGAGCTGGACATGTTGTCACCGTTACCCATAACACCGACAGTATCCGACGTATACGACAGTCCACCGGTAAACAAACTGCCAAAATGGACATTACACAAATTGGACACGCCACCAGGACCTATACGTCCACGAGAACCCGCTGACAACCAATCTTGTGTAGATCCACGTATTAAGTATTTACCAATAAACTCTACTTCTAAGTATTATTTTGATCTTTATTTAAATCCCGATGAAGGAACCATACTTACGAATTGTTAATTAAGCACAGCGACATCTTTGAGAAAAACACAGAACCAACTTCATTTACACAACATACGAGTAGAACTGACACGCAATCATCCTCCCATTAGTGTTAAGCCCTATAGATTGTCACCCACAAGGCAACTAAGAGAAATGATGACGTTATCGAGGAATGCGATTTATCATGACCAGCACCTGTAATTCTAGTTCCAAAGGGAGAAACCGATGTTCGAGTTTGCGAAGATTACCAACGACTCAACGAGATAACAAAACCTGTCAGATATCCGTTGCCTCGCATTCACGACTTATTACATCCGGCAAAAGCGATGCCATACATGTCAAAATAGTACATTACGATATTAGTGCGTTAAGATGCGTAATTGAGCCGAGCATGTTATAACCAATACCCACGTATATCGTACGACGTTTTTTAACACATTTGCGAGGAAATAGAAAAAAAAAACATTTTACATTTTGTTCATTTTTAATTATTGAAACAATTAGTGAAATTACAATTATTAAAATGATACGTAGTTGTAGTTGGTTTTTTAATTACACTTCTGGACACATCTATTGGCCCACTTTAGAGTTTAGGTTTCGATGGCCCCTACCGAAATATGATTGCTAGATTGAACAAAAACTGTTGATGCAGTTTTAAACCTGATACATTTTACCATCTTTTTCGATCGTATTGTTTTAAATTTGAATTCAGAATACCATACGACATGGAGCTACGCCTAACAAGTCGGATATGCGCCTTGTTAAAGGCAATTGATTTTTTAATAAAAAACATGTTTTATCAAATAAAGGTTTAATTTAATAACGCGTGTTGCCTCCATGGGCATCTACCACAACTCTCATACGATTAGGCATAGAGTTTATCAACCGCTCTATGAAATTTTGAGGGATCATCTCCCATTCCTCTTCTATGGCAGTTTTCAACTCCTGCATCGTCTGGGCAACTGGCTGACGAGCCCTAACACGTCTTTTTAGCTCGTCCCACATGTGCTCAATGGGGTTCATGTCTGGGCTTCTGGCTGGCCAGTCCATAACTGTGATGTTCACATCCCGAAGATATTCCCTGACGATGCCGGCCGCATGGGCTCTTGCATTATCATGCATAAAAAGGAAATTTGGGCCCACATAGTCCGCGTATGGTATCACGTGAGGTTGTAAGCACTAACGAATGTACCTTTCAGCATTTAATGTTGGCAGCCGTGGTCCTGTAACAACCTCAAGTTGAGTTTTGCCGCTCGCGGATATACCGCCCCAGACAGTCCATGAGCCACCGCCATAAGCAACCCTCTCTTCAAAGCAGCATTGTGCGAAACGCTCTCCCTTACGTCGGTAGACCTTCTTCCTTCCATCATTGCCATGTAACACAATTTTAGACTCATCAGAAAAGAGTACACGGCTCCAATCTTGCTGTGTCCAATTTAAATGACTGCGTGCGAAATGAAGGCGCGCTGTTCGGGGGGCTCGCGTTAGTTTGGGCCCATTAGCTGGCTTGTGTGGTACCATATCGCGTTCTTTAAACCTTCTCCGTACAGTTCGAGCGCTCACAGATACTCCGTGGAAGTCGCGAAGTTGGTTTTGTATCTCAATGGAGGTAAGGTGACGATTTCTCAAGCTGGTCGTCACGATGAATCGATCCTGCCTTTCAGTTGTGACCCGAGATCTTGGCCTTCCTTGGCGACGAACAAAGCCGCCAGTCTCTAGGTACCTCCGATAAACATTTCGGACCGCAGATCGACTTAAATTAAGTTGAGCACTCACGTTTCTTTGGCTGTGTCCGGCCTGAATAAGTGCCACAGCTTGGGCGGCGACTTCAGGTGAAGTATCCATAGATTATTGATAGAACCTCACCTTAATGTTAAGAATAAGTAATGTTTGTTGCAAAACCAAAGATATCAATCACTTTTTCAAGAATTAAATCCAAGTAAACCAATAAAACCAAGTTTTCTTAGTATTCGATTGTTTGATATCAACAAACAGGCTCCAAATTGTCTTTTGTTTCTTTAAATTCTGTGTTCGAAATTTAAAAAAAGACTATTGAATGAAATTGTGAATGTGCCAGGTTCAAAACTGCATAAAAACTTTTTGCTCGACCTAATATAAAATTTTAGCTAGGACCAAACGAAACTGAAAATACAAGGTGGGCCAATAGATGTGTCCAGAAGTGTATATTTTTATTATTTCCTTTATTCATAGTATATGCATATAAAATACATTTTTAAATATTAAAATACAATGATATAAAAATATTTATCTACACTCACAACGTAATGTTCCAAATATGAGTTCAAAACCGAATGCATAAATACATACTTTTTTTTCGTGGATAGGTAAAATTTAAAAAAAAACCATTACAGTTCAACATTTTCCTTCGATTTTTAAACAACTGCATCATAAAATAACTTTTTAATTTTTAAAGCACACTTTTTCTTTTTAATTTTTGGCGCGGGCTGATTGACTTAAGTCAATGAGCCAGCTTTTATCTTTGTCTATGTTTGAGCGCGCTGCGCAGTCATTCGAATACGCAATGAGAATATCCGCCATATTGGAATTAACTATTTTTCCACTTATTTTATTTCAACTGTATGAGTGAAGATAAAATAGTGTATGCAACGGCATATAATTAGGTATTAAAACACTCGTGTGATGCTATTATCACACTCGGCTACGCCTCGCGTGATAAACCCACACTCGTGTTTTAATAACCCTTTTTATATGGTCGTTGCATAAACTACTATTAAAAATGTAAAAAATAGTAGCCCACCGGTATCGGGAACAGGGTCCAAGCTACCGGCGGGCGGTCAGGGCTCCAGAGAGAGGAACCTCCTAGCGATGCGAGCCGTGTCCAGAAGAACTGCTTTCTGAATCAAGCCCTTGATCCAGCTGCCTAACGAGAGCCTCCTAAGATGTTGGTCGAGGCTCGTGGCTATTAAGCCGTTGGCTGACACGACTATCGGTACAATGATTGCCGAATTCACATCCCACATGTCGACAACCTCGCGAGCCAAGTCAAGATATTTATTTGTTTATCTTTCTCGGCTTTCACGAGGTTCTCGTCATGCGGAACTGTGATATCTACAATCACTGCACGCCTCTCGATTCGGTCCACCACCACGATATCAGGCTTATTTGCAATAATAGTCCTGTCAGTGATGATGGACCGATCCCAGTACAATGTGATACTGCCATTATCGAGAACTGGGTCGGGCACATACCTGTAGTACGGCACCTCCGACTCCCACAAGAGAATATTTCAGAGCAAGTTGCTGATGGATAATTCTGGCTACAAGGTTGTGTCTATGCAAATACTCTCCATTAGCAAGACGAGAACAACCAGAGATAATGTGGCGAATTGATTCTCCCGGACGGTGACATGCCCGACATATGTCAACCGTGCCATCCTTCACAATAAATCTCCGGTAGTGTTTCGTCATGATAACTTCGTCCATAATTGCACAGACAAAACGTTTGGTTTCCCCAAAGAGGTCACTAAAACGTAGCCAGGCTACGGACGCTACTTGATCCACGTCGGGCCCATGTAGGGCCCGGAAAAAGCGTCCGTGAAGTTCCTTACTCTGCCATACCGCCCTGCGATCGTTAGTGTCAAGCACCGCAGGTTTGCGCCAGTTCTCATTTGCCAAGGAGAGCGGGGTGAGTCCCTTGTCCACCGCCACTACATCTCGATGCATACCCACGTCGACAGCTAGGAAATATCCCTGAGACTGCATATCTCGCGATTGTGGAGGGTCTCAGCATTTATTATTACTATTCATAATGTCATTGTTTTGTGTTAGGGTAAATGTTGGAGACGACGAAACTTCTTGAAAGGCTGCAGAAGAGCATTGTAATTCGCCATTAGTTGTAAATAAAAAAGTATCATCAGTAGAAGTAGAGGGGCGCGGCTCAGGGCAAAACTTCTTCGTTTGTGGCTTCAAATTTATTGCCTGAGTTATTTTGGCACTTATATTTGCTTTGTTTTGGATGGAATCTTCTACATAAGATTCTGCTACTGCGTTAGAACGCCACCCGCCATGCCGCTTTAAAGTCAATATATCAGCTCCCGCATCAGCAAGTAATGTAGCTGACGTTCTTCTGAAACTGTGCCCTGTATAACAATCAGCATCCGGCAATCCTAAAAACTTGGCGACTTCCTTTGGCATGGCACCGAATTTATTTATGCCAATAGGTTGCGCAGTACATTTACCTTTTTGGTAATTCTGAAAGAAATGATTATTTTTTGTCTTAGTCGCACGCAGAGCTTCATATTTTTTGACCACGTCATAAAATGGGCCGTCGATAATAAAAGATCGGGGTATTTTGTTTTTTAGTGTTTGGGATTTTAACTAAAAGCATTTTGCCTTGATTTTCAATGTCCTTTGTGGTAATATTTTGAAGCTCTTGCCGTCTACATGCACCATGAATACTAAATATTAACGCAACCTGAAAAGAAATAAAAATGTGTTAGATAAGGTATAGGTACTTAGCTTACAGACGGTCTTTAAAAAATATGTAAAAGAGTATGTACAGTAGGTAGATCAATACATAAAATAAGGAGGCAAACTGACCTTTGTTGCCGGGTACTGGCTATCTGGAGCATCTTTTAGAAACTTTTCGACGTCATTTGATGACAGTACCTTAGATTTTTTCTTTATAAAACCATCAGAGCGTCTCTTTAAAAATGCAATGAGATTTGAATATAAATTAATATCGACACCATTTTTCATCTTGAGGGTACTTTTCAGCATAGAATACACACGTCCACAACGAGCTAGGCTTATATTTACTAACTAGTTCATTAAAATACGCCAAAACTACATTCTGCGGAAAATGACTTGGCATTTTTCATGTTTTTCCACTTCAAGAAATTTTCATACGTGGTTATGTATCTGTCCTTGGATATTGACGGCAGCAAGCTGTCGCATGCGGTTCGCTTCTGTTAGTATATCCGGTGGAGTTGAAGTAATATATTGCTCATCTTCATTATTGAAAGTTGTCATTTTTAGATATTCACAATACAAGTACAAAGAAAAGAAAATTTGAGAAAAATGGCGCGAGGATTACTTTCTGCCGTGGCCGCGTGAAAATGTTGGCAAAAATGCTAGAGCATGCAGCCAAGTTTTTAAATTACCGAATAAAATGTTTATTTTTATTTTAAATAAACTCAATCTGTGAATGAACACTGTTGCTTTCCCGCCATTTTAACAGCGCGCTAGTGCTGCCTACTGACTGGCGCCGCGCGGCGATTGGTTCGAAATTTGAATAGCAACAGCGCGCTGCTCACTTGCTGGAGTCGTGCGGCGGCGATCAGTTCCATATTTGAAATGGCAAATAATACTGTTATGGAATTTGTATGGACTATAACTTAACTATTTGCTTTGGTAACACACGCGTTTTTTATGACCCGCTTTACATATTTAAAACCGGTGGAATTACATCAGCTTCACGAGCAAGGGTGTTAAAAATGACTTAAGAGAGGTATTTATAAAACTGAGAGAATACAAGCTACGAGCCAACAGAAAGAAATTTAAATTTATGTGTACAGAAATTAAATATCTGGACCACCTTATAGTTTCTGACGGTATCAAAGCAGACCCAGAGAAAATCCCTGCTATTTCAAACCGTCAGGCGCCTAAAAACCTAAAGGAATTAATATCATTTTTACAAACCGCATCATGTTATCGGAGATTTATACATATCGGAGACGGTTATCAAATATATATTATATGGGAAGTTGTCAAACCTTATCAAATACAACTGTGGGTAGTTGTTAAAATGTGCAAACTGAATTTTTTTGTTTGTAAATTTGTAAATTTAAGTGATATTTACTATCAATAATTGTCTGGTAATTTATAACGATGATTTATTGAGTACTCGGTGTACATTAAAATTGAGTTTTGGAACTTATTTCAATAATAGTAATCGATTGTCTTCATCAATACAAATGATGTCATGTTATTTTGATTTTAAAACGATTTACTTTGTTATACCACTATTGTTTATTTACGATAATTATTATTGTACAATTTGATTAATTTACAATACAAGTCTTATAAGATTATGCTAATTTTAGTAATTTGTATCAAGTAAACATGTGACGCACTTCCGTGCGGCATCAGATAAAGTTGTGGGGAGTGAAAACATCGTATTATAAAAGAGCGTGCACTCTGTGTGCCAGTACTTAAGTCTTATCTTGGATTCGACTCGTTATAGAGCTCCTGTTCCCGACAAAACTGTCGGTTTACCTGGTACAGCACTGCTGTATATTTACATAGCTGTATTGGCTTGCTGATACACTTTGTACTTGGGTGGCTTAGGCCTCTGTAGGAACTCTGACCTTAAAGGTCTGTTCGATTGACTATATTTCCATTACTTTTGATTTATATTGTGTTTGTGTGTGTGTTCTTTAAAGTGTAATAAGACTCTGTTATTAATATACTGTCTTGTTTATTCCACTCAAATGAGGACTCCAACATCCTGACGCTATACCACCTACCGCTCGGAGGAATCTCTCCATTGTTCTTACTTACATAATTTTGTAGACATTGCTAGACCACTTACTAAACTAACGAAGAAGAAAATAAGCTGGAAGTGAGAACAACAACAAGAAGCATTTATGAAATTAAAAAATGCCTTGACTACGTCACCAGTATTAAAATAGGCAAGTGACGACTTACCTTTTGCTATCAAGACTGATGCCAGCCAGTATGCCATTGGCGCAGCTTTAGTGCAGGAGGATCCCGACAATGAGCACCCTGTTGAATACGCACGTAGACTCTTAACCTCTGAAATGACATCTGTACACTCGTGTGCTGATAACATTTTAGAAACTGAACGCAATTACAGTGTCACAGAAAAGGAATGTTGAGTGTCAAGCTCCAGGTGTACAACTGGTGGTCTTGGCTGTTCAATAAAACTACTTCGATGCTTTAAAAAGACTGTATTAAAATAGGTACTGATTGGAAGATATGACCGGTATGTGTGCGAACGTTGAAAACGTCGGCGAGTGAGTGGAATCCTTAAATTATAATAAAAACACAACAACTACTAAAAATACTAACGAAAACAACAAAACTAAAAACTATCTTACAACTATTTAAACGAAACTAATAAATTCAGAAAATGTGAAATGTCCGATGTGTTCACAGAATCACTTTTTATTCAGTTGTCAGCCTTTCAGAGAACTTGAGGTCGAAAAACACATTAAGAAAACTTCAGAAAGCAATATTTGTTTAAATTGCCTTCGACCTGGCCATGCAGTAAAGCGTTGCAGTCTATCGCATTGCAAATATTGCAAGGTTAAACATAACACCCTCTTACATAGGGAATCAACGACTGAAAAACCCACAGAGGAAAACATTGCATTGTCAACGAACGTCGTATTACCCTGTTTAGACAATAATCAGGTTCACATTTTGCTATTCACAGCTTTGGCGAAGGTAACAGATGTCAATGGAGAGCTTCATGCAGCCAGGATCCTGTTGGACAACGGTAGCACCTCTAACTTCATCACCCAAGAGCTCTGTGGGAAACTTGGTCTGGTAAAATACAGCACTAGCTCCACCGTCTCAGGTATTAACGGTCAAGTTTCTAGTACCTCAGAAACCTGCAGACCTCATTTGCAGTCTCTCTGGTCTGGTCTCTCTGGTTATCAGGCGAAAGTAAACTGTTTTGTTATACCGAAGATCACACAATCATTGCCTGGTTCATACGTGGACGAAAGGTACATTATCATCCCACCAGGTATTCAATTAGCAGATCCTTCATTTAATATACCTACTGCTATTGATATAATTGTAGGCGCAGAGGTATTTTGGGACGTCATAGGTTCCAATACCATTAATTTTGGCAATAATCAACCTAGATTACAGTCATCTAAAGTAGGTTGGCTTATTTCAGGCCGCGTCAGTCAGCCTCGTAAACAAAATCCTGTTTGTCACTTTCTTTCACAAGAGGAGTCTGATCAGCTGACTCGTTTCTGGGAACTTGATACTGTGTCGTCTGCCAGCTGTTTCTCTTCAGAAGAGCAGGCTTGTGAAAAGCTCTTTCAAGACACCACACGTCGGGATACGTATGGACAATTCGTTGTCACCATACCGTTGAAGGGCTCGCCTGAGTGCTTAGGTGACTCTTATGCAATGGCGAAGCGTCGCTTCCTCTCCCTAGAGCGTAGATTTGAGCGGGACTCCATATTTAAAAACAGGTATTTACAATTTATGCAAGAATATATTGACCTTCATCACATGACAGGATACTCAAAAACAAATCAATCAGACATTAATTACTTTTTGCCTCATCACGGTGTTGTACGCGAGTCAAGTTCTACCACACAACTCCGCGTAGTTTACGATGCTTCGGCCTCAAGCACCTCGGGCAAGTCCTTCAACGATATTTAGATGGTAGGTCCAACTGTACAGGAGGACTTGTGATCCATACTCCTGCGATATAGACAACACAAGTTTGTTGTAACGAGTGACATTGAAAAAATGTATAGAGCCATTTTAGTTGAGCCATCTCAGCGCCCCTTACAACAGATTGTTTTCAGATTTAATTCTTCAGACCCTTTAAAGACGTATGCACTGAATACAGTGACTTACGGTACAGCTTCAGCCCCGTATCTGGCTACAAAATGCTTAGTGTCACTTTCAGATCAATGTTCAGATCCAGAGGTTGGTCAGTCTATCAGACGCGATTTTTATGTTGATGACTATTTAAGTGGTGGCGAATCTATTGAGTCTGTCATAAAATTATGTTGAGGAGTTGTTAATACTCTCGAATCAGCCAAGTTTCACCTTAGAAAGTGGCAATCAAACAGTCCAAAGATATTAGAATCAGTCACTAATATTAATCGCGTCTGATAGACTGACCAACCTCTGGATCTGAACATTGATCTGCAAGTGACACTAAGCACATAGTGCGTAACTGCGTTCGCTGCAACCGTTTCAAAGCTCAGCCTATTCAGGTCATCATGGGCAACCTACCAACCGACAGGACTCATCTCGAGCACCCTTTTTTGAACACAGGGGTTGATTATGCCGGGCCAGTGCTGATAGCCAACCGTAGGGGTAGAGGATGTAAGTTGCTGAAGTCTTACATTTGTGTTTTTGTGTGTTTTGCAGTCAAAGCCCTTCATCTGGAGTTGGTTTCCGACCTCACCAAGGAAGCTTTTCTAGCGGCTTTCAGCCGATTTACTGGTCGTCGGGGCAAGCCTCAACGCGTGTACTCCGACAACGGTACTACATTTGTGGGAGCTTTCAATGAGCTTTCACGCTTCTTTAAGGTTACATCCAGCGATATAGAATCAGATCTTGCAAACAAAGGCATAGAGTTTAAATTCATATCCGCTTACAGCCCGCACTTTGGTGGGATTTGGGAAAGTGCAGTAAAATCCACCAAACATTTATTGCGAGGAGTCATGAGCCAAACTCATTTAACTTATGAAGAGCTCTCAACATGTCTGATTCAGATAGAGGCTATTTTCAATTCCAGACCTTTAACGCCTCTTTCCACTGATCCATCTGATCTTTCTTATCTTTCTCCTTCACATTTCCTCATCAGACGACCACTCACGTCATTCCCTCGTCCTGAGATCACCGACGTCAACATCCAGCGGCTACAGCGCTTCGGACGAGTAGAGAAACTACGTCAACATTTTTGGCAGCGCTTCTCTAATGAGTATGTGTCTCTCCTGCAGCAGAAAACCAAATGGCAGACAGCTGGGCAAGACTTGAAAACTGGCGCTATGGTCTTAGTGCGAGACGCCAATCTTCCTCCCCTTCTATGGCTGCTGGGAAGAGTTATAGCAGTGAAGACTGGGTCTGACGGTCATTGTCGAGTCGCCGATATCCTGACGAAGAAGGGCACCATTACGCGTGCATACAACAACATATGCCCTCTTCCGGTCTCTTCAACATCATCTTGAAGCCTTCTTTTCAACCCGGGGGAATATGTTCCTGGCCTATCAACCCCTGTGTTCAAAAAAGGTACTAAACGGTATGCTTTTTTCAAAATCTGTTTTCACAAACATTACACACAAATTTATAGCAACGTGTGTAAAAAAATACAAGTCTGCACTAAACCGATTTATATGATTTTCATCAAATCGCCAAACGTCAGCGCAGCGGAAACTTGAATATCTTCGCAGTTTTAAGACACACAAATTTCATTTAAACATACACATTTACCTCTCGTCACACAACATCAATTATTGCAATAATTTTTTTTCTTGTACGTCTGACCTAAATTTTTGGGCTAAAGATTGTTTGCGTGGTTCATGATACTACAATATTTGCTATTGGGTCGCTGATCCATGCAACCTGGTCTATTGCATCAGTCATGAATGAATGTCGTAACGATAGACACACAAAATATTTTTATTTGTATAACAGGGGAATTTGTAGTATACACGGCCACTATTCAGCTAGAAACGCTCAGAAAAGCTGGGATGACGTAGTTCCAGCGGAAACAGTTTTTGTTGAATAACTCCCCAATGGCTGGCAGCGGCAGCACATATTTGTACTTACCATACACATTTACACGACGTCATACACTAAATATCTGCTAAACTGAAATTAAGAAAATCGACATTTTTCCGCTGCGACTACGCACACTATAATTTCATCTGGATAAGACAAGTATTGTAAACTAATGAATTTGGGTGTGATTCATTGTATTCGAAATTATCTCTTCTCAACACATCATCTGTCTAGCCCTTTCCCAACTATACCTACAGGGGTTGGCTTCATACCGGATTCAGCTGAATACCATTATTTTACGTGCCTACCAGACCTCCACAACCCATTATTTGTTCTCAACACATAGATTAGATAGTCTAAAACATAAACAAGATTTATTACAAACTTACGATGTTTGGAATTATCCAGTGACACAGGTACGAGTACATAGGTACCTACTCTAACCAACTAATACCACGATATTCTAAGCTGATAACAACCCTTTGCTTTGCCATCTAAAACCATTCCACCAAAGAACGCCAGTAATCACACTAATCACTGAATGTCTAAAGAAAACATTCTTAGATCGCGACAAATAATTGTATAAATAATCTTTTATTTATTTAGTACCTACACGTCACAATTTATTTACACGTTAGGTACTATTTAGGTTCAGTCACTTTACAAAAACCTATATACTTTACCCAAAATAATTTATCTGAATAATTTGTTATGGTGAAAAGGTATCGGATATCGAGCCTAGAAACAAAAATGTGCATAGACCAATAATTATATTATTATTAATATTTGTAAATATTAGGTTTGGTAAGAATAAAGAAAGATAAAAGAAAATTGAAAATGTTCGAAATTGTGGATGTGTCGCCATCTAGCGACAAAATGGCAGTGAGAGCATTCATCCATTCACCTCTGTGTTTTAATAAACCCGCTATGTAACATTTTCATAAACTACAATTAAATCATTATGATTGTGGTTTAGATCGTATATACTAATAAAACCTTTTTTAGTAGCAGTGTACGTGAATATTAATGAACATACTTATTTTATTATTAATAATTTATTGAGTACATCGAGGACTTACAGCTAATAAAAACAAAAAATAAAAGGAAACGATATTCATTATCTTGATGTAATTGATGGATCCATAATTTTTGCAATATTTATGACTAAACAAAACACAATAGGTAGGTAACATCTTTTTGATACATATTTTGTAGAACAAGATGAATTTTCATAGAGTTACTTAAATTCTGACGAAACATAATAATTATATTGTGATAAAATGTGCTCAATTCGGTCCAATGTGACCAATGGGTTTGAAACAACGGGGCCGCATTAGAAAGATAATAAATATCAATATTTAATTATTTAAAAAATCTTTACGATTTACTTGAAAGTGTTTAATTTTCTTGTAATTAAGTGATAAATGGTCCATAAATTAAAGTTTATCTAAATTTATTTGAGTTAATTTTTTGGCTGAGCCGCTATTTAAAAAAAAAACAGGTATTAATAACTTCCGCTAACAGAAATTGTTTAACATTGTTGCATAGACTTTTCAGAAATTTAATTAAATAATTTAATGAAAAAAAACTCGGAGTTAACATTTTAGCATGAAGTACAATACAATTCAAAAAATTTGTTTATTTTTTATTCGAAATTTCCGAGGCTGAGAATGTTAAATTCTGAAGAAAATAATTAGCTTTACCTATTCTCGACAAATTGTAACTAACATTTTCGAGTTAATATTTTTTTCGAGCTTTTATTAAAAAAAAACGCGTTTTTGTTTTTTCACTGAGATCCGGTTCTGGAAAATGTTTAATTTTTTGATACTATTAGAAGAGGTAAGGTCAAATACACGATTCAACAAAAAAATAAGAGTTAGGAATTTTTGCAAGGTTCAAAGCTAATTTAACTGGACTATACATAGTAAGGGATGAAGGAGAAATGATAAAGTTATTAGGGGATGCCATTATTGCTTGCTTCAATTTACGTCGGAATGCTATAAACAAACTTAAAGTGGGATAATTGAAACAGACGTAACAAATTTTGCATAATTGACCCCTGACGGGGTGAACGGGGTGAACAGTTCTTTGCGCTGAACCTGGGCTCGAGACAAGTGAGATTCTGTCAACCGTAGCGTGGCGAAGGCGTCAAAAATGTTTAGGATTGAGATGCTATCGCATTCGCTAATTGAATCGTACATTGTCTAGGGCCTCCTGAGACCACAGAATAAGCAGATATGGCTAGGTAATTAATGAAAATCGTTGTGTTTAATTTTCCAAAACTAACCTTTAAAAAAGGGTAGAGGGGGCTTTGAAGTTTGTGGAGTACCTATTAAATCCGCGCGGACGAAGTCGCGGGCGAAGTGCTAGTCTTACAAATAATTTGGAACTGAGTGAACTAATTCCTAACCAACTCAGAAATTCTATAGAGAACAAATAATTATTTAATTTGCGTTTTTTATGTTTTCTCAGTAACTACTTGATTTTTCATTTGTTAAAGCTGTTACGGTTACGTGCAGTGTTACGGCATGCTAAAGTTATGGCGATTTATGTATTTCAAAAGTTTAACCCTCATTATTTCAAAACAGGTTTTTTGGACTTAATGAGTTTTTGCTATACGGGGACGATATCTGTCCGTATTCGTACATACAACAGCAGTGAAAAGGACACTTTAAAAATGTAAACGCTCTCCTAAGCTCTGCATCGATGCCATCGATCGACGTTGATCGATTGTGTGGTAGCTTTGGTTGATAGAAGAAAGAAGTAAAAAGTATCTATCGACGTCGACTAACCCATTTTAGCATCGATCGACGATTGATCGATTCGCGTGGTAACCCTTAGATATGCCAAAGATGGCCCATAAATAGTTTGGATTAGGATCAGAGGTACGAGTTTTTCGACTCTAATCCGTATTTTCACGAATTCGATGCAGTGCGTAAAGCCATATCCGGATTTGTTCCGAGTCTTTTACTTCCGTATTTTCATGGATTCGGATCGGATGCAGTGCGTAACCGCTCTAAAATTGTTTAGAATCCATCACTTAATTCTGTTCCGTTCTGTTGTTTCTGTTCTGTTCTGTTGTGTTTCCGTTGTGTATTACATTAATTATGTAATACACAACGGAATCGTATTTCATTACTAGAAAATCTAAAGAATGGAAGAAGAAGAAGCCATAGCTTTTAAAATTTTGGAAGTCAGTTGTATTATTTTTACTAAATACTTACATTCGCAAAACATCTGTGTCCTAAACACTGCAAACAATAGAAATAACGTATTTATTCATCAATACAGTAAATGGTGTATGGTGTCTGACGTAAAAGAATAGCACCTTCCCATCACTTCCCGTGGGTGTCGTAAGAGGAGACTAAGGGAATCACCAGAGGATGGGCAGCAGCATTCTCTACAGGTACATTGCAACAGCTACACTGCGATCGCCAACCCGCCTGCCAAGCGTGGCGATTATAACCCTCCCACCCAATTGGGGGGAGGCTTATGTCCAGCAGTGGACGTCTTTCGGCTGATAACATGATGATGATGAAAGTGAATGGAATCAGCGGATCTAGTTTTAGACTTTAAGATAAAAAGGCAGCGTATCTATTTCACAATAGTTAAATAATAGAAAGTTATTAAAATGCAACGCACTCCATCAAAAAGTTTAACTCACGGACAATCACTTTCGGAATCAGATCTGATGTCTGTCGCAAGTGAAAAAACTGACGGTATAAATGTGACTGTACGTAGCAAGCGTCTTCGTGTGGATGATTCACCGAACAAGCAGCTGGATTCTGAATCCTATTCAACAACTAGTGCTTTCCAATCAGAGCTACGCGAGATGCTGTCAAAATGGAAAGCCGATCAAGAGCAGCTGATTACGAAAGAGTCACTACGAAATATTATGCAACAGGAACTAGGAAAAACTATCAAGGATACCATTAAAGAGTCAGTGACGGACCAGCTTTCCAGCATAAATGAGCGTCTGAGTGCCTTTCACGACTCGCTCACTTTTTATAACCAAACATTTGAGGAGTTTAAAGTTCGTCTGGAACAAAAGGAATCCATCATTACGACTCTGCAAGCCGATAATTACCGTTTGAAAATAAATGTCAATGAGTTGACAACACGTTTAAATGTAGTTGAGCAGCATATGCGTGAGAACAATGTAGAAATCAACGGTATTCTTGAACACAATAACGAAGACCTGGCAAACACATTAATCAACCTATCTAAAACAATCGGGAGTTCTTTGAATAACAGCGACATATTGCAGATCACTCGAATCGCTAAACTAAATAAGGATAATGATCGCCCCCGTTCGGTCATCGCAAAGTTACAGTCTCCTCGGCAGCGCGACACTATCCTGGCAGCAGTTAGCAAATACAATAAGAAACACCCTGAAGATAAACTGAGCTCTCACCATTTGGGTATAGCCGGCAAACGAGCTCCTGTATTTGTGACTGAACACCTGAACCCAGCCAATAAACAGTTACATGCAGCAACGAGGAAACTAGCCAAGGAAACCTCATATAAGTTTGTCTGGATTCGTAATGGCAGAATCTTTGTTCGTAAGGATGTTAATCATGATTCTATATGTATTCGTAACTTGGATACTTTAAATAGATTGAAAATTGAGTAAATTCCTTGAAATATAATTTAAAATGAATAATTTACAGTTTAACATATCAAAAATGCTTAACATATACTACCAAAATGTTAGAGGAATGAGAACCAAAACTAATGATATTTACCACAATATTTTGTTAAACAACTATGACTTAATTGCTTTTACGGAAACATGGTTAAACTCAAATATATGTACTAGTGAATTTATCGATGATAGATATATTACTTCGATTGTTTACTGGGACTTCCAAAAAAGATGGAGGCGGAGTGTTACTTGCTGTCTCAAAACACATAAAATCAACAAGAGTTCAGAGCTGGGAAACCAGTTCTGAAGATTTATGGATAATTTTAGAAATCAAAGCTCAACATTCTATAAGAAAAATTGCAATATGTATAGCTTACCTTCCGCCTCCGGTCAAAATAGAAAATTTATCCTCATTTCTAAATAACGCTGATAATATAGTGGCTAAAGTGGACGATGTCCTGATTCTTGGAGACTTTAATTTGTTTTTTATAAAGTGGAACCAAGTGAATGGAGGTTTTCAGCACACACTCCCCGAAAATTATACAAATACACTGGGTTATTCTTTAACCGATTTTATTTCATTAAATAATCTTTATCAGTTCAATAACGTAAGAAACATCAATTATCGAATATTGGATTTGGTGATAAGCAATCTGAAGAACATTACAGTTACTCCTTCCATTGATCTACTTAGTAGGCTCGATTCACTGCACCCTGGTTTACTCGTACATATATCCCATACAACTCCCGAGATACTAAAATGTAACCATAAGTCTGGATACAATTTCTTTAAGGCAGATTACGCTAAAATAGTAGCTAAATTGAAAGAAATTTATTGGACTGCCTTATTTTCTAAATGCGGTGACGTAAATGATATGGTCTCTCAATTTCACACTTCTCTCCAGAATGTTATTGCTATGTTGGTACCGAAATATAACCGCAAGAAGCAGAAATATCCAACCTGGTTCTCATATCGGTTTATAAGACTGCTTCATCATAAACAAAAAGTGAGACTAAAATGTCGCAAATATGAAAATCCACGTGATATTGCGGAGTTTGAGTGGTTGCGTGACCAATGCCATAAACTTATAAGATCGTGTTACAATTCATATAAACAAAGAATAGAATCCGACATAGTACAGAACCCTAAGGCTTTTTGGCGTTATATAAAAGACAAACGCCAAGGGCAATCTAGGTTTCCATCCAGTATGCAACTGGATCGGTCGGTTGCTGATACTGGACCCGAAATTTCGAACTTGTTTGCCCAACAATTTTCTTCAGTGTATAGCGTGAATAGCGTAGGGACAACTGATGTGTCCCATACTGTTCAAAAAGTACTCCATAAAATAAGCCTTACAGAGAGAGAAGTTCACAACAAATTAAAGAAATTAGACTCTCTAAAGGGCCCCGGTCCTGATTCTATCCCACCTGTCTTTATAAAGCGCTGCTGTAATGCACTGGCATTTCCGTTATGCACTATTTTTAATCGTTCATTGGCCGAGGGAGTTTTTCCTGATGTGTGGAAACAAGCAAAAGTTGTACCTATATATAAAAAGGAGGATCCCGTGGATATTAAAAACTATCGTCCGATTTCAATATTATCATGTTTCTCGAAAATACTTGAGTCCCTTATTTGTCCAATAATCACGCAACACCTTAATTCTAATGTTTCATCTGGTCAGCATGGTTTCCTGGCGGGTCGTTCAGTGGAAAGTAACCTGATCCAGTTTGTGTCCGACATATCCGATTCTCTAGACCAGAGACTGGAGGTGGATGCGCTGTACACGGACTTCAGCAGTGCTTTTGACAAAGTTAGTCACTCACTACTTTTGTCGAAATTAGCAGCTAATGGAGTACACGGATCACTGCTGGGGTGGTTTGCATCGTATCTAGAACAGAGGACTCAGAACGTTGTCTTGAATGGTTACGTGTCAAAGCCATATGTATCCATCTCGGGTGTTCCGCAAGGATCCCATTTAGCACCAGTCTTATTTTTACTTTTCATAAATGACTTGGGGCAGGTTATCAAAACCTGCAAATTCTTAATGTTTGCCGATGACCTTAAGATCTACATGCCAATCATGTCACCAAACGACTCTGTGGCGATGCAACATGACTTAGATCAAATGGTAGATTGGTGTAATAATAATGGCATGACCTTGAACGCTAAAAAATGCTTTCATATAAAATTTTCAAGAAAGAAAAAAGCTAGCGTAACATCTTACAAAATTAATAACGTAACACTTACCAGGGTCAGTGAAATTCGGGATCTCGGAGTGATAATGGATGAGGGATTAACCTTTAGACAACATATAGACAGTTGTGTTAAAAAGTCTGCCCAGCTACTAGGTTTTCTGAAAAGGAATACTCGAGGATTTAGATCTGTAAAATCTAAAATCGTTCTGTATAATGCGTTAGTGCGCAGCAAGTTGGAATACGCCAGCGTTGTTTGGAATCCGTTTTATGCTACACATTCCCAGCGTCTAGAGAGCATACAGCGGGCTTTCACCAAACACCTTGCTTTTATGGCCCCCGGCATATCTCATAGGTGCCCATACCAACAACGTCTGACATTCTTCAATATAACTTCACTATATCAACGAAGAGTTATGCATAGCCTTCTGTTCCTGTACAAGCTAGTCAACGGCCATATTGATTGTAGTGAACTACTATCGCGCATTTATTTGAGTGTTCCGCACAACATTCCACGGTATCCCCCCCTTACCAGATTGTTCCATCGCCCTTCTACCCGTACCAACATAGGTCGCAACTCCCCACTAGCGAAGATGTGTGACAACCTCAATTCACTTATTAAGTCCATTCCTGAGACAGATATATTTGGTGACTCTAAGGCGAAATTTAAATCGAAAATCCTGGCTTCTCTACGGGCTATCCAGTCTCCTGATCAAGTCAGCTGTCCAAAAAGTTAACTTCGTTCGTGTCTGTTTTCCTTGTTTTTATATCGTGTCTCTTTGTAATAGTGTATAAATAATCTGGCGTGTTTTTGTCAATGTTGTGTTTGCCCGTAATTGGCATATATATTAGAATATTACCATAAAACTCAATGTATCTATGTCCATATATGTGCTGTGGGTGAACCTTAAATAAATAAATAAATAAATAGTTTTTTATTGTTTAATATTTCCATATATATATAAACTAAGATTATGAAGAGCTGAAATAGTTATTTGTACAACAAGAGAGCAAAGTCGTTTTTTGCTTCGAGTGCTAATTTTGAATTCTGAGTGTGGCGAGGGATCCAAAGGCACGAGATGCAAAAAACTTTGCTCTCGTGTAACACACATAACTTTTCACTTCAGCAGCGAGAACACTTTAGGAGATAAAATAACAAACAGGAATAGATTGAAATAACTATTTATTGTGAATCAAAATAATTAACATTGTAGATAGAGGTACCAATTCAATAAAATGGAACATTTTAAAAGTTAAAAGTAAAATTACTACAATTCTGCAAATTAAAAGTAACAGATTTATTTGGCAATTTTATAGTTGCATTGAGTTGAGTTTGATTATCTGGGATTAAGGTTTCTGTTTCGGTGGCGGATTGAGGAGGAACAACGGTGAACGTTGGTGACTCTGATCGGCTTTCTGTATAAGTACACTGTGCGTCGTTGGAAGTGGATGGGCGTAGGTGAGACCAAGGATCCGAGGTCGAATTCAAATATTCTTCGCGTACGACACAAGACCTGTCAAGGTTCGTCTTCGTATTTTTCAATTTTACTAACAGTAATTTCTGAATGTGTTGGGGCACTAATAAAACTTACTAAATTGGACTACACTAGTCGGCCGCTGCGATTGTCTGAGCGGCGATGACGCGACGGCTAGCGGGCGAATGAAAAAAACACCAGAAAAATCATGGGCGCCGACAACGAACGTGAGCGTTCTTAAACAAATTAGAAAGACCAATGTAATCTCAAGAAAATAAACGTTTTGTACTTTCCATCAAGCGTAAAAGTTAGTTACCGCCCTCAATCTTCATTAGCAGTAACGCGCAGCTACATATTTTGGTCATTCGAGCCGGATTTTCTACGCTTAAAAAAAAAACCGGACGATTGAGAGACGCATCGTGGTGCATAACTTAAATTGGAAAGGAATCTAAGGAATAACGGTGGATTACAGTGCTTTTGGTGAGGCGTGCCAACTAAAACCTCCTAACCCTTTCTTTCTTCACATGTGTGATATATTTCTATGGTTATTTCAGTGCTTTGCAATTTCGCATGCCGACTTGCACGTCGTGGGGATGATTTCAATCAGGTACAAAATAAAATAGAGGACATAAGTTCAGAATCAGAGATTGACAAACAGCTTCAATCGCGTGAAGAATTTGAGCGAGATTATTATAATATTCTTGCACTTGTTGAATGTATGACAAGCACTGATGAGAAGTCGACTAGCATTTCTGATTTACCAACAACTAGTTCCAACTCTATTAAATTACCAACTATTAACATTCCTACCTTTGACGGGTCCTATGAGCATTGGCTGGAGTTCCGTGACACATTTGTTTCTTTAGTGCATAATTGTAAAACAATAACGCAGATTCAAAAGTTTCATTATTTAAAATCATCATTGAAGGGTAACGCCAAGTCTGTCATAGATTCTCTTGAATTCTCTGCTGGTAATTATGACGTTGCATGGGAATTGTTAACTAATAGGTTTGACAATACTAAGTTGTTGGTTCACAATCATGTAAAGTCCATGTTTACAACCCAAGCGTTAACTAAGGAATCCCCGGGACTGTTGCGCAAGCTTATTGATAACATTTTAAAAAATCTACGTGCATTAATAGTCCGGTCAAATTACGCCGAAAATAAGGCAAACTTAGCATTAATTCTTAACTCCGATTTTTTGCCATTAATGTGTAGAGTATAAGCAGAGAAGTATGTTTAAATGTATCCCGCGAAAAGTTAACCCCCGGATGTTCGTTTTTTTTAGCAAAACATTTAATTTCATAATAACTCGTTGGGAAAAAATATTAACTGGCATGTTAGTTTGGGACATTTGTAGAACTGTTTGAGCTGTACAAGTAGGTAAGAAAATTAAACGTTTTTCATCCACGGAACTATACTTTTTTTTAAAGAATGTTATTTTTTGACTTTGTACTTCAAGCAAAAATATTAACTTGACGAAAATAATGCTAAATGGATTTTAATTAACATGTTTATTTATATTAAGAAAATTAAAACAATACTACCTCGGGGTTCCGAGATGTAAGAAATTGTCATATAAGTTTTCAGGCAAAAATGTAACTCTCCTGAAAGTTGTTTAATAATGGAAAATGTACAAACACAAACCATAATTTATCAAAATTAAACAAATCAGACGTTATTTATTACCTATCTCTTTAATTGTTAATAAAGTGGCATTTTTTGCCGCACTCAGTTAAGTTCAACTATTAGAATTGGCTCATCCGTGTTTTGTTTCTTTCATGTGTCAGAATCAGTCAGAGTACAAAATGCATGAGAAAATGAATAATGCTCGTAACTTGGATTTCGTGAATTCTTCCAATTTTTTAAAATATTTATTCTGCTATTCAGGGTGAAGGAAAATAAAAAAAGATCATTCTTGAGTTAGAAATGGTGCAACTAACCCATTTTTTATATATCTTGAAATGATTCCAGCAAATTGGTATTTTTCACAAAATCGTCTTATTTCTGCAAAGACGAAAGAGCTGCATTAATGTTTTATTAGTAGTTTATGAAACTGTTACAAACTTACCTGAAATTATTAAAAAAACTAGAACGACAGTACAAACGAGGGTCAAACGAGGTTAATAATTGTATAAGAATTCATAATTATTGTGATGAAATAATAAAAAAAATACATTTTGAAACTTTGTTATGCACAGTTTCACAAACTACTCTGTCGTCTAAACTCATGCAACTTTAGCAAAACACATCAAATTGCATCATCATCATCATCTCAGCCGAAAGACGTCCACTGCTCGACATAAGCAGAGGCTTATGTCCAGCAGTGGACGTCTTTCGGCCACCGGACCGGAGAGGAGACAAGTGTCGCCACAAAAACCGGTCCTATGCGTCTCGCATCCATCGGCTACCAGCGACCCTCACCGGGTCGTCGGTACATCTTGTGGGAGGCCTTCGAACGCGGCGTCTTCCGGTACGCGGTTGCCACTCTCTTTTCGGCCCCATCGACCATCTGTTCTGCGAGCAATGTGCCCTGCCCACTGCTACTTCAGCTTGGCGATCCTTCGGGCTATGTCGGTTACCTTGGTTCTCTTTTGCGGATTTCATAATTCCTGATTTGATAACGCAAGGAAACCCCGAACATTGCCCTCTCTACTGCACTTTGGGTGACTTTAAGCCTTGTGATAAGACCCATTGTGAGCGACCACGTTTCAGTTCCATAAGTCATCACTGGCAACAGGCACTTGTCATAGACTTTCGTCTTGAGACACTGTGGTATGTGAGACGAGAAGATATCACGCAACTTCCCGAACGCCGCCCAACCGAGTCGGATTCGATGGTTGACCCCTTTCTCGAAGTTAGCCCTACCTAACTGGACCGTTTGTCCCAGGTAGACGTACTCGTCAACAACTTCGACTGTAGAGCCTCCGATCTTGATAGGAGTGGGTACTACATATACCATGGCCTTGGTTTTGTCCATGTTCATTTTAAGACCCACTCTTTCGGAAGCTCTACTGATGTCATCGAGCATTGTACTGAGGTCCTCCATGGTCTTAGCCATGACGACTATAACGTCGGCAAATCGAAGGTGAGTGATGTACTCGCCATTGACATTAATGCCTAGCCTTCTCCAGTCCAAAACCTTGAAGACATCCTCCATTGCGGCCGTGAACAGTTTCGGAGAAATGACGTCTCCCTGCCTCACACCCCGCTGCTGGAGGATAGGTTTCGAAGTCTGATCCTGAAGTCGTACTGACATGGTGGCGTTTTCGTACAAACACTTAGGCACCCGATGTAACGACAGTCGATCTGGCACCGTTGGAGAGACTGCAGCACAGCCCAAGCCTCGATCGAATAGAGGGCTTTCTCGTAGTCCACAAACGCTAGAAAAAGGGGCAGATTATACTCTTCGGTCTTCTGTATAACCTGCCGCAGCATATGGCACTGGTCTAGGCGACCAGTTTTGGAAGTCGTTTGAGCGTCGTGCAGGTGCGGGGTTAGACTCTGACGACTCCGCAATACTCTGCATCTGGCATCAGCTCAGCGAGCTCTCGTCATTAGGGAGTGGGGGCTGCTGCGGAGAACTCCGGGCTCTTTCGTAGGCGGCCCAGACTAGAGGATGACCAGGGATCGTCCTCCAACAAAGAGTTGGCCTCTGGCCCGAAAAATCCCCACCAGTAGGCGAAGTAAAGGCCGAGAAGGAAGCAAGTGGATGATGCTCGCCTCCCAGGAGACAGCCCAGCGAGCCGCTAAGCTTGCCAGGGAGGGGCGCCATCCAGGAGCGACCGGTCAAAGGGCTATCCCTTCGGCTTCTTCCGGCGGTGAGCCGGATACCGCTGGCGGTTCCGATAAGGAGCGTAAGTTCAGGTTTGCGGAGGTCGTGGAGGCTGCGGTCCGCAATCTGGCCTTGAAGAGGACGCAGGCCTCTAAAAACAAGGCCATAAGTGAGGCGTTGGTTTCCACTCTGGCGGCTGAGGCTAATTGTGGTGGGCCTCCGTCGGACGAAATGTCCAAGCTGCGGGCGGAGGTCACCCGCTTGGTGGCCGCCACGGAGCTTCTCCAAAATGAGAACATGAAGCTCCGAGCAGACCTGGCCGGGCTCCAAGAAGCTGGCTTACAGGAGGTGCCAAATGCGGACGATGGCCGAGTGTCAAGGCCCGCGAAGTGCATGGATATGCGCATTCTGGGCCTGGATGACTCTTTCATGGAGGAGGAGGTGGTGGCCGCCGTCGTCAGGACGGGGGTTTCTCTGAGGAGGTGTAGGCAAGCACCATACGTCCTGACCACACGGGCATGCGAACCGTTGTGGTAGGCTGCCATGTGTCGGTGGCTAAGATAATATCGGAGGGCCGAAGGCTCCTGGTGGGTTGGGTTTCTGCGCAGGTCAAACTGCTGGAACCCAGACCTCTGAGGTGCTTCCTCTGCCAAGTGTGCAACCACGTAGGAAGCCTGCGGACCGCCGTCCGCAGGCATCAATAGCAGGCGAGCAATGGGTAGCTCACCATACGATCAGAACAGGCCTGAGTCGACTGCGCGTTGTGTTCCACGCGCGCCGGAAAGAGCTGTCAGCAAAGACGACGGGGCCCGCTAGGGCCAGAGCCTGCCAGGGTTGCGGAATTTGTTCGAAAGAATTACAGCGGCCCTGGAACGCAAAGGGCAATAGAAGGAATACGAATGGGTTTTAACCAGTAAGAGTCTGACACTCCCTTCCACTCCATCCAGAGCGGAAGAAGTCATTTGATGACTACCAATCCTTAAAAAAAAAATCTACTGCCGATACTATATGACGCTTAACCGTTTAAGCACTGACATGTGAAAATTCCAAATTATGTAATAAATCTTACGTAATAGTAATAATAAACATTAAAATCGCGAAAATCTCGCGGTACACCGGTGTGCTGACAGTGCTTGAGCGGTATTAAACTGTTTGTTTTTATAATATCCGCCACCTTGACAAGTATGTATTCATCAGATCGTCTAGTAAGTCTATGAATTATTTTCATATAATACATGTTTTAGTATATTCCCGTTGTCCCCGTAGGCCATATCTCCGTTAAAGGGTGCAAAGAGAATTTTATAAAATAATTAAAATTACTTTCCGTTGTTCCCGTTAATTTATTATAATGATTAAATATACTGTGCAAATTATGTTGGTGCAAGAGCGAGCGAAGCGAGCTCGGGATTTGGGGCACCCCAACTCGGACAGGTTAGGTTAGAAGGGGATGGCGTGGTCAAGTGAGCAAGCGAAGCGAGCGAACAGACTCCGCCATCACCTTCGTGGTTATTTTTTTTAAACCACCCAGAAATATGATTTACTTCCCGTTTTCCCCGTTAGCCAAATGTACGTTATACACACAAACACAATGGTACAACGGGAAATAAATTTAATCACGTCCCGCTGTCCCCGTGACGGGGATATGGCATACGGGGACAACGGGATTAAAGGTATGTTTTCATAAAACTCATTCCAAATATGGCAATTATTCCAAGTTGACCGTTTTTTGTGCATTAGCAACAAAATGCAATTTTAATGCATTAATTCTAATAGCAGCTCAGGATAAGGCTGCGTTTCCTAATAATACAGAAAGACGGAAGACGGTCAACAAAATGTCTGTTTATACGTATTCATGACTGCAGTTAATTTAGAAGTCTTTTTCATAGAAGTTGATCATGATAAACAAAACACTCATATCTGACATTAGATGTCACCTGGAAAGACTGGTCTGCAATCCATAAACTTATGACTCCTAAACAAAACACAATAGGTAGGTAGGTAACATCTTTTCGATACACATTTTGTAGAACAAGATGATTTTTTATAGAGTTATTTAAATTCTGACTGAACATATATTGTGATAAAATGTGCTCAATGCGGTCCAATCTGACAGATGGGTTTGAAACAACAGGGCCGCATTAGGAAGATAATATCAATCTTTAATTGTTTAAAAAATCTTAACGATTTGCTTGGATGTGTTTAATTTTCTTGTAATTAAGTGAGACATGGTCCATAAATTAAAGTTAACCTAAATTTATTTGAGTTACATTTTTGCCTGAGCCGCTATTTCAAAAAAACAGGTATTAATATCTTCCGTTAACAGAAATTGTTTAATTTTGTTGCCTAGAGTACTTAAATATTTAATTAAATAATTTTATGAAAAAAAATCGGAGTTAATATTTTTGCTTGAAGTACAATTGAAAAATTTTGATTTTTTTAATTTTTCGAAAATCCCGGGGTTGAAAATGTTTAATTTTGAAGAAAAGAATTAGCTTTACCTATTCTCGACATATTGTAACTAACATTTTCGAGTTAATATTTTTTTCCGAGTTTTTATTAAAATAAACGCGTTTTTGTTTTTTTTACCGTGATCCGGTTCTGGAAAATGTTTAATTTTTTGTTACTATTAGAAGAGCTAAGGTCAAATACACGATTCAAGAAAAAAATCAGAGTTAGGAATTTTTGCAAGGTTCAGAGCTAATTTGACTGGACTATAAAATTATTAGGTGAACCAACAGAATACTGGGATACATTGATAATGTATAATGTGGTTTCTAAATTTGATCCTGTTACAGAGCGTGATTGGGAACAGCACAGAGGTACATTTTTTAATGGTAGTAGTAAAAACTCTTTAATTAAATTAGATGATTTAATACAGTTTCTTAAGAATAAGGCTGATATGTTGGAGACCCTGATAGTATCACACAGTAAATCAAGTATTTACAGCGGGGGTGAAAATAAGAAACAAACCAACAATGTCTCAACGCCTAAGGTCTAAGGTAATGTCTAAGGTTCATTGTAATGTAGCTACTAATAATAAACCTAATAATAATAAATCACAAACTAGAACCTCACGGATGTACAAAGCATGTTTGATGTGTAATGAAAAACACCCTTTGTATTCATGTCAAAATTTCCTGGACTTAAGCGCTGAGGACAGATTCAAGATAGTCAAAGATAAAGATTTGTGCATAAATTGTATCCGTTCTGGTCACTCTGTGGGTACTTGTGTTTTTGGTCCAAGTCGGAAATGTGATAAAAAACATAATTTATTGATATGTGAAGTAATTAATAAAATTAAAGATAACAATTCAGGAGTAGCTACACTCACAACTAGCAACCAATCAGATATTCCTAGTTCTGGGCTTGACAGTGGTAACATGACTCATAGTCATTCATTACAGGTACATAATGTACATGTTAACAATTTGAATAATAATAATACTTCTTCAGTTCAACATGTTTTGTTGTCAACTGCCATTGTAGATATACGTAGTCAGTCGGGTGTTGATCATAAAGCGCGCGTGATCCTCGACAGCGGCAGTGAACGTTCGTTTATAACGCAATCATTTAGTGAAAAATGAAATACGCAAATTATACAGTCCACTCAACAAATTCACGGTGTTGGAAACTCAATAACACAATGTTCACAATCCTGTAATATTGAGATAAGATCGCGTAACGGTTGTTTCAAAGCTCGTGTTCAGTGCTTAATTTTGCCTCAAATATCATCAAAGTTACCTTTGACAACTTTGAGTACAATGTATTTCAATATACCCGACAATATTACTCTTGCCGATCCTAGTTTTTATGATAGTCAACAGATTGATTTGTTAATAGGTGCGGATTTATTTTGGGATATAGTTAGTGAAGGTAAAATGCGCCTTAAAAATGGCCCTTACCTTCAAAACACTAAATTAGGTTGGATTGTGTCAGGTTCGATTCAATATTTTACGCAAAAACCAGTGAAACATGTCACATGTAATTTCACTCAATCTACACTTGAAGGTGATACATGTTCACTTGATCAATTACTACGCAAATTTAGGGAAATCGAAGATCTACCTATGTGTAGTAATAAAAAGCTCGGCAGCGACGAAGAGCTCGCGTGCGAAGAGCATTTTATTAAAACAACAAAGCGGCTTGCCGACGGGCGGTTCAGCGTTCGAATCCCTTTGAAGCATGAACCACATAAGTTAGGTGACACTCGTAGTCAAGCAGAACGTCGGTTTTATGATTTAGAGAAAAAACTACAACGCAACCCTAACTACAAACGGATGTATAGCGAGTTCATTAACGAATATATTAATCTAGGACATATGAGCCTCATTCACAAGTACAGTACGCCGCATTATTTCCTACCACACCATGGAGTATTTCGCAAAAATGCTACGACTACTAAATTGCGTGTAGTTTTCGATGCTGGAATGATATCCAGTTCGGGTGTTTCGTTAAATGACCTGCAGACGGTCGGCCCGGCCATTCAAGGCGATTTGATTTCAATATTACTTAAATTTCGCGAAAACAGATACAAAGCTTGTGCGGACATAGAAAAGATGTATCGCCAAGTATTAATATTGATAAAGACCAACGTGACCTTCAGCTTATTTTGTGGCGCGAAAATCCGTCCGATACACTTAAAGTATACCAATTAAATACTGTAACGTATGGTACGGCTTCCGCACCATTTCTTAGTTGCCGATGTTTAAAACAATTAGCTGAAGAATGTAAGGTTCCGTATGTAACGGAAACCATTAACAATAATTTCTACGTTGACGATTTAATTTGCGGGCCCAACAGTATATCAGAATTGAATGCAATTTGTGAAGATACTAGGCAGGTTTTGAATTCCGCATGTCTTGTTTTACGGAAATGGGTTTTTAACTTTGACCACGCGAACCCTAACGATACATATAACGTTACAAAACAATACGCATTAGGCGATAATATTCAAAACAAAACATTAGGTATTGGATGGAACAATAAGTTAGACGAATTGAATTATTATTCACAAATTAAAACTGAAACGAGTGTTATTTCTAAACGTATTATTTTATCGAATGCATCTCAGATTTACGATCCGTTAGGATTAATTAGTCCAGTGATAACAATAGCTAAAACATTGTTGCAAAAATGTTGGTTATTAAAATTAGAGTGGGACGAACCGGTTCCTGTTGATGTTGCGCAAGTCTGGAACCGATTTGTTAGTAGTTTATCATCGCTTAATAATTTACGAATACCGCGCTATGTTATGTGTTGTGATCCTACTTATATGGAGTTACATATATTTACCGATGCTTCGCAGACAGCGTATGGCGCTTGCGCTTATATCCGCACGATTAATAGTGACTCGGCGGTTACGATGCGTTTGTTATGTTCCAAAGGCAAGGTCGCGCCTACAAAACCCACAACTATACCTAGATTAGAGTTGTGTGGCGCTGTATTAGGCGCGCGATTATATGCAAAGGTCACTAAATCCCTGCGTTCTACAGTAAATAAAGTCGTGTTCTGGACTGATTCTACGATTGTTTTAGGCTGGTTAGGTATGCCACCTAATTTACTCAAAACATACGTTCAGAATAGAACTGCTGAAATTCACGAATTAACTGAAGAACATCCATGGCGGCATGTTTCTGGCAAAGAAAATCCAGCAGACTTGGTATCGCGAGGTCAAGGTTTGGATACACTCAGTTCTTCATCTTTATGGTGGGAAGGTCCACAGTTTCTGCATAATGCTAATTTTGAATTGCATAATTTATCGATCGATAAAACTATAAAAAATAACGACTTACCTGAATTAAAAACTAATGTTCATTGTCACTTACTAAATCACGCGAGTGATATTAATTTATTTCCATTTTCAAAGTTTTCTCAGTATGCAAGATTAAAGCGTACCGCCGCTTATGTATTTCGATTTATATACAATACGCGCTGTAGACATAATCGGCGGACGGGTTCATTGACCGTAGAGGAGCTTGAAGATGCAGAATTAACTTTAGCAAGATTAAGTCAGCAAGAATCATTTAGCGATGTCTATGATTTGCTTAAAAATAAGAAGAGTATTAAGAAAAACGCTAATTTAGTCAAATTAAATTTATTTATTGATGCTAATAATTTAATAAGGGTCGGTGGGCGCATACAGAATTGTCAAAATTTTAGTTTCGAGAAAAAACATCCTATTTTAATTTCAGCAAAACATTGGTTTACAGTTTTGTTATTTCGTTACGAGCACCACCGTACAATGCATGCTGCGCCTCAGCTGCTTCTGTTTACGATAAGAGAGGCTTGGTGGCCGGTCAATGGTCGGAATCTCGCAAGAAGGGTAGTACATACTTGCGTTAAGTGTGCACGACTTCGCGCAACCACGGTTAAACCAATAATGGGCAATCTGCCGCAAGAACGCCTAGAGCCAGGGTTTCCTTTTCTACGGTGTGGCGTGGACTATGCGGGACCAGTGTTCACATTGACTCGTAAAGGTAGGGGAGCGAAATTGCAAAAATCATACATATGTTTATTTGTTTGTTTTGTTACACGCGCTGTCCATTTGGAACTGGTTAGCGATCTCTCATCAGAAGCTTATCTTTTAGCTCTCAAACGTTTTATTTCACGACGTGGTAAACCGTCAGAGATATTCTCCGATAACGGTAAAAATTTTGTAGGTTTGATAAATGAATTCACAAAACTTTTACGAGACTGCTCTGATGATATTAAAGAATATGCAACTTCACAAAATATTAAATTTAAGATGATTCCATTCTATGCTAGCCATTTTGGGGGTTTGTGGGAAGCTGGGGTAAAGAGCTGTAAGCATCACCTCCGACGTGTAGTGGGCAATGCACATCTCACTTTTGAGGAGTACACTACGGTACTAGTGCAAGTTGAGGCGGTCCTAAACCCCCGACCTTTGACTCCTATGTCCACTGATCCGTTTGACTACCTTCCCCTTACTCCTGCTCATTTTTTGGTTGGTCGTCCACTAACTGCACCTGTGTCTGCTGACATTCACAATGTTCCGGAGCACCGACTCACACGGTACCAGAGGGCCGAGCAGATACGCCAGCACTTCTGGAGACGCTGGTCCAGAGAGTTCGTGTCGGAGCTGCAGACCAGGAGCAAGTGGCATGAACACAAGGACGACCTCAAAGAAAATACGCTAGTTCTTATCAAAGAGGACAACATGCCACCGTTAAATTGGAGCTTTGGAAGAATTGTGAAAACTTATCCCGGAAAAGATGGCGTATCGCGTGTTGCTAATATACGCACAGCAAACGGCACAGTGAAGCGAGCATTCTCCAAAATATGCCCGCTTCCACTGACCGATGAATAAAGACATCAAGATGTAGCTGCAGGGCGTTCCATCCCACTTATGGTTGGAACCTGATGCTTCCAAGGCCGGGAGCATGTTGCGGCACTAATAAAACTTACTAAATTGGACTACACTAGTCGGCCGCTGCGATTGGCTGAGCGGCGATGACGCGACGGCTAGCGGGCGAATGAAAAAAACACCAGAAAAATCATGGACGCCGACAACGAACGTGAGCGTTCTTAAACAAATTAGAAAGACCACTGTAATCTCAAGAAAATAAACGTTTTGTACTTTCCATCAAGCGTAAAAGTTAGTTACCGCCCTCAGTCTTCATTAGCAGTAACGCGCAGCTACAGAATGCTTTTCGATATTATTAACTGTTAGCTGTAATAGCTCGTTATTGCGACAAGCTCCACTAATTCCTATGATCAGTACAACCTGTAATGAAAATATTACATGATTAATATGCATAATTTAACATTTACAGCATCTTTTACATAATGTAACAAATATTTTAACAGTATTGCTAAGCCAGACTACGATTCATTGCGCCTCCAAAAATTAGTAGTAGGCAGTAAGTACCTTTATACATTACAGTCTCCACACAAATTTTATTCTAACAACATAGATTCATAGGTACCACTTACTTAAGCGGCATGAAAATTGCAGTCCTGAGCTTCATTTAGAAATTTTTCTATGTTAAGGGCCGTGAAAATTTTGGACTTTTTTGCCTTATTTGCGTAACTGACATTCTTTTTAGAAAAGATACGAGTTTTGCGTATGTTTCAATAAGCACGTTATGTTTTGTTTTTAAAGTAGCTTTCAACATTGAGGAAATACTCCACATTGTAGATGATCGCCTCGTCTGTGATAAATCTAAAAAATAAGATAGCAACACCGTCTCCAAAAAACTGCTTGCGCCCTTTGTAAGTGTCCATTCATTGAAGACATGGTATGCTTTCAGCCGGTCGATTCTGTAAACATGTCGAAGTGAAAGACTCGGGTGTAGTGATCACGAAGTCAGCTGTCAATGATGCTAGGGATGGACAAAACGTTACATTTCCAATCATATCGACTTCGTCAAGCGAGTTTTTTCAATGATAAAATTTTACAAATTTAACTTAAAGTTATTTTAAATTTCATATTGGTACAAAAGTGGTATTTATGAGTCAAAACATCAATGCATAAGATTGTGTACTCCTCAAGATTTTTTATACTAGCTAAGTCCTTTTTTTGGGTAATCAATGAACCCATTTTAATGAAACTTGGTACGCCTACACAAAGCAAACTGCGCGTGCGAAAAGTGGAAATTAATTAAATGACAATTCAAACGAGCGAAGTGGTCACTCCACCGTATTCAGCGGACTATAAGGCAAGGGGAAGTGAACGTTCCCTTCACCCGCGCGTGCCCGTTGACAGCGTGGGATTTTTTTAATCTTTGAATCTTCCATAAACATTCAGAGAGTATTTTATATTCAAATCTTTTAGATATTTTTTGGGATGTAAATTAGATTTTTTTTTTAAATATTCTTTAGGCGTTTTTGTAGGTACCTACTTTTTTCCATAAGTAGGCAATCAATTATATGAGGGGTAAGTAATAATAAGAGATCTCACTTTTAAAAAAAGCCTGATTTCAATAAAAAAAACGACTGTCTGGCGTAGTGTGGACCATGTGAGACCATTGTCGACCATGAAAACGGGTGAACACTGACAGTAAATACCTACTCTTTGACGATAATTACCTAAAGTTTGACAGTTTTGGTCACCTCACCTTCACGCGTTATCAATGTGTTACCAGATTAATAAAAAAAGTCTGATTTCAATAAAAAAAACGGCTACTGTTCAAAGCTTTATCTATACTTCTATACTAATATTATAAAGAGGAAAGATTTGCTTGTTTGTTTGTTTGTTTGTTTGTTTGTTTGAAATGAATAGGCTCCGAAACTACAGGACCGATTTGAAAAATTCTTTCACCAGTAGAATCGTACATTATCGATGATGGACATAGGCTATAGAATATTTTCAAAAAAGTTAGGGATCCGTATGAAAACTTCGATAATGTAACCCAAGGTGTGAGAAAAAAATCCTTATATCGCGTACGCTGCGGAATCTATTGACAATAGAGCAAAGTAATGTACTACAGTTTTATAGAAGTCATCAATGTCTACAAAAAAGTCCGCGATACCATATGTCTAACTATTATGGTTAAGTCACCATGACCGCTTTTTGTTCAAATTATTCAAGCAAATCCTTGGTGATATGAAAAAATGGTGATTTCGGTATCATGATATTAATATCCTTATCCATTTAAATGGTTTGATAATTAAGGTTGATTATGTCCGTGTAAATCACACTTTAAATTATTCAAATCGGACCTTTCGTTCAAAAGTTACGACGGTAATAAACATGCTCGGAGTAAGAAAAATGTCGCGGCTTGAGCGAACTGGGAAGAATCATAACAATGCTTGGTCCGATGAAGTTGAAAATGATTTCGATAAAACAATAAGAATAACAAATTTTTGGTTTTTCGCAAATAAACTACATACATAATAAGGGGTGAAGCAGGGGTTGCAGCAAGTTTTAGGGGAGGACATTATTGCTTGCTTTAAATTTACGTCGGAATGCTATGAACGAACTAAAAATGGGATTATTGAAACAGATGTACCTAACAATTTTTGCATAAACAACTCCTGACGGGGTGAACGGGGTGAACAGTTGCGCTGAACCTGAGACCATAGAATAAGTAGAAATGGCTAAGTAATAAATGTAATTAATGAAAATCGTTGTGCTTAATTTTCCAAAACTAACCTTTATAAGGGGGTATAGGGGGCGTTGGAGTTTGTGGAGTACCTACTAAATCCGCGCGGACGAAGTCGCGGGCGAAGTGCTAGTTTATTTATTAATAAAACAAATCCGGACGCCTAATGAAACCCTGTTATGTCGGAATAAAAATTCTAATTCTGTCTTGAAACGCGTGGCTAGCTTCCGAAGTGTGAGCCATTGTGACCATTGTCGACCATGAAAACGGGTGAACACTGACAGTATACCTACCTACTTTTTTACAGTGTTGATCACCTACCTAACCTTCGCTCACATCGAGTACATAAACTATCGAAACATACGGCGGGAGAGGGAAAAAATAATAAAATTTACAATTCGTATGACCACCGAGCGAGCAGCGATGCTCGAAGACCGAATACTTACGACTCAAATGTGGCAAGACAGTGGTGTTAATGATGACAAAGCTTTTGTTGCTTCTGCTACCAAAATGGCAAGAGTAGAATCAAACCCGAATCAACCCGATCCATGATGAACCGAGCACAACCTTCCAGATTTTATCACCAACACAAAATGTGTTCCAATCTGGTTGACAAAAATAGCAGCCACGATGGAGAGGACACCTTTAATGACAGCACCGATAGTAACCTCATGATATGGAAATCACTCATTATTGAATTTTGTGGTGGAGAAATAACATTGTCAAGTTCAGTGCCAAGTGAACTATTGTTTAGTGCAGCTGGCTTAATTTCTTAACCCCTAAGAAATTGTTTGAAAGGAGACAAAGCCACAAAACTATTGTTTGTGAAACATAATTTGCCTATCCTTAGTTTTGATTAGGTACTAGCAGGTAATGTTTGTATTTTTAAGAAAGTGTACCTATTGAAATAAATATTTACGACTTTCTATTACTTCAATCAATCATGAGTTATTATTTTTCCACTTCCACACCTCTGCCTAATTGGAACAATGTAATTTTGGACACTTACTGAACTCAGCTAAATCTCAAGCACTCATTGTTGGTGGCAGATACATGCTCAGCCTATTGGACCACCAGTCTCTGCCGCCTGTAGTATATGACTCAGTGCCCATTTTATAGGGTATTCTACTCTTTCCAGTCTCATAAACGTCTCCAAATATTCTTACCATTTCACACTAAGGTCAGTCTTGCTCAATCTCTTCTTCTACCACTTATAGACTATGCCAATATCTATTTTCTAGATGCTTCTGAGGTACCTACTCCTAAACAAACTCGAGCACTGACACTTCTATTCTCCTTCGTACTCTGCATCACACTTCCTCTCGCTGTGGTGGCTCCTTCTCTCTTACTGCAGTGCATCTCTGGAACTTGCTCCCACACTCCCTATGCAACAGCCCTTCTCTTGATTGTCATCAAGAGGAAAGTTAAAGAGCATTTCCTTTTGATTTTGACATAATATTCTTATATATTATTATGTATGTATATATTTACAGTTATGTATGTAAGTACTTATATTTATTTATTATAAAATATATAATGTGCCCTGGATCCTACCCTCTATTGTGATCTTTCTCTATCACTCAAAGGTTTGCTGGGAGAAAATTCAACTTGGAGTTAAGCTCGCCTTTGTACAGCTGTTATGGTGTACAATAAAGAATTAAGAACTAGTCTTGTGATTCAAAATGCCACTGAAATTACCACCATTTGAGAAGAAGAATAAATGATACGAGCACGTTTATTTTCCTGGGATATATTGCCAAGTGTATATGTTTCTTCCACGCAGAAAAATTGCGGGCACAAGCTTATATTTAATAAGTTAAGGTACTCGATTTCATATAATCTCAAACTTACACTTGAAGTAGCCACAATTCCCATGCCCTGAGAAATAAAGTAAATATTAATATAATATTGTAAAAATATTAACAGTTGTTTTAATAAATACTAAACTAACTATATACACTAAAAATTGAAATCAAATATCCTAACAAAGTTAACCCTAAAATATGGCGTCAAAAAATTCACCCACATCGCTGTCGACTGGAAGTGTGCCCAAAATACTGGCGGCATTGCCACGTTGTATGTCAACTAAGCGTTTAGCGAGTTCTTTAAATAACGCAGGAGCACTCGGACCCCACGACCCGAGAGTTTCAACCCCAAACGGCTCCTAAATATAAGTACCAACGAGGTTGTTGTATTTCCGCCGCTCGAGGTTCTCCGCAGTCGCAGCAGCAGCACGAGCACAGCACGAAGAGCTAGGAAGATGATGATGAAGAGATGGTGCAAGAGTATCGACACAAATAGCGTCCCACACTAATGGCCTACCCATCTTCCATGGAAATAACGACATGCCGTTCGGTCTCTTGCCATTGTCGCATGCCAGGCCATTGGGTTCCAATAAAGCCGGAACGCCGACGGTTACAAGAGCTCGTCGGATAATGTCGTCAATATTCGCGTGCCGCGCTTTGCGGCCCGCGCCACGGCTGCATGACAGGCCGTGGTGTCCAAGGCTGTTGACAACTTCGCCACAGTGGCAGCGATGAGGAATATAATATTGTTGAGTTAACTAGTCTATTACTTACACTAGACCAACTAAAAATAAATATGTTCATCAGTTGAACTGACGTTTATGTTGATAGTTTAAAAGCCCGTGAATGAGCCTGACCTTCGTTTTTCAGCTATGTATGTTTTTTGCGTAATGCTCTAAATACGGTAACCGACGGTGAAAATAGGAAAAAATCACTGCTTTCACCGTCTGATAGCATGAGTAAAAACATCTGGTAGTGATCAAATGAGGCAAGATCTGTATCTTGCCTCATTTGATCGACCAGAATCAGTCGCATGAAGTCAAATAGATACTCGTATCATCACAAACCAAAAATTATGAAAATCCGCAATAAACAAGGCGTAAATTGAAAAATCTGTAGCACCAAGTAATGTACTACCTTGTCGGAAACAATTGAGTTTATTTTTCCAACACATGCCAAAAGTGGGTGTTATTATACCTTTTTAGAAAGCTTATTAAACTAAGGAGCTCGTGGCTCAATAATCATACCCAGCCGAATCGATCTTCAAAGTTAAGCAACGCTTGCCGAGGTTGGCCTGTTGATGGGTGAACATCTTAACATATTGAGATTTCTCCGTGCCTCCTCTCTCAAGCACGTTAAGCCGGCTATCATTTGTAGATATTTGGCAGTCGTTACAGATTGTCAGAAGCCAAAAAACCTGACACCAGTCTTGCCAAGAAGTACCGTGTTACCCAGTCAAATCGGTTGAAGAGATCTGGTTGCCTACCAGAGAGAAACTGGATCTGGTTTGACCGGGAGCCGACCACAATATAGTTGGGAAAAGGCAAGTCAGATGAAATGTGTATCGTGTAATTTGTATGCAGAGCCAAACATTTATTTTGAGTAAACTGTCTCAATAACCAAGAGATGTTTCAAGAAATTTTTATTGCTTGAACTTTATGACGCTTTTTTTCCAAGTATATGGGTATTTTTTAAATAAAATGTTGTTTGAGGGATTCATTCGTTCAAGACCTATCCGAAAAGAAGAGTATAATTTGACTATCCAGTGAAGCTGATTTCTCACCATTTGCAGTTTTTGGTCGAGAGGGAGAAAATCATAGTTTCAGCTCCAAAACACAATATATTTGCAACATAGCTACAAAATGGAGGCAATCAACCACACTATCACTGATAATGAGCAATCTGTTCAGTCAAAGGATGTCAGATTTTGAGAAGGAGTTGCAGAAGAGTCCAGGTACTACATCAATCACCACCTCAGATTTGGCAGCAGAGTTTGCTTCTTTCCGGAAATTTATTTTTCGGGCGCTCGGTACTTTCCAGCAACAAGTAGACATTCTAGCGCAAAGCCTCGATAATATGGAGATGCGTAGGAGGCGTAAAATCCTGTTGTTGCATGGAGTGTCGGAGGAGCAAGACGAGGAGACTGTACAGGTGGTGGCTCAAGTTGTCAAACAACGTCTCAAGCTCGATTTGGCTACGTCTGGCATCAAGCGGTGTCACAGGATGGGGCGCAGCACATCTCACAAACCTCGACCTATTCTTTTGAAACTGCATGATGTGGCTCTCCGGGACGATATTTGTAAAAATTTACGATCGTCATCATGCAGTCAGTTGGGGCAAATATCGAAAATAACAAATTGGATGAACGGAATTGGCAAACGTGGAAATTTATGATTACTCGATAACTTAAAGCAGTGTCACAGGATGGGGCGTAGCACATCTCACAAACCCCGACCTATACTCTTGAAACTTTATGATGTCGCTCTCCGAAACGATCTTTGTAAAAAATTACGATCGTCATCCATCATGCAGTTTGTTGGGGTAAAGATCGAAATTAATAAATTGGATGGACGGAATTGGCAAACGTGGAAATTCATGATTACTCGATTACTTAAAAGTACGATGGATGTTATGAAGGGAACAATTAAAATGCCTACGCATCCAGGAACATTGGCCACACCCGAAATATTGGAAAATTTTAAAAAGGAGTAAAAAAAAATTGAGATGTTAGATAACACTGCACAATTAGTACCTTCAGCAAATATCACTGAGGATATGTTGGAAAATGTGATGCGATTCAGCACAGCAAAGGACATGTGGGATGAACTTGTCCGGCTATACGACGGAGCTACAGAAGATAAGAGCTATGACTTATGCATGAAGTTCTTCAGCTACCATAAAGACCCTGAGCATGACCCCTGACCCTGAACACACTTATATCAGTAGTAAAATCTTTGTTCTACGACCTGAATACTGAATTTGAAGGAAAAGGTTTACCAGTAATCCTAGTAATTTGCAAGATACTGGATACACTCCGAAACAGTTTTTTGCATTTAAGTCTAGTTGGCTTTTGATGGCAAAAAAGGATAAAAACATTGACGATACAGTTATGTGCATATGAAAGAGTGCTAATAAATAAAGCTGATTATAATAATAATAATTCCATACACATTAGGTCCCTCTCCTCAACTGAAACTTACAAGTATTTGGGTATGTCGGAAGCGTTAGGCATCTGTGTTACTCACGTGAAACAATCGTTGAAGGAACGCTTCTTTGGCCGCCTGAACAAATTACTTAACAGTCTTTTATCAGGCGGAAACAAGGTGCGCCTTTAACGGTTGGGTCATGCCGGTATTGATGTACTTTTTTGGCATACTCAAATGGACTCAGACGGAACTTGACGCCCTGGATAGAAGGGTACGCTCACTGCTTACCGCAAATCGGATGCATCACCCACGGTCATCAGTGATGAGATGAAATTAGATGAGAGAGACTTCCCGCGGAAGTGCGGGGGTCGTGGCTTCTGAAATGCTAATACCCTGCACAACCGTGAGGTATGCAGCCATAGGGACTATTTCCTAGAGGCCGACGTGGGTATGCATCAGGATGTGGTAGCGGTTGACAAAGGCCTTACCGCGCTCTTCGTGGCTAACGAGAACTGGCGCAAACCTGTGGTATTAGATACCAAAGATCGCAGGGAGGTATGGCAGAGAAAGAAGCTTCACGGGCGTATTATCGGGTCCTACATGGACCCGATGTAAACTTTTTAGCGTCCGTAGCCTGGCTGCGTTTTGGGGACCTCTTCTGGGAAACGAAGGTTTTGTCTGTGCGATTATGGACGAAGTTATGATGACGAACAACTACCAGAAATAAATTGTGAAGGACGGTAATGTTGACATATGTCAGACATGTCACCGGCCCGGGGAATCCATCCGCCACATTATTTCCGGTTTTTCTAATTGGGATGGGTCTACCATCACTGACAGGACTATTGTGGTCAATAAGCCTGATATAGTGGTGATAGATCGACTAAAGCGTCGCGCAATGATTGTTGATATAGCAGTCCCTCATAACGAGAACCTTGTGAAGTCTGAGAAAGATAAACAAACAAAGTATCTTGATTTGGCTCGCGGGGGTCGAGGTTGTCGACATGTGGGATGTGAACACAGCAGTCATTGTGCCGATAATTGTGACGGCCAATGGCGTAATGGCCAAGAGCCTTGACCAACATCTCAAGAGGCTCTCGTTGGGCAGCTGGATCAAGGGCTTGATTCAGAAAGCAGTACTTTTGGACACGGCTCGTATCGTTAGGAAGTTCCTCTCTCAGGAGCCGTGACCACCGGTTGGACCCTGTTCCCGATACCGGTGGGCTACTTTTTTATTATGTATCCTGCTCAACACAACAATCTGTCTTATGACATTTAGCTGCTTCTTTGTTTCAAGTATTTCAGTATTTTGATCTTTGAAGCAGTGAGGATCTGTCCATTGACCACTCTCACTTATTCTGTTGGAAATCGGTTTATTAGAGTTGGAACACTATTCCTCCTCAGTCTTGTGTATATAATACTTTTGCCAAATCAGCGACCAGAGAGTTGATGTGTTTAGAGAGTTTTTCCTGGTAGTTTTGACTGCGGGTAGCGATTTCTTGTTTTTGTATTTCTTTTGAATGCATTTAGGGATGTTGAACATGAATCTAATAGCTTTGGTCTGAAATCTTTCCAGAATGTCAATGTTACTGTTACTTGCTGTTCCCCACAGTCCAATTCCAAATGCCAAACCGGTTTCAATATGGTTTTGTAAATTGCCATTTTAATGTGGCCTACTATTTTTTTATATTTTTTAATGTTCTTTTTTTTATTTTTTGTAGAAATGTTTAAAAATGTAACTTATGTTTATATACAATGAATAAAGGAAATAATAATAATTAATTAATCTTTATTCAGAATCTTTATAGGTAAAATACAATATCAATCAATCAATCAATCAATCTACTCTCGCGTGTGAGTGTTGTGCTCGAAACGTTTTCGAGCACAACACTCTCAGTTTTTTGTCCGTCTTTGTTTTAATTGTTTGGCCACTTTTGCATGCGCTGGAGTCCCGGGAAGCCATAGAAGGTCCATCTGAACACGGTGCTATAATCGACGACTGTTGTTTTTCGATCTTGGAGGCTCTTTCGTACAGTGGCGGCGGGGAAGCCACTCCTCGGAAGAAGTGCTGAATCACAGAAACTGGGCTACGACTGCGGTGGATTGTCGCCTCTAAACGGAAGACATAAGTAATACAACGGTGTGCGTTGTTCGCTCGCGGTGCTCTTGACTGTGCAGTGCAGCAACGCTCGGCGGTGCAGTGCAGTGGCGCTCGGTGGTGCGGTACAGCGACGCTCAGGGGTGCAGTGCGGCGAGGCCCGGCGAGGCGGCGGTGCAGTGCGGCGACGCTCGTCGGTCCACTACGGCAACGCTCATCGCCACTCATTGGTGCAGTGCGGCGAGTCTCGGCGGTGCAGTGCAGCACAGGAGATTTCTCCGTGCAACCCAGGGCACAGTTGACAGTGATATCTGATTGGGTTGGATTTGAACTCTCAATCACTGCGCGTGAGGTTGACGTCAGACTAAAGTGCTACGAATATTGCAACGGCTACGCCAGTATAACTTGTCACGTCTGACTAACGAAGTGATTGTTTGTTCGCTCCCAGGTTTTGTAGTAAGAACATTTAATTCATCATCATCATCATCATATCAGCCGAAAGACGTCCACTGCTGGACATAGGCCTCCCCCCAGTGTCGCCACAACAACCGGTCCTGTGCGTCTCGCATCGTTACCCGCGACCCTCACCAGGTCATCGGTCCATCTTGTGGGAGGCCTTCCAACGCTGCGCCTTCCGGTACGCGGTCGCCACTCCAAAACTTTTCGGCCCCATCGACCATCTGTTCTGCGAGCAATGTGCCCTGCCCACTGCCACTTCAATTTGGCGATCCTTCGGGCTATGTCGGTAACCTTGGTTCTCTTGCGGATATCATAATTCCTGATTCGATCACGCAAGGAAACTCCGAGCATTGCCCTCTCCATTGCCCTTTGGGTGACAAAGATAGGGTAATAATAGATACAAAGATAGAACATTTAATTATTTACTTAATATTTACATATAATATACATCAATTATGGCTAACTTGCAGCGTACCCCACCGCAATTTCAAAAGTATGCCCTGAGTCAAACGCAGTCAGAACCTGACATAAAATACTAATATGGCGATTAACGTGAGCGAAAATGTAACGAATAGACACAAACAGCCCAGACCGGAACAGTCACCTAAAAAAGCGCCTCCGTTAGACCAGCTTGATGACAATATTAGTGATTTGCTTGCTACTTGGAAGAAAGACCAGGACACTCGCATGGAGAAAATGTTAGAAGAACAAACCAGTCTTATGGCAAAACTAGTGGTTGATATTGGCGAGATAAAGACGCAAAATACTAGAATACAGGAATCGAACATTGAAATCCGCAAAACGAGTACAGAGATTGAGATGTCAATGTTTTATATGAATCAAACCTTTGAAGAATTAAAGAAAGAAGTTGAAGATTTAAAGAGCGACACGAACAACGAAACTATATAGAATCACTCGAAAAAAAGGTAATAGATCTCCAGCATAAGTCACGTTCGTCCGGTATAGAAATAATTAACAAGGTAGTTGGGACGCCTATACCAGATTCCGAAATTCGAGCCGTCTACCGCCTCCCAGGGAAACCCACATCGACATCGATTTCACGCCCAATCATAGCGGAGTTTGCAAGAGTACAAACCAAACAGAGCCTTCTCTCAGCTATCCGGTCGTTCAACAAAGATAGAAAATTAAAGGATGACAAATTGAATACAGAACTGATCGGTGTACCAGGTAAGCGCCTGCCGGTATTTGTAAGAGAACAACTTACCTCTTCTTCCAAAAAGCTATTCTTCTTAACGCGACAATTTGCTAAAAATAACCATTACGCATTTTGTTGGATAAATAATGGAAACATTTTCCTTCGAAGACAAGTTAGAAGGGGGATAAGCAGCGACTGATAATATCAGAAAAATGTCATCACTACTGACTGACTACTAAAATCCATTTTAGAAACTTTACTGCATGTTACATTGTTTTTTTTTTAGTTCTTTTAATTTTTGTAATCTTAATTCTTATATTGCACACGAACACACAATACAGACACATAACACAAAAACCACATTATACAAAACACATTCACTCACTTTATCACAAAATAACCCACATAGAAACGTGTTCTAATAATGTCTATAAAGACTACAACTCTCATTCAACTTCAATAACAAACACAAATGATATACCACTGTTTTGTTGTTTAATATTAATTCTAAATGGCTACCATAAATATTATTAACAATGAACTTGATAAAATTCAATTAGGTAACTCCTATAGTTGTGTACCAGAGGATTGCCTCAAGTATATCAAGCATTCAAGGACATTAGCTACATAGAATTAACTTAAATCAATGTTTTTATACTTATGCATACGATTTATAAGGATGCATGATCCACCACGCTTAGTATTCCGCATTGAAAACGTAGCCAATTAGTTAGGGATAGATAGATGGAACTGATCTCCATTCAGCATATTGTGTTCAGTGATACATAATATGTCATTGCTTTGTCCTTTGTCCCATAATTCCTCTAAATGGAGAGTAAGTAGGTCTGACTTACCAATCAAGCCATTAACATTTTGATGAAAGATATTCACGTATTTATACATGAAAACAGTTATTACTACCAGCCGTAGGCACTTTGTCCTTAAACATAGACAATTCGCAGTTAATAATATTGTCATCAGGAATGTCACAAGTTTGAGTGGATTTGTCACAGTCAGTAATTACAACGTCGTCAGGTATGTTATGAGTTTGAGTTGAGTGGTCAGTTTTTAGCTTAGTGAGAATTCGATTTTGCTTATTATACGTCACAAATTTAGTTTTATAATCAATATGTAATATTTCTTTCAGTAAGACCATTATATTTATTACATACGAGGCGTAATGAACTATTCAAGCGCCGATCATTTAAATGATTGTTGTAAGGAACTTCTGATACAATAATGTTTTAAGTAATACTTCTAATCCAAACACCGAGGTCAATTTGAAATTCCTGAGGATTAGTATCATTAGTACCTGCTCGCGCAAGTTCTTGTAACATAAATATTTACTGTCATATTTTTGGAACCACCTATATTTCTAATAGCAGAATAATCCAAACGCGTCTCTTTTCTTATGTTTTGACCACAAAATGAACTGACCATACAACTCCTTCCCTCCTATCATTTTCCCATACAGCAGAGAGAGAAGGCATGCTAGCCGCACGCGCCAATGAGAAGGCATGTGAGACGCGCGCGTCGCGCCGCTATAACACTACTGTCACTTGAAAAACGTACCGCCGCGCCGCTCCGCAAAAATAAAAAAAAACAGCTGTTATACATCCAAAACTCTAAAAGAATTTCTATTCTTTGTGTTGGCCGACGCAAGTGTGACATATAAAGACTTGAAATGAAGTACATATCTGTGAACGGAAGGAAACCCGTTAACACGTGCAAACTCATCTCAGGTTGCCTCTCGCATCAACGTGTTCCATCCAGAAAATCCCCAAGTAAGTCCTCATACCTATTCCTAAACTGGTCAGCTCATTGAGTCAGCCACTTCCCAACAAATGGCCTTTAAAGACTCAATCGAGCACCTTGCTTTAACTTGGAACAACGTT
The DNA here is from genome assembly GCA_947386135.1 of Melanchra persicariae. Classification (NCBI taxonomy): domain Eukaryota; kingdom Metazoa; phylum Arthropoda; class Insecta; order Lepidoptera; family Noctuidae; genus Melanchra; species Melanchra persicariae. The sequence continues at coordinate 13,507,913 of OX376643.1, read as the reverse complement.
GCATCAAGTATGACCGCATACTCTGCTGAGCTTGATAAAAAGACCCTTCAATTAACAAACCCAACCATCACGCCGAAAACAGAATATCAGAGAGTACCCTCGACTGCCTCAAGCCATACTCCAGACCCACAGATGGGAACCAGATTAAGCATTACTCCAGGATTTATGTACCAATCCAAGTTAGGAAGCTTGAGATGCAGTGATGACGGGAACATCGGATTTGTGGCCTTTGACAAAAGTGGCATGATCCTAGGGAGATTAGTTGAAGTAGTTAAAAAACAAAAACCTCTGGAAGTGCAGATTCAGGAGAATAAAGACTTGGACATCTTGACAGAATACTTATCCCAGAATAAACAATTTATCCAATGTTATGGCTGTGAAGAACCCAAGATCAAAATTCAAAAATTTGCCGAAGTCAACAATGAAATTCCAGATCTGAACAATCAATGGATTAAAATGGAAACCTCAAATTAAAAGTCACTGACAAACCAAACACTCTATCTGCCACTCAGACACCGCATACCTCACAGCTCCTTATAAGATGAAGATTATTCTATACTCAAATTAAAATTTTGATATTACTTTATATTAGTGTGTGCTGCCAATATTTCAAATTTCAATCCAAAGTGGTCTTTCGAAGCCGCAAAAAATAGACTTACCAGTACCTGACAATATAATAACTTAGTCATTTTTAGTTACAGAATCAAAGTTATAAGAATTAATTAAGAGGCCGTGCATGAAATCAAGTCATTTTGAACATTTTTGAACATCGTTTGTGACAAAGGTGAGAAGAATTTGAACCTACTTGTTTTAGATGATAAAAGTCAAGTTCTTATTCTCTCAGATGGCTTGAGAATTTTTCAAAAATAATGTATGTATTAATGGTAATTACCCATATTCAAAACCCTTTTATCGCAAAAGTAACAAGCGAGTGATGTTTGGTTACGTTTTACACAAAACTACGACAGATTTATAACATTTACAAAAATATCACTACCATCATTGTATTGTCAACAATCAGATGCGTTGAAAACATTATTGACTTCAATAGAAAATATAGCAGAAAAAAAATGTTGAAAAAACGGAATTCTTGGAAAACATCTATACAAATAAATATTTATTTCTATACTTTAGAAACACTTTTAAGAAAATTTAAAAATTCCGAGAGAAAGAGCCGAGTGCTGCTGATTGATAAAATCACGTGTTTTCAATAGACTTACGAAGATATAAATAAATGGGGATTGACGCGCGACTCGTGGGATTGCTTAGCGCCCAGCCTGATACAGTTAATGTAATGAAATATGGTGGGGGCGAGCACGCGCACTTTTTCGCAAAAGTGCGAAAAACAGTAAATAGCGTGCCCAAAAGTAGTAGGGATAAGAGCGGGTTTTCGAGGTAAGTGTATTGAAAAGGATTAACCAGTACATACTAATTGACAAATGTTGCAAATTTTTAGGAAATTGATGATAATGAAAATTCTGCAACGACTGTGGATACTAATAATGTTGATAATATGTGTCAACTTGATTGCCTGGTAATTATAACCTTTGTGTTACGTACAGGGTGTAAATTAATAAACGCAAGACCTACTTTTAGAAATTCATAACTTCTCCAGTTGTCCTATTGATGGTGATCAGCTGATCGCGTCAGTTTGTATTGAAAGTCTCATAATGTTTTATACAGCAAACATTTTTAGGTTCGTAATCCGAGGGACCACACAGGATATTTTGCGTTTATTATGTTACAACGTATATAAATAAATAATGTATTTATAATATACCTACAGTTATAATAATATAAGTATTAATATATAGTAGGTACGCATAGTTAAAACTTTTAATATAACATTCGTTTCGTTTGACATTTGCAAACACTTACTTTCAGAATAAAGGTGATAATCATTCCAACAGAAATAATATTCCGCAATATTCAGTCCATGTTGAGGAGGCTCTATCAGACATGGTAAGAAAATAAAAATACTGTTTATTATTTTTACATATTTTCCGCTATATTTACTATCTGGCTGTTTAGATGTTTTACAACAACTTTACATTTAAAGGCGCCTAATATTTTGTGTTAAAATATACTACCTTTTGTTACAGAATAAAGAAAATTTACAGGAGAATCAAACCCAACCAATGGATTTATATTCAGACGATGACTTTGTTATCGAATCAAATAAGGTATGATTTTATTCAAAAGTATTTATAATGTGGATGTGTACGAGTATACCTAACCCTCTATCACTCATGAAGTGGGATTTTTTTGATTTTTTGGATTCTTGATGATTACAAAAAAATAAATTTCACGTATTTCTGCATTTTTTTTTTTTTTATTATTTGGAATGAAAATCACAAAAACAGGGAGTGTTGCTTGTAGGCAACACTGAAGTAAGCGGTCAAAACTTATATAATACCACAGCACAATCACATGTTACGAAAGATGGAAGTTTCTGAAGCAATTCTTAGTTTTCGTGTAGCACAAGGCTACCCCGCATTTTTCACATACATTATGGGTAAATCCAACACACTTCGGAAACTTGCATCTGATTTTCGTATCAGACCATTGCGGCCAGTGCCCAATCTGGTCTTGCCGGACTGCTTTCGGAGGCACATGCTGAGCAGGTCCTTTTTGTTTTTTGGCTTGGATCTCGCTCTCAAGCGACCGCCGACTGGATAAACTAGGTTTTATACCCATTTTGCAAAGGGTCACAGCAACCTCCTGACGAAAATTTGCTGACGATAAGCAGCCTGTTTGAAGGCTTTTGTATTTTGCAACCCTTTTGTAAAGTAGCCATGCATTAGATATCGTGAGATCCAAATAATGATAACACAGTCACATGGGCCATCGCTTGCTTCGCAAGCGTATTTTATAAATACCCATGATGCTGTCAAGAAGATCGACGCCACCCATATGGCGATTGTACTCTCCCACCACATTGGGTCGCTTTATGTTGATATACCTTGAATTCTGTTTGTCCTACCTTCTAACATCAGATTCAGGTTTTTGGCCAGCAAAGGTAGAAGCAAGATTGACGATTTTGTTATCCTTCCATGCAACAGTTGAAATATCGATCCCGTTGACGTCGGCTACGTATTCTTCTGAATAGCCTCTTTCCTTTTTCATCGTTATCTTTTCTGATGATAGCTTACAATCCGGTATTCTATTTTTTCTCATTGTACCGAGGCTGAGAATGCCTTCTTTAGCAAGATATTCCATGAGACGAAGAGAAGTAAAATAGTTGTCAAAATAGAGTTTGAATCTCTGACGCCTTGGAATCATTCGCGCTAATCTCATAACGACGTTAGATGAGGCGCCTAAATCTGGCTCTCCGTGTAAGACCACATTTTCTTTGCCTGTTTCGATTTCTGTTTTATAGGCAAAACCAGAAACGCCACTCAATACGAAGACTTTATAACTCCACTTGTGGGGTTTGTTAGGATTATATCTCTTCAAGGTATTCCGTGATTTAGTGGAACATATGTGCTCGTCCACACAAAGGTGCTCTTCCATTGGGACTTTACCATATGCCTCATTCAAGAAGTCCACTACTGGACGTATTTTATAAATTCGATCATGATCAGGATTGCTTCTAGGAAGATCTTTGCTATTGTCATTGAAATGCAAAGTTTGACGAATTTTTTCGAATTTGTTCAACGTCATTGTTTCCTGTATTAGAGGTGTTCCAAGAATGGGACTCCAGTGGTTGGTAACTCTAGGTAATTGGACGAGAGACATAAGATAAGCCACACCTATAAATTGCCTGACATCCTCCACAGACATCCGAAAAGCGCTATTAGGATCTTTTTGCACTTGATAGAAATTGGTCTCTTCAGAAATTTTCTTGATTAGATCATTTGAAAATAGGTAGAGAAAGAACTGTATTGGAGTATCTAACTCAAGAAGATCAGGACCCAGGGTATTGTCTTCCATAAACATGATCTGTTCTGCATTCAACTCCAGATTTTTTTTCTTCCAGCGTAAATTCAGTTTAGCAGGTTTCGCTTTAGCAGCTGTTCTTGGGACCTTGGCTTGGGAAGGTCCAGCAGTGCTCTCGTGTGATGGTGTAGTTTCCGTAGTAGAGGAAGGACTTTCATCAATGTTTTCTAGAGTTTCTATTATGGAATCCACATCAATATCTCTGGAGCCTCATCTTCGAAGGTGTCCAATTCAGGAACAAAATCAGGATCGGCAAGGCTGTCGTCATCAAAATCAAGGCCATCTTCACTATCTACATCATTATTTAGCGCCAATCCAATATCTTCCTCATCAAGGAATTGCTTACGAGACATCCTGGAACAGAAAAAAAACAACAATCAGCTTATTAGGTATCCAACAAAATTTTACACTTTTCGTCTGATGTAGCCTACGGGCAACAATCATATTTTCTAAGAAAAACAAACGAAAACGTGAAATTTATTTAAAAATAACGTTAGACAATAAAGTTCAAACACTTACCTTTGCTATTTATCAAGATAATCCACAAAACATAAGCAGAACAACTTTTATGTTTTTTTTAAATCACAGTCAACCGTCACGTTTCGTAAATACCGAATGTCGAAATACAAATCTCAATTCGTAACAAGTAGCGCCATCTAGTCATATTTTTTGGTACTTTTTTATAGTTCAAAATCAAAATCAAAAGTCATTTATTCAAATTAGGCTGAGAGCCAGCACTTTTTGAACGTCAAATTTTACATAAAGACAGTCCCCCAAAACGCCCACCCGTCACCACTTCCTAGTGTTTTAGCTGGGAAGAAGAAGTGGCGCAACAAACTCCCCAGCAACACATCTGTCTGTTACGTTTTAAGAACTTCAATTAAACAATAGTACGCAAAGTATTTTAAGACACGAACAAAAAAATAAATATGTATCCAACAACATGGAAATCATAAAATTAAATATTATTTACAACATGTTAGCTAGCACACTCCATTATACGAGTACCATTAAAAAAACGGGCAATGGTAGAATTTTGCGATTGAACTGTGACTCGAACCACACGTGTTATACCAATAATTTTTAAACTTTGTAATGAGTAGAATAAGTCAATAAGTAAATTAAGTCAATAAGTAAAGATTGACATTCAGTCTAAAATAAAAAATAAAAGTAGGTATAGAATTATATGAACTCATATAACCTGTCATAAGCTAACTAATGGAGAAAGAACATGATAAAATTACATTGTCTTGCGTTCAACACTGCGACCAACTATTCTTATCGTCTAAATAGTCATTAATAGAATAGTATGCCTTTGAACAAAGGTTAGATTTAACTTTAGCTTTAAATGAGTTAAAAGGCAGGTCAAGAAAGGAAAGTGGAAGTTTATTGTAAAAGCGGATACCGAGCCCCACAAATGAGTCGTGGACCTTACGAAGTCGGCGGGAAGGAGCATGTAGCTTGTGCTTGTTTCTGGTGTTAAAGTTGTGGATGTCGCTCGTTTTAGTGTATAAGTGTATATTTTGCCTAATATATAAAATGTTTGCAAAAATGAATTGAGATGCTACCGTGAGAATTCCAATATCTTTAAAAAGTTCTCTTAATGTAGGTAACTCTTGACCCTAGCTGATATATTGCTCGCACAGCACGTTTTTGCAAAACAAATATATTTTGTATATCAGCAGCTTTTCCCCACAATAGAATACCATAGGACATAACGCTATGGAAATAACTAAAATAGACTAACCGAGCTGTGTCAACGTCAGTATATTGTCTAACTTTTCTGACGGCGAATGCGGCAGAGCTGAGCCTTCCCGATAAGCTTGATATATTATTATGTGGGCCCCATTGAAGTTTGGAATCTACAGTTATGCCCAAAAATACTGCCGAGTCTACAGTTTCAAGCACCTCGCCACTTAAAACGACATTGGGTCCTAAATTTCTAACATTTGGCAAAGCAAACTTTATACATTTTGTTTTCTTGGCATTTAGAACTAGATTATTTGTCGTAAACCAATCCGTAACCAATGAGAGAGCGCTGTTTACGCTATCGAAATCTTGTCTATTCCTATCTACTTTAAAGATAAGAGAGGTATCATCCGCAAACAATACTACGTCACAGACACGCTTTAAGAAAAATGGTAAATCGTTTATGTAAACCAGAAACAAGAATGGACCTAGTATTGAGCCTTGAGGCACACCTAAATGCACTGGTAGCCCGGAAGACTTCACACCATTTACATCAACACATTGGAACCTATTATTTAAATATGAATTTATTACGTTAAGAGCTTCGCTTTTGAGACCGTAATGACGCAGTTTACGCAACAGCGTGTCATGGTGCACACAATCGAACGCTTTGGAGAGATCACAGAAAACTCCAATTGCATTTTGCGAGTTCTCCCATGCGTCAAATATATGTTTTAGGAGAGCAACACCCGCATCTGTAGTCGAACGTCCCTTTGCAAAGCCATACTGTTCATTATGGAGTAGTCTATTTAAATTAAAATGTTTTAACAACTGTTTGAGTATTAATTTTTCAAATATTTTGCTAAATGCAGGTAAGACGGAGATAGGCCGGTAGTTACCAATGTCATTTTTATTGCCCGATTTAAATAAAGGTAAGACTTTACTACTCTTCATGAGATCAGGAAAAGTTCCTAAATCCACGCATTTATTAAACGTAACAGCAAGATAGGGCGCTACTATGTCTATTATATTACTCAAAAGTTTAATAGAAACGCCCCAGTAATCACCTGTATTTTTAGATTTAAGTGTATTGAAAACGTTAACTACATCGCGTGGCGTTACGTGCTCAAAACTAAATAATTGATTACACTCGGGCACACTACTTTGCAAAAGGTTTTCAGCTTTAGAAGGGGACGAATTCAAGGAACGAGTTGTAGTTATAGGTATATTGGAAAAAAACTCATTAAATGCCTGAGCTACGTCAGCAGCTTTACTTACTAATTTGTTGTCTACTATAATCTCTAACGCATTTTCTCGTTTAACCGACTTGCCGTTTCATTGTTAATGACTTTCCAAGTGGCTTTTACTTTATTATTAGAATTTTTAATTGTCTCGCTTAAAAATTTTGACTTCGCTACAACGCAAATCTTTTTATATAGTTTAGAATATTTTTTAACGTACTCTAGAAAAGCGGTATCAAATCTGTATCTTTCAAAACCATATAACTCGTATAATCTCGCTCTACTTTTATATATTCCTGCAGTAGCCCATTGGTTGAAACCAACAGAGGTACCCGAGATGTTTATGGTTTTTGTCTTAAAAGTGGATTGGTACTCTTTTTGCACAACATCAAAAAGGGCTCCATAGATTTTATTAGGATCCTCATGTTCTATCAAAAATGGTGTAATTTTATTAGCTATATTATTTTTAAATTTACTGCAACGACTTGCTGTATAAGGCCTGCATTCTATTTTATGCGGCTTTTTATTAAGTGGCATAGGAAAGCTAACTAATAGGCCACAGTGGTCAGACGTTAAGTCACTTAACACTAATTTATTTTCGGCATCACAATTACTAAAAATATTATCAAGACAAGTTGATGAAGATGCCGTGATCCTAGTTGGTTCATAAAACAAGTTAACTAAGTTATAAGACTTAAACAGATTCAGAAGTCTGACACTTAATGGAGTAATATCTAAAATATTAACATTAAAATCTCCACATAAAACTATACTTTTACTACTTGATTTCAATTTATTAAGTGAATCCTCCATTGCTGATTCGAAAAGACCAAAATCACCAGAGGGCGGTCGATAAACACAAATTATAACGTATCGCTCGAGTTCAACACAAGACAACTCAACAATGCGCTCAATAGATAGATTTACTAAATCTAATCGTTGTTTACATTTCAACTTGTTTGAAACAAGGACTAATGATCCACCGCGAATAGCACTTTTTCTCACAAAGGCACTTTGAACAGTAAAGTGATCATCATTGATAAAAACTACTTCATGTTCCTTCAACCAATGCTCAGTTAAACATAACACCTGAACATCATAGTTCTCCATAAATAAACTTAACTCAAGTTCCTTGCCGGACAGACCCTGCATATTTTGATGTACAATATTCAACATATGAGGCTTTTCCGTTGTCGAGCTTACTAGTTTAAACTACTATGTGAATCAATAAAAATGTTAGTATCATTACTAACAGTACGTATTGGTACACCACAAGTACCGGTGTCACACTGTATATTGAATGCTAAAAGATTAGCAATATGTCTCCTACAACTAGGCGGTAAATACATATCATAATTTGTCAGCTTGTAATCAGTAATAAATTGATTACAATCAAAATATAAAATAGCGTCACGATGACGACAGGTCCTATTATAAATAAACATGTTTAAATCAAAAATGTGCCTGTTTTGCTCCTCAGATAAATATTGAGAATAGGGCAAGGCACAGAAAATAAATTTACAAGTATTGGTCTCACTTAAATGTAACATTAAATTGACACATTTAATTATGTCTTTTTTACCTACAGCTAAACTATCCCCAAATAATAATATAACAGTGGAGTTGGGGTTTATCGTTGACAATTTAATACTCCTAATTAATTGGCTAAAACTGGCACCGGTTAAACAATTATTTATTACATAATGTGTTGAACACTGGTTAAATACACTACCAAAACCTTGACCAAATTTATCAGAAAATACGTATGTTGTGTTAATCAATTTATTTTTACTAAAGCTGTTATTATTATCAATACAGCAGCCATCAGGCTGAGCTACCGAGGGTGTGGGTGTAACATGCTGAGGCTGTGGTGCCTGGGAGCAAGAACAGCTACAAGAGAAATTGTTTGTCAGAGACTCATACCTCTCTGCATTGTACGTTACCAGGTCCACCAGCTCATTGGCCTCCTGCAAGCGCTTACTCAGATCTAGTTGAGCAGCCTCATATTTACTAAAGATATCTTTGAGAGTTTGTTCCCTAACAAGTAGTTCTTCCTGAAGGCGGTGAGTGTCGTTTTCATACATTAGTTTACATAAATCTAATTCATCACTACTATTTTTTAATTCAAGCACTAAATTTACATTTTTTTGCCTTAGCTTTAAATTTAATTTGTTGACTTTTTGTTGTTTTAATGATTTATTAATTTTCTTAATTAATCTATTAATTTTAATATATTTTTTAATATTATTATGGCCCTTTGGTAAATTACATTTAGTAATGGTATCATTAGTTAAGTCTATTGTAACCATTGGTTCTACACAAATTGGCCCGGACCCGCTACCAACCAACTCATCATAAAGGCTGCTGGTCTTCGCAGACTCTTCACCGGCTTTAAGTGCCTCCAAGTGGGTAATAGTATTGTGGGCCCTGCTTAACTCCAATTCCAGCTCTGATATGCGTCTTAAAGCCAGTTCATGTGTGTCGCTGCAATGTTGGAAATTTGACACAAGTTGACGGAGCTGTTGATGCTGGTCCAGAATGTCCATATGCTGAATGTGTAGTTCAGCCAACTGGTTTTTTAACTCAGTGTTCTTATGATTGATGAGTTCAATTTCGACCTCACTATCTTCCCTTTCCTGTAGCAGCTGATTGCACTGGTCCTTACTAGATTCTAACTCCTTCAACGTAGCCCTCAGTTTTTCCTCCAAGGATGCAGCTCTACGGGTCAACATGTTGACAGATCAACCCCAGAGGCACCCTGGAATGTGAAAAATAGATAGCTAAGTATATGAAAGAAAAGGAGATGTAGATAAGCTAGGTAGAAAGTATCTAGGATGAAAGGCTGATTGAAGTTCAAAAATTAAATTTAATTATCAAAATGAAGGTGAAATTCAAATGAAAATGGATGTGGTATCTCAATATTATGGATTGTTATTTTAATTAAGTATTAATAAGAATTTCACAATTGAGACTAGAACTTAAAAGAAAAAAAAAATTATATATTGAAGAGAAAAACACAAATTACTTTTGAGGGTACTACTATTTTAGTAATTGTTAATCCAATTTCTAACATTAATTTGGTAAAATATGACTATTTGAGTAACTATGCATGACAGGGGCAATAGTAAAACAATTACTGTTGGAGTTAGGGACTGAAACTTGTTAATTTTTATATTTTAATCAAAATAAAGTAAGGTCATGACCAGTGCAAAATTTAGGACACTGCTCACTGGGACGAGTTATGTAAACGTTCATGGGCAATTGTTGTACTTAATAGTACCTAAGTAATTACATAAATAGGTCAATTTAAAAGAAATACTCCCCGGATTAGGTGGTGATTTCGAATCCGTCCGTTGGTTGACAGCTGGAACTATTTTATTGATTTTCTCATTGATTTAGAATTGAAACAATTCACTAACACGAATCCTTGATATTTATAACTATATCTATCGTTTTATAACACGTTTATCATTTATTTAACACGAAACAATATTATTTTTAAATTTATTTAGGAGTTCGGAGTGTAGACTACGATTTACAATGCGTTATAACGTTATGAAATCAATTATATTAAATTTCGAGGCGTTTGTACGGTATGTTACCTACAGTCTACATTATGATACAGAGGGCTAAGACAATACGAGTCAAAAATATTTTTTTTAGGATACATCATCATCCATTGCTATAGAAGGGCGAAGAATAGTGGGTTTTCAATATCTATTTGACCAACTGGTAACGATATCTAACCATAATGATAGGTTTGGGTGTAAGTTGTCAAGCCTTTTAATAAAAAAAGTGCGTCTAAAATATACTTATCATGTTCTATGTGTGGAAGTCGATTCGAAATAAACACATGTGAGAGTAAAAAAAAATGAATTGGACGTTAACCATAGCGTAGTTTCGGGTATTATTAGTGTCGGTTGTGGTCAGGCCAACTTGAACGAGCTAGCAGCATCCATTAATTTGCCACTTATTAGGAAATCGACCTACCAGAAATGTCACGACAACTTGTATGACTGGTGGAAGACTACGGCTGAATCATGTATGATTGCTGCCGGTAAAGAAGAAGCTTCTATGGCTATGGAAAAAGGTAGTGTGAGTCCGTCCGTCCGTCACAATACTTGTCTTCTACCAGAAATAGTAGATCCGAGAAAAACTCGCTCCATGCCACTGAGGGACACAACATTTTAAGGTTTTTTAGGTTTTGGATTTTGTTGTGGATGAAGTAATGATGATGATTAACTTCTGGAGATTACTTGCATAGACACAACCTTGTAGCTATTTTCCCTCAATTTGCTCTAAATTGAGGTTGCCTTGTGGGATCGGAAGTGCCATATTGTAGGTATGTGCCCGATCTAGTTCTCCACGTGCCTTTGTCCGTTGGATCATACTGGTTTTGATGTACTCTATGGATTATGGATGACCTTATGATGATAACTAACTACCGGAGTTTACTTGCATAGACACAACCTTGTAGCCAGGATTATATACCAGTAATTTGCTCTAGATACAGCCGTGTGGGTTTGGTAGTGCCATATTATAGGTATTTGCCCGATCTAGTTCTCCAAAATGGTAATATCACATTGTACTACAGTCAACTCATCATCACTGACAGGTCTATTGTAGCCAATAAACCTGATATAGTACCGACTCTTGTTCAATTTCATTTTTTAATATGTGGCGTACTGTGGTCGTGTAGAATAAAATGAAATAACTGTGATATAACTGCGAGCTGGATACGATTTTTTTACTTTTTAATAATGCAAAAACGCGAACAAATATAGCCGCAATTGATTAATATACCTGATATAGTACCTGGGCTCTTGTTCAATTTCATTTTTTAATATGTGGCGTACTGTGGTCGTGTGGAATAAAATGAAATAACTGAGATATAACAGCGTGCTGGATACGATTTTTTTTCTTTTTAATTATGCAATTTCCGCGTACTAATTTTGCCGCAATTGATTAAATTGCTTAGTTCTATTGTTACTTAATGAATAATAATTGAGCCGTGCAGTTTTATAAGGATATTAACTTCTACTTTCCTATTTTTATTACATAGTGATAGTTCTTACAAGCGTGGTGGAAACCAAAGATATGCACCGGACTGTAAGTTTAAGATACTTATTTTTTATAATCTGCTCGGTAGGAGACAAATACTGCGCTTTTCGAAACCTTATTACTCATTTGCCGATCGAGTAAAGCCTTTTATGATCGGTGATTGCCATTTCGATTTTTTCCGTCGTAGCAGGTAAAGGGCCTGTTCACTTTAATGTTCTGCTTCCAATATCTTTTTAAACGTTATATACGTGACTTTACCATCATCATCATCTGCTATCAACTCGCCGTATTTCACGTTTTGCCTCGCAGTTGAACCTTCGACTATGACGCCTTGCACCGTACTTGTTGAAAATCCGATATGAAGTTTGCTTGGTCATACACGACACAATTATTATTTTTATCTACACTCACAACGTAATGTTCCAAGTATGAGTTCAAAAACGAATGCATAAATACATACTTTTTTTTCGTGGATAGGTAAAATTTAAAAAAAAAAAGAAAAGTAAGTAATTAGAAAAGTAAGTTATTATATACTAACACAATTGTTATTATATGTATAGTAGGTTAAGGTATTTATCTATGGGTCTTTGTAACCTGAAAATAAATGGTTTATTATTTATTTTATTATTACAGTTCAACATTTTCCTTCGATTTTTAAACAACTGCATCATAAAATAACTTTTTAATTTTTATAGCACACTTTTTCTTTTTAATTTTTGGCGCGGACTCAAGTCAATGAGCCAGCTTTTATCTTTGTCTATGTTTGGGCGCGCTGCGCAGTCATTCGAATACGCAATGAGAATATCCGCCATATTGGAATTAACTATTTTTCCACTTATTTTATTTCAACTGTATGAGTGAAGATAAAATAGTGTATGCAACGGCATATAATTAGGTATTAAAACACTCGTGTGATGCTATTATCACACTCGGCTACGCCTCGTGTGATAAACCCACACTCGTGTTTTAATAACCCTTTTTATATGGTCGTTGCATAAACTACTATTAATAGCCATGTATAACAGTTTTGTTTTCAATAATGTTTGCGACACTCGGCAATGCCAAATAGCTAGTATTGTAGTGTAGGTGAGGTTGCCAGTGTTTCACAATATCAGAATAAACGAGAATTCTCGTAAACTTAATTTTTTTTTGACGTATGGAAAGTGTTTTTTTTTACAACCATTTAACAAAAAACAGATATCATTGTATTGTATCGTTTTTTATTTATCATTTTGTTAAATGTCTAAATGTATCAACATCCATCTAACACAAAATTGAATAAATTTAATGGGAACTGTGATAAATATAAAATATACACACGTTACAGATTTTTATTTATAAACCTTACTCTATATAATTTTGTAACTTAAAATAATATCTTCTTAAGGATCAACATTATTTGAGCGCGCACTAAGCTCGATTTTTGCGCGCGTGTGCGTGTAGCTGCATGAACGATGCACACGAACATAGCCTTGCAACGAATTTGCCTAAACTCTAACGAGTCAATTTTATGCACGGCCTCTTAAGACATCTGTTGTCTTTGCACCAGATTTCACCAATGAAACTGAACGCGATCAGTACATCTAAACTGCGTTCAAGAGCTGTCAACGTCAATATTTCATAGAAAAATAGTGACACTGACAGCTCATAAACGTGGTTTATACGCTGATCGCGTTCAGTTTGGCGTGAGTAGAAGTAGTAGTAGAAGTAAAAAGGTATTTCACCATTTCTAAAGTTGATCGCGTTTTCTAAAATTGATCTCGATTTTCGTTCAGTGGATGTCACCAGCCACATTTTGATCGCGTTCACGAAGACCAAGTCTGTATGGCATAGAATGTAAATATTATAACATAAAACGCAATGATCCATCAATACGTTCAGAACACGTTTACGGCATTATTTGATAGACGTATAACGAAAACTATCTATGATATAAAAACAAACACACTACTCATCTTAAACATTGCATGTTATGGGTTTGCGGGTAGTCTGCTGTGCTCACGATCGGCCTCGTGTTGTGCCTCCTATGTCACGTGCTGCCGTGGTTTCCGCGTCGCCTATGTACCGTCACAGTTGTGAGACCCGTGGGAGATTCAAACTGATGCATCACATTTTTTCTCAACACCATCTGTCTAGCTGATCAGTCTCTTGCGTGTGTTATGTGTCCTACTTACCCAATGGTCCTGCAGTGCGATTCTGTAAACATGTCGAAGTGAACACCCGGCGGGGCGCACGACAGGTGAGTTTTCAAACCATACAAATAAGATGGAATGACAGCTCTATTGTCGTTCACTCCGCCTGTGAACACCGTGAGATGTCGACAGAATCGACCGGCTGGTCTACTTGCGACTGTGACGTGCAACCGGCGCGTTAACATCACACAGCACATTTCAATTTAGTAGAAGACGACCTTCTGTTTGTGTTAATAGGGTTTGGTATCTTTATAGATTGGAAACCTTGCAAAATTGGAACAAAAAGGGAGTTCTGTTAAACAACTAAATGTTTAGCAGGCCATTTTATTTTAACATATCCGTGATTATTCGTTAACAAACACTGTATTATATTGTGTTTACTTTCGTTTAAAACAGCTACATCTTTTTAACTTGTGCCATCGCCTTATCTTAAGAATGCAGTGAACTCGCTATCAATTTTGATGACAATAATCATTTCTATTTTGTTTTTTATTCTTCTACCCGCACTGTTCTAACATAATAGTTCAAATTATTTTTCTCACCTAATTGACGATTATCTTGTGAGAACTTAAGTTCTTTTAACAGAAATAATAACTGGATATAAAGAATTATATTTTATTTTATTAAAATTTTAATATCCTTTCATTGTTACGTTATTCATATTATGAATGGTCTAAGTGGGTATACTTCCAACAAACAATCTTACACGTAACATAGATAACGGTTACAAGATAACTTTTTTGTCTCAATTCGACGTCACATTTCTCATAAATGTTTAATTTGTAAATATAAAGAATATTTTTTTTTATTAAACACGTCTTTTTATTTCCACCTTACAACATCGAAAAGATGTAACAACTAAATAATTGCAAATTACGAATGTGATTCTTCTCGTGGTTAATAGATCATATTCGTAATTTGCAACTATTTAGTGCAAAAAATGCAATAGTATTTTTCATAGAAATATAAAAAACAACTATTTTAATATAGATTGGGAATTTTCATAGTAAGAAATAACCGCAACGGACCGACCATGATTTGAACTCGGGTTACGTTATTTGCGAATCCAACACTTAGTTCATACGGCTGCCAGCACATGATACCTATATTTGCGCGAATTTGATCAATGCAATGGTAAGAACAAGTCGCCTCTGTGACTGTGTGATGCGTATTCAATGGCACAGAAAATAAATAATGATGTTTTTAAGCTCAGTGCGACGACAGTTCCTTAGTGTGTGTTATCTGTGGAATGTGGATACTCATACACGCGCACACATACGCACGGAAGTATCGCGCTCGCTCGGTTCGTAGCAATGTAATCTTTAGCGTTCTTATGGACTTTTGCGGCCTCACTGTACGTACTTATATGTAATGATATTAAATGACACTTACCTTTCACCCATTCGCGTTGCACTTTTACCAAGTTTTCACTTTACTCCTTCTCCGAAGCATGTTCAATTTATTTCTTAATAATCATAAATCAATTATTTTCAAAAAATACGGGTTTACTATAATGGATTCTTCGATTGAGTGCCTATTATTATAAATGTCAGTGGTATGTCTGTTGCGCTCGACGCACGTTGTGCATCGCTCTGTGAATCACCGCGCGGAGCGCGCACTGCGCGGAACTATACCGTACTGTACTATAGGTAAGTACCTACTCAGCGAAATGTTAACAACAGGTGGAGGTGAGGAGGGTTTGTTGTTGTGTTTGGTCGAATACAAAAACCTTTCCAACAGTGGTCAATTACTGAGTACTTAACACATTTCAAAATAATTAACACATTTCACGTACCTACTTACCTTACCCACAAGCACTTTCATACACATATTGTTATATAAGTAATTAAATATGCATAGCCCGCACTCTAAAATAACAACATAAAAAGAAGGTAACTACCGCGTCCCTGTACCCCACGCGCGACCTCGTAGCTCTCTTGCTACCGATAGTATCCTCCTGTTTTTTTTTAATTTTTTTTTGCTCCTTGTTCAATTATTTCTTTCTGTTTATTATTTTATTTACTTTATTTAAAGATGCATTTTTATATTTTATGTTTATTTATATTGTTTATATATTATGTTGATGCAAATGAGCCGCCACTCGTCCTATAAAAGGTTCATTAGAAAACCAGCGTCAGACAGCATCAGTCTGTCTGACATAACGCTGAAATGGACCTTTGTAGTGCAGCCGTGAGACACAACAAGTTTTTAGCATACCTACCTTAATTTTTTTTTATTATTTCTGTGTACTGTGCGTGTTTCATGTATGTGCTACATAAATATTATTCTAGAAAGAATAATATTTATTTAGCATATACATGAATACATGTTTCTTTCTTTCAATGCGTTTAGAATTTGCATCGTGCGGTATAGCGACCTACTGCGATTATAAAACCAAAAAGTTACAATTGTTATCACTAAACGTAGCCTGTTACCGAAACTGTAAATACGATAAATATACGATTTCGACTTTGTTATCTGTCATTATTAGTCATCACATAACAGTCATTATTACTGCGAATGTAATACTGTGTACCTATATTGTAATATTATGCTGAGATTTCAGATTTATCTGGAAGTTTGATTACTTTAACTAGGTAGATTTACTTTGGTATTGATCATCGCGTCGTTGTGTTGTGTGTAGTCTATCTAGATTGTGCACACAATATAGTGGACCTGTCTTGATTCACAAATATTTGTGTGGTCCTTTCCTAAAGATATCACTTCTGACCTTGTCCTACATTGTACTGTAGCCCACAGGATTATGGTCTGGAGGCTACGTACTAAATACTTTAAATAAAATTCAGATGGAACTTTAAAGAAACTTGGAGCTACCGGTTCGAAGCTTCAAATTACATGTGTCAATATATCAAACAAAACGATCTAACCATATTTCATACTTTAAAGAATAACTTATTTTTCTACCGGACACTTCCAAAGTAGGTGTGATTAGTTTGGTTGCCAGAGGTTGCAGCCAAGGAGGCTACAGTACGTAGGTACATAAGATCTGACCATTTTATATTGTAAATCTAAGGGCCAATTTCACCAATGAAATTGAACGTGATCAGCGAATAAACCACGTTTGCTGTCTGTGTCTATATTTTTCTATGGAATATTGACGATGACAGCTCTTGAACGCAGTTTGACAATGACAATGACAGCCGAGATTAACGTGCTTTCCAAGGCCGTTTTTTTACTTACCGTACCAAGATTCCGAGGAATCTTGGTACGGTAAGATGGTCACCCATCAACAAACCGACTTCGGCAAGCATAGCGACCTTAAAGATCGACCCGTGCAACCTTGAAGATCGATCCGTACCACTGTTATAATTTGACCACGAGCTCAAATCTATATGAATGTAAAAGAAATTGAATAAGATTTTATTTCACCCTAAGGGACTTATGAAGCTGCCCGTGTCCAGCTAAACAGTAATCCGGTATATACTTACAAATGTTAGGCAGGAGGATGAACGACACTGTACATAAATTTTAGAACACTATTATGAATAAATGATACGATTTAGGAACTTGCATATCAAAGCGCTCCGGGCGAGCAGTGTACGCGCGGCGGGCCGCGTTCAGCCGGTCGATTCTGTTGACATCTCACGGTGTTCACCTACGCGGAGTGAATGACAACTGAGCTGTCATTCTATCTTATTTGTATGGTTTAACAACTCACTCGTCGTGCACCCTACCCCAGTGTTCACTTCGACATGTTTACAGAATCGCACTGCTGGTCGCTCTGTGACGAAAATGTAAGGCGTCTGGTCGCCCGCCCGCGACTCTTAAGTATATTTCGTTCCTTTGACGCCATAAATTTTACCTCTTCAGCGCCCTGTCCGCTTTGTATCAAGTCCCTAACGGAAATATATTATACGTTCATTAATATGTATCAATTAAAACAGATAATAGTAAAACTAAACCTTACAAGTGCTTCACAGCCACGCCCAACGCACTAAAATTAGTTAGAAAAAAATAAAAAATAACCTGAAAGGCAGCCTGGAGTCGGAGTCATTTCTGACCACGTTATGATTAGGCTAACAACTAAACCTTGTTTTTGTATAACTTAAGGCCCAGTTATAGTAAATTAATTTATTTAAAGATAATCGAAAGCATAACACCAGAGCGCCAATTCTACTAATTTACAAGCAACGTTCGCATTCGCATCTCAGTCGCAATCTGTCAAAAATGTATGGAAATTAAGGCTTTTTTGACAGTTTGCGACAGACAAGCGAATGCGAACGTTGTTTAAAAATTTGTAGAGTTGGCCCTCAGATTGCTGTATTTGAAGTTTTGTAAAGCGACTGTAGCTTGAATCCCTGCTCTAAATTTTGGCATTAAAGAAAGGTTTATTTTTAACTTCTTTAAGATTTAAAAATTAACAAGCCCTCACTACCTTTCGGTTTTGTTAATGGTAAACCCAAATAAAGAAAAAGTCACTCACTTTTGACATGCAGACGTTCAACATTCCGTCGCACTAAAATAAAATTATAAAATTTGAATAACACAGTAATAAAGTGCAAAATATCATAAAAATGTGAGCACAAAAGCTGGTCAGGCTGATCAGGACTCGTACAGCAAAGTTTCCGTTTTCTATTATTAAAGCAAAACTTCAGTTCTAGAAAACTGTTGTTTTTGTTGCAGCCTAATTGTTCAGTTTAGATTAACATTTTTTTTTAAAAACAAATAATGAACAATCGGCATAAGAATAACATCGGTGTCGAATGGTTTACTTTTCTGCATATGTTTCGACGATACTAGTTTCTTAATGTTTTTCTAGTTTTTAATCTATGGAAGTTTGGCCTTTCCCTTTTTTTCCCACCTTTTCCTTTGATTTCCTACTACTGCTGCGCTGCACCATCGCATTGTCATTCGTCCGGAACAAGCCAGCTGAACCAAATTATTTTTACGCTTTTTTGCTTCCGGTGCTTATCTTACAATTTGTTTTTTGTGTAAAACACTTAAAATAAAAGTAGGCTATATTCAGGCTTGATTTTTGAGGCGGGACAGAAAGCGCAGGTGCACTGTCTTTGTTGAAGAATTTGTCATTTTTTTTTATGTGCGGCTCATTTACTTTTTACGTTGTTATTTTTGTATTCAAACATCACGCAAGGTTTAATAAAAAAGTACCTAACATTTACACAACTCTGTCCGGAACAGCATACAGCGGCTACTGATGGAAATTATGCGTGTGTCATATTTAGAGCCAGGCCAACGACACACACGGTCAAAGTATTTCATTGTGTGCCACAGCAGTGTACTTGGACATTTACCTTTTTTCAATTCAATTATTTATTAAATCCAATTTCCACAAAGAAACAACAACCCAATAAAGGATGTTGTAATATCAACTTTCTACGAATCCACAAGCAGCTAATTATATTTCATTATCGTTGGTAAAAAGTTCACTCCCGACCCGTGGCACAACTGCGATGTCCAACTGGTTGTACTACGGAGAAGTAAATTTACTCATGGTTCAACAGGTTGTTCTATGGGGAAACATCTTTACCAATGGTTCAACTCGAGTGAGTTGTTCTTTCCTTGGTCCAACTAGTTGTACTTCTGGGAATTGAATGTATCTATGGAACAACTACTGGTAATAAACAGGAAAAGGTTATCTATCAATGCTGAAGTGCAATGCAATTACTACCTCTTTTGATTAATTGTCTATTGATGATTAAGACGTTGATATTGACGCGTGAATATTTCTCGTTTTCACACCATACCAAAGGAAAATGTCGGAAAATTGTGAAGTTAGAATAATTGAAAGAAAAGGCGGTAATGTTTTGTTATTAAAAAGTCGACAATTTTACAAAGTGAAAGCTTTTAAAGATGAGTCGCGTGGCGCATATTGGCGGTGTTCTATATACAAAAAACTCAAATGTTGTGGATCTGTTACAGTTAATAAGGTACGATTGTATGTATTAGAGTGCGTTTACACTGATGCGTGTGGAGTGCAGAGGAGTGGACCGTGAATTGGTCAATCATAGTGCACGTAATCTCCCTCTGTTTCACATTAATGTAACTAAATATACTGATACGCTGCATTTTAGAGTGAGAGTGGAATTCAGTTCCGCTCCACTCCGCTTCAATGAAAACACCCTGCACTCTGCACTCCTTCCCCCAGCTCGACGTCAGTGGAAAATCGCCCTTATAAGTATAACGAAGTATTAGGATGGGCAGCAGAGCGGTCTTTGTGATAGTCATCCATCATGGGCGTGTTATAGAAGAAACGTTGAAATAATAGCACGTTTGTTATTCATAACAGTCACTCGTTTTATTCGATTACATTTGTAAACAAAATATACGGTAAAACACAAGATGAGACTAGATTACGAGCCAATAGGTTAGCACGCGTGCACCTCGTACGCTGTCTGTCAAAAGAATGCCAGCTGTCACGGCGTAGACGCAAACTTGTTACCCTATTCGGGGTTACCCGCTTATATTTTATAAATAACCATAATTATATTTTCGCCCAATTGAAATAAATCACCATTTTAATATTGAATTTAACAATAATTACTGTTCAACAAAATAACACAATCAGTCTCTCATCTTAAATCTTGGTTTAACTTTTAATTTAGCTGCGCGCCGTCAAGTATTTATTGAAATTGTATATGTATGTTTTACTTTACTGTTGATAATATTTGTTATATCATTGTTTATATTATTTTTATCAGGACATGCAAATAATTAAAGAAAAAGAGCACTCTTGCCAACCTAACTTCGAAAAAAACGAAATAGCCGAAACAGTTGTAAGTTTAAAAAATGAGGCAGCAAGCACAGATGTCCCGATACCACAACTATACAAGGGACACGAGGCAAAGTTGAGAGACAGAGGTTACGATCTAATAGACAATATACCGAGTTTCGATAGTCTAAAGCACTCCCTTTATAACGCGAGGCATAAATCAGCGACAGTATCGAGAACAACTTTTTCATCTGTGGACGAAGTTGAAGTGCCTGACCAGTTTCTTGATTTTATGCTGGGTTGCGACACAGAAAAAAGAATACTTATATTCTGTATCTCCCAAGCAAGAGAAATTATTGACCACATTGACGATTTTTTTGGAGATGGCACTTTCAAATGTAGCCCGCACCCGTACGTACAGCTGTTTACTTTGCAAGGTGATATTGGGAGTGATAACAAAATTACTAATGTTGTTCCACTAATTTATGCCCTACTCTTGGACAAAAAAAAGGAGACATACGTCGTAATGCTTCGTATAATCAAAGCGCAATTGCCAAAATGGGAGGCCTAAAAAGTACCATTGCGACTATGAAACTGCAGCAATCAACGCAATATTGGAAGTATTCCCACGCGTGGAGATAAAAGGCTGTTACATGCATTTTTATAAAAATATTTGGAAGAAGGCAAAGGTATTGGGACATATAAAGTCCAAACCTGAGAAAAGAGTAGTCGGAATGTGTTCTATATTACCCTTAATACCAGCCGGGATAATCAATGAGGCATGGACATACATAAAGAACGAAGTAAAAACATTGGGATTTCTGAAAATGGGTAAATTCTTGAAGCACATAAGTCGCGTTTGGTTAAATAAGAAAATCAAAAGGTACATAACTGTCCTCGGAGAACGTCATAGGACAAATAATGTGGCCGAATCCTTTCATGGCGACTTAAACAAGGCAGTTAACAAGAATAATGTGAATTTAATTAGATTGTTAAATGCACTTCGTGAAAAACGTAACTTATCCAAGGGACTTATGCCGACGAAGCGTAAGGTCGGAAATTAAAGAAGGCATATTGATTTTTGACATATTGTGCATATATAATGAACGATGATTATGTTAGACATGTACAACTGCAGTTATTGGATGGACATATAACTATTTGGCATGCAATCGACACATTTCGTTAGGACACATGACACATTGTTTTAATTAAAGTTTAATTAACGATTAAAAGGCGATTTCTTAGGTAAGTGTAGAATGTGTTTTGCTGTCAAAGGTAGCCACTTTGACACCCTGTTGTAAATTAAATTTAAAAAAAAACATTTTATTTCACCTATGTTTTATTACCTAGTCCACTCTTAGTAAACTTTTCTTACGTAAAAAGCTTCCGAAGCTACTTGTTTGTCAGTTTCCATTTTTATTATAGTTAAAAATTAATTAATTAATTCCATTAATTTTTCGTGGATCGGCTACTTGTTTGTCAGTTTCCATTTTTATTATAGTTAAAAATTAATTGATTAATTCCATTAATTTTTCGTGGATCGTAACGTAATGTTATACAGCCTATAGCATTCCTCGATAGATGAGCGATAGCTGATATTGGATGCAATACAAAAAGAATTATTCATTTTGAACCAGTAGTTCCAGATATTACCTCCTACATACAAACTTACAAATTTTATCTCTTTATAATAAACTCTTTTGCAAAAAAAACGGGCACTTTAGATTTTTTTCTCTACTTCAATGAAGAAGAACAAGAAATAGGTTTTGTTAATTTGACGATGTATTGGCATGTTTTTTGAAGCATCCTGGCATGATTCTTTACGTTCCAAATTTAAAATTTGAAAAGAAAAATAATGATTATTGTGGATTATTCTAAAATTGCTTTACTAATGGCGCGAATTGCTGAAACGATTTTTAACTGATTACGATATTTTAAAACTTTTTGGATATTTTCTGCAAATTAAACAATTTAATCTTTCTTTTTACATTAAATACCACTTTTTGATATGAGTGATAAAGCGATAAGGACCGGTAAAATTATAGCCCTACTTGAAGAAGGTTGTTCGCAAACTTACGTGTCTCAGCGGCTAAATGTGAGTCGTTCAACTGTCCAGAGGACTTGGCAACGGTATCTAGAGACTGGTTCGGTCAAAAGGTTCGGGAAGAAAACGATGCACAGAACCAAGAGATGACCGCTTTTTGGTGAGTCAGGCGTTGCGTAATCGTAAGGCGTCAAGTGTGGACCTGAAGAAGAGCCTTGAAGAAGTAAGAGGAGTAGAAGTTAGCTTGTGGACGGTCAGGAGGAGGCTTTTGGCTGCCAATATCAAGAGTTACCGCCCAGCTCGGGGCCCTAAATTACTCCGTGAGCACCGTGTTGCTCGACTTCAGTTTTCTCGGAACTGTGCTTCATGGACTCTGGAGGACTGGAATAAAGTATTGTTTTCTGATGAAGCTAGAATCTCTTTGTGTGGAGAGGACCGACGCCGGCGAGTGCTGCGAAGACCACGGGAACGCTATGCGGAAGTGTGTTTCGAAGAAATCACTCCTTATGGCGGAGGCTCCGTTATGGTTTGGGCAGCAATTAATTCGACGGAGCGTACGGAGTTAGTTTTCATAGAAAATGGAACATTAAATGCACACCGGTACATAATGGAAGTCCTAATTCCATATGCACAACCCACATTGACTGCACTTGGGGAAGATTCCATTTTTATGGACGATAATGCTCGCCCGCACCGTTCTGGCGACGTGGAAGCGTACATGCAAGAAGTTGGGATCCGTCGTTTAGATTGGCCAGCTCGAAGTCCTGACCTCAATCCAATTGAGCATGTGTGGGATGTTCTAAAAAGACGGGTAAGATCAGAGCAACCTGCTCCACAAAACATCAGGGAGCTAAAAAGAGTCATTGCAGAAGAGTGGGAACGTATTCCTCAAAACGTTATTAAAAACATCGTGGAAAGCATGCCCAGAAGGATTCAAACTGTGATTTTGGCAAGAGGAGGTCACACTCGTTATTAGGTTTTTACATTTGTAACTTTATTTAATCAAAAAAAGTTAAAAAAAAACTTGTCTTTATTGCCGACCACTTCTTATTGTTTGGGCGTGTACGTCGATTTTAAAGAATCCATCGTTTTTTTTTCTTTTAATTGCTCGAATTCACTTCACGCGCATTAATTTACACGATTATAAGTATACAGACTACGTCAAAGAAATAAATTTCATTTAATTAACTAAAATCGACCTTAGAACGTAAATTTCCTTAGGTGCCCGTTTTTTTTGCAAAAGAGTGTATTAGTATAGATCCCTCAAAAAATATTTTTAATAAATAAATGTTAATTATTTCACTTCATTAACATCTTTATTGCACCAATCACTTGCACCCATTTTTTAACCGACTTAAAAAAGAAGGAGGTTATTACAATCGCAATCGTTGTCAGATCACGATAGTCATTTGTTTTAGACGTTCATTTGTTTTACACGATCATCCTATCCCCGTGGTCCAACCAGTTGGACATAATTCCACCGTTGTACCACGGGTCATAATCATAAATATCAGAAAAAAGAGTTGAACCAACTGATTGTTGACAGTTGTCCAACTGGTTGTACTACGGAGAAGTAAATTTACTTCTCCGTAGTACAACCAGTTGGAAAACTGCTGTTCTCTATATTTTTTTTCGAACTATCCATTGTAAAGTAATCCTGTTTATCATGAGCCACCAAATTGCCAGTTTTAACAAACACTTGTAAGTTTAGGTTGCTACGAAATTTATTATCTTCGTATATTTTATCTTCGTTTTTTATTATTAATTTGATAAAACAAAAAATACGTGTCCAATATTTTTCGATACTCTCACTGAATTATTTTTTGACCAGGAATCATCCCTATTATTGCAATTTTTGTAAGTTGTGGGCGTCTAAATGAATAGGAAGTAATAGAAAAGATAAAATGATGATGATGTTATTTACCCCTTACTACTTTGTGGGGTAATTAACATTAAATAACTGCCTGTGAATGGTTTTTCATTGACCGAATGAGTTTCCAGATTGAATCCTGTGAGATTTTCTGCCACTCTTAAACTAAAGCGGTTTTCAGGTCTTCTATCGACGCCGGAGCTGGACATCTTCCTCGTACCCACCTTTTCAGCTCCTCCCACATATTCATGATCAATCGGATTCAAGTCAGGACTGAGGGCTGGCCAGGCCAGTGTGGGAAACCGATCTTTATCCAGGTACTGTCTATAGTCACTGCAGCGTTGTGGCAGCGAGCATTATTGTTATTCTGCTAATGAACGATGATGCCCGTTGCCTAATCTTCGCCAATAAACCAGTAAGGGAGTACATGTCTAGCAGAATGTAGTTGATGTATTTTTGGGTGGTTATCCCCCTTCCCCTCCACCAGGTAGTGAATATTAGCTCCGTTTTTGCTTCAATAGAAATCCCCGCCCACATCACACAGGACCCACCCCCGTATGCCACTGTTTCCGCAAAACAGCATTATGCGAATCTCTCTCGGTCTCCTTTACTGTCGATGGTCGCTACCATGCAGGCATATCCTGGTATTGTCCGAAAACAGGACTCGGCTCCATTGCTCCATATCTCAATCTAAGTGATAGCGAGCAAACTGAAGCCGGACTTGTCGGTGGGCTGGAGAAAAATTGGATCCCGTGGCTGGCCTTTTTGGGGTCAAGTTCGTTTCTTTGAGTTTTCGCCTCACTGTCCACTCGCTGCCAGTCCTCTCTCGAAATTCTCTGAGGCATTCTATCGGACAGATGTCGATTTCGGAGAGAAGCTCTGCTTTTTCACGAAGATCTTTTTGTAATTCTTAAGCCTTACGTCTAAACAGAGTTTTACTCATAAATCTTTTCGTGTGAACCTTTGCCTTTGGATTCATTATTCTGTTCATTATAAAGAAAAATGACAATTGATGAAGTTTGCAAAGGATTCTGTTTCTGGTAAGGGTTGAAAATGTAGTTTCGAGCAATAATGTTCTTATTGTGCCAGGTTGACGCAGCTTGCGTAATCTATTGATGCTGTAGGCTGTGTAGTTGTTGTTAGTAATTTGCATTTGAGACCTCCCTTAAAGAAAAAAAGAAGAAAAAAGAAAGACTGTTTATTCACGTGAAAGTGATGCACATACATAACATAATTGTAAGTAAACCTTATGCCTAAAAAAAGGGGGTTTATTATACCACTACACAAATTCAATAACTATACGTCAGAATAGTTCTTCAAATCATACCTGTATTGAGTTTCCTCCTACAGTTCTTGTTGGTCCATCTCGAGCTCAATTTCAGATTGTGATTGAAATTTTTTGATATTTCTAGTAGTTTGTAATCTTGTTTGTTTCTATTTCTTTTGAAAGTTTAGTTTTCATAAGTAATATGTTTTCCGTTCGTGTAAGCACGCCCCGTAATGAGGAGCGTACTCTTTTTAACCGACTTCTAAAAAAGGAGGAGGTTCTCAATTCGGATGTTTGTATTTTTTTTTTATGTTCTTTCGGGCATAACTCCGTCGCTTGCCAACCGATTTGAAAAATTCGTTTTTTGTTGGAAAGGGTATACTTCCCAGATGGTTCCATTGAAATTTTATCAAAATCGGTTCAGTAGTTTGGTTATTAAATCCAAATAGCAAATCCAGTGGTGTTGTTAGGTGTGAGGTACCACTTAAAAGTGAAAAATAAAATACATTTTCACAAAAAAAAGAAACAGACTTCCAAAAAACACTAAAAAGTTTGTTTTATCTAATAAGTTTATAAACCTCTTTGTTAAAAACGCATTCAAACTAGCATTTAACATCCTTCGTTTATATTACTAATCGATCTTTTGTTCGCAACATAATGCAATTAGGAAAAGTTTTAATTGTCCACTATATCAAGTAGCTCTAAGTCTATTATTCATTATATAAGTTACAATTAACTCTAAATCCAATAAGATTCCAATCTATATGCTAGATTAAGCTTGAACTTAAATAAAAAGCTGCATTCATACATCCACACTCAACCCGACCAATACTCACTGGCCGCCTACGCGCCACTTTATAAAGCGCACCCATTCTAGTCCGGTTAAGCAGTACACAACCCTAGCGTGTTGAACTGCAAGTGGTCACTGTCAAAAAAAAAAAACTCAGCGTTCATTCTATCGCCAGACGCCGAAACGTTGTATATTATCTCAACTCCCTGGTGTTCCTGGTAATGCAGTCTATAAACAAGAAAGGCACGCTATATGCCTTTTAATGGTCCTTCGTCGTCGGATATCGTGAATCAAGCCAGATTAAAGAAGATTTCAAGAATTCAAGCCGGAAACAAGAAGACTTCAAGATTGAAAGCCTAAGGGCGGATTTCACCATTTCTAAAGCAAATCGCGTGTAAGAAAACTTACTTCTGCTTGAACATCAACATTGATCTCGATTTTCGTCTAACGGATTTCACCAGCCACATTTTGATTGCATTCACGAGAGCCTAGTCTCTTTGGCATAGAATGTAAATATTATCACATAAAACTCAATGCGTTTAGAATTGACATCATGCGGTAGCGACCTACTGCGATTATAAAACCAAAAAGTTTCAATTGATATCACTAAACGTAGCCGGTTACAGTCATTATTGTCACGAATGTGATACTGTGCTTCGACTTTGTTGTGTACTGTGTTAAGTATTATCCATGATTGTTACAGTCATTATTGTCACGAATGTGATACTGTGCACCCATATTGTAATAAAATGTATGTAGAGATATCAGATTTATCTGGAAGTTTGATTACTTCAACCAGGTAGCCTTACTTTTGGTACCTATTGATCATCGGGTCGTTGTGTGCACTATCTAGACAGATTGTGCACTTTTTGTCAATGAACTTCATTCATTTTGTGTTGGTGAAATCAAAAAAGGAGTTTTGAACTCCGATCATGGCTTAAATCGAGTTCAGCTGGGCTTAATCGCGATCAGTTTGAATTGGTGAAAATGGCCCTAAATTGAAAGCAACAAGTACGCGCGATTTATTTGTTGGTTTGCTTGACCATACTAAGATACTTGGAAGCAATCAACACATACGCGGCCACCTAGCGGTGTTAAACGCCACTCCAAGCGTACAGAAGCATAGTGGACTACCTGACGACTCCACGCACCCCCAGGGGTGTCATAGTCAGACCTCGCCGGTACGGTGTGGAACGCTTTGGAACCATAAGTTGGTACGCAACGACGAGTGTGGATTATCCCACCGCACTCTGATGCACCCAAAAAGCGCCCGCATCCTCTGCCGGGTGGTTCTTACCCTTCCTTACCTTATCATTCCCATTCCTGGTCCGGCATCACCGCGGTAGGAGTCCGGCCAGACAGATAGGCAAGCTAAGCTTCAGAACAACAAGTGAAAAGTGAAAGTGTTAGATTTAAGTTAAATTAGGTGTAGGGACCCCTCGTGCGCAATGGAAAACGCACGTATGTTACGTTCGGGCAAGTCGACGCCTAGCACCGACGCCAAACCGGCATCGGACCAGACAAGCTCGGCAGACACAGATACGTGGAGTAAAGACACCGGCACAGAGGACATGTCCGGTGACAGCCGCACGCGTACAGATAGAATAACCAACAGTCAAAACACAATAGCCGAGTTAAATACCCAAGACGTAAGTGCGCCGGGCACAGTTGTAAATGTCCCCGTGGACAGATCGAGTAGTCGTTTGACCATATTAACAGCCGAATTAGAGTTGTACAATTCCGAATTGGCACAGGCTAGGGCCGCCTCCGCAGCTGCTAAAAAGCTGATAAAATGGCATCCATTTTATCCGTAATAGGGCGACCAGAGCAACGTCCATCTTTGACATCAATATTTCCGGATTAAAAACGCTTAAACCAAATTTGTGCTACTCTCACAGACACTGCACTAGGTCCATAAACATCGCAATTTTTTTTCGCGGCTTGCGTTGCATTTTTACCTTTTTTGTAGTAAAATTTTAAAATGTATCGAATTTCTTCATTAGATTCACTCATCTTGACAGTACGAAAAACAAATGAAAATCACACATTTTCCTAATTTGAATTTGGAATTATGGTCTTTAAAATTTAAACTTTCAATGATACCAAAACCGGCAACAACCGCAATACCTATACTCGCCCGAGTTAGTAAATAGAATAGTAAAAAAGCTAAGCATTATTCTAAAATATTAATGGTACGAGTTCAGATCGGACCATGCTGGCGCGCCCGAACTAGAATTATTATCTAGGTTTCTCAATAGCAGATCGATGCGGCGCCATGTTCGCATACGAAACTACACGAGAAGAGCGCGAAACCAAACAAAAACCGCGCGCAGTAAATACGACTCGCGATAGGAATCGCGGTAGAGATCGCTCGTGCAGCCAAGACAGCGACAGCTCGTGCCAGTCAGACGCCGTAACTACCGAACTCGTAAAACGGTAGCTTCATTAACGGGGCGTTATCCGAATTTTGGCTGTTTGGGTATCGATTTTAAACGGTCAAATACAAGAATTTATGCCCGGAAAAAAATATATGTGAGGAATACGTCCTTTTTGTAGTGGCAAGTGGAAGTCAAAACACGAAATATTATAATTTTGTAGATACATTTTTTTATTGAAAAATGGTCGATTTAAAAAAACCATTTTCGATCTCATATCCTAATTACAGCACAAAACAATTTGGAAATTGCACGAACTGAAAGAAAATCGCATTTTGGAGGACCAAGTGGCGCTAGATTTTTGAGTTTTCTTATATAATTTTGAATAAACTTCGAATTTGTGGTATAGCTTGCGTTTAAAGCCCCGCAGAGTCCTGTGGGACGTGTCTGGAACCAGACCTGTGTCACTTTTGTTGGAAAAATCACAGCACAGCTGTGAAAAAAAGAAATGGCCAATACACGGAACAAATGGAAGAAGATGACACACAAAAATTCGAAGGTTCAGGCAAAACATGTTGTAAATATATTATAGTTTTAATACACATTACTTTCATTGAAAATGATAATATTTCAATTTGCTTTGTTGACATTATTGACATCTGACAATAGGGTAAGACACATTTCAAATTATTATCGATAAATTGAAGTAGCTACCATCAAGCAGTTTCAATATCATTTTAATTTGTCCATAATTATGATTTAGGTGCAGATAACAAAAATATTTGGTTTTGTCTGTTGTTTGCATAGTAAATGAAAAACCGTCCAAGTGTGGACTCGCGCACGAAGGCTTCCTATTTACAAGTCTGATTGCGCGGTTGCGCGCGTGATTTAGCGCGTGAGCCAAAAAATACTTCTCGTGTGATTAATGTTATTTCTTCCGTTTGACTGTCATAGTTTAAACAGGATCAGGACCTGCACAGATGCTAATCACTCTACTGCATATTTCTTTACATATTTTCTGGTCCAGGAACTGCTCTACCTGCCACTCAGTTGTTATTTGGGTCAGACGCCATATTGTGAAAATGAAAATAATAAAAGTCGAAGCTAATACGCCACTTGATGCAGTTATACATCGCCATACAAAGTGGTTGATGTCCTTTGTTAATTTAAGTGATATTTATTATCAATTATTATCTGATAAATCATAACATGATTTAATGAGTACTCGGTGTACATTAGAACTGAGTTTTGGAAACTTATTTCAATAATAGTAATCGTTTGTCTTCATCAATACAAATGATGACATGTTATTTTCATTTTAAAACGATTAACTTTGTTAAACCACTATTGTTTATTTACAAAAAGGGAGAGGGAGGCCTTTGCCCAACAGTGGGACATAACGGGCTAAATTATATTAGATTAGATTATTGTACAATTTGATTAATTTACAATGCAAGTCTAAATTAGCTAAATATAATAAGATTTAGCTAATTTTAGTGACTCGTATCAAGTAAACACGTGACGCACTTCCTTGCGGCATCGGACGGAATTGTGGGGGAGTGAGAACATAGTATTATAAAAGAGTGTGCACCCTGTGTGCCAGTCAGTCTTATCTTGGATTCGACTCATTGTTGAGCTCCTGCTCCCGACAAAACTGTCAGTTTACCTGGTATACCAGGTAAACTGACAGTTTTGAAATATACAGCAGTGCTGTAGCACTGCTGTATATTTACATAGCTGTATTGGCTTGCTGATACACTTTGTACTTGGGTGGCTTAGGCCTCTGTACGAACTGTGACCTTAAAGATCTGTTCGATTGACTATTTTATATTCTATTACTTATGATTTATATTGTGTATGTGTGCGTTCTTTAAAGTGTAAAAAGACTCTGTTATTGATATACTGTCTTATTTATTCCAATAAAATGGGGACGCCAATATCCTGACACTATACCTTACCCACCGCTCGGAGGAAAACTCACCCCTTGTTCCTACATATAATTAATTTAACTTTATTTCTTCCATTTTTTTGGTCGGCTCGACATCCTTGATTTCAGAACCCATCATGGATACTAAGGTATTGGTGTTGAGGCGGGTTCTTTTTTCCGTCTTTATCCTTTTCAGTTTACTGAAAACTCTTTTGCAAATGCAAGCGTGGCATTTGCAAATGGTAAATCCAACAGCATTCCAATATTTTTTCTGATGTTTGGGTATTATACATTACCGGCAATATCCTTTATTTGGAAAACTTTTTTGCCAGTATTGTTCCGCCAGTATATCCTTACTCATATGCATATCGGTCTCCATTAAGCAATACTCCCACCATTCTTTAACTAATGTTATGTTATCTAATACATCTTTTAGGAATGAAAATCTTTCGATTGATGGTGTTAATTCTGGGAAATTGAAACTTGTACTAGTGGCGGGGTCAGCAATTGGTAGAATATTATAGAACAAACTGTCAGAGAAATCAAACCTTGATATTATTAGATTGATTGTTTCAATATAAAACTGCATGCAGTCAAGGCGTAATCAGTCTATGTATGTCTGATTGTGCGGGAGGATTTGGTTGGCGTAGCATCTCATGCAATGTTTCCTGTGCTGATATTCCAATATATATTTTATCTATTGGCACGGATAATCTTGGATTATTAAATTGGATTTTAAAAGCATTTGTTCCCTTAAAATGGGAGAGTTTCATATAATGGGCAGCTACAGTTTTTATTGATTTCTCTGTTTCTGGCTTTAGTGTATCTCTGTTATTTTTTGATGATGCGTAGATACTGTCGTTGGTTTTAGATAGGCCTTCAAAGCACTCGAGTCTAAAGTATGATTGCAAAGCTATGTATTATTCCAGGACCCTGTCTACACAAGCTTTAAATGATAGCCATCTTTTTGTAGCGGGTGATAAAATCTTATGAATGTCTATTTGGAAGAAAGTTTGCATTTCCGCAAATTTTATTTGCCTCGGATGATTCCGATTGAAAAGGGAACCTACGTTCTCAATTGAGCTAGGCAATTTCAGACAAGCTTTTGATGCTGCAAGGTGGATCATGTGGCAGCTACATTTTATGCAGAGAATGTGAGGGAGAACTTCGCTTAATTTTGAAAATACCGAGTTATGTTGCCCTACCATGAAATTTGTCGTATCTGATGAAAAACCAACCATATTTGAAATAGGAATGTCCTTCTGCTTTAAGCTAAGCCCCTGAAATAGATCATCCGCTGTCCCAGATGGCATCTCGACCATATCGAAGAAGACACTTTTAATTGTGTGATCATTATCCATATTGATGTTATGGCACATTGCTTAATAGAACCTTGGTCTGTTGTTTCATACATTATAACGGAAAAGAAATTTCCGGGCGCTTTTAGGTATTCCGCAGCATTTTTCATGAAATGAGATCCTAGGATTTGATTGACAACCGCAGTGATCTTTGTTCTACCTACCCATCGACATAATATATATTGAGCAATCTTTGAGTCTGGACAGATATTCGCTATGAGAGGGACAAATGTGTCACACAATAGAAATGGTAAGTTATTTGTTGCCAAAAGAGATGCTAATTTTATTTCAGCCCTTTTTGTCATTCTATCTTCTTCAGAAAATTGCAATGCTTCACTAATCGTCATTGTCTGTCGAACAGCAGCCATGACGTTTTTATGTTTTTCAGTCTTAGCATGCATGTACAAGTGAGGTTTGTGATTATGTAAAATTACCTGGCAGTATTTGCATTTGGCCACCTCAATGCCCTTTTTGTAGTCAGTTGTCAGCCAGTGTTTAAATTCCGTAATGGTTAACCATTTGTCGCTAAATAAATACATTTTAGTTTTAGATTGTTTTCCTGTGCTACTAGAACCAGACGCAGCACGTTCGTCATTGCTAGCAAGATTAGTTTCAGAATTATTATCTGACGATTCATTTCGTTCATTTTTTTGAAGAAGTTGAAGCTTCATTCGATTTTTGTATAATCCCGGAAGATACATTATTTTTTTGTTTTCTTTGAAGCTACTTTAGTTTCAGATGAATCGCAAGATGTAAAAAAGGCTTCGACATTTTATTTTCCTTCAAGGTGAACTCTACCTGGTAAGATGAATTTGTCCGTTTCCTGTGTACAAAAGCAAACATGCAATGCAACAAAAACAATCTCGGTTAGTAACCATGACACAATAAATAAATGACCGGATCACACTAAATCATCGAAACTTCTCTTTCTGACATGACATATGTCTGAACATTAATAATATGTCACTCAAAAAGCAGAAAAGCTTAAGAGCGTTAACGCGGTACGGCTTTTCATACGACCCAGGCGAAGATTGATCAACACTAGCCCAGAGCCGGGAAAAATGGAAGGAAGAAAGGGAGGTCTTTGCCCTGCAGGAGGACGGAATAGGCTAAAAAAAAAATAACTAAATAATATGTCTGAGACACAGTGGATATACTGAAAGAGCGAGCACAATAGTTTTAAATTCTGATTGCTGATTGGTCATGATTTTTCAATTATTTGTTTACCTTATAATACATAAAAACCATCAAACAGCTAAATAAGAAGTCTCATACACACCTTTGACGATTCTTTTTCTTTGTTTTTTGATAAGTGAAGCTAGAGCAGTTTTTCTACTATACCGGAAGGTATATTCTTTTTTATTTTCTTTGAAGCTACTTCAGTTTTAGACAAATCACAAGATGTAAAAACTTCGTCATCTTCTTTGTTTTCAAGGTCAATTCTACGATTTTTATAAATGAATTTGTCCATTTCCTGTCCACAAAAGCAAACGTGCAATGTAACAAAAACCATGCCGGTTAATAACAATAACACTATGACACCACAAATGAAAGGTTCAGGGTCAAAATGTCCAATTCTCAAAATGTCCAGTTCCCAAAACTACAGACAGTTGCAAACCATATTTTATGAAGCATCAAATTCTCTCACTTCCTTTCTGTTATATTATTTGACACGGTATTATTTGTTAAAAAGAATCCCCAGCTGTTCCCGAAATCTTCAGATGGTTCCGAAAGAAGTCAACGTAATAAGCGGAGACTTCGGTTACCTCGTGCTAAAACACATGCGTTAAGAGTGTACCTATTTTGTATGGTTCTAAAATTATACAACAAGGTACCAAAGGCAAACAAAGACTAAGATATCAATAATTTTAATAACCTGTGACACTTACTACAGATGACGGCAAGGAGGTATGGAAAGGCAAGGAGCTTCACGGACGCTTCTATCGGGCTCTTTATGGGTCCGATGTAGATTTCCTAGCGTCCGTAGCCTGGCTACGTTTCGGGAATCTCTTCGGAGAAACTGAAGGTTTTGTTTGTGCAATTATGGACGAAGTTATCTTGACGAACAACTACCGGAGGCATATTATCATGGACGGGACGGTTGACGTGTGTCGCGCATGCCACCGTCCGGGTGAGTCCATCAGACATATTATTTCTGGTTGTTCTCGTCTGGTTAACGGCGAGTACTTGCACCGCATAACCAAGTGGCCAGGATTATTCACCAGCAACTTGCTTTGAAATACCTACTTGTTGATTCTGAGGTACCGTATTACAAGTATGTGCCCGACCCAGTTCTCGAAAATGACCATGTCACGTTGTACTGGGATCGGTCTATCATCACTGATAGGACTATCGTCGCTAATAAGCCCGATATAGTGGTGATAGACCGATTAGCGCGCCGCATAATGATAATCGATGTTACCATTCCACATGACGAGTACTTCGTGAAAGCTGAGAAAGAAAAACAAATCAAGTAGGTATCTTGACTTAGCGCACGAGGTTGTCGACATGTGGAATGTGGACTCGGCTGTCATTGTGCCGATGGTCGTTACGACCAATGGCCTGATGGCCAAAAGCTTCGACGACCATCGGTCGAAGCTGGCGTTGCGCAGTTTTTTTTTTTTTTTTTTTTATTTTATTTTGGCATCAAACAGTCATATACAAACAATGTAATTCTTAAGACATTTGGTTCCTTACAGTAGACCTATAGTGCCGACAATATGATTTATTGGTAAAAATAAGTACAACAAACTCCTATATAGGAAAGACGCGTTAGAAATACATATATGTATAAATAGCCTATATATTTTGTATCAGAACATGAGTTCACGGAAACATCACTATCATTTTTAAAAAGTAAGAGCAAAGTGGCAAAAAAGGTAAGTTTTAATTAGGTGATAAATCTACTTTTTAGCATTAGTTTCAGGCTATTAAGAGAAATGTTAAAAAGATCTATGTCTGTAAATTCTCTATTATAATTGTTAGTGGAACGGTACACAAATGAGTTACGAGTGTATGTTTTATTTAGTCGAGGAGGAACAAAAAGTGGTTTTGTACGTGAGGGGCGTACGGGTAGGCGAGCGTGAGCTTTTAGAGATATTTTACTAAGTAATGATGGTGAATCGGTCAACGAGTTTAAAATTTTGAACAATTGAGTAATGTCGAACATTTTACGTCTGTTACGAAGACTCACTAGTTTGTGCCTACGCAATGCATCTTCATAAGCAGCGTCGTAATCGTTATTGCGATAATTAAGTGATTTCAAAAACTTTTTTTGTATCCTTTCTATTCTGTTTATATGTATGTCAAAACATGGACTCCATACAGTGCTACAAAAGTCTAGAATAGAGCGGACAAATGAAAAATAAAGAATTTTTAAAGTCGTTGCACTTTTAAAAGGTTTACTGATTCGCAAAATAAATCCGAGGCTGCGAAATGCGGAGCTAACTATGCGGTCTATGTGATGGGTAAATGTTAATTTGGAGTCCATAACGATACCTAGGTCTCTGATTGTGAAAACTCTTTTAAGTATTAAGCCATTTACGGTATAGTCGAAGTTGAATGGGTGAGTTTTCCGCGTATTTGACATTATAAAACATTTATCTATGTTGAGATAAAGTTGATTAGATATACAGTAATTATGCAAATTTATTAAATCAGTTTGTAATTTAGAGCAATCTCCAACAGATGTAACCACTCTGAATATTTTCGTATCATCAGCGTAGAGTAAGTGATTACTGTGGTCAAATATAGATCCTATGTCATTAATGTAAAGGTTGAAGAGCAAGGGTCCCATATGGGAACCTTGGGGAACTCCGGAGGGAACAGGGAGGAATTGAGATGAGTAGTACCTTTGACGCAGACCGCCTGACTTCGATTTTTTATATAAGATTGGATCCATCGTAGTAAGTTGCCGTGCACACCGGCCCTCGCTAGTTTTTCAATAAGCATGTCATGATTAATTTTGTCGCAGTTGGATAAAGGGCCTGATACAGAAGGCAGTACTCCTCGATACGGCACGTATTGTGAGGAGGTTCCTTTCTCTGAAGCCCTAACCACCGGTAGCTTGGACCTCGCTCCCGACACCGGCGGACTACTATTTTTTATATTTTTTTTTTATTGTTTTTATAGATTTTTTTTTATTTTAAAAAGGAAAATATTTGTGTATAAATGAATAAAGAGATTTTAATAAAAGCATATTTAAGCATATTCGCCCGTATGGTGCCGGGGCGCAAAAGAATAGCACCATCCCATCACTTCCTGTGGGTGTCGTATGAGGCGACTAAGGGACTCACCAGAGAATGGGCAGCAGCATTATTTCGGTACATTGCAACATCTACACTGCGATTGCCAACCCGCCTGCTTAGCGTGGCGATTAGGGCAAACGCCCCCCAAATGACAAGCACAACAAAAAATGGCCCCTAGTGCCCGGCAGCGCGTCTACCCTTGACTCCGGTAGCGGTCAAGGTTATGACGATGCAAGGGGTGCTAAGAATCCCCGGAGTGGATACGGCTACCGTAAAAAACACCGACGACTGGACCTGGCAACATTAAACACTAGAACACTCGGGACCGACGGGAAGATCACCGAACTTGAGGAGAAATTGAGGAGGTTGCGATGGAGTGTCGTTGGATTGTCTGAAGTCCGAAGAGAGGGGGAGGACACGACAATTCTCAAATCCGGCAACCGGTTCTATTTCCGGGAGGGTGACTAGAAGTCCCAGGGTGGTGTCGGGTTTTTCGTCCACAGGTCCCTCGTGTCCAATGTGGTGAGGATCGAGAGTTTGTCGACCAGGGTGGCGTACTTTATACTCAAAATATCGTCAAGATATTCGTTGAAGGTCGTACAGGTTTACGCCCCAACCTCAACACACCCCGACGACGAAATAGAGACCATGTATGAGGATATATCCAGAGCCATGCATGATCATAAAACTCATTTCACCGTGGTCATGGGGGACTTCAACGCGAAACTGGGCAAACGTGACGGTGACGAGCTGCGAGTGGGGCAATTTGGATATGGACGTCGGAACCACCGGGGACACCTACGGGCCAGTTTTATGGAGAAGGAGGGCCTCTATATGATGAACTCCTTCTTCAGAAAACGTGAGCACAGGAGGTGGATCTGGCAGAGCCCGGACGGTGCAACTAAAAATGAGATTGACTTCATCATGTCGACGAAGAAGCAGATATTCAATGATGTCTCTGTGATCAACGCGGTTAAAACCGGAAGTGATCACCGCATGGTAAGAGGCACATTGAATCTAAATATCAAGCCGGAAAGGTCTCGACTGATGAAGTCTACGCTCCGTCCAGCACAGATCCAGATCCGGAACTCCGAAAGCTTTCAGCTCGAACTTCAAAATCGTTTCGAGTACCTAGGGAGCTCCGTAAACGAATACAACGATGGGTTCGTGGAAACTGTTCATACGTTCGGGTCTAAGTTCTTCAAGAATCGCCGTACAGATAAGACCAAGAGGCTCTCTAATCCTACTCTCAAGCTCATGAAGGAGAGGCGGGAGATGATTCTGCAGTCTTCAGACGATGCGTGCAAATACCGGCAGCTCAATAGACGGATCTCCAAGTCCTTGAAAAGCGACCTCCGCCGCTTTAATACTGAAAAGATTAAAGACGCGATAGAGCGGAATAAGGGCTCCAAGGTCTTTGCAAGAGATTTGTCTATTGGGCAGAGCCAGCTCACAAAACTGAAGACCGACGATGGCAGAACCATATCCGCCAAATCGGAGCTTCTGAGGGAGATCGAGACATTCTATGGACAGTTATACACGTCAATGGCCAAACCCGCAGCAAATCTAGCGAACGACCCAAGAGCTAGATTGACCCGGCATTATACCGAAGACATCCCGGACGTCAGCCTGTATGAGATCAGGATGGCTCTGAAGCAGCTTAAAAACAACAAGGCGTCGGGTGAGGGCGGAATTACGGCTGAACTCCTGAAGTCGGGTGGAAAACCAGTCCTAAAGGCCCTTCAGAAACTGTTCGATTCCGTCATACTCGAGGGGAAAACGCCACAAGCGTGGAGCAGAGGTGTGGTGGTACTCTTCTTTAAAAAGGGCGACAATGCCCTGCTTAAGAATTACAGGCCTATCTCACTTCTGAGCCATGTCGACAAGCTGTTTTCCAGAGTCATCACAAACCGTCTTGCACGCAGGTTTGACGACTTCCAGCCTCCCGAACAAGCCGGATTCCGAAAAGGCTTCAGCACCGTAGACCACATACACACGCTGCGGCAGGTTATACAGAAGACCGAAGAGTATAATCTGCCCCTCTGCTTAGCGTTTGTGGACTACGAGAAAGCCTTCGATTCGATCGAGACTTGGGCTGTGCTGCAGTCTCTCCCACGGTGCCAGATCGACTATCGGTACATCGAGGTGCTGAAGTGTTTGTATGAAAATGCCACCATGTCAGTCCGACTTCAGGATCAGACATCAGAACCTATCCTCCTGCAGCGGGGTGTGAGGCAGGGAGACGTAATTTCTCCGAAACTGTTCACGGCCGCATGAAGGACGTCTTCAAGGTGTGTACATCACTCATCGTCGATTTGCCGACGATATAGTCGTCATGGCTGAGACCACGGATGACCTCAGTACAATGCTCGATGACCTCAGTAGAGCTTCCGAAAGTGTGGGTCTTAAAATGAACATGGACAAAACCAAGGTCATGGTAAATACCCATGTAGCACCCACTCCTATCAAGATTGAAGGCTCTGCACTCGAAGTTGTTGATGAGTACGTCTACCTGGGACAAACGATTCAGCTAGGTAGGGCTAACTTCGAGAAGGAGGTCAACCGTCGAATCCGACTCGGCTGGGCGGCGTTCGGGAAGTTGCGCGGTATCTTCTCGTCTCACATACCACAGTGTCTCAAGACGAAAGCCTATGACCAGTGCGTGTTGCCAGTGATGACCTATGGACTCGAAACGTGGTCGCTCACAATGGGCCTCATCAGAAGGCTTAAAGTCACCCAAAGGGCAATGGAGAGGGCAATGCTCGGAGTTTCCTTGCGTGATCGAATCAGGAATGATGATAACCGCAAGAGAACCAAGGTTACCGACATAGCCCGAAGGATCGCCAAATTGAAGTGGCAGTGGGCAGGGCACATTGCTCGCAGAACAGATGGTCGATGGGGCCGAAAAGTTTTGGAGTGGCGACCACGTACCGGAAGACGCAGCGTTGGAAGGCCTCCCACAAGGTGGACCAATGACCTGGTGAGGGTCGCGGGTAACCGATGGATGCGAGACGCACGGGACCGGTTGTTGTGGCGACACTTTCTTTCGGCTGATATGATGATGATGATGATGATGAATAAAAGCATGAAGAAACTTTTGATTAATAAATGCTAGTATAATGTTTCCGACTACGTAAATGATATCTGAATTATTCATGTATTTGTTCGAACATGTTGAAACTTTTTTTTTTGTTGTAATCGCTCCAACTGATTGTAAACCTACACGTGTTTTTGACAAATGAAATATCTTATCTTATGGTCTAAAACTCAGCTTTACGTCATTACGGACATTTTTTTTAACCCGAATGTTTAATTAAACCGGTTGCTGAGCTATGGTTAGGCACGTAGTTTCGGGGAACTTAAGTTTTATTTCGTGTACCACCTTTGGTATTTCCAATTTCAACTATTTATTTCATTTTTTTAAATTCCAAATTAACTTTTTTATTATTAGCTTGTTCCGGAAAAAATCACAATGCGTTGTAAGACTTGCACCATAGATTAAAAAAAACTATTTTGTTTTGGGGGGCAGAAGCGGTTGTTGAAAGCACTGGGCTTGATAAGTTGTCATTGCGATACACAGGAACAGTTGCAAACGCCTTCCATAAAACTAGTTATAATGTCAAAAAACCGTTTATACGTACTGCAGCTTTGCAAAATGGACCAAAACACTGTGAACAGGGTAAGCAAAGTAAATATTTAGATTAAAACTAGAATATAGTATTTTTTATAAAATTGGCTAAATAAGTGTCAGACCACCAATGTAGTGAAGGGTTCCATAGTAGAAACTAGTAAAACGATACATACTCGCATGCCTGTTTGTTCATATGGCACAGCTAATTTGTTGCGAATCTGTTAGACCGATTAAGTGGACAAATCAAAGAGCTTTTCATAGTTTTAAGATAAACAATATTAATGCTATTTAAGAAAATATAGAGGGAATTGACCCTTCCCCCCTTATCTCCAAAACTACGGAGCCATTAATGTTGTAAAAAAGTACACAAAACAGATCACTTCATAAAGATTCAAGGAAAACCTGTAAGCAGCGGTTTTAAACTAAAATGCTAAAATGATTATTCGTAAGGAACCTTTTGCGCGCGAGTCCGACTCGGCCATTTTTTCCACTATAGCTTACCTCCACATTAGAAAGATCGCCAATGGCCTGAAATCATGTAAATAATTTTTATCAAATTCTGCATTCTTGTGTGACGAACGATTTTTATTTTGTTTTATTGAAATTATTTGAATATTGACATAAAAAATGGCCACTGGCCCTATCTAAAAAGATTATGTATGTTAAAATTACATACTAACACTACTCTATCCCATATATTTTTTTTATATTCGTGACAATCTAAAAAGTCGGATATGACAGCAGGATACAATAATGCTTTACTAGTAATTATGAAAGAGACATGAAATAAATCTCTTTCGCACTAGTACAGTGGTAACAAGATCTTCTATCCCTCTCTACTCAGCTGTCAAATCCGACTTCTTAGATTGGCACGAATATAGTGAAAAAATAAACAAGATCTGGGATCTCAGTCCAATAGTTTTTTTTTGCCTGGAGAATTTTCACAGACACTAGATGTGAAAATGACACGTTTAAGGAAAATCTTCATTCTCTTATACATACTGAACTACTACTTTATTATTATGACGAATTGGCTTACTTCTGCTGATCTTTTGGTTCTTCAATTTGGCTGTTGTGTACACGCATACACACTTTAGCGACGTCGCCGCATCGTAGACATATTCTGTCTGAACAATTTCTACAATCATGTCTAGAATTCGTGATTCATAAATTGTACGGTCAATTGAACTACTCCAAGAGGTATGATTAAAATGTATCCCATCTAAACCCCTTGCTCGTGTTTGGACAGATTAGCTCTAAGACAGATTCGCTTTATGGCAGAAATTGTACAGTCGTGTTGAAATGGTCTCCACGTAGTTCTTGATAGTACATTTTGTCGAGTTATGTGCACATAATGCGACTGTGACTGTATGGGAAAGTCGTTTTTTTTTCGCGATTTCATTGTTGGTCCCATAGTGAAAGTTGTTCATAATGATGAGTGCAATGACCAATTAAAAAGTACTGCGTTTATTCTGTTCCACGTTGTATAGGTATGTTGTCAATCATAGAAAACTCCTGTAGTTTTCCTGTCAGCATCATATTAATGGCCACTCATATGTCATTGTATTTATTACTAGCTGTTGCCCGCGACTTCGTACGCGCATATCCCGTTTTTCCCGTTCCCGTACAGCCTTCCTCAAGAATGTAGCTATCATAATTATATTATTATACAAATTATCTTGATGATGAAGTAACTTTCTTTCTTTTCATTGTAAATATTGTAATGAAGGGGGACGGGCCCCCTTGTTATTTTTAAAAGTGACGTCAGCAATACTGACGACACTATTTCCATTATCATCATGGTGCTGGTGGTGGTTACTCATTTCGAAAATGAAATACTTGTTTTCAGTATCAACTTATATTCTCGCTGGTGGATAGCACACAATGGCACACAGTAAATATTCGTCAACAACAAAGAATGACTCACGATATTACGGAGCTCCGCACCGTCTGACGGCTCGACTTAGAATGAATTGTGAACTTTTTTTTTTCGATATGACCACTAGCAAGTTAACACGCATGGGCTATCAACTACTTAACCGGACTAACCTGTGGTGGCCTCAAATGAATTTAAGGCCCCCAGCCAAGGCAACAAAGCTAGCAACAAGCTAAAATCAACTACTGACCGTTCGCTAAGGGCATCCCCCTGTGGGATACGACCTCGGCTTAGCGGCGTCAGTTCGGGACAGCAAGGGACAACAGGCTGGGTCGTTTCATTAATTAGGGGGTTTAAAGCTAATGGCTCAGCGACGCGGGTTGACTCGTTAGGCAAAAGACGGGGAGGGTTTTGAGTGGGTCGTCGCGACGGGCCTCGGCGGCGAGGCGGAATACGGAATGCGGTTTGTATTTGTTTTTTCTAAGAGTACTGGTTTCCCTACAGCTTTCTTGAATCTTTGTGATCTCGTCGTCGGACTCGACGAGTGTAGAGTCTGGCAAACGAAAGTAGTGACTGAAAAAGCGCGGCAAATTTAAAAAATATCTGTAAGCATAGCAACCCCAAAATTAGTACGACATACTTGGAAAAACCTAATTTGATACTTTAAAATAATTTAACCTCCTTTTTTTGGAAGTCGGATAATAAGTTAACTGAAGTTTCGAGATGCAAAATCATACTACCTTTAATGATCCAAATGAAAGAAAACGTGACACTTCGAAAAATCAGTTTACTTCGTCTGGATAAAAAATACGACTTTAGATATTACGTAGCAATCAAATTAAAAAAAAAAACAAAAACGTTCTATAATATTTTGGTTTATTCACTGTCATAATTAAAATTTGAATCTAAAACTTCTATGTGAAAAGATTTATTTTTTACATTTGAGTCACTGGAATCATTGTTTCCCACATTAATAATAAAACTTTCTAAATTATTTTCTGTGATTCTATCCTTTTTTTTATATTTATTCAACATGTATGACATGGTCAGTCATTTTCTTCCACTCATCTGGAGTTGTGGTTTCAAACGATTCTTTTATAACTCTATATGTCCATATTTTTACGTGCCACTTTACGTTTAGCCAAACTCCATGCCGGGGGAAGTCGTAATACCTCATGTCCATTCTGCTCAGAAGTTCATCAGCTTCATATACTGGTTCTGGAGTGTTTCGTTTTACAAAACATAGGAGCTCTGCTTTTGTGTGATAATCTTCAAACGGAATATCATTGGTAAGCCATTCTCTTATGTCGTTTTTGGGATTTTGTGATGTAGAAGCTTTATTTACAATGATTGCATGGTAACTGGCGTTATCCATAACAATTACACTAGGCTCATTTAAATTGGGTATAAGCTTTTCTCTTAGCCATTTATTAAAGTTACAGCATTCAGGTTATGGTGGTAGTCCGCCATTTTCGATTTAGTGCTAAAGACTAACAATGACTTTGGCACAGGGCCTTTCTCCGATCCAGCATGTACAATTGTGTACTTTTTCCCTGTTGAAACATTTTCAATCGCACCACTTGTAGATGGACTTTGCCAAGAGTTCTTGGGCTTGTAGTTTTTATGAATATAGGTCTCGATCTAAGTAAATTACTAACTTTCCTTCTCTACGTTTCAAAGCCATGGTTCTTAAAAACCGATGTCTCCTGGCAGATATGTCATAACGTTCAATTAACAACGAACGCTCATTCTTATTTTTCTTAAATTCATAGCCATTGGACAATAATAAAGTGGCGAAGAGTTTCCCTGCATCCATTAAATCCAATGCTTTCTCATAATTCCACTAACAGAGTTCTCAATTTTTTGTTTTGAGTTGTGTAAAAAGATAAATAATAATTACATTCAAACAAAGTATCAACTTTTATGCGTCATACTCACTTATGAAATTCAAGACCACACGTAAACAATCTTGTTTCAGGTTGAATTCAGCGTCTTTCTCCTGTTGTTTTTCTTCAAATTTGGAAATCATGCACCACAACATCTCCCTCACTTCACTTTTAATAGTTTTATTCATTTTTAAGTAGGAAAAATGCTGAACAAGATCATAACAAATTACCAACCACACGTCATCTGGTTTTGACAAATTGAATTTGACAATTTGTCTAACATTGCCATAAAAGAAGTCTGCAAATAATTCGAGTGTCTACTTTCGTTTGCCAGAATTTATGCCG
This sequence comes from Melanchra persicariae, assembly GCA_947386135.1. Classification (NCBI taxonomy): domain Eukaryota; kingdom Metazoa; phylum Arthropoda; class Insecta; order Lepidoptera; family Noctuidae; genus Melanchra; species Melanchra persicariae. The sequence goes on along the minus strand of OX376643.1, from coordinate 13,463,481 downwards.
AGGACGGCGAATCTTACTAATGCGGGAGGGAGTGTATTGGGAGGTGTTTGAAATTAAGGGATTTCTGTGTTTTTCGGCTGATTCAATGAAACGCTTTGTAAGGCGTTTCATGAACTGTTTTATGGTCGGAATTTTAAGGTTGAGATGAAGTCGTACATTCCTTACAAACCACGGGGCGCCCGTGGCCTTTCGGAGAAATCGGTTTTGGACTACCTGCATCCTGTGGATTTGACTTTGTGTGTGCGAATGTGACACACGCATAAGTCATTATAGGGTATGCACGTAGTGTAAATGCGCAGTTTACATTTAAGGGATAGCTTGCTGCGTGCATTCAGCATGGAGGCCTACCCAGAACGAATGCGGCACGCAAACGATCTTCTGGAGTTTTTGGCTGTAGACTTTTCACTAGTGCCGGACTAATAGATGGCCGTGTCATCGGCAAAAAGAGCTAACTGCGTCTTGTCATTTTTGGGAATCTCGCTTGTGAACAGCGTGAAAAATAGAGGTGAGAGCACGCCGCCTTGAGGGACGCGGGCTCGGATAGGGTGGGGGGAAGAATGAATTGTGAACGGTCGGGCGGTCGTGTTTATACCCTTCGGTTAGAGTCGTTACAAGTCTATCGACTCATGTTTTCTTTGTGGTCCGTTTTTAAATTCTTGATTTAATTTAACAAATCATAAAATGAATTTAGAAGTACAAATTAATTAGTTAAATAATTTATAGTAATCAACTAATAAAGTTAATTAAATAATCATTTGAGTGGATTTTACTTACTTCAAATAAGCAACCACTCATTGTTTGAACTTAGAATAATCAATCTGACGCTCGATTACGCCGTTCCGCCGGTATTCATGTTGATTTATTCGACTGTGAAACCAGCGTTGTGAATGAACCGATGTTCATACAATTACTTAAAAACGAAGCCAAATATCAAGATAAAAATTTAAAAAGGGTAGAAACCTTTTGTAAAGGAAAGCAGCGTAGTTTAAAGTTAAGGATCATCATCATTATATCAGCTGAAAGACGTCCACTGCTGAAAATGGGCCTGGGGGGGGGGGATTGCCATAATCGCCAGCCACGCTTGGCAGGCGGGTTGGCGATCACCGTGTAGTTGTTGCAATGTACCTACAGAGAATGCTGCTGCTTCATTCTCTGGTGAGTCCCTTAGTCGCCTCTTACGACACGAGTGAAATGGAAGTGATGGGAAAGTTTAGGATACTAATATGAAAAGAGTGAGGTAGAAAAGTCAAAGAACAATCCTAATGCACTATGGATAACAATTAAGGAAATAAAGAATACTGGTAAAATATGCTCTAGCCCCGTTGAATTACTAGAAGTATGCGAAAATCCTAAGTACCTTAAACAATGTCTATTCCTTCTTAAGTAATATAGGTAAAAACATGACAGCAAAAATATTATATGACCCAAATACAATGCAACAAAGCCGTAAAATGCCTCGTGCTGGCAAAAATAACACATTGAAGTCACTTGTCAATTAACTCGTTATACAAAAAGTTGACGGAGGTGACATTATATTATAATAGGTACAGTTACGTAATGACTGTGCCGTAGGCTGGGATAGAATATCAGCGTCACTCCAAAAGACATGTCGTCACATCTTAGTACCATCGATGACATATATCTGCAGTCTTTGCATACAGACAGTCTTTCCAGATTCTCTAAAGAAGGCCATAAACCACCCAATTTATAAGGGAGGGAAAACAAACTGATTCGATAATTATAGACCTTTATTAAAATCTAGGAAGTTTTCAAAATCTATTGATAAAACTGGACAACATAATCCTGCCTCTGCCTTGGGATATTTCTGGAGAGTCGAAAGCTTTCGACACAGTTTCTGTTCCCAAACTAATAAATAAGCTAGAGTATTTGGGTGTACGTGACATAGCACTGTAGATCTTCAAAGATTACCTGAGAAATCGCAGCCAGCGAGTTAAAATAGACTCCAGCTATAGCGATGAAGAAGTTGTGTCTTACGGTGTACCACAAGGAAGCATACTGGGTCCCACACTATTTCAAATCTACATAAACGACCTTTGTAGTATGTCAATCCCAGCTTGTAAGATTAATTATGCATAAGTGTAGTTCAAGGGCGTACGTGGGAAGATGTGAAACTAAAGCTTGAAGTATAAAGTTATTAAAAGAATAATGCTAGAGCAGTATTGAATTTTATTTATTGACTGACAACTATAGAGTAAAGACGCAAGACCATAACTTTTTGTACATAAAGAGTAAGAATATCCAACATTTTGCCCGCTCAAAAAGTGAATTCCATTGCGCTCATATCACAAAAGCATACAAAATCAGTGTCACCGGTGTGCCGCGAGATTTTCACGATTTTAATGATTATTATTTTGAACAATTTCACTTTTTCTCTGACAAAATGGAACTTTACATCTATATGTTTTATCCTATTGTGGTGAATAGGATTGATGGCTAATTTTTTTGGCTGACTATCCGTATACAAAACTATGTTAAGTGACTTACCTGTTATATTGGATATCAGTCTTTCTAAGTAGCACGCATCCTTTACTGCAGTAGCTAATGCCATATATTCAGCTTCAGCGGACGACAATGCCACTGTAGGCTGTTTTTTAGCTTCCCACGAAATAGGGCCGCCTGCAAGTTCATAATAGAACCCAGTGTAGGATCGTCTATCAGTTGGACAATTTGCCCAGTCTGCATATGAAAAGCCCGACAAAGTTGTAGTATTACCTTTTTCTTTCCTATATGTAATACCACTTGATCTAAACGATGTCTAGTTTTCAGATAAAGTAGACATCGTTTAGCAATATTCCAATGTGACTGAACAAATTTAGATTTAAATTGACTCAAATAACTCACGGTGTAGGCTATATCTGGTCTAGTATTAACATCCAAAAACATAAGACAGTCAATTAACTCTCTGTAAGGATGCTCACACTCACCTATACCAAGCAGGAAACACCCTTACAATCTTGCATGTTAAATGCCTTCAGCATCTTTTCAATGCATGTTCTCTGAGATAGCTTTATTCCATAGTTATCATGGTGAATATTTATTACCGTTAAGAAATTAATTTGTCCAGTCAGATCAAGTCAAAGTCAAACGTAGGTAATTTCAGTTTTAGGCAAAATTTTTAGATCGTCGACGTGTACAGCCAGAACCAACGAGTCTAAGTTAGCATTGTTTTTTAAAATACACGGCTTAGATGTTAGCATAAAACCAAGACCTGAAAAAGTCTGTTTTAACTTTATATTCCAGGCTCTTGGTGCCTGCTTCAACCCATAAAGTGACCGTTTAATAAACACACTTTCGACTCTTCCCCTTTTCTTACAAAACCTTCTGGCTGTGTCATGAAGATCTCTTCTTCCAAGTCACCATTCAGAAAAACTGTGTCATCATCCATGTGCCGGACCTTAGATTCTTCCTGCACTGCAAGTGCTAACAGGATTCGCAACGACGAGTTGCGAACAACCGGAGAAAAGGTTTCTTGGTAGTCGACACCTTCTCTTTGTCGATAACCTTTTGCTACCAGGCGCGCTTTATACCTAACAACGCCACCTTTCGCATTTCGCTTCAACTCGAAGACCCACTTGCTAGGAATACACGTTTTTAGTTTTTGGTTTGTCTACCAAAACCCATGTGCCCTTTCTGACTAAGGCATTGTACTCATCTTTCATTGCTAAAAACCATTTATCTTTTTTAGCGCTGTTAATCGCAGCCCGATAACTATTTGGATCATTGCATCCGTCATCGTCTAACAAAGTATAATACGAGAAGTACTCCGGTGGTTTGCGAACTCTTGAAGGATATCGACTACATTCATTTGAGGAATCTGTAGACACACTTGACTGCTGATCATCAACATTGTTGACCTCTACATTGACTGCTTCACTGTTTTCAACATCAGCATCCTCCGCATCCACGAAAGAAGTATCCATGCTAGGAGCATCCTCACATTTCCTAGGTGAAGAGGAGAGTAATACTACTAGTCCTAAAACTGCGGGTGATGGTGACTGTGACAGTAAATTTTCAAGTAGACGTTTGTCTCCACTACATCCTGCCAAAAAGCTTTAGAGCGAGAACCATGTGACAGTAGTGAGCGAGCTTTCTCTACTGTGCTACGATTACACCGTTCACTTACCCCATTTTGCTGAGGGCTGAAAGCTGCTGTTGTTTGCCAATAGTTATCCAGTGACTGAACACAATCCATCAAGTCCTTTTTAATGAACTCGGTTCCATTATCTGACCGCAGTACCTTTAGTTTTCCACCAAACTCTCAACAAGAGAATGAAAAGAAAAAATTTAGTTTTGACTTCATTTTTAGAAAACATAAAATACACAAAAACAAAACGTGTGCAATCATCTACAAAAATAATAAAATATCTATTACCTGTATAGGAATTTTTAGAAAAAGGTCCGCTAACATCGGTATGAACCATTTGTTCATACCGATGTTTACTAACATATTATAGTTTGTAAATACATTGTTACTAACAGTATGAATCTTGTTACTCGAATTAAATGATTTATTTCAAACACACTTTAAGTTATAAATAGTGCAACCTTCTTTATTGGAAACAACAGAGAAACCCTTCTCTATACTAATTTACTCACTGAAAGTAAATTACAGTTCAAATCGAGAACATGAACTACATTCTCTATTCTCTTCCAAAGTATCCGTATCAATGGATACATCACTAATACCAACAGCTGCCACATTTTGTCCATTAGTCACAGTAATCGTTCCACCTTGTATTGGCCGACAACTGCTGAATTTGGTTTTGGACCATTTTTCGGTTCCGATACATTCCTATATGGTATACACTATTTTGACGCATGTGTTTGGCACAATATGACCTTGCAATCTCAAATGATAAGATCCTAATGTAAATCGTATCAATTCCTCATAGGTAAGCTGTGGAAAATCATTGAAATCTGGATCATTTCCTTCTAGCGTCACGAAAGCTACTCTTTGTCTGTTTAATTGTTTGATAGAACATATAATTACTGCAGTTATTTTGAAGTCTACCATAATGTGACTCACGGTAACGTTAAAATAAACGTGGCGAAACCAGTATTTGGCGTATTGTGTGAAAGAGAGGGCCTCTAAACTCTGTACTGCAATGAGGATTGTGCTTTACGAGCGCCAGATAACGTATCACAGTTAGTAACAATTATTCTTTTTTTTTAATAATAAAAACGTTGCCCCACACTAGGAGTATTTTATGTATCGTGGGTGCGTTTACAAACATTATAGAAACTCACATACACAAACAGCCAGACCCGGAACAACTATCTGTAGGCCATACAAATATCGTGCGGGAATCAAACCCGCGACACGCAGCGCAGCAGTCAATCGCTCAACCACTGCGCTAACCGTGTCGTCGATATACTTATTGAAAATCAATAAGTGGGAAAATATACGTTTTACGTTGAACCACATAACTTTTATTCCCCATACATTTGGATTAAAATAAAATACATTCCATGAAATGTTAACCCTAAAACTTCAAAGTAAACCAAACAATAATGGACGCGTACTTGTAGGTACTGGGTCAAAAATGCCCAATGACCTTTAAAGTTAAATCTAAAACTACGGATTGACTCATGCAGCAGGACTCCAGAACAGAATCCTTACTAGCATACATCACTTATCATGCCCCTAAACATTCACATACTATTATTATTTATATCCACATAGCATACACAATATTTAATCTCAACGCCCCTACTTACTTACGCACGCGCACAAACACCATCACACGCATATCCACTTTAAACCACCACCCACCACCACCACCTCTACCTTGCAATAACACAGACCTCATTCAACTTCACTTAATATACTCGTGCACTCATGAAATCTTAATAGCATTAATGTTAACTCTTTTGTATTGGTAGATCGACACACTTTCATTCTTCACACTGCCTCTTAAGATTTTGGTTTATAATTTTGGTTAAATAGAAGACAAGAAAGATATAAAAATTGACATGATTATTACTAGTGCACTGCGAATCGAAATTTTAGTTCTGGAATGTGTAGAACGCTTGTGCAGGCTGAATATAAGATAGATAGGTATAAATTGTAGGATAAATAACATTTTTGTTACTTGCTTATTATATTATAACATACAACAAATTATATAATAACATTTTTGTTTGTACAATGTATTATTAATAAGTACAGCGAACTCTACTATTGATATAATCGAGTTCACTGTATTTCTGCAGTGAAGCGAATCTGGAGTAAAGCGAATCTGTCCCAATGCGAACAAAGGCTTTCTTTTAACACAACTAGGCCAGTCAATAGCTTTGAACCTTGTAAAATTTCCAAACTCAGTTTTTAGACTCCGCTGTCCGTCCGTCCGTCGGTCCGTCTCTCACCAGGCTGTATCTCATGAACCGTGATAGCTAGATTACAATTACAATTTTCACAGATGATGTATTTCTGTTGCCGCTATAACAACAAATACTAAAAACAGAATGAAATAAATATTTAAGTGGGGGTCCCATACGACAAACGTGATTTTTTGCCGATTTTTTTTATAGATAATGGTACGGAACCCTCCGTGCGCGAGTCCGACTTGAACATGGTCGGTTTTTTATCTTAAATCGTGTATTTTACCTTAGCCTTTCTAATAATATCAAAAAATTAAACATTATCCATAACTGGTCATTCTGAATAATACAAAAACACGTTTTTTTCAATTAAAGCTAGGACTCAAGATATCTTTCATTTTTTTTTACAATATTATGTGAAGAATAGGTAAAACTAATTTATTTTGTCAGAATTAAATAATTTCGCCCCGAGATTTGTCGTTAAAAAATTAGTACGAAATTTTGAAAAGATGTGTTAGACATGACGTTTATTTTTTTAATAAAATCAAACAGGGCTATTCACCGTATGGAACTATTAAGTAGTAGGTACTTAAATAGGCTAGGTTAGGCTTGATTTTTCAAAGTTGTTTTTGAAAAAAACAATTGTGAAAGATCAAACCTGACCTAACTATATAGCGTGTCTTTTTCATAAAAAGGTGACCCACGTGATATACGTAGTAATAAAAAAAATTGTCGTTTATGTAAAAAGATATATTTAACTGATGTCAGGTAGGCAGCTCTCTTTAACTCTTTTTTGTTAGGGCACTCATAATGGAACCCAAAATGAACGTTGCCCTTTCGATAAAATGCGTTTTTCGATTTTATAGTAAGTTATTTGCCAATTTAATCGTTATTTACCAATGGTTTCTTATAAGACCATTTGTCAAGCTAAATATTGATCGAAAAACGAAATTTAATGAAGTTTACCCACAATTTTAACCATTGGTTTATTTTAATTACGGATAAAAAAAACTCTCCCTTATGTGCATCAATCAAATTCCAACAGTTTCTTTGTCCTAATATTTAGGACAAAGGGTCATTGTGAAAAAAATAGTAGTTCTTAAATACCCTCAAGACTCGAAGCACAGTATAAATATGGACAGTAGGGAAACTAAGCCTAGTTGAGAACATAATTACCTACGCTCGATTAAAGCATTAGGGTTGTCACTTTTAATGTTTTTGATATTTTTTTTTTACATTTTTGTTCTGTAGTAATCAATCAATCGAATTTTTTTTTTTTTTTTTTTATTTTAGCTTACTTACATAATTTAAATAGGTAATCTCATGGCGTCGGTTAACCTCAGCAAAAGATGATAGTTTAAACACGGAAATCAATTAATATTAACACACAACAACTTGTAGAACTGTTAACTTTGTCATTACGGCGGAACCTTTTACAAGTTTTAGCGGGAGCGTCGGCGAGCTGCGGTTGGACGAAAAGGTTTCGGGCGCTCGTCGGAGTGGGCGCACGGTAGACGCCGCAGCGCAGGTGGCCCGCGGGCTGGGCTCATGAGCGGCTACGAACCGTACCGCGTTTCAATCCGAAAATGCGTGTGATATCTAGTAATTAAAAAACCCATTACATAAAAAAATGCACACACCTATGACGAAAAAATTGATACCTTTTGCAGCCGCCATCTTGGATTCACGTTTTGACAGCACTATCGGCTTCAACACCCTCGAAAACCATGAAAACGACACCCATGATGAAAAAATTGATACCTATTGTAACCGCCATCTTGGATTCACGTTTTGACAGCACTATCGGCTTCAACACCCTCGAAAACCATGAAAACGACACCCATGACGAAAATATTGATATAGAATACCTGTTGCAGTCGCCATCTTGGATGTACTTATTGTTACCACTATCACTATTGCACTATCAGCTTTAAATACCCTCAAAACCGCCGCATTCGTGATTTACAAGTAATTTCACGAATTCATTATGATCGATCACACGGACTTACACGTAATTCGATAACGATTAAATAACAATAACTAGAAATCATTCTTACCTTTCAATATCAGCAGGAAGTTTAAAATACGATAGCTCCGGTTTTGATGAAGCCGAGTTCAAACAGCCGTATACTACGCAATACTTTCCTGGCATTTTCAAAACGATCGCAGAGATAAAGTTAAACGTGACCACTCGTCTTGACGCGGCACTCGCTACTGCGAGTCCCGCGAAGTCACCTTAGGAGTCTCGTCGGTGTGCATGTTTGTGTGAGTGTGCCGTTTCGAGCGTTTGTAGGCAGTTTCCCTACTGTCCATATTTATATTGTGCTCGAAGGATGTTATCGTTAACCTACTTAATTCATTATGTACAATACTTACTACTCCTGACGCATTAAAACCTATAGCCTGAAACGAATAATAATAAAAACATTAAATCCAGTTCATAGCTGTTTTTCACGTTTGAATGGTGAAAAAATCTTTAAAGAGTATGGAAGTTTGCCTGTCACACACACAGCTATTGACTTTCTAATGATATCGACTTGTGAAGTGGTTATAATTAATGCGATGGACGCGTACGTTTCGCCCTTTTCCGGTTTTTATATAAAGCGGTTATCATAAGCTTTTTAAAAAAAACAGTTAAATACTTTCATTCTTCCAAGTTATCACTGCACATCACCTTTTTGCAGGGAAGAGCTCATACCGAATTTTGTAGATAGTAATTTTCCTTAAACCAGAAGAATAAACGCTGGTTTAATACAATAAATAATTAATGCTGGTATTGTATTGAAGGTAATACAATTGAACAAAACCAGCACTAAGTTTTTTAGTAGTTTTTTAGTCATTTGTATTTGTATATCGGATTTATTTATTTATTTATGTAGCATTAAACTGTATTTATGTAACAATCTGTCTAATTAAGTAATTTCTGTTTTGTAACTGCATTTCCTACTTCTATGTTTAATGCATGCCGTGGCTACACTATAAAGTACTTTAACGTGTATTTTTGGCGTATGTTTTGTTGGTTGTCCTTAAATAAATAAATACCATCATCTAAAAAACAGAAATCCTTATTTTCGCGGTACTGACTCCAATATTATGTTGTGAATGCAGTTCTTTGACCATGTTCGGATTTAGCGTTAATTCTCCAGATTATTGCGTTTTATTTGATTAAGTTTAGTTAATCACATAATTAGATCTCGGAGATAAAAAAAAAAAAAAAGATGTATTTGAAGAAATTTCTCTCAGGGTGGTTTTTAGGTTTTTTAATTGGTTGGTTAGTAAGGTGTAAAAATCTTACTTGTATAATAAATGCGAAAGTTTGGATGGAAGCACGTTCCTACACGTACTTTCTAACACCAACCTACCCCTTCTGCCTCTATCCCAAGAATGTGTCTACGCATCTGGGTTTCTGAAGAAAAAGCTTGAGTCTTCCGTGTTAACGTATTTGTACCTTAATGTATAACGCCTACCAATCTCCATTTTCAACACAATGGTGTTGGACGTTAACGTCTTTTTTCATACGTGTACGAGGCCGAGCCAACCAGTGACGCCACATTTTCGTCGTTGTTATTTACAGTCGCCAGCACATGAAGCTACAGCAATCTGTCAAATTTCTTAAATTAAATAAAGTTGTTTGCCGAGACTACCTCTTTAATTTTTAAGATAAATAGATGGACCAATAATCTTGACGTCATAAATAACACCCTAATGCAAGTCCAAAATTGGTTCACGGCGAATAATTTTATTCGAAATGAAAAGAAAACAAAATGCATAAGATTTGCCTTACCAAATATAATTATTAATAGAATTCGTCGATAAAACGGTTTTCCTGGGGATAACGCTTGACGCAAGGCTACAATGGGGTCCTTATTTTGCATCTCTTGCAGGACGGCTAAGCTCAGCATATGCTGTTAGGATAACCCGCCAATTCACTGATTGATACCGCGAGACTGGCCTATTTAATTAGACTCATAGTATCCTATCTTACGGTATCTAACTATGGGGACGGGTTGCAGATATTGAGTAAATTTTTATTTTGCAAGAGAGAGCCATAAGAGCCATATATACAATCTCCGCCGGCGCGATTCTCTTAATGAACTGTTAAAGAATATTAACATCATGACGGTACCTTGCCACTATATCTATGAAAACATCATGTACGTTAGAAAGAATCTACATCTTTTTAACCGACTTACAAAAAAGGGGGAGGTTCTCAATTCAATTGTTTTTTTTTGTGTTTGTTGCCTCATTTATCCGTCATTTCTGAACCTATTTGAAAAATTCTTGTTTTATGTGAAAGGATATACTTCTTGATTGGTCCCATTTACATTTTATCAAAATCGGTCAAGCAATTTGGTTTTAAATCGAAATAGCTGGAAAAAAAAATGTGCATATCCACGTATACGAAATTGCGTATTTTTCCTTTGATGTGACTTTATAGTGGTGTTGTTAGGTGGGCTAAAGAGTGAAAAATAAAAAAACTTTTTCACCAAAATAAAATCGGTTTTTAATGTAAGTACTTAAAATTTATAAAAATTGTTACAAGATGTTACTTTTATGTGCAATTTTACTTTTACTGATTACATGTTTTTTGTTATTCTGGTACTACACCTTTTTTTTTGCAATTTTGTTACCCTCCTGCCTCCTTAGGTTACGCTCAAATCGTCAGATTAGCAAAATTGATACTTCTTAGCTAGTAATTAATCCCCCATATCTTAATCTGACGCGCTCGAGTATTTCAGATGATCGATTTTTTTTAAATAATCTGACAGCTTTTCCTGAGCGTACCCCCCTATATTAAGGGCTCATACTGGTTGAAGGTACTTATCAATATGTAAGGTATCCTTCCTTATATTAATCTGCCGCGCTCAAGTTAATCCATAAATCCCTTCTAGGGCTCCCCTACCAATACGGCCGACTCAAATTCATATTTAACCTCAGCATTTCGTCGCCATGTTTAAATTTTCGTTCCGTTTGTAGCATTTATTTTGTATGTATCGTCTGTTTCTAAACGGTTCCTTCTTCTAGGTATTCTTTCCAAAATCTTGTCTACTATAGCGGCGAGGCCACCTGATTTACCGCATCTTTGTGGAGTTTGGAAAGCACAACGCCGTATTTTACTACGTCGCCCTGTTTGTGGAGGGCCATCATCAGCGAACTACACTCTAGGCATCACGATCCAGAAATCCGATATCTTCGAGGATATACCTAGTGCTGCAATTTCAGCCTGACTGTTGTCCATCGCTCCGCATATTGGTGTCCCACTTCCACAATTTCAGCTTGAGTTCATGTACTATTTGATAACTATGTGCCTCTTGAAAACCAAACCAGGGAGATCCGCTCGCGGAAGGCTCTGATAAGCCTGTGCAGTGAAATTATTACGACACGGGAAAATCATTAGTGTTTTAAATCGCGGCGCATGTTAGTACTGTTCGATATCGGGGTCTCCAGATATAAGTATACCTACTGCGAATGGGTTTATTGTGTGTTGTGAGACATGTAAAATAAAACAACCGTTTCCGGTGAGCGCTAGTACATAACTGAAATGGAAATTTATTTATTATTCCTACTATTATAATATTTGACCTACATACAAAGCGTTTATTGACGATGGACCAAAAACCTATAAATCAAAAAGTGATATGTGTAGATTTTTCTTTTGTACGGACTTAATAGACCCGTCCCGTCAAACGGAACGTAGCATAGAGAGATGTGTTGATAATAGTATATTCTACGATAAATTATTATCAATTGAATTATTCTTACCGATGCCGATGACATCATACCCGTGCACTGTAAGATAAAATATAAAATCATATATATGTCTGACGTGACAGCAGGAGAACAAACAGTTATTGTGGTAAAATTAATGAAGTGAAAAAAACTGGACAAGTGCGAGTCGGAGTCGCGTGCAAAGGGTTCCGAACGAATCTCATAGAGTAAGATCCTAGGGCTGCCAGACGCCCCTTATATTCTCAGATATCAAATGTGCGGCATAAAAATTTGTATTATTGTGTATAACAAGAGTGTATTGTGTACCTGCTAGCTTGGGCCAAAGGGACGTAAAAGAATTCCTCACGTATCTTAAAGTCTCTATGCTATTCATTCATATAGTGCATGTTTCGTAGAATACTATTAAAATTAATCATTCATACTGCCAGACACTACCCGTCGGCGGTATCTTGTGCCAGATGCTTTAAAGCTCCCAAAAATATTATGTAAGTTTTTTTTTATTCTCAATTTTGATTTTTATCTTTAATACCTACTCAAGAAACTATTACAACACCTTTTATAAGCAGCCAGACAAGTAAGAATTATATGCCGAATGCCAAGTATTAATTATATATTAAGTAAGAGTAAGGGATTTGACATCTCCCAGACACATATCGCAATAAGTACGAGCGATTCATAAGAAATCCTTTAAAATTTATAAAATAAATTTGAAAAAAAAAATTGTTCATTAGTTAAAATGCTTGTAAGTACCTACGTAAACAAAAGTTCTTTATAAAGTTTCAAAGGATTGTTGATAAACTGCACGAAAATAACTTAAGTTGGTGCGCAATGTACCTTACACAGTAATTTCAATATAATTCTGGTTCCGAAAAAATAACTACGTCTCTTGGCCAGAACACTTTCAACATTTTTCACCAAAACAAATCTAGATTTTTCTTGTCAAATATTATTGATTGTCATTCAAAAACATTCGAACAGAAAATGAAAAAATAACCAAGAAGATTCGCGTTTCTCCACCTATTTTTTGGAATGATTCAAAGAATTATGTAGTGACCACACTGCAGTATGTATTAGTAAGAATGTATTTATAGAATTATAATCATTAAAATCATCAATACAACTCTTTCAGTTAGAATTGATGTCAAATGAGTATTTCGAAATCATAACATTTGTCAATCAATTTGAATTTCGCGGGCTACCTTAAGTCGGTAAGTTGCGCACGCTGCGCAGTCATACGCAATGAGAATATCTGCCATATTTATACCATGGCTGTGAGCTTGGAAAAAAATATATCTGTATGAGTGAAGATAAAACAGTGTATGCAATGGCAAACACTCGTATGATACTATTATCACACTCGGCTTCGCCTCGTATGATAAACCCACACTCATGTTCTAATAACCCCTTTTATATGACCGTTGCATAAACTACTATTATCTACACTCACAACGTAATGTTCCAAATATTATATGAATTCAAGAACTATTGCATTAACACGTACTTTTTTCTTGGTTAGATAAAATTAAAAAAAAACATTACAGTGCAACATTTTCCTTCGATTTTCAAACAACTGCATCATAAAATAACTTTTTGGTTTTTATAGCACACTTCTGCTTTTTAATTTATTGGCGCGTATGGGTTTATTGCAATTAAGTCATCATAAAAATAGTATCAGTATATGAATGCGGGCGCTGCGCAGTCAAGCAATGACCGCCATACCAATTTTTTTTCCGTGGCTGTGAGTTAACTTTATGAGTGAAAATAAAATAGTGTATGCAACGGCATATAATTAGGTTAAATACCTAATTAGCATATAATTAGGTATTTAACCTAATTATATGCCGTTGCATACACTATTTTATCTCACTCGTGTAATAAACCCACACTATTCTTTTAATAACCCCTTTTATATGACCGTTGCATAAACGACTATTATTCATAAACGTTTAATAAACCTTTTATAGCTAGGTTGACGTTATGGCGTTATTATGTCAGTTTTCCAGGGGATTACGCTTGACTCAAGGCTACAATGGGGTCCCCATTTAACGTCCCTTGCAGGAAGGCTGAGTTCTGCAGCATATGCTGTTAGGAAAATCCGCCAGTATACAGATGTTGGTACCGCGAGACTAGCCTATTTTAGTTACTTTCATAGTATAATGTCTTACGGTATCTTACTATGGGGTCGTCTCCATAGTAAGATACCGTAAGACATTATTGCTGAAATCGAGTCTATTTTTATTCTACAGAAAAGAGCCATCAGAGCCATTTACAATCTTCGCCAGCTCGATTCTCTAAGGGAACTGTTTAAAGAAATTAACATCATGACGATGCCTTGTCGAAATATTATAATATCTATGAAAATATCATTTACGTTAGAAAGAATCTACATCTTTTTAGTAAACGAAGTGACAGACATAACTATGTCACTAGAAATAGGAACCAGTTAGTTCAACCAGGTTTCAGACTTGCTAAAGCAGCAATATCTTTCTGGGGGTACTGTTTAAAATGTTACAATAAAATACCTCCCCATATATTAGAATTAATGAGACAAAATTTAAATCTGGTATTAAACGCACACTATGCAGGCAAGCGTATTATAAGCTAGGGGAGTATATTGAAAATAAAAATGATTGGAATGCACATTTTGTGTTGGGCCGTTGGTGGTAAAATCTGGAAGGTCGTGCTCGGTTCATCATGGACTGGGTTTGATTCTACTCTTGCCATTTTGGCAGCAGAAGCAACAAAAGCTTCATCATCTTTAACACCACTTGCCACATTTGACTCGTATTGACTAAGTATTGGGTCTTCGAGCTTCGAGCTTCGCTGCTGGCTCGTACTATTACGCGACGTAAGGAGCTTTCACTAGCATTTAGAGAGGTCAAACAAATTGTTTATTTTACTAATTTTCCCTCTCCCGCCGTATGTTTTGAAAGTTTACTCGATGGGAGCGAAGGTTAGGTGATTACCACTGTAAAAATGTAGGTACCTATTTGTAGTCAGCGCGTTGAGCGTTCACGCGTTTTCATGGTCGACAATAGTCACACACACATGGTCCAAACTACGCCAGCCACGCGTTTCCAGGCAAAGATTCAGATTTTTTAATTTATTAATGTTCGATAAACTCTGATGTTTTGCGCACGAGCTCTTGAAATTCTATTGAAATCAAGCTTAAATAATTGATTGCCTAGGTACTTATGGAAAAATGTAGGTACAAAAACGCCTAAAGAATATTTTAAAAAAATCTCTTTTACATCCCAAAAAATATCTAAAAGACTTGAATATAAAATACTCTCTGAATGTTTATGGAAGATTCAAAGATTAAAAAAAACTCACGCTGTCGCTGGCGAAGGGAACGTTCACTTCACCTTGTCTTATAATCAGCGGAATAGGGTGAAGGGAACACTTCGCTCGTTTGGCACTCCACACATGCGTAGTGTCAACGGGTAAACGTAACGTTCACGCGTTCACCTCTTCATATAGTCCACTGAATACGGTGGAGTGACCACTTCGCTCGTTTGAATTGTCATTTACCTACTTACCACTTTTCGCATGCGCAGTCTGCTTTGTGTAGGCGTACCAAATTTCATTAAAATGGGTTCATTGATTAGGTACCCAAAAAAAGACTTAGCTAGTATAAAAAACCTTGAGGAGTAAACGATCTTATGCATTGATGTTTTGACTCATAAATACCACTTTTGTACCAATATGAAATTTAAAATAACTTTGTAAAATTTTATTATTGAAAAAACTCGTTTGACGATGTCGATATGAATGGAAATGTAGTAACGTTTCGTTCATCCCTAGTATCATTGACAGCTGACTTCGTGATCACTACACCCAAGTCTTTCACTTCGACATGTTTACAGAATCGACCGGCTGGTTGCGCATTTGACGTTAGGTGTTCATTAACATAAATGCCGACATATACCGAGAGGCTGCCGCTCCATGTACGTACCTGGTTTAGACTCAGACTCATCTAGATTGCTAAACGCCTACGAGTCCCTGTATGCTAATGATGCCTTCTCTGAAGAAACTATCACAGCTGGAGAGGAGCTACTATCTAGGGTCAGTGAAAACCACAAACAACAGTGGCTTAAAACAGTGGAAAACATCGATATGACAAAAAGCAGCAAAAAAGCATGGGCTTCACTAAGAAAACTGATGAAGTTCTTACGTCCATTTTGAGAGCAAAGATTAACGATCATATTGAAACTAATTCAATAATGTCTTTCTCTCAGAATGGATGTAGGAACGGGTCCCGCGGTACTAAGGAGCTACTCCTCATTGACATTGCCATTAGCCAACAGGTTCGCCGTTCCCGAAGGAATGTGTTGACATGTTGGATAGACTATAAGAAGGCCCATGACTCGGTGCCTCATACGTGGCTCATGAGGGTGCTAGAATTGTATAAAATTGATGCAACG
Source organism: Melanchra persicariae (assembly GCA_947386135.1). NCBI lineage: Eukaryota > Metazoa > Arthropoda > Insecta > Lepidoptera > Noctuidae > Melanchra > Melanchra persicariae. The sequence goes on along the minus strand of OX376643.1, from coordinate 13,446,985 downwards.
CTACGCACCTTCCTGACGTCATGTATGGGGCAATGGAGGACAGTCCTTCGCTATCCAGGATGTCGAAATATCCAGAGGAATAGCGAACCGGTAAGGATCGAGCGGGATATATTTCAGGGCGATAGTTTGAGTCCGCTTTGGTTTTGCCTAGCCTTGAATCCTCTTAGCACACTGCTGGAGAATTCAGGACTAGGCTATCGGTTGAAGAGAGGTGGTCAGGTTATATCTCACCTCATGGATGATCTGAAACTCTTTGCCCCCAGTAATCTGCAACTGTTGGAGCTACTGAAGGTAACTGAAACTTTCAGTAGTGCCATCAGGATGGAGTTTGGTGTGGACAAATGTGCGGTCATGCATGTAAAGCGTGGAGAGATTATGAAATCCGTGAGATGTCAACTCTCGGATTCTATAAACCTGAGATCCCTCTCTCCAACTGAAACTTACAAGTATTTGGGTATGTCGGAAGCGTTAGGCATCAGTGTTACTGACATGAAGCATTCGTTGAAGGAGCGCTTCTTTGGTCGCCTGAAGAAGGTCTTCAACAGCCTTCTATCGGGCGGAAACAAGGTGCGCGCTTTCAACGGATGGGTCATGCCGGTATTGATGTACTCTTTCGGCGTACTCAAATGGACTCAAACGGAACGACGCCCTGGATAGGCGGGTCCGTACACTGCTAACTGCACATCGAATGCATCACCCACGGTCGTCGGTAATGAGACTGTATATCCCGCGAAAGTGTGGAGGTCGAGGCTTTTCAATGTCTTAGCATTGAAAAGCCTCGACCTCCACACTTTCACTCTTTGACTCTCCACAATCGCGAGATATGCAGTCTCAGGGAATATTTCCTAGCTGTCAACGTGGGTATGCATCGAGATGTAGTGACGGTGGACAAAGGACTCACCCCGCTCTCCTTGTAAATGAGAACTGGCGCAAACCTGCGGTGCTGGACACTAACGATCGCAGGGCGGTATGGCAGAGGAAGAAACTTCACGGACGCTTTTTCCGGGCCCTACACGGGCCCGACGTGGATCAGTTAGCGTCCGTAGCCTGGCTACGTTTTGGTGACCTCTATGGGGAAACCGAAGGTTTTGTCTGTGCAATTATGGACGAAGTTATAATGACGAAAAACTATCGGAGATTTATTGTGAAGGACGGCACGGTTGACATGTGTTGGGCATGTCACCGTCCGGGAGAATCAATTCGCCATATTATCTCTGGTTGTTCTCGTCTTGCTAACGAGGAGTACTTGCATAGACACAACCTTGTAGCCAGGATTATCCATCAGCAACTTGCTCTGAAATACTCTCTTGTGGAATCGGAGGTGCCGTACTACAGGTATGTGCCCGACCCAGTTCTCGATAATGGCAGTGTCACATTGTACTGGGATCGGTCCATCATCACTGACAGGACTATTATTGCAAATAAGCCTGATATAGTGGTGGTGGACCGAATCGAGAGGCGTGCAATGATTGTAGATATAACCGTTCCGCATGACGAGAACCTCGTGAAAGCCGAGAACGATAAACAAATAAAATATCTTGACTTGGCTCGCGAGGTTGTCGACATGTGGGATGTGAATTCGGCAATCATTGTACCGATAGTCGTCTCAGCCAACGGCTTAATAGCCAAGAGCCTCGACCAACACCTCAGCAGGCTCTCGTTAGGCAGCTGGATCAAGGGCTTGATTCAGAAAGCAGTACTTCTGGACACGGCTCGTATCGTTAGGAGGTTCCTCTCTTTGGAGCCCTGACCGCCGGTAGCTTGGACCCTGTTCCCGATACCGGTGGGCTACTATTTTTGTATTTTTGAATGATATTTTTATTATTTTTTTATAAGAATATTTAAAAATATAATTAATATGTATAGAAAATGAATAAAGGAAATAATAATAAAATTATTTTTGTCTCTTTTCGAGTTTTTAACCAGTCTCGTGCCGCCTCTGTGCGCAATGTAACGATTATTGGACTTGGGTTTTTTCCATCAACTCCTCGAGTAGGAACCCTCCATACTTTTTCGATATCTTCGTTTTTCATTTGTAATTTCTCTGCAATCTTTGTCACATTTTCGCGAAAGGCGTTTATTGTTTCGTTCAAGGTATTGGTTGAACAGCAGGCAGTTTTAGTTCTTACTAGCTTCTACCAGCTGCGGCTTCGCCCGCGTTAATATCGGAAATAGCAAGGTTTCCTGATTTGTATTGTACATTTTTTACTCAGGAAACACCCACCCTACACCCAACCCAACACCTACCCTACACCTACCTTACACCTACCGTACACCTACCCTACACCTACCCTACACCTACCCTACACCTACCTTACACCTACCTTACACCTACCCTACACCTACCTTACACCTACCTTACACCTACCCTACACCTACCTTACACCTACCCTACACCTACCCTACACCTACCCAACACCTACCCAACACCTACCCTACCTACATAATTATACCAGCCCAAAAATACTATGACATGTTTCTGGTCTCCTGGTACTTGATGTTTCTGGTCTCCTGGTACTTGTGAATCTGAAGTACTAAGGCAGCAGCGGCTCTGAGTTTTCACTTCCTCCTCAGTCTCCATTAATCCATGCCACTTACCGGGACAAAAAGCAGCCAATTTTTTATTCCAGGATATGAACTACATGTGTGCCAAATTTCATCCAAATCCCTTCAGCCGTTTTTGCCTGATTGTTACACAAACATACAAACATACAAACATACAAACATACAAACATACAAACATACAAACATACAAACTTTCACCTTTATAATATCAGTAGGATTACTTCCTGTGCTCCTGGTGAATCACTATCCGGATCCATTGCTTTTCGTTTTTTAGACTGTTTTCCGGTGACCCAGGAATCTAAGGATATCTGCATAATCCTTCATATCCGCTACATTTGGTTCCGAGGCATAGTACTGCCCACTTCCAGGGGGTGTGCGTTCCATGACCTTTTTTTCTGTTGAATTAGATCATAAACGACGGGACCAGGGCTATGCTGTGTGCAGGCGGCACGCGGCTGCGCTGTGTCCTTGCTCTGTCCTTGGCCCCCACCAATGTTTGCGCACTGGCAGGCATATCGCACCGTATTGCTCATTCACTTTAACGTTTAACTTTGTCGCCTTCTAGGATTTTATTTAATATTGGTAATTAACTTAGATTAAGCAACTCGGTTGACGCGTCTGCACGTCATGCGCGATCCACGTCATGCACAATCTACGAGAACTTGACCTGAACTAGTTTGCTATAATCTTAGACTCAGTTTAAATAGATTTTGAGATATTTTCGTTTTTTGTTCTTCTATAGGTAACTTATTTGTGTTTCTTTTCAATGTATAGAGTGCCTGGATGTTAATATACAGTTAACATAAATAATAATGCTGGTTTTGATCCGAAAATGGGTATTTGTGATAGAAGTAGGTAATAGATAGTAAAAAACCATGTTGGCCACCCGACAGGTGGTGATGATAAATTCTATTACTACTCTTCCTACTGGAGCTGGGTTAAATGTACCGTCTCTTTTGTTCACTACCATGAAACTACCAGGTATTTTGTCTAAGACCTCCGGTGTGCTCTACATTAAAACTTTTACTTTACAAACACAACACATAACGGTGATGACGAAAAAACTTTATAATAAATTGATTCTACAACAAAATTAAAATCTCACATTTGCATGGCAGTCAGATCCTTTGCACTAGAACGGAAAACTTTATAATTAAATTATTAGTCTTGTTACTGGGCAAAAGTTATGAATAAATCAAATATAAATGTTATATATGTATTATAATTATTATGGAAAACAATACCTTTGCCGTACAGTTGATGACCGATTGCTGGAATATTATTGAGTCTTTGTTTTTATTATTGCACGTATAATTCTTTTATAATTTTATATTTTGTGCATTCCTAGATATATATTTAAAAAAAAAAACACTTTAAACACAATTCGTGCCGTATAGAGAATATAGCCGTATCGAGGAGAATACTCCTCGATACGGCTTTGCGCGGTGGTATTAAGGGGTTGATACACAAGACTACTGGATACCACCGCGCTAAGCTAGCTTCAACAGACGGTCGCTCATTCCACAACATGAGCTAAGTCGAGATACTTGAAAGAGGTACATCAGGCGGCGGCGGATAAAGCGATTGATTTAGTAGTGGAGTTCGGTTCGCGTTGGACGCTTTTGGCAAGTAAGCCAGCAAATTTCAGTCGAGGAGAGGCTCACTTAATGTTCACTTAACCGAAGTTGACACGATGCGATGTTTACAGAATCGCACTGCCGCACTTATTTACTAATTCAGTAATTTAATTTGTGAAAATTATTAAGTACTAGATCTATGCACAAAACTTACTCGAAGTGCTATTCCATCGAGAACACTAATTTCACTAACAAGTGCAGGCGGCATCTGCAATGAAATAATAGTTATTATTAGTAACATAAAATTAAAGTTTAAAATATTTTTATTGAATTATAACATATTGACTTACCATATACAGATATTGAAATAACAAAACAAGACAGACATAATAATACATTTTCAACAGCAAGTTTTTTTAAAATGTGTACTGTACAGGTACTGATAACCAAGACCTATTAAATGAAAAAGCTGACATCGCGTCGTAATGAATAATAACGTTTCGAATGCTTATCTGAGTCAAACACATGTCTATGTCAAATTGATTATTCATGGTTCTGTGAGTACATAATTTTGTTTGCAATGATCTGTTTTATTTATCCTAGTGGCACATATTCGTGATGTTATTGGTATAAAAAATATAAATGTCTTGATGTCTTGAAGATCAACACAAAATACTTAATAGGCCAATCAGGTGAGATAGTGGTCAAGCGCGTGCCTATAAACAATAATAATAAAAAAATTAAAATACGCACTAAATTGCAATGGATTGATTTTATATGTTGTTGGTACACCAATAGGCTAAAACCAAGATTGCAGCTTCGTTCTGAGTAGTACTCAGAAAACCTCGAAATATTGTTTTATTTATTTATATGTACATTAACGTACACCAAATTTAAAAATACATACAGAAAATCTTAATTTAATAAAAATAAAAAAAATTGGCGGCCTTATTGCATTCCGCGATCTCTTCCAGGCAACCTGGAATGGATAGAGATAGACTGGACACGAAATGGGGTTGCACTTGGTGCAATTATAAAGTTAACATAGAAAGAAACAACCAACAGAAATAAAACTATATAATATACTAAAATAGACACTTACATAAATATATATTTGATATACATTTAAGTAAGAACATATTTGACAATTATTAGAATAACAACGAGAAAGGAAATCACAGTGACAAGTAGTGTTCCTTAACAAGTCTTTTTGCATTGGCATTTTTGGTCTCAAGTTATCTGATGAAATAAGAAATTTCGTGTGAGAGTCGCAAAGAAACTGGAATCGTTCCTTTAGATAGAGAGGAGTGGAAGGAGAAAAAAGCAAATTATACAAGAGGGAAATATGAGCATTATATTTGCGACTAGCACTTCGGCCCGCGACTTCGACTTCGCATATTTAGTACAAACGATTACGACCCCAAGGATTGAATATACAAAAATCCCGTAGTGCTCACCTACAACATAAAAGGAAGCCAAGTGCAAAATTTTATTTTCCTAATCGCAGTAGCTTCCGCTGTGGGTTGATTATGTCAGTCAGTCCGTTTTCATTTTATACGACGTTTAACAGAATATAGTCAAGTCAAATTAGCTTTGAACCTTGCAAAAATTCCTAACTCTGATTTTTTTCTTGAATCGTGTAATTGACCTTAGCTCTTCTAATAGTAACAAAAAATTAAACATTTTCCAAAACCGGATCACGGTAAAAAAACAAAAACGCGTCTATTTTAATAAAAACTCGGAAAAAAATATTAACTCGAAAATGTTAGTTACAATATGTCGAGAATAGGTAAAGCTAATTCTTTTCTTCAAAATTAAACATTTTCACCCTCGGGATTTTCGAAAAAATAAACAAAACTAAATTTTTGAATTGTACTTCAAGCAAAAATATTAACTCCCGATTTTTTTTCATAAAATTATTGAATTAAATACCTTAGTACTCTATGCAACAAAATTAAACAATTTCTGTTAACGGAAGATATTAATACCTGTTTTTTTGAAATAGCGGCTCAGGCAAAAATGTAACTCAAATAAATTTAGGTTAACTTTAATTTATGGACCATGTCTCACTTAATTACAAGAAAATTAAACACATCCAAGCAAATAGTAAAGATTTTTTAAACAATTAAAGATTTATATTATCTTCCTAATGCGGCCCTGTTGTTTCAAACCCATAAAATTTGTCAGATTGGACCGCATTGAGCACATTTTATCACAAATGTTCAATCAGAATTTAAATAACTCTATGAAAAATCATCTTGTTCTACAAAATGTGTATCGAAAAGATGTTACCTCCCTACCTATTGTGTTTTGTTTAGAGTCATAAGTTTATGGATTTAACAATTATATCGAGGTAATGACTATGGTTTCTTTTTTTGTTGGTTTTTATTAGCTGTAAGTCCTATAATAATTTTACCTTGTATATTCATTAGAATTCACGTACACTACTACTAACAGAGGTTTTATTAGTATATACTTTCGAAACCACAATCATAGTGAGGGTTTTTTAAAACACAGTTATGTGCAGTTTCATGAACTACTTTATTTAAAGTCATGCAAAATTTCTGCGAGTATTTTTGCATGGGGAAACGTAGCACGTCAAACTTTAACTTTGTAGGTACGCATTAACGCTTAGTAACAAGTACAAGAAATTGCAAGTCTAATCATATTCGCAAATTCACATCAACTCTCAACTTATCGGTCAGTTTTCGTATATCTTGCACTTGCAGACGAGTCTTTCCAGATGACATTTAATGTCAGATATGAGTGTTTTGTTCAACATGATCAACTTCTATGAACAAGACTTCTAAATTAACTGCAGTTACGTATGACTGCAGTTAATTTAGAAGTCTTGTTCATAGAAGTTGATCATGTTAAACAGACATTTTGTTGACCGTCTTCTGTCTTTCTGTATTATTAGGAAACGCAGCCTTATCCTGAACTGCTATTAGAATTAATGCATTACAATTGCATTTTGTCGCTGATGCACAAAAAACGGTCAACTTGAAATAATTGCCATGTTTGGAATGACTTTTATGAAAACATACCTTTAATCCCGTTGTCCCCGTATGCCATATCTCCGTCACGGGGACGGCAGGACATGATTAAATTTATTACATTCGGCTAACGGGGAAAACGGGAAGTAAATCATATTTCTGGGTGGTTTAAAAAAATAACCACGAAGGTGATGGCGGGGTCTATTCACTCGCTTCGCTCGCTCACTTAACCTCGCCATCTCCTTCTAACCTAACCTGTCCGAGTCGGGGTGCCCCAAGTCCCGAGCTCGCTTCGCTCGCTCTTGCACCAACATAATTTGCAAAGTATATTTGATTATTTTAATAAATTAACGGGAACAACGGGAAGTCACTTTAATTATTTTATTTAATTCCTTTTGTACCCTTTAACGGAGATATGGCCTACGGGGACAACGGGAATATACTAAAACATATTATTATATTCCCGTTGAAAATACTAAAACATGTATTATATGAAAATAATTCATAGACTTACTAGACGATCTGATGAATATGTACTTGTCCAGGTGGCGGATATTATAAAAAACAAACAGTTTAGTATCGCTCAAGCACTGTCAGCACACCGGTGTACCACGAGATTTTCGCGATATTAATGTTTATTATTACTATTACGTAAGATTTATTACATAATTTGGAATTTTCACATGTCAGTGCTCAAACGGTTAAGCGTCATATAGTATCGGCAGTAGATTTTATTTTTAAGGATTGGTAATCATCAAATGACTTCTTCCGCTCTGGATGGAGCGGAAGGGAGTATCAGACTCTTACTGGTTAAAACCCATTCGTATTCCTTCTATTGCCCTTTGCGTTCCAGGGCCGCTGTAATTCTTTCGAATAAATTCCGCAACCCTGGCAGGCTCTGGCTCTAGCGGGCCCCGTCGTCTTTGTTGACAGCTCTTTCCGGCGCGCGTGGAACACAACGCGCAGTCGACTCAGGCCTGTTCTGATCGCATGGTGAGCTACCCATTGCTCGCCTGCTATTGAAGCCTGCGGACGGCGGTCCGCAGGCTTCCTACGTGGTTGCACACTAGGCAGAGGAAGCACCTTAGAGATCTGGGTTTGACCTGCGCATAAACCCAACCCACCAGGAGCTTTCGGCCCTCCGATATTATCTTAGCCACCGAGACAGGGCAGCTTACCACAACGGTTTGCATGCCCGTGTGGTCAGGACGTATGGTGCTTGCCTTCACCTCCTCAGAGAAACCCCCCGTCCTGACGACGACGGCGGCCACCACCTCCTCCTCCGTGACAGAGTCATCCAGGCCCAGAATGCGCATGTCCATGCACTTCGCGGGCCTTGACACTCGGCCATCGTCCGCATTCGTCGCCCCCTGTAAGCCAGCTTCTTGGAGCCCGGCCAGCCCCCCTAGCCAAGTCACAAACGATAAACGTAAACTCTCAGTAGTCTTTAATAGATTTTCAACTTTATGTTGTTGGATATAAAGTTGAAAATCTATTGAAGATTACATAGCGTTTTCGTTCGTTCCGGTCGCTAACGCTCAGTAGTCTTTAATAGACTTTCAACTTTATGCTCTTAGGTATAAAGTTCAAAATCTATTGGAGATTACTAAGTGTTCACGTTTATCGTTTGCAACTTGGCTAGGGGGGCAGGTCTGCTCGGAGCTTCGCGTTCTCATTCTGGAAAAGCTCCGTGGCGGCCACCAAGCGGGTGACCTCCGCCCGCAGCTTGGACATTTCGTCCGACAGAAGCCCACCACAATTAGCCTCAGCCGCCAGAATGGAAACCAATACTGCGCTTATGGCCTTGTTTTTAGAGGCCTCTTCAAGGCCACATTGCGGACCGAAGCCTCCACGATCTCCGCAAACCTGACCTTACGCTCCTTATCGGAACCGCTAGCCGTATCCGGCTCACCGCCGGAAGAAGCCGAAGGGATAGCCCTTCGACCGGTCGCTCCTGGGTGGTGCCCCTCCCCGGCAAGCTTAGCGGCTCGCTGGGCTGTCTCCTGGGAGGCGAGCACCCTCCACTTGCTTCCTTCTCGGCCCTTACCTCGCCTACTGGTGGGGATTTCTCGGGCTAGAGGCCAACTTTTCGTTGGAGGAGGAACCCTGGTCATCCTCTAGTCTGGGCCGCCTACGGAAGAGTCTGGAGTTCTCCGCAGCAGCCCCCACTCCCTAATGACGAGTGCTCGCTGAGCTATGCCAGATGCACAGTCATCAGAGTCTAACCCCGCACCTGCACGACGCTCAAACGAGCCCCTCTTCCAAAACTGGGCGCCTAGACCAGTGCCATATGCTGCGGCAGGTTATACAGAAGACCGAATAGTATAATCTGCCCCTCTGCCTAGCATTTGTGGACTACGAGAAAGCCTTCGATTCGATCGAGGCTTGGGCTGTGCTGCAGTCTCTCCAACGGTGCCAGATCAACTGTCGTTACATCGAGGTGCCTAAGTGTTTGTACGAAAACGCGACCATGTCAGTCCGACTTCAGGATCAGACTTCGAAACCTATCCTCCAGCAGTGGGGTGTGAGGCAGGGAGACGCAATTTCTCCGAAACTGTTCACGGCTGCAATGGAGGATGTCTTCAAGGTTTTGGACTGGAGAAGGCTAGGCATTAATGTCAATGGCGAGTACATCACTCACCTTTGATTTGCCGACGTTATAGTCGTCATGGCTGAGACTATGGAGGACCTCAGGACAATGCTCGATGACATCAGTAGAGCTTCTGAAAGAGTGGGTCTTAAAATGAACATGGACAAAACCAATGTCATGGTATATGATATGTAGCACCCACTCCTATCAAGATCGGAGGCTCTACACTCGAAGTTGTTGACGAGTACGTCTACCTGCGACAAACGGTCCAGTTAGGTAGGGCTAACTTCGTGAAAGAGGTCAACCGTCGAATCCGACTCGGTTGGGCGGCGTTCGGGAAGTTGCGTGATATCTTCTCCGTCTCACATACCACAGTGTCTCAAGACGAAAGTCTATGACCAGTGCCTGTTGCCAGTGATGACTTATGGAACTGAAACGTGGTCGCTCACAATGGGTCAAGCCTTCTGATAAGAAGGCTTAAAGTCACCCAAAGTGCAATGGAGAGGGCAATGTTCGGGGTTTCCAAATCAGGAATGATGAAATCCGCAAGAGAACCAAGGTAACCGACATATCCCGAAGGGTCGCCAAGCTGGGGCTCGAGTCTGCTATTGCAATCGTGTCTCAATGACCGGTCATTGATCGAATATTTGACAACTTTGACAGTTTTTGTATGGGAAATGTGTCATAAGTTTGACGTTATACGTCAAAAATCGATCATTGACTGGTCATTGAGACACGATTGCAATAGCAGACGCGACCCCCTGAAGTGGCAGTGGGCAGGGCACATTGCTCGCAGAACAGATGGTCGATGGGGCCGAAAAGAGAGTGGCAACCGCGTACCGCAAGACGCAGCGTTGGAAGGCCTCCCACAAGATGTACCGATGACCCGGTGAGGGTCGCTGGCAGCCGCATAGGACCGGTTTTTGTGGCGACACTTGGGGAGGCTATGTCCAGCAGTGGACGTCTTTCGGCTGAGATGATGATGATGATGCAATTTGATGTGTTTTGATAAAGTTGCATGAGTTTAGACACTGTAGTTTGGTAAACTGTGTATAACAAAGTTTCAAAATGTATTTTTTTTTATTATTTCACCACAACAATTATGAATTCTTATACAATTATGAACGAATTATGTACACTCGTTCTAGTTTTTTTAATAATTTCAGGTAAGTATGTAACAGTTTCATAAACTACTAATAAAACACCAATGATGCAGCTCTATCGTCTTTGCTGAAATAAGACAATTTTGCGGAAAATATCGATTTGCTGCAATTATTTCAAGAGCAGCACATTGTTGCATGATTTTATCTTAAAATAAAAAAATGTGTTAGTTGCACCATTTTGTAATTCAAGAATGGTCTTTTTTTATTTTCCTTCACCCTGAATAGCAGAATAAATATTTTAAAAAATTGGAAGAATTCACGAAATACAAGTTATGAGCAAAATTCATTTTCTCATGCATTTTGTACTCTGACTGATTCTGACACATGAAAGAAACAAAACACGGATGAGCCAATTCTAATAGTTGAACTTAACTGAGTGCGGCAAAATAATGCCACTTTATTAACAATTAAAGAGATAGGTAATAAATAACGTCTGATTTGTTTAATTTTGATAATTATGGTTTGTGTTTGTACATTTTCCATTATTAAACAACTTTCAGGAGAGTTACATTTTTGCCTGAAAAGTTATTTGACAATTTCTTACATCTCGGAACCCCGAGGTAGTATTGTTTTAATTTTCTCAATATAAATAAACATGTTAATTAAAATCCATTTAGCATTATTTTTGTCAAGTTAATATTTTTGCTTGAAGTACAAAGTCAAAAAATAACATTTAAAAAAAAAAAGTATAGTTCCGTGGATGAAAAACGTTTAATTTTCTTACCTACTTGTACAACTCAATCTGTTCTACAAATGTCCCAAACTAACATGCCAGTTAATATTTTTTCCCAGCGAGTTATTATGAAATTAAATGTTTTGTTAAAAAAAAACGAACATCCGTGGGTTAACTTTTCGCGGGAAACATTTAAACATACTTCTCTGCTTATCACATTAATGGCAAAAAATCGGAGTTAAGAATTAATGCTAAGTTTGCCTTATTTTCGGCGTAATTTGACCGGACTAATAAACGCAATACTTCTTAAGGAATCATTGTACTCATCATTATGAACAACTTTAACTATGGGACCAAACCCGAAATCACGAAAAGAAAATCAGCTGTTCAGTACATTTTACGCACATAAGTATGGAGCAGTCGATTTTTTTTCGTGATTTCACTGTTGGGCCCATTTCGAAAGTTGTTCATAATGATGAGTACAATGACCCGTTAAGAGGTATTGCGTTTATTCTGTTACACGTTGTATATTCAAAAGTGCACTGATTAACTTTTTTCCGTAAAGTTAAATAAAAGTCAAATGAATCACGTCTAGCTTCTGTCCCGTATAAACCATTTAAAACCTCAAATAAAAGAGATCGTTACAGCGAGTTCTTAGATGAACTGCGAACCTCAACAGACAAAAAGTCATTATGTCAGTTGGACCGTGATAAAAAAGATTTTATTGGATCCAATGAGTTTTCATCTAACAATGATATAATCACAAATACTTCGAATTCTTGCGCGTCCAATTATGAGAATTCTATCCTTTTGAAAGTTATTCCAGTTATTTTTTTTCTGGCCCCAAGGGCGAGGAACTTTTGCTCTTCTGGACGACGGATCCACAGCAACCCTCCTTGATAACGAGTTAGCTGATCAGCTAGGTGTTTCTGGGACCGACGAGAATATGCGTATTGAAACCATTACTGGTATTAGTGATGGTATTCCTATTAAATTTGTAGATTTCCAAATTCGTGGGAAATACAAAAAGGAGAAGTACTTTATTCATAAATCTCGTGCTATTTCTAATTTAAAACTAAGACCGCAAAAGGTCACAGCTAGGGATACTAGTTTCCAGCATTTCCAAGGTATATCGGCCGAGTTAGTGTTTAGTATGGCAACGCCCAAATGCTAATAGGTACAATCTGTTTCCAACATTATCTGACCCACCCTAAAAACAAACGAATTTGGACCCTCTGCCTGTAACATTAAGGTTTATTCAATTTATATTGAGCTTATCAGACAAGTGCTCGGCTCTGACGGACTCGATGAAGAAATACAATAACAATACAAACACGCTTTGACCTTTAACACGTTACGTTAAGGTAAACCCACCCAACATTGTCGGAGCCACTCATTCATTTTGTAAAGCTATTTTAATCAGTATCTCGTTGACATTAAAATTGAAAAGCTTTTAAGTCACACTACATAATTACAACCCAATCTTTAATTTCGCGTATCCCCAACAAGTTCTTGTGGCTGTTTGATGCTGGATTGGCAGCGAACAACTTGTGGGATCGAAAACACAGTTCACCTATTACCAGTTTATTTTTTAGTTTGCTTAATTTCTACATTATTAAATAACGATCAATATGATTTACGCCTAATAACTTATCTTGTAAACAGGTGGGTCACAGAATTTATATTAACCAAGAATGGTTGGATACGAAGTAAAACAAATATTTGCTTCGCTCCATTAACCGTATTGGCACTAAACGACTCTCGTGATATTGAGCTAGATAGCCTTATCAGAGATTATTATCTGCTAGATTCCATCGGCATTAAACGCTACGGGGGATGCTAAGTTCATTATCATTTTAGACAAAACTACACGTTGTTTAGACAATGGTAAATTTGAAATCGGTCTGCCCTAGCGTGAAGATGAACCTCATATCCCGGATAGTTATTATATTGCCTTGTCGAGATTTCGTAGTTTATGTAGACGATTTGATAAAGATAAGGAATATGCACGGTTGTATAAGCTTAATATCGAGGCATATGTTCAAAAAGGTAATGCCGAAGAATGCGTTGATGGCCATGATAATCCGAGTTCATCTTCGCGCCGCTGCTATTTACCTCATTTTGGGGTGACCAACCCGAACAACGCGGGAAAGCTACGAATAGTTCATGATGCATCAGCTAAATCATCGAACGTCAGCCTCAACTCACTCATTCCCACCGAACCTGATCTGCTCCAGCCACTTTTCGGAATTTAAATGAGATTTCGTGAAGGTCAAATTGCTCTGAATGGGGACATTCGGGAAATGTTTCCGCAGATCAGGATTAGAGAGGATGACCGAGATTGTCAGCGTTACATTTGGCTTTCCCCTGAAGGACATTTGAAAGAGTTTCGGATGTCATCATTGATTTTCGGTGCATCTGCATCACCCTTTATCGCAATCTATATTAAAAATAAGAACTTTCAGGATCGATATCCAGAAGCCGCCAGATCTATAATCCAAGATCACTACATGGATGATTTTCTGGCCTCGTGTGATTTTTTAGGAGACGCCACTCGTCTTGCTGGCGATGTCTATCATGTACATTCTGAGTGCGGCTTCGAGATGCGATCTTGGGTGTCGAATGTTCCTGAGTCTCTTAAATTGATTCCATCAAATCTTCGAAAAGAGGATAAGAGTAATGTCGACCTCAACTTGAGCGGAGCACAGGCAAAGCCTGATGTGCGCGTCTTGGGGATGCATTGGAATCCTCAAGGTGATACTTTTAGTTATAAATTCGTCGTCGACATACCTCTACCTGCAAAATTTACAAAGCGTCAGGTTCTTAGAGATCTTATGCGCATTTATGATTCCTTGTGATTTTTGCAGCCCACTATTACTAAGGGCAAGATTTTATACCAAAGAACTTGGCGGCTAGTGAATTCTTGGGATGTTCCACTCACGACTTTCGAATTTGAACATTGGGTGGAATGGTACAATAACGTTAAGGCATTGAACGCTTGTAGCATTCCTCAAGCGTATAAACCTAGCTCTACGTCCGTTACACAAAAGCTTCATATTTTTACAGATGCCAGTGAAGTAGCATACGCATGTGGCGCGTATTAGCGATTTCTATTCGCCGTTGGTACCATTCACCTCGCTCTCATTGCCAGTAAATCTAGGGTAGCACCTCTAAAACCAGTTACTACTTTTAATATTCTAACTAATTTTAATATTATCTTGTGAGCTAATTATTATACCCGATTGCACCTTCATCGTGTTTCGTTTGGTGCCTAACAGCAATGACAGATGAATATAATTCATTGATGAAGTTGAAGACATGGAAATTGGTTGATAGACAAAACAAGAAAGTTATAACATGTAAATGGGTTAATAAATTGAAGAAAAATCCAGCAGGAAATGTTGTGAAATGCAAAGCAAGATTAGTTGCTAAGGTTGATTCACCCAGACGCCAGGTGTAGATTATTATTAAGACATTTGCTCCTGTCGTGCGGCACTCCTGCTTGCGTACTCTGCTGGCTGTCGCAGCCGACCGAATTGGGTTTAAAGATGAGTCACTTGGACGTAGACATTGCATTTTAAATGGAGGTCTGCAAGAGAAGGTATACATGGAGCAACCTCAAGGTTTTAAAGTAAAAGGTATAGAGAACAAAGTATGTCACTTACAAAAATCTTTGTGTGGACTTAAACAAATTCCACGTGCCTGGAATACAAAGTTAGATGAAACTTTATCATCTTTTGGTTTTGTGAAAACTCCATCTGAACCTTGCGTGTAAGTATAAAAAACTTTTTGGAAGTGAGTTGGTTATCGTTGTCGTCCTTGTCGATTACATAATAAAATTGTTTTTTACAGTATTAACAAGACGTTTGAGATCATCAAAAAATTACTTACAAAAATGATTTTCGTTAAAAGATTTGGGCTATTTAACCTGTTGTTTTGGCTTAAATATCACCCGAAAAAATGATGAAATACGAGTATAGTTCATCAGAAAAAATATAATGACCTTTTACAAAAGTTTATTATTACAAGTAATAATGTAACCAGGAGTTTTGTAAAACATAAATTGGTTTAAAAGAGTGTCAATGGAGTTTCATGTACGTTCTTCTCCATAGAGATCTACGCTTTGGAACGTGCAAATAGCTTCATGTTTTTGACTGACTGACTTTGACAATTCAAAAGTACCTGTGAACGGTTTATTTGAAATAAATGCCTTGACTTTGTTTGGAATGAAGAATAATTTTAAAACTTGTACAACTCCACTATCTGGAAAACGGGAGGTTAGTGCCAGCAGTGATGTGTGATTATAATCAGGAAGTGTATCCCTATCAAGAATTAATTGGTAGCCTCATGTTCCTGAGTTTTAATACTCGTCCAGACATCGCATACGCGACTAGTAACCTGAGTCAGTTCAATACTCGGTACAAAAAGACTCACTGGCTAGCCGCGAAGAGAGTCTTACAAAAACTAAAAGGCACTTTAAATAATTTGATTCTCGATTCGATTATTCGATTTGATCTTGTAGGATTTTCCGACGCCGGTTGGGCAAACTGTAATATAGATCGCCGTTCTTATAGGGGTTACTGCAGTGCGATTTTGTAAATATGTCGAAGTGAACACTTGGGCGGGGTGCACGACGAGTGAGTTGTCAAACCATACAAATAAGATGGAATGACAGCTCACTGGTCGTTCACTCCGCCTAGGTGTACACCGTGACATGTCGACAGAATCGACCGGCTGTTTCAATTTAGCAGGAAGTCCGGTATTCTTTATTTGCACGTAGATAGACGGATCAATCATCGAAATCATTTTGGCCTTTGTTATAGCGTCCTCATCGGCTCCTATAGCTGGTTGGTTCAGCTCCGGCTTTCTACATTTCAGCATACCCTCCGACACTAGAACGTTTTCGTCTGCAAAACACCTTTCATTATAGTTTTCACGGTCCTTCAGTTTAGGCACGTTCACCATAAATAGTTAGGACCGGTAGCCATGTTTTATTCCACGAAACACTACACACTTTGCCCTTCGGTATTACTATATTATCCTCGAACATGGGACTGGGTCCCATGGGACCCAGTCCCGAAAACCTCTTGCGAAAACCTACCTACCCAGACCTAAAATAAAACTACGTATTCGCTTGACAAGACAGAAATAACATTTTATACCAGAAAACGGAAACGTATACTACACAGATACGAATCAATGAGCAATAGTGTTGGTATTACAATATTTTGAAATTACAAACACTTCTGCAGATAAAAATCTGGATTTTTTACTTTGGCGTGTAAATTATTGTTTACTATTAATGCTCTTCTTAAAATTAATAATTGTTAAAAAACGCAGTAATAAACAATAATTTATACGTTAATGTAAAAAATCAACTCAATGACGAAAATATGGATATTGATAGGTAGCAATAGTAGATCTATTGCTACCTATCAAAATCCATATTTTAGAGGTAGCAGAACATAAAGTCCCGCAAACCTCCATTTTAAAGGGAGGATTCTCCGGCCAGACGGAAGCGTCAAGCTCGAGTGACGAATACTTAGTTACCGCCAGCGACGCAACCACCTGTTCTTGAACGACGGCGATGCCAGCCCGACAGCTTTAGACCAGGTCTGGCTCCCGGTCGAAGTCAGATGCGATGGACTCAATCAATCAATGAGATCATACAGTTATTTTGTAGTCGACGACGTTGTTCTTGTTGTGGATTTTGACTTTTTCCGAGCAGGGGCCTATTGTCGTGTGAGAAAAGTGTATCCGGGAAGAGATAAAGTCGTGCGTGTAACTGACATGGTCATGGTCAAGTTAGAAAGTGGGGTTTACTTAACGGGGACCAGTAATTGTATGTTTACACGGGACGATGATGTTATTTTCTGTTACCTTAAGTTTGATATACATGTCGTAGATTAATGGCGCTACTATGGGACTACAGACAGCGCCATCTAATAAATTGTTTCGAAACCTAATAATCACGTGATCGGAAACGCAAGTGCGCCCTACTGCTTGGACATGATAGTCGGTAGAGAGGACAGCGAGTACGGGCGGGGCTAAGGGTGGTCGCTCTAGCGCTCGGGCATTCTGGGCTGAATGCTGTTGATGTTGATGAATTGATGTTAGTCAGAATAAAGTTATTTTAATTAAAATTATCTTTCGTTCGAGTGGCTGCGATAGTGTCCATACCCAAAACTATGTCGGATTATGAAAAAGACCCGGTGCTTCGTGTCTCCGACACATGACACGACATCCGAAGTTAGGATATAATTCAAATAGCCCACTTGGAGATTCGTGACAATAAAGTGATAGTGAAAACCGTTTGCACTTTATTTTTAAAATGCAAAACTTGTGCGCTTACCCAGACGTTAAAAACTCGATACGTGCCGTGAAGTGCTGTGGAATTCGATCCAATAAACTCAATAACGACGCGCGATGATAATGCGTCACCGCGGTGGTTTGTTTTGTCGAGGATGCAGTGTTGTGCAGTGCAGCTTATTTTTTACCATAAGTAAGGCGCTGAAAAGCTTCGTGCCTACATGCCTGTCGTAGATCACTTACTGGGTTCAACGCGGGACCAAATACATTGGAACGTTCGCATGGAACATTCCAAGGTCAAATTCCTATTCGTCGAGTATTATGCGTCTACCCTCATCAACCTGAACAAAGAAAAATCAGTCCAGAACTGAAGCGAGCAGCTTCGACCAGGTCAAGGAGAAGCATGTGAATGTGTGTGAGGTTCTCTAGGTCAGCCTGGTGAGTCATTTTCAGTTTGTATGAGTGAAAATTTAAGAGCTACGCTTTCATGGATGAGGATTATCTATGTTGGATAATTTATTTTTCACTTTATTGCTTTAAGCTAAACTGAGGATGCTGATCTGTTATTTTCATGTTGACTATCGATTTACTTGTAGTTTTTGCAAATACTGACGATGCAGCGGTATTATTCTGCTAACGCTGGTTGAGTAAAAGACTGAAGTACTAGTTCAGAGCTATTGTAGTTTGGACATTGGAGCGATATAGTCGCAACACTGTACCTCCCTGACACTTTATTTTGAAAATTATGATAATTGCTAATGCAATATTTTGATTGATTATCACCGTCTATAAACTGACTTTGCCCGCTGCTGGGCATAGGCCTCTTTGTTGTGCCAGTGTTCTGATTAGATTTAGATTTTGGTTGAATTTGATACTGTGGTTACTACGCTAACCTGGAACCATTATTCCCACCACAGCTTTGATTTCACTTGTACTCTCGTAGTGTTTCTCAGTTTCAGATATCGTATCACGATGGATGAAGCCAGCTGAAGGCTAGCGGTTTGGATGCTGCTATAACTGCTGAGCAGCTGCAACTTCTGAGCAGTTCTGAGCGTGACACGCCGAAAAAAATTACTTACCTACATATTTGTATTTCTCTTTTATATGCAAAATAGTTGCCCGATTGAATTAACCCCTTAAGCACACAACCTTAATTGAAATAATAAAAGCATTTAAGCAAATCAAGATCAAATTGACCGAAGATCTATGGTATGTCTGTAAAGGTTTGTACCTCCATAATTGACACTATAGCGCCGTATTTAGCCTTTATATTCAATATATGTGTGGATCGAGGGGTTTTCCCGAACCTTATGAAATACAGTAAGGTAATTCCTTTATTCAAATCCAGGGACAGTAAAGATACTAATAACCTGTAGCTGTGTTGCAACTTTTCAGCAAGGTGTTTGAAAAGGTAATGCTCAATCAAATGCTTCGTCACTTTAACGCGAATAACATCTTACACGATAAACAATACGTTTTCACCAGGGGATTTTGTATAACTGACGCTGGTGTAACGTTATTAAAAAATATCTATAATGCGTGGGAAGAGGCGCAAGATGCCATAGGTATCTTCTGCGACCTATCGAAGGTGTTTGATTGTGTGGGCCATGAAACATTACTCCTGAAACTGGAGCATTACGGACTAGGCAGTGTTTATATAAAAGGCAACAATTCATCAGAATTAAACGTGAAAATGAAAGTACCTCAGGGCTCAAATTTGGGTCCTTTTTTTGTTTCTAGTTTAAATAAATAATTTGCTCTACATTTTACACAATAAACTTAATATGTTAGTGGTGTTATACTTGGTGTTATTTGCTGACGACACATTTTTAATTTTTAAAATAAATAGACGGCAAACAATCTTGACGATGTAAATAACGCCCTACTGCAGGTACATGATTGGTGCACTGTTAATAATTTAGTATTCAATGAAAAAAAACGAAGTGCATTCGATTTACTTTGCTAAAGGTCAAAAGAAGTGATTGTGATATAGTACTGAAAAGGAAGAAATTAGAATTCGTCGATGAAACAGTATTCCTGGGAATTACACTTGACTCAAGGCTACAATGGGGTCCTCATTTAACATTTCTTGCAAGAAGGCTAAGTTCAGCCTCCGGAGGGGGCTGAAATGGAGTGCCAGTAATGGCCCCATTTCACCCCCTCCTGTTGAACGTCAGCCACTGCGCCGCCCAGGAACTGATGCTCCTGAGCATGGCGCAGTGACTGATGCCTGTGGACGGCGAGCAATGGGTAGCTCGCCGTCCGATCAGAACAGGCCCGGGTTGACGGCGCGCTGTGTTCTACGCGCGCCAAGCCAGCAGTCGTCAGCATGGGTCGGGGCCCGTTAGGGCCAGAGCCTACCAGGGTTGCGGATTTGTTCGTAAGAGTTACCGCGGCCCTGAGAAGAAAGGCACTAGGAGGACTAAAGGGTGGGTTTTAGTCAGTAAAAGTCTGACACTCCCTGCCGCTCCACCCAGAGCGGGAGGGGTCATTTGATGATTTCCCATCCTCGAAGAAAAAAAAAAAAAAAAAAAAAGGCTAAGTTCAGCAGCATATGCTGTTAGGAAAATCCGCCAGTTTACAGATGTTTTAACCGCTAGACCAGTCTATTTTAGTTACTTTCATAGTATAATGTCTTACGGAATCTTACTATGGGGACGGGCTGTTGATATCGAGTCTATTTTTATTCTACAGAAAAGAGCCACCGGCGCGATTTTCCAAGGAAACTGTTTACAGAAATTATTAACATGACAGTGCTTTGTCAATATATCTATGAAAATATCATGTACGTTAGAAAGAATCTACACCTTTTTAGTGAACGAGGCGACAGACATAACTATGTCACTAGAAGTAGGAACCAATTAGTTCAACTAGGTTTCAGACATGCTAAAGTAGCTACATCTATCATGGGGTACTGTTTGAAAACCTCCTCATATATTAGAACTAAATGAGACAAAATTTAAATCTTGTATTAAACTCACACTATGCAGGCAAGCATATTATAAGTTAAGGGAGTATATTGAAGATAAAAATGCTTGGCTCAATGCTGGTCCTGCTCCACAACGCCACTAGGTAGCCACTAGGGCGCCCAAAGTAATCTGTTAGCATTTGGAAATATTGTTGGACCGGCTGAAGATTCTAAGAATGCAATATTTTTCATTGTATAGTCTCAATTTATTTAGCATGAAATTATACAATATAGTTTCATGCATGGCCTGTTGGTCTAGTGGTTAGTGACCCTGACTGCAAAGCCGGAGGTCGTGGGTTCGATTCCCACCCAGGACAAACTTTGTGTGATGAGCATTATTGTTTGTTCTGTGTCTGGGTGTAATTTATCTATAATATGTATGTATTTATAAATTATATAAGTATGTATATCAGTTGTCTGGTTACCATAACACAAGCTCTGCTTAGCTTGGGATCAGATGGCCGTGTGTGAGTTGTCCCAAGATATTATTATTATTATTATTATTCTCTTTATTCATTATTATACATATAAAATACATTTTTAAATATTAAAATACAAAGATATCAAATTATTTAAAAATGTAAAAAATAGTAGCCCACCGGTATCGGGAACAGGGTCCAAGCTACCGGCGGTCAGGGCTCCAGAGAGAGGAACCTCCTAACGATGCGAGCCGTGTCCAGAAGTACTGCTCTCTGAATCAAGCCCTTGATCCAGCTGCCTAACGAGAGCCTCCTAAGATGTTGGTCGAGGCTCTTGGCTATTAAGCCATTGGCTGACACGACTATCGGTACAATGATTGCCGAATTCACATCCCACATGTCGACAACCTCGCGAGCCAAGTCAAGATATTTGATTTGTTTATCTTTCTCGGCTTTCACGAGGTTCTCGTCATGCGGAACGGTGATATCTACAATCACTGCACGCCTCTCGATTCGGTCCACCACCACTATATCAGGCTTATTTGCAATAATAGTCCTGTCAGTGATGATGGACCGATCCCAGTACAATGTGATACTGCCATTATCGAGAACTGGGTCGGGCACATACCTGTAGTACGGAACCTCCGATTCCGTACTACTATATTATTATTATTATTATTATTATTAACGGCACATGTGTGAGTACTGTGGACCTTAAAAAACTGTAATGATCATTTTGGGTAGCTCTTTGACTTGAATGTACCCTGGCGATTGGGGATGTCATGCTCACTCAAAAGTCTAGCTGATAGTGGCGCATGCGTTGGATCATTTGGCTCGCTTAGAAATGGTTGAGCCGAATGGTTCTAGAGTAAACGTCATGTTCGTGAACGGGCGCCGTCAGCTGAGACTGGTCATCTCTCAGCTGCCATGGTTTATTTTAATTATTTCTTTGAATTGTTTCTTTTTTACTCCGGACGCTTTTATTCTGCACGTCTTACATCGTTCTCAAATATATGTATAATTTCAACATGAATGATTTAACCATAATTTTGTAACTACATATTATTTTTAAAAGAGTGTCCGTGGAGTTTCTTGCACGTTCTTCTCCATATAGATCTACGCTTTGGAACGTGCAAAAAGCTTCATCTTTTTTTGACCGACCGACCTTGACAATTCAAAAGTGCCTGTAAATGGTCAAATTGAAATAAATGCTTTGAGTTTTTTTTTAGAGTTGGGCAAACGTCATCTAAAACTATTCCAAATTTCAAGTTGATAGAATTAGTAGTTCTTGAGATAATCAGCTGTGACAGACGGACAGACAGACAGAGTCGCACCATAAGGGTTCGTTTTGGAACGGAACCCTAAAAATGAGTTAATGTTTTGTAAGGTCAAGGGCTGTAAATGAAAAACCGTATTCGTGTGAATACATACATGTTCTTTATTATATTATCTGAAATTGTTAGGTGATGTTTCAAATCTAGTGTTAGGTAAATCTAAATATGCATAGATTAAGTACGGAATCAATTTTTAAATCCAAGTTTATTTAATTTTGGTCAGTAAATCTAAAAAAATGAGTCCTAAGTGATTAATTACTTTTTAAGTTAAATAGTTTTTCTAAGTAAATATATTTACAATAATCAAAATTTTGTAAAGTTTATTTACGGTTTCAATTTACAATTTGAAATAAAATCACTTTACGTGATTTTATTCTGATATACACCGACAGCGATGTGCTGACTTATAAATCCCCATTACCTAGTAACTAATTGATCCCGCTTACATTACACAGCTCTTTCACCACCAGTCTAAATCACTAAAGTACTTAAACATGTACAACGGTGACACTATGTGGAAGGTAGAGACGCTACGAGATGAGTTAAGTTCCGTGTTCAAGTAAACATTACTCAGCCGGTATCTACAGGAGAAACAGCTCGATTATATTTTTAACAGACTAATTTCTACGTCCACTTGTTTCTAATTACGGAACTCAGTCGTCGTCCCCACATAAGGTGGTATCATACAATAGTTCCTTGCAAATGTTGTGGATCCGGAGATGAGGTGACAGTTGGGAGCGTGGGACCTAGGGATAAAGACGGCAAAGCAGCTGCGACTTCTTGATATCCGCCGAGTGATATACTCGGTCCAGGCAGATGCTCTAACGGATGTTCTTCTGGTGGGGTTACTTCCAAACCAATACTGCCATTCAGAGCAATTTTAAAAGCATTCTGCTGCTGTTGTTGTTGTTGGTGTTGTAGTAATGAATTGAAGTGCGATATACCAATTTCTTCGAGGCTGCTCTTGCGGCGACGAGATCCAACACCACTTAGCCCTTGACGTAAAGAATTAGATCGTCTCAATAATATGTCGTCAACTACCCGAAGTGAATTAGACCGGCCTCTGAAATCTGTGATGATAGTAGGACTATCAGGAAGTGATAAAGAGTTAGCTTTAGTAGTACAAAGTGGAGGCGCTCGAGGGGGAACGAAACTTGCACCGATGGTGGATCCTCTTCTGCTCGAAGCTCCCTGAGCTTGAATTAAGGCTTGTGAACAAAAACTTATATTCGATTTACGGCGACTGTTATGACGTTCAAACGTTTTTTGCGCCGAAAATGGTGAAGGTCGAACTAAGTATCTGAAATGAAAGGAATATATTATAAAACGTTATTTTTCATCAGTCATTTCAAAATAAATGAGTAAACGACTTTTCTATACTTACATTATATCGCCCTCTTGCAAGTTTAGGTCACAGCTAGGATTGATAATGACGTATGACAGACTGTTTCTTTTCTCGCTCACATCGTCGTAGTCAATTCCAGTGAGGTTTAATGATTCCATTCTCGATCGGACTAGATTAGCTATTTCTGCTCTTTCAATTTGTTGAGCGTGATTGTCGCGGGCTTCATCCGCCAGGCTTGTAGAATACTGCGAATAATACAAGTAATTTACCGTTATATCTTGTATACAAGATACTGTTCCTGGCATAAAATTATAGTCATCAACAATAATAATTATGTGACTGGTAGAAATTTATTCAAACTTAATTTTTATGTACACAAACATACAAATTATTGTTGGTGCCTGTGCGTAGACAAACATGCATGATTTTCTTTATTGATTTGTACGCTTTATGAGTGAAACGATACGCGGATTATGCGATAATATTACAGTTCAAATCGATTTAATGCATTCCTACTTCGTTTCTACATAGGTACCTACGATAATACTCCAACTACATGGAGTGAGGCAATCGTTTGGGCGAACTGTTACTGGTGTTCTAAGTGGCTATAGGTACTTATTATACTAGAAACAAATGAAGTGAACGAAGGCGACTCAACTACACTCATCAACACGATCTAGGGATATTTTAGTCGATCACGTATTGAAAAGAAACATCTAAAAATATTTCCTCATGCATTATTTTATGCATTGGTTAATGAACTTTTCAGAAAAAAAAAATAAAGATAAGTAAGTTTATTTTGAACCGAAATTTTATTTTTAGTAATTTTCTTTTGTGTCAAAAAACGTAAAGATGTAATTTGAAAAAGGAAACTCGCATGTTATTAACGCATTTGCAACTGAAGGAGTCGATTCGTGGTCTTTAGAAATTGTTAACCTAGCTCCAGCTAGCTAGGCGCTAACGGTTTATATTGTCATATTGAGTAAAAAGTAGTAAAATTATATACAATTACCATCGCTCAAGCTATGGTCGACGCTACATAAATTTGCAATAACGGTCATTGACCCACCAACGTTTATTTACATATTTAATTCCGAAACAAGAAATAAAGACATGAAAGCTGTCCTATCATGATTCTTTACATTTTCTAGTAATGAAAACCGATTCGTAATCTATTCTAGAGGTACCTACCTATGAAGATACATTAAGGAAACGGCAAGGACTTTTATTGCAAATTTATCTAGCATCGATCATGCTGGCTAACATGATTTTTTTGCTTATAGAAATTTGTAGGTATGCATGGTTTCTTTGCCAGGCGTTATAGCCTAAATGACTTGATAGATTTTAACAAACGTGACGTATCTTAAGATTTTCCGTGACAGTCTGAGTGACACAGGCAAAAAGAATTTAGAAAAAACAACAAAATGGCGGATAAAGCGTCGTCGTATTTTTTGTGACTTGCTCATTAAGGGCCCTATGGTCACTAGGTGGCGGCCATCTGGTTGCGATGCCGACAAAATGTTTGCATAAAAGGTACCTCACCTGGTATCTGTTGCCGGCAACCGAATCACCCGCTGGTGGTAACACACACACACACTGCATACATTTTCGTGGTGGCGCGACTGGGTGGCGCCACTATGGTGTCCTAGTGAGAGGGCCCTTAAGGTATCAAAATAAAAATACCGATAGGACGATTTAAAAAGTTTTAGTCCGAGAGCGAGTTTCCTTTGCAAGGACATATCTTGCCTACTGATCGACACTGCGTGACCTTGGTTGGCTGGCTCGTTCTTTGCCCAAAGAATTAGCCATTCAACGGGGCAATTTAATGCTGCCAGTCTTCTCAGGGTACGTTTCCGGATGACAGCGATGGAGGAATACTTCCACAGTATATACGTATGTATTAAGTTAGGTTTAGTAGATTTAAATAGTTTTAATATTCCCAATGAAGTTTGTTTGTTGTTCACAAAAACTCATTTTGGTTTAGTTGTTTTATATTTTATTTTGCAAATAACTAGAAATGTACATCTAAACCAAAATGAGTTTTTGTGAACAACAAACAAACTTCATTGGGAATATGTTTACTACCCGACAGAGAGATAGTGGTAGTATGGATTATACTCTACAATCTGCGATATAAAATATTATCATCGGGTTAATTTTGTACCCTGTCCTTTGCACTCATTAAGAAGTCATGAATATCTTTAAGAATTTATTTATTTTAGGTAAGCAATAAATGTAAATAACTAACTTAACCATTTACATCTACTAAACCTAAATATATACAAACTAGACTAAAAATTGCGAAATTATGTACAAATGTGTATATCTTTAAGTGAATATGAAAAATCTCTCGCGTTCACGTTGTTCACACTTCTTAGTCGAACTTGAAACCATATCCGGATTCAAATTCGATGATGAAGTGTGAATAGACCGCATTTTTTTTTTATTTGCGGGGCGGCCTGCCTTTTATTATGTCCTACGCATATTCAAAATAGTTTAAGTTTTGACAATATCTTCTATCTCAGTTTTTATCTTATTTTTATTCTTGCTTTATTTATACATTTCATCATCATCTATCTTATCAACCGAAAGACGTCCACTGCTGGACATAGGCCTCCCCAAGTGTCACCACAACAATAAATTGGTCCTTCTCGTCTCACATACCACAGCGTCTGTTGCCAGTGATAACTTCTGGAATTACATTTAGTCTTATGAAATGACATATGTAGGTACGTGTATTTTAACCATTTTATGTACCTATTTAAATAAATATAAAATAATATTAATATTTTTTGCTTTTGACGTCTAAAATAGTGCACGAATACCATGTTATGTCTATTTTGCAGTAGTAAAATTCCTATGCACCAAACACGGGCAGTTTTTCCGCACATATCACGTTATATTGTTTTTATACTCTATCCAAACAAAAATACCTTCCTGATGATTTTGTAGGCGGTTTTGTTATTCAGGTGATTGCCAACCACGTATTCTTATCGAAACTTCTATATCGGGATATTATTTCGTTCACTCAACATTTCTTTTCCAGTTGTAAGTTCATATTCATGAAAGTAAATAAAGTTGTAAAATAATAAAAAAAAACAATAAAGGTTACGCCTCGCAGACAAACAAACAGAAGAGAATTCGTCGTTATAAAATAACTTGTTGATAACTGACTCAGACATTGCTTTCGATTTTTTTTAATACTCAAGACAGGACAAAACCCGTAAAATATGCCTAGATAGTGTTGACGTGTAAACGTACCTGATTTGTCTATTACCGATTCCCAAAAACCGACTATTCAACTATATAGTCATAGCCCTAAATGTTTGGATTATAAACCTAACAGGGTTATTCTGGAGTTATCCATGTTTGTTGGTATTTTTCAATTAAAAATACGTTTTTTTAACACGGAATAATACTGATTACAGAAAAACCGCCACCTACTACGATCCTTACATAAGTGCGTGCATTTTGTATTTTGTTTAGTTAGTTTAGTCGATGTTTTTTTAGTTTAGGTTTTTTTTTATTTGTTTCAACTGACTGAGCTTACCTATACGCTTATGTGTTAGATTAGTACCTATGGTAAAATAGTCCCATACCTTCTAATTGCGCTTGCACATAACTGCAACTTATCGATACCGACTGTGTACCGGATAAACCATTTTATAATGTGTGAGAAGTTTTTTTATTGCGCGGGTATTTGTAATTTTCTTATCATTGCAATAATCAATTATATAGAGCGTGAAACAAAGAAAAAACACGACAATTATAATAAAGTTCAAGCTACTACTAAGCTACTACTATAAACACGGTGAAAATTGAGGTGTGACAACTCATAAAGTGTAACAAATCGAAAAAGAAATAAAAAACCGGATTAGTTAAGGATAAAGAAACTCGAGTACCTACGTGTTCGCACTACCCAAACAATTGAGAATATCGCCTCTGTTTATGAACGTGTCGAACAAATTCAACATTTCTATGGTGAATCAGCCGGTCGATTCTGTCGACATCTCACGGTGTTCACCTAGGCGGAGTGAACGACAACTGAGCTGTCATTCCATCTTATTTGTATGGTTTGACAACTCACCCGTCGTGCGCCCCGCCCGGGTGTTCACTTCGACATGTTTACAGAATCGCACTGCTGGTAGGCCACCAACCTCCTTACCGTCACTACAAGATAATACACTTATCAAAAAAGTTTTGCATCACTTATAATGTGACTGGTGGAAGCTAATTAAAACAACTCGCGGAAACCAAAACATGAGTGGAGTTTTTCTTGAAGCATTAACAGCACTTGAGAATGTTTTTTTATATACCCTTATTCATTTTGTGTAATTTTTACATTTTAAACTCATTTTTAATCGACTCAAAAAAATAGGTTTTCAATTCGACTCGTATGTATGTAATATTGTCGGAATTGCTCAGTTTTTGTATAATAATGTTAGTTTATACCAGCATCTAAACGTGTGTGCCAAAATTCATAAGTATATTATCGTCGGATAGCAAAAGTTCTTTTAGTTGGACTAGGAATAGTCCCACTTAGGGAACAGTGCATGTTTAATTAAAATCGGTTCAGTAGTTTTTGAGTTAGAGAGTTAAGTGTGTATCAGTTACTAGGAAAACGAGTTGGTGGCTTATAAGCGATGCATGTTGTTTCAATGTTTGCATGCAGTTAGCCTCTAGCTAAATAATCTCGATGAAAATTTCAAAAATTGGCTTAGCCATTTATAATGTAATCGTTAGATGGCAACACAAAATGGTTCGTCACTTCATGTATCATACGCACTTCATGCGAAACGCCAACCGCGTTTCGCATAAAGACGTTCTGAAGATTTGTCGGTTTTTTTTTTTAGACCAAGTGCTATAACTCTAAATCAGGACCGTTACGTGTGATTTTTCAAATTGCTAGACAACTAAGAAATCAACTTCCAGTAACTACCCAGCTAAATCTTAATCCGCAAACGAAAAAGACCGCAAATAAACAGACTTCGGGACACCGGACTAAATTCCAGAAGGCCGCGGCGTGGGCCAACACTCAAGCATGAATGAAACACCTTAATTTTTCAATTATATTGTACAGAGACTAATTTGAGGCCTTGAAAAAGACTAATAAATGAATATTTCAATAATATTTTTTTCCAGAAAAATAAAAAGCAACAATAGGTTTTAAAAACAAGAAACTACTTCCTATAAGTGGTGCAAAACTTTTTTTGATTAGTGTATAACTTGTCTTGACCGTTGAGCGTGTATGTGTCGCAGACAACTGTCTTAATAAGCCGTTTAACTGGCTGCCTATCTTTTTCATTGAACGGCGCCGTTTATTCAGCGGCCTAAATGACATCCAGCCAATGCATCTAATACAATATTTAATGAACGGGTTGGCAGATACTTAGACCGTTCATAGAATAGGGTAACCGTGAGACGAAATTATAATTTAATTATGGGAACTCTAAATTCTAACAACAATCAATTCCAACATTCAAACCTCGACGACGTAGCTCTGCTGCGCGGGGCTCCTATTTCTGTCTGCAGGACTTAAAGGAACCTAACATGAATGGCACTCTACTCTCTAATGACATCTACTCTAGCTCCCGCCATACTTTAGAGGTAGTGGAACAGAGAGTAAAGTCGTGGGACTTGACCTCCTAGAGGATCCTCCCTTTTTCAACTGAGGTATGTGGATACCTCCGTTGAAAAGGGAGGATCGTCCGACCAGACGGTTATTGTGTCTGGTGGGCAAATGCCGGTATTCGGGCGGGTAAACTCTGTTATCGCGATTTAGTATTTTGCCAAGCTAGTTCGCAGGTAGATGGCGCTGCGAGTCTCACTTGTTGATTCTGCTACGTTGATTTTTTGTGGCGGTATAAATGCCGCTACAATACCATTCGAAATTAGCCCATCCATGTCGGGGTACCATAAGCTCACTATACCCTATGTTCCGCTACTTGGTAAGGCAAGTCATTACACGATGTTGAACCAAGTCATTTGCGTAGCTGTTCAATTAAATGCCGGGATGTCACTTAGGCTGCTGGTTAAACCGCGATGCGCTGATTAATGGCGTTCAATGAAAAGGCTAAGCCGCCAATAAAGCGGCTGATTAAGCTAGTTGGCTGTGACATATACATTGATATAATTAGAGACCAATTCAGAACAGAGTCCTTTCACATAGAATTAATAAATTATTTATAAAAGTAACTAAAAAATATTTTTGAGCTACGTGCGATGGAATTTCGGAATTGTCAATCGTAACGCGGCATTATTTGTAATAAGCAAAGGAATTTTATATATTATGATCATTGACCTTGTGTAAATACCATTACCATTTATATGAAACATTTGCCCTTTGCAACACAAACATTGCTTTACTCTAACTTCATAATAATAACAGGATTGAAAAGCGGGGTGAAGTTGAACAAAACAAAATTATTAGTCTTTTTACTCCTGTTATTTTATATGCTAGAAGCTATTATTTGAACAGCATCTTGCAGAGAGGGAATACACTGACGATGACATTCGCTGTTTGGAACCTCAACGTATTTTGACGAATAATCATTATGGAGCGGCAGAACTGGATACGTAAACTGACCAAGTGGATGAAATCTTAGCTAAAATTACCTGAGATACGGGATTCTTTATGGATGTACCAACTCTACCGATTTCGGCGAGGAAGAACAGACTAAAAGGCGAAATGGAGAGGTTGGAGATACATAATAGCACCATGATTTTCCGGTTGATGGTGGTACGTTGAACAATCAACGTCTGATTTGCGCAACTTTGGGAATAGGCTTGATGACAAGACATAGGTCACGTAGGCTAGACTGGCTAACTTGAGCATTGCCATTCGTAACAATGCCATGTACACGCGGGACTCACTGTTGCGATAAACTTTACCCCTAAATAGCATAACCTTGTTATAAAAGAAAATTATGGACGACCAATTATATTATCAGGATTAAGTATCCTGTAATATAAATCGTCATTTTAATAATGCAAAATCAAAATCCCTACATAAAATAAACTTGAGTAACAATTGACGCAATTTATGAAAATAACTTGGTTCCAAAAGGAAATCCATCTGTAGAAATTTACCGCTTTTTAATTTATATAAATAAAACGAGACAATAATCTACATGTCCATATAAATATCGGAACAGCCTAAGCCACGATGTTACTTTGTTAAGGACCGGACTTTAAGCATCGCTGATCTAGGGACCGGCCCCCTTTCTCCATTTTATTTCAAAAGGCCCATGTGAAAGGTCTCTGGTAGTGACCTTACCGCCGGCGTGCGTTCTCCGTAGCAGCCACTGAGGCAGCTTGCCGCCTCCCGGCGCCCGCAAGTTGAAAATCCTCCGCCTTCGCCCTCCTCCTGCTGCAACTATCGTGTCACAGTTTTCCAATACTTTCCCTAATTTTATAAAAAGTCGACCACGGATCGGTTCTTTCGTCAATTTAATTATATTTTTGAATCCTTTTGGTGCTTTGAAAATGATTGATAACGTTTGAATTTATATCTGGGTACTGAGAATTGTCATTGGACTTATGCCCGGTTTCTGAGGTACTTTATCGGTCGTTTATCTGTACAATAACTACTAACCAATCAATGACGTTAAAATAGCGTTAACGGGCAGATAAACGACTGATAAAGTACCTCAGAAACCAGGCACAAGTGTCCTACCTGACGCTAAAATCATGAAATGAGTATTTTACGAAATCTACTCTTTCTTGCTATAAGCATGCATAAAGCAAAAGCAGTTGCGCTATGTTGTTTTTTTGACATCCATAGTCGTTGCTATGAAAGGCACTGGAATCTGTTGGTACAGATGACCTCAGATTTTCACATGCAGCGTGCACCTTTTGTCTTCATGTTAGAAATGCTATTGTATTAAGTCATAGCAATATTAACAATAGTACCACCCTTGTCCCGCTAATTTTTATTAACTCATTCATGTTGTAACACTCTAGGTTTCTATGTATCATGCAAACACAAACTACAAGAGTAGAACACATAGGCGGGATTGCGATCATCGAGTTCAATAGCGTCATTTGATAACCATGTCAGCTAATACCATTCAGGTAAGCTTCTCAACATTTGATACTTCAGCTTAACAAATAATGGGCGTTTAGTAATTTCCTGCCGACGCTGAAGCTAAACATTGAAAACCTAACTTATCCGGCTGTAGCAGTTTGCATATAAATCATAAAATTGAAGCACGTGTAGTCCATAAGACAGTATCGCGTGAGAGGAAAAAAGGTATACAAAAATTGCTAGGTACTAATTACAGACACTCCACAAGTGTAAGGCTCATTATGTAGATAGGTTACAATAATGGAAAAAAGTGTAGCGTTGACGCGAGAAAAAGTAAAATAGTAAGATTTTAAAAATGTACCCGAAATACAGTCCAAAGACTCGGACTACTAAGATACAACTTGTGATGTACTATTTTAATTGGGAATTTAGAAGTTTTTAAATGGTGTGTGATGGATCAATAGCGTTCAGGCGTAAACTGCAGTAAAGGACTGTATTTAAGGAGATAAATATTTGAGAGTAGGGAGTTAACCGACTCACCGATGCACGCGATGGTCGCATTCTCGCGAGGCGTGACCAAAACCACTTTGATGGTGTCCTTGGCGACATACTCACGTGGTGAGATGCATCGGCTAGTGTCGTATCCTGTGTGCGGTAAATTCCGATCGGAATTTCGCATGTAGTGGAACATAATTTTTGGTACAATCGACCGTATGTTCGTATCCACATATCTTCTTTTGAGATTTTCATCTGTTAGAAGTCCAAGTTGAATATAAAAAACGCCTGTTTATGTTTGATTAAAATAACAGTTTCAATTAAATAGCTATTATCTTTCGCAATATTTCGCTGTTACAATGATTACGCTTGAAATGATGACGTCAAAATATATTACTTCACAAGAAAATTCGCAAGAATTTAGTAATATGGAGCACAGTCATATCGGTAGGTATGAATACTTTAAAACTTACTGATGTGAGAAATCCTGATCCTGGAGCTTGATCAACACCCAGTAATAGTCGCACAAAGGTTATTACATAATCCTTCACAAATGCTTGATAGAGTAATGTGTCGAGCATTGAGGCTGAGAAAACAGAGCCCGCAGCAAACGGTAGTCGAAACATGTAAGAGATGTGCGAGCCACGTTCCTTCTCCCGCTAAAATAAAATATAAAAAACAAAAGTATTATGGAAGCAGAAACTGTAACATAAAAATGAACTCCATTTTCGCCAGCAATTTCAATAAGAAATAATAGAT
Organism: Melanchra persicariae; assembly: GCA_947386135.1. NCBI lineage: Eukaryota > Metazoa > Arthropoda > Insecta > Lepidoptera > Noctuidae > Melanchra > Melanchra persicariae. The sequence continues at coordinate 13,413,766 of OX376643.1, read as the reverse complement.
ACCTTTTCCATTTTTGACAGGTGTAAGGCATATTTGTCATGAGCACGAAATTGCATAAATCGCATATTTGATGATTGTGATAGCTCTGTTATTGACTTAATTGATGGAAAAAATCTGAAAACAAAAACATTTTCTGATTAATACTACGTACGCTCGTGTACAAGACTTATTGTGCTTCAACACGGCGCGCACCGACACCCTGTGTAACTAGTGCGGATAGCTCACTCAAGCGGCATGTTCAAGTAACTCGCACCGTGTTGAAGTACCGCAAAAGACAGTGTTCATGTTCGCTGTGCAAGAATTAGACGAAGAATAAAAAAATATATGATTCACTGAATTGAAAAAGTCTATAACAATCTTAATTCGCCATGGCGCGACGCAGTTAAATTATTAAAAACCATTACTTGAACATTGTCTGTACAGCAACTATTGTATTGCAATCTGCCAAACTGTCTTCTTCAGCAGAATTAGATAACTCTTTGTTAACAACAACTACATTCTCCGCCAGTGTAATTCCAGCACGCAACAAGTCATCTAAGCTGAAAAGTAAAGTTAAAAAACATATCTATATCATTGTAAAATAGATAATATGTCCCAATGAAATGATGTAATTGGGGACTTGATCAAATCACTAAGAAAAATCAATCCCGGTAGATGTTAAAATAACAACTCAGTGGGGTAATTTCGCTAAAGAAAGTGTATTACTGTTTAGATATTAAAAGTATTAGTATCTAATACGATCCCTTCAATGAGATATTCCATCTAATGGGCCTCTATGGACACTAGGTACATCAATAAAAACTGTGGTATCCATAAAAAGAAATACTTTATAACACCAAAAAAAAAATCTGCTGAAAATGAAATTTAATGACGGACGATGGACGGATTTTATGGACTCCACAATTTGGTTGAAATACTTATAGGTCCTATTAGATGGAAATAACACTGTGAGGATCGTTTAAGATGGCAGTTTTGTTGTATAAGTAGTTAGGAATCTAAAATCCTAACACACTACAGATACTAGATATGATTTACCAAATACTTTTAATGCCTAAACAATATGATTTCCTAAAACTAGTATTTGATCAAGTCACTAACTTGAAATTGAGGTTGGTTTGGGAAATGACTTCACAGAGTTGTTATTTTAACATCTGCCGGGAATTATTCATGATTTTCCTGCGACAGATATAATAATGCATTGACACAGGGTACTCACCAATCGATGCTACCTAGCATCCAGTACACTAAAGGAAAATATGATATTGCATCCAAAAATGCTATATCTGGTCTTCGTTCCAAAAGTAGAATGATCGGGTTAAGCGAAGTCTTCGATCTAAAATGAGCTCGCAGAGGTATGATGAAGTTATATATTCCATTTGATGCATAATCAGCAGCAAGAATTATAGTTTTGTTTTGCCATTGGTATTCTTTAGCGTTTCTATAAGCACAATGTTCGCAAACTTGTGCTAACTGCAAGCAGCATAGAGGTTTCTTCTCTTTGAGTAAATAACAGAGAGTTGGACTCACTCCAATGAATGGTGATACCGGTGGAAATCCTTTCACAATCCTGAAATGCCTCTTTAATGTCGTTATTTGTTACATAAGCAGATATTATAAAAAATAGAAACAAAAAAAATGTTTTCGTCGTAATATTAGGCGAAGCAAAGCTATTATAAAAATATTGTTAATATTTAAAAGTGACGAAAAAGTGTTAGGTACTGAAAGTCTTGGCATACTTACAAGAAAAAGGTACACATAATTTGCAATATAAAGAAAATGTTTTATTTATAGTAGAACTATAGAACGATACACAGTTCATTAATATGTGTATTACTGGACTGTGTTTAGTTCTATATTTTAGTGGCAGTTATTTAAAAGTACAACGATAAACATCAAATTCACAAAATAATCATGCTCAGGAACGCATAAGGACATGTGCAAGTAAACTAATTCCTTATTAGCTAGAGTATAAGAAGGTTTCTATTCCGCTATCACACTTGCGTTTAGCATGAACAGCGGGCGTCTTAGGTACTGTGTCTCGGATAGCTGGACCGGCAAACATTGATAAATTCATTTTGATTTAAATGTTTCTTTCTTCTTGATGATGAAATTTATCGAAAAACGAGATTTATCGGATTTCCATTGAAAACTTGCTCATAAGGTATTTAAATCACAAATTTATTTTTAGTTATGTGATCATCAGAAGTTATTTGAAGACGGAGTAGGAGTACGAGTATGTTTTCTTTCAAGTCGTCTCGCAGCGAGCTCCTGCTAAAACGCATTGTGACACTAATTAAATGTCGTTCTTAAAATATCACATACAAATTGTCTTAGGGCTATTTTCACCAAGCCAAACTGATCGCGATCAGCGTATAAACCACGTTTATGAGCTGTCAGTGTCACTATTTTCTATGGAATATTGACGCTGACAGCTTCGTTCAGTTTCATTGGTGAAATCCGCTCTTAGTATCGTATTTCCTTTAAAAATAAGATCAGTAAATTATATTCTTTCTCATTTAGCACCTATGATTGTATTAAAAGGTTTCAATTATTCAGTCTGTATCTATGAAATAGCTGGTTTTGAAAACGGGACAGTTAGTTTGATAAATTTGACTTGACCTGAGATTCTGAAACCTTTAATTAAAGTTAATGTTAAACAATAATATGTTTAGTTAGTAGTAGCTCGTGGCGTAATAACAGCTAAAAATCTAGCAGTCTGCCAAGAAGTAACGTGTTACCCAGTTAATGGGTTGTGGAGGTCTGGTAGGCGCAGCCGCTCCACGTAAAATACTGGTATTCAGCTAAATCCGGTTTGACTGGGAGCCGATCCCAATATAGTTGGGAAAAGGCTAGGCAGACGATGAGTAGCTCATTGTTAAAAAACTGAGCTACGGTTGAGGCTTTCGATAGCACCTATCCAACGATCGTTTTAATGTCTAGTAACGTGCAGGTTTAAATACTGCTTTAATTATCCAAAATCATAAGAAAAAAATGTTTATTAACCAAATAAAGTATTTGAACATTTATTTGACAGCACAATAAAATAAGTTGCAATTTCAACCAGATGCCAGAAAGTGCTTGGAAAGATAAACGGAAAGAAGCAAGTTGAAAACTTGATGAAACCAATGTAAAGCGATTGAGGAGTTGTACGAGTAGGTATATGTGCAATTGTGCATAGAAAATCATTAAACAATTTGCTTTTTAGGGTTCTGTACCCAAAGGGTAAAAACGGGACCCTATCACTAAGACTGCTGTCCGTCTGTCTGTCTGTCTGTCACCAGGCTGTATCTCATGAACCGTTTCACAGATGATGTATTTCTGTTGCCGCTATTACAAGAAATAACCAAAAACAGAATAAAATAAATATTTAAGTGGGGCTTCCATACGGCAAGTGTTTTTTTGCCGTTTTTTATAAATAATGGAACTACGAAACCCTTAGTGCGCGAGTCCGACTCGCACTTTGCCGTTTTTTTATTTGATGTTTGTTGCTCCAGTGGTGTTATTGGTTTTAGTTATTTTTTTTGTTAAATTTAGATTCCTACCATATGAGACAACATTTCAACTCCAACGACTTTAAAGTATACCTAAATAGTACGTCAACGATATGGGAAAAAAGTTACATTTTAATGGAGACATTACCTATATTGACAGACTTTCTGGCAGCCCTAATAAAAAACCAAACTGAGGAATCTCTGTCAGCCACCTGTCGGCAGGCCAGATCTTGCTTTAACTGTCTTATTTTTAGTGGAATTTTCATGTAAAAAAAACGAAACCGGTAGTAGAAACCCGTCCCCGCGATTTATTTGGCAAGGGCATCAATATAATTCCTTTAAAATGGCAAACGTGCATCAAACTAATTGACCAATACTTCAACGAATTCATTATAATACTTATTCAATGCGTTGATTATTTCTAAAAACGATAAGCTCATAGGTAAGAAAGACACTAAGGGTAATATAATACATAGTGTTGGTAATTATCATTATGCACACTTTTATTTAATACCAATGAATGCCACTCAACCGATACCACCGTTAAAGTTTACCTCATAAACATGGAGTAGTTTAAATAAATATATTAATATAATATACATATTTAGATGTTTCCTTAAATGAGTCATCAAACTCAATAGATGAACTAATTACGTGACTGTACAATTTAAAGGGCAGCGCTGCGACGGGTCTACTGTTAGTACATGTTTGATATGTGATATTGTAAGAAGCAATAACATTTGAGTTTTCTAGATAATACCTAGAGTTCATATGAAATAATATACGAATTTATTAGGCATGTGCCGATTTTTTTCGATTAATCGGATAAGCCAATGTGCTCAATAAGTCATCGCATTAAAATATTTTTAATATTATAAAAGAGGGTGGAAAACTTATAATTGAGTGTATTTGAAGGATATATAAGATGCAGTCATTGGCTTCTTCCTTACTTAGCAATCGAAACATCTCTAATGTTGTTTTACCTACCTTTAGCCGACCACCATTCTAAAAAGAGTGAGACTTAAGAATTGGTTTATGTGTGTATCCCAAAATTTATTGTAAAGACTGATCCAATTCAGAGTTCAAACTGATTAAAACACAAACTAGAAATGTATTTTTCTTAGTTATTTTATTTACCTCGTCGAACGAATTGACAACTGCTGCCAGATGGTCTATGTCGCCATTCTACTAACACCGTTTTTAGATTTCCGTATCTACCAAAATGGTAAAAAACTCTTTATGGTGTGAAAGTGTCGGGCTGACACAGCTTGTTTTAGTAATTTCCATAAAATTGATTCCCGTAAAAACGTTTTGGTTCCCGATAAAACTAACAATCAATTTACTTTTGCAAATGTATCAAATAAAAATGTAACCATGAAAGTGGAATGAAATATTCCTTCCGGTGTTTCTTAACCAATGAACAATATAATAAGCAAGCAGGCAAATGCGCGCAGCCGCAGCCAAACTTTTTGCCGTGGGTTCCTGCCGATCTAACACTGGTCTACGTTCACCAATTCGGTGAATGGCAGCAACTTACAATAATGAATTTGATTGATGTCTTCTTATGCTCCTTAAAAAGTTTCGTAGATCATTGTATGAGACACTTTTGGATTAATATTTATACATAATCTAATTGTTAACATTTCTGTTTTGTATTTATATTTTTATATTAGTGTAACTGTCATGTCAACAATAATGGAAAAACAAATGGACACTTTTATTATAAAAAAAACGACCAGTTTAACAAACAAACATTAATAACAGCAATAACGAAGAATGTTATGGAGGCTTTAGATGAAAAGTTGAAAACTTTGATGAAAAAAAATAATAATCTTAAAACGAAACTTACCAAATCGGAACAGAAAATAACGATTTAGGAAAAAGATAAAAAGGATAAAACTTAATCGGAACAGAAAATAACGATTTAGGAAAAAGAAAAAAGGGTAAAACTTGGTCCTCTTCGGCATCGAAGAAAAAGAAAGTAAAAACTGAAACCGAGCTAGTGGATTTAGTGAAGGAAATGATAGTGGAATCAGGAAAACACCTGGACATTCAAGAGATAAGTAATGTTCGCAAAGAAGACTTGCCCAAAGAAGTACTGGAAATACGCAAACAATTACAGCCGAAAGTGGAATCTGAACGGAAGAATGGAAATTTAGCATAAGTACTTAAAATATGATAAGCTTATTGTGAAAAAGCCAAATGACAACAACCGCGAAAAAAGGAAGACAGAAAAACGGGATCACCGACCAGTTCACTCAAAAAGCACCAAATAAGAATATTGCCAAGAGTGCACGAATTGAACGTTCTCAGAGTACAATAAGGGAAGCACAAAAACCAATAGGTACATGTTATTATGTAGCCCGAGGAAGATCTGCCTCAATGACAGAGATACAAAAAAACATGTAAATGCCTTCCCCAACCGGAACCACCACTATAAATACAAAATAATTACTACAACTTCAACAAACTGCATCACCGTGGGAGAAAGCGACCATCACCCTCTAACAACAAACGAAAAACTAAACATTGCAACATTAAATACTAGGACCCTAACGACACCAGAACTTTACTAGAACTAGAAGAAGCATTACAAGACCTATACTGGGATATATTAGGAATTAAAGAAATGAGAAGCAATTAACGAACGTTTAAACCATGTAATATTCAATAAAAGAGAAATTGGAGGACTTGGAGGACAGAAAGGAGTGGGCTTTATGGTCACAACACTAATATATTTTTTAAATAGAAATATAGGGTGGAATTTTGTAATGCCACCTGAAGGGAAAGTACTCTTAATACTGTAGATAGAAAATTTTACTCAAAGAAAACATTCCTTTATTTTTGAATAGAAAGTTTCAGTCGGTTCGATTCCCGGGTGTGGCAAGCGAATCCCCATCCCCATCCAAATAGGGAGGCAAATATATTTTGCACAGATTTATTCTATGACTTTTATTCTTGATGCTACAGTATATTTTTGTTACAGTGAACTAGATATCGTCCGCGCCCAGCGCCAATTAAGGCAGAAGCACCCTGCAGTGTGCTTCTGCCGAAGCAGTGCGCTGCCTGCAGAAGTCAGGCAGCAACTTTTGTCTCGCAAGCCTCGCGATGCATTTTACCTGACGCGCCACCGCGCAAAAGGCGTTCCCGGTAAGTGTATTTACTACATACTACAACTAACTTAACATTGCATCACACCCTCATAACGTTTTTTTTTTGGAGATTACCATCTCCGAAGCGCGAGCCATGCGTTTTTGAAAATGCGCTTAATACAAGTACCCCAATTATAATTCTAGGTAATGATTGTTTTTATAATCCGAAAGTAAATTCTTGTTTTTTGTTATTTATTGTTATTTATTTTGTAGTATTTGAATTAAAATTATTTGCTTTAGAGAAAATTCAATTGGTGAAAACAGACAAAACGAAATCAATATGGCGGTTGTCGAAATTCGTAAGTAAATGTATTGCGAGATTTACAGATAATCTTGTATTTCAAGAATTAACTTGATTATTGCTGTTACAGAGGAGCAACAAGGGGGAACAGAGGGAGCTGGAGAGGACCTCCCCATTAATATAGCAGACGTCGTAATTCGTAAGTAAAAGTTTTGGTAGATTTATCCAATATAATCTTGTATTTTAGCAATTAACTTGATGCTTCTTGTTACAGAGGAGCAAGAAGGGGGAACACAGAGAGCTGGAGATACCGAAGTTTCTGTAGCGCCTTCCACAAGTACACAACGTTCTTCGATTTGTACGTATTTTGGAATTCAATCAACTAGAAGTCAAATTTTAAAGACCGCGAAATATTAACGGTAAGATCGTTTGTTCTAGGGGTTAACAGTAAAGAATTTGACGTGGCAATTGACGACTGGGTTAGACTGACGGATGACTTAAGTGACTGTGACATGGACACAGAAGACGAGGACTTACTCTCAACGACAACCATGACCACACGCAACGCTTCGGCAGAGCCCTCAATTCAAGCCGACTTGACTGCTTACGAGTCCCGCGTACCTACTTGAAACAGAAGACCGAATGAATGACCTGGCTACTGTGGAGATTGCACCACGCGACTGTTAAGACTTTAAATGAATCAGAGACCGTCAGATTTTTACAGGACGACGTGAGACTTTTACAGGGACTCCAGGACCGACTTTTACTATGACAGATCAGACACGTATTGTCGACATTTTTTACAAAATGTTAGACAGTGAAAAGTTGACAAAATTTGCACAGAAACAAATCGATACGCTGACCAAAAAATAACACTATTGAAAGAACAAAACAGATTCCTACCGACTGCACGACTATACAGATGGACACCAATGGACAGGGACTAAATGATCAGTTTTTTGAAAAAAATCTTTCACAAGGGCTATACCCTCTACCGGAAGAGGAGTCTTACTTCCGATTTAATGGTTTCGGCACTATGCTTTACTTTTCAAAAATTATATCGTACAACAGATTTCTATAAATTAAGTAATGATGCATTTTGTCGACATCGAATCGGGAATTCGTTCCTGATTCATTGAAGACTATTACGAAGACAGAACTTCGACAAGGGGAAGTAATGGCAAGCTACTGTGCCGATTTTTCGATCATTGTATGGCGAGATTTGAACCTTGTTAGCATGATCTCGACATAACATGACCTCCTAATCGGTACGAAACAAAAATATAAGCGACTGGTTCATAAGCCTAGTGTTGTCCTGAACTACAACAAATCTATGGGAGGTGTGGACCAGTTTTTGTTTGCGCAGCCCATGGAGTGTGTACAAAATAAAATATGGTACAAAAAAGTGTACCGCCGCCTGTATAACTGTGCCATATTTAACAGCTTTGTAATTTTTAAGACGGTAAATAATATTTCACCTAGATAGTCCAGAATAATACTGGCGGAAGACTTATTAAAGCTACACCGACATATAGACTTGACAACCGAACCTCGACAAATAACTTCTCGAACTGGACTGACAAAGAGACCCCGACCAAGTGGAGCCGCTAAGAGACCTCAACTCGAGCACCGTCATTTTCCGGTTAGAACTGGATCTAAGAGTCGCTGTTTGATGAGCTCACAGAGAAAAATCACTGCCTGGGTACTACACACTGTATGGAATTGCCTAGAATGCGACTTAAATATCTTCATTCAAAATTGTTTTATGGACTACCATATATTAGTTGACTAGCAGCCCGGCCCGGTTTCGCACGGGGATCCTTTGAACTGCTTTGAACAATTGTTAGTGCTTCGACAGTGATAGGACAAGGAATTTTTTGGTTGCTTGTAATTTTAAATCTGTGATAACTTGTAAAGTACTCATTTAATAGTAAAGTAAGTAAACTGATTATGCAAAAATAACGGAGCTGAGTAAGAAAATAAGAAATGGTATTATAAAGACAGAATAACTGAGACTAAGACTGCAAACTCTCAAAAGATTCATCACAGGAGTTACTAAAAGAACTCTTGAACAAAATTACAGAGCATTGGGAAACATCCTACATAATTGTCATCCTTGTAGATCACAATTATGTGGGATATTTCCCATTGCTCAAAAAAGATATAGGGACCCAAAGAAGATATAGGGAATTTATTATAGACCAATTAGCTTGATGACTAAAATCTATAAAGTTTTCTCCAGGATTATCCTGGATCGACTAAGCACAATACCAGAAGAAAATGAACAGGCCGGTTTCAGGAAAAACTTCGCCACGATAGACCATCATACCGATAAACAGATAATAGAGAAATATAACGAATACAACAAACCTCTTTACATGGCTTTCTAGTCCAGTCAAATAAGCATAAAAAATGGGTCACCCTCGGAATGAGAGATAATAAGCTGGAAACTTGTATACACTTTCATTTTGGCGTTCTGAATGTGTGTCCGTATGAATTGAGGAGCCACGTCAGGTTTTAAAGGGCAATTAACACCCTTATTTAGCAGCAAAGTGGCTGATTTTGCAGCACACAAACTATATCACAAGTTATATGAATGCAGAAGTGGCTCCTCAATCTAAATCTAATCTCGGCTGCCATTATTTATTTTAATTATTTCTTTGAATTGTTTCTTTTTTACTCCGGACTCTTTTATCCTGCACGTCTTTTACATCGTTCTCACATATATGTATAATTTCAATATGAATGATGTAAACATAATTTTGTAACAAAACATTATTTTTAAAAGAGTGTCCGTGGAGTTTCTTGCACGTTCTTCTCCATAGAGATCTACGCTTTGGAACGTGCAAATAGCTTCATCTTTTTTTTTTTGACCGACCGACCTTGACAATTCAAAAGTGCCTGTAAATGGTCTAATTGAAATAAATGCATTGACTTTGACTTTGAAAAACATCGGAATTGAAGAGCCACCTGGAACTCGTTAACTTTTGGGTTCAGTACTGCTGGAATTCAAGAAAATAGAATACTTTAAGTATGGCTCCTCGGTCTATTAAAAAGAAGGTAAATTTCCATGAAAGGGATCGGTCAATTAATATATTTGACACTAGCTGTGCCCGCAACTTCGTCCGCGCGTGCGTTTCGTATTTAGGAAGATAATCAGTATAGCTGTTGCCCGCGACTTCGTTCGCGTGTATCTCGGAAAGTAAAATGATGTCGCTAGGTAAGATCGCTAAGATACATACGAACAGTCAATATCTAGCATTGCTTGACTCCTTTTTTATAGATGGGAAATCATAAAATGACTCCTTCCGCTCTAGGCGGAGCGAAAAGAAGTGTCAGACTCTTACTGACTAAAACCCATCCGTGTTCCTCTTAACGCTCTTTGCGTTCCAGGGCCGCGGTGAATCTTTCGAATAAATTCCGCAACCCTGACAGGCACTGACCCTAGTGGGCCTCATCTTTTATGCTGACATCTTTTTGAGGCGCACGTGGAACCCAACGAGCCCTTTGACTTGGGCCTGGTTCTTATCGGACGGCGAGCAACCTAACGCTCGCCATCCGCAAGCCCGCGTTGCTTGACCCCTCTTAGAATTTTGAATTTGGAAGAATATTACGCAAGGCACTGGCTGTATCACCTCTTCTGTTTAAGTAATTTCTCGTGAGAAACGTTTTATTGATATCGCTTCTCTCATTTCATCGAAATTATTCACAGCAGTCCTAGAAGATATTGTGAAATGTAGGTATAGATTGGGACAATAGCGGTATTAATTAACGTCCATTATGCCTACTTGTCTCACTTAAGATTTGAAGATGACCTTGTGGATTTCACTGAGAACTTCGATGACCCCCAGAAAATGCTTCAAAATCTTTAAGATTTTAAGTTGGATCTTAATAGGATGAATATGGCCAAGACGAAGGTTATGACAAACTTCTTCAGCGATTCAAATCCTACTGTTAAAGTTGATAATAAATTGTTGGAGATGATAAACTGATATGTTTACTGACTGATGTTTTTTGACTGTTATGTTTTTTTTGGACATATCAAACAGAGGCATCGGGAGGAATATAGCTTAGATGGGCCGCTTTTAGCTAATTCGACGACATTCTGAAGCCTGCCAAAATTCCGCAATGTCTGCATTCCCGCCTCTATAACCACTGTTTTACACGAATGCTCACGATCGCTCGAGTTGCACAGAGAGCCATGGAGCGCTCCATGCTCGGCATAGGTACGTACGAACTCTGACAGCCTAGAGATAAAAAATAAACAACCTTCCCCTCTATAACGTGAATGAGTTACTTATCTAGGAAAAATCATTTCTCATAAAGACCAAACTACCAAAGAAATAAACGTATAGCCAACAGCTGGAAAAGATACTGGTCACTTGAGGAGGTGATGAAATCTATTGAACTTAGCACAATAATCAAGAGGAAGGTGTTCAACCCCTGCATCTTACTTTGCCTCACATACGGTCTCTTTCAACAAGCCATGAAAAGTTTTTCTTTTCTAAAAACTTTGCCCCACACTAGGAAGTTCTCCTGTATCGTGGGTGCGTTTACAAACATATAAACACAAACAGCCAGACCCGGGACACGCAGCGCAGCAGCCAATCGCTCAACCACTGCGCCAACCGTGTCGCCGTGTCGTCGAAGCCATATCGTCAAACCGTGAAGTCATTGGCTTACACATATAAGGTCATATTGTAGGGTGTTGATCAACAATATCAGAATTTCAAACAGAGTTATTTGTAATTATGTAAACAGTAAGAGAAATTTGCGGTCAAATTACAAATAATTGAGCCATTTATATGCACTTTTGAAGTTAAGAAGTCTATTAGTCAGTTTATCACAAAGTTAAAAAAAAACGGTGAAAATCTGACACCCTTTTAAGATCAAGTAGTTACAAAATCTTAGTTACTTTTAATATTTTTTATTCAAAGCCAAAGTCAAAGCATTTATTTCAGTTAGACCATTTACAGACCTTTTGAATTATCAAGGTCGGTCGGTCAAATATATTAAGCTATTTGCACGTTCCAAAGCGTAGATCTCTATGGAGAAGAACGTGCAAGAAACTCCACGGACACTTTTTAAAAAATAATATATTGTTACAAAATTATGGTTACATCATTCACATTGAAATTATACATATATGTGAGAACGATGTAAAAGAAGTGCAGGATAAAAGAATTCGGAGTAAAAAAGAAACAATTCAAAGAAATAATTAAAATAAACCATGGCAGCCGAGAGATGACCAGTCTCAGCTGACGGTGCCCGTTCACGAACATGACGCATACGCTAGCACCATTCGGCTCAACCATTTTTAAGGGAGCCAAATCAACCAGACTTTTGAGTGAGCATGACATCCCCAATCGCCAGGGTACATTCAAGTCAAAGACCTACCCAAAATGATCATTATAGTTTAAATTTAAGGTACTTTTTAATTTTCAAACTTCGTTTTTTTCATTAAGTTTAAAATTGATTGCATTTAGTATTCATTAAGATTGAGAATACGCCATGGCAGTAAAAGAAGAACCAGTCTCAACTGACGGAACCTATTCACGAATGTCCAACCTATTGACGCAAGAGTTTGGTCGCTTAAATTCGCTCGTTTTGATCATTCCTTTGTAAGTATACAATGTGTCTGGTTCCGTACTATACAAACTGAAAGGGGTGGGTTGTTTGCTTTATTATATCGATAAAATGATTGTACATGTGGGGTCTAAACCCAACCCCCGCTACCAACGGCAGCCATTTTTTGTGTCTAGGTCGAGTTTTTTTAGGAGTGCATACAGCACTGTAACTTTGGTAAGTACTTATTAAAAGTCCAATTACCGTTAAAAATACTTAAAAATACTGAAGAGTATCAACAATAGGTTTAATAACTCAAACAAAACTAATAAAAGCTGTATAATTTTGAAATAAATGCTAGAAGATCAATTTAACGTCAAAATTAACATAGATTTTTTTTTAGTTTTTCTTGGATATTACAAAATATGCCCAAGGAAACTACTTTTTATATCTACTGGTGTAATAGATAGTAAATTTACCTAAATAATGGTACCAAAAAAATATTTCTATGACAACTGGTTTCAGAGATATGGTTGTTAGAACAAAGGTTTGCGCAGGTAGTGAATTCATAAAGATTTGGTTTTTCTGTAGATGTTTACAGTAGTGAGCAAAAATAAACAAGTTACAAATATTAATTGTTAGTCATTATTTACAAAAGTAGAAAATTGCACACATGACATACAAAAATTTACAAAAGTTGTTCAAGATGACCACCATTTTGAAGGTATGCATTAGCCCCGATCGCCACCTGTTGTGTTGATCGTCAGAACAGGCTCTAATCAGCCTTAATTTCTGCTGCAGCTAAGTGATGAGCTACGCTCCAGCAGCTCTTTCCTTTCTTTCATAAACTTCTTGTTTCATCTAACCCCAAAGATAAAAGTCTAGTGGCGTTAAGTCTGATGAAAGTGGTGGCCGGACTACGATACCGCCGCGACCAATCCACTGTGGATGATGTTCACCTAGGTGAGCCCTAACTGCTCGAGCAAAGTGTGGTGGAGCTGGGATATTAGGGCTGATAAAAATAAAATGAGTTAAGTTTATTTGACGAATACTTTTTTTGTTGTCGTGTCGTCCCCCAAAATTTGCATTTTGTCCCTTTCTCACTTCAACAATCCATAATAAACCATTTTTGTACCTGCTCCCCGATGGAAAGAGGCGCTCATTCATATTCCACGTAAAGAAAGGGCTGCGTTTAAAGCATTTATTCATGTTTTTTGAGTTTTTACGATAATTGGACTCTTAATACCAAAGTTATAGTGCTTTTAGTATGCACTCCTAAAAAAAGTCGATCAAAACACAAAAATGGCTGCCGTTAGCGGGGGTTGGGTTTAGACCCTACACGTAGAATAATTTTATCGATAAAATAAACTACCACCCCTTTTAGTTTGTACAGCACGAAACCAGACACATTGTATAAGTCAACGCAATATGTTCCCTTCACCGTTTTCCACAACATTTTGCAGTTACGTATAAGGCGACATTAGAGTGATTTGAATTTTCTTATGATAGCTTACCTCATATAATCATTTCGCCAAGCGCTGTGCCCGATGTCACTGGCTGCCAGCGATGAGAAGCTGCTAGTAGTCACGTCATCACTGGAGGCCGGGGTATGGGCCGTGCGGTTGGGGTTTTATGCTCAGGGGATTACATAGATACACAATGGCAACAAGAATGGTTTAAAGTATCTGTATGTCAAATACAGTTTACTACAAAAATTAATTTATTTTTATCATTAGGTATCAAGTAATGCTGGTGGTGCTTGTGGTTCCAGCAGTTAATAAGAAAGAAAAATATGGTGTTAGCTAATTCATACTAAAGATGATGCAGTTGAAAAAACATGTATCTAATAGAAAACCATAAGTATGGTGATTTATGCAGTTATTAAAATTGTAAACATCATAAAAACCATACGTGAGGAACGTCAGTGCTATAGGTCAGAAGCTCTCAACAAAGTGACATTCTATCTACGACAACGACTGTCGAAAAGTAAAAATGGAAAGGATTGACGACGTGACATTTCGACAGCGCATAGTCCGGTCAAGTTAGACATGTACGGTTAAAAAAAATCGCATAGAGCTGAAAAATCGTACGAATGTTCGGAACACCAATATAAATGAAATTTGAAAAGTCCTCATCGATCCCCCATTTGCAAAAAAATAGTTTTTTGCATTTTTCAGCAAAAAGGTAAGTTGTATCATAAAACTAGGTCAGACAAAAACTGTAGGTCCTGCAATTATCTATAAAAATAACGATTCAAAAACTTGTGTTCTTCATAATAAGAAGGAGTACGCCGCTTATAGATACACGCTGACTGATAATTGAGCGCGTTCTGTAAAATGGATTATACATCCTAGATCTGATTTGCAACGATTTTGACATTTTTGACCCCAAAAACCATATCCATATTGGTGTGGCTATTTTTGTTATAACTTGTTGTTTAAAGGATTCATTCGTTCTCAATTGAGCGATCAGAAAAGTAGGATTTGACTTTCAAATAACAATTTAATAACAAAAATAGCTAATCGATGGCGACTTTTCACATTCCATTTATAATGATGTGTCCAATATCCGTACACAAGTTTTAGCTTCATGCGAATTATTGTAACCTTACCCCAATTAAATGAGCTAACTTGATCGGACTATCGTTTGACCAATACTGCTGTACCGCGTCTTAGGTATGCGCGCGGTACAGCGGTATTGGTCAAACTATAGCGAAATTTCAAACATTTGACGCTGCACGCTGGTAGAAAGTCATTTGTCTTGAACCGTGAGTGTTCGAAATAACGAAATTCTGAGAAAGATCGTTCGTGCACGTTATTTTTGGTTGACGAAACGATTGATTGATGAGGACTTGCGAAGAAACGAAGAAATTCTGTGTTATAAACCCTGTTCCACGGACTATGACTTCTACGCAGTTATGATGAACAAACTTGTTTATTTTTTGCCGAAATCAATTTCTATTGATAGCTTCATCATATCAGCCGAAAGACGTCCACTGCTGGACATAGGCCTCCCCCAAGCGTCGCCACAACAACCGGTCTATTGATAGCTAGCGGGTATTGATAGCTTTGTAGAACCTAATTATTATCTTGAATTAATATTATTCTGAAGCCTTTATTATTCTAACCTAATTATTATTCTGAAGCTCGAAGCTTGTTTATTACCAGACCTTATGTGGCTGACTGCACCAGTGAAATTTTTCGTCATTCTATAAGTCGATCAATCGTCGGGTCTTGCACTTTCGTCAAAATGTATGTTCGTTCATCTGCATCATTGCTACATTTACAATATTGTCGTCGCTCATAAAATAGCGCTGAATTATTTTAGCAAGTCAAAAAAGATAAAATGTTTGGAATACCAAAGCTGACGTGTATGAATATGAGACTATGGAGTACGTACTGTGCGGTATTCATGCAGCTTGAGTAATCCTGTTCGGCTATCTACAGGAGTGAAAGCACGCTAAAACAGTGAAAAAATAAAATACACTGCCGTTTGCAGTTCCAAATAATTCAATTAACGACGAAAAATAAAATAAAAATTGTCTTTAAATTAGATAACTGTGAACAAAAAACTTTTGGTTGAAAAACATGTAAAAGAAAAAAAAAACTAAAAATTATGGAAACATTTAAACTGAAAATAACTTTAAAATGTTGCGTGCATTTGGATGCATTAAAAGCGATCAGTACACAAGTGTGCTTACGCGATCTTTTCTGACGGTGACCTCCAGGGAACATCGTCCTCCAACTCGTCCTCGCTTTCATCTACCTCGGCCTCTTCTTCTGGATTGTCAGACGCAATGATTAAACTGCTCGTTACCATATCAGGAACGGGAAGAATAGACGGTCGGCGGCTTCCTGATTTGCAACAATGTTAGATTAAGAATCAAGTAATTTTTAAATCGTGATTTTAAAAAATATACATATTTTTTCTTACCTCGACGATAATTTAAGGCGTCAGGACTTAGAAAGTTGTTATCAGGCTTAGGTAATAACAGATGACTATCGGTAGCACTGTCTGTACCTGGAGAATCTTTTAAACAGGTTCTAGAATCCGAAGCCGATGTGCCCTCACCATACTTAGCTGTACAGATAAAGAACATTGAAAAATGTTATTTTGAAATACAAGTAAAACAAAACATTATTAATGTAAAAGAGTGCTTATTTAGGGAATTGAACACATTTCTGTAACGCCTGTGATACATTTATTTTGTGTAAATCTACAAAATAATATTAAAAGTCAAATATGGAAAATCTGCACAAATGGAATAATTTATACTATTCATTTGGTGGAATGTTCGAAATAATCTACAGGGTTAATACTGTAAATATTGATGCTTCCAGTTTTTACTCAATGGAAATATATTATGTGTATTGTGTATTTTTAAGAAATGTAGGACTGCATACAAACATTTTTGGAAAGTCACTCGCCTAAACCGGTAATCCAATGAACTCAAATACGAAAAGGAAGCTCCTTATAAAAAATAATATCGATGATTAAAAAATCAAAATGTAATCAAAATATAATTGGAGCCATAATAGGAAGAGTCGGAAAACTGATTTCATTTAAAAGCTTATTGTAAGTGTGTTGTTATTCGTTAACGATACAAAAAATCGGCCTATGGAGAAAAAAGATAAAGCCATAAATGTATTTTGCCAAAAATAAATTCGTTGCAAGAGTTTCAAGGAATGTCGGTAAATGAGACATACATTATTTTAAAACTCATTAAAAGTGTGTTATTTTTATTATGAACAGAAAAAAAATCGGCCTATGGAGAAAAAAGTTAGAAGCCATACCTAAATGTGTTTTGCGAGAAAAGAAATCATCAAATGCAAGAGTTTCAAGAAGCGTCGGTGAATGAAACGTACATCATTTTAAAGATCCTTAAAAGTGTGATGTTTATTATAACAGAAAAAAGTAACGCCATAAATGTGTTTTGCGAGAAAAAAACGCATCGAATGCACGAGCTACAAGGAGTGTCAGTGAAAGTGTCATACATTAATTTAAAGCTCGTTAGAATTTATTGTTTTTTATTATGGACACAAAAAAATCGGCCTGTTGAGAAAATAGATAACGACCCTTTTACAGTAATAAATCGCGATGCGCTTGCATGAGTTGCCATATTATATTATTATTGAGTATGTTAATGGTTCAACTAACTATAGGGTGTTACGTACACATTATGTCTGTGATAATGGAATAGGCTGAGCACGTCATCAAGAAGGAATACGCCACACTGTACTTTTGATTTTTCCTCGACTAAAATGCAAATAGATTATCGTCGAATCATTGATTACCACCCTTTGGGTCCTGTCCTGCGTACAACTTTGCTGCAGGAATACTCTCAAGCAGCCCAAAGACGTGCGGTTCCATCGTTTTCATCTCTTTAAAACGAACGATGGTTTTATTCGATTTACTGTGACTACGGTGTCATGTCTGCATACCTCTTTTAGGATTATAGTCGTGAGGGTTCAGTGTAACAATAACTTGGTTGAACTCTTCGCTGTCATCTCATAAGGACTAATGCAACCAATGTGAACTTTGGCATACAACAGCACATTTCTGCTTACCCCTTTAAGGATTATAGTCGTGAAAGTTTTAAGTATAGTAGTTATAACATAGTAGTGAATATTGTTTGCATAATCTTCATATTTTCAAAGCCTTTATTGCTTTGCTTAAAATTAAGTATGAGGAAGAATTAATTTTACAAAAAGCAATATTTTGACCTTTTCTTATTTAGCGAGTTCCATGAGCTTTGTTATTTGAAAAGCACCATTTAAGACAGTCGATTTGAGTATTGTAGAATATCAATAGCTTCTTGGACCAGAGTCCATACATTTTTTCCCCATCTCCTTTCAGTTTCACTACCTATTCAATGTAACATATCCGTTTTGTTAAATTCCCTCAGTGAGTCGTGATAGTGTGGCTTAGTAATGGGTTGGTTGATCATGGGTTGCAAGAAAACGTTATTTAGATTTTTCAAAAATTGATGACTAAATATCCTTATTGTTTACAATAGCTAATTGGATGATTTTCACGGATTTTTGACTAGTTAGCTAACTTTCTAACGAGCTTTCGCCCGTACAAATATAATCTTAAACATCAAATAGTTGATTAGTATGCTGTATTTTTTTGTACAGATATTTTATGAACATTTAATTAAATTCTCTAAGCCTATGCATATGATATAATGACAAATCGATTGACACCTCATTCATCAAACTGCACTATGGTGCAACAACAAATACAAACAAACATGCATACTAACATTATGTATGTAGTCTATATGTCGCAGCAAATTAGCTTAATCAGCTGTTTAATTGGGGCCTGGCCTTTCATTTAAATCCGCCGATTTTTCAGCGAATTAGGTGGCATCTTTTGTACAATATCGTTTGATGACTTGCCTATGTCACTTATGACACTTATGTCGCTGATTAAACGGCGCAGTTCAATGAAAAGGCTAGGCTTTTAATGAAACAGCTGATTAAGCTAGTTAGCTGCGACATTTATATACGAATATCTAAAATCATATTTGGCTTTTCTGTAGTAGGGTAAAAATCAAATATTTCCTCAGAGCAAAAATTGGTAGCACTAATATTTAGAAAGTCCCATTTAGGGCCCGCTTTTACTTTCCACCCTGCATAATTAAATAATTAAAACGAAGAAACATGAAAACATCGATAAAATTAAAAGTGCCAGATGCATTAACGTTTGATGACACTTCATCGTTACAACTTCTTAGCTCGATAACAAAACTAAGATTTTATAGTGGAACTTAAAGCAAATATCGAAAGAGTGGAAAAAAGTGGAGAGGTTGTCAGGCGTTCCATTTTATTCGTCTCTGCCTGCGACATTCCACGAAAAATATTATTAGGTGACAAATGGAATCACCAGTAACACAATACATACAATAAAAAAATATATTGACTCGGGCTCAGTAGTTATGTAGGTACAAACAAAGATGCATCTGGTGATATTATGGCACGGTTTATATCAACATCGAAATCGATCCACACTCATTACTCCATGTAACTAAATGCAATGTTATCATACAAACGAGACATGCAACTTTTTTATTTTATTGGTAAATCTCAATTCAAGGGCTATGAAATTGTTTCTGAGAATACATTGAGATGATTTTACTTGACACGAAGCACACCCAAGCCACTGACCGGTTTTTGGATCCTGCGATATAAAGATTATGAAGAGGTACACGATAACAAGGTAACAACTTGTAAACTGGAAACACCTTTTTGTAAGTGTATAGAAATAAGTAATAATTATTTAATTGCTTATTCGCCTCGTTATCATAGTACTTTTGTTTTTGAAATGAGTGAGTTGCTTTTTGCCTTTAACTTTATGGTCAGTCTCATCAACTGTGTGAGCTTTATATTTCGCCAATAAAGACAACGAGCAATAAGCAAACAAAAAAAGGAAGTAGGCCGAATGCATGTTGTAATAAAGTAGTATGCATTTGATCTACTTTTGTTTTTTTACCAACTGTGACACTCACAGCTAGTGACAGTAAAAATAGCGGATGATACAGTATTAGCTTGGTTGATGCGTGATGGCGATGCTTTTGGTGTGGAACTCGCGGGAGCTTGGAGAATCACTTGTGGAAGGTCGTACTGAGCGACGCTACTACCGTCTGGTTTCTTCTGCTGGTCAGAAACCTCCTCTGCATCACCTGGTTTCTTCTCATTAGAAAGTAGACTACATGCAGTTTGGTCTTTTGGTATTGACGGTTTCTGTTCTGTTTGTTTTTCAGCCACAACAAAAGCAGAATTCTCTTCCTTTGTAATGCTCATATAATAGCAGGTGTCACTATTTTTCATTATATGACGAGGGCCAGGATTTAATAGAATGGTTTCTTCATAGAATTCAGGCAGCTCAGCCGGGCGTACTCCAACTAAAGCAACGCCATACCTTGACAAAAATCACGTTAATACATAATATCTGTCATATTCGTAATACAATTTTTACAAAATTCGTACTGAACTTACTTCCTGTGCGAATGAAAACTAGCGTAGGTGAAACTTTTTCCTTCATACTCGCCAAAAAATCGACTGTCACCTAAAACGATGTGGTAAATTTCATTTCCCGAACATTTACCATATAGTCGATGCCATTCTTCAGGCGATTGCTGGCCTTCCCTGCAAGAAAGTTACAACTAAGTATTAACGCCCGCATGCACCTGCCAAAGGATTTTTTTTGTATGGACAAAGGCCTCATTCACATTCTGCCATTTTGATTTTAATCCAAAATCCAAAATACTATCGATATAATGGCATATTGAATTATGTCCATATATACAATAGCGGTGAGGAAATGATGTTCAGATAACGAAAAACAACAATATATACTCGTATGTGATATGGGTCGAATTGACGACCTCGAATTGCTGATCTCTCCGTATTTTTTAGTATTTGTTGTTATAGCGGCCATAGTAACACATATTCTGCGACAAAGGAAATAAATAGTTCAAAATTAACCCAGCTACAGCGCTAATGATTTTATCTCAGAACGACAAGTAGGAACAGTAAATAGAATATACTATCACCATTGCGCTATCGGGTGGTTAGCATGTTTTTATTTTATGCAACCTGTGTTATCAGTTATCACATTCAAGCATATTAGAAAATATTGAAAAGATACGTAGGTATCATTTCCCGAACATTTACCATATAGTCGATGCCATATGGCGATGTATACAAATATCAGTTATGGAAGTCTAAAAAAAGAAAAATAACAATTAAACCTGAGTCCAAGACCTTAGAACAATGGTCCGGATTCGAATTATAAGATAACTAACACGGAATCAATTGTATCGTCTTTTAAAACAATCGATCCTTGAACTAAAAAGTTCAAAATGTAATAGTAATTGCAAAACCGAGGGCAAATACATCTATACATATAATAAAATCGTAGATTATTAATCGTAGATTATTAATCGTAGATTATTAATCGTAGATTATTAATCGTAGATTATTAATCGTAGATTATTAATTTTCGCATAAAAATAACTGAGAAATGTTAGGAAAAAGGTACAAAACGCAAAAATGCCATTTTTGAAATTTTTGTCTGTTTGTCTGTTTGTCCAATTGTTTGTGTCAGCATCACGCAAAAACCTCGATTCGAAAGCTAAGTTCTTAAAAATGTTAAGTGTTAACCCGAGTAACATTTAGCGTTTATTTCATCAAAATCGACCCACAAAATCAAAAGATATTGAATTTTTAATTTTAGTAAGGAACTTCATACAGCGCTGAGCGTTGCGGTGACCGACTATTAGGCGCCATCTATTGAGAAAGATAAAATGCAGGTAAGCATGAAAATAACATCAAAACAAATTGTTGAGTTTTATACGAAACTTTTAATAAGTAGTAAAATAAAAGTGAAAATTTTAATATCATAACGTTACTTATTGTTATTAAATGGGCTCCTTATTTACCGTCTTCATTCGGCCAAATATTTTGTCAGTTTACCAAATGGTCGATAGATGGCGTTGCACTGATGACGCGTTTTTATGAATCATGGTGTTAAGATTTTCCGTCATGAGTATGACTCTCACACGATTTTTAACGCATTTTTAAAGCATTGTCGTTCGCTAGGGTATTCGGTCGCATAAAAGGTCTTTGAAGTCTTTGATAGGGTTTCGAGTCCAAAATCGAAAAAGAAACCTCTGATTTATTCGGATTGTTGTCGTCGCCTTAGACGTCGGACTTGGTCGGTCTTGAACAATTCTGGTTCTTGCGTCGTAACAGTGCTGAACTGGACGGTTCGACTTCGACTGGCCAATCCAGGCCCGTAGGGTTCCGTACCAAAGTGCTAACGGGACTCTACAACTAAGCCTGCGCGATCGATTTAAATTTGAAGGGTCGAACGTTTCGATTTGCGAATAAAAGCTATTCTATTACCGATTATTAGGGTACCGTACCAAAGGTACGCACGGTGACGACCCTATTACTAAGCCTCCGCGATCAATTGTGATTCGTGTAAAGTATCGGACGTAAATTGAGTCGAGGCAATTTGTAGGATTCCGTATTCTATTAACGAGCCTCCGCTGTCGGTCTGTCTTTCAGTCAGTTACTCATTTTATTTCTGTTTCGGTAATTTCATAAAATAAAAATGCCTTCTAGAAAAAAGTCGAATCTCTCACAATATAGCAAAAAAGTTAATGTTTGAGACTAAGTAGGTCTCAAGAAACTACAGAAGATCGAGAAGCCAGACTTGCTGAAGCTAGAGAACGGCAAGCCAGCACTCGCGCATTAGAAAATATTACTCAGCGTGAGTCTCGGCTAAGTACACAACGTTCTCGCAGTGCAATTTCTCGATCTTACGAGAGTAGCCAGGAACGAGCAGAGCGTTTGTCGGTAAATAGAATGCTCCTATGCATTGTCGCGAGAGTCGGAGACTTTCACAGACCGAGAGGCTCGCTTGAGTTCTCAGAGATCTCGGACAGAGGCTTCTCGATCTTTAGAGACTGAGGAAGAACGCGATGCGCGTTTATCAGCTGACAGAATGCGCCATACATTGTCGCGGACGACGTCGCGGGCACAGCTAGTTAGATAATAAATGTGTACTTTAACAACTTGTATTACGAATAGTAACTAAGCACTGAATTGGAAAACTTACTGGGTTTTCAAAAAATATGGTTTAAACGCTCAACAATTTCTCTGACCACAAAAACAGGTTAGCCATCAGATAATTATTACTCTAATAATATTCAGATACAAAAGGCTTGGGTTTATTTTCTATGGAACCTGAATCGTTTCCTTTCAAGTAAGTAGAAAGTTTAAATAAGGTTTCGATTTTCACCCTACGGGTACGGAATCCTAAAGAGATCCGAACCTCCGAAAAAAAGTCCAGAAACAGCATCGGAATTTTGAAGTCGAACACAGCACTTTCCCCCAATCGAGGTCATGCGACGCCATGGAGGACGATGTTTGATAATGTGGCAGGTTTATAAAAATAAAGTTAAACTTACTGGCCTCGGCTGGTATGAAGAAGAAGAGTTACAAGTGTAGAAGCTCCTGGACAAGTGCAGTTGTTCGCTAAAAGGGCATACTTGAATTCATCTTCACAAACTACAAACTCAGCAAATTTAACGTGCAACTTATTTTCAGGACGAAAGATCTGCACGTATTGCGGCACTGCTGGTGCAAAGTCTTTCACAGCCCACGATCTGAAAGTAAAATAATCTTACAATTTACTACTGCTATGCTTAACTTGTTATGAGCACGAGGTCTTGGAATCGATACCCAGGACATATAATGTTTTCTATCAGTAATAAGTTATTCAGTACCAACCCGGAGTCCGTATTTGCTCCCGGTTGATGACGATAGGCTCGCGCCCTATTCAATCAATACAAGCTGGACATCGGCGGCTTCCGACTATCTACGCTACAAGACCCTCGTTACATGAGATTCAAACATAACTAGCGAAATATTCATGTAGGTACACTTCTGCCTTACCTAGCAGCAAAAACAGGTTTGATGTTATAGTATACTCGTACATATAATTAATATACGTTTGACTTTTGAATGAGATTCACATTTTCTACCGAAACAGGAAAAACATCGAGATGTTGATACATCTCGATGTTTTTTCTGTATAGATAGACGTGCTTTTCGAAGTATATTAGACATTGTATCCCAACAATCGCGTATCATCACAGGGTAAAATCTGAGGTTTCATTCAACAAAAAAAAAAAAGAAAATAAAAAACCGTATACCAGGATAGAACAGAATATTTGCTGCATATTTTAAACTCAAACGAAATGTTTTAACGTATAAAGAAAGTTGCTGCATGCAACATTGTTTTATAATTTTTAAAACATTTCCTTTCAAAATTAATTCATAAATGTTGAAAAACTTGCTCCACATCGTTGTCAATGCGGTCAAGCAGTCGACCGCCTCGGACACCATGGCCTGTCCTGCAGTAGGAGCGCTGGTCGGTTAGCGCTGCACGCCAGCATTAATGACATCATCCGTCGTTTTAGAGCGCTGTTTTAGAACCTAATGGCTTGGCACGTGACGATGGGAAGAGGCCAGATGGTATGACAATAATGCCTTGGAAGGTGGGTAGGCCTTTGGTGTGGGATACGATGGATGGGAGTGTTCTGGGCACTTTTGTCATTAACAGCGATGTGGATGAATTTTTTGATGTCCAATGATTTATTTTGTTTTTAAACACGTTTGTACGTAATTTAGTCTAGTTTGTAAATAGTAAGGTTTAGTAGATATAAATAGTTAAGTTAGTTATGTACATTTATTGGTTACCTAAAATAAAACATATTGTAATGATCGATATTATAATTCGCGAGGCCAATGCTAGATGGCGGTACTAGGCTCGCCATAATAGTTGCAACTAATTAGAAGTTTGACGAATGACTGTGGCAGTAAAAGAATTAGACTCCAAGGTTGAGGATTTGGAAAAAAAGACAGAACAACTAACGGTTGCTCCGTAGATTAATTCGCATAATTTCTGGAAATAAATGCCATTATCGTTTTGAAATAATTCTAGAACATAATATAACGTATTTTCGTTGGTGAATTATTGGGAATTTGTGTGCAAGTAGTGGAAGTAACGGGGCAAGTGTTTGCGTCTATTTAACGAGGTGTAACTTGGACAATTGGAGATGTTTTTGCAAGGCTTATTGTTCTCATTTTGTCCTCAGCTTGCGGAAACGCCCTTACTGTCCAGACATAATGTTTTATGGATTAAGGTCCGGCTTCGATTGATTATTATAACGAAATAACTGAATCCGTCGCAACATACGGAACGACATATTCGCCACGGTACTTAAGCAGTCGATTGGTCTCGCGACATAGCGACGGATTGGCATTCGTGAGCCTCGAGTTAGAGCCCAACTTCAAGATTTCTTTTTGCATTTTTTCTTCAATAAAATTTGTATTTATTTGTCTGCGTTTTGTTAATTTTTATTTTGTTCTTTTTTTTGTAGCAATTTATTGCCCAGTGCGGTTGTTGTCAATCGATGACGATTTATAGCTATTAAGGTTTTAGTGTTAAGATTGCAGATGGGAAACTTGGTCCATTAAATTGCGTGAACGTTTATCTTTAAGTTTATCTTTCATTAACCATTTAGTTTAGAACCCTGGTCATTACAATTTTTATAATAAATTTTAATATGTCTCAACAATCAATAAAATAAAAAAATACAATCATAATAGGTTAAACTATTATTATTGTATTTTTTAAGTATTGACGTATTAAAGTTGTGCTAGAGCAATTGTTGAGGAATGGAATGTACTTAAGTTTAAGTATTCGTATTTGAGCTCTAAAAATATTGTTTTTTACTGAGGGCGTGCTCTTGACCTCGATCACTATTATAAATATGCCGCACAGTGTGGGTACGCCACTAGGGCCAGCTTGTTAACGTCTAAGGACGTACTCAGTGTCAAGAGGCTCTAATTCTCAATACGCCTCTTAAATTTCACCTTGAATATCTTACGCGAACACAAGTTTTATGACTTTGAGAAAACTTCTACAGTGCCCAAATAATGGTTTGTACAAGTTAACAGCTTATTATTTCTCATAAAGGTGGTGCATCTCGGCTGTTTTTCCCTTAACATACATTTTAGTAATAGCAAAAAAAAGCTCTTTACCTCAATATTGTATGTTCATCCGCAGCCGTTTTGTCTGCATAGTTCCTGGCAGCTAGTATAAAACATGCTTCAGCTTCGTTCATTCGTGCTCTTATTAGATCGGTATCTTTTAAGCAGGATCCTTGGATATAAATCACTCTTTGTGCCCAAATGGGAACCTGAAATAGCAATGTTGTTCACATGCATTAGATGAAATACATTTTACTGCATTTGTTTATAAATCTCGATTAATCAGTAAAACTCAGTATAGTGAAATCAGAATGACGCAAAACAGAAAACAGATCTACAGTAAGACAATTTTAAATTGTGATTAAGATATATATTTTTTTACTTAATCGACGTGTATTATTATGCAGGTAAATCGTTATGGAGCCGACATTGCAACGGCAAATGCTCGCGGGTCAAACGATGTTTTTCAACACTTTTATTTAAATAGTCGTTAGTGTTACTAACTGTTGTGTGAGTTGTGTGTGTAACCAGTAGCGTACGTATTGATGATTTATTGTTTCTTTATCATCCTTATCATCATATCAGTCAATTGCCGTCCACTGCTGAACGTAAGCCTCCCAAAGAGACCCAACCATCCCGGTCCGAAGCAGTCCGCATCCATCTGCTGCCAGCCACCTTCAAATCATTGATCCATCGTGGCGCAGGGTGTCCGCACACACATATTGTTCGTTACATACAAATTATTTCAGTCGTTACGGATTGTCAGAAGTCGGAAAATCTGACTCGTCTTACCTAGATGTATCATGTTACCCAGTTAATGGGTTATGGAGGTCTGGTAGGCAGCGGCTCCTCGTAAAATACTAGGATTCAGCCGAATCCAGTTTGGCTGGAAGCCAACCTCAATATAGTTGGGAAAAAGGCTAGGCAGATGAATGACTGCTGAAAGCTGATTTGTATTCGTGCGCTCTGATTTAAAAAAAAAGCTGACTAGGCGGCCAGCCCCTTCAAGTAGCTCTAGCTAGTATTCTTAATTCCTAATAAACTAAATAAGTTGGGCTAGCCGAGAACTTCTACGCGCGAGTCATCACCTTCCTTCCTTCCTTTTCTTTCATATCACTCCTCACACAATCCATCTATATTTTCTTTGGCCTGCCTCTTCCTCTCCATCCATCCACATTTATATTCATAACCCTTTTAGTTAGATGCGTTTATACCAAGACAAGCAGTTTCCTTTCAACTTTTCCGTCACCGGCGCCACTTTTAAACTACCTCTAATGTACTCATTCCTCACTTTATCCATTCTCGTTACTCCACACATCCATCTTAACATTCTCATCTCCGCGACATGAAATCTATTTTCATCCGTCTTTTTCACAGCCCAACATTCTGATCCATACAGTACGACAGGTCTTATTACAGACTTATCGATTTTCCCCTTGACTGAACTACTTAACTTAACTTGAGGGGCATCCGTGGGTCGCGACCTGCCGCCATTCATTCATCAATCTTTCAAAATTACTTCCATCTATCCTTAATCTTTTCATCTTCCGATAGGAGCATTCCAGCTTCATCCCTAACACATCTTGGGCTCTAGACAAGTGACATTCTGTCAGCGGTAGCGTGACGAAGGCGATTGTCAATACGTCAAAAATGTATGGGATTGACAGATGCTATCGAAATGTCACGTGATCAAATTCCTACATTTTGGCATTTCGACAGTCGCATTTGCTAATCGAATAGCACATTTTCTAGGGCCTCTTATCCGACTAACATCCTTCGACTGCCTCTCCTTGGCTCTAGTAAAAGTCTCTCCCAAAATATCCTTCACTGCTTGCCTAATATACCCAATTATCTCATTCCAGCTTTGATTCAGACTTCGATCATTCATGTATCTCATTTCTATAACTTTATCCACTACTCGTTCTCTAAATTCCTTTGCACAATAATTCTTCTCTAGCATATGCCATTTTATTTTACAAGGAGGACGCTCTTTGCTTTTTGTACATTGTGTTTTAATAATTGCCAGTAATCTGTACCAGGAATCTGTGTTGTGAGACCAAGTCTTTTCCTGGCAGCACTATGCAGTCTTTGACGTGCTTTATCTGGTTGCGACTAACTAGAAAATAGGCAATTTGAGTCTTGTGGTTACCACTTTTGTATGTGACTAGGTGTTCATCTCTTTTCTGGAACCAAGTGTTGGCTACTGCCAGGTCAAATGCGGTAGCGGATTGCAGCAGCGTCTCTCCTTTTGAAGTATTAGGAGAAATTGTCGTTCTTCCTACATGCCCATTAAAATGTTCATTACAGTTGTATCAAACTGACATCAAAAACAAAACTTCTCTTTCACCCTTTCATCGCATGCTATCTGCGGTGCATACAAACTATTCTACGCACGAGTGTGGATTCGAAAAAATATCTCATTGCTTGTGAAATACACTGGTTTATGAGCCTAACAGCGCCGTAATATGAACTGGTTTTCAAGTGTGTTGAAAATTAAAAATAAATAAGAATTGACTATACTTACAGAAAGTTTTAGAAGTGCGTGGTCATGGGGTGATGTTATGTATCTGATATTCGAGAAACAATAGCAAAACAGAAAAAGCTTTTTTTTTTAAATTGGACCACATAAAACACTTTTCAAGCAGTCTGTAGCAGTTGATAGCATTTATTTTAGTTCAATCACAGGTTAATGCCACCAAGTGGATCTGACTGCTTGAAAAGTAATTTGCTTAAGACTCTTTTTAGTTGTTTCTAGAGATCGGATTTTTTGAAAAAAAGGCATTTTTTTTATCTTTTTTTTCTTTTGTTTCTCCAGTGTTTGTCAGAATATCAACATCACTCTTAAATATGACCTTGCACTTCTAAGACACTCCGTATAAGTGTACATAAACTATTTTATGACAGTTACCTGTAATATCATTCTCATAGTGGTATCTAGTTCCATGGGAGATAGCAATACTACATAGTAGTCTTGTAACAGAGGATGGGCATAAAATTCGTTTAGAAAGTCCATAATAGTATCAGCGTGAAGAGTCGTTGAGCACACGACGACGTGTTTCTCTGACTGCGCACGGTGCGACGAGTATGAACCCCCAAGTTTTTGTCTCTCCATCCATGTGAATGCAAGTTGTTCGAACTGAAAATTTGAATTCGTTTGTTAAATAAAAGTAAGTCTGTTCAAATCCATGTATATATCACCGGAGAATTGCAGACTCCGTAAGAAATCTTTATTGTATAATAATTTCTAGACAAAAAAAATAGTTTTCATAGGTACAAAAAATCCAGTAAAAATTCAATGGAAAATATCCGTGAAATAGTTCGCAATTTCATGCGATATTTTAAAATCTTACGGCGTTTGCAATTTTCCGGTGACATATCAACTGATGTTATTTTAGCTTTAACAAACCAGATGGCTCAAAATTGCCTCATGTCGTACAGTTACGAAAAAAAAATAATTGCGATTTTGAACCTGAACATTTAAAAATTGTTATGAAAATTCATTCATGGGCAGTTATTACGTAAAATGAATATACTACAATACGAAGTTGAAGTGTGACTGTGTGACAGACGACTGTTAATGTGAATATGGGTGTTGAACCACAAATCGCTATTTTATAGTAATGACAGTGGCTTTCACGGAACATAACACTTAACATAATTCACGATATGTCTAGGCGAGTAATTAGGCCAGTCAAATTAGCTTTGAACCTTGCAAAAATTCCTAACTCGTGACTTTTTTCTTGCATAGTGTATTTGATCTTAGCTCTTAATAATATGAAAAATAAAACATTTTCCAGAACCAGTCATTCTGAAAAAAAAAAAACAAAAACACGTTTATTTCAATAAAAACCAGGAAGTTATCTTTAATTTTAATTTATTTTGCCAGAATTAAAAAATTTCGCCCTAAGGAAAAAACCTCGACAGAATTGAAAAAATAATGTTTTATTTTTTTTTATTTGTCAGACCTAGCCTATAAATTAAACCAAGGTTAATTCAGGTACATTCTTGCCTGAATCGCTATTGCAAAAAAAACTGATATTATTGACTTGCGCTAACAATTATGTTCAATTTTGTTGCTAAGCGAATTAAGATAATATTAGGTCTTTACCTATGAAATTGCCGTTCTGCAGTACTGGCCATTTCAAATCAAAATAATTTTTGTTTGGCTAAGAATTCTAATTTAAAATTAATTTTATTTTAAAAACATGTTTTTTTTTTCCAAAAGTAGTCATTTATTTATTGATTAGTGTTACATTTTCATCGCATTTCAACCTTTTTCGTCATAATGGATACGTTAAAATTCGAATTTGGAGAGGGGCCAGTTTCCACTTCGTTGGAAGACGGGGAAACTGGTCCTCATTAAGAAGACGGAGCGCCCTGCGGACTCTCCGTCTGCATACCGGCCCATCGTGCTGCTCGACGAGGTGGGCAAGCTCTTTGAAAGAGTAATTGCAAACCGCCTCGTCGCGCACCTGGTGAAGATGGGGCCGGATCTGGCGGAGAACCAGTACGGTTTCCGCACGGGGCGCTCGACGGTGGACGCCGTCATGCGCGTGAGAGCTCTCACGACTGGGGAAGCGGTATCCCGGGGCAAGGTCGTCTTGGCGGTGTCTCTTGACATCGCCAATGCCTTCAACATCATGCCGTCGTCGTCGGCGAGGGATGTCGTGCGGTGTTCCACAGGGCTCGGTTCTGGGGCCGTGTCTGTGGGACATCGGCTACGACTAGGTGCTGCGCGCCGACCTCCCTAGCGGCGTCAGCGTGATCTGCTACGCGGACGACACGCTCGTCTTGGCTCAGGGGGGGTCGTACCAGGCGGCGGTCGAGCTAATGACACGCGGGGTTGCGATAGTCGTGGATAGGATCCGGCAATTGGGTCTCGAGGTGGCCTTGCACAAGTCCGAGGCCATGTGCTTTCATGGTCCTCGGAACAGGCCACCACCGGGATCCCAAATCACGGTAGGAGGGGTTCACATCGGCGTCGGGTCAACAATCAAGTATCTGGGACTCGTTCTCGGTAGCCGGTGGAACTTCGTCGAGCACTTCCGACGTTTGGCTCCCAGACTGGAGCGGGCCGGGGCTGCCTTCAAGCGGCTTCTGCCCAATCTGGGGGGTCCAAACGCCTCCTGCCGGAGGCTCTATGCGGGGATCGTGCGGTCCATGGCCCTTTATGGGGCCCCAGTGTGGGCACTGGACCTAGAAAAGCGTCCAGCCCGACAACTGAACGCGTCGCAAAGGGTCATAGCCATCCGGCTGATCCGGGGATACCGCACGGTCTCCCGCGAGGCGGCCAGCCTCCTTGCCGGATTGCCGCCATGGGATCTGGAGGCGAGAGCCCTCGCGCACGTCTACGCGTGGCGCGTGGAGGCGCTAAGCCGGGGCGAAACTCTGCTGCCGCGGCAAATTGCAGCGTGGCGGATGGAGCTCCGGCAAGATACCATGGCGTAATGGAGTCAGCGACTGTCGCAACCCAGTGCTGGGCATGCCACAATAGCGGCGATAGTGCCCCTCTTTGAGGAGTGGCTGGAGAGGCGCCACGGCGTCCTCACCTTCCGCCTGACGCAGGTACTCACCGGACACGGTTGTTTCTTCGGATTCGGCGGGAGGAAACGCCCGGGTGTTTTCATTGCGAGGATCGCCCGGAGGACAAGGTTGAACATACGGTGGAGGTCTGCCCCGCTTGGGCGGAGCACTACCGTGTCCTCGTCGAGGCGATCGGCGGCGGCGATCTCTTGCGTCCGGACCTGGTTCAATCCATGGTCCGGAGCGAGGAGGCATGGGAAGCCGTCACCTCCTTCTGCGAAGCAATAATGCTAGTGAAGGAGGAGGCGGGCCGCGTGAGGGATAGACAACCCTCACGCCCCAGGCGCCGTGGCATAGGGAGACGCACCGGGCGTCGGGTGTCGCTGGGCGATTCCCGGCCACCGTAGGTGCGGGTCTGCGGACGGCGAGCGTTGGTTGGCTCGCCGTACGATCAAAGCCAGGCCCAGGCCGACGGCGCGTTGTGTTCCACGCGCGCCTCAAAGAGATGTCAGCATAGGAGTAGGTTCCCGTTAGGGCCAGTGCCTGCCAAGGTCGCGGATTTTGTTCGAAAGAGTTACCGCGGCCCTGGAACGCAAAAGGCACTAGGAGGAGCATGGGTGGGTTTTAGTCAGTAAGAGTCTGACACTCCCTGCCGCTCCACCCAGAGCGGAAGGGGTCATTTGATGATTTCCCATCCTTAAAAAAAAAAATAGTCTACACGTTAACGGCAAAAAATCCGAGTTCAGAATGAATGCTAAGTTTTCCTTATTTTCGGCGTAATTTGACTGGTCTATTAATGTTCTTTTTACTATTAAAAACGTTATTTAGTCATCTTTCTCAAGCTTTCTCGATAATCCTTAGAAATAAACAACGTGCATTTTTCACATAAACTAATGTTCCATACAAAGAATGTTTTAAAAAGTTATTTCTGTTTTATTTTACAACGTCTGATTTGAAGCAAGTAAAGTTGTCTAATTGAATAGATGTTGAAAATAAACAAATCAAAGAAAAAGGGTTACAATCAAATCTATTTTAGATGATAAGAAATTCCCCGGGTTTTCATTTCAGAATTGCTAAACTGGTGGCTTAATTAAATACGCAGACTGGTAAAATTAGTGAAATATAAATAAAAGGTCGTTTTTATTTATACAACGTGTAACAGAATAAACGCAATACCTCTTAAGGGGTCATTGTACTCGTAGTTATGAATTACTTTTACTATGGAGCCAGCACCGAAATCGCTAAAACAATTTAGCTGTTATGTTCATTTTGTCGAGCTACGCGCATTCAGTGTTGGTCTCATGGTGATAGTTATTCATAATTAATTATTAATAAAATTATCCTTATTAGGTATTGCGTTTATTATGTTACACGTTGTATAAATAAAAACGACCTTTTATTTATATTTCACAAATTTTACCAGTCTGCGTATTTAATTACGCCAACAGTTTAGCAATTCTCGAAAACATAAGTGAATTACTACTGGCCGGTTTTGCTAACGCGCTTATGACGCTACAATGGTTCTCACTAAACAGATTAATAAATAAATAAAGATACGTAATTTTCGTATTTAAGAAATAGAAACCACACTACGGTAAAGGCATTTTAGATATTAAATCGAAAATGTTCCAACCGCCCTAGGGTCCTTTCAAACGAGCCCACAGCCCGCAGTGACGAAAATGTCAATCGGTACAAAATTTAATGAAAATCAGTAATTCTTCTCACACGTAGAATTTTCAGTCACAGTTGACAATTGTCGCGACTGTTAAGTCTACATAATACCCACATAGCTGCACTCGCACGCAAGTGGATGACAACACAGAAATAAATTTAGTTAATAAGTCGATTTTGTTGCTGGGCAAACGCAACTAAATCGCAAGTACCCGGAATTTGTTGTTATGATAACGCCATTACAAGCAGCTGTAGATATACCATGTTAAAGCACTGACAAACAAGTTTTGGCCGTCATGGTGTGTTTATGGCGTGATCCGTCAGAATACATAGCCTTAGAAGATAGGGGTTGGATTGTACGTAACTGGGCACAGAGAAAAAAGAAAAATTTTTAGACAAAAAAAAGCATTTTCACAAAACGTTACTTTCTCGTTTCTATCGTTTCAACACCTAAATATAAGACTTAAAGCATCTTGGTATTTTTTTATCTCAGATCAGCTAAGACCCCACTATACCCTTCGTGGTTATTTTTTTAAAACCACCAGCCCCGCGATACGGTGCTCCGTCGACTATGTCTTATTATTATTTCCCAAATACTTCTAATTACATAATAGGCAGATTTAGGATGCATGAGCGAGCGAAGCAAGCTCGGGACTTGAGGCACCTGGAGGCCTGGGCTCGGCTTGCTAGCGGCAGTGTACAATTGACCTGTAATTGACAAGCCTGATACCACGTTTGCCACGCCTAGGGTAGACGCGGTGAATATGACGTATGAGACGACACAAGCGACCTTCAAGGTCACTCGACCTTGACCTTCAAAGTATCATGTTCTCCAGGATCACTTGACCTCGACCTCAAAGTCATTTACCATGAATATTGACCTGTTACTGCTCCTGAGAATAGCGGATCATGACTTCCGGAATTTTGACCTTGACCTCAAGGTGTTGGGGGTGTTAGATGGTGTTTCGCCACCATAGAACACCTCAAGAGCATGGACCTTACCCTACAACTCCCAAATCCCACCGTGTCCCGAAGGCTTGATTAGGCGATGGTTTTTGGTGACGTTTTTCTAAGTCTTTTTTCATAGTGCCCCATTTTGTATCCACTGACCGATAATATTCCTAAAATGATTCTAATTTGTGAGGTGTTACGACGGTTCACACCTATGGTCTTTTATTGTAGATATCGATATGCCTAGGTATTATCTAAGTTAAAAGTAGGTAGCCTTACAAGTCCTTGATGTAAGCGTAGGTATTTCCACGTGGCTCACATAAATGCTAAAACAAGTGTCATCCCCACTTGTTTGATGATCTAGAAGTAAAAGAAAAATCGAATGTATAACCTGTAATTATTATTTCAAAAGCTATATACAGGGTGTTCTAGAAGTGCGTGGTCATATCAAAGGATGGTGTTCTGTATCTGCCAATTAGTAAAGAAACAATAAGAAAATAAAAAATATTGACCTATTTCAAAAAACTCGACCACGAAAAACGACTAAAAATCATTTTATGACGTTCGGTTTGTTGAAAAAAGGAAAAATAAAATATTTTGATATTGTTTCTGTACAGTATAGTAGATGCAGGACACCACCCTTAAATATGACCACGCATTTCTGAAACACTGTAGGTACATTACACTATCTATAGGTCTACTCATGGAAGGGATACTGATTTAGTTAATATTATATATAATTAAATACCTTTAACTAATAAAGCAATAAACTATGATTAGTAATAAATGTAATAATAATGAGCACAAGAACAAACATTTGTAGTTCTACCCATGTGACTTAAGTATCGGTCTAATAATGTATCTATTCAGTAAATACGAAAATTACGTATCAATAGTATCTTAATGAAATAAGGTCTAGCAGTAGTACATCGTATTTTTCTAATTCGATTTAAATAATTTATTTACCTGCGTAGGTAAGACAACCAGCGCCACTCCTATCATGATAATCATAAAGAGTTGTGATGGCCAGATATCAGGGACTAAGTCGCCATAGCCCACTGTTGAGAAAGTAACCACTACGAAGTAGGTAGCTTGGAACAAATTGAGATGGCGATGCCCTGCGCGTTGAAAATGCTGGATGCCACAGACACTGGAAAGTTAAAAGTAACAGTATTATCTTATGAATCAGTTTATGGCATGTATTTAACAGATTATCTAATTGTAATCTATTTGATTTCTTAAAAATACTTTTAAATTATCTGTGGACGTCCTTTCGTGGTGTGCTATTTAGCCTGCCATTGGTACAAGTTTAATCCTTAAATATCCTTAGGTTAGCTCAAATCTGAACGAACCGGAGGACATCCATGATGATTTACAAAGCGTTAGCAAACAAAAAACCGGCCAAGTGTTAGTTAGACACACGCACGAAGGGTTTCGTACCATTATGAATAAAAAAAACTGCAAAAAAATCACGGGATGCTTGAAATATGGGAGCCTCACTTAAATATTAATTTTATTCTGTTTTAGTATTTGTTATAGTGGGGCAACAGAAATACATCTGTGAAAATTTCAATTGATTATAACGGTTTATGAGATACAGCCTGGTGACAAACAGACAGACGGACAGACAGACAGCAGTGTCTTAGTAACAGGGTTCCGTTTTTATCCTTTAGGTACGGAACCCTAAAAAGGAAGCGGTCTGCTCTAAAAAAAAAGCAAAAGATAGAGCAGACCTACCCATGGTGAATATAATTTTGAACTACCTAGCTTAGCTACCGCGACCAGCGTTAACCATAACGGTACACGGAATCCTAAGAAGGAAGCAGTCTGTTCTAAAAAAAAAGCAAAAGATAGAGCAGACCTACCCATGGTGAATATAATTTTGAACTACCTAGCTTAGCTACCGCGACCAGCGTTAACCATAAAGGTACACCCGTACAAGATCGTATCGTAAAACACCGGCCAAAGCAGACTCGCGCGCAATGTGTTTCGGCAGAATCATATTTTAAACATGTTACTTTAAAAGCATACAGGAAGACCTATGCTTCCTGTAATCAATTAGTAAAGAACAAATTACACATATTTGTTTTATTTTTTTCAATAAATTATGTTCAGTAGTTTTGGAAGTGGCGGTGATTATTTTTTATATTTATTTTCTTGAATCACATTAAAATTATTATTTATTTAATATTGAGAAAAAATATAATTATCTCTCACAACAAGCTCTTTCATTTGATAGTTTTAAAAACCTTTTTTATGTTCTAATTTGTACTTAAAGTGCCCCATACTCAGTTTATTATCGATAATATGCATCTGTGTTTGGGGGTCACAGAAGGTTTTATATGAATATGTGTTTCAAATTTCAACTGAATCGATCCAATGCATCAGGAGCAAATTGGCTGTGACAGACAGACGATCGAGTGATCAAATACAATCTATACTTTCTACACCAATATTATAAGATAATATACAGTAATACTACAATTTAAATTCCTATTTATTATTTATTAATTCTTTTGCGAAAAAAACGGGTACTTTAGATTTTTTACTTCATCTATAACAAGAAAGAGGTTTTATTAATTGGAAGATGGATTATGACCTGATATCATGTTATAATTTATTTTATTTTTTTTTGTTATCAGGTCATAATAATAAGTAGTTGCAAAAATTGGTGGTTTGCAAAGATTCGAGATTTCCTTACTAGGAGTGATGAGAGACTTCGCATTTTCAAATGCGAAGTCTCTCATCATGGTTTTATTGTATAGTTTTTCGGTTTAACGTGACTTTATTGTCATACTTTACTAACGATATCCAATTCTACCTGCTTTGAGGGACCAGTTCAAAGCCACAAATAGAAGCTGAGTCAAAACAATCAAAATGTATGCTTTAAATTTTAATTACCTATTGGAATGTTCGCCGCATAGCAAAATTCTGCAATTTTTTAATGTACTCGATAGTATTACATGATAAAAATGTATTTTAAACATAATAAATTATGTAATTACAAAACATTTCAATTAAAAAAAGTTGACTATTTACCTTGTAAAGACCAGGCACAGAAGAGTGACGCACAGTATCATCAATTGTTGCGAAAGTGCTGATTGGGATTTTTGCATCGCCCTGTGAAGGTCGTTCTGAAATAAAAAAATAGCAAACTAAAAGATTGCAATATAGCGTAAACATCTTTCATTCAGGATAATTAACTGTAAAACACAATAACAACAAAGTCACTTGCTCGAGGTTGAATGTCATTTGCACGACATAAAATGGCAAAGCCTATCTACTGGTTTTAGTGATTTTCAATTTACTCAGAATGTT
Source organism: Melanchra persicariae (assembly GCA_947386135.1). Classification (NCBI taxonomy): domain Eukaryota; kingdom Metazoa; phylum Arthropoda; class Insecta; order Lepidoptera; family Noctuidae; genus Melanchra; species Melanchra persicariae. The sequence goes on along the minus strand of OX376643.1, from coordinate 13,376,283 downwards.
GTTAAAACCGAGGTTAAGAGGCCACCGTCGAATCCGATTCAGCTTGGCGGTGTTCGGGAAGTTGCGTGATATCTTCTCGTCTCACAGTGTCTCAAGACGAAAGTTTAAACAGTAAGTGTTGCCAGTGATGACTTATGAAACCGAAACGTGGTCGCTCACAATGGGCCTCATCAGAAGGCTTAAAGGCTTAAAGTCACCCAAAGAGCAATGGAGAGGGCAATGCTCGGAGTTTCCTTCCGTGATCGAATCAAGAATTATGATATCCGCAAGAGAACCAAGGTTACCGACATAGCGCAAAGGATCGCCAAACTGAAGTGGCAGTGGGTAGCCCCATTGGTCGCAGAACAGAATGATGGTGATTGAGGCCGAAAAGTTCTGGAGTGGCGACCGCATACCGGAAGACGCAGCGTTGGATCCCACAAGGTGGACCGATGACCTGGTGAGGGTCGCTGGTAGCCGATGGATGCGAGACGCACAGGACCGGTTGTTGTGGCGACACTTGGGGGAGGCCTATGTCCAGCAGTGGACATCTGCCGGCTGTTAAGATGATGATGATGTTGATAAAACTGGTCACCAAATTATTTCAATGATTGTCCCTGTGTGTGACCCTGACCATCTTCTACAGATTTTCATTCAATTATTATTTTTATTTGTCTAGGATGCTCAGCGCTTATCACCTGGGCCTTAAGACAAACTGACATTCTAACAGCGATTAAGAAGGTCGAAAATTCAAAATGTATGAGATTTGACATGTGCTACCAACATCTCATGTGGTCAGTCCTAAACATTTTGGAATTTTGACAATCGCGCTGATACACCGGCCACTGACGGTAAAAACCTGCCGAGTGGCCGGTTTTTACGTCAAACACGTCAAACCCTTCGTGCGCGAGTCCGACTCGCACTTGCGAGTCAGACTAGCCCACAATTTTAAAATTAATAATTAATTGTTTCTTTTAATGATGTGGTAAATTCTGAATCGAACATAAAGTTTTTAATTAAACGGGAAACATTCATATGGCATATCAAATTTTACAATCCTTAATACGTTTAAGTATTCGTTGCCAACAATGACAATATTTATTTCAAGATCGAAATATTCGTGAAACTTTTGCTCGAGAAATTAAAAAAATGCGATAAAATTATCAGTAGGTATAATTAAAAACCCAATTGTACGTTACCATCATTAAAATTCTTAAACAACCATTATTAATAATAACAAATTAAAGTAAAAAACTTCTTTAAAAACAAGCTTTTATTCAAATACGCTAGAAGAATAAAATAAACATATGATATAAAAGCTTGTCGCGAGATTTAAGTAGGTAGGTAGGTACTCATATTTACATAGTTTGAAAATTCTATAAATTAAAAATCAATCAGGTCAAGTTATTTAATTAACTTGTTTCTTAGAGTAGATAAATCTACTCATGTGACGCTACCGCTCACAGGATTTCACTTGTATAGTGACTCTGTATATTGAGGAGCCTAAATAATAACAGCTGTACGGGTCGATCTTCAAGGTTAACCAACGCTTGCCGTGGCCGGTCTGTGGATGGATGACCATCTTAACGTACCGAGAATCCTAGGTGCCTCGGAAAGCACGTTGAGCCGTTGGTCCCGGCTGTCATTTGTAGATCTTTGGCAGTCGTTACGGAATGTCAGAAGCCATAAAATCTGACTCCAGTCTTACCAAGAAGTACCGTGTTACCCAGTTAATGGGTTGTGGAGGTCTAGTAGGCAGCCGCTTCACGTAAAATATACTGGTATTCAGCTGAATCCGGTTTGACTGGGAGCCGATCCCAATAAAGTTGGGAAAAAGGCTAGACAGATGATGATGAGTGACTCTAGTTTAATGTTGTACAAAAATAAATGTATGAAATCTACGTAAGAATTAAAATTACTAACAAACATGTTTTCGAGCGACCTCTTTGCCAGCCAACAGTTCAGAAACACTGGTATGAAAAGGTTTCTGAGAGGTGGAAACGGCAACTGAAATCAGAAAGTTATGTTATTTTAATACAATTAATAAAAAAATGTTTTGGAAACAGCGTGCTTTCGAAAAGTTCCATATAAGTACATAAATGTGAACTTGAGCTTGTATATCAAAAAGTTAGAGGCGCATACATTTATAAAAAAACTTACCGTCAATGCAAAAGGTATGGTATTCACCATTTCTAGGATGAAGTGAAACGATAAAACTTGTTGCCATATATTACCCTGAAAAAAATGAATTCAACAATTTAATTTATCATTAAATTAATTTATGTATTGATGTCTTGCTAAATATCTGTAGTTGACAGAAGATTTAACTACCAGATATAACTTTTTTTCTGAGTGGGATAAGCTGACCAGCTTGGAAGACCATTATAAATTTAGATTTTTTTCATAAAACGAATACTAAAGTACAAATTTTCCACACTTATAGTATTTTGACTTTGCAGGAAAAATTAAACAATTTTGTGCTTTTAGTTTGCAAGATTTAACTCGACATGTCTCTTCAGAAACCTCAAGAGTATTTTTTTTTTCTTGTTATGTCTAAAAACATTATCTAACGATATGATGAAACCTTCAAATTGTAGGTTCTGTAGTTTAAAGATAATTGTAAATTTTCATCGACATTCTTAATAACTGCAAAATTATTTTAAACAAAAAAAATGCCACCCAATAAGCGCTTTTATTAATTTGATCAAATCACACGGCACAGTTGTAAAACTTTTTTCTCTTCTTATATGACGTGTCCTACAAAAGTGACCGCATTTTCAGAAGCAGTTTGAATATTTTCGTATGGGAGCTGGTTTGGCTACTTTTCGCCATATCATTATTTTTATCAAACCCGCGGCGCGCGAGGGGACACTTACACAAACAAAAAATGTTAGCAATATGGTGTAAAGTGTCACGTTGCCGAGATATTTGGAGGTAAATTCACCATGACATACCTACACATATCTATGCTTAATAAGGAGGGAAGTGGAAATTATATTTTTTCCTACTCCTCCGCTGTTATTTTCTGATTAATTTCGTTACGGGGTCCAAGACAGTTGAATCATTTCTCCGGGACTCGTCAAGCTTCATTGACTCGGAAGTTTTTCTGGTGATCACCATTGTTGATTTTGGCTTTCAGGAGTTGCAGTGGTTTAACCAGGTTTCAGACTGGCTAAAAAAGCCTCATCTTTTATGGGGTACTGTTTAAAATGTTATAATAAAATACCTTCCCACATATTAGAACTAAATGAGACAAAATTTAAACGCACACTATGCAGGCAAATATATTTTTAATGAACATTGTAAGAATGCAATATTTTTCATTGTATGGACTCAATTTATTTAGCATTGCATAATTTCATGCATTAATAAATAAATTTGTGAGTACTATGTACCTTATTAAACTATAATGATCATTTTGGGTAGGTCTTTGACTTGAATGTACCCACCCTGGCGATTGGGAATGTCATGCTCACTCAAAAGTCTGGTTGATTTGGCTCCCTTAAAAATGGTTGAGCCGAATGGTGCTAGCGTACGCGTCATGTTCGTGAACGGGCGCCGTCAGCTGAGACTGGTCATCTCTTGGTTGCCATGGTTTATTTTAATTATTTCTTTGAACTGTTTCTTTTTACTCCAGACTCTTTTATCCTGCACGTCTTTTACATTGTTCTCACATATGTATTATTTCAATATGAATGATGTAACCATAATTTTGTAACAAAACATTATATTTTAAAGAGTGTTCGTGGAGTTTCTTGCACGTTCTTCTCCATAGAGATCTACGCTTTGGAACGTGCAAATAGCTTCATCTTTTTGACCGACCGACTTTGACAATTCAAAAGTGCCTGTAAATGGTCTAATTTAAATAAATGCTTTGACTTTGACTTTGGGAATGTGTGGCGGGCTTGTCCCATAAAAAAATGACATACCTATATTGCGTGTATCTGTGTGTGCCAGCGTTATTATTTTTTCTACACTGGTAACTTCAAATTCTATGTGACGAAAGACGAATTAAGTTGGTATTCTAACCAAATCCCGCCAACGAAGTATTGCCATTTATATTCTGTTTTACCAGACAATAAAATGAGCTATAACAGTTTTACAGCACATTAACAAGTCGATTTCTAGCATCGAGTAAAAATTGTTAGTGTTTTCTTGAAAACAAGTACTGATCAAGTATTTCTGAACATATTTTACACCAATTTACTTTAGATTTGAATAGAAAACTAAGAATACATTTTATGACAATTTTCAACATGAAACTCCATTAAATATTTAGATAATTCCGATAATAAATAAGATGTTTAATTATCGACGGATTAATCACACTCGATAGGACAAAATATTAACTAGCATGTTTGTTCGGAGCATTTGTAGAAGAGATCGAGTTTTATTTTTAATCCGTGGTTTTATTTAAGAAAAATTTTTACATCAAGCTAAAAGTCCTTTCGTTTCATAAAATTACTTAATTTTAAAATATCTTAATTCGCTAACTAAAAATTTAGTTACTGAACATTATTGTTAGCGCAAGTTATTGACATAATTTTTTTGCGATAGCGATTCAGGCAAAAATGTACCTAACTGACTTAAATTGGGTTTAATTTTAATGTAGGTACTTAAAGGCTATGTCTGAATTAACAATAAAAAAATTAAACACAGCTGACCAAGTTTCCAAAATGTTTGAAAGTTAAAATTTTTTTGAATAAATTACTTTTAACTGGGCAGCTTTTACAAATGTTTGACTAATTTAGGGAAAACCTTTCAACTAAAATTGGTCCTGTAGTGACGGACGGACTAACAGACAGCCACACAAGTGATCTTCTTAGGAATCAGTTTTTCCACACGGACCTAGGAAGCACTGTCGTAACGATTAAAATGCGTTTACGCCGAATTGGTCGGAGAAGGCGACTCACGGGGACGAGTATAAGGATAGGGAACTTTTACCCAGCAGTAGAACAAAATAGAAAAGTTGAAAAAAAAAAGAGAGTAAAAGTGTTAATTGTCACAGAACTGACATGCATACATACAAATTACTTATAACTTAAACTAGAATTCCGTAACGAATAACATAAACTATAATTGTGGAATAGAAAGCAGGAGTGTAATTTAGGAGGACCATACACGTATAAGTAACGTGTTTAGTAAATATTATAAAAGGAAAAATCCTTTGATCCCATGAATGAGTCTTTCACTTGTACATGAGTCTTTGTGACCGAATTACCGGAGCCTATCCAAATGTTACAAAAAAAATGTTAGTAAGTAGATCGTTTTTATTACTAAATATATATTTGCCATCATAATATTTATCCCACTCAGAAAAGCTCAAACTAAACAATCTTAGCTGTTTTTTATTATATACGAATTATTCATTACTTCTCCCGCTAGAAATTCGGAAGTCCCAGCTGAACATATTCCCGGGATAAAATGATCCTATGTTCATACCCAGAACATAGTTTACTTGTGTGAGTTTCACCAAAATCAGTTCAGACGCTAAGACGTCAAAAGTATTATTAAAAAGGCAGACTACTTTCGAATTTATAATATTAATTTGATTTTCTAGTTTAGAAGGATGGTCAAATTTATTTTTTTATTTAAAATAAGTAGCAGACGCAGCCCTTTAAAAGACTATAACAGTGTGACGTAATTAATAGACGGTCCCTTACGTTCTTTTCAATTTAGTTGATGACATAATTAATTTACCTTGTAGCCTAAATAAGCGAGTAGTATGGCTTCGGTAAAAGATATCATAGCTAGTATGACTTGCACAACCCACAAATACAGGGGCCTATTGACCCATATTATTCCGTCCCAATTAATAATCGGGCGCTCCTGAAATTCTTCCTCCGTCAAGTTAGCCGAATATTCGAATTCAGTCTTATTCCCAGGCCTGCAGCCGTAGCTGAAAAGGAGCAAACATGAGTTTAATGCCTAAAAATCTAGATATAAGCAAGCGGTTAAAGATAACTTTTTGGCAGAAATACAGCTACACAGGTGATGCTGGAACATAAAAAACTTTCTAAATCTGCACATTTTGGCAAAACTATGTTTAGCGCAACTAGAACTGAAAAAAATCCTGACTGGATTTTTCTTTCTGATTGCTGATTTTCGTTTACTACCGACCTTTATAACGCCACGGATTGAGAGTTAAATCTATCTTATATTTATGTATTATGTTTTATAAAGATCGTCTTACATTTTCACACATTAATCTTTTCCCAAATTAAACATTTATTCGGCAAAAATATTATGTAGGTAGAAATAAATATGATTAAAGTAAATAAATGACTTATAAAAAGCGTTTACAAGCAATCCAACTCCTTATACAGTTGATTTTATAGCCATACCTACATATGGACGGTGGACTTTCAGACACACTTCTACGACTTTTTTAAATTCAAAATACTATATTTTTAGAAACTAACCTAAACCCCGTATAGCACCTACCTACCGACACTGTTTTAATCTGATGTATCAATTAAAATTTTATCATGAAAGCCTTTACTCTTCTGCTTAAGCCCAGCACGAAAAGCGACTTTGTTTAAACTACTAAACAATAATAAAATAGATGATTAAAAGCTTCTTGGCTAGGTTGCAGATAATTAAATTTTAAGACTATGTGTTTCAGCTAGGGAATTGTGTCCACCAGACGATCGTGATAGCTTTGTAATCCTTCCATTCTACAGTGTTAATAAACGGGGAAAATTATAAGGAGTTTCACAAACAGATAGTATAGTAGCACGATCTATAATAATATTTATAGATGTCGTAATAACCTCTACTGAGCAAAAATAAACCCACCTTCAATCCCTTTTTAAAATTAGTTTTAAAAAAGTTTAGAGATAAAATAAGAAGATAAAAATATTTATAATTTACCTAGTTATATATTTGTACAACGTTACTAAATTGAAGAAATGAGATTTTACATACAAATCGATTTTCCCCTGGCCACCCCAACAGGGCGAAGGTGTTTCCATCATTTAATTTTAGATTCTTGCTTTTTCGAAACAATTGAAATAAGCAGTAAACTCTCTGAAAACTTCGCCACCCATTTAACCCCTTTAAATAGACGCAAAAATATTATTGTAGCGTTTTTTTGTTTTAAAAAGTCTATCAAAATACAATTTTTCTTGTCCTACCTTATAAATATATATATAACTGTATGTAATATGTATCAGTGTGAATTGAGCCTAATGCGGGCCCTTTTGACATTAAACTATTGAATTATAAATTTACGAGAAATAATAAGTCGAGCCTCACTTTTTTTATTAGCCACGTGATCAAACTTCTCATTTTATAACTAAGCAACGGGAAAATGTGATAGCCTCTAATAAACTAATTCGTCTTTTTTACAACGCCAACTAAATATTTTAAGGAAAGCGTCAAGTAAAGATCAACAATTATATTAACTTGTCCTTTTTATTTATACATTGCCACTTAATTACTAACTCAGCCACGGAATTTATATCTCATCACCATTTTACTGCGAGTTCGGGATTTGGGGCACCCCGACTCGGACAGGTTAGGTTAGAAGGGGATGGCGGGGTCAAGTGAGCGAGCGAAGCGAGCGAACAGACCCCGCCATCCATTTCGTGGTTATTTTTTTTTATGATACTATTGAAATAGAAGCTAATAGAATATCTTTTTTGATGTCATTTAACAGTATTTTAGAAGTTTACTGCTAAATTTGTAACATGCATTCAGCATGTTACAAATTTAGATGCTGAAAAATAACCACCATGCTGAGTTGTATTTAGAGTGGCTTGCATAGAAGATAACTAGTGGCTAAGATAGTATCATTCAGACGTTCGTTAATTGTGGCTGACTTAGTAATTTAGAAGGCAATGTAGATTTTTAGAGGCAAATAATGCTATTAAAAAGATGTCTGTTTAATTAGCACCCTAAATTTACTACTATTGAATATGGAATTTTGACATTAATACTAATTATATTTGACTCTAATACTAAATTTACATGAATAACGAATTTTGACTAAGAATAAATTTAAAGTTTAAATTTTGTTATTGTCTATTTAGGTATTTTTTTTTAATTATTTGTAATTACATCCAATGTTATATAATTATGTGAAATATTTGTACGCCGATACTTACGGCTAAACGTGAATGGACTAAAACAATGTGCTTAATATCTTGATGCTCTTTGTATGTACAATGTTTAAACAAGTAAAGAAATCTCTCTCTCTCTCTGCTCTAAATTTGATCAAAGAGACTAGTTCAAACTGTTTGATCAAATAGAAATACGAAATTTAGTATTTCTTCATGTGATTTGAGAACTTATTTTTCATCAAATCCAGTCTAAGAAAATATATTAAAACTGTTTGAACCAGCCTGTTTGATCAAATTACTTGAACGTGTATTGCCCGCATAAGCATCCGCGGTTTTTTTTTAACTCAAACAGAAAAGAGTCGGACTACATTTCAATTAAAGAACTAGTTTTTTATGAAAAAACTATACCATACCATTATTTTGTTTGTTTGTAACAAGTTGACTTACCAGGAAGCGGTAATGGGATCTCCATCAGCGCAAACTCGGCATATATACAACACACAGGTCAAAACTTTGAAAAATAGGTTAGCTATTCTAATGCGTAAACCTGAAACAATGAAAAAAACATACAAATTACTTTAACTTCAAACGCGACTTCATCAGCGTGATATTTGGTCATTTCTCTTCGAACTTATCTATACAAGATTGCACAATTTATTAATGACTGATTTATTAATTTATTGATTTCTCTGCTGCTAGGTGAAAACGGGTATTGGTATGAAAAATAGGGATGAAAAATATATGATTCTATTTAGACCGTCAGTTAGATTATCTAAAAATATTGGACACGTATTTTTTGCTTTATCAAAGCAATAAAAAGACGAAGTTGTTTTTAACGCATTGTATTGCTTTCAATTATTGTTTACGTGGAAAAAGTAAAAAAAACGTGTCTAATATTTTTTGGATATCTTTCTGACGGACTTATTAGATTTTTTTAGTCGTCTACAATTGCTACTCTCGTGTTTCACCTAAAAATTCGTATTTTATCGTTTCATACAAAAATAATTTTCTTGTTAATCGAAACTAGCAGTAAAAACCTCCACTATAAACTTGAGTATCTCTTTAAATTCAGTTACGGGTTGGAAATTTTCGACAAATCAAAAAATATATAATTCACATCAAGATTAAAACTAACCGGACCGCGTTTAATGATTCTTCCACTTTCAACCCTGAATTGGCAGCGCAAATTATTAAATCGATTCGGACGACTGGAAGTAGCTCAGAATGTCTTACTGATATGACCACTTGTAACCTATTTATCGATTGAGACTATTTCAATGACCCTAAACATGTCACCACTGTTTAAAGTTAGTAAGATAGTTGGGAATCCTGCACATTCCAGGTCGTGCTATATTATTGAAGAATCCGAATACCAAATTTCTAATTGACTAGACTTTTGGAAGTTGCTCGTCCCATCATTAACTAACAAAAAGATGAAGATATTAATTTGACTGAACAGATCTTCTTGAATCAAGAATATTCTTAATGAAGTCACCTTTCAAACAGAAATTAACTAAATCTAAAGTGGGTCATTCGTTTAGGAGCTACGATGTCATAGACAGACACGACCAAATTATAAAACGCCTCTTTTCGTTTGAGGGTTAAAAATAAAAAAATATGTTCTTGTTATACTTCATGGCAAAAGCAATTACGATAGATTTCACTTTTGGCACGAATCTATCATCTAATCATGATTAGGACTGACATTTCACGTAGATGTCTTCAAATACTGCACTAATTAAATATTATGTAGAAATATTTAGCTTTCTCAAATCCATTTTGACGCTTTACATACACTTTTTAAATTACCGCCAATTTGTAAATACAAACGAATTCATTACACATCTACAGATTCCCAAAGAGTTCCTGATTCCAAATTTTAATAAATTTTCATCGGTTGCTTTTCTTACTGGCCTATTCTAAAAACTTTCAGTGTAACCCCCGTATTTCCACCATAGATACATAAATGTGAGGCTGACCAAACGTAATTATGGAAGCTGCGTTTTTTGAGTCGCGTAATTTATGCCGCATTTCTTTTCATACAAAAGCTTTGTTGAATTGTGCTACACGGCGACGAAACATGAGTATGTTTCAGTTGAATGAACTGTGACTCAAAAAACGCGACACACCACTACTCACCAAAATTATGAATAATAATAAACTTAAAATTCTATAAGGTTAGAATGCATTTTAGAACTCCATGTCGCATTTTGAAGTTTGCAATGCATGGATACAAGTCTGCAAGTATGAATTTCGCGCTTGCATAAACGAGGACATAGTAATTTCCAAGAAACGGCTCATGTCGATATTGTGTTATTAATTTTAATGCCTTGACATACTTACTCGATCGTTGATTTTTTATAAAATATAGTTGCAGTCTTTCTTTGAAAGTGTTTTCGTTTACGTAATACTCCACACGGACCCTGAAACCAAAAAAAACATGTATACAAATTTCAGGTTTGTGTCCACTATAGATAGATGTTTCAGTAATTTTTTAATAATCATGCAAAAAAATATACCTAGTTACTTAAAAGTCGTAACAAAATCCTGCTTAACATTATATTAGGGTATCAAAGTAAGGATGACAAAAAAACAATAATAAAAACAATAATACCTACAGTACTTATCAGATCAAATGATGTTTGACAATGTACGTACTGTAAGGTAAAATAACTATTGAAACACAAAATAGAGAAGGATTGAGGGAAAGTAATTTAAGTTCAAGACTAAAATCGAAAGTAATACTTTCAAATACTCGTAGCTCAAAATATTCAAACATTCTTGTAACTAACGAGTAAAGACCAGTCAAATGCTAATTTAACAAAACAGAGTTAGGATTTTTTTTCTTAAATCGTGTATTTTCCATAACCGGGTCATTCCAAAAAATACAAAAACGCGCTTATTTAAAAATAGCTAGGAAAAGCAAATAATCTCTATTTTTTTACAATATGTAGAGAATCGGTAAATTTAATTTTATTTGTCAGAATAAAAAGGAAAGTCGTCAGAAAAATAAATACGGAATTTTGAAAAATGATCAGATGTGTTTAATTTTTTATTATTAAGTCAATAAATATCCAATAAATTAAACCCAATATATTTCGCCATTGGGTTTAATTTCGAAAAAAATAACTGATTTTAATAACATACGCTAACAATAATGTTCAATTTTGTAGGTTAGCGCTTTAAGATATTTAATTAAGTAATTTTATATAAAGAAAGTAGTTAATTTTTAGTTTGAGGAACAAAATCGAAAAATAACATTTTTTATTAAAATGTGATTCTTAGTTCCACGGATTAAAAATGTTTAATTTACTGACCTACTTGTAAACCTCGATCTATTCTACAAATGCTCCAAAGAAACATGCCTGTTTTTTTCCGATCGAGTCATTATTGTTATTTTTTTTTACTAAAAAAAAGAACATCCGGGTGTTAACTCTACACGTTAACGGCAAAAAATCGGAGTAGAGAAATGCTAAGTTTGCCTTATTTTCAGCGCAATTTGACTAGACTAATATTGCAGAACGTCATTAAAATTATATCGACGCATTGTCGTTAAATATATTCAAGGCGGTGCCGGTGATATCAATCGTTGTCCTGTGTATCTATTGATTAATTAATTGTCAATACATTAACTGTACATGAGAATATTGTCGGTTTATGCCATGGTATCGAATAGTTGTTGCTATGTAGTATTAAACTTGGTGTAACAACGCACACCATATGGCAAGATAAACACATACCCTCTTACTAATAAACACGAAATAAAGTTATACCAGGAATAACAAAGGAATAACCATACATTTTCATAGGTTTAAACTTGGAATAACTTAATTCTGAATTTATTAGTAAGAGGGGGACAGTCTACCATTTTTTAATGTGTATGAGGTATTCGAAAAAATATAGCGACCTTTTGTTTCCACGTTATAACAACGCCTGCAATTGTGTAGCATTTCGCCTTAAAAATAAAGCGAGCTTGAAATAATTTTTATTATTAGCAAAGGTATTTACCGATGTAGAATTGAATAATAAAAACTAAAAATTATTTTTTACACTACATTGTTAGTTTGTGGGTACTTTGAATAGTAGCTTTCTGTGACTACGAAGTCGTCGTTGCGGCCTCACACAAACTTTAACGTCACGTTAGTCCACTCGGGAAGATACTATCGTCAAATATTATCAAAGTGCTTCTCTACTACCACCTTGAAGAAATAAGTCATGACAGTTATAATGATGCTTGTGATTTTGCATCTTCAGTTATACCAACGTTGCAAGTGGGTGTTGGGAAGGGCAGTGTAACTTGTGCTCTTGTGATTAATATCCACCTAGCTAGGTCGAGAATAAGGAATTTGCATGAAGAAACATTTGATCTCTAGACAGTTTATTTCAAAATATACAGAAATATAATACTAACAGTGGAAATAGAATCAAAATTGATAAAAAAACCAACGAAAAACTGTTAACTGTTGTGTTTTCTCTGATACTGTTACTATGTGTGATATTGATACCAAAGCGTTGCAAGCCAATTCCAATAAATGGTCAAAAATTATCATAACAGATTAAATGTCCCTCTCGCGATACATCGGTATATCTTATAATAAATTTTTGTAATTGGAATTGGCTTGCAACGCTTTGGTATCAATATCACACATAGTAACAGTATCAGAGAACATTTTCGAAAAAGAGTTCAGGGGGAAAGATAGAGTGATATTTCAAATCTGAAAATATTCTCTATTAAATATTTAGACCTGGGTATCTAGCGTATGCATACCAAGGTTCCTAAAAATCGGTTTATTAATTTCGAAAAATAAGGACTTGAAAGTTTGTATGAAATGCCGTAGGGCGTAAACGCTCTCTATGATTTTGGACTTGAAAGTTTCTATGAAATACCGTGCTGAGTTGTGTGTCCAGTGAACTATCATGTTCGGACCACAGATGGATCCGTTATACCATCAATTACAATCTACCCAAACCACTACCGAGGAGAATACCTCGTAACACTGACCAACCCAAATTTATCAGGCTAGTCAAGGCAGAGTTTAGTAAATTACCCGCCATACCAGCTGAAATTCCCTTAACCAACTTAGACGAACACGTAAACAGTTTGACATCAATCCTTGTAACTAGCTTTGAGCAGTCATGCCCACTCACTGTACCTAGGCAGGGAGCAAGGCAACCCTGGTGGGGTCCAGATTTAGAGAGACACCGTCGCAGGCTAAGAAGGCTGCTTAACAAAGCAATGAACACTCGGTCGCCAGGAGACTGGGACCGATATACAACAACCCGCAGAACTTATAAAAAACTAATACGCCTCAGAAGTAAAAACGGATGGAGGCGTTTCTGTACCAACATTGAGAACAGCAACCAGGCAATGAGGGTCAAAACTTGTCTCGCCACCGAGACAGAACTTTCAATAGGATGCCTTAAAAAACCAGACAACACCTACACAACTAACGATGCGGAAACCAGCGAATTACTTCTCACCACCCACTTCCCAGGCTGCCGAATTGCGACCCAACAGAGTTGGGAACCGCATAGGGAAAGGGCTACGAGCAACCTAGATTGGGAAGTGGCTTCAGAAGTGATAGACAAAGACAAAATAATTTGGGCAATCAACACCTTCTTACCTTTCAAGGCAGCAGGGTTGGATGGTATCTTTCCAGCTCTGCTCAGATGGAGCGGCGACTCGCTAGCCGAATACCTTGTCACAATATTCCGCGCCTGTCTGGCCCACCGCTACATCCCCTTGATATGGCGAGAAGTAAAAATAATCTTTATTCCGAAACCAGGTCGTAGCGATTACACTCAACCCAAATCTTTCAGACCCATCAGCCTCACCTCGTTTTTCCTGAAGACGCTGGAGAGGCTTGGGGATCGAGAGATCAGGAACCAAATTTCGCTACAGAAACCCTTACACCCAAGCCAACATACCTACTGTGCAGGCAAATCAACTGAGTCCGCACTCCACTGCGTAGCAATGCGCATAGGTAATGCTCTCAAAGACAAAAACCCAACACTGGGCGCCTTCATTGACATAGAAGGTGCTTTTGACAAAACAAATTTCGCCAGCATCGGCCAGGCACTAGCCGTGCACGGTGTGGCGCCAACGCACAATGGATTCACAACATGCTAAAATACCGCGCTATTCAATTTACTGTAAATACCACCACACGAGGTATCGTAAGTAGGGGCTGCCCGCAGGGTGGGGTGCTGTCACCACTACTGTGGAATTTAGTTGTTAATGAGCTCATCACAGAGCTCAACGCTAGCAGTCTGTACTCGGTGGGCTACGCAGATGACATAGCAATCTTAATGACGGGGAAATTTGAAGGCGTCTTGTGTGACCTCATGAGGAAAGCTTTCAAAGTAATCGAGAATTGGTGCACAAAACACGAATTATCGGTCAACCCCTCCAAAACAGAACTAATAATGTTTACCAACAAGAGAGTCCTTGGACCTCATAAATTACCTAAACTTTTCAACTCCGAACTAACACTAAAAGAAGCAGTCAAGTACTTAGGAGTGATCCTTGATAGTAAATTACTCTGGAACAAGCAACTTGACTACAAACTAAACAAAAGCACGATCGCACTTTACCAGTGGAAAAAAATGCTAGGAAAAACATGGGGGCTGTCTCCAAAGATCACGCTGTGGCTCTACACAGCTGTGATCAGACCAATGCTGACCTATGGTGCCTAAGTTTGGTGGACGAGGACTGAACTCTCGACCACCGTCTCTAGGCTCCAGCGGTTCCAAAGGTTAGCCTGTTCCGCTATCACAGGCTGCATGAGGATAACCCCAACCACAGCAATGGAGATAGCCCTACAATTAACTCCCCTTGACATGTACATACAGCAAGAGGCAGCATTAGCAGCCATCAGGCTTATGCACTTAGGCATATGGGGCAAGAACCATACTAGTCCTCACGCTGGCATCCTGGACCGGGCGATCGAGTCGACCTCTCATCGCTGCCCCGTGTGATAGGACACTGAATAAACTCATGTTTAACAAAAGCTATAACATACAAACAACAGAGGAAGAGAGGGATCAGTCAGGAGTCAATGAAGTAAGCGTCTACACAGACGGCTCAAAAACTCCACAGGGTTCAGGGGCTGGCGTACACTCCCTAGACCTCAACATTAACCTTCACCACACCACTAGGCGAACACAGCTCGATATTCCAATGCGAGTGTGTCGCCCTAACACAAGCCGCAACAGCCGTAAAGCGTCTAGGGATACACAGCTACACAATTAGATTCGTATCTGATAGCCTGGCTGTGCTCAAAGCCCTAGAGAACAAACAAACCAACAGTAAACTAATTTTCGAGTGTCACCTCGCCCTGGAGAGTTTATCGCTGTCTAACAGGATCACCCTCCAGTGGATCAAGGGACACAGCGGATCCCTAGGCAATGATGCCGCAGACGAACTTTCGAAGAGAGGTTCCGAGATGGTAGTTTTAGGCCCATACCCACTCCTTCCTCTACCTTTCTCGCAGTTTCGTACATGGATTCGCCAGAGATCAACTGAACTCCATAACAACAAATGGTCACGGGCCACAGACTGTAGGCAGTCAAAAATGGCAATGCCATGTCTAAACGCCACCCAGCGAGAGGAGAGGGCGCCACCCAGCGTAAACAAAGAAGTTGCTCTGTGTTTTTAATTCATAAAAAAAGTTTAAGTGATTAGATACATAAGAAAAAGTATTTATTCGAATGTTTAAGTCATGTGTAGTGTTTGATATTGGAGTACGCGTGAAATACCTATCCAGTGATATAAAAATAAACAATACAACTATGCAGCAATAACGGCTCCACATTTTGAAAAATTACAAACATGAGTGTGTGAACTGTTTTGGAAAAGTGATACAAACGAAGATATTCTTAAAAAAGAAAGAAAACCGCCAGAAGAGGTACATAATCATTTTAATAACACCAAACTTCCGAAATTTCCATAAAAATGACAGTCATCTTCAACATAACACTATAAAATAGCGCCATCTATCGCAGAGGACCGAAACTAATATCACAAAAATCGTTCAAAGAAGGACTTTTGCTACTACACGCTAGAGGTCGCTTAATTAAGTTCTGTCATAGTGAACTAGCTTAGATATCCTAAAATTAAAAAACAATATCAGAATGGCATCTATACCTGTATGCGCTGGATGTAAAAATAAGCTACCTATAAGAGAAAATCTTATTTGTGTGCTCTGTAAATGCAGATACGATCTAGAATGCGGCGGTGTTTCTAAAGACTACTACACTAAAAAGATGACACTGGAAAATAAAAATACATGGAAATGTCAGACATGCATCTGTAAAATACCCAAGACTGGAAACACAAACACCCCTTTACGTACCCCTAGAGGCACCGATATCAATCAGTTATCATCTACACCACCTGAGGAATCTAATGTCACTTTGAGAAAAAAAACAATAAATTCGAATAACGACACAACTTTTTCCGACGACCTGAGTTTCATAGGCGACACCATACCTGAAATTATCCACACAGAAGAAAATGTAAAGACCACGAATGATACACATACGCAATTAACAATGCAAGGTTTGAGTGAACTAATAATCACACATCTTAAAGAAAACAACAAGTCTATTATACAAGAATTACAAAACACAATACATAGAGAAATATATAATGCTATTACAGAATTAAGACAAGATTTAGATTATAAAACAAACGCTTTATCAACACAGAACGACCAAAGAAAGCAAGAAATAGAAAAAATTAATAAAAAATTTGAAAAGCTTCAAACAGAAAATGAAAAATTAAAGGAAGAAATAAGAAAGCTAGCTACAGAAGCATCAAAAGTTCCAAATATACAAGAAAATAACTATAAAAAAATTGTACTCTACGGCCTGGCTGATTACTATAAAGAGCCTGAAACTGTACTTCAAAACAGATTAATAGAATTGTTCCGTGACATAGTCAACATAGACGTCTCAGGATATATAGAAGACCTTTACAGACTTGGAAGACCCGGTGGACCTAAGAACCGACCGCTTGTTATCGAATTTATTAGTAAGAGAATGACTAAGTATATTATTAACAATAGCACTTGCTTTCAAGGAACCGGAATATTCATATCTGAATTCTTAGATGCAAATGCACGTAAGTATAGAGCACAAATGCTAGAAGAATTATTTAAAGCCAGGAAAAATGGATCTCATGCAATTATAAGAAAGAACCACCTATATATAGACGGAAAACTGATTAACTTAAAAAACAACAAATTACAATACGAATACAACACCCAAGAAAATGATATAATATTGAACAACACCAACCAACTTTTCCCTACAAATATCTCATATGAAACTGAGAACCAGACATTTCGTAAACAACGACCTACCATTTAAAATAATGTTCCAAAATTTTCAAAGCCTTAATAACAAGCAAGATATACTTGAAGCATTTATTGATAATAATTCATTGTATAAAGCAATATGCATTTCAGAAACTTGGCTAACTCAAGAAAAACTTGATCTCATTCAATTTAATGGATATAAATTTGCATCTTCCTTCTGTCGAAGCACTAGAACAGGTGGCGGTGTTTGTACACTTCTACAAAAACACATCGACAGCATAAATAGAAATGATATTTCAGATATGTCTATAGAATATATAATAGAACTTTGCGCTACGGAATTACCAAAAGAAAATTTATTGATAATAACTATGTACTGGAATAGAAGAGAGGACGAAGTATTTTATCAACAATTAAAACAAATTCTCAAATATATAAACAATAAATACTCCAAACTAAATATAATAATAGGCGGCGATTTTAATATTAATATAATATCGAATAATTTAAAAACAAATCAATTTTTAAATCTCATGCAAGAACATAACTTTACTCAACATGTTAAAGGCCCTACACGTATTACATCAAGCACTGCAACGTGCATAGATCTAATATTCACAAACTTTGTCTTCAAAGATATGTATACAACTACAGAAGAGCTAGGTTTTTCCGATCACCATAGTACAATATTACATCTAAAAATACCTAAACAATCAGAAAAATGTAACTGGTACACAATGAAAAGACTATTTAATAACAAAAATATATTAAAATTCAAGGAAAAAATACAAAAACTTAATTGGAATGATATTCTTAAAATCAACAATAATATTAACATAAATTATAAAACCTTTAATGACACACTCATCTGTATCCTAAATCAATGTATACCGTTGCGTAAAATTAAACTAAAAACAGAATATAAAAAATATTGGCTAACTGTAGGTATAAAAAAATCTTGTTTAAATAAAAGACTATTAAAAACATTAACAACAAAGACAAACAATCCAATATTAATAAATTATTATAAAAAGTATGAAAAAACATTGAAGAAAACTGTCACAGTTGCAAAAAAACTACACTTTAAAAATAAAATGATGCAATCTAACAATAAAGTTAAAACAATGTGGGGAATAATCAATGAACGCACAAACAAGAAACTAAAAAGTGAGAAACACAATATAACCCTACAAATAAATAATAACTTAACTTCAAAACCCCAAGAGATAGCCAACATATTTAATAGTTTCTTTGCATCTATTGGTGGAGACAGCGCAAAACCTACCGGCAGCAAACCAAAAGGACCTCCGGCGATTTCAACTACACAAAATACATTATATCTTAGCCCAGTAGATCCTTACGAAGTAAATACAATAATAAAAAATTTAAAAAACAAAAAAAGCCATGGAATCGATGAACTTCCACCCACTCTTTTAAGACAATGCGCTAACGAATTAACCTTGCCGTTTTATATACTAATTAATCAATCTTTCGAAGAAGGCGTTTTCCCCGATTTATTAAAAAAAGCTCTTATAAAACCGATCCATAAGAAAAATAAAAAAACTGACCCAAACAACTACCGTCCCATTGCTCTCTTACCAACAGCCTCAAAAATATTTGAGAAAGCCATGTGCGAGCGTGTTTATGCATTTTGTGAAAAATTTAATATATTCAATGATAGTCAGAATGGTTTTCGCAAAAACCGATCTACCGTTTTGGCTGTGTATAAATATATGCAAGAAGCCCTCAATATAATTAATAAGAAAAAATACGCTGTAGGATTGTTATTAGACATGACAAAAGCTTATGACAAGGTGCAATTTGATATATTATTAAATAAACTATATAACGTCGGTATACGTGGAAAAAGTCACGAATGGTTCACATCCTATCTAAAAAATAGAGAACAAGTTGTAGAAATAGAACATTACAATCATAACACAAAGGAAATAGAATTAATTCGATCC
This sequence comes from Melanchra persicariae, assembly GCA_947386135.1. Classification (NCBI taxonomy): domain Eukaryota; kingdom Metazoa; phylum Arthropoda; class Insecta; order Lepidoptera; family Noctuidae; genus Melanchra; species Melanchra persicariae. Next base: position 13,356,954 of record OX376643.1, on the reverse strand, counting down.
CAAAACATGCCCGTAAACGCTTCTATACCACAAGGAACTGTGATAGGGTGCCTGCTATTCCTTGTTTACATAAACGATCTCCCTAACCACATCAATGAGTCATGCGTATTGTTCGCCGATGATATCTCTATCTTAACATCATGTGATAATAATATAAATTTAAACCAAAAATTGAGTTCTATACTAGACACTGTAACACACTGGATGAACGAACACAACCTTGAAATTAACTATAATAAGACAAAAATAATATCTTTCCACCCCCGACAAAAAATACCTATAAGTATAAATTTTAAGTACAACGGATCACAATTAGAAGCAGTAAATAAATTCACCCTTTTAGGCCTAGACATAGATTCACACATAGATTGGAAATCACATATTCAAAAAGTAAGAACAAAATTATCCAAGTTTTCATACGCTCTCCGAGAAATCAAGAAAACAACAGATCTCAAAACAGCACTAGTAACATATTACGCGTACGCATTTGCATGGCTCAAATATGGAATTATTTTATGGGGAAATAGTACAGACGCGCCTTCATTATTCACTCTACAGAAAAAAATGATTAGAATTTTAATAAATATTACAGATACTGACTCCTGTAAACCTCACTTTAAAGACCTAAAAATATTAACCCTGCCCTGCCTCTACATATTTGAAATTTGTAAATTTGTACGAAAATATCCGCAATTCTATACCAAAAGAGGAGATATCCAAACAAAAATTGCACTTAGACATGAAAGCAGATTAAACATACCCACTTCACGATTAAAAATGCACTCTTCTAGTACATTTGTTATGTCCATTAAAATGTACAATAAGTTACCGGAATGCATCAAACATATAAATAAAAATAATATCTTTATCAATAAATTAAAACAATTTCTAATAACCAAAAGCTACTACACTATTGACGAATATTTCAACGATAAATTTCAACAACAATAAAAACGATTTTTACATAATACGTATTACATAAAAAATATTTAGTAATATAATAGGAAGATAGTGTAATTTGTGCAATATATAATATAAAAATACATAAATATGACTTTAAACCAAATATATAAATACCATAAAAACAAATAATATAATTATTTTAATGAAACTTAAAAAAAAAAAAAATAGTTTAATATTTATTTACCTATTTCCTAAAAAAAAGCGCCTTCATCCTCTCTCCTATTGAAAAATTAACTTTGCTGTGCCCGACAGGGTCCATAATTGATTCGATGTTTTAACATACCAACTGTTACATGTACACATTATGGAATGCAATAAAGTATTGAGTATTGAGTATTGAGTATTGAGTAAACCCGCGATTAACAAAACGACTACTCAGCCTAAGTAGAAACGACCTTAGAACAATAATAGGGACAATTACGGGCCATTGCCCCCTAAACAAACATCTCTATAACGTAGGCGCCACGGACAGCCCACTCTGCAGGGGCTGTTTTGACGCCGAAGAATCAGCCACCCACGTCATCCTGGAATGCGAGGCTGTGGCTACTCAACGTGAACAAATCCTCGGAACGGTGAGGTCGCTCCGCGAAGCCTGTGAAGCTCCCAGGAAACTTCTGTGCTTCTGGGCGGAGCTAGGCTGGCTAACTTAACCAGGATACCTACGCACAACGGACCGAATGAGAGTCTAAGTGCGGATAAGGGAGTCCCTACTCTACTCTACTCTACTCTACTCTACCGTGCTGAGTTAATTTGGTGGTTTTCAGAAGACGCCGCTCATCGCGGTGAGAGCGCCTGTCCTGGCAGGTAGAAATTGAAAACCGAAATTCGCACACACTCTTATCCTACAGTGATTCGTGCTGTAATGCAGTGTTTCGTGTCAGAACAGAGCAAGGTAATAAGATAATGCTGATGCGGCAAATTGCATATTAAATACTGCGCTCTTCCAACTCTTTGGTTAAACCATACGTTATAACTTTTTCTAAGCGTTCCTGATAGTTGACAATTTAAATTAAACTCAAGAATTTTTTTTAAAGAATTTTGAAACTTATAAAATTAAATTGAATTGAATTGTTGTTGTACTTTTAACGATACTGAAATAGATTTCATCCAAATAAACAAAATGCCCTTCTTAAAAATGTTATCATCGCTACAAAACTTATACAAACAGTAAAAGTAAATGTTGTAGCACTGTCACGATAGAAAAGGTACCTTTTAACCGACTTCAAAAAAATGAGGTGGTTCTCAATTCGATTGTATTTTTTTTTGTGTTTGTTACTGATGTGAGATGTGATTTGAAAAATTCTTGTTTTATGTGAAAGGATATACTTCTTGATTGGTCACATTTAAATTTTATTAAAATCGGTTCAGCAATTTGGTTTTTAAATCCAAATAGCTAGAAAAATATGTTGACAAATCATCCACGTATGCGAAATTGCGTATTTTTGCTTTCCTGTGACTTTCTAGTGGGTGTCGGGTACCACTAAAAAGTGAAAAGTGTACTTTGTAGTGTATTTTTTGGAAGGCGGTTTTTTTTGGGAAAAAGTTTATTTGATCCAATTTTCTTTTTTGTTTCTGTGTCAATTTGTTTTAATATATTTTTTTTTAGGATAATAGATTCATTAAAAATAAAGTTCATGCCTGTGAAGTAGATACATAGAGTATTGAAATATTGAAGGAAAAGTGTAATTTGCGAAAACTTGTGGTTTCATCTGATGAATCTATTGAGCAATTTGACATGAAAAAGAGAGATTTGAAAGACATGGGGATACATTTTGCAGTTGGGAAATATCCTTGGTATGAAGGCATGAAGCGCTTTCTTCAGAACGCTAGGAACAAATCTGCACCAGTTCCTAAAAGTGTATCCCAACGATTTGAGTGAAACAGAAGTTCCAGTCTATTTGTATATTTGGCAGATTATTACTGTGACGACTCAGACAAGCAAAACCGTATTATAGTTTTTTGCTCAAAAGAAACGCGACAAGTTATTCCCAATATTGTGAAACATTTTGCTGACGGTCTTTTTTACAGTTGCCCAAAACTATTTTCACATTTATATAATATTCATGGTGACCTGGAAAGTGGTGTGGAAATGACTAAAGCGAAGCCCTGAATATTCGCAAATAATGTCGGACTGAAAAGAAATTTGAAGATATTTAGAAGAAAGGGAAGTCTTTTGGATGTACGGATGTAAAGTACACCAGAATGAAGAATTGTTACCCTGGCGAGTGGTTTGCCACTTTTTCCTGACTGCAATATTCAACATGGCTTGAGAATGTGAAATCTGAATCTGATAGTACAGTACAAATGGAAAAAAAATCAAATGCTTAGAAACAAATTGGTTTAAGACGATCAACCAACCAACATTGACGTTTCACTATTCAACAAGAATACTGTGACATTGATGCGACTACTCAAAGTATTAGAGCATATTCGATTCGACTAAGAAAGTGCAATCCAGTTTTTCATGAATCACAAACATCTTAGGGCTATCCTCATTTGCTTTAACTGTATCATCAAAACTTATAGAATATCCGCTCGAATGCCCGAATAACCTTACTGGTCACTACAAATACTAAACGGTCGGTCGGCTTCTGACACATTGCTGAAAAAATCACTGTAAGAAAGTGCAATCCAGTTTTCCATGAATCGCAAACATCTTAGTTAGGGCTATCCTCAATTGCTTTTCATATAGATGAATGGCATGTGCAAAAGGGCTCATTAGTCTTCCAAGTCAAGAATCTCCAAAACGACATTCAAAATTGATGCAGTCACTAAATCACCTGATGTTACAGTCTTTTTTTAAAGTTGCGCAGGTCCAGATACACAGTCCGAATACGACCAGTGTTTAATTATTCGTTGGGATCGATGTGTACTTTTAGACTAAATCTGACCTGGTTTCTCCGATTTAAAGGGGAATGACCACAGTCGGGACGCAACTGTGCATGCATATTGTATACCTTTTAATAATTACAATTATTATACGAGTATCTCACGCTCACGTAACAATGTAAATTGAAAAATATCAGAATATCAACGTATCAACAAATAATAAAAATAAAATACTAGTGTGAATTGAAGAACAAAATGTCACAATGGAGTAAGAAGACCCCAACACTCGCTACAGCAACCCCAAGCGGAAATCTATTTTCAGAAGGGACAGGCATCTGCAGTCTGCACTACACAGGGGCGAGATAGAGTACATGTTCAAAAATTGGAACAATCCTGGTGGTCTCAAGAGGGAACATATACTTCTGCAAAAGGACACGAAAGAAGTAACGTTCCTCAGTTCTGACCAGTATATCCATTGGGCACTCCTACATGTGAGCCAGAGATGTAAGGATAAAACCCTGGGAGGGGAATTGTCCCGCCATATATGTGTAGCCAATGAGACCACAGCATTAGGTGCACAAGATTTTTGCAATATAAAGGTTGACGGACCAACATTGCGACCCCCTCCCTTGCTCAGACAAGTCTATGCCTAAAAGAAGAAGTTCTCACACATAACAAAAGCAATAACCTTTAGTGAGAAACTCGGTTCTGACTTCTTTGGCTGTCAGGAAAAATGTTATGGGAATCTCCATGTAGTATGGCCATCTGATCAGTTTGCTTATGTAATTACTCATAGCCATTTCCTGGTAGACAGAGACTGCATTAATGCGTGGTTCTCAGCATTATCCTACGGCTTAGTGGCATCTCGGAAGTATCCCTTGTACAACTTGTACAATAAGGTTGCTAATGTCATTTATGCAGCACTCCATGACATAAGTGTTTATAAAGATGATGTGTATGACATCCTCAAGAGTTGACAGCCACTGGTGATAGCCACAATACTGAAGGATATAGAAGGGGAGCCAAACTTCCTGGAGTCGCTGAGTGAGTCCATTACCAAATTCCCACACTCTATCTTAGTAAAGATTGCCACAAGAAGAGTTATCACACCCACAGATGCGCACACAGCCTTGGAGCTTACAGGGCTAACAAAATGTTTCGGTCATCTTGAGATAGTAATGGGTGAGTGTTGCAGCGTGGGTAGGAAAAGGGCTATACTGAAGTCAGGTCTACATGAAGTGGCAGGGGAGATTAGGCGTGCTTTCATCCTTGAATTTTCACGCAATTATTATAAGCAGAAAAGAAAATGGCCTAACCTATCTTTTCTTGAGGGAAACGACCCCTATATACGACAATGCTATGAAGGGGGATATTGGGGGGAGAAGCCGAATGAGCCATGGACCACTTCTATGTTTGGAGGAATCAGATTTGAGAAGACCTTAGAATTCGATTATCAGATCTACACTGCAGACTTGCTGGCTGATAAAGCTATCATACCGGGCTTAGACCATTGGCCCCATGAATATGACTCACAAGCTCACAGAACCAATCATGGGAGATTTCCAAACAAGCCTCCTAGACAGAGCAGCAATGTTATTATGCAGTACATAGAACGCGTCGAGGTAAATGTAAGAGAGATAATTGGCACAGTGTCGAGAGGAGAAGTGCCCACCAATTGGAAGGTCACAGTGGGAGTTGCCAAAGAGCGAGAGATGAAGAAACGGAAAGCAAGATTCTTTGGGAAGTTAACCTTAGAGATGATACTTTTCCAGGTTGCAACAGAAAACAACATAAAACATGTGTTTAAATTCATTCCGCATCAGACCATGACAAAATCTGAAGATGACCTCTTTAAGCACCTATTAAAGATATCTGAAACCTTCTCAACGGATGAAGGAGGGGCTGTGTTCATTCCGACCTCCCAGGCAAGGCACCGACGGCCCACCAGAGAACGGACCCAGACGTGTTCACGGCCCAGGCATGGATGGAGGGACCTAGGCAAAAAGGATTGACACTTGCCACATTGTTGTTGAGTCTAATAGCCTCATGGACCTGTGGAACCATAGCCACGTTAACCCCCACCGAGTGTGTCCCCACGTTGCCGTCGTGGTGGGGCTTGTGTCTCAGTGATCTTGTGAGCTTTGCCGGTAGAGTTGCTCATGCCGAAAAGGTTCAAGTGAGAGACCAGACCAAGAGGGACACGAGAGGGGCACACCGTTCGGAGACTTGAGCAGTGTTCGGGTCTTCGGACGGTTTGCGTTTCGGAAGGAAACTTGCTCACTGAAACGCGTACCAGAAAGCAGTGGCTTTCTGGTACGCGTCTGCTTATCAGACGTGACTGTGAAAGCAGTGAGCGAGAGGAGAGGGAGAGAGGCCCTGAGAAAGGGCGGAGAAAGGGACCGCACCCTTAAAAAGGAACATTATAATGGAAACCAAGACAGACGAAAGAGAACTACCCCAGGGCGGTCCCGGCTGCACAGCAGAAGGAGAATCCGCCACGCGTCAAGCGTCAAGCCCCACGTATTCTGTGGGGCGCAACGTATGTCTTCCGCTTGCCAGTGACAACATGAGCCGAGGAGGCTCCCGATTCGAGGCATCCTTTGAGGAATTGATCGGTTTTAGTTTTAGTACGCCTGTCAAGGTGTCGGGTGTCAATTTAACCGAAATTTGGTACAAATATGTACCTACTCCTGCGGCCTAGACACGCGCCCATTACAAGCCCAAAAAATACATTTCTAACTTGTTCCCCGAACTTGACCCACGTTTGGGGGACAAATTAGAAAATCTAAAGAAAGTTCTTCTAACTGCAGGTACCGAGACTTTCTCATTTCTACATTCATTCTGAGAGACAGACATAATCGAGTTACTCTCAACGTGCACAATAATTTTCGCTCCCAGAATGGAGTATACTAATAATAGTAATACTCTATTCTATTGTTATCTTTCTTAATAATGTGTTCTGAATACCGCATTTTGCGTCATTCTTACTATTTAAATTGATACATTACTTAACACTATTCAAACTTATGTTATTAATCTTCGGGTAGGTACAACATATAGCAAAAACTTTCTCTTTTTTTTAAACTTCTAAAATAATAATAATAACTACGCTAGTATGTTCAAAAAATGATTGGAATTCAGTAAAATGAGGTAGGACATTGTCGTAAATCTATAAATGGATCGGAACTAAAAAAATAATATTTCATTGGAGTAATCTTAGGTCGAAAAAAATGCACTGTTATGATTTTGCAGTTTCGAAAGACCTGTCGTAACTGCGTTATGCTCGAAAAACCTTGAGATTTTCAGGCATTGGCTTAATGGTAGGCCTAATATTATATACCGAGCCCTTTTTTATTTTTTTATGGAAGGGAAAACATCAATTGACCCCTTCCGCTCTGGGTGGAGGGGGAGGGAGTGTCAGACTCTTACTGACTAAAACCCATTTGTGCTCCTCCGTGCCTTTTGCGTTCTAGGGCCGCAGTAACTCTTTCGAACAAAATCCGCAACCCTGGCAGGCTCTGGCCCTAACGGGCCCCGTCAGCTGACATCTCATTGAGGCGCGCGTGGAACACAACGCGCCTTCGACCCAGGCCTTGCTTTGATCGGACGGCGAGCCACCCAACGCTCGCCGTCCGCAAACCCGCGCCTACGGTGGCCGGGAATCGACCTGCAACTCCCGACGCCCGGGGCGTTTCCTTATGCTACGGCGGCTGGGGCGGGGTTTATATCAAGCTCTTTATTGTGATTTATTATAATTAAATACTAATTTAAATTGTGTAGCTTATCAAATCGTGTGAGCGTATGAACGTCTACCTAAAAATACGTACTGCTCACACATGAGTAATCGCGTTTCCAAAAACTTTAATCTACTTAGACTTCAAGGTACGTCTGTTCCTTGTAGATGACAATACATTCCTCATCTCCTGGTTGAGGAAAGGTGTTAAATAAAGAAAATTGTACTCATGTTTCAGTTTTACAATGCAAACCTTCAACTTACTCGCATACAAGTGGTATTACATTGTAGGTTACCGAGGTATCAAGTGATTAATCGTTCGATCGTGTCCCGCAATGTAATTAAACTTGCACGCGAGTTGCTTGCAGGCTGAAACACGGCTTTCGCCACTTAAGCCTTTTAGGTAAAATGTATTATTATATTATCTTGGACGTTCGCTACTCCTGAGGTTCTAGACTAGTGACGAAGGCGATTGCCAAAACGTCAACAAAATATGGGATTGACAAACGCTGTCGAAATGAGACCAGACCATGAGACCATCCAGAGTGAAGTAGAGTAGTCGTCACAAATTGCAGCTTTTGATCGTGAGTCAGAAATTAATTAAAGTTTTCGGACAACCCACTTCAAGGAAAGCATTCAATTATCATCTATCAGACATACTGTATAGTATATCGAATATTCCGAGAACATTTAACAAAATCCATCCATTATAGCTGAGTTCCGAGGTATAAACCTAATTTGACTACAAACTACAGTTATTACAGACAAAGGGGGCAAAGCGCTTAATTTATAAACGTTACGAATATGAAAAGCCATGTAATATTTAACAATGTAAGGTGATCCAAGGCACGAGATTATCTTGTCAACAACGCAATGTCAAAAAAATGTCATTACTTTGTCAATTATGAAGTCCTAGACATAAATTGATGCTAAGCTTGTTGTTGAGGTATTCGGAATGAGTAACCGTAGCTACTGGTGAACAAACTTCTAACAGAAAGTGTTTATGACTAACCGTACACTCATTATTGACAAAAATTCAATTATAAATTGCATGTAACAGATAATTTCCTGCAACATTGCATGTGATGAAAAAATTATGAGTACAATGACCCCTTAAGATGTAAATAGCATTTATTCTGTTACACGTTGTATACGACCAATTTGTCAAAAACTGACAAAGTTACAATTGCGCGACAAGTGTTGTTGAATAAAACAGAGAATGTATGAAATAAACTTTCAAAACTGTCGAATCGTCAGATTGTCGCTTGTCATTCAATCAAAATATCTCTATTAATTTGTGTAATTATTTCGTTCGTCGACGGCAACTGTAACCTATGATTTGATAACTCAATGGTGAACTTTAATTGTGTGCTATAATACTACATTCAAGATACAAGTGGCCAAAATTTGTCATTGCAGCCGAGGCGGAATAGATACTTAACCACACTCGTATAACGCGAGACCGTTATTGAGCCGAGATACTGTAATGACTAATTTTAATGGCTATATGTTTGACACGACGATTTTCAACACACTTTTTCAATAAACTGATAAAATTTCATTATCATAATATTCGGTCTCGAAGTATTATCAAAAAAATGAGCCACGTGTAGGAGTGCCCCAAGTGCTCAAACACCTGTATACTTTGGAAGATCTAACGAATTCAAATTAATTAAATTCAAATTATTTATTTATTTTCAAACAAACCATTTACAGGCATTTTTGAATTGTCAAGGTCGGTCAGTCAAAAAGATGAAGCTATTTGCACGTTCCAAAGCGTAGATCTCTATGGAGAAGAACGTGCAAGAAACTCCACGGACACTCTTTTAAATCATTTTTCTTTACAATTTTATGGTTACATCGTTCCTGTTGAATGCCACATGCCACCGAAGCTGCAATTAACGTAACCACCTACTGGGCTCAAACAATATAAAGAGTTAACCATCGACTCGAAAGAAAAAAATGGTTTTTGCCTCGCAGATATTTTTTCGAGCGCCGTGTAACCGTGTTTCTTTTTCTGAATGAAGTATTTGGCTGGCTAACAGCAATATAAAAAATATGAAAACTTTTCTTTTGTATGTTTTGGACTCGAAGTAATAATAATTTATTGAGAAAAGTAAATAATTTGATGAAATATAATATTTATTTCGGATGTTCAAATTACTAGCCCAGTTTAAATATTCACACAACTATTGTGCGCCAATTCTACAAATTTTAAGCAACGTTCGCATTCCAGTCGCAATCTGTCATACTTTTGGGGAAATTGAGGCTTTTTTTGACAGATTGCGATTGAGATGCGAATGAGAACGTTGTTTAAAATTAGTTGAATTGGCCCTAAGGCCTCAAATAGGTTATGCGTTGCACCTGTTTACTGAAACTGAAAAAACGCTCACCTGTCACTGTTGAGCTTGAGGTTTATAAATTGAAATTGTGTGAATTGCACAGGATTCTAAACCTAAAAGGAGGGGTATAAGGGCCAGATTTCGAGTAGTGTGTTAAAATATAACTTCTTGATTTCGTTAGAGTTGTCTGTGGATAAAGTCTATTTTATATTTAGGTTTCTTATTTGGAATTTTACGATATGAAAATATATAAATCTGTCTTATCCGCTCAAGCACTGCCGGCACACCGGCGTGCCGCGAGATTTTAGCGATTTTAATGTTTATTACTACTATTACGTAAGATTTATTACATAATTTGAAATTTTCACATGTGCTTGAGCGGCTTAAATCTGAGCAAAACCTAGACCGCAATTAATACTTCAAAAAGGAGTGACTTATATTATACAGCAAAAAAAACATGACTCCACCCACTCCTGCTGCTTTGTAGTCTAGTGTACGTTATAAAATACAAAGAGTGCAATATATCTCAATAAAATGTCAATGAAAAAAAAAACTAATTTCCTGGCTATTAAAGCAGGAGTAGAAATGAATGTGGTAAAATATTTCTGTGCAAATCTGCTGTGTCTGACCAAAATTCCTTCGCTCACGCACTCGCCCTTTACTCTCCTTACACTCACTACCATATTAGCGTTTATAATTAACCAGCTTTAGCCAACGGCTTCGCAGTCATTACTATAGATTTTTGCAAAAAAGTTGCTTATAACCGTGTCCAGGACCCATCTTTCTCTACCAACATTCATAAGAACTAGTTCTGCATTTTAGGTGTAAAAGCGCAGCGAACAAACAGACTTACGTTCGTTTATATAATATTAGTTATTAGGATTACGAGTATTATTTTCATTAATGTCATCAATATCACCGAGATGAGATTGCGACATTAATTTTATGTATGGATTTGCTTTCAGACGAGTTTTCATGATTGTCACTAGTTTATTCTCAGTCGATATTTTTGTGTTTGGCGAGCATTTGTTGTTGCAGTTGGACGATTAGCATTCAAAGATACGGCAGTATGTATAAGTTTCCGCTAGCTACACGTACAAGATACTAATTGCGCTATGAAAAAAAAAAATCTTAAAATGAAGTAGGTGTATATGTCACCGGAAAATGGCAAACTTCCTAAGATGATAAAATTTCTTGAGAGATTGTAAACTCTCGATAAATTGTCAACAGAAAACTTGGAATACTTCTCAGAATGACTTCTAGAGATTATATACTATCAAATTTTGATGCGGAAAAAAGTTTTCCAAATGTTCAGTTGACAATTTATCGAAAGTTTAAAACTCTCAAGTTATTTCATAATCTTACGAAGTTTGCCATATTCCGGTGACATATACATCAATGTTTAATATTTACCTCGGTATCTTTTCATAGCTATCCCAGCCAGTCAAACAATTGTACGAGCTATATCTGCTGACTGCTGCCATCGTTAACGTCCTCAGGATCTACTAAAAATATGTATATGTGCCTGCGTCACAACACTGATATAAAATTAAGCAGCTTTATGCTCTGCGGTCGTCATAGCAACGTGGCTTGTCGGTCCCGACTGCACGTGATGTTGAGTATACCTACTGATAATATAGACAAATCCTATTCAACTTAATCCCAAATAATGGACGCAAGGAAGGAAGGACCTAAAGAAATCGACGTATTTTCTTTTCTTTCTTTTTTGACAGCAAAAAGATTGGGCTTGAAACAAAAATTTGTATCACAGTAATTATATTTCCCAAATCCTTTTATTTCACAATCATTTTGTATACGTGAAGATATTAAAATAATCATAAAATTAACCCACATTTGATCGCATGTTTTGCGACGTGGTAATTTCGTTATATTCAATTAGATGCTAATTTACCTAAAAGCTTCAAAGTAAATGTATGCGACACCTCGAGGTAAAATAAATAAGATACACTTATTGCTATTACATACTTAATATTGTGATTCCAATTGTGTTCTATTTAACGAAAATAAAGGTTCGGTTCCAAAACAATCACGTTATTTGAAAAAAATATTACATATACAATTTCCCTTTTCCTGTGGTAAAATAAAATACCAGTACCTACTATTAGATGATTAAAATTTCATAGGTTGCAAAAAAACACTTAATATTTCACACAGCAAAAACCAGACGTGAAGTTCTGTTAGTTGTAAAGTAATATGTTAATTTGTACGAATGTTCGTAAGTGACTGACTGTGTATCTATTTATTTAATATCTACTTAGGCATATTATATATATACGTGTGCTTTTGTCTAATGAACATGGTGATGATTAATGTGAGCGTAGAATGCGTGCAAGTTTACTTTCTGTTTGTTTAGAGAAAATGTGTGAGTTGGTATTGTGTTGAGCGGCAGAGGGTACCGCGCCGCGCGACTGTGCTCGACCGACTGCCGGGACGGCGCGGCGGCGGCGCGCTCGGTGACTGCTGCCCGCGCCCGCTCCCACGCTCGCACCCGACCTCTGAACCCACTAGCCTTCCACTACAACATAACCCACCTACCGACTACTTATAAACAAAAACATTTTCCTGTCTTAGTGTTGTTTGTAGTGTGTTGGAATTCGATATTACTTATACTCGTGTCTACGATGCGAAAATAAAATTCGATTCAAACATTCATTGAAACAACACTTATGTATGTATGTATGTCGAAAAGAACTTACTTACGATATAAAAAATGTTAACCAAATGAAAGTACAGTTCATGAATTTTCCACCGATAAATGTGACATATCGATTTTCCCAGTCGAATGCTTGCCGGCCTAATGTCGGGGTCGTCATTTTGGGCAAAGGCATTGGCGGGACTCTTCATTCATTAATTACTAACAGTACTTTCAACGAATTCTTTTTAATTCAGTAAACCTGCCTGACCTCTACAGTTCTTTACTAAATTATACAGAAAATTTTGCTGTGTTCGTTATTAAATTATTTAATGTTACGGCATAAAATATTCTAGTTCGACAACTATGTATATTACCAAAATGAAATATTTATCTCTGCATGGTTTTTTTTTTCAAATTTGTTCAACAAACGTAGACTAAATATTAATAATATTGTCTGAAGCTTATATTAATAATATAGTAAGCGATAGATTGATCAAAGCTCTGATTGGTAATTCCGCGTATAAAACTGTGCTGACAAACTGGTACCCGAAATCGCTAAACAACTATTTAGAATGACTACTACTCTTTACGTGTGACGTCATGTATCTCTAACCTTAAATTATATTGTGTATTTTACGTCGCAGATATAAATTCCGAGTATTCACTTGGTGTTATTTGGACCTCTTTCATCAATTTAATCAAAAACATAGACTTTAATTTTGCAAAAACATACCATCCTCAAAAAAAACATCGGCTATTAGCGGGGCACCAACACCGTATACTCTATATTTGTCCAAAGTTATGTTAATGTAGGTTTGATAGGTCTTGAGATTAGTAGTTTCTCCTTTTATACTGGTAACTCGATGTATACCTGGCATGACGTGATAGTGTGTATGAACTTTTCGGGGTGAAAACGTTTGCAAATTAGCTTTAACAATCTATTCCAAGGAACGGCTAGACTATTACCATTCACCATGTATGAAACACATGTAGAAGATTGTGTTGCCTCATACGTACATATATCTATAATAATATAATAAAGCTGGAGTTTGTTTGTTTGATTGAACGCGGTAATCTCTGGAATTACCAGTTGGATTTGGAAAAGTCTTTTTGTATGATAGCCACATTATTGAGAACGGCTTAGTGGCTTCAATTGAATCTTAAATTAACAATTTGAAAACAGCGCAGTTTTTTATTTGCTTTGAGTAATTTAAACAGTTAATAGTAAACCCAAACAATAGTTTTAAGAAACCAGCGTTGACAAGGCAAAGCCGCTAGAACTTGACGCTGGCAATGAAATATGTAGCTAATATTCAGTATGTTACCTGAAGCTTCCAAATCGCCAGCTTCAGGTAACATACCTGGACCTGATCAAAGATGAAAACACGCAACAAATGACATATGAGGTTGGGGCGGATCGTAGCGTCATTGCCTGGCACAGCTGGTGGGTGGCGCCGAATTTTAGAATGTACCGAAGAGCTATAGAATTACCATTTCCAAGATAAGGGGTGCTTTCATACTTTTATATCTTAGTTAATAAAATAATAGTATGATATCCGGTTATGACATAAGTACCTACTTGTATACCTAGGTGATAAATAATAAAATATCAGTCGAAAGTCTTGGAGCGAGCCGAGTGTCAATTCTACTAATTTTTAAGCAACGTTCGCATTCACATGTCAGTTGCAATCTGTCAAAAAAGCCTTAATTTCCATTCATTTTTAACTTGAATTGAAACTGATATGCGAATGCGAACGAACGTTGCTTAAACATTTGTAGAATTTGCACTCTGATATCATGCAATGATTTTTCGAAATCTGTGTAAAAGTGCATTTTATCCGCTAGCGTGGAAAGACTTTTTAATATTCGAACCTTTCTATTAAATAATTTTCTATACTGCTAGTCCACTGAAAATGCATTTATAAATACTTATTTCATGTCAGTACGCCACCCCCATTTTTAGAATAATCCACAGGAATAATCGTAATGGCCAGCATTATGAGTGCATGAAAAAAATTCTTCTCTGTATTCAATACACTTATCATATTTTTTTTTTGTTTGTTTTTATAAAAGCGAGTCCAGCAGCGACGAAGATATAAAGGACGTTGTAAAAAATGGCCTATGAATCAACACGTATGAAACTTTTACCATAATTACAAGTTTTGATTTTCTATAATTAACATTGTTATTATTACCGGAAATTTCATAATTTCAAAAACAATTTAAAAAGTTATTAGGCACTTTAGTCTTTTATCCCGGGGCCAGTTTTTTTGTTTCAATTTGACGTTTTGAATAGACAAAGGGTATTGTAACTCATATAGCAGACTTGTGCGCAGCGGTGCGATTTTTAGAGCTGCCATCAAGTTTGAATCGAGTTCTAAAGTGTGCACCGTAGTTATAAAACTCCGAACTCGTAGCGCTTGATCTATGAGTAAGGTTTTTAGTCGCAAACAGAATAAAGCGATTGACTGCGTGAAACGAGCAACATCAACACAGACATTCGATGAATTGAAAGATTAAACTTTGACAGAAACTAAGGGGGCGTCCATTATTTTTGATGTAATGTGATTTTGGCGATTTTTCGACCCCTGTAACTGTTGGTGAGATGTTGTGAGATTTAACTCAACCCGCATCATTTCAGGAAAGATTTTTCAGAATGCGTGTTTCTATAGTAAACACGGCAATCTGTGTTTCAACGCGTATAAAAAACAAGTTTTGATTAATTACTTTTTTAAGACTATTAACTAGTCTTAAAAAGTAATTAATCAAAACTTGTTTTTTTATACTAACAAAGCATAAAATCACAGTGAGAGAATCGGACAGTACAAAAGTTAAAGGTACTACTGAAATTCGTAAAATAATATTTATTTTAATTCAGTCCACAGGGACTCATGTGTGTTCTCTTCTTAAGAATTATTACTGAAACCAACATATCCATGTGATTTTCAGTAAAATCATCATCACACTATACGCAGTCTTTAAACTGTTTTCGCTTGCACACAGAAGCTCAGCAGCTCAACGTGTGACAATCCGCAAGGATTGCACTTTGCCAGACGGTGTTCTTGGTACACTGTGGAACATACACCGATGCTCTGCAGAACATCTCATGTTTAACTTAAATGGTTTGTTGAAAGACCAGTTTCTCGGAATTGTACAGTTGCTTCAGTTGCTTTCAGAAACAAAATACGTAATATTTGCCGAGACCCCACGTGAGATTGGGTGAGGTTGATGACTCCCCACGAAAACGCCTCACGTAATTTATGGACGCCTCCTAAGTTATTACCGTATGTTTCCATTGGCCTAATTATAACCTCAAAATCCGAAAGTGTTTTGGATTTTAACAAATCTTAGAAGTGTCCTTGATTCAGAGTTAGTATAATATAATTAAAAAGTATATTTTTTAAAATAAATGAATACTAATTTGTATGCTGTTTTTCTTGCACCTAGCATTTTTCTCGCTATAGTGAGGTGGAACGTTGCGTATTGCGCTCGGCAGCAAATTATTCTGCATCTCGTACCTTTGAAACCCTCGCTACGCTCGGGATTCAATACAAGTACTCGCGCCAAAAAACAACTTTGCAGTCTTGCATAACAAATTACTATCATGTAGTTATCACAATTTGCTTTAAATACACAAATCTAATGAAATAAAAACCACAAAATAAATTGAAGGTAGAAACAGTGTATAGAGTATTGTGCCCCCCCCAACACTTTAGTTAGAGAAATACATCTCCCATCAAAAACATAACATGTAAAAATGCCAAGTCTCGCTACGCACTTCTTCTACCGCAAAAAGGTATGAGATCTAACATAAAACCATGTCGATTAATCAATTTATGTATCCATCTAAGGAGTATCTATCCAACAAGTTTTTCATAAATTGTTACTCGTAAGTAACTTACAATATTTAATCATGACTGGTACAGAATACCTTGTTGCGTTAGCCTTTGTACTACTACTGTACTTAAAGTTTAAATTAATAAATTGATAAACCCGACGAGGTGCTTTCACGTTTTGTCGTTACGTACCTTTTTATTTGTTCAACGTTTGGGGTTTACGTGCGAGAACAAAGCTCGTGGTATTTGGTTTCAAACTTGTCGCGTGTTGTATTCGCTCAACCAGTCTAGTAGCGGCGTTGATCCCATTTTATTTATATTTTGCACACAGGGAAGAAGTGCAAAATCGTCATAAACGTACGTGTTTACTCAAATTAATACCAAAAATGACAATGCTTACCGAGGTCCCTTTCTGCTACGTCCAAAAAAAAAATGACAAAACACTACGCGTTAAATCGTGACTTGTGTTGGAAGGAACGAAGGAAAGCGTTTGCCCAGCCCGGGACTAGTGTGAGCTAGTTTTAATAATAATAACCTTCCGCCGTATCTCTACGTTGATGTCGTGGCGGAGCTTACGCGCCCCAATAAACCCTACTATTGTGGCGATAAGTCTCCCTCTTTGTGGAGTTGTGGAGTGGTTAGAGAGGCGCCACGGCATCCTCACCTTCTGCCTGCCGCAGGTGCTCGCCGGACACGGTTGTTTCGGAAGCTACTTGTTTCGGATTCGACGGGAGGACATGCCCGGAAGTCAACACTGGGGAAATCGCCCGGAGGACATAGTGGAGCATACGGTGGAGGTCTGCCCTGCTTGATCGGATCACCGCCGTTGTCTTCGTTGAGATAATCGGCGGCGATTTCTCTGGTCTGGCTCTGGTCCAATCCATGGTCCGGTGCGAGGGGGCATGGGAAGCAGTCAACTCCTTCTACAAAGCAGTAATGCTAGAGAAGGAGGAGGTAGGCCGCGTGAGGGAGAGGCAAACCACACGCCACAGCCGCCGCAACAGAAAAAAATGCCCTGAGCGTCGGGAGTCGCAGGGCGATTCCCGGCCAACGTGGGCGCGGGCCTTCATGGACGTCGAGCGTTTGGTGGCACGACGTCCGATAAGAACCAGTCCCGGGTCGAGGTGCGTTGTGTTCTACGCGCACTCGAGATGTCAGCAATAAGAGACGGGGTCCGCCAGGGCCAGTGCCTGCCAGGTTTGCGGAATTTGTTCGAAAGAGTTACCGCGGCCCTGGAACGCAAAGGGCATTGTAGAGGAACACGGATGGGTTTTAGTCAGTAAGAGTCTGACACTTCATTCCGCTTTGCCCAGGGCGGGGGGAGTAATTTAATGATTTCTCATCCATAAAAAAGGCCCTGTAGCCTAAACGGCAGGATAGATTTTAACAAATAAAATGTCATTAGATTCGTGCTAGGGTAAAGATGGAACCGTTAGCGCCCAGTTTTCAAAGATAGAATAATCGTCAAGACGGTCATTTCATGATTTCGCATCTTAAAAAACAACCGACCAAGTGCGTGTCGGGCCACGCACAGTGTAGGGTTCCGTAGTCACCCGTCCCGTAAGCCATGACAAAAAGTAGCAAATTTTACTATTACATTACAAAGTTACAAATATTTACACTTAGTTTTAAGTAATTTTCTACGGTTACTACGAAAGGATATGGGGAATGGCCCAAATGTAATAAGATGAGATATGATCTAAAAATAAGTCAAATTTTTTTCACGGTTTGTTTTAATATTAAAAATCACCCCAATTCTCAATCTGGAAGCGGATAAATATGAGAGATTGTTTTCGTGTGTTCACGCTCACAACTTACAATCGTTAAGTAGTCTATAGATAGCTATAAATATGTACCTATGCATAAATCTACAGTCCACATTACCTTAGTCTATTTTAGTTAAAAATAAACCGTCAAACCGTCCACACGTAGTTTTAATACAAAAATCCTATCAAGCAATAATCAACCTTATCGCCCTGAACATTTGGTCCTAATTCGAGCCGATGTTTACCGTTAACCGGTAGTGGACGAGCGCGTCGCGAGAACAAAAGAAAGCGATAAGGATTCTAGGAAGTTTTTTATTGCTATATTAGTGAATGCAAAACTGTTGTGAACTCGTGATTTTTATGAACAGTATTGAAAACACAAACATAACTAAGTACTTATATTATTCTGTGAGTGATCGGATACGATACGAACCTTTAAACAAATAAGTGCGTAGTTAACAAAAAGTGCAACATACCTTCTACTTGTGGACATTGTGAACAATATTTTTCCGTGGACTTAATCCGTTGACTATTCAAGTTTATTGAAGTGTGAAAGTGAACGTTACGTACGTTACGATGGAAGATCTTCTGCCTTATCAATATGAGTTGCTAGAAAACTTGAAGAATGCAGAAAAGAATTTCAAAAAGTCGCCAAGAGATAGGATCAAAAGACCATACTTGGAAACAAGGTTAGAATTGCTAGAAGAGCTTTGGAAGAACTTTAAAGACGGACACAAAAGTATTATTGTCAGTTTGACAAAAGATGAAGAAAGAAAAGATCCGTACTTTAAAGACAAGACATACGATATGTTTCAAGAATTATATGTGCAATATAAGGCAGCTATAAAGGAAGCTCTTCAGCCGTTTCTCGATGCAACGGTTCAAGTTTCAATGCTTGGTACTGCTGAAGGTCAAAGGTCGTCAGACAGCAACGAAATTAAATTGCCAAAAATTAAGATACCCACATTCAGCGGCAAATATGAAGAATGGCAGACATTTTTTGACCTGTTTTCGTCATTAATTCATAGAAATACAAAACTTTCACCAGTACAGAAGCTGCATTATTTAAAGAGCAACTTATCGGGAGAACCAGATTTAATATTACGGAATTATACTACTACAGATGCGAATTACGATGACGCCTGGAACGAGTTAGTGAAGCGTTATAACAACAAGAGGTTCAATTGTAACGCAATTTTGAGAGTTCTCTTTACACAAAAATATGTACATACTGAGTCTGCGAGTTCGATTAAACACCTTGTAGATACGACATCGACTTGTTTAAAGGCATTGAAAAATTTAGGGGTTGAGTCTGACAAATGGGACATGATTATCAACTATCTAGTTGTGTCCAAACTGGATCCAGAAACAATGAAGCAGTGGGAACAACAACTTAGTACAACCAACTGCGACCTACCCACTTGGCAAGATTTGAGAGATTTTCTGGAGTCAAGATTCAGATCGCTGGAAATGATCGAGAGTAACAAGATTAAATCTTCGCAAACGAAACCAGCAGTTAAACCGAAGTCATTTCATTCGAATGTCAACAAGGATGGGAAAGAACGCGAAATTAAATGTGCGTTATGTAACAGCGAGCACTACATCTACCACTGCAAAGCATTCGCAGACATGTCTACCAAGGAAAGGCAGGAGTATGTTCAGAAGAACAAGTTGTGTTTCAACTGCCTCGCGTCATCACACTCGGTGAACAAATGTCGTCAATCAGCGTGTTGCAAAAGGTGTGGGCGGCGACATCACTCCCTTCTCCACTTCGAGAGAGACCAAAACACGGAGAAATCAAAGGACGGAGCAAACACGACTACAGGTACCGTTACTGAGGAGTTAAGAGGTAAGTCTACTCCGTCTTCAACTGACGCACATATTGTTTCTTGTCATTGTGAGCATATTCAAACAAATTCTGTGTTATTAGCTACTGCTAAGGTGTTTATAAATAGCAAGAACGGTCGCAAACATATAATTAGGGCCTTGTTAGACCAAGGGTCGCAAGCATCATTCATAACTGAGGCAACCGTTCAGTTATTAAATCTTACACGTAAATCAGTGAGTGGTTGGGTGTCCGGTGTGGGAGAGGGGCAAACAAAAATCAAACACATGGTTTCATTCTGCGTGAAATCACGCCACAATCCCAGAGAGTCAGTTCGAGTTAATGCGTATGTATTGCGCACACTAACAACACTGCTACCAACCAATAATTTCGAATGGCCTGATTGGTCCAAACTTCAGGAACTGGAATTGGCTGATCCAGAGTTTACAACACCAGGTAGAATAGATATTCTGCTTGGAGCTGAGGTCTACAGCGACGTATTGTTAGACGGCGTTATAAAGCACCCCAAGGGAAAACTATTGGCACAAAATACAACCCTAGGGTGGGTGATGTCTGGAAGGATGTTAGAAGCATCTACCTCAGCAAAGACACATATTACAACCCTACACGTTCAAGTAAGGGAAGATGAGCTACTACGTCAATTTTGGGAAATAGAAAAAGAACCTAACAGCATACGCAAGAAGTTTTCAAAGGAAGAAGAAAGGTGTGAAGAATTTTATGAAGCCACAACAGTCAGAGATGAAGAAGGAAGATTCGTGGTAAGGTTACCGTTTCAAAACGAAGATCCAGAATGTCAATATGGTGGGTTGAGGGAGATAGCCACTAAAAGGTTTAACTACTTAGAGAAAAGGTTGTCAAAAGATCCTAAGCTTCGGGAAGAATACCATAAAGTTATGCAAGAGTATATTAGTTTAAATCACATGGTACAAGTTAACCCTTCCGAGACTGCTGAATCTAATGCTGTCTATCTTCCTCACCACGCCGTCGTTCGAGAGGACAAGATTACCACAAAGCTTCGCGTGGTCTTCGACGCTTCGTGCAAGGGTTCAAATAACGTTTCGTTAAATGACAACTTATGTGTTGGTCCTCAGCTACAGCAGGAATTACGTCATATATTAATGAGATGGAGGACGCACAAAATCTGTATTACAGCAGACATCATTAAAATGTACAGAATGGTGCGCGTAGCGGAAGAAGATACGGACTACCAGAGATTAATATGGAGATCTACACCTAATGAGCCAATTAAGCACTTCAAACTTCTGAGGCTGACCTTCGGTACTGCATGTGCACCGTACCTTGCAGTAAAATCACTTCAGACACTTGCCAACGAAGAGAAATTAAAGTACCCTATTGCTGCAAAAATAACTAATACTGATTATTATATTGATGATCTGCTCACAGGATGTGAGACAGTGGAAGAAGCTGTGAATATTTATAATGAGATGAACAACCTTATGAACTCAGGAGGATTTCAACTCCAAAAATGGAGCAGTAATTGTGAGGATTTGTTACATTACATTGGAAAAAATAAGCGGGATGATAATGAATTGCCTTTCAAGGTTAATAGTGTTGTTAAAGTACTAGGGTTGAGCTGGAATAGGGAAGCCGATACCTTCGAATATACTGTCAATTTGCCAGAACCTAAGCATCCCATAACCAAACGACATATCCTTTCAGAGATAGCTAAACTTTATGATCCTTTGGGATGGATAGCTCCTATTGTAGTAATAGCCAAGATGATCATGCAAAAATTGTGGAAGACAGGTCTAGAATGGGATGAGCCTATTGACGGTGTTTTGCAGGCAGAGTGGTTACGATATCGAGAAAACTTGATGTGCATCAAAGGCCTTAGCATACCACGATGGTTACACTACACACGTGTATCAAGAGTTCAGTTGCACGCCTTTGCTGACGCTTCGCAAGCCGCATACGCAGCAGCCGTGTACATACGAGTCATTACTGAAGAGCGAGTGTACGTAAGCTTAATATCCTCCAAAACAAAGGTAGCTCCAATCGAGAAGCAAGTTTCCATCCCTAGACTGGAACTGTGCGGTGCAGTGTTGGCAGCCAAGCTGATTTCAGAGACATCTCAAGTGTTGGAAGTGCCTAAAGACAGTTTATTTGCGTGGACCGATTCCACTATTGTTCTAGCTTGGTTAAGAGGTGGACCAAGTCGGTGGAGCACGTTTGTGAGTAACCGAGTCTCAGACATACTAAACATTATAGATTACGAGCAGTGGGGGCATGTATCGACAGACACGAACCCAGCTGATTGTGCGTCACGGGGCTTGCAAGGTCCGGAGTTGTCGAATCATTCACTATGGTGGAATGGACCGGTTTGGTTGTCTAGCGTACACCTAAGTAACAGTGTTCCTAACATCGAAGATACACGAGAGGAGGAACGTGTGAGGTCTTTGACTGCTATAAATGATATTAAAGAGGAATTTATTTGGACTAAATATTCTACTTTATCAAAAATGTTGAGAATTATTTCATATTGCAGACGATGTCTCAATTTTAAATCACCCCAAGACAAACGTGAATGTTTTTCTAAAATTATTACACCTAAAGAATTAGAGTTAACGTTACGTAGTTGTATTAAACAAGTCCAAGCTATTGATTTCAAGGAGGAGATAAAACATTTAAAATCTCATGGTTATGTACCTAAAAGCAGTAAGCTTCGCAATCTTTGTCCTGTTATTGATGATAACGGGATTCTAAGAGTTAGCGGGCGCATTCAAAGATCTCAAACAGCCTACGATACTCAGCACCCCATAATTTTACCCGCTAAGAGCCATCTTAGTTGGCTTTTAATTAAGGATGCTCATCATAGGACATTACATGGTGGTCCTCAAGTAATGTCTAACTATTTGAGATCTAAATACTGGATATTAAGAGCTAAAGATCTAACAAAGAAAACTTACCGAGAATGTGTCAATTGTATTAGGTATTCAAAAAAGAATACCACGCAACTTATGGGTCAGTTGCCAGAAGTACGATTAAAACCTGAAAGAGCCTTCAAATCAGCTGGTGTGGACTACGCAGGTCCCATCAATATTCGTTTCTCACCAGGTAGAGGAGCTAAATCGTATAAGGGCTACATATGTTTATTTATCTGTATGATAACGCGTGCTATACATCTGGAGGCTGTCACCGACATGACCGCAAAAGGATTCATCGCAGCCTTTCGGCGATTCACATCGAGACGAGGTCATTGTTATGATATTTATAGTGACAATGGCACTAACTTCGTGGGAGCAGACAGGCAGCTGAAGGACATGTTCAACAGTGCCAAATCTTCGATTCATGGTGAAGTAGCAGAGTTGCTAGCCATTGCGCGTACTACATGGCATTTCATACCTCCTCATGCACCCAATTTCGGGGGTCTATGGGAGGCTGGGGTGCGCAGCACGAAAACTCACCTTAAAAAAGTGATTGGTGACGCTACCCTCACTTACGAGGAGCTAGCCACAGTATTGGCACAAATCGAGGCCTGTTTAAATTCTCGTCCCATAACTGTGCTCAGTGATGACCCTAATGACCCTCTTCCACTCACACCGGGCCACTTTCTGATTGGTGAACCCTTGTTAAATTTAAGTGACGAAAATTATACCAATCATAATGTTTCTAGTTTAGATAGATGGAGGCTAACTCAAAAAATGGTCAACGATTTCTGGAACAGATGGCACAAAGAGTACCTAATAAATTTGAACCAAAGACATAAGTGGAATACAAAAAAAACTGATCCAGAAATCGATGACGTAGTGATTTTAAAAGAAGACAATATTCCTCCAAGTAAGTGGGTATTAGGTAAAATAATTGAAAAACATGTAGGTCCTGATGGTATTACTCGTGTGGTATCAGTTAAATGTAAAAACGGTGTTTATAAACGACCTACAAGTAAATTATATATCCTACCTAAACAAAGGTCTCATTAAGCTAAAAAAGTAAAAAAAAGGCGGTATAAACTCAATGTAACTTTGTAATAAACCTACTCACTAACTTTACTTTATTATGGTTTCCCGATTAATGTACTTACTGAGTTAAGTAATTAGCGTTGCATACTTACGTTCTGTTCATGTTATGTTTATACCAATATAATTATGCATTTTATAAACTTACCTGCTTACTTTGCTTCATGCAGTGACAAATATATCTACTATAAGTATGGGGCATTCCTAACTTCATACAACCTACCTGTCTGTGCACTACCCATATGTCACAAGCATTATTAAACAACTATATAACGGTGGGCGGTTTGAGGCTATGAATGCTCCAAACTATGTACCTACCTACTTATAAGTTTAAAGAAATGTTCTTAGCTAGTTTATCTTTAGTGATTACGTTTCTATAATGTATGAACTTATCTACCTTTTAGCTATAAGATTCAAGACCCGATGGGGGTATTTATCCGTGGTATCGAAGCCACTCATATTGTGTATTTGTTAAGATCCCGTTGACCGATATTAATCTGTGTACCTACCACCTATTTCTAGTTGCGTAGCATAGCGCTTTCTTACCAACGATGCAGGTATCTATGTACGCTGTGTGTACACATATACCGACCTAAGATTTAGTTGTATTAGACCTAAGATTTAGTTGTTAGGTTTAGTTAAAATTTACCTTGTAGTTGGTTGAGTTTAATCATGTGATTTAGTAATGATTACTTGCGTTTAGTTACTTACCTTTCAAAAATACTTAGGTACTCGCAATTGTATACCTACCTATTTAAAAAAAGGGTTACTCTTTCTGTTTTTGTTTGTATCGTTAGCGTTAAGTGCTTTGTGCACCTAAATCAAACTTGTATGTTTACTTTATATTGCTTTGCTTTTTTATTTAAAGGATAGATCCTTTAGTGGGCGGAATGTTCACGCTCACAACTTACAATCGTTAAGTAGTCTATAGATAGCTATAAATATGTACCTATGCATAAATCTACAGTCCACATTACCTTAGTCTATTTTAGTTAAAAATAAACCGTCAAACCGTCCACACGTAGTTTTAATACAAAAATCCTATCAAGCAATAATCAACCTTATCGCCCTGAACATCGTGAGATTATCGATTTTGAGTAATCGATTACACAATTACAAAAAAAAACCTTTTCACTAGGTTTTATTATTATTTATTAACTCAAAGTAATTAAATGCATGCAATGCTATAATATATAATTATTATATAGTGCATTTAATTACAGTGATATTAATAAATAATAGTAGTTTATGCAACGACCATGTAAAAGGGGTTATTAATACACGAGTGTGGGTTTATCACACGAGGCGTAGCCGAGTGTGATAATAGCATCATACGAGTGTTTTAATACCTAATTATATGCCGTTGCATACACTATTTTATCTTCACTCATACAGTTGAAATAAAATAAGTGGAAAAATAGTTTATTCCAATATGGCGGATATTCTACTTGCGTATTCGAATGACTGCGCAGCGAGCGCATCCATAGACAAAGATAAAAGCTGGCTCATTGACTTAAGGCCAGGCTTTCCGGAAAAACGTTGTTTTGCATTGTGTAAAATTGTGTTTTATTCGTAAACAACACGGATTTAAATTTTGAAAAAAATATATTACATATTTCACACTTCGATCTTGCGATTTCGGCCGTGCGATACACGATTACTTGCACTTTACTGCATCCAATTAAATCGCAAAGACAAGTCAAAATCAAGATGTAATTATCATTTCATTTGAGTTATACAAGGTTTTGAGTAATAAAACTTATACCACAATAAAGGTCGTAAAAAATGTGATATAAATCGGCCGTCATAATGTGAAATATGAAAATACGTATCCCACTAATTCCAAAATCAAGTGATTTTGTCGTTTCATGAGCGCGCCCCGTGTCATTTAGTCCCGAGCGGAACGTGTTGGAGGTCGGACGTGTGCCAAATTTTTGCGATCCCGCCACCCCCGCTAAGTTCTGTTACTGGCTAAGCCTAAATTGATTACCGCTCTAGCACTGCCGGCACACCAGTGTGCCGCGAATTTAGTGTTTATGTTTATTTACGTAAGATTTATTTTTTATTTTGGAATTTTCACGTGTCGAGTGGTTAAATAATAATACTTGTATACAATTTAGTGTTCAAACAGTTGTAATATAGTTAGTTTTTATTAGATGTAGCTATAATGTTGTAAAAAAAAATGGGGGAAAAAAAAGTTGTCACGGCTCTTCGTTGCAGCGGTGACTACTTTTTTTTATAAACTTTGGCTGAATAAACAAAAAGGTATATAGGTATATACATAATTTACTTTACTAACTAGGTAAGTACCGACACGAAACAGATAAATTTCCACACCGCAAACATGTGTGTAAACAGTTTAATTTAAACCTTATTTCAGTACGCATAAAGACGTGCGCTTTAGTGGTTTAGTTTTCGCGCGGAATAGATTTACCAACCGCATCGAGTATGTAAAACAATTGAATTTGAACCCTATTTCAGAATGCATAAAGCCACCTCGCGCGCACATGATACAATGATTTACTGTTTTCAAATGTCAAATAGGTAGTTCACCCCGCTACGTTAGTCTTGATGGTTTCGGAGAGTTTGTATAAGTCTTACAATATTTGTTATTTATTAGAAATGTCCGTTTTCACTTATCTTACTCCTAAACAAATGCAAAAATAATAGCTCGTATTTCCTACATGAGAGTTGAATATCGGTGCAATAATGTTGTGGTGTTCATGTAGAGAAGAAATATAAGTGTAGTTATACGCTAGGTGGGTACCTATTCACAGCCACCACAACACAACAAATAATAATATTTATGGTGTCCGCAACGTTTGTGTAGGTCTCGTCTATGCCAAACAATACGCGCAGCGCACTCGTGAGTCGCGTGCCATAGTGTAAAAGTGTTACAGTATGACCATTTCCTATGAAAATATTATAATAACATACTTTTGGTAACGTTTAGGCTACCGGACCAGCTCATTTATGCGCTGTACACTAGAGTCCATCCTCTTACTAATTACTAACAATGTATCAAGTTATGACAAGACATACAAAAAACTATGTGGTCAGTTTGGATAGTTTTTCCAATCCAATGCGTTACTTTATCGGTGTTTATTGGCAAGAGGAAAAATGTATAGAAATTATAAATTACATACACTAAACTGTTTTTAATTGACTATTGTATTGTATATTATTAACCGACTTCCAAAAAAGAAGAGGTTCTCAAATCGACTGTTTTTTTTTGTTGTATGTTTGCTCAGCGATATTTTCGCCAATTGTCAATCGATTTTGATGATTCTATTTTTCTTGGAAGTTTATCTTCCCGGACTGATCCCATTTCAATTTGGTGAAGATCTGATGAAGAACTTCGGAGACAGGTAACGGAACTCTTCATTCCCGTAGGAATTCCCGTTCCCGTATAGCCGTACAGCCTTCCCCATGAATGTAACTATCATAAATTCATAATCATAATACAAAAAAGAATTTCTTGCACCGCGTCGCACGCAGTCACGCAGGCTCGACGCGTTCTCGTTTGGTGGCCGCGTCTCGCGCACCGCCCGTTCGATTTAATAATATTGTTGAATTATTTTAATTTTACATTATCTCCTAAACGGTGAGTTCAAATAACATGCTGTAAAAGACAAAGTTTATCTTCATAAAATTATCTTGATGATGAAGTAACTTTCGCTAGTAAGGATTAATATGCCTGCCTAATATTAATGCTGAAAAACCACCTTTAATTTTTAAATAAATTATTTGACATAAAATGCCTTAGTGTGGCATATTTATAAGAGATAGATATAGG
This sequence comes from Melanchra persicariae, assembly GCA_947386135.1. Taxonomy (NCBI): domain Eukaryota; kingdom Metazoa; phylum Arthropoda; class Insecta; order Lepidoptera; family Noctuidae; genus Melanchra; species Melanchra persicariae. The sequence goes on along the minus strand of OX376643.1, from coordinate 13,329,210 downwards.
TGTAACGTCGCGGACTTTTTTTTAGATCGAATGAAAAACAATATCTTTGTTGTACATGGTACTTACGTATAATTAGCTATTACCACAGCGCACTTAGCGCACTTCCACTTTATAATATTATTTAGTATAGATTTGAATAAAGTAGTATCTCATTATCATTATTGTAACACCATAAAATACATAAAGAAATTAAACACACACCATATTACAATTCTATCCTATTTATTTATAACGGTTTGCTATCTATGTTTCTGTGTACGTGCGTCTGTGTGCCTGTGTATCTGTCTTTGGCACTGTAGCTCCGTTATCTTTATTGAACAGGGATATTTTGTAAGTTTTTAAAATTTTACTTGTTAATTACCAACAAATCAAAATCTAAATTTGCGTTACAGGGCAATAGAGCATGCGGAAGGGCGTGACTTGTCTCCAAAATAATACTCACTACTCACTGGGGGTAACCCCAATAAATGGGTTACCCCCGACGGTATAGTTGGGAACGACACCATTGTTGAAATTAAATGTCCAATAACGGCATTTAGAAAAGGGAAATGCTGCTATTGAAGAAAGTAAAATACATATATTTAAATTCGATAGAATAAAACATACCAGGGTTATAAACAAAAAAAGTAATTGGTATTACCAAGTGCAGGGTCAACTTCATGTAACAGAAAGGAACCAATGCATTTTTGGAATATGGTTCGGTGAAAACTAGTAGTAGAAAATATTTCAAGAGATGACGAATTTTGGCGGGTGCATATGGAGAAAAAAATTATAGATTTTTATTTGAAATGTATATTGCCAGAGATTGTGGATCCGCGCCAAAATCGCGGTATGCCAATACGAGACATAATATTGAAAGAAAACAAAGAAAATGTTAATGATAAGCCTGTGCAGCCAGGTCCAAGCAAATCCAAGGACCATATTCCGTGTCAATCTACTCAGCTAGGTCCATGCAAACCGAGACAGCTACAGTTCAACGAATTTTAGCCAGTTGCATTGGTAACTTTTATTATGTTAACTATTTGATTAAAAAATATAAAAACGTTTTTGTTTTTTTTTAAATAGCATCTAGGCAAATTCCAAACCATTTATACTTCTAAGCTTTCTTGAATTATAATATTCAAGAATTGTAACATAATTTTCCTAAAGTAAGTGTGCCTACCTACTACTTGATTTTTACGAAGGTATCGCACCAAAGCCAAATAGCGCGCGACGCGTATTTTTGTATCGTACTCGTATTCATAATTTTCGTGTCAGTCAGATTTTAAATCCACCATATACTCTAAAATATAAAAAATATATTATTACTGATTTTTAATGATTAGTAATTGGATTCAAGTTTGTACAATACGTACTTAATCCATCTATAACCTTAAAAAATACTTAATAGAAAAATAAAACAAAATAAAATTATACTAATCAATTCAAGTTGATCTACTGCATTACTTTATCCTGTGACGGAACTTAGTACCTACCCGAGTCCGTGAACTCATGAGCGAGCGGTGCGCTTGGTGCGCGCGTCTCCCGCGCATCGTAACTTATTACGTATTGCTACTCCTTGCGGGGCCTGGGGTAAGCGTTAGATGCCTACGCGCTCAAGTCAGGCTCGCCTTAAATCAATGAGCCGCGCCAATAAATTAAAAAGTAAAAGTGTACTATAAAAATTAAAAAGTTATTTTATGATGCAGTTGTTTAAAAATCGAAGGGAAATGTTGAACTGTAATGATTTTTTTTTTTAAATTTTACTTATCCACGAAAAAAAAGTATGTGTTTATGCATTCGTTTTTGAACTCACATTTGGAACATTACGTTGTGAGTGTAGATAAAATATCAATATGTTATTGACAACCAATATCGAGTTATGCAGTCTTTTTTTTTTAGTCTACGTTGCTAGTATCAATAAGTTATTGATAAACCAATATCGAGTTAAGCAGTCTTATATTTTTAGTCCACGTTGCTGGTATCAATAAGTTATTGATAAACCAATATCGAGTTAGGCAGTCTTATATTTTTAGTCTACGTTGCTGGTATGACAGCTGACCCGCTTACACGTTCGACTTGGAATTGTTATTTTGGGATGCAATGCAGCCCGCTTGTGGATTGGATATTGTTGAAAATGTGGATCGAGTTTAGGATTTTGGGTGTGGCACTAGTCACTGCAAGAAACTAGGCCGACGAGCCTTACACGACGAAACAATTCTATGTGATACGGCAATGGCTTGCACCTCTGTCTGTATAACCTCTGTAAGTATAACCTCATCTAACCAGCTATCGTCATGGCAGGTTTAAAATACATGATTATAATTAAGAGTATCTTATGCACTTCTGGAATCAGCTATTAGTTAAAGATTGTAACATAACCTTACTTTTACTAAAACTCTAATAACTCTGCTCTCAGATTGTCAAAACTTATAGAATTTTCAGTGAGGGACATTTTCATCTCGTTACATTTAGGCCCAAGATTGTATGTAATCGTTTCTGTCTCCTTTTTACCATATCAGTTACATTTTATAAGTTGGTCGACTATTACTCGTTAACTTGTAAAGCCTACTTACCTGTGATAGTTTTGTGATAGGATTGTTGTGACAATTTTTTCCGCGTCTCTTAAAAACAACCATTTAGCTGGCAGAGGGCCCGGACACTTGAGTCTATTAAAAATTAGCACTTTAAAGCTTAATATTTTGCAAACGGATCCTTGGATGGAAAACGGATCCTTAAATGGTTTTTGCAAACCTTCAATATTTTTAATTGACCTATCCAACGAAATCCCACAACATGAGGTAAACGATAAAAAAAATCATAGCCACTTTACGTGTAGACGTACGGTTACCCTAAAAATTTATCTTTTTCAAGATTTTATTTTTTCACTTTGTCGGCGTAGTCAATATGTATACTTCATACCAAATTTCAAGTCGTCTCTGAGTTAAACCGCGGACGGACAGACGGACGGACATGGCGAGGCTATAAGGGTACCTTGTTGACAACGGAACCCTAAAAAAGGTCTGGCATGGTAGAAATTTACTCTGCCGCAACATACTTAGTAGTCCAGTTAAATAACGCTGGAAATTAGGCTAACTTTGCAAGAATTCTTCATTTTGATTTTTCGCCTTTAAGGATGCCCTAGTCGAACGGGTGAACTATTGAAGGGCGCGGTAAAATGCAATCATCCAACATCATTTAAAGGACGGAATAAACGCTGTGATGAGCAATACGAAGCTAGTGCACACACAAATTTACAGTTCCATTTAAGATGATTTATAACGAAAATGAGCATGTAAAATTTGTTAAAAGACATTTGGTAGTCAGGATTTTATGAAAAAAGTTCTGAATAAATCTATTTAAAATATTTTTTTTATATTTAACTAGCGACCCGCCCCGGCTTCGCCCCGTGCGAAGTTTTTGCAAGTGTGCAATGCTGATACTAAATATATCTACCTACTACAGAATGTCCTTATAAACAACGTTTACAGCTTTTTAGTCATTAGACAATACAACGCGCCACCGCCGCCGCCGGCCGGGCCGGTACCGCCGCACTGCTATGTCCCTGCATTTTAAATTTGTAATATCTTCGGAAATATTCATTTAAATTAAATGCTGTAAAGGGCCATATTGATCTATATTTAATGGACAATGTATTTAAGGTAGTTAATTGGATAAGGATTAATGCTGTATTGCTTAAAATCACTTCGTAAATAAGCCATTTTTTCCCGTAAAATGTAAAGGATAAAAAATGGTTACTGTGGGTTATCCTTAAGAGATAGACATATACCATCGCGGACGTTTTTGTTGACCTTTTTAAGGTGTACAATACTGCAGTACATTACTTTGATTTATATCGTAGGGTTTAGCCAACGTTTGCAATGTAAGCGCAAAAAAATGTGTTTATTTACGACATCACATAAAAAACCTCTAAATGTATCAGTGTTTCTCTTCAATACTATGCATGTATTTTACATATAAACCTTCCTCTTGAATCACTCTATCTATTCAAAAAAACCGCTTCAAACGTTGCGTAGTTTTAAAGATTTAAGCATACATAGGGACGGACAGACAGCGACAGCGACTTTGTTTTATACTATGTAGTGATAGAGATAGTGATGATGATTTAGCAAATGATCTATTTCTGTATGGTCCATATTTTGCCATTTTCGTACTACATAAGTTATTTATTTACGCCCAAAGTTGTGTTAATATTTGGAAGTTTCCACACAAATAACTTGCACATCAATATTTTTTTTGTCTGTTTTGTTTCCATACTGGGTTAGATAGTACCGAGATAAATAAATCTGACTTAGTCTTTTGTATGAAGTGTAGTAGTAGTAGTGTTGTTTCCTTAAATTCTAAAAAAAAGAAAAGACGAGTGTTTAACATGGTTGAAAATCATCAATTCCTAATCTAACTGTTGCGCTCGGTCGTCTAAATACCTGGTATGGAAATTGGATTCCAACGTCTTCACATCTAACTGTCTGTTTTAAGAACACAAAAGTAAACGATCTCCCTCAACTTCAAAAATACGTAGCAATTGGAGTAGCATTTGTCGCGAAAATGTGTTCATGTGGATATGGTCTTTTCGTACCGTCAGTCGAACCTGATCGCGTTGATGCGCGAGCAGTGCCCACAACTCGCGCATCGATGCGTTCAAGTTCAACGTTTGACGGATGTTTAGAATAACGCCTAAAGGGGCCTTTAGGCTTCATCCTAGTAGCGATCATTGTTTGCTTGGCTAAACCGCCATCTGACGGCACAACGCGATGTTACTTTGTATTAGGAAGACGCCTTATGCTATTTGTTTATTTATTGAAACTATGTACCATAGTGGTACATGGGCGGACTTAATGCAACAAGGCATTCTCTACCAGTCAACTTTGTGCTAAAAAGACAACACTATGGTAGATACACAATAAAAAAATAAATATTACGTAGAATTTTGTTTTGGCAAGGGAATATACATACTTACAAATAATAATATAATAGATATGCAACAACCTAAAACAAACATTTTTTTGTAATTGTGTATTTGTAAGATATCGGTCGCGTGAGACCGATCTTTTTAGTTAGAAACAATTAAGCCACATTCATACACGTGGCGGTTCACTCGCGAGGTTCTTTCGCATAAGTTCGATTGATAGTTTAAGTACACTAGTTGCGAAAAAATATCCCTACTATTTTAGTGATTAAGTAGGAATGCAAAACAAATCTTCCCAGTGTACTATACACATACGAGTAGGTATATGAACTAGTCCGAGATGTACTCTATTTCGAAACGGATCAAACGTCCGGAAATAGGTCCCACGTCGACTTCGACGCGGATGTCCATATGCATAGCAGAATTGTTCCCCGGAATCCATTCTCGATTTGCTTATTGACGTAGATTTGTTTGACACCTGGCAGCTCCGCGAAGCGTAACTAAATAGCAAATAATAATATTCCTCTTAAACACGTCAGCGCGATGCGGTTTAGAATGATTTCATATGTCGCGGTGAAGCCAAATTAACCAACGGATTACCTACTTATTTTTTATACTTGACTCCTAGAACTAAATAAAGATATATTTGTATTTCAGTTAAAATAAAATGGCCGGACTTAAATATTACTGGTCTCGTAGGAATCTCCGGCAACGCACGTCGCACTTTTTATGTAGATAGATGATAATTAAAGTTATATTAAGAAATATATTTACACTGGTACGTATATATTTTTTCATTTCTCATACTTGGAAAATAGTGTTTGTTTGATCCGAGTAGCGGACAGAAGACCCTTACTCCCACCCCTTACCCCACCATATGGCGGGAAAAACTCATAGGTAGTGAATGCTTCCCTCTCTAGGGCGGGAGGGAATGAATTTAAAAAATAGAACTGAATTTGGTTGGTTAATCGGCTACGAAAAATTTTGCTAACATAAATATTGTTAACAAAAAACGCTGCGGTCTTGTGTGTGTATAAACAGTCATTGTGAATTGAAAAAAAACTTTATAATTTGGCGGGAAACAAAGCCGAGTTTTCACAGTACGGATATCACTCGCACGCTACTCGTATCGTGTAAACACGTAATCCGAGCGCACTAGGATGGCAGCATCCGATCCTAGAGGACTCCGAATTTGCTCTATTTATTTAGTTGACTCGGATCACTTTTATGAAAAAAAAGGTGTCAACTAAAAAAAGTGGAATTAACGTGACACTGTGAAATTTGTTATACGAAGTGGAGGAAGTTTTGTGGAACTTAAGACTTAAAGATTATAAAAACAAAGATGCCCGAAATGCTGTAATACAACTCATAATTCCTAAGCTCAACATAAATTTATATCAGCTACGCAGCAGCAGATCAGTCGTCATCATCTTGATTGTAAGGAGACAAAATGAGCACTGTGTACGAGTGCCGTCCTATACGACCCTATATGAGTTCACTTAGTCCGAGCACACGCTTACTGTGACAACACAGCTTAAGCTGTACCAAATTCAAAATCTCGGTTTTATACCTAAACTAATATTTTATAATTTAATTATAAATGAGTTCAAGCAATTCTGAAATGTTGACCCAAGATTCGATTAAGACGAGGGAAATACAGTAATCGAAAATCATTTGCCAGAAATTTCAAAGGATAAGATAGTTAAATACAATGATTTTATGAAGTGTAGTTTCCTTATATTCCAAATGAAAAGTAGTGTTTAACATGGGTGAAAATCATCAATTCCTAATCAAACTGTTGCGCCCGGTCGTCTAAATACCTGGTATTGAAATAGACTCCTTTCGACCCTTGTATTATAATCTACTATCACTATCACTACAGAGTATAAAACAAAGTCGCTGTCGCTGTCTGTCCGTCCCTATGTATGCTTAAATCTTTAAAACTACGCAACGGATTTTGAAGCGGTTTTTTTTAATAGATAGAGTGTTAATAAACACTAGCGACCCGCCCCGGCTTCGCACGGGTGCAAGTGTGCAATTCTGATACTAAATATATCTACCTACTACAGAATGTCCTTATAAACAACGTTCACAGCTTTTTAGTCATTAGACAATACAACGCGCCACCGCCGCCGCCGGCCGGGTCGGTACCGCCGCACTGCTATGTCCCTGCATTTTAAATCTGTAATATCATCGGAAATATTCATTTAAATTAAATGCTGTAAAGGGCCATATTAATCTATATTAAATTGACAATGTATTTAAGGTACTTAATTGGATAAGGATTAGTGCTGTATTGCTTAAAATCACTTCGTAAATAAGCCATTTTTTCTCGTAAAATGTAAAGGATAAAAAATGGTTATTGTGTGTTATCCTTAAGAGATAGACATATACCATCGCGGACTTTTTTGTTGACCTTTTTAAGGTGTACAATACTGCAGTACATTATTTTGATTTATATCGTGGGGTTTAGCCAGTGTTTGCAATGTAAGCGCAAAAAAATGTGTTTATTTACGACATCCCATTAGAAACCTCTAAATTTATCAGTGTTTAACTTCAATATTATGCATGTATTATACATATAAACCTTCCTCTTGAATCACTCTATCTATTAAAAATACATAGGGACGGACAGACAGCGACAGCGACTTTGTTTTATACTCTGTAGTGATAGTGATAGTGAAGTGATAGTGATTATACTAATGGATTCTCGGAAATATTCGCATCATTAACAGACCCAGAAGATATTTTCGTCAACGAAAAATGAATGAGTTCGTTCAGAAATTCACTGCTTTTATTTATGCGATCAAACAGTGTATAAGCGTGAATGACGCTAGACATCGCATGTTCCAAAAAACATATGGAACAAACAAAGACAAAGAGAAATTAATGTGAAAGGTGAAAGGCATCGCACTTCAATCTGAACCATGCTGGATCTCACTTCAACACAATATTTTGGGCAATTATTTATGTTATGCAATCATCTGATCTGGCTACATGCATCTGATGCACACTGCGTCCAACTAAACCCGGAAAACACAGTTAGTTTTTTGATGACAATTTGAAGCCAACTTGGTTCGAAGGGGACGCAACACACTTGCAAGTCAACTTGACACATAAAGAAGCCGTCGAAGAAATTTGTTATTAAATAATTTAATATTATTTAACGTGGAAATGTAAAAGAAAGAGCTCATTTTTAGTATCAAAATACTTTCAAATTTTTTAAAAAACAAACAGTATTTTATGAATCTGTGATATAGTTTTGGTTTTCAACAAAATCCAGGCAAGGATCTACAACTGCATTATTGGATTTTCGAAAAGATATGAGTAAAGTGTTAGTTAATTTCCAGTTAACGTTAATTGGCAAGTAAAACTTACGAGTATCGTTTTTCAATTTCACAAACAAATAGCTTCGAGTTACAACTTACTGGTTAAGTGAATGACGTAACAAATCATACGTTAGATTCGTTCGATATTACGTCAATGTTAATCGTCAAACGTCATTGGCAGATGTTTGCAGTTTTCAATTGTCATTCGTTGTTTTTTGTTGGTTAGGAGAGAGTGTGAATTAAGTTTGTTACTTTATTTACTATTTTTTTTAGAGATTGTTGTATAAACTTTCCTATATATGATAGGGATGTTTTGGTATCTCTTGTGCAGAAATACCAAACTGTGCTTGGAAGTAAACAAAGCGTACCTACTAAATAAACAAATATTTAATAGGTTATTAGTAAAATTACTTGAATAATGAAAAAATACCACTCACTTTTGAGATTATGGGATTATTTTATGTTTTATAAAGATAAGCACTTTTTGGTTTACTGCATACTTCGATTAACGAAATCTAGCAAAAAAATCAGTTTCATCTAGGTCCGTAATCAACGCGGAATTTAAAAACACGAATCCTAGATACTTGTTGCGTCGTAGAATGTTCTAATTCATCCAATTGATAATCAATCAAGTCAATTAAATGCATTTTACTAATAAAAATTAAAATTTGACAACGGACAACTTTTAACTGTCAAGTTAACACGCTAATTGGCAAATGTCGTGGCAAGTTAAGGGTCTGTTAATCTTATTATTTATGCTACTCGATCGTCGTGAAATTCGCACATGAGGTTATGGGTGACTTTAACTGGCGGTTAGCCTACTCGAAACTGTTCTTGAGGATGGTGAAAGAGGCCCTAAGTCAGAAATTTAAAAAGTTATTTGATATAAATAAGCGTTTTCGTTTAGTTTGCCATTTGTTATTACTACTCAGAATTTGATGACAGGATAGGAAGTTTTTTCAAAATCAACCGGTTCGTGTCCTGGCTAGGAATACCAATTTCTCAAAAATCCAATGATGCAGTTTTAGTTTTCATCAAAATTAATTAAGACATCTGCTAACGTTTAAATTGTAACTGTGACCGGAATATATTATTTTCTTGATGGCAAAGTATAGGTGCAATTTGTGAAATAAAACCATGAAACCGGATTTATGCCTAACATACCAAAGGAGAACCTCAGACACACTTAACAAGAAAACTGTTGATGTGCTTTTCACCAATTTATATGAGGATGCAAAGCGGGGGATGCGCGATACCCACCAAGAGTATTTGTTATTTCTCAAACCTTGCTTAGCACAGTTCTGGTGAAAAGCGGCTCAGCGGAAGTGATGTCTTGTACATACAAAACAAGTGACTCTAGTAACATGTGCGAGGTATACATGCGGCCCATCTCGATTGTTTTGCTGATTGTTTACAAATTGCCTTAATCGTATAGCATGGTCTACTACAAAATGCACGCCTCAGCTTAGCTTCCGCGTGCAGCTTCGGTGAAAAAGTCACACGCCTCCACACGTAGCTTCATTGAGCTATAAAAGCAGAATTTTCATGCTTCAATAATATTTGTCGTTACACTACATTTTTATCTCATTTATTCATAGTCGTTTACCTTCACAACCAATCGAGCACAAGAATACATGTCAACCAGATGGGAACGATAATGAAATAACAATTACGATATACAAAATACAGGAAGTAGCTGCTAGTACTTCTGCGGAGCCAATGACAAAAATCTACGAAAACCATATAAGACTTATAGAAGAAAAAGGATCGAAACTTCCACCATTTGATAGCGTAACGTGCAGCCTTTACAAAGCACGAAAACGGAAATTAAAAGTTAGCAAAACCGTTTTCAATGATATTGAAGAAGCACAAGTCCCCGTTACATTTGAGAAATTTTTCGTTGCCGACTATCTATATGAGCATAGCAGACTATTGATATTTAGTTCTGAAGAAGCAAAAGAATTATTAAAGAGTGTGAAAGAATATTTTGTAGATGCGACATTTAAGAGTTGCTTTCTATCCTCGGCAAAATGGGGAGCACGTCTCAAACTACTTCAGTGATACCGCTAATTCATGCGCTTATCAGTGACAAAAAGTCGACGTACGATGCATTGTTCGATTGGTGTCCCACTGTATTCCACGCAGATTTCGGGAATGTCGTAGGAAAATGCTTTAAGATATTTTTTTCCACATAAAACGATAAAAAGTGTTACTATCATATTGTCAGCCTAATGAATTGAGCGGGGAAAAGATGAAACAATTCATAGCATACATAGCCCGACAATGGCTAAATGATGAACAATATATCGCTGACTGGAATGTAGTTTGTCAAAGACATAGAGCCGACAGAGTTTGTGAAAGTTGGCACTCCCAATTAAATAAAAAGATAAATAAAAACTACGTAACCATACTAAAAGTATTTACAGAATTATTCAATCAAAAGGAAATCAATATTAAAAAAACGAAGGGTCGACCAAACTGATAAAGATAATTTTGTAATTTCCTGCCAATTCAAACTTTTAAATGATGAAATATCATTAGGACCTTGAAACATTGCGTTAAAAAGAAATTGCTGTAATTTTAAGGTTTTAATTTAACAAACTAAGTAGTTAGAATATTTTTGCGAAATAAAACATAGTGGGATTATCTTTGGATATGCATTATAAATAGTTTGTGAAAAGTTCATTGCAATAAAATGTGCGAAAAATATAATTTCGTGAAAGCGTTTGGACACAGCTGTAACCAAACTTAACCTAGGTACAGGCATTCCTTAAATTATGTAACGATGATTGTTTTTCAGTTCTGAGCAGATTTACGGCCGATAACAGGTACTCGTACGAGTTGAGATGACATTTGTAATTATTTTCATATTTCAACTTCATTTGTTTTATCTTCTCTATTTCGGCGAACATATTTGTTTGAATATTCCTTGCACCCGCGAGTTGTACAAAACAATATGGTAAGTTGACAAACTAATATGTAAGTGCAATATTTACTTATTTGCTGCGGAGACACTATTAGCAGTAGTCGGAGCTCGAACACATGCTTATAGTTCCCAATTGCAGAACAAGCGAAACGAACCCTAATAGGTGAAAAAGAACCATGAAAAAGGTTCAGAAGTGGTGTTATCGAATCAAAAGAAGACAGAAGTACGATAAAATACTCGCATTCTCCCACTACATATAAAAAATAGCTTGCTTTGACGAATTCGTAGCTTGCTACGTCATGGACGCAGTTTACTACGAAGCTCACAACTTGCTATAACGCAGCTCGCAGTGTCTACGCCGTAGCTCGCAGTGTCTACGCCGTAGCTGGCAGTGTCTACGCCGTAGCTCGCAGTGTCTACGCCGTAGATCGCACTGTCAACGACGTAGATCGCAGTGTCTACGCCATAGCTTGCAGGTGTCTATGCCGTAGCTCGCAGTGCCTACGCCGTAGCTCGCAGTGTCTACGCCGTAGCTTGTTGTGGCTACGCCGTAGCTCGCAGTGTCTACGCCGTAGCTTGTTGAGACTACGCCGTAGCTCGCATTGTCTACGCTGTAGCTCGCTGAGTCTACGCCGTAGCTCGCAGTGTCTACGCCGTAGCTCGCAATGTCTACGCCCTAGCTCGCAGTGTCTCCGCCGTAGCTCACATTGTCTATGCTGTATCTCGCAGTGTGTACGCCGTAGCTCGGAGTGTCTACGCTGTAGCTCGCAGTGTGTACGCCGTAGCTCGGAGTGTCTACGCCACAGCTCGCAGTGTCTACGCCATAGCTCGCAGTGTCTACGCCATAGCTCGCAGTGTCTACGCCATAGCTCGCAGTGTATACGCCGTAGCTCGCTGTGTCCATGAAAACTCGACGCCAGTCGAAAGATCAATATCGAAAAGAATTACAGCTGCAGTATAAACACTTCCCAGTGTTTTGATTCGAGATCCAATGTATGATGACAATAAGATAATCTTAGTCAGCAAATAAAGCATGATTAAATTAACGTTACAGTTCAGTGATTTCTCTCTAATATGTCATGTGTGCTGTCCGATACACATTTTATCTTCCGCATTATTTGTCCTTGTTCAGTCAACCCAGTCTTCTGATAGGCTTGGCATTTACAATCAGTTGGAGCCAAATAGAATAATACACATGAATAAATCAATGTACCTTAAATGATGGCGAAGGATTTATGTTACATAATTATTAAAAATAACTGGGATTTTCTCATATTAAACCATAAATTACAATACTTAAATATAATAACTCAAAAATACCTTACTACTGATGGTAGGAACTTGGTTATGAATAAGTTAAGAGAAGAGAAGGAGCCATAAGCTTAGCTCTTAAAATCAAGATTTCGTTATGCATTGTTAACAAAACAGAAGATTGTAAGTACATTGGGACCCGGCAAGGTGGGTATTACGTAATGAACTAGGTACTTAACTCACTTTTAATGTAAGTACCTACGAATATCGCCCTTCGCCGACACAAACAGTTAATATCACATAAAATCATTTTAATCTCTTAGAAATACCTACATAATAATGATAGGAACATGTTTATGCAGAAGAAAAGACGAGCCATAACTTATGGCTCGTTTAACCCGGTCCTGTTAGGTTACAATAATTCAAATTATTCACATAATAATATAGCTGAAATTTTGTACGAATGTTTGGAACACCATTATAATTATTATTGAAATGTGGAAAGTCCTCAAAAGCTCCTGTAGTAGTAGTAAGTTCCCTCGATCCGACATTTGCAAAAAAATATGTTCAAAGTCAAACTTAGCAAATTTAGGATTTTTGCGTTTTTCAGCCAAACGGTAAGTTTTATCGTAATAATAGCTCAGACACTGTTTCTTCTAAGAGTTACCGTTTCTGAGATATATCGATTCAAACAAAAGGTTGTGTTCTACATAATATGCATAAGTACGCTGCGTTTTTACGAGTACATCACTGGAACTGTAATACAAGTACGAATATATTCTTATCAGTCTATATAACTTATACATATGAAAATAGTACAATTATGAAAAACAAAGAAGTCGCGAGATGGAAGATAACTTAAGAGCGTGTACGCCGTATGTCATTTTATACAAACTTTCAAGTCCTTATTCTTCAAAATGAATGAACCGATTTTAACGAAAATTGGTATGCATACGCTAGATATCTAGGTCTAAATAGTTATCAGAAAACATTTTTGAAAAAGAGTTCAGGGGGAAGGATATAGTGATTTTTCACTTTCTATAGAAAACTTAAAATCGCTCTCTCTCTCCCTCTGAAATCTTTTTCGATTAGCAAGATTACTTTGTAACAAAAACAAACTGGATTGGATTGACATGAAAAGGATTTTGATCAGAAAATAACAATATCTAACTGGATTGATTTATCAATAATAACTAAACAGAAATAAATTATTGGTATTTACCCATATTTCTTGTAAAAGTGAGATTAGATAGCGCATAGGACAATGTCAGAGGGTATCTTTACGAAAGCACTACACTGATTTTTGGGGACCTCGACAGGTCTACTACATAGGGATGATTCCTGAATGAAAAAACATGATTCTATTTAGACCGTCGTCGCGTCAGTTAGATAATCGAAAAATATTGGTCACGTATTTTTTTGCTTTATCAAATCATAATTGACGAAGGTAAAACGCATCAAAGATCAGGAGTGGGGGCTTGTGACGTCACTTCTTTGTTTAAAGTGTACCATGCCGTAACGACACACAAGTTTTCAACGCACTGTATCATCTTCATTTTTTGTTTACCTGAAAAAATAAAAAATAATACGCATCCGTTATTTTTTGGAAATTATCTGACGGACTAAATAGATTTTTCATCCCACCATCTCGGAAAGAGTATTTTTAATCTTCAATATCTGAGTGGAAAAGCCGTTTTTATTCTCTAGAGGATAAAGTAAATTGAATTTAGAACATCGTGTGCACTAAGTTTGTGAATTTAAAAAAACATTAAACCTATTTACTGCTACCTCTATGGTGCCGAATATATCATGCAACTTTTTTTTAATTTGTTAAAAACTCAGACTCGGAACCTTCTTGGTGTTCTTTTTTCAATTTGCTTTGTACGCGGTTCTTTACGCGGCATTTTTTCACGTCATTGTTAAACCTTATATTAAAAACAAGAAACTTGAAAACAAGTGAAAAAACTAAAATGAGTGATTCTAGCGACGAGGAAGTTTGTTTGACGCCAACAGAATTGACTGAAACTGTTAATAATGCGCAAATGAGCTTTCTCCCTCAACAATCACGCGAGAAGTATTTAAAACAGTACGATATGTTCAACACGTGGCGACTAGCAAAAGGAGCCAAAACTTTCTCAGAAAACGTTTTGCTGGCATATTTTATAGAATTATCCGAGAACAAGAAAGCAAGCACTCTATGGAGTACGTATTCGATGCTAAAAGCAACAATAAAGATGAAAAAAGACATACATATCGATACCAATCCTAAATTAGTGGCATTTTTAAAAAGAGCCTCATCTGGTCATCAACCAAAAAAATCGAAGGTTTTCACAGTATCTGATATTGAAAAGTTTCTTAACGAAGCACCCGATTCCGTATATTTGGCGGCAAAAGTAAGTCAGTTGTACATTCAGTATCTACTTAAGTATATTAATCTCAATTAAATAGTATATTTAGTAGATGTTGATAGGCATAATTATGCGTTCATATCAATTTTTTTTCATTTATCTACTACAATACTCTTTACGTTACAGGTTGTTCTTATTATTGGAATAAACGAAGCATGTCGAACTAATGAACTAACACTACTTAATGTCAAAAACATTGAGAAAAATTCAGATGACTTACTTTTAATTAATTTACCTAATACAAAGACAAAAAGAGACCGCAACTTCGTCATTCGCAAGGAATACGTAACGATTGTTGAGAAATATCAAACTTTACGCCCGCCTAACACTCCAACCAATCGATTTTTTCTACAGTATCGCAATGGAAAGTGTGTTAGACAGCCTATGGGTACTAATAAAATTGGCAGTATCCCACGAGAAATAGCAACATTTCTTGAACTTCCAGAACCCCTGTTGTACACGGGTCATTGTTTCCGACGAACTTCAGCCACACTTTTGGCTGATTCCGGGGCTGATCTTCTGTCCCTTAAGCACCACGGAGGCTGGAAGTCCAATGCAGTTGTAGAGGGATACATAGAGGATTCCATCCAAAATAAGTCTAAAATATGTGAAGGCATCGTAGGAGCCATTACACTGAAAGAGCCTCAATCGGATCCTTGGACTGGCCCTTCTACATCAAAAATAAGCCGTTATGAAACACCTAACCATCTCCCTCTCTCTCCAACATTCACGCCAAGGGAATCCGATGAATCAGTACAACTATTAAGTATGACAGATAGTTTACCGAAAAACAGTACACAAGTGACTAACACCAATATTACAGTACCAAACAAAAATATTACAATCAATTTAAATAACTGTAGCAACGTTACTTTAAAATTTTCTTAATTATACCTTAGTATTATTTTGTTATAATTTAAAGATTATTCTGTAATACTTACCTGTCATAATGTAGTAATTAATACCTAAACTGAAATAAAAGTGTACCTATCTTGTGATTGTAAACGTTTTTTTTTTGCATTTAGTCATTCCCTCGCTGAGGTGGAATGAAAAGTTACGTGTTGCACTCGAGTGCAAAGATTTTTCACCTGCTGCGCTCGTGATTCAATTTTAGAATCCTTCGCTTGCTCGGTCATCAAAATTGAACACGCGATAAAAAGCAACTTTGCACTCTTGTATAACAAATAACTATTTTAATCATCTACCCTATTGTCTGTCTGATAGAGATAGATAGTGCTGACAACGACCCGATGATCAATACCAAAGTAAGGCTATCTGGTTAGGCCGCATGAAGTAATCAATCTACCAAATAAAACAGAAATCTCTACGTAATATATTATTAGAGTATAGGTACATAGAATCACATTCGCAAAAATTATGACTGTAACAATCATAGATAATACTATACACGGTAGATAACAAAGTCAAAGTCGTATAACAGTTTTGGTAACAGGCTGCGTTCAGTTTTATCAATTGCAATTTTTCGTTTTTTTTTAATCGTATTAATTCGCTAACGCATTATGCAAATTCTAAATGCATTTCGTTTTATGTGATAATATTTACATTCTGTACTATTGGTAGACTTGATTTTCGTGATCGATATCAAAATGTAGCTGGTGAAATCCGTTGGACGAAAATCGAGATCAATATTGAACGTTCAAGCTGAACTAACTTTTCTTGAACGCGATCGATCAGCTTACAAACGGAGCAATCCGTTTTAACTAAAAATCTATATTTTGATTTGGAAACAGTTTTTAAGCATTGTACAATCATAAATCAACTCAGACCCTAGTGAAACTGTCATAATTAAATGATCGAAGAAAGTTAGAAATATAATTCCTAATCAAATTAATGTGTATCTTTCCACGGAAACGAAATACTCCATTATAATGTGTACGTACACATTGACTATATATATATATATTATTAGGATGAGATGATTATTGGGAGCTAGAGCATGATATATAACGCGTGCCTCTCATTATACCATTATTTTGATACTGTAGATACTGGTTTAGAAAAACGATGTTAACTTGAGACTGCCATTAACCACTCAGGCCCAACATGTGAAAATTCCCTAATATAAAGTAAATCTTATGTATATGTAAATAAACATTAAATTCGCGATTAATTCGCGACACACCGGTGTGTCGCCGGGGCCTTCAAATCAAATATAGTAACCAACCGTATTTAAGGTGTTTGATAAAGCCACGATTTTATAGAGCCGATGCAATTTTGACCTATTTCCCAAATTCCTACGAAACTTAATCATCATAATATGTACTACAACGCTGTCCGCGTTATCGTGTTGAGCTTTGATCAAGAATACACTAGATGTCTGATTAGCACTTGAAAAACGGCCAGATAAATAAGACCATAAATAAAAGTGTGATATTATCTCAAATTAGGAACGTTCAACCGTAGCTAAAAATAAATACAAATATATTGTAATCGAAATTAAACCTAATGTTCGAGCGTAAAGTTTTTTTATAGGTAGTTGATATTATTATCCTGTTTTGTAATTTTCATAGTATCAAATATAGATGTAAATCTGTGCAAACGTGGACACTTTCCCGACCTAAGTTTGTTCATAATCCTAAATCTAGTGAATTCTTGGTCGAAGGTGTTGAGGATTCCATTTTTGGCCGGATAAAAATTAATCTGTCGAGCTAAGAAAACCAGTGATTCTAACAAGACGGCACGGCAAGCCATGAATTACGATGCGGAAATTTGAGACGAACATTTTTTAGGCAATTAATCGCAAACATTATTGACCAAACTAACCAGATTCAATAAATCCAGATGTTTTCAAAGGAGTCATCAAAAAGAACGTTGAGGTCAATTTTGAGAACTTAAAGTGGAATTTAACTTACTTTCTTAATTGAAAATTGCGAAAATTTGATACAAAATACGACAAAAAGCTACTCGTAGTTTGGGAACCAAAAAGATACCGACGTGACGTGCCACACAAAATTGCAAAGCCTACCTCTATGATATATAATAATAATCTTTATCTTTAAATTATATTTATTTTGTAAGTAGGTTAACATCAAATTTTTACACGTCAATCTATTTTGGATAATTTTAAGCTAGATGATCCCTGTTTCCTAGCTGACTACTCTGAGAAGACACACCGAAATAAACTCAACGGTCAAAGTTTATTTTAAGGTATGGACCTTAAAATAAACTTTCCGTACTGCTCAAATTCTATGAGAACTATATGGGTTAATTATCTGAGGAGGTGTCCAGTGGATCTCCAGACAGTGAAAGCATTTGGTTGTTATCGTGTAGCTCCAATTTTTAGAACTTTAAGGGGCTCAACGATTTGACGAACAATACCAAAGTAAAGACATATAAGAAGGCCGCATAAATAAGTTAAACTGCCCGACCGACATGAAATGAACCCCCAATATGGCGACGTGCATGGTCTCCACATTCCCATTACGTTATATGAGAACTGTAAGTTGATGTCTAAAGTCTTCTAAGGAAAGAACCACACAGATTTGAGTGGACCTGTACGTTCAGTCAGTGCTAGCCTTTGTCAGTAGTCGAGTAGCTCAACTTACGAAACAATAAAGAGCTCAACGACTCGACGAACAATGCCAGATTCGGCTAGGCCGTAAAAGAAAAAGAAAGAAAATGATAACCCTTAAAGTCCTCATACTCACAATAATGAATTAAAATAACATAAAAAATTTATACTTTACAAAGTAAGCATTCAAGCAAAGATTAATAATGTCAAAAGTAGACCGACAGGAGAATATAAAAATGTCAATGTGTAAAAAAATATATTATAATGGATAAACGTAAGCATTGGGCCATGTACATAATTGAAGCAGCTCAATACTAAGCCATTTTGTCCTCAAGATAGTCTTTAACGTTGTTAACGGTTCGGAAGTTCTATATAACTGGGAGTCGGAAGAGATGAAACACAAGCCAATGTATTCAATTTAATTGTCTTATTGAAACTGGACGAAGCTGTAAAATGATTATTTATAGTATCGATATCTAAATCTTTCGGGATTGACTCTTTCCGGGTTCTACCTAACCTATGTTTATCATCGCTCACCGCTCGAACCGGTGCGTGTCGCTCATTAAGCTCGATAAGTTTATTAGTGAAAAATAGTAACTGCGTTGCATAAGAACTTTAGTATTAGCCTTGCGGCGTTTTTTATTCAGCCTTTTCTGTGCCACTGCTGGGCAAAGGTCTTCTCTTAACATGAAAGAAAATACTGATCAATTTTATTTATTTATTGTTTATAGTTAATTAAAACGGTTCAAGTCCAATTACATTAATTAATATAGAATTATAAAAAAACAAAAACTTGAAAGGTAAGTACATACATAATTAATGTGTGTGACATAGTTTACAATTTGAAGTTAATTTAATCATGACTATTTTGATTGATGGAATACCTACCGACTGAATACGGTCGATAATTCCTATAGCCCATACACTGTCAATCTTGAACGCGATTCACAGATCAGTGTCAATTCTACTAATTTTTGCAACGTTCTCATTCCCATGTCAGTTGCAATCTGTCAAAAATGTATGGAAATTAAGGCTTTTTTGACAGATTGCAATAGACATGCGAATGCGAACGTTGCTTTAAAAATTAGTAGAATTGGCCCTCTGATCATTGATTTTGATCGTGGATCGCATTCAAAATTGACTGTGTACGGGCGGCCTTAGGACTAAACGACTGAATTTGGTCGTTATGCGATCGTTAACTATGTCGAGACTTCCCGCGGAGATTGTGACGGCGGCTCTGACGGTGTCCAAGATATTAATTTATCGGGCACAAACAGTGGGCAGAAAAGACCGTGGAGCTCAGGGCAGTCATTACAATCGCTTTAGATTCTACAGGCCACCGTGTGCTGACCAAAGCCCAAACATTTTTAAACTACCTAAAACGGAACGTAGGTACTAATAAGAATGACATCGATATGAGTTTTGACAGATATTGACAGCTCAAAACAAAAAAGATCAAAGCAAATAAAGAACTATTCTATTCTATTCTCGGCGAGGTATCAACTCGGTGCCGCGTATCATTGTGGTGGCATTATGGTATGGTGTTATCGTTTGTTGACAATGAATGGTCTGTACATTGGTTGGTTGACAATGCTCACAGTTGGTTGTTCTTTTCTATACAACAAATCATAGAAAATATCGAGTCATGTTTGTTTAATGAAACAATATTAAGGCTTGGCCACTCTGTTGAAAACAATAAGACCTATGAGAGAAGAATATTTTTAAAATAACATGTTTAAAAGTATGACTCGTGCGAAAGCCTTTGCGTGCGATTCCGTTTCGTTCTTGGCTAATTTTTTCGTAAACTGTAAGGAAGAACTTTACTTTGATGATTCCATGAATATGCCTAAAAATAAGCATAGCAAATAGAAAATGGCTTGACACAGAATTTTTATAATATGCTTGCCTAGTTCATTATTTTTTAGTTAAAATTGAAGGTTGGGCAACACTGACTCCGACCTACATTTCAAATATGTTAATGAATCGCTTCGTGTGTAGGTGGAGTACCTCATATTATGACGGCGCATCGGCGGCCGTCTGCTCACCCGGTGATGTATAGGCTTTGGGGAATTGAATTGCGAAATTTCAACGCACGAAACGTAACAACGATAAGCATGCATTGCTGTCTCGATGTTTTATGATCTGAAACTTTGCCTAAAAGTTTAAGCAATGGTATCATTAGGTTAGGTTAGGTCAAAATAGTTATTTATGCAACTGTTGTTTATGAAGGGGTATTAAATGTAATGATAACAAACAATAATATTGATATTGTAGTACTATTATGAGGTCTCTATCTCTTAGCTCATTAACCCTTTGTGCAGAAGAGAAGTATTGTACTTAAAGAGATCTCTATCTCTGGAACCCTAACTACCGCTGTGCGGTTGGACCCTCTTCCCGAAACTGGCGGGAAGATTCCTTTTTTTGGGCTATAATAGTTTTTTAACGACTGCTAAAAATAAGAGTGATTTGGGTTCATGTATGTGCGAGTATCTTTATTTCACTGTAACTTTCAAACGCCTGGCCGGATTTTGCATTCGGTAACGTAACAATTAATGCCAGGTAAAACATGTTATTTAAATTATCTTTTTACTGTCTGGCAGGTTTTCAAACGAAACTTTTCGGCTGCAATAAATATCGATTCCTTTTTAATTATGATTGCCTTTTCAGTTCTTATCTCATTGACCCTTTGTGCAGAAGAATAGTATTGTACCGGAATACTGTTTCTTTGCTCTAAATATAAAGATCATTTGACCAAAAGCTTTTTATCGCTTTAAACGTTTTTAATTCGGAATAAACAAGTTTCACAAAGGCAATACAAAGTTTTCAGGTACAAGGGCTTATTAGATATAACCACTACGAGGTTGATTTACGATATTTACGATTAAAAAAATATATATGTGACGAGGGGCGGGCCCCCTGGTTATTTTCAAAAAGAGTGACGTCAGCAATGCCGACGTCACTATTTCCAATATCATCATGGTGCTGGTACTTGTTTTCAGTATCAACAGTATTCTTGCTGGTGGATAGCACACAATGGCACACCGTAAATATTCGTCAACAACAAAGAATGACTCACGATATTACGGAGCTCCGCACCGTCCGACGGCTCGACTTAGAATGAATTGTGAACGGTCGGTCGTATTTATACCCTTCGGTTAAAGTCGTTACAAGTCTATCGACTCATGTTTTCTATGTGGTCCGTTTTTAAATTCTTGATTAAATTTTACAAATCATAAAATGAATTTAGAAGTACAAATTAATAGCAATTAGTAGCGGTAGCGGTACAGAGAGTGAAGTTCCGCATGAAAAGGGAGGATCCTCTGACCAGACAGATGTTGTGTCTGGTGGGCAACTGCCCATCAGTTGATATTCGGGCTTCGCATATTTTCTAATCGCACGAACTCTGATATCGTGATTCAGGATTTTGTCCAGTTAGTTCGCAGCTGTCGAGATAGATGGCGCTGCGAGTCTCATTTGTAGTGATGTTGATTCTGCTGCGTTGATTTTTGTGGCGACATTCATGCGACATTCGTGTGAAACTAATTTATTTGTAGCGACATTCATCCGAATGTCGCCACAAATTAATTACTTTAAAAATTATAGTAATCAACTAATAAAGTTAATTAAATAATCATTTGAGTGACTTTTACTAGCTTCAAATAAGCAATCACACATTATTTAAACTTACAATAATCAATCTGACGCTCGATTACGCCTTTCCACCGGTATTCACGTTGATTTATTCGACGCTCGATTAAGCTTTCGCGCCGATATTATATTTATTGTAAGTTAAATGCAGGAATTTTTGACCGATAAATAAATCAAATTGTACATACAGTGGCGTAACAATAGAATGGCAGGGCTGGCAAAAAGCCACGGGCCCCCGACCCAAGAGGCAGCGAGCTCAAAAATATTTTTTTACATTGTATCTGAGTGTTTTATTTTATTTGAAAAGTATATTTTTATAAGTTCTGCTTAAAATCCAAAGTGAAACAACTAAAGACCATAATACAATTTCAAGTTAATCGTTAAGCATTTCAACCAACTTAAACAAAAAGATGTTGATAAACGTACTTATGACCGTCAAAAAACCGTTAATCAAAATAACGGTAATTACACATCTCTATTCATTTTAGAACGCATTCCATTGATTTCTATATATTTTGTCGCGATACGTTGGCAGCGCGGGTGAGCATTTACGATCGGGGAATTCGGGGACGATGAGGGCTCTACTGACTGCGTATTCTTTGTGTGATTATTTTGACAACAAAAACGAAAAATATTCGTGTATTAGAGACCTTGCCGATTTGTTAATAATAAAAAATCATTTTATGTCCTGCAGCTTTCCTGAAGTATGCACTGCATTAATGTTATTTCTTACAATTCCTGTGACTACAGCTAGTCCTGAACGATCATTTTCAAAACTGAAATTGATAAAAACCTATTTAAGAAACTCTATGAGACAAGACAGGTTATGTAACTTGGCTATTCTGTCTATTGAAAATTCTATGGCCCGATCTTTAAACTTTGATGATGTTATAGACACTTGCGGAACAGAAAGCTCGAAAAAAAATTTTTTTTTCTGAATAAAATATCTATAATAGCGAATAGATGATGAATGTATTGAGATATTATGTTCTATGGATGAATGCGAAGTCTCCAATACGCATTGGGCTAGCGTGGGGACTACAGATCATTCCCTTTCGCCTAAGAGAGGAGGCCTATGGCAATTAGTGGAACATATACAACGTGTAATTGAGTATGCTGAAAATCTCGAAGTTTATTATTTTTTAAATTTTTAAATTAAACTGAGTACAACGTGACGATTTTTACTGATAAGGCCCCATCAAAAGATTTTGCCACGGGCCCCAGATGGTATAGTTACGCCACTGTGTACATAATTATTATTTTATAGTGATGTTTAATGAAATTCTCGGATATGATTACGTTTTTTGCCGACCCTCGGCCTTGTTATTTCAGATAAGTAATAACTACCTTGTTTTTTTTTTTAGTTTATGTATCAACACTTATTAATTACATATTCGTAAATACTGATGTATTTATGAATATGGCATGAGCCATCAGTAAGAAAAGTTATTACAGGTCTTAGTACAATACTCTGCTTAATTTGAAATGTCATTTAAACTAAGATAAGCAGTGTTGTGAATTTCTAAGTTGCATTTATATGTTAAGTGCATATTTAGACATTACTCAAATTTTTGGGCGGAAGTTTTATTGTTCTTAATTCTTAATATTAAATAATAAATACACACAGAGTAACACTAAAGGAAACGAAAATAAAATATTTGAGCACTAACAAAAGTTTATCACAGTTAAAAAATAAATGAGACAAAAGTATTATAACGCACTTTATTAAAAAGTGCATTATAATACTTTTGATAAATTATAAATATATAGGTTTTACTTTTGTACCTATATACAATTTTATTCATCACACGCATTAAGTAGTGTAGCCTGCGGTTTAAACCCATTGCTGTAAAAATCTATACAAGCAGGTAGTGTTACTACCTTTTGTTCTCAACTAATATGACAGCGTCTCCACTTGGCTATAAATTTCTAAGTTAAGTATTTTTAATTTGAAGTCTAAATTCGCTTGGTGCAACATGCACTTTACTACGTGCTGTTCATAGAAATAATAATTTTAAAATATAAAATAAGAATTCGAGAAAGAAAACACGAAATTTGGCGAGGCACAGTAATGATATTGATATCAAACCGTTCATATACAGGGTGATTGGTAATTAAGTGCGTACCTTGAAATGGGCTATACTACAGCTGATTTGTAATGATTTTAACTCCGAAAACTTGGGGTCCATATTGGGAGGTTTTCGTATAATCGCGTTTTTAAGATTTTTCATAAAATTTCTACCTTACGATCAAAAACTGCAAACGGTGAGAAATCTGTTCCACTCTGAACAGTCAATTGATACTTTTCGGATAGCTATTGAACGAATGAATCCCTCCAAGCATAAGTAAAAAATATCTGATGTGACAGATCTTACCTGATTTGGTCGATCAGAACCAGTTGCATTAAGTCAAATCTCAAAAACATCGGTAACTCGAAAACTGCCCAATTTGGACTCCAATTTTTCGGGGTCAACAAGGAACGCACTTAATTACCGATAATTCTGTATTCAAACTATGAATCCGTAGACAGAGAGTTCCAAAATACAATTCTCATGAAAAAGTAATATTCAATTGAAAATCTTTTGCAGTACCTACGGTTACGGAAAAAGGCCGGGCACCGATATTGAATATTGATCGTTTATTTGTATCTGATTGTTGAAAACTCACTTACTTACGAAATAAATTGGATCCCTGAAACTACTGAAATGATGGTAGTACAATAGGCTACTGGCATTTTTTAAGATCTTCCTCGAGGATCCGTTTGCTTAATAGTTAATTAAAAGAAGGTACTTTCGAAATTCCATAAAACCTTCCTAATAGTTCTAATTAATAAAAAATCGGTACCAGTTGAATCACTAGATGCTCATTGGGATACAAGCGTTGGAAACTGGGGCAGTTAGCACAAAGAGAGGCAAGCACACGGGGCCCAGTTATAACACAAAGCTAAAGCGAAATGATAACAATTCTAATAAACCTGGGTATCTGTAGGGCGATTTCGTCGAGGCTGTCGACCGGTTCGCTGAGCGGTCGCTCGAGCAGTCGGGACGGGGCTGTAAGCACGTCTGAGTTCATGTTTCGTCTAGTAGTCGTGTGTCTGTTGTGCTTCTTTCGTTTTTCTTCGGCGCGTTGTAGGTTGTGGAGACGGAAGAAGAAAATCGACATTATACTTCAGTTAGTTGCACTTGTGCATGTGGGTCTATTGTCATACCGTGTATTTGTCTTTACCGTGTATAAGTCACTGCTGTCTTTAATTAAAAAACTCACTTTTACACTTTTTAAGCATTAATTTTTATTGCGCTTCAGTTCTTGCATTGGCAATGAAACACATGTTTGTCGTTAGAATTGTCAACATTACGATTCCTTAATGACAAAATCTCACGATATTCGAATAGTTTTCCTACAGATTTTATAAAAAATATGACGATGGTTAATTTGGTGAAAAGAAAACTTTTGGAAAATTGCTTCAAACATAATACATAAACATAGATATAATGCAAAAACTTTCGTAAACTATTGGTTAATACGGTGACTGTATATTATTAGATACTGAGCTTTTTCAAAGTTCGCGACCTACATACCATACGAGAGCGCAACTTTTAGGTACACAATTTATGATCCTGATCTATTCTGAGACGCCAACCTGTCCTTTGTGACAACAATTTCGGTGTTTTTCGGTGTTTAGATAACAAAAATTTCGACGGCACTAATGGATTTCAACATGTAAGCCGACAACGCACTCTGCATTTGCCTGCATTTCATTCTTCTATACAAATCGAAACACGGTTGTAAAATGGGCAGGTATTTTATTTCTGATCATTTTGATTTAGATAAATTTGAAGTTCACTCGTGTATAAAAATGCGAATATTTTTCTCGATGCAACAGTATTTATAACATATCTATGGGCTTCCGTCGTAATTACTGATCCAGCTTTCCTATCGAAGCTTATTTGAGTTATTGGCATTTGAAAGTCAGTAGTGGGAAAAAAAAAGTATTTTTCTTCGATGAAACAGTAATTTAATAACATAGTAGCCATGAAAACGATATTTGGATTCGAAAATATATTTAATAATTTAAAATCCTGATTTCATTTTAATTTATCGAGTACGGTTACGTCTCATGTATTATTTACATTTGATATGAAGGTAGTCTATTATAACATATGTAGTTGTTTAGTCACAGTCCTTCACTTCTCTAGATTCACTAGCGAGGCAGTAGACGACAGCACTCCACCTTATCTCTCATTAGCGTCAAGTCCCGTCGCGTTCTGCATCTTTATGTATTTTCTTTTGCACAGGGTGTGAACAATCATTTTATTTGCACAATGCGACTTTTAGACCTTCTTAGTCGTGAATTTTAGAAAACTGTCACAAACTACATAATCATGTACTGCTGACGAATTGGTTTAGGAGAACCGTGTAACCGGACGTATCTTAAAGTACCTTACCTATCGTATAGTACCTTTATCTTATAATTGTTTTATTATATCTTCACTAATTCGTAATTTAAAAAATAATTAAATACATCACTATATATTCCTCGAACTTTTCCCAATTGTAGAACCCTACACTACGCGTGGCCCGATACACACTTGGCCGTTTTTAATATACCGATTATCATTACTTTTGAATCGCCTGTCTTCATCGAAGTTTATTCGTTTTCAACACTTGTAACTGAACTTCTATGTGTTTCCCAATGAGAACTGACGCCGCCGCCGACTAGCTTGCAAATGCAATTTCAATTCACATAGTTTCTGGCTGTTCAACTCAAAATGACTTACGTTTTTATAAAAGCCGGCAAAAAAGCAACGTGGTCATGCGCGATAACTATAACACGGTGTGTTTGGAGGAACGCATAGGGCGCTTTTCCATATAAGTCAAAGGTGAGAACCTGCGCAATCGGCGCCATTTTTGATCGAGAAGTTTGCCAGTTACTATACTTTATTAACGCGTGTTTTACCATCGTATAATCTGTCAAAAATGATTATAAAGAAAATGCAAGTTCTGTGAATGGCAAATTAGAGCCTGTTACAAATTGATTATTATTATTTTGACAACACATACCTTAAAAATATTAGTTTAGTATACAGGGTGCTGTTATGCATTGAGGAAAAAATATCAAAACACAAAAATGTGACTTTTTTTAAAACCGGCCACAAAGAACGACTAAAAAGTACCGAAGAAATGACTATACAAGCAGTCTGATGCAGTTGGTGACATCAAATTTGTGATTGAACTAGTGTAAATGCCACCAACTGTAACAAACCGCTTGACAAGTCGTTTCTTCGGAACTTCTTCGATTTTAAGGCCAATGTTTTTTTTTTTTTATTTATTTTGCTTTTTTTCCTTAATGTATCTGATGCTATATCTGCTACCTAACATCACCCTTAAATATGACCACATAAAAGACTAAAAAGTTACGAAGAAATGATTTTTCAAGCAGTTAGTTACCGTTGGTGGCATTTACTTTAGTACAATCACAAATTTGATGTCACCAACTACATCAGACTGCTTGAAAAGGCATTTTTTCTTAAGTTTTTTGTCGTTTTTTCGGGTCGAATTTTTTGAAAAATTGAAGTTTTTTTATGTTTTGACATGTTTTTCTTAATGTATATCAGCTTCCCAACATCACCCTTACATATGACCAGACCTTTCTGGAACATCCTGTATATTATATATTATTATAGAAATAACTCGTATATACTCTCGAAAGCCAACATACAAAACGGTTTATTTAAGATGTGATTTATAAATGGACATAGGGACCTTTATTACCACATCTAACAAACCATACCTACGGTATTAGCAATTACATTAATAATGCATGCATTTATATTGTTCGTTGGAACAATGTAACGGATCCTTACACGTAAATCAAATCCCTTGAAACTTTCACGAGTAATATTCTCATATTGAATAATTTGGTGGTTAATACAGATTGGAAAAACAAAACCAGACGAGTAGGACTCGCGCTGACGAAGCTGTGCCCAACCGACTACCACCTAACATGACCTAGACCTCGTCGCAGTAAGACAAATAGCTATCATCCCAAACCGATATTAACTCTCAGCATTCCTGGTGGCAAAATTTTACGCGGTATGCCTGGTCTCTTAGACCCGAATTTAAAATTACTAGTTCTCGTACTAGTTGTGGTAATTAGTGTATCTAAACATACTAATTGCTATACTAGGGATATATTGTAGGGGGAGAAAATAAGAATACACTATATTAACTTAATTAAAATTATCTCAACTAAAGTTCAGGAAATACCTAAAAGGTCTAAGACAAAGAATATAAATAATAATAAAACAATCAGTCCTTGCCACTCCCATCTGGGTGTAGGCAGAGGTGTAAGGTATAAACTCTGAATTTGACACCAGCGCTCGGGGCTTATGTGTCTATGGGACCCTATTACTAAGACTCCGCTGTCCGTCCGTCTGTCCGTCTGTCACCAGGCTTTATCTCATGAACTGTGCTAACTAGACAAGTAAAAATTTTCTAAGATGATTTTTTTCTGTTGCCGCTATAACAACAAATACTAAAAATAGAATAAAATTAATATTTAAGTGGGGCTCCCATACGACAAACGTGATTTCTTTTCCGTTTTTTATAGATAATGGTACGGAACCCTCCGTGCGCGAGTCCGACTCGCATTTGGCCGGTTTTTTCACCATCTCAGCTGAATCCGGACATAAGTAGTGGCCATAAGGCTTCGGTTGGTTGATAATTTATTATATACTTAACTGTACACCTCATAACAATTACATGGAAAAACGGTTATAAAAACAAGTGTACAATGGGCGGTCTTATTGCAATCGGCAATCTCTTACAGACAACCTTTGGATGGACTGAACGAAAGAAGTAGCGCGGTCAGTGTACAATCATCATAAATAATATAAATTAGATATAATAATATTAAATAAATAATATATACAATACTAAATAATATACTAATAAATATAAATATACAATTGGGAAAGGAGAAGAAAAATTATAGTGAGGGGTAATGCTCCTTCACCAATTTTTTAAACGCTGGGAGCGTTTGAGCCCGCCTCACTATTATGGATAATGCATTCCACAAACGAGCTGCTTGAATAGTGAAAGATTTGTCAAAGAAGGATGTGGAATGCATACGAATACTTAATTTAAGATTCTCCGATGATCTCAAAGACCTAGAATGTGTGTCGCAAGGAAACTGAAAGCGTTCTTTAAGATAAAAAGGAGTAGAAGGATTAAATAGTACATTATAAAGCAGAGAAAGGATGTGGGCATTCTGGCGAAGACGAATAGGAAGCTATTTGAGCTTAGTACGAAATTCGGAAACGTGGTCATACTTGCGTAAGCCAAATATGAACCTGATACAGAGATTTTGAAGTCGCTCAAGCTTGGCCAATTGGTCTTGGGTGAAATCAATATAGCTGGCGTCAGCATAGTCCAAGATTTGGAGAAGAAGACATTGTGCTATGGCAATTTTAGTGGTGATAGGAAGAAAATTACGAAGGCGTCTAAGTCCCGCTGAAGCGAACAGTTTACGGCTGACCTCCTGCAGTTGTTTAGCCCAGGAAAGAGTGTTGTCGTTATAAATCCACAAGTTCTTAACTATGTGAGTTAAAGGAATTATAGTGTTATTGAACGAAACCTGGGGAAGTAACGATCAATCAACCTTAGAGACGATCCGGGAACTACCAACAATAATCACTTGCTGGATTGATCTTCAGCCCAAACTCAGTGTGGAGCACTGAGTTCACCTATTCGAGCCAGATCGATAATGCTCAGCTACTGAGTTGTGGCGCAGAAACATCATATTTTTATTAAAGGAACAGGGTGGGTCTGACAGACCCTACCAGGCATGCTGAGGGTAAAGAAAATCTGCAACAAACAAGGACATCAAAAATTGTGTACTATCAAGTACCATCAAAGTAGGTACTACCTTGTTGAGAACAATTGAGTTTAATCAAACATGTGCCTGAAGTGGGTACTATTATACGTGTCTTCTGTAATTTGTACGTCAAGTGCTTTACATTTATTTCGAGTAAATTGCCTCAATAACCAAGAGCTTTTTCAAAAAATTGTCAATAGCTTGAACTATACAGCACTTCATTTCCAAAGATATGATTAATTTTTCAGAAATTGCTATTTAAGGGATTTATTCGTTAATGTAAAAAGAGTAAAGTAAGAATATCTTAAAATTTCGCAATCCTGAAAACAACCCGATGGCTCCAAGTTTCGAGGGTGTGAATCGTTGCAAATCAACTCTGGAATAAAACATTTCAAGGAGTGCACTCAATAACTAGTCACCATATATATGTCACAGGCAGCTTGTATGATTCCGCCGTTTACTTAAGGCGTCGACAGTTTAAAAACGCTCGCAGTTATTTATGTTATAAGCCGAAGGAAAAATGATAACTCGTTCAATTGTTGTAATTTAGATTAATTCTAAAATTAAACTGGCCCCTACCCTTAAATTACTGGTGGCTTCCACAGTTAACAGACCACTTAACATAACTTCTTATGACAATAGGGAATAAATGCATGAAAATATAATCTAACCAGTTCATCAAAAATATTTAACAACTTATTTTTTAACAGTGAAAATAGAACCAAAATTGATCACGAGATATAAGAATTTTATATAATTTTCTTCGCGAAAATCCCGTTTCCCATGGCAGCTGTATGGGCGTCACGGCTTTTGACGTCAGAGGCCACGTCGCAATTAAAAAGGTTTATAACTTAGTCGCTAATGAAAATGCGTATTTAATAAGTATTTTATTTAGTAATTAATTGATGTACACATATATTCCCTATGACCATGAAACGTTAGCACAACACACCTAAGAGATTGCCTCAGATTCGTGATGGAACGCATGTAATATTCAGCAATCTCAGAGATTTGGTACCGTACAGAGCGGTACCGTGACAGCGGAATGCAGACGCAAAATGAAGAAGTACTTAACGTCTGTGTTACAAACGTGACTATTTCGAGCGGATTGAAACTTTCAATAGCACGTAATAAACAAACAATCTCATTATTCCTTTTTTATTTTATCAAATTGTAGTCACTGCCATATTATATTACCATTAATCGAGAAAAGCGAATACCAAAATTTAATATTCCCATTTAGATGGAGTATCAAAATATTATTACTGCGACCAGCTTTAGATGTTTTTCTTTTTTCGATTGCATTACGGCTGAAAGTTGATCCGCCAAGCCGTACTTAAAAAACGGGTCCGTTTTCCCAAAAGGCTTGCCGCTATTTTACGCGGCGAATTTTAAAATTTGGCACCTACATTTCCCTACAGCACGTGACGCACACTCACACACACGCAATGTTCATGTTTCGCTGCGGCTGTAACTTGGTAGTAGGCATTTAATTTTGTAAGAGGAAACTTCCAATTCGGCGTGTTGCAAAAGTCTTTTTTTATTTTCTATCCGCTCGGTTAACATCATGGGTGAAATACAAACGAACTACGTGATCAAAATGGCAAAAACAAATAACTAAGCCTTCACAGTTAAGATAAGGGATGTAAATATAACTTTTATCCATTGCCAATTTAAGTTTCTTGTATATTAAGATAAAATTTTAGCCGTTTTCTGAGGGATTTACAAGTATCAAGTAAAGCCAAGAGTATCAGGCAAATGATCCAACTGATAAAAGTAGTTTGGAATGCTTTTGCTGTTGTACTCAGTAAACTATGTTTGTGTATTCTGTAGTACATGAAGTCAGTTGTTAAAAGCACGACACAGTCAGAGACAAGACTATCCAATATTCATTATTTTGAACAAAATTTAAATCAAATGCTATAGGGTTTCGAACATTTTTCAATGGAAGCGGCCATCGTCATTATGTATTTTTCAAAATCGCAGCACGTTGAAACGTATATGTATGGGTAGAGGAACAAACAAAAAATGTTAGAAATATGCCCCAAAGTGTCGGGTAGCCGAGATTTTTAGAGGTAAAGTCATGTGCGAATTTCGTGCAGTGCGTTAGATTATATTCAAACAATAGTTCCCGGGTTAATTCAAACACTTATTGGAAGAAAGTAAAAATAAGAGCACGTGAAAACCACTTTATTAAGAACTTGCCTTATAAGTCGCATTGAAATCGCAAAAAAAAGTGTTTTTTTTTATTTAAATGGTGAAATCAAGCCAGGAACTATTGTTTGAATACAATCTACAGCACATGGTTCTCGTATGATTTGACCAGTACAATTTGTATGGACTTCAAAAGAGACTGTGACCTCTGAGTTTGTTTCGGTGTTTCTTCTCAGGGTAGTCAGCTAGGAAACACCGGCCTCATCTAGCTTAAAATGACCAAAAAATGTTGACGTGTAAAAGTGTTATGTTTAACCTACTTACTAAATAAATATCGTTTATCATTTATCATATAATCACGTGATTAGTAAATTTTTAATGATTGTCATTGTTCTGACTTGGCGACTTTATCTCCAAATATCTCGGTAACGTGATACTTTAGGGCACCATGTTGCAAACATTTTAATATGTCAATGTATCTTCTATTCACGGCTTGTGATAAGTTAGGTACTTTTGTAGGGCGCCGTGATTCAAAAAAGAAAACAAAATGGCGACGGGGCTATGCCACAAAAGTTCGATCCCCTTTTATAGTCTTCCATTTATTTTAGGTGCTACTTGTATGTTACATTAAACAAATAATAAATAATTGTATGTTTTATTAAGTAAAAAATATATGATTGAGCCTTTCAATGGGCATAGTAAAATTACAGGTATTTTTTTCCATATTTAGCAGGTTCCATTTCAAAAATTATTTGAATATTTTCGCATTCAAATAATTTTATATACTTAATCGCCTATAAACCGGAAATCGAACCCGCCGTAATGTTTTTAAAATAAAAATGAAGACTTCATTCAGTATTTTTTTCTATCTTCAGCAATTAAGGTACGTTCCCTCTATGTGGCAAAGTCGTGGGGCGCCCTGCATACATATACAACTGTATGACAACTTGTTCATCGCGATTTGATTGCATTAGTTAGGCCTCAGAACGCGTCAAGGCTTTTCTTCATTGACATAACGCGCCATGGTCGAATATTATGAAAGCCACGACACAAATATCGCTATGTGGACTTTCTGTATGTACTACAACGTGCCATGGCTGTTTTTAAGTGCTTCGAGGCGAAATTCGCGCTGTGGCCGTTTGGATGAAGCGACAACTCATTGAGCATCTTCGGTCTTTGAGCGTAAGATACTTTATTTTTGAGATTGTACTGTGTTTATTATGAGGTGTAACGTAATAAACACAGTACTATCTATCTCAATAATGACTTACGACGACTTAATTTATAAATCGGAATACTGTCAATATTGTGGACATGTGCTGTGTGATATGGTGTGTGTGTGTGTGTAGTTGTAGGTGCACCTGAAAAGTCAATGATTGATTTATAAATCAAGTATTCACTTATCTTTGGGTGATAATTATATTTCCACCTAGTGACCGCAACAGTAGACTTGAGTGGGTCATTTATGTATTTATAATAATGTAGTCACAAGCCAATACGTGTAAAACATGTGCAAAATCTGCTTTATTTCCTAGAATGAAAATAAGCACTGTGTCCTAATTCAAAGTACTTCATTTAGTAGGACTGAGTAAGAAACTTCGAAACATCATCCATCTTTATCTTTCTTTGTTAAGTAAGATAGAAATTGGGTCGAGGCACTAATCTTAAAATTGGAAGGTTTCCGTTAAGTTCGAAAACAGTTTAAGATTCTTTAGTATTTTCGCCTCTTAAGGCCGATTCTTCAAATCTTCACTTATAAGTTTCAAAATTGCAACAGAAATACATTTAAGATCGTGTTATACAGACCACCATCACCACAGTGAGAGTATTACCTTATTATTATATAATTTTGTACATCTCCTAGTTATTGAGTGCGATCCTTGAAATGGGATGCTCTGGAACTAATTTGCAACACTTATGACCCTGAATAGTTCGGGGCTAAATTGTTTTTTTTTTCATTAATTTGCCATTGCATTAAATACAACAGCGAGCGTTTGCAAAAGATCGGCACCGTACCTATATATATTGTGACGACAACATTTGAATCCCAAATTGCGTTACTCATAAAATCGCATATGCTTTCAAAATCAAAGAGAAATCCAGAGGCTCCAGACAAGTCCCATTCTGACGGCGGTATCATGGCGAAGGCAATTGTTAAAACTAGGCCAGTCAAATTAGCTTTGAACCTTGCAGAAATTCACAACTCTGTTTTTTTCTTGAGTGGCGTATTTGATCTTAGCTCTTCTAATCTATGCTAATATTTTAAAGTGGAAGAGTTTGTTTGTTTGAACGCGCTAATCTCTGGAACTACCAGTCGGTTTTGGAAAAGTTTTTCTTTTTGTATATGATAGCAACATTCAAGAGGACAGTCAGTTGGTGACATTCAGTATGCAACGAGGGTTGCTAAACTGTCGAATGATAACGACATGCCTCGACCAGTTATAGTCAAATTGCGAACCTCACGCCATCGCCATTCTATTCTTGCCGCAACTACCAAGTTCAATAAGAACAATCCAGATGATAAACTGTCTACCCAGCATCTTGGTATAGGAGGACCAAGAAAGCCAGTTTTTGTGTCCGAATACTTAACTCCAGCAAACAAGTCATTGCACGCCACTAAACGGAAAAAAGCCAAAGAAATGTCACATAAATTCGATTGGGTACGTAACGGACGTATTTTTGTTCGGAAAGAGGTTGAGTTCCAATCTATTCTGATCAAAAATCTTGACAGCTTGAACTTTATAGTCTAAATGTAGTTAAAGTTATTGATTCGGATATTGTTTAATTAAATGTATTGGTACCACTTAATGTCGCAATGCTTGATATTTATTACCAAAACGTTCAAGGGCCAAGAACAAAAACGAATGATCTCTTAAACAGTATACAAACTTCCAATTCAAATGTAATTGCTCTTACGGAAACATGGCTTAACCTCAAAATTTGTGACAGTTAATTGATAGATGATCGATACACTCTCTATTGTAGAGACCGCCACAGCACCCTTAACAAAAACAAAAGATGGTGGTGGGGTAATGTTAGCTGTCTCCAGAGACATACCCTCAGCTAGAGTCACTGGCTGAGAAAGTGGGGCGGAAGACTTGTGGGTCATCTTGGAGCTGAAAATTGAAACTAAACTAAGGAAACTAGCAATCTGTGTTCTCTATTTGCCCCCACCTGTAAAGTTGGAAGCTTTGTCAATGTTTCTTGGAAAAGTGGACTATGTTACTAATCACACATAAATAAATAAATAAATTACCTGGTAATTCTAGGTGACTTTAATCTGGGCTTCATTACTTGGAACGCCCAGCCAGACTGTAATTACTTTATTCCCTCCAATTATGATAATTCTCTTGGACATTCTTTTTGTTGACTTAATGAGTCTGAACAACCTGTATCAGGTAAATTGTATCAAGTGATATTTATTTTGTAAGTAGCTTGTAAATAACACTTTTACACATCAATCTTTGATGATTATAAAACGGCAACTATTAAAGATGAATTCCCTTCGTGGTTTAGTAATTCGTTAACTAGACTTATATATGAAAAAAAAAAATTGAAAGAAATATAAGAGATTTGGTAATCCTAGAGATGAAATCGAGTATCAATTGCTACGCTCTCGCTCTCACAAGCTTTATGTTGAATGCTATTCCAGATACAAAACCAAACTAGAGAACGAAATCCCTAAAAACCCAAAAGCCTTTTGAAACTTAATAAATGCCAAACGCGGTGGTAAATCATCGATTCCTGCAAGAGTAATGCTAGGAGACGAAATCGTTAAAACTGGTCCTGAAATCGTTAACTTATTTGCAACTCAATTTTTACCTGTATACACACCAAGTGCCTCGCTGTCCACGCATTTGCATACTCATTGTTTGCAATCGTTTCGCTATGAATCCCAATGTGGAACTTCTAACTTTATTTCAAGTAACATTTGATGAATCCGATGTTTTCAGGTCAATTAGAAAAATTGATCCGGCAAAGGGTGCTGGACCTGACCTTATCCCACCAGTATTCGTCAAAAGATGCAGTTCTGCTCTTGCGCTTCCATTAATGCTGATATTCAACCGGTCCTTGAAGGAAGGCAAATTCCCTGAAGAATGGAAGAGAGCCCGTATAGTTCCCATATTTAAGAAAGGTGACCCGGGCAGCGCAGTTAATTGCCGCCCCATTTTTTCACAAATGGTGGATTCAGGCATCTCGGATTATCAGCATGGCTTCAGACGGGGGCGTTTAACGGTGACTAATCTGGTAGGTACCCTTTGTTTCTGAAGTATCAGGTGAGGTTGACAAGGGAATGCAGACAGACGCCTTTGACAAAGTAAAGCACCCCAAACTAGTCGAAAAACTGAGATGGTTTGGTATCGGAGGCGAATTTCTGGAGTGGTTCAAATCGTACTTGTCAAAAAAAACACAATATGTAGTGATAGGTAGCTTTAAATCTGATGTATATTACGAGCACTCAGGAGTTTCGCAGGGATCTCACTTGGGGCCGCTGTTATTTCTCATCTTTATCAACGATATAACCAATCACGTACGACATAGAATTTTACTGTTTGCTGACGATCTAAAAATATGTAAAGTGATTAACTCCCCAACTGACGCTGATTTAATTCAAGCTGACTTTAATAATATCATAATATCATCAGCGTTAGTGTTACGTTAACGGTATGAGTCTAAATGCTAAAAAATCACATACTCATAAGGAAAAAACACCAGTACATACAAAGTATGACATTGGTGGCGTAGTGCTAGATTAAGCGAATGAAATTCGAGATCTGGGTGTGACCGTTGACAGCAGGCTGAAGTTTACCTCACACATTGATAATGCAGTGACAAAGTGCATTAATGCACACATGCTTGGACTTTTGAAGGCAACTCTAGAGGTTTTAAACTTGAGAAGACCAGACCACCAGTGTGTGGAGCCCTTTTCATGCAGTCCACTCACAACGTGTGGAAAGCATACAACAAGCCTTCACGAGACACATTTTCTCTTTAGATTTAATAGTAAGTTTGTTCAAAATTAGATTTAGGACTTATTATTTCAAGGCAGCACTATTATTCTGGTGAGCGCTATGTACGCCTTAATTGTCATGTGCATTAGATCATTATGTTATTGACCTTGTATTAAATTTTTGCAATGTATGTGATGTGGCTGTACTTATTAATTTAAATAATAGGAAGGCTTTAGGCAATCTAGCATTACGCTGAAGCTCTTGGTTAGCCATAAATATTGATAAGTGTAAAGTAAGTCTGAAGAAAAAGCGCTATCTAACTGCTTTATCCGCGTGCGCTGGGGTATTGGCTAGTTATACGTAAGTACCATGTACTACAAAGATATTGGTTTTCATTAGATCTAAAAGTCCACGAAACTACTTATAAACCTATCTCTTTTATATATGCCACATTAAGGCATTTATATAAAATAATTAATTTAAAAATTAAAGGTGATTTTTCTAATATTAATGTAGGCAGGCATATTAATCCTTACCAGCGAAAGTTATTTCATCATCAAAATAATTTTATGCAGATAAACTTAGTCTTTTAAAGCATGTTATTTGGACTCACCGTTTAGGAGATAATGTAAAATTAAAACAATTCAACAATATTACTAAATCGAACGGGCAGTGAACGAGACGCGGGCAACAGCTAGTATTAAATAAAAATTAAACATTTTCCGAGACCGTCATTATGAAAAAAAAAAACAATAATTTGTTTCAATAAAAGCTAGGAAAATCAAGTTATCTCTTAACTAGCTGACCCGCACAACTACGTCTCCGTCACATTTTTCATTAATGCTCCGCTCTTATTGCTCGAAGCGTGACATTACAAAGCCTATAACCTTCCTCGATAAATGAACTATCCAACACTAAAATATTGTTTCAATTCGAACCAGTAGTTCCTGAGATTAGCGCGTTCACCCAAACAAAAAAATTAAGCTGTATGTTAGCATAGATTTATTTTTAAAATATATAAAGAGTAGGTAAAACTAATTTATTTTAAGTATAAATATTATTTCTAAATGTAAAAATCTTATTTATAATACTAACTAGCACTTCGCCCGCGACTTCGTCCGCGCGGACTTAGTAGGTACTCCACAAACTACAACGCCCCCTATAAAAGGTTAGTTTTGGAAAACTAAGCACAACGATTTTCATTAATTACTTAGCCATTTCTACTTATTCTATGGTCTCAGGAGGCCCTCGACAATGTACCATTTAAATTGGCGAATGCGACTGTCGAAATGCCAAAATGACTTTGAAATGAATTTGGTCACGTGACATTTCGATAGCATCTGTCAATCCTATACATTTTTGACGTATTGACAATCGCGTACGCCACGCCATGACCGTTGACAGAATCTCACTTGTCTCGAGCCCAGGTTCAGCGCAACTGCTCACCCCGTTCAACCCGTCAGGGTTTGATTATGCAAAAATTGTTAGGTACATCTGTTTCAATTACCCCGCTTTTAGTTTGTTCATAGCATTCCGACGTAAATTGAAGCATTATGTCCTCCCCTAAAATCTTAATCACCCCTGCTTCACTCCTTATTATGTATGTAGTATATTTTCAAAAAATTCAAACATTTGTTATTCTTATTGTTTTATCGAAAACATTTAAATGCCGTGGTGTTTCAACTTCATCGGACCAAGCAATTGATACGATTCTCCCCAGTTCGCTCAAGCCGCGACATTTTTCTTACTCCGAGCATGTTTATTTTACCGTCGTAACTTTTGAACGAAAGGTCCGATTTGAACAATTTAAAGTGTAATTTACACGGACATAATCAACCTTAATTATCAAACCATTTAAATGGATAAGGATTAATATCATGATACTAAAATCACCATTTTTTATTTCACCATGGGATTTGCTTGAATAATATGAACAAAATGCGGTCATGGTGACTTATCCATAATAGTAAGACATATGGTATCGCGGACTTTTTTGTAGATATTGATGACCTCTATAAAACTGTAGTACATCACTTTCTATTGTCAATAGATTCCGCAGCGTACGCGATATAAGGATTTCTTCTCACACCTGGGGTTACATTATCGAAGTTTTCATACGGATCCCTAACTTTTTTGAAAATATTCTGTAGCCTATGTCCATCACCGATAATGTAGGATTCTAATGGTGAAAGAATTTTTCAAATCGGTCCAGTAGTTTCGCAGCCTATTCATTTCAAACAAACAAATAAACAAATCTTTCCTCTTTATAATATTAGTGTAGATTTAACTATATACACAAAAAAAAATTAAAACAACTAAAATATGGCCTCAAAAAATTCGTCCGTCATCGCTGTCGACTGGAAGTGAGCCCAAAAGCATTGTCACGTTGTATGGCAATGCTGCCATAAATATAATAGGATAAATAGGATATGGAATAGGACAGGATTGGATTTTTCGAAAATCCACCCCTAAAAGGTCGAAAAGGGGTGATGAAGTTTTTATGGGACGACATTTTGCTTGCTTCAATTTACGTGGAAATTAGTATGAACTAAAATTGGAATAATTGAAACAGATCAGACAATTTTTACATCATCAACCCCTGACAGGATGAAAGGGGTGAACAGCTGTGCTGATCCTGAGACCACAGAATCAGCAACAGAAACGGCTGGTGTAATTAATAAAAATCGTTGTGCTTAATTTTCCAAAACTAACCTTTTAAAGGAAGTAGAGGAGGCATTGAAGTTTGTGGAGTACCTACTAAATCCGCGCGGACGAAGTGATAGTCCCTTATACTTTGGTATTTCGGCAAAGGTTTCAGATTGCTGATAAAATGGTATTTTGTCTAGGTATCAATTGCTTGATATTTTCAGAAATTCGCTTGCGTGACGACGCTAAACTCGCAACGAATACGATTACTATGTTAAATTGAAAGTATATGCGGCCGATTACATTTATATTTGGATAACGCAATAAGACTTCATGTTACTACATAGTCAATTAAAATTTATCGTAAAATCCTTACGCTAATCGGAAAGAGTTTATCTTCATATTCTCATGAAAGAGCTTTACCTCTAAGGACCAACCACCTCAAGGAAACCGATTTTCTGATAAAAAAAACTCAATGAAATCTGACCTGATATTTAGTGTTTAGTTTGGCAATGCTATGAGTTATAACGCGCTGTGATATGCAACATGGGAAATTCCATGATTGTTCTGCAGGACATGTCTTTTATAACTATGACAGTATGGGAAAATCAGTTTAGTAATATTTGTACGAGTACATTTAAGAATTTATACATCATAAGGGAAACTGGTTAGCTCTTTTTCATAATTATTTTTGGTCTAATTGACTAAATGTTTTTTGAGACATTATTGCTAATCTGATAATTTAATAAAAGTAACGTCTGACGCATCGAGGTTTTTTATACTATACAATGTAACGATTCCTAAAACAGTCGAACCGTATTAAAATAAAAGAAGATATTTTGTTATATGATGATCATAAAAAACTGTAACAAAAAGTATGTTATCTACTCTCATATCGTTGAGTTCCAATTACAGAAAAACGAATCTGATCAACAGACTTTAACCGCTGACAAATCACCTAAATAAAAAAAAAACAATATTATACCTTCCCAAACAAAATAATGACTTAAAATAAAATTATGAAAACTCTATTTACCTCAGAAATAATTGGATATGTCAATCATGTTTTAATGAAAAAAGAGCTAATGATAGTTCTTAAAACAGTTTTCGCGTATCGCTTATTGATTCGAATTTCCCTGTACTGCCTCAGTAACAAATAATAAGACCACATTTTACTTCCATATTACACCGAAAATATTATTCATTGACTGCTTGAATGTTGATACTCTGAAACGATGATAGAAAACCTTTGTGGAAGATTTGTTTTTGATTTATTTAGCTTCTTTGATATATAAACGGAACAATACGTATTATGAACCGGTACGTCCTTTAATATAAAGTAATAATAATCATTCGATAAGATGCTACTTAACCATGTACGAATCTATGTTATAGTGCTCAAAATCTATGTGTACATTGCACACTACTGGATGTTCACGGTATGTACAGATAGGAACATGTTGTATTGCGGAGTGACTTGAAGTGGAGGGTAAGGAAGATGAGTGCTAGCGTCTAGAGTGCTGTATGGCTTCACAATTCGTCTATTTTCGCCGTTTGCGAACTGTTTTCGTTCTAGTTGACCTCAAAAGTAGTATACCTAAGTCATTCGTATGTACATAGTTATATGAAACAAGAATTTGAGTCTTTCTATTCAAATAATTATTTTTGCCCAATTAATTGAGTTTGTTTAAAAGCATACCGTCAATGTATTTCTTGCCACTTATTTGGTGCCTATTTACGTGACGAAATATAAAATACAAACCCGCTGCGTCCATACATGAAAAAAAGATCCTCTCCTAATTCCATACCCGCTAGTCTCCATCCAACTAATTAAAACAAGTTAGCGCGTAAATGTAAGTGAGAAGTTTTTCAGCAAATTGTCTTAAAGAAGAAATGATAGATTAGAGGCGATCGTTAATCTAATAGTACATAGAACGCGCTTTTCTATACACAATTAGGTTAATTTAATTTAGCAAGTGTTGATTTGCTTAATAAATCAACACATATTTTTTTATCACTGCGGCTATACACATTTGGTTCAAGGTAACGCGGAAAGCACGCAGTGTTTACATGCGATCGTGGCGCGGCGCGTCGACGCGAGCACGCGGGCTTATCGTGTGCGCCGTGCGTATCACTCTGCCTGTAAGACTATGTGATTTGAGTCGGCGTCACCGGCGAGATACTGCCCGCCGCCAGCGGGCCGACCTCTGTACGACTGCCTCCCGCCGCGCTCTACGCGCACCCCCGCGTCCATTGTAACCCAGCCTATACGTACTTTACTCCACTTAAATCCTTCACACACAGTGTTCAGTGTATTAATGATTCCTATTGTGGTTTGGCTTTGAGATCAGTTCAGTCAAAATATTGACAGTACTGAGTGAAAAATAAGGATTTCATAGCAATAGGTATGGTTATAATCTGATTCCAGACACGAAAACAGTATAATACCTAGTTAGTTCTATTTTGTTCGCCGTAAATTTTATTCCTTTAATTAACGGACAAACCACAGCTTGTAATTAGAGAACACGAAGTTTACACGGCAATTTCGGGTGACCGATTTGTAACGCCACAGACAGACCAAATGGCTTTTACGTCAATCCCGGGCAGTCGATAGTGATCTTTATAGTAGAAGGAAATTGGATACTGGAGTAGAAAAAGTAATTGATCCTTTGAGTTTCGGCCAAGAAACTTTCAATGCTTTTGTTGTTAAACCCAGTTTAATATCGCGCCTGTATTCCTCAAAGGCAGTTTAGGAATTTAAACTACCTTTTAAGAAAAACAAACAACCTTAAAATTTCGATTTCATTCAATAAGTCCAAGAAAGAAACTGCACGACGACGAAGAAGCATTCAACAATCGACGATGCCGACAAATTCAGGTTGGGTCCTGACCGCGCTTGTGTTCCTAAAGCATTATGCTAAGTCCATTCGTGCGTTCATGCTCGACGTTTTTACGTCCATTCGAAGATGATCGAACGTATAGAGATAGACCTTTATTAGTTAGGACCTTTTGCTCGAATTCGAACCAAAATTTATGTTTTATAGATACATCTTGTCATAGAAAGATGTACTCATTCGCAAATAATTATGTTATTAAAATCTCGTGGTCGTATACCTATTATTATTTGGTCATTGTTAAATGACTAAAATTATCTCCTTCAAAAAATGGTTAAATCTTATTTCTGCGCCGTTTATG
The DNA here is from genome assembly GCA_947386135.1 of Melanchra persicariae. Taxonomy (NCBI): domain Eukaryota; kingdom Metazoa; phylum Arthropoda; class Insecta; order Lepidoptera; family Noctuidae; genus Melanchra; species Melanchra persicariae. Next base: position 13,286,387 of record OX376643.1, on the reverse strand, counting down.
TAACTTTGATGATACTTGCTCATCGAACATCAACGCGAACCCCTTAAAGCCAATACTAATTATTTTAAAGGTAATTTCATAAAATTATATTTTCCCACAATAGTATGTATTAGGTACCTATATAGTATCTCTAGTTATTTCCAAAAATAAGAGAGTCAGACAATTTGAGGGGAAGTAGTGTGAGATAAAGGTCATATTGCGCCTAAAAGCCTACAATGGCAATTTCAGCTTTGCCACCTTTCTACATATTAACAGGATTACTTTAAAACCATTTCAATGTAGTTCCAACGGTTGACGATGGTCCAGAGCACAACGTAGTATTTTTTTTCACGATTATTACAGCGAAAGCATAAAAACAACTTTTGAGTAACATTTTTTTTATTGAGGATTAATTAATAGTGCTCAAAGGTAATAAAATTATGTAATGTTATTATGGTTCTTTTCCTACTAAAATTATAAATGCGGAAGTCTGTATAATCGGATGATTTTTAATCAATGCGTGATTGGATTAAAATGACAGTGAAAAAACCGATACTTTTTTTATTTATTATTATTCTAATTATAATTTAGCCCGTTATGTCCCACTGCTGAGCAAAGGCCTGCCTCTCCCTTTTCCACACACATCTTTTCTCTGCCATTGCGGGCCAGTCTTTCCGGTAAGAGTCGAGTTCGTCTCTCCACCTTCGCCTTGGTCTACCGCGATGTCGCCTAGCCTTGCAAGGGATCCACTTGGTGGTTCTTTTAGCCCACAGCTCATCAGACATACGATAAACGTGTCCGGCCCAATCGCACTTAAGACAAGCAGCCTTCCAGCGGGTAACATCCGTGACTTTAGTCTTGGCGCGCAGCACCGTGTTCCTTACACGGTTCGAAATTTGAACTCCTAGGATACTGCGCTCCATAGCTCTTGGCAAACCCCGAGTCTGAACCTCTGCTGAAGTGTCAAAGACCAGGTTTGTGCACCGTACGTGAGTATGGGAAGAATGCATATGTCCATAATTCTCCGATTGTGGCATAGCGGGAGATCTCCTTTGAGTAGATCCTTCTTTGACCAAAAGCTCCTCCAGGCGCTTTCGGTGCGTCGAGCAACTTCTTTAACTTGCCGCGCCTGAAAGGAAACTATTTGGCCAAGATAGATGTAATCCTGGACATATGCAATCTCCTCACCCTCAATATATAGTCTCCTTTTAATGCTGTTGGTCATGAGTTTGGTCTTTGACATATTCATCCTAAGTCCAATCCCGAGGCTTGCCTAGTGCAAATCTGCGCGCATGCTACCCAAGTCTGCTGACGAAGAAGAGAAAAGTACGATGTCATCGGCGAAACGGAGGCTTGATAATCTCTTATCACCGATGACTTATCCTTTTACTGCCCAACTTATGTCAAGGATTTAAATACTTCCTCCAGAGTAGCAGTAAAGAGCTCCGGGGACAACGGGTCTCCCGGCTTGACTCCTCTTTTAATTGGGAAGGATGGTCCTGCAAAGTTCACTTTGATTGAAGCTGTACTACGAGTGTAGATGGTCCTAAGTATGTTAATGTAGGTAGGTTGAATGTTCTGGTTGATTAAAGCGGTGAAAAGTGCATCATGATAAATGGACCTGTCCAGACAGTGCAAGCATTTGTCAATTATCGTGAAACTCAAACTTAGAACTTTAAAGAGCTCAGCGATTTGACGAACAATACTAAAGTGAGGACATTTGGGTAGGCCGCATAATAACTCAAACTGCCAGACTATCATGAAATGGATCCCTAATATGGCAATTTACGTGGTCCCCACATTCACAATACGTTTTATGAGGACCATGCAGATTAGTGTCTGAAATGGTCTTTTGATGAAAGAACCACACAGATTTGAGTGAACCTGTACCTGTCCAGTCAGTGCAAGCTTTGGTCAGTAGTCGAGTAACTCAACTTAGAACCAAAAGGAGCTCAACGAACCGACGAACAATGCCAATGAAAGGACATTTGGGTAGGCCACAAAAGTACTCGAACTGCCTGACATTATAAAAATACTTGAATAGAAAAAAGAAAATAATAACTCATATATAGTCCTCACATTCACAATAGTGAATTAAAGTATAAAAAAAAATACTTCATAAAGTAAGTATTTATGTCAATAAAAATATATTACTTTACAAAGTAAATATTCATGTCAAAATAATAAATAAAATAGAATACTTATTATAGTAAACATTCATGTCAAAAGTATACAAAGAGGAGAAAATAAAAATAATGGATAAAATGTAACATTAGGCCATGCACCTCATTGGAGCAGCTCAATCCCAAGCCTTCTTCAAGATAGTCTTCAACTGTATAAGCGTATACATTGGCATTTAAATGAACCACCTATTTTTTTAAGCCTGATTTTAGGAATGACAAAATTGTGTTTGTTCCTAGTATTAACGTTATGGATATCACTGGATCTTTTAAATAGATTAATAGTTTTATGTGCATTCAAAAGATTCTCATAAAGTACTGAGAGGGCACAGTCATTATATTAATCTCTTTAAATTTGTCTCTGAGGGAGTGTCTAAGACTTAATTTATAAATTGCACGAATATCCCTTTTTTGTAGAACAAATATTGTCTGAATATCAGGGGCATTTCCCCACAACAGAATGCCGTATGACATCACACTATGAAAATAACTAAAGTATAATAAGCGGGCTGTCTCTAAATAAGTTAAGCCACGAATTTCTCTTTTCATGGTTGATGCTATCGAATGCCTTTGCATAATCAACGAATGCCAGATACAGAGGTGTATTGAACTCATTGCACTTTTCAATAAGTTGGTTAGGGAGTGCAGGTGGTCCGTAGTAGAAAGGCATCGTATGAATCCAGCTTGTTCGGGAGGTTGGTGGGAATCTAGTTGCTGTGAAATGCGGTTTTCAATAACTTTCACAAACGCCTTATATAAATGTGACACAAGACTAATAGGCCAATAGTTATTTATGTCGGTTTTATCGCCTTTTTTGTGCAGTAAGACTATCAAGGAATGGCAAAATGTTATTGGGACTGTGTCAGCATGGAGAATAGAATTAAATAAATTAGTGATTTTTGGAAGTAGCTCTAACTCTCCGATCCTGAGGGCTTCCGTAGAGATGCCGTCTTCACCAGGACTTTTGGAATATTTCATAATGCGCAATGCGCAATGTACTTCATAACCTGTGACTGGAGGGATATTTGCGGCCTGTGAAGGGGAAGGTGAATTATCCTGGGAAGATTTTGAAGTGACGTTTATACCAACAGAATATAATTGCTTGTAAAAATTGGTGCAAATGTTAAGGACTTAATCTTTTTGGCAATGTGTCACTCCTGAACTGTCTTTGATTTTATTGATAGATGATCGTCCTTTTTGTATGCCTGCCTCCTTTGGCAATTTTAAAAGATCTATTGGTTTCGAGAGCTACTTGCACTAATCTGTCGTTGTTGTGTCGTACATCCGACCAAATACTTCTTTTAACTTTCTTGTCTATTTCTCTGTATTGTTGCGAGCCAAAAGTTGCAGTTAGTCTATCCTCGATTAACTTTAAAGTTGTGTCGCCAAGTCTTAAATGTTTTCGCTTTTGTGGTTTTATTTTAATTTTTATTATTATTAATATTTAAGTTTTCATAAATACAAGGTTTTCCTTACCTTTAAACAAGGTAAACAATTAGACTCCTGGGATCTGTCTTAGCATGCCATGGCTGATGGCTACCTACCTGTCGTAAAAGTTAGTTTTGCGTGGCACTTGAAATTATTTTGATTTGGCTTGTCGTGTATTCACGTCAAATTTAACTGTAATTTGAATATTACTGTTATCAAAATGTTCAATGAGGAACGGATACTCAGCGCGCGCTAGAACAGGTATAATACTTTGCAATACTTGCTTTACTTTACTTTGCAAAGCCTGTGTAATTTGTCTTGGTATTTATTTTTTATATAGTTTGGTTGAGTTTCAGTAAACGTGTTTGCAAATTATGTATTTTATCTAGGTAGTTTTTAAATGTGCGTCCATAACTGGTGAGTCCATAGGAGATTATCGACTCTGCAAGAGCTGTGTACATTTGAAGGAGGGTTCTGTACGGGATATTGCGCTTTATAAAGTAAAATTTGGTGAGAATCGCACGTTACTTGTCGGATACAGATTCCACCTGGTTACTTCAATTGAATCGGTTATCAATTATTATTCCCAGATAGGTGTGATATGGAACTTGTATAATCCGGGGACAGTAAAGACACGAATAATTATAGACCAGTATCCGTGTTACCAGTATCCGTGTTGCCAGTATTCAGCAAGGTATTTGAGAAGGTTATGCTTAATCAGATGCTTAATCATTTTAACACGAATAACATCTTGCATGATAAACAGTATGGTTTCACCAAAGGACGTTGTACAACTGACGCTGGTGTAACTTTACTAAAACATATCTTCAATGCGTGGGAGGAGGCGCAGGATGCCATAGGCATCTTCTGCGACCTTTCTAAAGCGTTTGATTGCGTTAATCACGAAACATTGCTGCTGAAGCTCGAGCATTACGGACTAGGCAAAATAGCGTTAAAATTAGTCAAATCTTATTTAAGCGATAGACAGCAATTGATTCAAATAAACGGTGTCAATTCCTCGGGATTAAACGTAAGAATAGGCGTGCCCCAGGGCTCAATTTTGGGTCCTTTCTTATTTTTAGTTTATATTAATGATCTACCCCATTTATTGCTAAACAAACTAAACATGGTCTTGTTTGCCGACGATACTTCTTTGATTTTTAAAATAAATAGACGCAGTAATAATCTTGACGACGTAAATAACGCCCTTATGCAGGTCCATAATTGGTTTACTGCTAATAATTTGGTTTTAAATGGGAAAAAAACGAAGTGCATAAGATTTGCCTTAGCAAATGTCAAAAGTAGTGATTGTGACATAGTATTGAACAGGGAAAAACTGGAATTCGTCGATAGAACGGTCTTCCTGGGGATTACGCTTGACGCAAGGCTACAATGGGGTCCTCATTTAGCATCTCTTGCAGGACGGCTAAGCTCTGCAGCGTATGCTGTTAGGAAAATCCGCCAACTTACGGATGTTGATACCGCGAGACTAGTCTATTTTAGTTACTTTCATAGTATAATGTCTTACGGTATCTTACTATGGGGACGGGCTGCAGAAATCTAGTCAATTTTTATTCTGCAAAAAAGAGCCATAAGGGCCATATACAATCTCCGCCGGCGCGATTCTCTAAGGCAACTGTTCAAGAATATTAACATCATGACGGTACCTTGTCAATACATCTATGAAAACATTATGTACGTTAGAAATAATGTTCATCTTTTTAATAAACGAGGCGACAGGCATAACTATGTCACTAGAAATAGGAATCAATTAGTTCAACCAGGCTTCAGACTTGCTAAAGTAGCCACATCTTTCATGGGGTACTGTTTAAAATGTTACAATAAAATACCTCCCCAGATATTAGAATTAAATGAAACAAAATTTAAATCTTGTGTTAAGCGCACACTATGCAGGCAAGCATATTATAAGCTGGGGGAATACATTGATGATAAAAATGCTTGGCTCAATGCTGGTCCTGCTCCACAGCCACTAGGGCGCACAAATTAGTTATTTAATTATTTTTTATTTTTATTTTTAGCAGTTGTGAGACCCGCTGAATATTGAAAGAACATGGATTTTTCATTGTATAGACGCGAACTAATTTTGCATTGTATAATTTCATGCATTAACGGCACATGTGTGAGTACTGTGTACCTTCAAGTCAAACTATAATTTTTGGGTAAGACTTTAATGTGCCCTGGCTGTTGGGAGTGTCATGCTCACTCAAGTCTCTCTGATGGTTCAGTTTGTGTTTCATTCATCATTTGGCTCCGTCAGCTAGGACTGGTCATCTCTCAACTGCCACGGTTTGTTTTAATTTGTTAGTATTTTGAATTGTTCCTTTTTGGCTTTTGTCGTGCACTTCTTTTTACATCGTTCTCACATGTCTATGAATAATTTCAACAAGAACAATGTAACCACAACTTTGTAATAATTAATTGATTTAAAAGAGTGTCCATGGAGTTTCTTGTACGTTCTTCTCCATAGAGATCTACGCTTTGGAACGTGCAAATAGCTTCACCTCTTTGACTGACCGACCTTGACAATTCAAAAGTGCCTGTAAATGGTTTATTTGAAATAAATGCTTTGACTTGACTTTGACTTTGACTTGCTCTATAGGCGAAGAGTTGCAAGTCTAGCACGTTTTACTGCAGACAATCATGATTATGGGCTATGATTTGAAAGGGATGGAAGGTATTTATATGACTTGAATGTACCTACGTGTAGTACGTGTATAACTTTAGTTTTTTTGTGGATTCAGAACAAGTCCCATACCATGGGCCCACTTAGCCATAAAAGTAAAATCTTTTTGCAAGCATTCGATGACTACATTAAGGTTTTGGTTTGCAGAGAGTAGACAGTTGTCATCAGCATATTGATTACGCAGGCGAAGCCTAGTTGTAAATAATAATTTATCTCTATTATTTATATTTGTTCATAGAACCTCTGAAATCTGCACACCAAATGTCAAATTAAATGAATGATGAATGATAATGCATTCGCTAATGCTACATAAAAGCTGACTAACGTTAATACGTTAGTCAGCTTTTCATACAATAATGACATTATTTTACGGATGAGGACGCTCACTGTAGTCAACACTAAGTAATTGATGAGTTGTTATTAATTATATCTATGAAAATTAATTTTGCATTAATGACATCCGATAAAGGTCGAGTTTTCTGATCAGCAGTTAACCAATGGATAAAATTGTGATAGAAATTTACTAAACTAGTAGTTAACTAGTACGTAGTTATTTATCTGACCATTGGTCAAGCTAAATTTTTGTAGACATACGCACTTTAACGAAATCTAGGTGGCCAAAATGTTTAATCAATGGGAAAGAAAAACTCGCCCATAGTCAGTTCACAAACGCGTGATAAATGTAATAACTTTTAGAATTAGATAGTGCTTCGGCCTACGGGTACAGGGGTTTTTACCAATTTAATCGTAGGGCGGAAAGTATTTTTGCAGTGTAAACTAAGATTGTTCGAGCGTGTGATACGTACAATGGAATGATATTCAATAAAGAAAGAAAATAGATACTTTTATTTAGTACAAACTTAAGGCGCACAACCCGTTTACAAGTAAAAAAAAACAACAAAATGGTAAAAAAAAAACAAAAACAAACAATAAAATCATATTGTCAAGAACACTTTTTTACAAAAAAAATCAACCTACTTTAATTTCGGAAGTCGGTGCCAAAAAACAGAAAAAACGGTGAAAAAACGAACAAATAAAACAAAAAAATACCTACAAACTTCTACAGTGTTTTTATTTGGAAGACGTTTCCATTTTTTTGTGAAAGATTTTCATTTTTCACTTTTTAGTGGTGATCACAACTAAGCAACTACCACAACTAAATTAACATTATTCCCATAATGAGTGGTTCGCTATTTGCCGTTAAGGGGATGACGTCATTGTCCAAGTACGCAAAACATCATCCAAGTAAGCAAAAATGCTAATAAAATAAAAACTATTGAGCCAAACTCACTTATTTTATTACGGGACCTAATAGCCAGTATACCGCATCGCACTAATCAGGGTAATCGGTGTGCATACATAAAAAAAATACCAACCGAATCGAGAACCTCTTTTTGAAGTCTGTTAAAAATATATGTGTCTGGCACAAAATGGCCATTTGTGATCCGTGTTCATACTGCCTGACCACGGGGAACGAGCGTCGAGAGCGATTGTGTAGCAGCAGTCCATGCGGCACAGTGTGTCAGAGTGCACGACACGGGAAGTTGCGATCACATCCGCGACCAGCAGAGCGATTCTGCAAACATCTCACCATGCAAAGTTAGGTGAAGTGAGCTGTCAATCCAAACATGATAGAATTACAGTTCACTTCACACTAAGTTATTTACCTATTTATTTGAAAAAAATAATCAGTAGTTCATTTTTATTTATAATTTTTAATTGTTCCTAAAACGTCTTAAGTGAATATACCTATTATTGTGGGAAGAAATAATAATAGTTTATGCAACAGTATACATAATATATTATATTAGGGGTTATTAAAACACGAGTGTTTTAATACCTAATTAGAATGACGTTGCATACACTACTTTATCTTCACTCATACAGTTTAAATAAAACAAAAGCGGAAAAATATCTGGTATGGCGGGAAATTTAGATTCTCATTGTGCATTACTGCGCAACGCACGCATCCATAGAGCCTATACGCGCTAATAAGTTAAAAAGTAAAATGTGCTATAAAAATAAAAATAATAATATGATGCATTTATGATGCAATTGTTTGAAAATCGAAGGAAAATGTTGCACTGTTATGGTTTATTACTTATACACTTATACACCCCTTCCGATCCGCCCAGAGCGGAAGGAGTCATCAAATGATTTCCCATCCTAGGAATCGAACCCACGGCACGCAGCGCAGCAGTTAATCACTCAACCACTGCGCCAACTGTGCCGACAGCAAGCTTTATTTGGAAGGCGGTTCAATTTTTTTTTTCAAGTTTTTAGATTTCTTTCGACAACTTCAGTTTAATTACTAAATCCGCCCGAATTTAAGGATTTCCACGTAACCAACTTTCACGAAAACGTTGTTTACCCCAGAAAGTGTACTGATGACTGTCATAGATTGGCTGGGTAAAAGTGGATGTATATCCTTGTGGCATACAGTGGCTGGTCCACGAAGTCGCTGATAAAGGTGACCTACCTTTATCCCTGAATCCACTATGATCGAACGGCGACTTCGACATCTCGTTAACATTTTTAAGAGTAATTATAGCAATAGTTGTAATATCACGATTTAATAATTGCAGTTAAGTCAACATGTGCTTTTTTGTTCAACTTTTTTCTGAAGTCTCGGAAAAATATGAATGTGGTGTCACTCGATTCGGAATAGCATGTGGATGATTTTTGAAAAAAAAAAAAATTCGCTCGATAAAATCCCTCCGGAGCAACTGGACAGATTCTCGGCTGGACAGAACGTGTTCAGTCAATGACATAATTAAAGTGGATTAATTGGGAATATGAACGTTATGAAAAAGCGGTCAAGATAGGAAAGAAGACGACTTGCTCCAAAGGGCAAGAGCTGACTCTTTTCAAGCTACGATTTGAACAACTAGACCCACAAAAATTTGCATAATTAAATTACTCAGGTTTTTTATTGATCTGAAATTGATATAGACCATCAAATACTAATAAAATAAATTCTATACTTACATAATGATAGGTATAGAAGGATTGTTCGCTTTGTTGGAACCTATTGTGTAGTGTAAAATAAATATAAATGCAATCTATTTATCTGCGCAATGCAAACTCTCTGATAACAACAAAATCTATGATTATTAGCTTTGACATTGAATGTCATCAATATCATACATTATTTTGAAGCTTTTCTTTAAGGCAAAAGCCCTTTCTGGGCAAAGAAACAGAGGGAAGGACCCGCTACATAGGACTGTTCTGTTACATGCTGGACATCGGTATAATTTCGCTAAGTGGAATAAATCAAATTGTACGAATTGGAGATGTAGCAATAAACGTGAGTGTAGTACGTCTATCACATTAAATATATACAAAGATATAATAAAAGAAGGCAAACACTCGTGTACTCCAAACTTTAAGCGGAATAGAAACGAGAAACGTTTAGATGAATGTAAAAAGGAAGTATGTAGTAATATGGAACCAATTCAAAGAATATATGAAAAACATTTTTTTTTTTAATTATTCTGATTCATCAAAATCATCAGATCACTCGTTACCATCATTTAATACCAAAAAAGATTAAAAAAACAGACATCGCAAAAAATTCCTTTGTATGGATAGGTGCAAAAGCGACAAGATCGAAGATATTAAAATACCTAAATGTCTAGTTAAAGACTTTTTTTACATGATGATGGTCGTGCAGACAAAATAACTGTGTTTGGCAGTCAAGCAGCAACAGATTTAATTAAAAATACAGACATATTTATTATGGGGACGGTACATTCAAAATTGCACCGAAACCGTTTTAACAGCTTTTCTCGCTACATGTTGACATAACCAAGGGAAGCGATTATGTTAATTCCTTCCAGTACTATTTATTCTTTTACCAAATAAGTCTCAGGAAACTTATACAAGAATGTTTAGAATTTTGGCAGAGCAATTATCAGTTAATACTAAACCGTTCAAGTGCGATTATGAATCGGCTATTGCACAAGTATTAAATGTATCTAGCCGGATGAATGAATTAAGACACAACAGTTATCTTTTTACGGAGAAAAATGTAGGACTACTAAAGCTATAGAAGGTCGGCACCGGCGAATTAATGAAAAAATACCAAAAAAAAACCAATATTTTTTTTGTTTCTACAGTTATTAAAAAAATAATCGAAAATCAGTGACACCAAAATAAATAAAAGTTACTATGACTGTGAGGAAACAAAACGTCGGCCAAAGCAAATTTTGATTGATAAGCTTATACAAAATATATTATTAGACTGCGTTAACAAAAAAAACTCAGTCAAGACATGCTCGGAACACCTACGGTCCTCAATATTAGTTTAGTCCATTAGTCTCCGTAATCAAAAGTTACAAATTGAAGATTTTGTTTAATATAACCTACCTTAAAACACATTGTCAATACTACATTTTGTTAGACAGGTCTTATTCTATTTGTCGTAACTTAGTGTTATTAAGATTTTCCTTGAATAAACACTGTTTAAATTGAATCCCTATGTGTCATAGTTCATAAACTTATTTTTTTTTGCGACTGTACTCAGTCCAGTTGCTAATCTGTTCAGCTGAGAAACTGTCCGACTGAGAATCTGTCCAGATGCGAATCTGTCTAGTTGCTCCGGAGGGGAAATAATTGCTTAAAACCAAACCCTCCTTTTTTTCAATTTACTAAAAGAAAAAAAGAGGGTTTGATTTTTTGCAAATATCTCAAAAACTAAATTTTTGAAATTTAAAAAAAGTATCATTTAAAAGGGATGAAATTTCCTTCCGATGAAGTTTCAACTTCATTGTACAGTGTAGTGCAACTGCAGTGCAGGCGTTCTGAAGTCTCTGAATCATTCTATCAGTTTTGGACAGAAGACGCTCACCATAAACAACATCCGCGTAATTCAGTTTCGATAGCACCAAAGAATCCACCAGCATAATTCGCAGTTCCTCACTGAGATATTGACGAGCTTTGAACAATACCTTTAGCTTGTAAAAACAATTCCGGATTGATTCAGCTACATGTTTCTCAAAGCGAAGCTCTGAATTCACAATGAAGCCAAGATTCCGTGCTTTGTAAATCCGATCAATGGGTTCAACCATTACAATAACATCACCAGTAGGTTTAATTGCCTCTTAACTGAGCTTTTGTGCCAAAGAGCATTTACTTAGTTTGCGAGAGATTCAGTACTAATGAGTTGCACTCTGACCACTGAACAATGGCTTCCAGATCCTCATTAAGGTTTTTAAGGTCATATTCATAGGCAGTATAAATTTGAGTGTCATCTGCGCAATTGTGATTCTTGAACTTTTTAATCATTTTAACAATGTCAAACACTGGCCCCAAAATTTAACCTTGTGGAACTCCTGTATAGAGAGCGATAACTAGAAGTCACCGAAAACCCGTCTGTGTCAAATTAATTAAATTCTATCTAAGTGTCAAAACCGTAAAATCCCATATTTGAGAGCAAAAGTGGCACATTTACACAGTCAAACGCACGTTAGTAATCCAGCAGCACATGCAGAAAGCACATGCCAGCATCTTGAGCGGTGAGAATGTTGTCAGTCATATCCAAAAGATCGGTGGCAGTAACCCGAGCTCTCCTGAACCTCTAGACTGTGCATCAGGCAGGATAATGTTGTTTTCCCGGAAGCGTCATTAGTACCATACAAATGCTGACACCTCACACCGTCATAACCCTCAGCCTCAGTTTGACTAATGATTGTAACTTTTTATAATAAATGAGTTTGCTGTCATCCTCGAACTTGAGGAACTGGACCTGCGCATGGTTTTTTAGACGCATCATCAACTTAATACTATTAGTTATCCAGGGGATGCTCCGTAATAATAAGTCTTCTTGGGTGCGTGAAGGTCTCAAATCAAATTGAAGGCGAAAGCATTGACCATAGCATTTACATCTCGCATATTCGCAATCTCGTTCCAATCGATCATATTTAAATAAATCTCGAATAGTTCCGGCAATATATTCTTGAGCGGTCGGTTAATAATAGATTTGGCAGAATTTTATAACGCTTAAGAGCGTTTACGCGGTACGGCTTTTCATACAAACTTTCAAAGCATTATTCTTCAAAATGAATTAACCGATTTTAACGAAACTTGGTATGCCTACGCTAGATATTCATGTCTAAATAGTTATCAGAAAACATTTTTGAAAAAGATTTCAGAGGGATAGACAGAGCGATTTTAAGTTTTCTATAGAAAGTGAAAAATCTCTATATCCTTCCCCCTGAACTCTTTTTCAAAAATGTTTTTTGATAACTATTTAGACCTGGATATCTAGCGTATGCATACCAAGTTTCGTTAAAATCGGTTCATTCATTTTGAAGAATAAGGACTTGGAAGTTTCTATGAAATGACATACGGTGTACACGCTCTTAATGTAAAATTGACATATAATCATAGCATGCGTACCCAGCTCAGGGATTTGTTTCATATCCATCAAATGGGCCTTAACGTTTGAACACATTATATCTCTTAATGAGTTACCATGCACTGATTTGTGTAGGGTGACGCACCAATTGATCTAAGCCCAAGCAATTTAAGAACGTTATTAGTTTGACCGTTTTAAGGTCTGTGACGTGAAGCAAATATTGAAATCGCCAATGAGTTTTGTATATTCATACGGTGTTAGTGGGTTTAATGAACAAGATACGGCATCTATAAAAAGGTCAACATCTTGCCATGGCGGCCGATAGGCTGTACCTATTGCCAGCTTAGATCCACATGCAACAGACCACATTTGCTCCGCTGAATTGTGTGAGAGATCAACGGGATGTGGATAACTACGGGCATAGATGTTACGCTTAAGGCCAGGTTATCCGGAAAAATGTTGTTTTGCATTGTGTAAAATTGTGTTTTATTCGTAAACAACACGGATTTAAATTATGAAAAAAATATATTACATATATCACACTTCGATCTAGATATTTCGGCCATGCGATACACGATTACTTGCACTTTACTGCATCCAATTAAATCGCAAAGACAAGTCAAAATTATGATGTAATTATCATTTCATTTGAGTTATATAAGGCTTTGAGTAATAAAACTTATACCACAATAAAGATCGTAAAAAATGTGATTTAAATCGGCCGTCATAATGTGAAATATGAAAATACGTATCCCACTAATTCCAAAATCAAGTGATTTTGTCTTTTCATGCGCGCGCCCCGTGTCATTTAGTCCCGAGCGGAACGTGTTGGAGGTCGGACTTGTGCCAATTTTTGCGATCCCGCCACCCCCGCTAAGTTCTGTTACTGGCTAAGCCTAAATTGATTACCGCTCGAGCACTGCCGGCACACCGGTGTGACGCGAATTTAATGTTTATGTTTATTTATGTAAGATTTATTTTTTATTTTGGAATTTTCACATGTCGAGCGGTTAAATAATACTACTTGTATACAATTTAGTGTTCAAACAGTTGTAATATAGTTAGTTTTTATTAGATGTAGCCATAATTTTGTAAAAAAAAATGGGGGAAAAAAAAGTTGTCATCAACGGCTCTTCGTTGCAGCGGTGACTACTTTTTTTTATAAACTTTGGCTAAATAAACAAAAAGGTGTATAGGCATATACATAATTTTCTTTACTAACTAGGTAAGTACCGACACGGAACAGATAAATTTACACACCGCGAACATGTGTGTAAACAGTTTAATTTAAACCTTATTTCAATACGCATAAAGACGTGCGCTTTAGTGGTTTAGTTTTCGCGCGGAATAGATTTACCAACCGCATCAAGTATGTAAAACAATTGAATTTGAACCCTATTTCAGAGTGCATAAAGCCACCTCGCGCGCATATGATACAATGATTTACTGTTTTCAAATGTCAAATAGGTAGTTCACCCAGCTACGTTAGTCTTGATGGTTTCGGAGAGTTTGTATAAGTCTTACAATATTTGTTATTTATTAGAAATGTCCGTTTCCACTCTTGACTTATCTTAATCCAAAACAAATGCCAAAATAAAAGCCTGACAAATAATAATATTATTTTATGGTGTTTGCAACGTTTTTGTAGGTCTCGTCTATGCTCACTAATACTAATACGCGCAGCGCACTCGTGAGTCATGCCATAGTGTAAAAGTGTTACAGTATGGCCATTTCCTATGAAAATATTATAATAACATATTTTCGGTAACGTTTAGGACTATATATATATAGACTACCGTATAGACTATAGTGTGCAGCGGATAAATGAGCTAGTCCGGTCCGGGGACTAGCTCATTTATGCGCTGCACACTATAGTCCATCCTCTTACTAAAAACAATGTTTGATACATTGTTTTTAGTAAGAGGATGGACTCTAGTGTGCAGCGCATTGTGACTAGACATACAAAAACTATGTGGTCAGTTTGGACAGATTTTCCAATTCAATGCATAACTTTATCAGTGTTTATTGGCAACAATTTGGTTATGCCACTAAAAATTGAATAATAATAAAATAAACTTACTAGTTGCTTACAATATGCGTATTTTATTAAATATTTGAATTAAATGGTATCTCATTATCATTATTGTAACACCATAAAAATGCATAATAGTAGTTTATGCAACGACCATATAAAAAGGGTTATTAAAACACGAGTGTGGGTTTATCACACGAGGCGTAGCCGAGTGTGATAATAGCATCACACGAGTGTTTTAATACCTAATTATATGCCGTTGCATACACTATTTTATCTTCACAGTTGAAATAAAATAAGTGGAAAAATAGTTAATTCCAATATGGCGGATATTCTCATTGCGTATTGGAATGACTGCGCAGTGCGCTCAAACATAGACAGAGATAAAAGCTGGCTGACTTAAGTCAATGAGCCCGCGCCAAAAATTAAAAAGAAAAAGTGTGCTTTAAAAATTAAAAAGTTATTTTATGATGCAGTTGTTTAAAAATCGAAGGAAAATGTTGAACTGTAAT
The DNA here is from genome assembly GCA_947386135.1 of Melanchra persicariae. Lineage (NCBI taxonomy): Eukaryota > Metazoa > Arthropoda > Insecta > Lepidoptera > Noctuidae > Melanchra > Melanchra persicariae. Next base: position 13,271,194 of record OX376643.1, on the reverse strand, counting down.
GGTTTTTTTTTTTTAATTTTACCTATCCACGAAAAAAAAGTATGCATTTATGCATTCGTTTTTGAACTCATATTTGGAACATTACCTTGTGACTGTAGATAAAGAAATTAAACACACACCCCCCAAATACATACATACCTACTTAATTATTACAATTTTACCTATTTATTTATAACTGTTTGCTATCTATGTTTCTGTGTGCCTGTGTTGTCTTTGGCACTGTAGCTCGGTTATCTTTATTGAACAGGCTTATTTTGTAAGAGTTTTTAAAATTTCACTTGTTAATTACCAACAAGTCAAAATCAAAATTTGCGTTACGAGGGTTGTTCAACCATTAGGGGTACATCGTTGACAGAGTCCAAGTTCGACATGGTGGAGGCACGAAATAATAGTCTCAACACTGATTACAACCGCCTATTTTTTCACTTCCGATAGCAAAATCTCAAATGATCAAGCCGATGGAAATGGTAAGTAACGCGGTAAGTTCGATACAGGCTGGCAGAACGACCGTTCGTGCTCGTGTCTTTCCAAAAAGTGAAGTCTCCCAAGTCAAATGCGTCCAATGTCAAACAATGACAACTGATAGCTGTCAACAAGACTTGCCAAGCTCTGTATCGACCTCACCCAATCACACTGCTTGACGTTTCCGACAAACGATGATAGATGGCGTTATTCTAAATTAACAATAATCAATAACCATTCTAAGAATGTGTATCTAAGTTGATTCTGCGACATATAAATACGTTTTCGGTTTTTTTATTCAATAGCTAACATCTAGATAAATTCTAAACCAATTTTTTCTAAAAAATATGTTACAATATTCAAGAGTTGTAACATAATTTTCCTAAAGTAAGTGTACCTACTACTTGATTTTTACGAAGATTTCGCACAAAAGTCAAATAGCGTGCGGCGTGTAGTTTTGTGTCGTACCCGTATTCATGATCTTCGTATCAGTCAGATTTTAAATCCATGTTCACAAAAATAAATAAGTATACCTACTTGTTTCTAATGATTAGTAATTAGATTCAAGTTTGTACAATACGTACCTTATCCATCTATAACCTTAAAAAATACTTACTAGAAATATGAAACAAAAAAACCTATAGTAATCAATTCAAGCTGATCTACTGCATTACTTTATCCTGTGACGAAACTTAGTACCTACCCGAGTTTGTGAACTCATAAGCGGTGCGCTTGGTGCGCTTGGTGCGCGCGTCTCCCGTGCATCGTAACTTATTACGTACTGCTACTCCTTGCGGGGCCTGGGGTAAGTGTTAATGCCTACGCGCCCGGAATAACCTCGCCTTAACGTAAAAACTTACCCCGCCGTCCCGGCCTCCCTTAATAACTGCCTAGCGAACCTACATTACAAAGCCCAACCTTAAGTTGTCTTGCAGCCATCACATATTTAATTTATCAATAATAATTAAATCAGTAAATAGTAAATTAGTAAGTCTACACTTGCACTGTCACTTTTTAGTTTTTAGGGTTCCGTACACAAAGGGTAAAACGGGACCCTATTACTAAGACTCAGATGTCCGTCCGTCCGTCCGTCTGTCACCAGGCTGTATCTCATGAACCGTGGTAGCTAAACAGTTAAAATTTTCACACATGATGTATTTCTGTTGCCGCTATAACAACAAATACTAAAAACAGAATAAATTAAATATTTAAGTGGGGCTCCCATACCATTTTTTTTTTATAGACAATGGTACGGAATCCTCCGTGCGCGAGTCCGACTCGCACTTGGCCGAAACCAATTCCTCTGATTATATTTTGTATGATTAAACCTTTTGTCTATGTCGTATTGGTATGATAATACACTACAATAAACTGTTTAGTTTGTACATCGATTTTATCGTTTTATTTCCACATTCACTTTACTTATTTCGGTAGATATTTTTATTATTTACGAAGCAAAAAGAAACGCATCTGTTGGCGATTCGAGCGTACAACGGCCTCTCGACGACTATTGCTTCTTATTTATTTATTTATTTATGTACACAATACACTTTTTAGAAAGAAAATTTTACAAAGAGCAAATAGCACAAAGTTGCAGCTTATTTCAAAAGAAATTTCTTCCAGCAGACCTCTGACAAAAGTTTAGGATGAGAAACGTAGACACGGTGTATAAAGATGCAGAAAAGTAAACTTAAAATAGACTATACCAACTTAAATAAAACATAATTATGTATGTATCTTATTATGTTCCGACGAATACAAAAGTAATAATAAAGTCATCACTTTCAGCGATTGATTCGTGGGTTAGATACATTTTATAGTAGCAAGCAGGTTACTTCAAAGCGCACGAAAGCGCTAGGCTACCTTATAAATGGCTAATAACACTATCTAGAACTTAATAATTCGATTTACTAGCACGAATTTCACTGGCTCAATTACTGATGACATTTTGATTGATACCTCGTATTTATTTGTGTTGGTGCATTTTACGGTTTTATGGTCTCATCTATTTGGGAATTAGGGCCGATTTCTGAGTTGTTTCAAATTACGTTACTTATAGTATCCAGGGTGCTATGCGCAAAGGGTTCCGTCCGAATCATGTTTTTTAACATTTTACTTTCAAACCATAGATCTCTTACAGGTTTTTCTGTAATCTGTGAGTAAAGAACTATTAACAGTATTTTTTCAAGTAGTTTATTTATTTAAACTTCATTCAATATATAGGTAAAAAGGCGGATTTAATACCAAGGGTGGTGGAGAGATAACATGGTTACATGGCAGGTGCTTAAAAAATGGTCAATAATATTTGATAATGGTCAATTGTCATCTACTTTCTTTTAATTACTTCAGTTCCTCTAGGCTCCGACCCGAGGTAAGTTAATGTGTGGACGAGTTCCACTGGCTCTGTGCCGATTAGCAACAGTGTAGGAGTTCTTCATCTCTGTCATTTCCTGGGACTTCCAGTGTGTTAGTAACGAGTCTTGTTTTCGCTGCCTCCTGGCGTTTTTACAATCGCTATCGCTGATTTAATCATAATAAAACTTCTCAAGAGTTTCATAAAACATAAAGCAATTAAATTCGAAGGACTTTTTGGGATACCCGATCAAAAATTAAAATAGCTGGAAGTAGTAGGCACAGTACGGGGCCCCTCGGCTGTGTTCAATAGGTGTATACATTTACTGATATTCCAACCCAGTTGCTATTCAAGCTTGGATAGTTTTCTGTGCTCCACAAATATCGAGCCTTTATTTTATTGTTTTGAATATGATTTTATTTATAAATCGAATTTAAACCGCAGCCAATGTCAACTCTGTCTACACACATGTTAATTACCTTTTTAAATCAGAAAAGCTACTTGCAGTATTTGAAAAGTGATAAAAAATTAAACCATCCTTGTTTTACAAATAACTTAAAATAAGTAAAGAACTTTAATTGTACTTCGGTGAGTGTACCCAAGAACTCCACTACCTAATTCCACCGGCCCCCTTCTACCATCGGACATCCAGACGCACTGCATTTTACCATCCCTACCTTGTAGCTATTCCACCAATTCGCACTAAGCGTTTCCAAACGTCTTTTATAATGCGCACAGCAAAAGACTGGAACTCTTTGCCTGCGTGTGTGTTTCCAAATGCTTACAACCCTAATCTCTTCAAAGTTAAACTGAACAGGCTCCATCTGGGTAAGCTCGTACCATCATATACTTTGTCTCTGTCATCTCTGCCATTGACTAGAGTCAAGAGCAAACCCATCTCTAATAAAAAATAAAAAAAAAGAGTTTCAATATAGCCAATTCATGAATTCAAATAATGGTTTATAGAAAAACCGGTACTTACTAATTTCTTAAGGTAATCGAGGTTTAAATAAAATGGATAATAATGTAGTCCTGGATTAAGAGTTGATAAAATTAAAACTTATTTTATTAGATTCGTCGAATCTGCTCCTAACGTCCTACTCAAAACTAAAATCACCACAAAGAATATAGTACAAGAACAACCTTTATATAATATGTATATATTTATACAACCTCAGTCCTACTATACGACATTTTATCGCGCATCCTCCGAAATTCTCTGCGAATTGCCGTCGCTAACCTTGGCCCCATTCTGTTCACTTTTGCACTTAGTCTCGGCGTTAGTTGCATAATAATTTCTTTTAAAACTACGGTAAAACCGAAGTTTTCGATGTTCACATTGCTTTTTGCAGATTTTCTTAATACCTACTGGTAATTATGTGGAGTTATCTGTTTGACTTACTGCGACAGGTTTTAGTTTATGGATCAAAAGATCAATCACCACCAGTTATTGTTCAGAACGTCTGTATGAAAAAACGGGACCTTTACAGAGATTACTCGTGTCTGTCTGTTTTTTTTCTCTTAATATTAATATGAAAAAAAAATTGGGGTAAGTGGTTTTGAAGATAAGGGGAAAGCCCAAAAAATACAGAATATAGGTGAAAATGGATAAAACTTTCACCGTCTGATAACACAGTTAAAAACTTGACAGTTCATGCCTGATCTGATCGATTAGAACCGGACGCAGTAATCAAACAACTATCATTACATACCGATATTAAGAAAATCCTCAATACGCAAAGGGTGCATCGAAAAATGTGTACATGTGTTATCAAAGTACTTACTTGAAGGGAGCAGCCGAGTTTTTAATTCCAACACGTGTGAAAAGTGGACAATACTATATATAATTGTAGAAAGGTTCTTAAACAAGAAAGTGCCACTAAGTTTGTACGTCACGTGCCATAAATTTATTTCGAGTAAACTGAATCAATTACGAAGATGTTTCAAGATTTTTTACTTCCTTAAAAAAATGTTATTTGAGGCATAAACTCTTTCATTAGCTATCAGAAAAGTACTAGTTAACAATCAAAGTGGAGTAGATTTCTCACTGTATAAAGTAGGGTATTTTACTAGCTAGAAAATGATTCTATTTAGTCCGTCCATTAGATTCTTAAAAATATTAAGGACGTATTTTTTGTTAACGTGAAAAAGAAAAATATGTGTCCAATATTTTTTGGAAATCTATCCGACAAACTAATTAGATTTTTTCAGTTGAATTCCCTATTTGCTATTTAAAGACACGATAAAAAAATCTACTAACATTTTTAATGACAGATAACTCCAAAACAACCCAATTCGGCTTTCTATAAATAGAAAAGGAAAGACCGATGATATACAGAGGTTGTACGAGTATAGCCTTCGCTACAAGATCAAGAGATGACTTCGAGAATGACACCTGAAGCTCCAAAATCTCAGGATGTACCCATAAACCGTATTGGGCATCTATTTTTTATTATGAAACATAAATTACTTGTGATTTATACTTTTCAAGATTTTGTTTAGTTTAGTAGGCCTATTTATATAAATTAAGGCAATCGATTTGTTGTTCTGATCTGTCAAAAAAAAAGTACAATAAAACGCTTTTTTTTCGTTCTAGATTTCACATTCCCATCACGTTGCACTAAAGCCCTTTTCAATCTGAAATCGCAGTTAGTCGTTCGGCCTCCTTCGCGCATGTCAAAATGAGCCCGACACCAGAATGCGTCAAGCATGACGCTAAGGCTGCTCGTTGATTTTGTTTTTAATGTATAAAATGGTGAGTGGATGTAGAGTTCCCTGTTCCAATGGTATGATGGTTAAACCCTTCTTTCCAGAAGACTGTAATATGTTAATAGCATGAATTCGTTGTTCCTGAATGAGCACTTGAGAATTAACGCACTTACCTCCTTCGCATGGTACATTACTGTTAGATAATGGTCTTATCAACTACAGCTGATTTAAGACACTGATAAAAACATGATTGCGATTGATTACAACTTATTTTAATGTGGCATTATAAATTTTCGCAACAAAGTAACCATTGTTAAACACTCACCTTTCTTCGAAGCGTATACTGGAGCGACTAATGTCACTCCAGGCACTCATGGATCTTCCACGACCTTTATGGTAGGCTGCGGTAGCCCCTGTGGTGACTGTAGGTCGCCGCTCCAACTCAACTTCAGGTGGAAAATTGACTTTAGTTGACCCGCGTGAAGAAGGCCCTTCCACGGATTCACCACCTCCAGAGAGTTCCATTTCAAAAGCGGCGTACTCTGGTGCTTCGTCAAGCTCTCCCTCACTGCCGTCACTCGCCGCCGAGAGCGCTTCATAGCCGTAGCCAGGGCGGACGCCAGCGGCGGCGCCGCCGGCCGCGCCGCCCGCGCTGCGGACACACTCCGGGCCCGCAGCCAGCCTCGGCGAAGCTTCTATTCGACTCAATGACGCCGCTTTTACTGATTGTCCTCGTATACTTAATGGCGAACCCCGTGAAGGAAAATGATTTGAGTAACGTAATTTGCTGTGACGAAACGTGGTGAAGCTTTATTCCGCCAAATTAAATAAATAACAATAACACAATCTTTTTAATTCCAACTCACTAAAATAATTTTATGTATCTCTGATATGTCTTGCACTATTAAAATTCATTCCACTTTTACACTCAAATAGGTGTTCACACTCTTTTGATTTGTACGACAAATTGATTTTAAACCGTTGTAATGCGTTAATATTAATGATACTGGTGCGGTTTTAAATTTACCGCAACCAACCAGTCGATCACAACAAACGTCCGGTTTTCACTATCTCATAATGTGTCGTACCGCATTTCTTGAGAATTGACCCGTCACTAAGCTTAATAATTCGGAGATTAAATGGAAAACGTCAAACAGTGGTCAAGAATACCATGGCCTGAATACAACGTCCCCTGTGCTCTTCGACTAGTGACCTTTATGCCGCCAAGCCGTAGATATCAGGTTTTGTTAATGGGGGTGGCTAAACAATAAAGCGTATAGATACTACGTTTCATACATAAGGTGGTTGTCGTGAAGTGAGCAAGGTATGGAACTACTGGAGTGAAGTGCGCCCTAGAGGCGGCCGGGCGGGGCGGATCGATCCGCCACCACGCCGCGAGCTCGTAGTACGAGCTGCCGCCACCGCAGCGCTATTGTGTCCCAGCCCATAAATAGTAATACCTATTAGATTATTACTGTCTTAAATCGGCTGTATGTCTACCACCTCGATTTTATACAGCTCAATCAACACTGCTGTCATTACTATTTCTATGACTACAAATGATTAAATATGAAATGTCTCATCTATTAATAATACTATGTAAAAAACCGGCTATGTGCGAGTCGGCCTCGCGCGCAGTGTTCCGAACGAATCATGTTATTTTACGTTTGTTTGAAACCAAAACTTTTTACAGGATTTCCTGTAATCTATAAATAAAGAACTGTAATGTATAACATAAAGGGCAGCTATTGTAGAGATGCAACGGTGTACGCGACCTAGGCGTGTTTCATGATTCTAAACTTTTATTTAACGTGCACATTGAGCAAATAGTTGCCTAAGCTTCGAGGTCACTAGGTTTTGTTATGGAGACTCGCAGGGTGTTTCAAGAGGGCCAAAACTCTTAAGGTTCTTTATTGCTCTTTTGTGAGAAGTCAACTAGAATACGCGTCACAAATTTGGAATCCTTGTTACGGCAAATACATTGATCGTATTGAGAGTATACAAAGAAGACTTATTCGTTTTCTATGTTTTTGGCTACGTATACCATACCATTCTGATAATTACTAAAATCTTTGTAAGAAATTTCAACTTTTCAACTCATAAATCGTCGTCGACTCGCAGATTGCACTTTTTTTAAATTATATCTAACGAGATTGACTGTCCTGATCTCCTGCATAAACTGCGCTTCAATGTCCCACAGAGATCGGTTAGATTTAATCCGCCTATCTCTATCCCTTTTTCCTCTTCTAACTACAGGCGAGACTCATACATAATGCGAGCGAGTAAGGACTTCAATATTCTTTGTAAAGAGTTTTCATTTGACCCATTTACCACTAAAACCTATACTGCACGCACTCGGCTGAACGCTGACTTTTTTAAAAGTACACAATGTTGTAAATGTTTTTGTAACTAAGTAATATTTTTTTTATCGTACATGTTAGTGATCCTAAGTTCTCTACTGTTTTTTCTGTTTTTATCCGTGAGAACCTGTAATTGGCTCTATGTATCTTATGCAATTGTTATTCATCTGTTAAAGCTGTTGGTTCTCCTACGATTAAATAAATAAATAATTAAGGCAAAATAAGCCTTATCTTTCGGGAAAAAAATGAGTTATGGGGGAATTGTCAATTTTCTGAAATAAGTACAAAATTTAATTTTACTATCATTGAAACTGATAAAAACCTAGCTTTTGCCCGCGACTTCGTTCGCGCGTTCCCTACTTTTTCCCGTTCTCGTAGGAATCTCGAGAAATCCTGAAATCTCTTAGTACTCCCCAAGGAACCTACGTGCCAAATTTCAACTTCCTACGACCAGTAATTTCGGCTATGTGTCCTCTGTCAGTCACTCAGTAACGAAAGAGTTTTATATACCTAGAGGTGTAGGTATTAATAAAAATATTTCATACCATCACAAAAAGCACTTTTATTTGATGAGTCAAATTAGAAAAACTTTATTTTTTTAAATTTCTACTTTGTTCTCAGGATGTGACCTCATATTCAAAATGTATTTATTTACGTTCCATGTTCCGCGTTTAGGTCACAGAAGTTCCGATGTGCACCGAATTTCAACAGAAACGGTAGACCGTTTCTGTTGAAATTCGGTAAAAATAAAATAATTACTAGAAAAATTATTTTAATTTTACCTATACATACAGGGTGAATTTTAAAGTGTGCGTGGATGGCCAAATCCGAAACTATGAGGAATATCGGAAAACACTGAAACTGCATCATTTTATTATTGATAAAATGATTTTCCTAGCCAGGAATCGAACCGGATGATTTTGAAAAAAAAAACAACTTGTATTATTGTGTTATTTTACATTCATATTCATAATGGTGCTAAAATCAAACCAAAAAATTATTAAAAGTCTTCTGATACTGTTTTAAGAAATTAATTTTTTTGCACAATTTCAGTTCAGCAGTCAATCTTTCCGACAACTGTTTGCTTTAGCGAACAGTGTGTCGATATGTGTTCATGGTAGATTGCAATGCCAAAAGTAACACTAGGGAAATATGAATGGCTAAAAATGAGTTTTGAAAAAGGCGGCCCAATCGTTTTAAAACGGCATGCCTAGAGAAACAGCTTGCAAGGAGATTTAAGCCACCTGCAACACGATATTTTGATAGGACCTGCTTAGTAGATTCTTAGTTCAGACTCTTTAGATTAGATTATTTTGCGAATCTGTAGCTAAATAAGTGCTAAATAGAGATTTTATTAAAATTAAATAATAAATTAAATAATAAATTAAATAATAATAAAATATAATATAATATAATAAATTAAAACCATTAATATCTGAACATTTATTACTTCATTATTATCTAGCGGTGTTTTAAGGTTAAGCAACGCTTGCATATATCGCCATGCGGCTGTTATGATTTAACCACGAGCTTCATATATTTCTAATCTTTCAAAGTCAGAATTTGCAGATTTTTAATGACTACTCTCGCAGGAGGATGTGAGGAAATTTATATTAAAATAAAAAACTTTGTTTAGCGAGTGATAATGTTGTTTTCTGGAGTACAATAAAGGGTTGTCTTGTAAATACAAACTCATTTTTGCCGTTATTTAAGAAGCCAAAGTTACATGCAGCATTTGCGTATTATCTAAAAAAAATTACCTCTTCACAGCACTCTTTGTAGTATGATTGAATTAGTCAGGACTGCAAGCAAACAATAACTCTTCAGGTGAACTAATAAAAGCAAAAGCGACCTGAGTTATGTTGATATGAATAATAAATGACAATGCTGGTGGTAACTTGGAGGTGACTGTTTTCCAATCGATACGCAATATTTACATATTCACACTCACTTTCATGGTTGGCTTTATTATAATCCTAATCCTGATACTATATACATAACAATATCAAGTAAATAACAATATCAAGTAAGTAACAAATTTTCAAGTAAATCAGGGCAGTACAAAGACCTGGTAACTTCAGATGAAATAAAAGGACATCAGGATAACATCGATTTTAAGTTGTCTTTGAAATGAGGCCGGTGTCCACTGTGGTTGATTGAAAGCGGATACAAATCTACATTTTTCAAACAATCGCTCGCAATTATAATAACAGCGCTTTAAATGGGACCTGTTTCCACCAGCGTCATCTACTTTAGAGTATAAGAATTACTTTTCACGATGCGAGGTATTTCAAACAACTCAGAAAATAGAAGAATAAGACACGATACGATACGATCGTAAAAATAATATATATCGCGCTATGAGACCCAATTTTTTCTTCAGCGCCATCTGCCTTACGAGTAAAATAAATACTGGTTAGAGGCGTGAATACTTCTAGCAATGCAGAAAACAGTTACCCCCTATGACTTAAGGTGGCGCTTTTTCCATTTGTGGCGATTAGGAAGTCTTTGTTCACAGTATGATCAATAGTATTTGTTTGATTCTTTGAAGCCATTGATTATATGGACTCTACCAGGATTGAAGGAAAGAGCCTCGCCTCGGTACTTAAAGACTCAAACTCATTAATTAACCCTCGGCATGCCTGGTGGCAAAATATTATACGGTATGCCTGGTAACCCTCCGTCAAACCCGACCACTCTGCACGTCAAGATTTTTATTATTATTAATTCATTTATTTCAGACATAGTCCATACATTATTATAAAAATTAAAATTCAATAAAACACTATACATTCAAATAGTGAGAAATGAGTACATTAGAGGTAGTTTAAAAGTGGCGCCAGTGACGGAAAAGTTGAAAGGTAACCGCTTGTCCTGGTATGGTCATGTGAAGAGGAGGGATGAAATGCATGTAACTAAAAGGGTTATGAATATAAATGTGGATGGATGGAGAGGAAGAGGAAGGCCAAAGAAAAGATAGATGGATTGTGTGAGGAGCGATATGAAAGAAAAGGGAGTTAGTGATAGTGTGACGGCTGATACGACAGAAAGGAAAAAAAAACGTGTTGCGCCGACCCCAAGAAACATGGGATAAGGGCAGGAAGATGATGATGAAAACACAATACCATCAAATCGATACTTCCTAAGTATAATGAGTCAACTGACATTATAGTTATTTTATAGGAGAGTGATTTGAAGGCAAATCGTTAATATTTTAATGAAATCAAATTAAAAAATTTAAGATCTTCCTTTGGTATAAAATGATTTTGCTGATTTTTGTTTTTCAATGACATTTTATGTACATGACTACCCAGTCATGTCAGTCCCGCCGGCGTATACCCATACGCCGGCGGGACTCAATAGTGGAATGGTTTAACTACCAGTTATATTCATATACGTTGTCCATCAAAATCCATCGTTAACACCAAAATTACATGAAATATGATGGTCATTTTATTAAAATAATTTTACTTTTGTTTGTTTTCGGGGTTTTCTGTCACACTTATTAATAAAATGTTGAAATTATATCACTTGACTCATTATACTAGGAAAGTACTTAACAATGTTAACATTTGAAACCTCAACGTATACTGGACCAATGTAATTTACCGAGGTTTTTTATAAGTATTTTTTTCTAATACCTTTCGATATGTGGGAATAATAAATGCTAGGAAGATGAAGAAGAATCATAAACAAAAAACAACTCATTTTTAAGAATCACAATTTATTTTTCGCCATAATTAAGTAGGAATATCTTTTTAACATAATAGCTTTACTAAAAGCTACAAGTTAAACAAATCGCTATTAAAAAAATATCAATGTTCCATCATTAAAGTTTCATATAAAACAACAAACAATCAATCAAAAAAAAACTAAAACAAGTACTTCTTTAGTAGGTCAATAAAAATAATAAGAACTAAAAATGGTAACTTATGTTAAACAATAATAAAAATTATAGAAATTGATAACATAACAGTCTAGGCAAGGCTCAAAAAATAGTTATAAGGTTTATTAAATTAGAAATCAGTTAGAATCGCTGTCGTTAGCTCCATTAGAATTAGTTGAAATCAATTAACTTATTAAAAAATAAATGAAATTCTTATTTTTCGCTATAATTAAGTACGAATTTCTTTTTAACATGGTAGCCTTACTAAAAGCTACAAGTAAAAACAAATCAACATTTAACAAATATCAATGTTCCATCATCAAAGTTTCATAAAATAATAAACAATCAATCAAAATAAAAAACTAAAACAGGTAGGTACTTCTCTAGTAGGTCAATAAAAATAATAAGAACTAAAAATGGTAACTTTCGTTAAACAATATTAATAAAAATAATAGAAATTAATAACATAACAGTCTAGGCATTTCTAATTCTCAAAAAATATAAGGTTTAACAAATAAGAGATCAGTCAGAATCGCTGTCGTTAGCTTCATTAGAGTTCGTTGAAATCAAATTATTAAAAAATAAATGATACTCCTTAGGAATTACCAGTGTCTTACAAAGATCCATCAAGTCTTTGTGCTTATTTTGGTCAATAGGAATGGGTGTCTGATAGGCTAAAGAAATATTATTTATATCAATATTTAACTCTCTTCGATTTCGTGTAGCTTTAGGTTTCTTTACACAATCTATCCACTTGTAAGCATCATCTTGGTAACTCGTTTTATAAAACAGCCTAAATGGATATTCCGCTTTAACTACCACTTCCGTTACTTTATTCCAAGGCATTTTTGATCCATCGTTGGTAGTTATCCAGTTGTTTATAAGTTTTAGCTTTGATTTAGTTTTTTATTAAATCCTGAGACACTTCAGTAACTTTGTATGGCTTTTCATCGGATTTGGCAAATCTAAAAGCTGTATACCATTGATCAGTCGTAAAAAGCATCTTATCTTTCGTCTGTCTTTCAATTAAAGCGTGCATACTGTCGCCTTCATTTTGAGTGTGACCCACTACTAGAAAGCGATGACTAATATCTATAACAAACTTCGAACAAGCTAACATATACATTAAGAATACAATTCTGTTTCTATTTTGGCCTCCACAGTTGTCTGACCAGAACCGGTAATCTTTGACACCATTACCCATCGTATCCTCTATAAACTTGAAAACACAGCTGGAAATTTCATTAGCGCCTCTCTTTGCTGTCTGTTGATGCCATGAAAAACAATAACCCTGACGAGATCCCAGATTGAATATTGTGAAATTATACAAAGAATGTTTCCGTTTATAATAAAAAGTACTAACGTTCCCGTGAGGTACATTAAGGCACTTTTGAAGATCAAATGCTGCTGTAAGGATTTCATTATTTTGTAACGCTGATTCTTTATCTTGTGTTTTCATTTTCCTAGCTTTCTCTTTTTCTTTTAAATGCTCTTCATGCTTCTCTTTATCTGTCTGTGTAACTTCCTTGTTATTTTCATAAATGTGGCATTGTTCACAAACATCGTTTTAGGGTTTATGAAATCCAATATTGATATTTTTGTTAATGATATCTCGGTATTGTCTCACCGTAGTCGCTTTTGAAGAGTATGTAATAGAATCAAACCATTCGTCATATAACTTGAACATTTTTGGGAAAGATAAAGAGCCCTCGAGATATTTTTTACTTGATTTTTGACGACTGTAGTGTGATTCTACAGGAGAAAATGCTTTAACGTGATCTATAACACTACGAACGATATCTTCATTGATAATCTTTGGATGATTAATAAGTCTACCACGCTGATCTGTTTCAATAAATCCATTTCCTTTATCGGACTTTTCTAGAGCTGTATAGACAAAATTAAAACTAATGGAAAGGGTTCTCAAGAACATGGTCTTGCAAACCGGTATTTTTGTAGTTTCAATATTATCTCCTTGACTGCTTGGATGGTAATAAGAAATAGTATGAAGACGTTTTGAATTTTCTTTATCCACAGTAATTCTTTTTTTTCAGCTCTCACAGCATACCTTGCCAAAAAATCCCATTGTCTTGAGTGGTCTCCAATACTCCAAAACATATCAAAAATTCTTTGCCGAATATCTTCTGCTAATTTCTCACTGCATTTTTTCCGACAAGTTACGGGGCAAGAAGTTTTCATATTTCTCTTACCATGCACTCTTCCGTTTCTACTGACATATTCCAATCCTCCATTAACAATATATTTCCGCTCTTGATCTTTCCATTTTTTCTGAAAACGTTCTCTTAGCCTTCCTTTATCTTTTTTAGTTATGGAAATCCGCTTACGACGACGTTTGTCATTATTGGACAGTGAGTATGTGATATCTTTAATGTCAGATGCAGGGGTGGCGCCCGCAGGACTGTCAAATAACTCGAAATTAACAGGTGACGGGGCAAAAGAATTACACGGCGACGGTACTGGAGTGATATCACAATAATTTTCAATAAAAGTTATTCTGGATTGGCGAATTGCCCGGTGTGTTTTCTATTACTTATGAAACCGGAAACATAGAGAACATTTTTCACCTGAATATATTCCCTTCGGGTAGAGTAATGTTGATACATCCAACACCATCAACTGACAACGGCTCTTTGTTGGCTACCGTTATATTTTTCACTGGTGCTTTGGTGACGTTGTACATCCAATCTCGTTTTCCGCACATGTGCATAGATCCACCTGAGTCTACAAACCACTTGTCACTGAATCCATCCAATGTAGCTGAAAACGCTGCAACAAAATTTGTACTGTCCCCATTTTTATGCTGTTTGTTTGTCGTTTTCTTGGGACTTCTGCAGAACTTTGCATAGTGCCCATGCTTCAATTGTAACACCTCGGTCCCTTTGGTTTATCGGTATGATGATTATTCCTGGTCTTTTGAGAGTTTGTGTATAGGGCTGCACTTGAATCTGTCGATTTTACTTCTTGTATCAGTTTCGTTCTGACCAAGTCAGCACTAATCTGTACACCAGAACTTTCTAGCCCCATTATCATAGGCGCATATACATCAGGAAGAACTGCAAGCATTAGCGTCCAGAGCCACTCTTCATTAACTTCAAAGTTTATATTTCTAAGTTTGTGCGCGGTTGTCATAATTTTGTTTATGTAGTCCTCGACACTATTGCTCGATTCGAGTGATGTGTTAACTAAATCCTTCAACAGTCCTACTTTCCTTGTCTGTCCACTATCAACGAAGGCCCTTTTTAGGTTATTCCACACCTCTCGTGCGGTCCTGCAATCTTGCACGTGGACATAGTTCTGAGGATCAATCAGCAGAATCAATTTTGATTTCGCCTTAATATCCTTTTTAAGATCAACCGCGTCACCCGAACTAGGCTCCACACACTCCCAAAGGTCCTCGTGCTCCAGATATGTTTTACACTAAACTTCCACGTCGCGAAGTTCTCACGACCTGTGAGTTTCTCTAAATTAAACATATATGAGCCCATTTTGTTTCTTTCTGATTAGGTTCTGAGAACATTTTTCCAATTGCCGGCTTCAGCACGTGAAAAAAAAATTCTTAACCTCCAACAATTTTACCATTACCTTTATTTTCCTGATTTCTTCATGATCCATTTATCTGGTTGCAAACCACGCTCTGCTACCATAAAGGAATTATTTGTGGTGCAATTTTATAATGAAAGAGAAGACTTGTTGAATAAAAGTATATTGCAAAATATAAAGACAATCGTACACATGTAGCAAAACAAAAGGGAAGCGCGCGAGAATTCTGTTTGCTTTCATACTGTATATCTCAGTTGTAAGCTAAATAATTACTGCAGCATCGGCTATTTTAAAACTGAGAAACAAGAAAAAGAAAAGACGACGACGTTGGTGTCAGAAACTTAAAAAAAATTACTGGACCAGTGGGGCCAACTTTTCCGATTGAAGGAATGTCTCCGTTCAATTTTTTTTCTAAAATTTGGGACGAAGACATAATTAACCTCATTAACAGCAAAGGATTCACGATTAGATCTATATCCGAGCATATTACAGACATTGCACTTACATGTCATGGTAGCGAGAGATAAGAGAATTAGAGGAAAAAATAGACAACATATTTGGGGTTCACACATCCGGTGATGCCATACGTGAAAAATTTAATAGGGCATCTATACACAGTAAATTTAATAGGGCATCTATACACAGTAAATCTAATAGGTTGCATTATCGAGCTCTATTGAAATTCCTGAACATGCTTCAATTGGACGATTCGACCAAGGTATACACTGTACCCGCGGATGCAATGGGCGACCTACAGTGGTGTCACAACAGACGCCTCCGACTTGGGCTGGGGTGCTCAGATGGACAGCCTGTCACAATCGGGAACTTGGTCCTAGAGCGAGAGAATTGTCACTGTAACGTAAAAGAAAGATGAAGACATGTTGGCAATATTGATGGTTTTCCAAAGTCATGCCTTGTATCTGAGCATATCTACAGTCACGATACAATGCGACAATCGCACGGTAGTAGTGTATCTCCGTCACGGAGGGGGCACCAAATCCTCGCGATTGATGGACATAACTTACGACCTGTTTTGTGTGATAGATCAGTACCGTTTCAGTGGACACCATTTAGAAAATTGGGATAACTCTCAAATAGATCTCTTGAAGGGGTCTTGGCGTGCTTCAACCCTAAAAACTTACAAACCTTCATGAAACCGCTGGGTCTCGCGGTGTGGAACCAGCCATTCGATCGATTCCAGCCCCGACATGTGAAAATTCCCAAATAAAAAATAAATCTTATGTAATTGGTAAATAAACACTAAATTCGCGATTAATTCGGCGCACACCGGTGTGTTGCCGGTGCTTGAGCGGTTAAACCAAAGAACCCCTCAGGTTCTGACCTAGCTCGTTTTTTAGCTGATCTGCATAATAAAATATTAACTGTCCTAATACCATTATGTTACATAAGTCCGTGGTTTCCACACTTTGTAATGTCAATAATTCAGGTGTTCTAAGTAATTATGTTTTGGTAAAGCATATTAAAATCAATTTCAGTTAAAAAACCCACTGTTTCTAAGCTACCCGTCTGGAATATTGATGACTTTGTAACCTTAGCAACAGAACGATAAACAGTGACAGTATTTTTGATGTATCGAGTCAGACCCCTGCCCTTTAAGTACTTTGTTCTGGTAGGCGTATTCATGACTTGACCCTTCTTATGACTGATAAAGATAATTTGATTTAATCATCAGAGCATGTAACTTTGTGTCCTGCCTTTGGTTCAAAGACTGATTCATCCGACCATAGGCAATCAGGATGGAGATTATTTCGCAATAATCATAATAGGAATTTGGATCCTGTATTCTGGATAGAGATGGGTGATAAATAACTTCACAGTGCAAAAATCACCGTGATCCGCTAACTAAAGTGATCACTGTGATCTGCAACAAAGGAACTACGTTCCAAGTAACGTATGTCGTTCCACGTTACCTTCCGTGTCACTGAGACCGGCCAATCGCGCCTGCCCTAACCCGCGCTCTTGCTGATCACAGTGATGGCGATTGGCGTGACGTCCGTTATTACGTCACTCGCGACTGGCTCGCTCGTGCGGAGTCGGGCGCGCTCGGGCGGCCATTCAGCGCTTCGGCGTTGGTCGGTAGCACTCGGCACGACTGGCGGCGGTAGAGTAATTGCGATAAAAAGAGACACAGCACAATAACACTATAGAGCTAAGTTCTATTAGAAACGGCGGATTAAAGACCAAACGCGTCATGATATTTTAATTTAGGACATACATTTTAATAAAACTTAAAACTATTGAAATAAAATTGTTGGCAATAAAGCACAAACTTAAAACTACACAAGGAAAAAAATAATAATCGGTTAAATAAGTATTATTCACATTTATTTTATATAAATAATTAAATACCGAGAATATTAATCAAGTATAAAATATTTTTAAAAGTCTTGTGTACGTGTCTATTCTAGCTTAGGTCTGTCAGTCGGTTTGCATTTCCGCGAATTATTCGAATATTTCTAGGAAATGCATTTGAATGCAATTGATTACATAAATTCGCCTTAAACAGGTCAATTTCGTCTTTTTTTGCTTGTGTTCATCTGATACGTGCACGTGAATTAAGTATTAGAAAGAAAGAAAGAAAGTTAGCAAAGTTCTGAATTTTGACAAGAAGAAGTGAAGTAAAAAAAAGTGCTGTGTAAATATAGGTAGTTAAAATATGTAAATAATATATTTTAAGACTGGTGTGATAATATTGACATTTGCTTTTCATTATATGCATAATAATATATATAAAAAAGTGAATTAAACTTTTTGTGTACATAATAAATTTAAGTTAGTGATAGGTTCATTTATTTCATATTGTATAAAATAATACTATAAAAAATAAAATTAAAAAAATACTATAAAACTCTTGATAGCCATGGTGGATTCACGGAAAATGAAAACCAGCAATTTATGGAATTGTTTTGACGGTGCAACAGATGTAAACAAAATAGCTATCTGTAAGATATGCCAAAGCAAACTTAGTTATAAGTCCTCTACATCCAACTTAAAAAAACACTTGGAAAGGAAACATCCAACCATACAATTTGTTACGTCAAAACCTATATCATCCGATTCGTCACAACCATTAATCACTCAACCACCTACATCGACATCCGTTCCATCAACATCTACTACCATTCCATCGGATTCCACCTGTAGTTCCAATGATAATGGACAGCCATCGAACTCGACCAACAATGGTGACGGCGGGGAACGCGCAAAAACATCATGGCCTTTAATTATCGCGCCTTCAAAACCAGCACACCTTAATCCTAATCAAAACATAACTAGGTACATAAATAGAAAACTAACACCTAATGAAAAAAAAAACTTGGACCGTCTATTAATGCAGCTATTTATTTACGACTATCAACCGTTTTCAATTGTACAAGGCAGGGGATTCAGAGCTTTTGTTGCCGGTTTAAACCCATCATACCATCTACCGGATAGAAAAGTCTTATCGAATAGTCTTTTGCCAGCTCTATACGAAACATGTCTGGCACAGACAAAAACAAAAATTGAAGCAGAAGCAGAGACTGTCTGCTTAACTACGGACATTTGGACAACAAGTGTCAATGATGCATACCTGGGAGTCACAGCCCATTACATTGATAATAACTATAATTTAAAATCTGTGCTGTTGGAGTGTGCACCTATGTGCGGCTCACATACAGCCGAAAATATTAAAAACATTGTGGTCCGCATAGTACAAGACTTTAAACTAAAAGGAAAGGTTTTGATAATGGTTACCGACAATGCAAGTAACATGAAGAGTGCTGTGGAGAAAATGGGCTTCAAACATTTTGGGTGTTATGCTCACACTTTGAACTTTGTAGTCATTCGCGCGCGAGCCGCGACACCGAGTGCGCGTGAGCTGAGTGAGTGTTATTTTCTGTTATCTTTTTAACTTCTACCCGCCATCACTATTTGTGCGGAGATGATTATTTACAATAATGGATAAAACGGACACTAATAACAGTTGGAGTGGAGATGAAATAGGTGAAGAGATAGTGACGTGTGAGCAACAAGTTGACGAAAGTTTTAAGAGAAACCAGGAGTTGTGTTTGGAAAAGGAGGAGATGGAATACTTACTTATTCCCGAGAAGAGAGCTAGACAAGACAGTGAGGAAATAATAGAAGATGATGATGGATATATAACAGTGAGAAGACACCATAAAAAATGGCGATAAATAGAAACAGTGAAGTGAAGAATGATCTATATGGGAAATCTACCAACTTGACACATATAGCATGTATTACAGGAAAAGAGGTTCTACCTAAACAATTTGGAATGGCGAAGTTATTAAGATCTGAAAATATCCAAAATATTGTGAAAATCCAGTACAAAAATCCATACAAAACATACGTTTACTTTGAGAACAGAAAAGATGTGGAAAAGTTAATGAACTCAACAAAAATAAAGCAACTAGATTACAATGTTCGGCTATTGAATGAAACTACTACTTCCTTTGGTATCGTAAAGTATGTGGATTTGGACTTGACGGAAGAAGAAATTCGAGAAAATTTAAAATGCGACTACGAGATAATCTCTATAAAGAGATTAAAAAAACAAACCGAAACAGGAGAATGGACAGATAGCGAAACAATTCGATTAGGATTTAAGAGCGTTTACGCGGTACGGCTTTTCATACAAACTTTCAAATCCTTATTCTTCAAAATGAATGAACCGATTTCAACGAAACTTGGTATGCATACGCTAGATATCCAGGTCTAAATAGTTATCAGAAAACATTTTTGAAAAAAATTTCAGAGGGCACGAGAGAGCGATTTTAAGTTTTCTATAGAAAGTGAAAAATCACTATATCCTTCCCCATAAACTCTTTTTCAAAAATGTTTTCTGATAACTATTTAGACCTGGATATCTAGCGTATGCATACCAAATTTTGTTAAAATCGGTTCATGCATTTTGAAGAATAAGGACTTGAAAGTTTGTATGAAATGAACATACGGCGTACACGCTCTTAAGGGCGCAACTTTACCCTCGTATATTCATGGATACGGGTGTGAGTTTAAAGTTGAACCCTATATATTCCCCGTTACGCAGTGCTCAGGTTGTTGGAAGTTTGGAAGTCCACCTAAGTCGTTCATGTCCTACAAGGAAAACAATCTGTCCAAAATGCGCCGCAACCCATCCGAATTGTGAAACACAAATTTACACCTGTGTTAATTGTAAAGGGAATCATATGGCATTGGACAAGAGTAACTGTCCAGTATTTTTAAAGGAGAAGCAGATCAGACATATCATGTCGGAACTAAACTGTACGTATAAAAAAGCCTTAGACGTATATTTAACACATTATAGCACAGATTTAAAAAGCCGTACAAACAAGCCAGAACTTCTTAAGGACAGAGTAGACCCACAATTAAAGAACAGTTCACAAAATACCAACACTAAAAAGACTTTTAGAGACGTATTAATGACCGATGCCGTAATACACTCAAACTATGAACAGTCACACAATAAGGAGGAACAAAGTACAAAACCTTCACCACCTTCTCCTATATTAAGAAGTAAAACAAAGAAGAATGTTTCCAGGAATATAATAAAAAATACAGATGAAAATGTGGACGACGTTGCATACCCTATTGTTGAAGATACAATCCAACAGTGCGAGGAAGACAAACCTAACGAAAACGCTAAACCAAAAATATATCATCTCAAGAGACTATTGGAAAAAATTAAAAACATTTGTATTTCAAAAGACAATTTAGAAGATAAGATAAAAAAATTGTGTAACTTTATTTTTGAAGAAATTTTATGTTTTATTGCAAGAGTAATGAAAGATGTAAATGTATTGGGGAAAATTTTAAACTTTTTCAATGATGGCTGTTAAAAACATGGTGCTGAATTTTTTGCAGTGGAATGCACAGAGCTTAAGACCGAAATTGGAAGAATTTAAACTTTTACTTTCACAAGAACGAATTCATGTTGCCTTGGTAAGTGAAACCTGGTTAAACTCTGACTTAGTACTAAAAATTAGCGAATATAACATATTTAGACAAGATAGGGATGACTCATACGGAGGTATTGCTATTGTAATACATAATTCAATTAGAGCTCAAATAATTCCGATACATGTTAGTAATGGTGGAATTCAATTGTTATGTATTAGGTTAATAAATTGTGGCAACCTCAATCATATTATGCTGACCTACTGTCCAAGTTCTGTACATACTTCGCAAAGTGATTGGGACGCTATATTCTCTCAATTTAATCAAAAATGTTTGATAGTAGGAGATTTTAATGCTCACCACACTGATTGGTCGTACAAGAATGACACTAGAGGTAAACAAATTCACGAATCAGCTTTAGAGTTTGGATTTACTTCTCTAAATGATGGACGTCCCACTCGATTAAAACTTGTTAACAGCTACCTACAAGAATCGTCCCCAGATATAACATTTTCATCCGCTGATATCGCTATTAACTTTGAATGGTCAATCTTAAGCGAGAACTTGGGCAGTGATCACTTGTTCATTAAAATTAAAATACGATACCGTGATGATGTATATATATCTAAAACACGAAACTATAAGTTAGTAGAATGGAGTAGTTATAGAACACATATATCTATGCATTTATCATACCCTTTAGGATTAGTAGATGTTCAGAAATCGTACGATCATTTTATACAGGTTATAAACAGTGCCGCAGATAAAAGCATTCCTATGAAAAAAACGTGTCATAATCCTAACAGTAAGTTTAGGCCAAAAGGTTACTGGTCGCAGTCTATTTCTAAACTAGTTGCTGAACGAAGACTAGCCTTGGCAATATTCCGCAAGAATCCTACCCCAAACAACTTAAATATACTTGAAGAGAAGACACAAAATGCAAAGCGTGCGATTGGTGAAGCTAAATTTAAAGACTGGCAATCATTTTGTAACAGTATTGATAGCGAAATGTCTTCTCCTGATATGTGGAATAAAATGCGCTGGATTAAGGGTTACAAAAGATCTCAAATGAATTTTTCTCAGGAGGCGAAGGCAGAACTGTTACACAAGATAACTCCTGACTTTGTTATAACAATGCCTCCATCTTTAATATCTGTTAACGAATTATTAGAGTCAGAGTTTAATATACATGAAATGCGTGCATGTTATAAAAAAAAAGATACAGCTCCAGGCGAGGATGCCATCACATATTCTATGATAGCAAACCTACCAGCGATTGGCGAACTATACTTGTTGCGACTATGTAATCGTATACTCAGATCTGGTAATATACCCTCGCAATGGCGTGACATAAAGGTTATAGCTATTCCTAAGCCCGATAGTTCTTCAAATACCGGTGTGAAACTTAGACCTATATCACTGATGTCCTGTATATGTAAGATTTTCCATTCTATGATAATGAAAAGACTTGAATGGTTCGTGGAAAGTAATAGGATATTGTCCCCTCTAACTACTGGTTTTCGAAGAGGTCAATCATGCCAAGATTGTTTAGTACGTCTGGTGACACAAATCCAAATTGGTTTTTCTAGAGACCGTTCCACTCTTGCTTGCTTTTTAGATATTGAAAGCGCATATAACAATGTATTAATAAATGAAATGGTTGGCATTTTAGACAACTTAAGTGTAGGTAAAAGTATTTGTCAATATATTTGGAATTTTCTAAGTGAAAGACATCTTAAAATTACTGGGGAGTTTGGCAAAGAAAATGATATTGTTAGAGTTGCGAGAAACGGGCTGGCTCAGGGAGATCCGCTATCACCACTTCTCTTTAACATTGCTACTTATAAGATTTGTCAAGTTCTTTCGGCTGATATTTGTGTATGTCAATATGCTGACGATTTTGTGCTGTATACGACTGGAACAAATATCCTTGAGAGTACAGAAAAAATTCAAAATTCCTTAAATACATTCATAAAAATTATAGAAGAATTAGGCTTACAACTGTCGGTGAATAAATCGAAATACTGCATATTCAGTAAAAGTCGAAAACGTCAGCAAAGTAACCTTGTTGTAAACAATAGCCCCCTTAGCGATGTCAATTCTTATAAGTACTTAGGAATTTGGTTAGATAGATCTTTACGCTGGAGTAAGCATATTAATGAAATTGTAGAAAAGGCTCTAAAGTACATAAACATACTTAAAGTTCTGGCTAGTTCAACATGGGGCGTACACCAAAATCACTTACGAAGAATATATTCTGCGGTCGTTAGAAGCAGGTTAGACTACGGATCGATGTTTTTTGATAACAGTGCTAAAACACACTTATACAAATTAGACAAAGTACAAAACCAGGCTCTGAGAATAGTAGGCGGATTCATTAGAAGTACTCCAATTCACGTAATGGAGGCTGAGCTCTGTGTTCCTCCACTGCATTTGCGAAGGAAATGGTTGGCATATAAGTTTGGCTTGAAATCCTGCTCAATAACTGACAATGTAACCAATAAATTATTAGAAGACCTCAGTAGTTTTGGACACATGAGATACTGGTCTAATAAAGAAATGCCATTATTAACTATAGCACATGAAGAAATCAAGGAAGATGATATAGATACAAATTTGATGCTACAAATGTTTAATTTAAAAACGTGGGTCACTAAATTTGACATCAATAATTTAATCAGTTTCAATCTGGATACTGCCAAAAACCCGAAAAGAACATATGATCCCAACTATTTGCATGTTTGTACAGTTTCCGAATTACATGAGAGGTTTTCGGATTACTATGTCATCTACACTGATGGGTCCAAAACTACGGAGGGAAGAGGTGCTGCCTTTTATGATCCTCGTAGACCACAAAATAGTAAGTGTTTTAAAATAAGCTCTCCTTTGTGCATCATGTCGTTGGAACTCATTGCGATTTCAGAGGCGTTATCTTATGTCCAATCCGTCGATATGAAGAAAATAGTTATATGTGTAGATAGCAAAAGTGCCCTTCAACATTTAGCTCGATGCGCCTCTTATTACAGAGGTGCATCGACAGCTTATAACATTATTTCTAAAATCGACACCATATCGAGTTGTGGTAAGCATCTGAGGTTGCAGTGGGTTCCTTCACATATAGGTCTAAAAGGTAACGAGGAGGCTGACAGGCTAGCTAAAAAGGGTATTTCTGAAGGAATTGAACTAGATATAAGACCTGATTTTTCAGAAATGTTGCCAAAATATAGAAATAAGTGTAAGCGGCTTTGGAAAGAATATTTTAACCTTAAATCAAGAACTAAAGGAATTTGGTATAGCACTCAGGCTGAGATCTGGACACATGCCTCTCAACAACTTTGCTTTCAAGATGAAAAAAAGGAACTCTCCGAGTTGTGATGTATGTGGTACAGAGGAAGACATTACACACTTGTTGTTGGAATGTGTTCGTTTCCAAGCCGAAAGAGAAACGTTACTTTTAGATCTCAAATTAACCAAACATAATATGGGAATGTTTCATGGAATACTATCCATGCCAATGTCGGATGCTGCTAAGTGTTTGTATAGTTTTGTACGCCTTCGTTTTATTTCAAATTAGTTATTTGTAGTATTACTATTAAGTAATTGTAAAAGGTACGATGGGACTGACATGTTTATCAAAAGTCCCTAAAATAAATAAAGAGAAAAAAAAAAAAAAAACTTTGTAGTCAAACACTGTACCACGGAAAATACTGCTGACAAATCCGTGCGTGACTTAATAAATAAAGTGAAAAACATTGTGTCTCACTATAAAAAAAGTGTAAAAGCCACCGAAAAATTAGTGTTATACCAAAAACAAAACGGTGTTACCGTGCCGAAAAAGGTGCTGCAAGACGTATCTACGAGGTGGAATTCCACATTAAAAATGCTGGAGCGCTTTGTTCTTCTTGAAGACACCATTAAGGCTACTATGGCTTTATTATGCGACGAAAAATGGGACACCTTGACACCAGAAGAATGGCGCATTTGTCGAGAAATGTGTGTTGTACTACAACCGTTCGACCAGCTGACTGAGACAATGAGCGCGGAGAAATACGTGTCAGGGAGTCAAATTTTAATCCTTACAAGAGGCCTCATCTCGGCGCTGAACCGAATGTTACAAATAACAGATGGTCATCTTGAGGAAGATTTCGTTGACGGACTACACGATTCTTCGAAAAATTTAATAATTTCCTTGCGGTCAGAGACTGAGAAAAGATTCCCTAATTTGGAAGCCAGCAAAACAATAGGAGTTGCTACTTTGCTAGATCCGCGCTTCAAACTCAACGTTTTCCGGAACCAAAATTATGCTCTGGATGTAAAAAGATGGTGACTGAACTGGTCGCTGGAAATATTAAAAAACGGAAGCCAGACCAGCAATCCGCAGAAGATATTGAGCCCACTGAGCCCCCACCCAAAAAAGCCAGGTTTGATATTTGGAGCGAGTATGATAGCATAATAAATACTGCGCGGCCCGAAGGGACCCCAACATCGCAAGCTGTCGTAGAAGTGCAGAGATATCTGGAGTTGCCTATTTTGGGAAGAAAGGAGAACCCCTTGGAGTGGTGGCGGACTTTCGAGCACAGCTTTCCAAAAGGCGTTTGGCGTTCGGAAAGTCCAACAACTTTTATTTTTAAATTCCAAGTTCGAACCTTAAAACTACTAAAATAAACATGGCGTACATAAAATATAAAAAAGAAAAAAAAAGTCTACCTACTTGTAAAATATGTAAATAAAAAACCATTAGTATTAAAAAATGTAAATAATGTAAATTTTAAATAGTTAAAAAGTTAAGTTCAACTTCATGTTATTGACATATAAAATATAATCGTTTCAAATGTTGTTTTGCTTTTTATTTCTAAGATCGCACATAAAATTAAAAGTAACCACTACACTGCATACATAATTATTGATATATAAGGCAGCGCGATGGACGAGCGAGCGCATTCCATTTTCGTTAAGCGGTCGTGTTGAATGGACCGACTGCGACCGTTACTCAAATTTCTTGCGCGTGTCATTGAATTGTTGAATGAATGTAATAATGTAACGATACAAAATTAGAATGCATATAATTATGAATGTTGAATTAAGATAAATGTTTGCATATTTATATTGAATTTCATAAAACATAATTGTTGGTTCGACGTTTTACCTACGTCGCTATTCAGTAGGTACGGCCGACTTATCTTGGCAGTCCTGAAGTTAGCTGTTTGGCTGCGTAATGGATATATCTTTTAGGAACGAAATTGTCCACTGTTTTATTTCACAAAATATTAAATTACGTCGAGATTCATAGGATGTTAATATCACATTTTTCAAATAAAACAGTTCACTTAGAACTAGGCAGTACGGTCCGATGACTATATTCGCTGGGTGCGCGACGGCAGCGCCAACTAGCGGATGAACTTTAGGCGGACTCTGAAGTGTCAAATGGCGAGTTGTCATTACGAATAGTAAAATAAACAAAGAAATATTTTCAATGAAACGTCGTATTTAAAATCGTCTATTGTAAAACTAAAAACATGTAAATGTATAGCGTCTATAGTAACGTTGGCCTTTTTTATTTGCCGTGTAAACTGGCACAATTCAACCAATTCTATGTAGTACACACGGACCTATTGCTGATTGTTTGTTAAACATGGCCAAATTAATAATAACAAACTGGATTTGCAGCAGTAACACACGAAATCAATTTCCAACCCCAAACAACATCAAAAGGCAAACAATTAGTTTTGGCTCAACATGTGCAAGATGTAAAAGAAACGAAATGCGAAGATCAAACGAGCCACACCATTGAAGCTCGTGTAATTCGTCAAACTTCAGTGACTTCGACTCCATACAAAACATCCTTGAATGTAAGCAGATTTCTTCTTTTTTTGCAATCTTAGATGTATGTAATACTATGTGGTCGCGACAGAAAAATATAGGTAGTCTATTAGTCGTATACCTACCTAGGCTTTCGTTCATTTTGATATATTATACAATTTGAATAGGCCCCGGTGTATGTACACACTGATCTATTTCAATAAATATAATATAAAATAAAAATATAAAGTAAAGAAATAATTTATTTTTTTACAGATTGATTCTAGTCGTCATGTTACGAGTGGAAAATGTGATTGTGTGTACAATCAGAGTGGCAGGTGTAAACATATTGCGGCTCTAATATACTACATCAACCATGAAGGTAGTTTCTCGAAAACCAGTGAAGAACAGCAATGGGGCAGACCCAGTGCCAGACAGTTTGCCAAAGAGAAGTACTCAAAAGGAAAATATTTTGAAGAAATGTATCCACCGGCAAAGAAAATCAGGTGTGATCCTTTGCCAATCGATGTTTCGGACTTGAAGGGAGAGTCAGCGTTAAAGTCAATAATGCGAACTGATACTTTGTGTTTTAATACAAAAGAAAATGATGCTTGCATTACTGAAGTTGTTAAAAATTTTGTGGAACAGGTTGAGATTAATTTACAAACAGAAGATTGCATTGAATGTCTCAAGTACTTTTGTATTTGTAAAGAAGAGTTTGAAGTTTATAGAAGTGATAATATAGAAATTGACCAAAATCTAAAACAGTTTTACGAAGAGAATATTGTGATCGAAGAAGACAAAATTATTGATTTATGTTGCAAAACAATTAAACAGTCAAACTGCGAAGAGTGGCATGCTGCCAGAAGATTAAGAATCTCATCCAGTATTAATGTATATCATATAAAAGTGCGAAAATCAAAATCAATTGATAGTTTGGTACATAATATGCTGTTCCCGAAATCAATTAATTGTGAGGCTACTATTTATGGAAAACGTAATGAAAGTCATGCGCTACAACAATACCAAAAGGTTTACAACTGTCGTGTGATAACAGTTGGAGTAATTGTGAGCCAAATTCAGCCTTACCTCTGCACAAGCATAGATGGAGTTGTCGTACATGATGGATGTATTAAAAAGCTGGTTGAATTTAAATGCCCAATATCGTGCCATAACAAAGCTATTGTAGATTTTAGCAGTAAATGTTGCAATGTGCAATATTTAGAGTTTATTAACAGTAACCTAGAATTAAAGAAAACTCACACATAGGTACTACACTCAAATTCAGACGCAAATGTATGTCACAGGTATGACAATATGTGATCTATTTATTTATTCTCCAGTGGAAAATGGTAGTTGTTCAATTAGAGTAGACAGAGATGAACATTTTATAAAAGATGCCATTTTCAAAAGTGGTGAATTTTATTTTAAACATTATTTACCACATTTGTATGTGAGGATTGGTAATAAGGAACTGAATCAAAATGATAAACAGATTCTGCCAAAGCGTAGTTTTACTGGTAAGAACATAATTAATCTATGAAAAATTATAAACTTAAGACTCTTTACTGACTGATTAATGTTTAAACATTCATAATTTATTTGTGTTTGATAAGTGTAAGTAATTATTTTAATAAGAAAAATGTTGACATTGTTTTTAATATAACACTTTATTTACCAAATTGCTATTGTTGTGTTCTGAAATAAAAGTACTTGAACTGTGTTATTGAATTTTTTATTTTAATCATTATGAAAATGTACAAAAAATCCCAAACAACATTCATTGGTTTATTTAGTAGAAAATATTGGAGACTGCAAATTTACTAATACACAGCAAATATGCAAAATATCATCAATGTGGCAAAACAAGTTTTGAGGAATTTTATTTAATATTTGATAGAGTCTCAGCCGTTGCATTATCCTCTCGACATGAATTCTGACCCGAGCTACACTGTAAGTAGCATCTGTCTCATCTCGTGGAAATTCCGAATTATTCTGCAGAAAAGGTGGCATAACAATTCCTATTTCTTTTCCACTTTCATCTAATTTTTTTTTTATTTGTGGAAATCCTTTGTCAGCCAAAACAATGTCTCCATTTTCTAAATAGTCAATCAATCCTGATTCAACAGTAATTTGTGAATCACTTTTCCTTCCACCGGCTACTTTAGATTTAAATAATATGAAGCCCCCTGGTGTAATACCAATGAGCACCTTTGCAGTAAAACCCTTTTTGTAATGTGAATAGCACCACACACGATTATCAACTGTAGATGGCACTTCTATTTGAAACTCTGTACAATCAATGATTACCCGAGTGTTACTGTAATTTGGATGAAAGCAGTCCGGCATTGTCTTTTGTACAACATTTTTACTGGGCCAAAAAATCAAATTGGATGTTGCAGAAGCTAATTCTACTAGATATGAATAAAATATTCTTGATACTGTCGTTCTGTGTACACCAAACAAGACACTTAGAGCTGAAAATGTTACTCCTAATTTCATTTTCATCAAAAAAATAAGAAGTCTGTCTTCTTTGGCAATCATAAACTTCTGATTATCCACTATTCGTTTCAATAAAAAATGAGAATTGTCACGGGTTACACCAGCAAGATCAATGAGTTCTTCATCCTTAGTAATTGAACGAAACCCATTAAAATATTTATTTTCTGTCATAATTCCTTGATGAGCAAAAGTCTTTTGAATAGTGTTACACCCTTGGTCTTTCGTCTTCTTGTCATATTTAATAATCTTGGGGTCACTTGGTATATCAGTCTGTACTTCAGAATCACATATTTCTTTGCCACTGTATATATACCGATTACATATAAATGTTTTTCCTTCATTTTCAACACTCGAAAATATTTCTATTTGGCATCCTTTATCAATTTTTTTTGCAGTATTTTCCATGATTTAAATTCTTGATTCGTAAGGAATATTAGGTTCTTCTGCTCTGCTCAACAATTCTTTTTCTTTTTTGTTTCTGCATTCCATGTATCGGTTATACCTTGACATGGCTAAATTTGCCTTAACCCTCGCGGAGGTGGATGTAGTCTGAAATATTCTTGGGACGTAACTAGGACTGCCCTGTTCTTCAGCTTTTTTGCCTCCAATGAAGTGTGCACTGCAAATTTTGTCATGGGGCTTTGGGTACCACGGCGATCCATCAGCACTGAAATAAACCAACAAATAAATTATAGTCACTTAACA
This sequence comes from Melanchra persicariae, assembly GCA_947386135.1. Classification (NCBI taxonomy): domain Eukaryota; kingdom Metazoa; phylum Arthropoda; class Insecta; order Lepidoptera; family Noctuidae; genus Melanchra; species Melanchra persicariae. The sequence goes on along the minus strand of OX376643.1, from coordinate 13,240,938 downwards.
TTCTCATACTACATGGATAATTAAACAATAAAAGTGTTATTTTATAGGTTAACTTACTTTTTCTTCTTGACGGCTGTTATCCATTTCATTCGTTGTTCTTGTTTCCAACGTGCTTGTGGAAATTTGTAGAATTTACAAGCACTGTTTACGCCAGTGTTTTTACAGTTATCAACACAGCAGGTATCGTGACCCATATTTCTTTATTTTTAACGAAATACAATAAACAACAACACTCCACTATGTATACGCAAGGATGACATCCGCCGCGAGTTCCTTTTTTAGCCACGGCGGGCGCTGCGATCGATTCGTCTGTCCCTACTCCCCGTTTTGCACCCAGCGAATAGCCTGGTATTTAATGACCATAAACTATAAAATAATAATATTTTCATCCCACCATCTCGGAAAGAGTATTTTTAATCTTCAATATCTGAGTGGAAAAGCCGTTCTTATTCTCTAGAGGATAAAGTAAATTGAATTTAGAACATCGTGTGCACTAAGTTTGTGAATTTAAAAAAACATTAAACCTATTTACTGCTACCTCTATGGTGCCGAATATATCATACAACTTTTTTTTAATTTGTTAAAAACTCAGACTCGGAACCTTCTTGGTGTTCTTTTTTCAATTTGCTTTGTACGCGGTTCTTTACGCGGCATTTTTTCTCGTCATTGGTTAAACCTTAATTAAAAACAAGAAACTTGAAAACAAGTGAAAAAACTAAAATGAGTGATTCTAGCGACGAGGAAGTTTGTTTGACGCCAACAGAATTGACTGAAACTGTTAATAATGCGCAAATGAGCTTTCTCCCTCAACAATCACGCGAGAAGTATTTTAAACAGTACAATATGTTCAACACGTGGCGACTAGCAAAAGGAGCCAAAACTTTCTCAGAAAACGTTTTGCTGGCATATTTTATAGAATTATCCGAGAACAAGAAAGCAAGCACTCTATGGAGTACGTATTCGATGCTAAAAGCAACAATAAAGATGAAAAAAGACATACATATCGATACCAATCCTAAATTAGTGGCATTTTTAAAAAAAGCCTCATCTGGTCATCAACCAAAAAAATCGAAGGTTTTCACAGTATCTGATATTGAAAAGTTTCTTAACGAAGCACCCGATTCCGTATATTTGGCGGCAAAAGTAAGTCAGTTGTACATTCAGTATCTACTTAAGTATATTAATCTCAATTAAATAGTATACTTAGTAGATGTTGATAGGCATAATTATGCGTTCATATCAATTTTTTTTCATTTATCTACTACAATACTCTTTACGTTACAGGTTGTTCTTATTATTGGAATAAACGGAGCATGTCGAACTAATGAACTAACACAACTTAATGTCAAAAACATTGAGAAACATTCAGATGACTTACTTTTAATTAATTTACCTAATACAAAGACAAAAAGAGACCGCAACTTCGTCATTCGCAAGGAATACGTAACGATTGTTGAGAAATATCAAGCCTTACGCCCGCCTAACACTCCAATCAATCGATTTTTTCTACAGTATCGCAATGGAAAGTGTGTTAGACAGCCTATGGGTACTAATAAAATTGGCAATATCCCACGAGAAATAGCAACATTTCTTGAACTTCCAGAACCCCTGTTGTACACGGGTCATTGTTTCCGACGAACTTCAGCCACACTTTTGGCTGATTCCGGAGCTGATCTCCTGTCCCTTAAGCGCCACGGAGGCTGGAAGTCCAATGCAGTTGTAGAGGGATACATAGAGGATTCCATCCAAAATAAGTCTAAAATATGTGAAGGCATCGTAGGAGCCATTACACTGAACTCTTTCAGTGTAATGGCTCCTACGATGCCTCAATCGGATCCTTGGACTGGCCCATCTCCTTCAAAAATAAGCCGTTATGAAACACCTAACCATCTCCCTCTCTCTCCAACATTCACGCCAAGGGAATCCGATGAATCGGTACAACTATTAAGTATGACAGATAGTTTAGCGAAAAACAGTACACAAGTGACTAACACCAATATTACAGTACCAAACAAAAATATTACACTCAATTTAAATAACTGTAGCAACGTTACTTTAAAATTTTCTTAATTATACCTTAGTATTATTTTGTTATAATTTAAAGATTATTCTGTAATACTTACCTGTCATAATGTAGTAATTAATACCTAAACTGAAATAAAAGTGTACCTATCTTGTGATTGTAAACGTTTTTTTTTTTGCATTTAGTCATTTCCTCGCTGAGGTGGAATGAAAAGTTACGTGTTGCACTCGAGTGCAAAGATTTTTCACCTCGTGCTCTTTTGATTCCCTCGCTAACGCTCAGGATTCTAATTTTGAATCCTTCGCTTGCTCGGTCATCAAAATTGAACACGCGGTTAAAAAGCAACTTTGCACTCTTGTATAACAAATAACTATTTGTGGCTTGCAATTTAGTCGTTTTATAGCGCGAATTAATTGAAAAGAAAAATGAATGGTTCTGAAGGTTTTCTGTAAGTATTCATATTTTCTATAACTACATATACAAAGGTGCAGCTGTAATATGTTTATTATGTGTATCTGTTGCAGTCAAAACTCTTAACCAGTCAAAAGTACTTTTGACTGATTAACACCTATGCTAAGATAGGTCGACGGAGCCCCGCTTCACGGGGTTCATATTTCTGGGTGGTTTCAAAAAAACCCTGCCAGCCCAGCCTTCTAACCTAACCTATCCGAGTCGGGGTACTCTGAGTCGGGGTGCTAACCATAATGACGTTTTTAACTCTACTAGCAAAATCAGTCAAAAGTACTTTTGACTGATTTTCCTAGTCAATACTACTTTTGACTGGTTAAGAGTTTTGACTGCAACATATCTAAGTAGTTTTCTTTGAAGTGATTATTGACAAAAATATAATCGAACCAAAAGGTTCCATCACATCTTTGTAACTTTTTATTGGACTAGGTCCCGTCGGCGTCACTGCCTCCGACTGCCGCTGACTACGGCGAGCCCGGGGAAAGCGGCGTCGAAGGTAGCGGCGAGCCCGAGGGTAGTGGTGAGCCCGGGGGAAGCGGTGCCGAGGGTAGCGGTGAGCCCGGGGGAAACGGTGCCGAGGGTAGCGGTGAGCCCGGGGGAAGCGGTGCCGAGGGTAGCGGTGAGCCCGGGTGAAGCGGCGCCGAGGGTAGTGGTAAGCCCGGGGGAAGCGGCACGAGGGTAGAGGTAAGCCCGGGGGAAGCGGCACGAGGGTAGAGGTAAACCCGGGGGAAGCGGCACGAGGGTAGAGGTAAGCCCGGGGGAAGCAGCGCAGGGAGCAGCGCCATAGCGGGTCGCGACCGCGAGACAATGGCGGCTTTGCTGCAGGCGGCGAAAAGAGCCGTCATAATGACGTGCCTTCGACAGGAATTACCAACGCCCAAAGGGAAAGGCGTGGGTAAAAAAATAAATAAAGCCAATAATTAGCTACCTAAAGACACGACTCGGAAAACGTGTTGTTGTGGATACACCACGAACGAATATTATTCCGCCTTGATACCCATAATATATTACTAGTGTAACAGCAGTGTGTAGACACTGACCGATCCTTATTTAACGATGTTTTTGACACATAAGAGATGCACAATGAACGCACAGTTGCGGCGCGTCGCACTCGAAGAAAATATGTATGTAAATTGTATGGACGCCCATACGCGCCATGATCACATTGTAATCTTCCAAAAAACGCGCATGCGCGTTGTCCGCACTGTATGCGACTAAAGTGGCCAAAATCGGGGTGAAGACTTTCGAACTCTGGAAGTCTTCGACCGGCTACCTTTGGTCTTTCTTTGTGTATCTCGACATAAACTCCGTCCATACTGCTGAAAAGCACGACCACCCCCTCCTGAAACTCTTCCATCTTCTCATTGACAAAGGGTATACTCGTTTTATGGACAACTGGTTCAATATCCCCTGCAGTGTTGTCACCACATGATTTTTTAACTTACTCCAAAAAGGAGGAGGTTCTCAATGCGGTTATTTTTTTAACCGACTTCTAAAAAAAGAGGAGGTTCTCAATTCGGATGTTTGTATATTTTTTCTGTTTTATTTGAAACCTTTTTTTGAAGCGAACCTTGTTGCATAAATTAGTATTTCTTCGTTCAGAGTTTTTGAAATTTGATCGAAAATACTTGACGTGGAAAAAGTGAAAATTTTTGTTTGACAGTTGTTGGAGGAATCTTCATATTAGGCTGGACTTATATTTTTTGGAAGCTGAAAATCAAAATTACCTTGAGTTGTACTAATAGCACTATACGTGTGAATTTCCACATTTTATCAATCCTCTCCTTTTATCATCCCTTTGGTTAGTTTTTCTTTAATTGACGCTTATGTCTGTTTCTCAGACTTTTTGTGAAATGGTATTTAATTAGTCGTTTCTTTGTCTATAGACACCGGTTCGCCGGTTACCCGGGTAGAGATCCCCCGTCTATCCACTTCGAAGACCAGATCGCCAGGTTACGCGACGAGTTCGCAAGGTACCTGTAACTGCAGCTCGATCCCAGGGAAGCAAGCAGCAGAAAGACCCACCGACCGTTATCCCAGATGGTGATTTAATTGAACACCTACGCCGCTTCACCATTCACGGCGAGGTTTGTGGTGAAGTTGAAGAGATTCGTTCCTTCTCTAGGCGGATCGTCGAAGAGCTCGCGTTCGTACGCGTAAATACCGTAAATTAGTCTTTACAAAGTTTCACATTTTTTTCTTGTAGGCAGATAAACAATTACGAATTCCCATAATCGAAACGACCTCCCAGTTTTAAAAAACGTGTTGCAACCGTGTTCTAAATCTGCGTATATTGGTCGTAACTAGATAACTAATTTATATAAACGTAATAGTTTCTGTGCCATAGTTAGGTGTTTAATGTTTGGTGATATTTCGATTCCTTCCAACGATTTTTTGTTACATGTGTTAGTTTTTATATTTATTTTTTGTGGTGATATTTAATTTAGGCTTTTATTATATTTTACAAAATTATGCGTGTATCAGTGTAAAATTTGATTTTTCTTTTTTTTTACGCTACTATTGGCCAGATTTCTGAATACACGAAAAACGGATTGTGTATGGACATTACGCGCCAACCACCGTAATGTTTCTCCACTTATACCGTTGTGTAAGCTGAAAGATGACCAGTTTACAGCCCGTCATTCCGGCGATGTCGTTGTCATGGCATACCAGGCCAAAAACGGAAGATCAGCACCATCTTTACCTACCATGGCATTCAACAAGACCGGATGGCGCCGAAACCATATCGCGTGGCTGAGTTCAAAAATCAAGTAATTTTGGACTACAACATGGGTATGGGAGGCGTTGATCGTAAAGATCAAATGCTGGAACCATACCTGCTGGAACCATACCTGCTGGAAAGAAAAAGATGCTCTAAATGGACTATGAAGGTCTTCAAACGCCATCTCAATTGTTCAATTTTAAATGCTCGTATATATTTGGAGGCTTCGACTTCTACACCCAAAAACCACTTAGTTTTTCGATTGCAGTTAGTTGAACAGCTACTGCAACATCATCACGAACACACCCTAAAGTTACCTTGTCCACCACCTCTACTACCTTGTCCTGGACCGTATGGTTTGGATCAGACACTCTGGTTTGGATCAGATACTCTGGTTTGGGTCAGTCACACTTTCCTATAAAATATTAACAGGCTTCTACATCATACATTTTTTTTATTTTCTAAAAACCTTTAGTGTGATTCACGTAAGTGAAAAAAACATTTATCACTTACGATGCAAATCAATCAGTAGCCCACTAAGTAGTAGCAGTAGTTTTTTTCACGAACGGGTGAAAAAACACCAAGTGTCGCGTATATCTTAGGATCGAACGGCTTGTGTGCGGACGCAACTTGCGTCCACACACGGTCGTTCCTGTAAATAACTCACAGTGAAAACTAACTTCATAATTGAATGGATTGACCAGCTCACTTCATGTTCACTTCACCTAAGATTCCATGGTAAAACTTTAACAGAATATAAGTACTGGATCCCAACGTATTCGAGAGGCCTGGCCGACTTATACACCGAATCTCAAATAGCTAAGAAAGAAAAAACAAAACAAAAAATATAGACATAATTATAACTGACCCGAGTGTAAAAACACTTGTAGCATTTAAGGGTTAAGGTCTCTTGCCTACTTTTCCAGTTAACATGCTAAACCTATGGAACCCCAAAACATAGAATGTTCAACATTTGCATTTGCATTTTCACGATTCACCAAAACAGCAACAAACAGGGATGCAGTGTTTGCAAGCAAATACTACCGTTCGGTAGGAATTTCGTCATCATAACAAAATTTGATCCAACATTTTCATAGCGCAAATAGAGTCAGAGCTGTGCGAAAATTCGTTTGTCAAAGATGTATTGTTTTCGATTTAAGATTAACAAAATGAGTATCATGTTTATTTACGTTACGGTCTTGTATTTTATTCCTACGGCAAAGGTAAGTGGCGAAGGCTTTGAATAGTAAAGATATGTATATTTTCGGGACATAAGTTCCGATCCACATGCCTACAGTAAGCGAGTAATTTATAATTGAAATATTCAAATTTGAATTAAAACAATCAAAACTAAACTCGCGAGCAATAAACTGGAATCACTCCATCGCGCGTTGTTCAAAACGATTATTTACAATTTCTTTGCAATAAACTATGGATTGTAGTTATCATTTGAAAGGAATTTTTTTGAACTTTTAAAAAGATTTTTTGTTTAATTTTCTACCCAAAAAAAGGGAATTATTGCAATGGGTCGATAGTTGTGGACGTCTGGGCAGCTTCGACCTAACTAGAGTAAATCAATTTCACGTTTAACCAACTACAATCCGAGCAATAGCGAGTCTATTCGGGAATAGTCACACACAATACCACCGATAAGCATGAAATACGGAGTTATTCCAAGAATAATAAAATGGCGACTTATTGTTTGTGTTGTCATTTCAACTCAACAACAACAGGAATTGTGATTTTAAGTTCTATCCAGTGTGAGAACAATGGTTTTTTTATATATATATTTTTTTAATAATAATAAATGTTTATTTCACCAAAACAATACAACATTTTACATTTAATTTAAGGCTAGTACATAACTACAAAAACAACGTGGTAGCATCTGTAGCCGAACCATGAGAACTTGCTATAATTTTTTTTTCTTTTTTCTATGCTAAAAATTCTAAAAATGAATGAAACAAAATGAATGAAAATTAATTCAAAACATTTTTTAATATAGTTTTACATTTAACTAAAGTAGGTATGTAGGTACCATTTTTTTCTATAACTTTATGCCATCTTGTAGGTAGGGACATGATCCCATTGCTATAGAAATTTTGGGACTTCTGATCAAAATACCGCGACAAGTGGTTTTGGCAGTCCTCTCGTGGTGTTAATCTGACACTGCATAAAGAATTCTGAAGAGACCGAAACAGGTGGAAATCTGAAGGTGCAAGGTCAGGACTATACGGCGGATGCACTAACACCTCCCAGCGAAACTCTCTTAATTTTTGCTGAGTGGCTAAAGATGTGTGAGGTTATCATGATGAAAAACCACACCCCTTCTGTTGATTAATTCCAGCCGCTTTCTCTCAACTTCTTGCTTTAATCTCATCAGTAGTAAAATTCAGAATCGATGGTCCTGGCTGGGCACAGACTTTTCCCCCAACCTAATATTTGGTTTGTACGTCTATTTTCCATTGCACCAATTTGGCTTTCACAGTAACACCATCCGTTTTTTTTTTCTATTTCATTAAAAAAGAACCTGAAGATGATCCAGCCAATCGGGACCGCGTTTACGCATAGTTTCACTCATTTTATATTTTATAATGTTAGAAACTTGCAAAACCCGAAAAGAAACGACCGAAATCCGACGACGAAGAAGATCGACGAACCAGATGAGAGTATGGGACATATTTTTTTATCAAATTATATTGATTTATTACGCTAGCTTACCAAATTCGCGTCTGGATCCTGGGAGCGCGAGGCCCCCTGTTTCTCCTGTTGGATGCAAATCGAGTAAGAGCGGATTTCACCAATTTTTTCAATGAAACTGAACGCGATCAGTACATCTAAACTGCATTCAAGAGCTGTCAGCGTCAATATTCCATAGAAAAATAGTGACACTGACAGCTCATAAACGTGGTTTATACGCTGATCGCGATCAGTTTGGCTTGGTGAAAATGGCCCTAAGTCGAACATTCGCATTCATCAGAAGGACGTTTTCGTAGGGTATTGCGTAACCTAGACGTGAACAAGGCTAGTGGCCCCGACGGGATACCGGCAATTGTACTGAGGAACTGCACGCCTGAGTTGTCCCCGATCTTGACACGCCTAAATCGCCTTTCGTTTAAGACTGGTAAGGTACCGATGGCTTGGAAGCAAGCTAACGTGCAGCCCGTGCCCAAGAAGGGTAGTCGAGCTGACCCAGCAAATTATAGACCCATCTCAGTAACTTCTCAGGAACGCATGCTGAATATTAAGCTCGTGGCATACCTAGAAGCTAACGATATCCTTAGTGACCAACAATACGGCTTCCGCCGAAATCGGTCCACTGGGAACCTTCTAGCGTATGCCATTCACATCTGGAGTGAGGCCATCGGTGAGATAGTGGTCAAGCGCGTGCCTATCAATAATAATAAAAAATAATAAAAAAACACGGGGAAGCACTTGCGATCTCTCTTGACATCTCGAAAGCCTTCGATAGGATCTCGCACGAAAGCCTTATAGGTAAGCTTCCTTCCTTCGGTCTACCCGCCGGATTGTGTGATTGGATTCAGACCCCCTGAGGGATTGGTCTATCCGAGTGGTATAATAGATGGCAGCTCGTCCGGACTGCTGGATATTAATGACGGGGTTCCTCAGGGGTCGGTGCTCTCGGCAAAATTGTTAATGATCTGCTAAAACCCGGTACCTTTGGGTATGCAGACGACAGTACTGTTGCCGAGAGATACGTGTCCAAAGCACGAGCTGGTGGGTCGCAGATCCGGTCTCTCCGAGAAGCTATGATTGAGCGTTTGAACTTGTCCTTACAGGCTGTCTCTGAGTGGGGCGATGCCAATCTGGTCAAGTTCAATGCTGCTAAGACACAGGCGTGACTTTTTACCGCTAAAAGAAGCCAATTCAACCCAGCTCCATCTTTCCGCGGTGTAACCGTGCCGATAACCACCCAACTTGACCTTCTTGGTGTTACGTTGACATCTGCCCTCAATTTTGGCACATTCATAGAGGCAGAGGCTCAAGTGGCTGCCAAAAAGTTGGGAATCCTAGCAAAGGTGCGACGGCACTTGCAACTTGCAACAGCTGCTCAAACTTTATCAAGCGCGAGTTCGATTGTGTATGGAGTACTGCTCGCTTCTTTGGGACGGATCTGCCAGATACCAGCTTGATGCCTTTGTGTCAATTGAGAAACGAGCCAAGTGGGTCATCGGCAATGATAGGCTCGTCGAGTCGAAGCTCCAGCTTGAGCATCGTCGCCAAGTTGCTAGCCTGTCGGTTTTCTATCGGTTGCATTTTGGAGAGTGTGCAACGGAATTGCATAGTTTGATGCTGCCAAGCCCGTTCCATCATTGGACCACAAGACGTACGGCGATGCGCCACCGGTACATGGTGGACATCCCACCCACACGCACAAGCGTTTTGGGAATACATTCATTGTGCGTACAGCTAAGGAGTGGAATTCCCTGACAGAGTCTGTGTTTCCTGATAGCTACCACCTGGGAGTCTATCTAAGTCGATGATGAAATATCTACTATCAAACGACAAAAAATTACTGATTATTACAAAGGTGAAGATTCGCTAGACTATGTTAAGAGTATTGCGAGTATGGTATCTTTAGATGCGAGTTGCTTTAAAGCTGTTTGGCACATCTGAAGACCTAAAAAAACTACTCCATATAATTTTAATTCATCAATTAAAATTAAAAAACCAAAAATTTGGTTTGACGTTTGAAGAGTGGACCTCTGTTAACAATCACCGCTACATAAATATGAATAATATACACAGCAGATCCTTTGAAAATGGGAGATTTTTTCGCAACATGGGTTTGATTCAAATATATGGATTTATGCCAGCTGAGCTGTGCATTTCTTTGATGCGGACTAGATTGGCTTTATACGATCTCACCTTTGATGACTGTGATGTTCTTGGCGTGACCAAAGATGGAGCGAGTGTGATGTACAAAGTAGGACGTCTTTTGCCTTTATTTCATCAAATATGTCTAGCTCACGGGATACATTTAGCTATCTGTGATGTCTTGTATAGCAAAAACTATCGCCATTTACCGTCGCAGTCGGTTAATGATCTGCTTCCTTCATTAGATACAGATATTGTTGTTTCGTCTGAAGACGAGAAAGAGTCAATTACAGAAGGCGAGTTTATCGTTGCAAGAGCTGGATCTGCTTCTCCATTAAACTTAAGACTTTCGAAGCATTTAAAAAAAGTTAAGACAGCGTAAAACTCTTTAGAAATTCTCCGATTAAAAACGATTCTGTCTTACAAAAAGTGTGTCCAAAATGAATTTGGGAAAGAACTTGTACTGTTGCTCGACTGCAGGACACGGTGGAGAAGTATGGCCACGATGCTAGAAAGATTCATTAAATTAACAACCTGTATTCAAAAGTCGTTACTGGACTTAAAAAGCGATATCAACTTCACTGATGAAGAGTTTAACTTAATCCAAAATCTGCAAATGTCTGTAGATATTGTTAAAGCGACAGTGGAAGCTGTATACAGAAGAGACGCAACTCTGATCACCGCTGATACTGCACTGAAACTGATGATCGAAAAGTTTAGAAAAAAAAGAAGAATTTGACAAAAAGTGTTTCTGACGCCTGGATTAAAGAACGACGCTTACATTGTGTTGCAGGAACAATGTTTTATCTCCACAATCCGCATGAATTCTCTAACTCACCCGCCGATGAAGTATTCTATAAGCCATCTAAGACAGAAATAGAAGAAGTAATTTGCGCAATATTACTCAGCACGCGAGTCACAGACTGATTATTTTAATAAGAATAAATATTATGTTGATTAAGTGAAGTTAAATTGTTTTGTTACTTTTGTTATGTTTAATCATTTGAAAAGGAGTAAATTTTATAGCTATAACACCACAATCATTGTAAGAGTATTTATATAGAATAAACAATTTTTTTTTTTAAATCATATGATTTTACGAGGCGGCGAGCCTCCTTGCCGGATTGCCGCCATAGGATCTGGAGACGAGAGCCCTTGCGCACGTCCACGTCCACGCCACTATATACGAATCTAAGTGATCGTGAGCAAACTGAAGCCCCGCCCGCTTGTCGGTAGGGTGGAGAATTTGGGTCCCGTGACTGGCCTTTTTGGGCACACCTTCGCGTCTTCGCCTCAGTCCACTCGCTGACAGCCCTCCCTCAAACTTTTTTGAGCTGCAGCTGGACGTCCACGCCGGTCAGGTTTCGATTTCGGAGGAAATAGGTAACAATAAATAGGTCATCTTTCACCGAAGTGCATCGCTGTCGTCCAGTAGTAGTAGTAGTCTGTACTTGTAGTCTCCGGACTAAGTTTCCAGTCTCCCTGAAACTATTGTATGCCTTCGAAATACAAGACTTGCTCAGATGAAGCTGTCGAGCGATAGTACGCAGACAACCCTTGCTGGATTAGGATGACGACTTCAGTGACTTTTATAAGTGTGGTTTCCATTTTCTTTTCGCTTCACTGTTGCCAGTGACGTGAAAAATTTGCCTAATAACCAATTTTCATAAACACCCACTTTTTAAAGGGTTTCAGGATTACCCAACGATATGGTGTTTTGTTTTAAAAATTGATGTGTTTTGTTTTAAAAATTGATGTATTTTGTTTTAACGTTCAATGACTTTAGGTGAATAATCTTAGGTTATGATTTTGAGAGAGAGGTTGAAAGCTAACAAAATTACCTTTCAAATGATATACCACAATCTATAGTTCATCGCACTGTAAAAAATTGTTTTGAGCAACGCACGACGGACTGGTTCCAGTTTATTGCTCGCGCGTGGTAGTTAATTCATAGAATTACTTGAACTCTTAATTTTAGAACCTTACTTTAGAAGTTCGTGCCTAGGTATTTCTAGCCGTACATACTTAGGCACATCGTCGGTTTTTCGTCGGTAAACATTGCTTAACCTTAAAGATCGGAATATCTTTAAGATTAAGCAATGTTTACCGAAGTAAACCGCCGATCAGCATTTGGGTCGAACTTTTGACGCATTAAATCGCCAAGGATATCCGTTAAAGAGAATCTTTGGCAGAATGAAATCAGCCGGTCGATTCTGTAAACATGTCGAAGTGAAAGACTCGGGTGTAGTGATCACGAAGTCAGCTGTCAATGATGCTAGGGATGGACGAAACGTTACATTTCCAATCATTTCGACATTGTCAATCGAGTTTTTTAAATAATAAATTTTTACAAATTTTACATAATTTTATATTTCATATTGGTACAAAAGTGGTATTTATGAGTCAAAACATAAATGCATAAGATCGTTTACTCCTCAAGGTTTTTTATACTAGCTAAGTCCTTTTTTTGGGTAATCAATGAACCCATTTTAATGAAACTTGGTACGCCTACACAAAGCAAACTGCGCGTGCGAAAAGTGGAAATTCATTAAATGACAATTCAAACGAGCGAAGTGGTCACTCCACCGTATTCAGCGGACTATAAGGCAAGGGGAAGTGAACGTTCCCTTCACCCGCGCACCCGTTGACAGCGTGGGTTTTTTTAAATCTTCCATAAACATTCAGAGAGTATTTCATATTCAAATCTTTTAGATATTTTTTTACGTAAATCAGATTTTTTTTTAAATATTCTTTAGGCGTTTTTGTCGGTACCTACTTTTTTCCATAAGTAGGCAATCAATTATTTGAGGGGTAAGTAATAATTAGAGATCTCACTTTTAAGAAAAGCCTGATTTGAATAAAAAATACGACTGGCTGGAGTAGTGTGGACCATGTGAGACCATTGTCGACCATGAAAACGGGTGAACACTGACAGTAAATACCTACTCTTTGACGGTAATTACCTAAAGTTTGACAGTTTTGGTCACCTCACCTTCACGCGTTATCAATGTGTTACCAGATCAATAAAAAAGTCTGATTTCAATAAAAACAACGGCTACTGTTCAAAGCTTTATTTATTAATAAAACAAATCCGGACGCCTAATGAAACCCTGTTATGTCGGAATAAATATTCTAATTCTGTCTTGAAACGCGTGGCTAGCTTCCGAAGTGTGGGCCTTTGTGACCATTGTCGACCATGAAAACGGGTGAACACTGACAGTATACCTACCTACTTTTTTACATTGTTGATCACCTACCTAACCTTCGCTCGCATCGAGTACATAAACAGCTATCAAAACATACGGCGGGAGAGGGAAAAAATAATAAAATTTACAATTCGTATGACCGCGAGCGAGCAGCGATGCTCGAAGTCCCAATACTTACGACTCAAATGTAGCAAGACAGTGGTGTTAATGATGACGAAGCTTTTGTTGCTTCTGCTACCAAAATGGCAAGAGTAGAATCAAAACCGAATCAACCCGATCCATGATGAACCGAGCACAACCTTCCAGATTTTACCACCAACACAAAATGTGCATTCCAATCTGGTTGACAAAAATAACAGTCACGATGGAGAGGACACCTTTAATGACAGCATCGACAGTAACCTCATGATAAAGAAATCACTCATTATTGAATTTTGTGGTGGAGAAATAACATTGTCAAGTTCAGTGCCAAGTGAACTATTGTTTAGTGCAGCTGGCTTAATTTCTTAACCCCTAAGAAATTGTTTGGAAGGAGACAAAGCCACAAAACTATTGTTTGTGAAACATAATTTGCCTATCCTTAGTTTTGATTAGGTACTAGCAGGTAATGTTTGTATTTTTAAGAAAGTTTACTTATTGAAATAAACATAAACGACTTTCTATTACTTCAATCAATCATGAGTTATTATTTTTCCACTTCCACGAACACCTCTGCCTAATTGGAACAATTTAATTTTGGACACTTACTGAACCCAGCTAAATCTCAAGCACTCATTGTTGGTGGCAGATACATGCTCAGCCTATTGGTCTCTGCCGCCTGTAGTGTATGACTCAGTGCCCATTTTATAGGTACTCCAAAAGCGCTGAAGTTAGTAAGAGGGTATTCTACTCTTTCCAGTCTCATAAACGTCTCCAAAAATTCTTACCATTTCACACTAAGGTCAGTCTTGCTCAATCTTTTCTTCTACCACTTATAGACTTTGCCAATATCTATTTTCTAGATGCTTCTGAGGTACCTACTCCTTAACAAACTCGAGCACTGACACTTCTCTTCTCCTTCGTACTCTGCATCACACTTCCTGTCGCTTTGGTGGCTCCTTCTCTGTTACTGTAGTGCATCTCTGGAACTTGCTTCCACACTCCCTATGCAACAGCCCTTCTCTTGATGTCATCAAGAGGAAAGTTAGAGCATTTCCTTTTGATTTTGACATAATATTCTTATATATTATTATGTATGTGTATTTATTTACAGTTATGTATGTAAGTACTTATATTTATTTATTATAAAATATATAATGTGCCCTGGATCCTACCCTCTATTGTGATCTTTCTCTATCACTCAAAGGTTTGCTGGGAGAAAATTCAACTTGGAGTTAAGCTCGCCTTTGTACAGCTGTTATGGTGTACAATAAAGAATTAATAACTAATCCTGTTATTCAAAATGCCACTGAAATTACCACCATTTGAGAAAAAGAGTAAATGATACTATAATTATGGCTCACTGACTTGTATCTTTTCTATTCTAGCAACTTGCTTTTCTATACTAATCAGCCATAGTATTAATAATAATAATAATTGTGCTATGCATTGATGGTTACTTCTGCATAGCTACATAAAATTAAAACCATGTTACCAACAAATTAAGGTGCAGCATCATCAACTTTATTCAGATCTAAGCAATATTTCCTATCTTTTGTACTTGGAGAGGATATAAATAAATCAATATCAGGCGAAATTACAATTTTACTCATTTTATCCACCATCTTTTGCATTGAGCCAGCGGCAGGCAAAGTTAGAAAACTTGTCTGGATGGAAGCTGGCCGGCTGCCTATAGCTGAAAACAATGGGTAAACATAATTCATCATTATTCTAACTATTTTATACATTATTTCCCATATACGGGTAGTTTCAAAAAGCGATGGCAAAGTCTTCAGCAGAACTTATGATCAGAAAAACTAACGCTACTTCATACAAGATCCATTGCCAGGGCAGGGTTTATCCTCTCAGCAATGAAAAGGTCATGGAAGCGTGGATATCAATTCTGAAAAAGCACGAATTAGAATATAAACCGTTTGACTCCGCTGACCCTGAGAATTGGTACGGAACAATGGGTCCTTATTTAGATATATTCTCCTCTTTTGCTCTTCGGGTCAATGAACTAAGATTGGGGCACAACAACATGCCGATGTCAAAAGTGGACGGGATTCACAAAAGCTTCCCCGTGTCTAAGTACGGACTCTCTGGGGCCCACCATGTCTTGTTAGAAGGGGCATCATTCCCACCAGAGCGTAGATCTTCCATTGTCCAGAGCATTGGGCCGATGACAGCATGGCTATGTATGATAAAAACAGGGAATATATAGAAAGAAATATGCGTCAGCTATTAAGAGGGCCATGGCCCATGTTCCTTGTATTGATGGTATTATAGAACTTACGAAGAACACGAAACAAGCATCGGAAATAGCAATACTAACTACTTTAGTTGCTGAAATTCTACTAGTGACTACGTCCAGACAGGCGACAAGAATGTTTTTCCCAATAACTATTTTTTTCGCTGTTTGGGACAAACACGACGACATGAAGAAGTTCTGTGAGTTCTTCAGCACTACTGGTGCAGGAGGGTGGTACACCTATAAGTGTGCTTCTAGTATTGAAGGAGGATTTACAATAGGGGGTTCTATGGAATCTGAGAAGGCATCCCAAATAATTTTCCATGGAATATTTGGGACATACAAAGAGGACTTGTCAATGTTAGCTCAGATATCAGACGTTTCTCTATGGTTTACACGCGAGGAAATGGGGGGTTGTTTCAGACAACAAGGTACGAGTGAGTTGACTACAAAAGTACAGTTACCTGTAATGCGTTATTACGCTAAGATGTCCTTCCTGTGCAAATCAGACTGGTCTGTTATTAAGGGTTTATTCCACATAACATGACAAGCCGTTGTCAATGAAGTAATGAACATAGAGCTAAATCTACAGAGGTTACTTATGTAGGTTAGTATTTCGATTTTGTTCTAAAATGTTTTAACATACTTTGAATCATTCCCAAAAGCTTCAAGCAGAGATGCTGCCGAAGAATTAGGCACAACCCACACTTGCGTACTTAAAGTGCTGAAAAAGTATAAATGTTATCGTGAAGGTCGGTTGGTGCAAAAATTGCATCCTGGGGATTGTGAGAGACGATTACAATTTTGTCAAAACATGCTGAGAGAAATTGACCGTAACCCTAATTTTTTTAGAAACATTGTATGGTCTGACGAAACTAACTTCAGCAATAGCAATAATGTACAATCAACGCAATAACCACTATTGGTCTCGAGTGAATCCTGTTCGTGTTCATGAAACTAACAATAAAGTAAGATTTTCTTTGAACGTTTAGTGCGGAATTATGAGAAATATGGTTGTGTTAGTCCACGTGTACGAAGGTCATATAAACAGTGTCAAGTATTTTGAAATACTGGATCTCTTAAGAAATGAGTTAAATGGTTTCCCCAGGCAAGAGCGAAACCAAATAATTCTACAGGAAGATGGTGCTCCAGCCCATAACAGCAGAATCACTACTGCCTAAATTAATAACCATTTTAATACCTGGATTAAAATGGTTATTAATGTACCAAACAAAGGCAAAATTAGGTTGGCCTGCGAGATCACCAGATCTCACCCCCTTTAGATTTTTTTTTGAGAAATCATATTTACATTAAATCTTATGCGAATGTAAACGAGTTGAGAGTTGAAGTTCAGAATACGTTTTATAATAATAATATTCACTACAACACATTATTAAAGGTTACAAGAAATGAATTCGTTACAAAAATACATTTGTGTATCCAAAAAAATGGAGCCCATTTCGAGCAACTAACTAGCTAATTTACCATTTTTTGTAAATAATTTAAGATTTCATGGTTTTCCTATCATTTAATTTATCAAGTTTGTTAGAGAGATTTCATCCTTATAAATTGATCAATGCAATAAAAGTACAGGGTGTAATTTTTACAGATTTTAGTCGGTTCGATTCCCGGGTGTGACAAGTGAATTTTCGAAAATCCTTTAATGCAGTTTTCTTTCTATTCAAAAATAAAGGAATGTTTTCTTTGAGTAAAATTTTCTATTTTTTTTATTTTTTTCTTTCTTATTGGAATGGATGCGAAAATAATTATTTTAACTTCCGTAGCAGGAGCGGGAATAGATTTCTCTCATTTAGCCGTTGTTAAGTTTAAAATCCGCAAAACAACCAAATATAACCCAAAGTTCTAAGGGTTTTTTTTAGAAATTCAGCTATTTATGGTTCATCCTGTTTTTTATAATTTGCAATTAAAGCCCTTTTTTCTCGACTTCCCTTGAAAGAGATGTTTTCTCGAGAATATGTATGTTTGTACGTATGTTTGTATGAATGTTTCTTTCTTTGGAATGGCGTAGCCTAAACCGACATATTTATGAACGAAAGAAGTATAATTAATAAGATTCGCCTTAAGTGGTAAACTAAATGGCGGCCAACGAATAAAGTCTGTGATTTTTCGTGATATAGTCATGTGGGTGGATAAAAATAAAGGACTTGAAGAGACAGTTCCAAAAATGTAACTGATTAAAATTAGAAAAAAAGAAATCTAAAGCGTTCTAAAACAAGTCCCAACTGCTTCAGACTGCTTGAAAGTGACTTGTTCTAGATTTTTCGTTGGTAGAGGATACAAGATTTTTTATATTGGCGTGGTACCTTACTCCATCTAAAGGCGATTCGGTTTTACACCAATCTCTTGGGCCTGAAGTGTCTGGACCTGACTAAGCCCGCTCACTTCTCTCACTCCCGAATAGGCGTACTGGTTTGGCAGAATGCCCGATGCGTCCTAATTAAAAATAGGTATTTTAAGACGAACTTGATTGATTTCAGGGTTCAGTACCAGGCACATATTTTTGGAAGCCCCGCTTGGGTCTCGATTTAGCTATTCCTACAACTGGTAAGAAAGATAAGACAACGTACCTAAGTTTTTTGAAATTCACTTGTTTAAACTCATTGACCCGTAATGGTAAAATAAGCACATATGGTACTGTACTCGTATTATCCTCTAGCCATCGCTTTAACAACCGTCAAAGCCCCACGCTGCATTGAAGAGTTTTAGATCCGCAAGCAATTACCAGGCAAAAGTAGTATTTTTCTTGTAATATTAACAATTATTAACATTTTTTTAAATACTTTCAGAGGTACAGCTAAGAATTGCTCTCCGAACTAAAGAAAACATTCAAGAAGGTACATGTGTACTGATCGATGGATATAAAGCCGGTCTGGCTGTCATAGCTGTAGCTGCTGGTTTATCCAGTGGACGTACTTATCCACATTTGAACCCTTTGTCAGCTTATTTTTACACAAACTTCTACAGATGGGCGCTAAGATATATCAGCCTGTAAGTTTTATCCCAACAGATACATTGTAAATGTTAATAAATAAACCATAAGATGGTGATCGCGTGGTAGGCCAATCCCCGCGGTTAAGAGGTTCCAAAGAGTTTATTTTGACAAATGCAACGATTGAAACAGTTTGGCTTAGGCCAAATGAATTATCCAGGCAACCTAGCATTTTCCTATCACGCGTTATACAAATTTGATTAACCTACCTATGTCATACTAGTTTTCCTCGTGTTCTTAGAAGTCTAGAGAAAAAAATGTACTTACTTTGTTCACCCAGCGTACACTCAGCCTTAAATAACAGGTAAATTAATTGGTTGTTCGTGGAGAGTACCTTAGAATAAGAATGACTGAGGGAGGGAGTTTCAGACTCTTACTAAAACCCACCCGTCACTCCAAATACCGTGGTAACTCTTTCGAACAATTCCGCAACCCTGGCAGGCTCTGGCCCTAGCAGCGGCCCTCGTTAAATATGCTGACATCGCTCGCGCCTATAGTGGTCGGAAATTGCCCTGCAACTCCGAAGGCGCCTCCAGCAGCGTCTGGGAAGTGAGCATTGCCTCTCCCTCGCACGTCCCACCTCCTTTGCTTGCATTATTGCTTCCTGCAATCTGTCGTACAATTATGTGTCCATCAACTAAAATATAACAACTCTATACGTAACAGTTTTCATACATTTTTGACAGCAAACTGTCAAAAATGTATGAAAACTGTTACGTATGGAGAAAACTTTGAAATAACGTTTATTTTGTGTACCTATCTTTTTTCGATTGAGATGCGAATGTGAACGTTGCATAAAAATTTGTAGTATTGGCACTCGTCATCAAAATCCTTTTCATGCCAATCCAATCCAATTTGTGATTTGTTACGAAGTCATCTTGCTAATCTGAAAATACTTGGTGTATATTTTCTGGTGTCTGCGGAAGAAAATGTGGTGTGGTTGGGTTGAAACAATGGCAGCAGCGACTTTGTGCTGTCGAAGGGCTACTTCCACATGTTTTATCACGGAAACAGTCTCGGTCATCAAGTGGGGTTGAAGTGTTTTTCCCTCTCGCGACTTTTCATCCCAATTTTTGTCAAGGTATATTCTTTACAGTAGATATTTTCATTTTAATCCACGAAATATTAACAAAATCAATATAATAAAATTCACAAAACAATGATGACACTGACAAGCTCTGACAACCCTTGAACACGATCGACAGACAAACTGATCGCCCAAAATCGGCTGATAAGAGGTTGATCTCATTTTAGCTTGAACTTTGGAGTTTTGATCTCCGATCAAGGCTTAAATCGAGTTCAGCTGGACTTAATCGCGATTAATTTGCATTGGTTAAAATGGCCGACTGAGAGATCTTTGCGGTATTCTGAACAGAAAAGTGGCAAAAGCAGTTACTATAACTTGGCCTTACGCTTCGCATTATGACCCACATTTTCCTCCCGGACTATCTGTGTATGTATGGCCAAATCCTAAACTATAAGGAATATCTAAAAACCGATTTTGATGAAAACTAAAACTAAATCATTGGATTTTTTTTAACTCGTTATTCTAGCTAGGAATATAACCGGTTGGTTTTGAAAAAAATTGCCTGTGTTATAACACCATCCAAAAATGACGCTAATAAAAATCAATTTCTGGAAAGGCTCTCTCATGGCAAACAAAAGGATCTGAGCTAATTTTTAACAAAATACTTTCCGATTATTTTCATGACTTCCACTTATTTTTATTCCGCAGTCTTCCATTTTGGATCGGCGGAAATGGCGGTAACTTCTGTGAGACTACTAGAGTTTGGAAAAGGCGATATTATTACATGGACGAGTTTATGCCACCTTGGTTACAATCTGCTATATTTTATGTGAAAAAAGAAGAATGGGCTAAAGAAGAATTGGAATTCAAAAGATTCAAAAAATACGCTGAACCAGCATTCGGTAAACATTACCGATTTCCGACAAGAGTTTTTAATAAGTTTAAATCGCAATACACTGTTGAAACGATAGAGAACCCGCATGAGGTGTCTGAGCTTTCGATTATTTAATTTTGAAGAGTTCGGTTCTTCTGATTTTCTTAACATACACTTGAAAGAACATAGTGTATTTCGTAGATATAATTATGTCCTTAAAAATAAAATTGCAAGATTTTTTATCATTTTTTCATTTTTGTTTTATAAAAGCTACCGTAGCAGCTTTAATTTCTTTTGCGGTAACCATCCCAATATTATCTTGTGTTGTTAATATACGTATTGTTTATTCACAATGTCTCGTGTTAATTTTCCGGTTTTATTTGATAAGTCAGTTTTTAAGGCAAAATATTACTTCTTTGACATGATAGCCTTGTAAATCAATTGTTAAATGACTACCAATAATTGTGGTTAGTTTCACATAATATTTAAAATATAATTGAGCTTATAGCTCTGCAAGCTAAAAATTACCAGCTCATCGATGGACTGACCCAGCTGTCGTCTACGGCGTCATCTGCGGCCGGATCAACATCAGACATCGCCTCCGTAAAGTCGATCGGTGGTAACACCGTGTACCACGAGGTCCTGCGTCAGTATCCGGAGATTACGCGGCCAGCTGGAACACAACGACTGGTCAGTCACAACACCGTTCACCACATACGGACTACGCCTGGCCCACCTATTTTCAGCCGACCACGCCGCCTTGCTCCGGACAAGCTCAAGGTCGCTCAGAAGGAGTTCGAGGCAATGATGGCCAATGGGACAGCTAGACCATCTGAGAGCTCATGGTCATCACAACTCCACCTCGCTCCTAAGAAGGACAACAGGGCGGTAGTCCCCACATGGACGCCAGGACCATGTGGGGACTACAGAGCAATGAATGGCCCGTACCATCCTGGAACGGTATCCCATTCTACACATCCAGGATTTCACACATCAGCTGGCTGGCAGCACAATGTTCAGCAAAATTGACCTCGTGAAGGCCTTTAAACAGATCCCTGTCCAGCCAGCTGCACTGTATGAATTCCCATACATGACGTTCGGACTGAGGAACGCAGAGCAGACTTTCCAGCGATTCATGGACGAGGTGCTACGCGGGCTGCCGTTCTGCTACTGTTACTTGGATGATGTGCTTTTATTTTCACAGACCGCAGCCCAGCACACTGAACACCAACTCCTCAAGCGGCTGTCCACGTATGGGATACTCAACAACACGGCTAAGTGTGAGATTGGCCGAGACACCATCACCTTTTTAGGGCGTAAGGTATCTGCAGGTGTTCGTCCCTTACCAGAGTAGATACAGGCGATCTAGGATTACCCAGCTCCCAAGAACGTCAAGGAGATGCGTCGCTTACTAGGTTTGTTAAATTTTTAGCGCCGCTTTGTTCCTGACGCAGCTCGCTTGCAATCGCCACTCAACGTCATCCTCACTGGCCCTAAAACGAGAGGAACACAGGCTATAGAGATGAAATCAGTTATGCATATAGCTTTTGACGCTTGCAAGAAAGGTTTAGCATCAGCTGCTTTACTAGTCCACCTGGACACCACTGCTGACCTTACAATTTTTACAGATGCGTCCGACGCCTCCATAGGTGCAGTGCTGCAGCAAAAGGCGGGTGACACCTGGAGCCCACTGGCATTCTTCTCGCGACGTTAGTCCACATCGCAGAAGAAGTACAGCCCGTATGACAGGGAGCTAGCTCTTAGCCATCCACGATACCGTCAGGTACTTCCGCCACGTGGTCTAAGGCAGGTACTTCCGCCACATGGTCTAGGGCAGGCACTTCACCATCTTTACGGACCACAAACCCCTGTCATATGCGTATGCGCACAACCGGGAGAACTGCTCACCGCGATAGTATAGGTATCTTGACTTCATCGCGCAGTTCACCACGGACATCAAATTTATAGCAGGAAAGGACAACGTCGTAGCCGATATCACGTGTGGAAGCTTGATCAGTCCCAACACTGGATTACGCAGCCCTTGCACATACCCAGGAAAGCGATCCTGAACTGCATGGACTCGTAACGTGCAACAATACGTCCCTCAAGCTCAAGAGAGTACGGTATCCAGACTCAGACATAAGAGCTGCTGTCTAGATACTGCGACATCTCCACTGACAACATACGCCCTTTTGTTACAGAGCCATTCAGAAGGCGTGAGTTCCAGAAGCTTCATCAGCTGAGCCACCCCAGTAGACAGGCCACGGTCAAATAAATTTCATCCCAATTTGTTTGGCCTGGTCTGAAGGATTGCCGGGTATGGTTCAGAGAGTATATAGAGTGCCAGAAGAACAAGATCTCGCGGCACTTATCCTCTCCCACCTCTTTCCCTATTCCTTCCCAGCGCTTCTCACATGTCCACGCCGACATTGTGGGCCCGTTACGAATTTCTAATGGTTTCAGGTATGTCCTCACCGTCATCGACCGCTTAACCCGCTTGCCTGAGGCATACCCCATCGCTGACATCAACGCGTCAGCTGTCGAGCTAGTCTACGGTGAGCCGCTACGCTTACCAGGCCAATTCATCTCACCATCAGGGTCCGGCACAGTAGACTATGCCGACTTCACAGCACGTCTTCGGCAGCAGATGGCCAACCTGTCGCCGACACCGGCGAGTCGCCACGGCCAGAAGGCATTCTACGTGCAAAACAGCGCCATCTAACAATTCGTTAAGGGAAACAAATTGCGGTGTTGCTACAGTTAAATATATTATTTTTTTGTTGAGAGTTACTTTATAACATTAATCAACAAAAATAATATTATTTCATGATCTTCTTATATAAAAAATAGAAGATTTAAATTAGTACATAATTAGGTTTTTATTATGAGCTTAATAGTGAAAAAGTTATATTTTGGTATTTAAGCGAGCAAAAGTTTGTTTTTGAATGACTTGAATTGCAAATGGCTGCGTGAGAGTGTAACTACTCGTGCGCATTTATTTCCCTTTTGCAATAGAGTTTTTGTGTTTTTGCTAGTGCATCTGCAGGTTGAGTTGAGCTTTCGTTTCTCCATGTTGTTGAGCCGCGTTATAATTCGTTCGTACTTCGTGTTGTGTTGTGTTGTGTGTGTTGTTGTAAACTGGTGAAAAGATATCAATAATGTTCTCACTGGCCAAATAACCTTTTGGGACATTAACGATTCAATGAAAGAAAAGGCTAATTCGCACTACCCTAAACATAAGGGACGAAAAAGGCGAACACAAAATTTGATTGTGAATGTGTGATGTTTTTCTAAATAAAATGGTTTAATATTCAATTCTGTGGTTTTTTTCCCTTATTTTTAGTACGTTTGTTTGTAGTATATAGCGTATTAACTCATACAACCCTATACATTTACTTATATAAATTAGTTCCCTTAAAGAAAAACTAGATAGCGCTGAATTCGACCACATATCAAAAAATCAGGTAGAGGTGCCTGTCTGTCTATAGCCAGTATTCAACTTGGTGCTCAAAGTATGGGAAGCCGAAGTGGTACCTCAAGACTGGAGGGACGCCTCGATTTGTAAACTTTACAAAGGTAAGTAAGTATGTAAGTAGGTAAGTAAGTAAAATGTTATTTGTTTCAACATGGTGCACATGATACATGCAAGATAACAATAAAGTACAGAAAAAAAAAGTTCTAACATGTTCAGCCGAATATCGTGGCGTACAAATTGGTAGGAAGAGATGGTGCATGAACCGTATCAATAGTCATCAAAATTACATTTAAGACACTTTGTAGGTACTTATTCAATTTATTTTTATTAACTCAAGTAACTAAGACTCATTTGTTAGTAAAAGACTTAATCTATGTTAGTAATTATAAAAAAAAAAATATATACATATACACACAGCACCTGCACTCTCCGACACATCAACGCGGCTGCTCCATTCCATGAGAAATGGCGCAGCAGCGATTCAGGTACGGACAGTCCAGCCTGTTCGAAATTAGAGATAGGATACTGTTGCCGCTGCCCAACATCACACGCACCAGGGACGCACAGCGCTTACGCATAGTGGCAAAGAAACAATCCACACGCGCGTCCGCGAACATCCCCGATGCGCTGCAGTAGCGAGGCAGCCCCAACAGCACCCTGAACGCATTGTTGTACTGCACGCGGAGGGCATTGTACGATTTTTGAGTATATCTAGCCCACAGGCTGCTCGTGTAAAACGCAGTGCAGTACGCTCTGAAAAGAGTAATCTTGACGCTTACCGAACAACGAGCAAACCTGCGAGCCAGCATGTTCGCTCTAACCGACAAGGCCCTCCGCGCCCGCTCAATGTCTTCATCGTCCCTGAGGTCAGGGGTAAGTATGTGGCCAAGATACTTAAACTTGTATGCCCTCTCTAACGGCATACCATTAAGGTAAACTGGTGGTACATAAGCAGGATACCTACCCCCGACCCCAAACACCATGAACTCACTTTTCTTACTATTGTAAATTAAGCCATGTGTGTCGGTATTCTCCTCACAAATGGCTACAAGCTTTCTAAGGCCACAGACTGACGCACTCAGCAGCACCATGTCGTCTGCGTAGCTGATATTACTAACGCAGACTCCATCTATATGACAACCGACCTTGATGCTGCTGAGCCTGCCAATCAACCCGTCGACATATAGGTTAAAGAGCGTTGGTGAGCTCAAACCCCCCTGCCTCACCCCGCACTCCGACCCATATGGATCAGACAAAGCCCCCGCCCATCGCACATTGTTGACCTGGCTTCTGTACCAAAATTTTAAAATGTTGATTACTTCAGGTGGAACATTAGCTTTTTAAGTTTATCCCATAGGATATCATAAGAAACCAGGTCAAATGCTTTAGACAGGTCCAGGAAGCAGGCGTAAACAGGAGTGCTGCGGTCGGTGTAGTATGTGACAGCATGCTTAAGAGACAACACAGCGCTTTCCGTTGATAGTCCAGGTCTGAACCCGAACTGGTTATCTTGAGGAGTAATAAACTTATTTAATTGTCTATTAAGCACACCGTCAAACACCTTGGATAAAACAGTTGCTAATGAGATAGGCCTATAGTTATCTCTATCAGCAAGATCGCCAGACTTGTTTTTCGCTATAGGCACTACCACAGTCCGTATCATCTCCCCAGGCATATAACTATGTGACACGCAAAAACTATACAACATGGCCAGAACTCTAGGCAAATGAGGACCAGCACATTTGAGGTGCTCAATGCTGAGCCCGTCATGACCAGGAGACTTGCCACGCGACATGGATTCTATGATTTGTTTAATCTCTTTCGACTTGCACTTTAATCCTAGTTCCTTGCCAGGCTCAACATTCAGCACCGACTGAGAATGTCCTAGTGGAGACTTCACAAAAAAGTGTTCCTTAAAGAGATTGGAAATCGCCTCAAGTTCACTAACGCCACCGACGCTCACAGGGAGACTCGGCTTGCTGTTCAACTTTCTCGTGTTAATTCACTAAAAATTATTTAGTATAACTCAGCAAGCATTTGAAGCAAGTCTCAAAATTTAAATATCTGGGCCACTGGGTCACTGAGGACTTGTGTGACGATTTGGACATCGAGAGAGAGCGTAGGGCGCTGTCTGTTCGAAGTAATATGCTGGCCCGTAGGTTTGCACGGTGTTCTTACAACGTTAAAATGACGCTTTTTCGAGCCTACTGTCAGACTTTTTACACCTGCAGCCTTTGGGTCAAGTATACGCTGGAGGCATACGGCGCCCTGCGTGTGTGTAGGTGCTTTCAGGATGCTTGTGGGGCTACCGCGGTATTGTAGCGCTTCGGGAATGTTTGCCGATGCGAGAATGGATGATTTTTATGCCATTGTTCGAAAGCGATGTGCTTCTCTCCGGCACAGATTAGATACCAGCTCCCACAGCATGTTGAGAGCATTGAGCGACCGGTGGGACTGCCCGATGCTTGGTCGATGGGTGAGTCTGCACGCACAGGTCGGTCGTAGATAGCTGTACGTGCATTTATTTTATTTTGATTTTATTTTTGTTCCTATTTGTGATTTTTATGTGTGTGTTTTGTGTTTATTTCTATGGACTACAATGTCTGCAAATAAATTATTATTATTATTATTATTATCTCCTTTACTCATTTTTATAACACATAAATTATATTTTTAAATATTTCTACAAAAAATTATAAAAAAAAACATTTAAAAATATAAAAAATAGTAGCCCACCGGTATCGGGAACAGAGTCCAAGCTACCGGTGGTCAGGGCTCCTGAGAGAGGAACCTCCTAACGATACGCGCCGTGTCCAAGAGTACTGCTTTCTGGATCAAGCCCTTGATCCAGCTGCCCAACGAGAGCCTCTTGAGATGTTGATCGAGGCTCTTGGCAATTACGCCATTGGCCGTGACGATTATCGGCACAATGACTGCTGTGTTCACATCCCACATGTCGACAACCTCGCGAGCCAAGTCAAGATACTTTGTTTGTTTATCTTTCTCAGACTTCACGAGGTTCTCGTCATGAGGGACTGCTATATCAACAATCATTGCGCGACGCTCTAGTCGGTCTATCACCACTATATCAGGCTTATTAGCCACAATAGTCCTGTCAGTGATGATAGACCGATCCCAATACAATGTGCAATTGCCATTTTCGAGAACTGGATCGGGCACATACCTATAGTACGGTACTTCCGATTCCACAAGATTGTATTGAAGAGCAAGTTGCTGGTGGATAATCCTGGCTACAAGGTTGTGCCTGTGCAAATAGTCTCCGTTAGCCAGACTAGAACAACCGGAAATAATGTGGCGGATGGATTCCCCGGGCC
Organism: Melanchra persicariae; assembly: GCA_947386135.1. Taxonomy (NCBI): domain Eukaryota; kingdom Metazoa; phylum Arthropoda; class Insecta; order Lepidoptera; family Noctuidae; genus Melanchra; species Melanchra persicariae. The sequence continues at coordinate 13,213,570 of OX376643.1, read as the reverse complement.
GGTGACATGCCCGACATATGTCAACCGTACCGTCCTTCACAATGTATTTCCGGTAGTTGTTCGTCATCATAACTTCGTCCATAATCGCACAAACAAAACCTTCGGTTTCCCCGAAGAGGTCACCAAAACGCAGCCAGGCTACGGACGCTAAAAAGTCTACATCGGGTCCATGTAGGACCCGATAAAAACGTCCGTGAAGCTCCTTGCTCTGCCATACCTCCCTGCGGTCATTAGTCTCTAATACCACAGGTTTGCGCCAGTTCTCGTTAGCCAAGGAGAGCGCGGTAAGGCCTTTGTCCGCCGCTACCACATCCTGATGCATACCCACGTCGGCTTCTCGGAAATACTCCCTAAGGCTGCATACCTCGCGGTTGTGCAGGGTCCTAGCATTTAAGAAGCCACGACCCCCGCACTTCCGCGGGATATACAGCCTCATCACCGATGACCGTGGGTGATGCATCCGATTTGCGGTAAGCAGTGAGCGTACCCTCCTATCCAGGGCGTCAAGTTCCGTCTGAGTCCATTTGAGTATGCCAAAAGAGTATATCAATACCGGCATGACCCAACCGTTAAAGGCGCGCACCTTGTTTCCGCCTGATAAAAGACTGTTAAATACTTTATTCAGGCGGCCAAAGAAGCGCTCCTTCAACGATTGTTTCATGTCAGCAGTATTGATGCCTAACGCTTCCGACATACCCAAATACTTGTAAGTTTCGGTTGAGGAGAGGGACCTAAGGTGTATGGAATCCGAGAGTTGGGTTCCCACGGATTCCATAATCTCCCCTCGCTTTACATGCATGACCGCACACTTGTCCATACCAAATTCCATCCTGATGGCGCTACTGAAGGTTTCTGTTACCTTCAGTAGCTTCATCAGTTGCAAGTTGTTAGGAGCAAAGAGTTTCAAGTCATCCATGTAAAGGAGGTGGGATATGACCTGACCGCCTCTTCTCAACCGGTAGCCTTGGCCCGAACCCTCCAGCAGTGTACTGAGAGGGTTGAGGGCCAGGCAAAACCACAGTGGACTCAGACTGTCACCCTGAAATATACCACGCTCAATCCTAATCGGGTCGCTGTTCGTCTGGATCTGTCGACATCCTGGATAGTGAAGGACCGTCCTCCACTGCCCCATACATATTATTATTATTATTATTTGTAGATAAAAATGTCAGTGTTAAAAATGTCAATAATGAATGTCAAATAAGTAGTCGTTAAATAAATTAGTCAATAAAATATGAATTACTATCAATAAATGTCCATACTAAATTACAATTATTCCAAAACAAGAAAATACAATTACCACAACATGCCAAAAATACAACATCGTCATCTCAAAAACGAAGAAAAATTGTCCTCTTCCATAAACTCTGCTATTCGGCAACTTTTTAAAAATGGTCGGAGCCATAAGAGTCGTTTTAGCACCGTGCACAGAGTTTGAAATTATCACGTCTATTCCTAGGGACAGCATCAGACCAACGCTGAAATAAATGAGAGTTTGATTTAACGAATATTACTGTTTCCAGGATATATAACGAGGGCAATGTCAATATCTTACGTTCTATAAAATAAGATTTGCAGCTGTCAGTTGTTCACAGTATAAACATTGATCTCATTAGATCAATGTTTATACTGTGAACAACTGACAGCTGCAAATAATAAAAAAATAGTGTTTCGGGCACAGAAAAGGTGCATTACCTTTTCTGTGCCCGAAACACTATTTCACTGTCCATGCTATTCCCCCAAAAGGTGACTCCATATCTAAGAATTGATTCGGCTAATCCATAGTAAGAAGTAATTAGCGCATCTGTGTTGAGAATCGCAGCAAGCTGTTTCAGAGCATAAGCTGCACTACTCAATTTTTTACAGTGTCTTCTATTTGAGGTTTCCAATTCAATTTAGAATCTATTATAAGTCCCAGAAATTTTGTTGTATCGGCTTCCTTGATATTTATATTATTAAATTGAATACTAAGATTGTTGATTGTTTGTGTACGTTGCCTAAAGTGCATCACGTTAGTCTTATTTAAATTAATTCTTAACTTATTATCATTTAACCAATTTATTATAGATATTAGTAAATTATTAATGTGAAGTTCATAAGTGTTTATGTCATTACAAGCTATTGTCATAGTGCAATCGTCAGCAAAAAGTGTCATCGGTTGTTCAGTTACTTTAGGCAAGTCATTTATATACAGAGTGAACAATGGAGGCTTACACTACCTTGAGGTACTCCGTACATAACTTTGCGCTCCTCTGATCTTGAAGTTTCTTCACGTTTACTTTTTATGTTTATTGCACTGATTTCTGTAATTTGTTTACGATTATGAAGATACGATTTTATTAATTCTAAAACGTTACCTCTAACACCTGAGAGAGAATTATAATGGACGCAGTCAGGCCTGTGTCATGTCGCAGAATATGGCACAGACTGGTGTTCTCTTATCTACATTTAGCATGACATTTTGTAAAAACTCATAAATAGCCTAGTTTATACTTTTACTTTTTCGAAATCCCTTTTGTTCGACACATAATAATAGGTCTATACCTATGAAATTGCCGTTTTGTATGAAAAAATTTAAACGATTTTTTTTTCATGTATTTTTTATTTGTATTAATCGAAGTAATCACCCATGCAATCAATGCATCTTTGCCAACGCAGTGGCAGTTTATTGATGCCCTTCTTAAAGAAATCAGCTGGACGGGAGGCAACAAATTCTTCAAAGGCATTTTGTACTGCCTCTCGGGTATTGAATTTTTTTCCCGCCAAGAAGTTATCCAAATTCTGGAAAAAGTAGTAGTCTGTAGGCGCAAGGTCTGGTGAGCAGGGCGGATGACGGAGAGCTTCCAACCCCAGTTCTTGCAACTTGGAAACCGTCTGCTGTGCAGTATGAGGTCGCGCGTTGTCGTGCAGGAGCAGCGGAGACGAGCGATTGACCAATGCTGTTTGGAGATGTGCCAGCTTCTCCATCATTGTGTTCAGTTCTTCACAGTACACATCTGCAGTAATGCTCACCCCGTTTGGTAAGAAGCTGTGATGAATCACACCGGCGCTAGACCACCAAACAGTGACCATCACTTTTCTAGGGGTAACTTTTCGTTTAGGGCATTGTTTAGGTGCTGAACCAGGATCCAACCAACTTGCTGAGCGCTTGCGGTTATCAAACAGAATCCATTTTTCATCGCAGGTAACAATGCGGTTCAAAATTCCTTCATTTGTGTCTGTTGAGCAGTGCAAGGCACGTCTCGACGCGTACTTCGCGCTGGCGATCATTGAGTTCGTGGGGCACCCATTTGTCAAGCTTTTTTACCTTGCCAATTTGACGCAAATGGACCAATATTGTTTTGACGCTAACGTCCTAAGCTGCTGCTAATTCAGCCGTAGATTGTGTATCATCAGCTTCCACAATCGCCTTTAATTCGTCATTGTCGACCAGTCTTCGGACGACCGCGAGGTTCATTTTTCAGGTCGAAATTTCCAGAACGGAAGCGAGCAAACCAATAACAGGTGGTGCGTTGGTTTGTAGTGTTAGCTTCGTAAACGTCGTTGATGTTGCGTGCCGCTTGTGCCGCGTTGCTGCCACGACGGTACTCATATTCCATTATTACTCGAATTTTTAACGTATCCATGATGACGAAAAAGATTGAAATGCGATGAAAATGTAACACTAATCAATAAACAAGTGACTACTTTTGGAAAAAAAAAACCATGTTTTTAAAATAAAATTAATTTGAAACTAGAATTCTTAGCCAAAAAAAAATTATTTTGATTTGAAATGGCCAGTACTGCAGAACGGCAATTTCATAGGTAAAGACCTAATATTATTACAATATGCGTGCACAGTACATTCGTGACAATAATGACTGTAACAATCATGGATAATACTTAACACAGTAGGTACATAACAAAGTCGAAATCATATAACAGTTTTGGTTACCGGCTACGTTTAGTGATATCAATTGAAACTTTTTGGTTTTATAATCGCAGTAGGTCGCTACCGCATTATGCAAATTCTAAACGCATTGCGTTTTATGTGATAATGTTTACATTCTATGCAATGGAGACTAGGCTCTCGTGAACGCAATCAAAATGTGGTTGGCGAAATCCGTTAGACAAAAATCGAGATCATTGTTTATGTTCAAGCAGAAGGAAGTTTTCTTAAACGCGATTAGCTTTAGAAATGGTGAAATACGCCCTTAGTTGTGATCATTATGCCTGGATCTCGCCGACATATGGACATGGAAACCGCTGCAAGAGCAGTATCCTTGCTTCAAGAGGGACAGTCTCAGAGATCTGTGGCTATCCACCTCGGTGTATCGCGACAAGCGATCTGAAACGTTTGGGTACGGTATCAGGAGACCGGAAGTGTAGCTAGGAGGCCTGGCTCAGGAAGAGTTAGGGCTACAACTGCCCAGGAAGACCGATACCTATGGTTAACCGCACGTCTGGAGCGTACTGTGACCTCTCGAAACTTACAAACTCGACTACGACAATCTCCTGTAGATTGTTGTAGTCGAGTTCGACCAGACGAGAGTCAGCGATCAAACCATTCGGAATCGACTTCACGACTATTCGACTGAACCTGACGAGGGCTCATCGCGCAGCACGCTCAAGGTACGCACGGGAACATTTGGAATGGACTATGGATAACTGGAGGTATGTGCTTCTTACGGACGAGTGTAAAGTGAAGTTTTACAGTGACGACAGACGGATACGCGTGTGGAGAAGAAAAGGGGAACGTTTTTCTGAACCATGCGTCCATGGAACAGACCGATTTGGGGGTCACAGTGTTATGATATGGGGTGGAATTAGCTTACACAGCAAAACAGAGCTGGTAATTCTGAATGAAGGTACCGTAACCGCCGCCAGTTACATCAAGCAAGTAATCCGGCCACATGTCATCCCATTTTCACAAAGAGTGGGCAATAAATATTTATTTATGCATGACAATGTCGCGCACACACAGCGCGCACAACACAAAGAGCACTCTCTGAAGCCAATATCACCGTTTTGCCATGGCCAGCCATGAGTGCAAAAGATGCCTGAAAGAAAATTACAGTGATGTAAACAGCCAGCAGGAGCTCATTAACGCCCTGAAAATCTGTTGGGAACAAATACCGGAAATAAACGTGACTCACTTGATTGAAAGTGTCCCAGATAGGCTCAGAGACTGCATACAGAGCAGAGGAGGACCCACTCGTTATTAAAAAATAACAAGCACAATAGTTGTTCTTTAGAAAATTACGTTTTTCCTTTATTTTGTGTTTTTTTTCTAAAAACTGTTATTTTGTGTTATATCTAAAATAACTAGTAAGACATATTACATATTTACTAGAATTCTTTTGCAACAGATAGCTCATTCCAGAACGAACTACTCGCTATTACTTAAACAGAAAACAATCGAATTTAACATTACTAATTGTGCCAATATGCACCAACAATCACACGCCGTCCTGCTTGAGCCACATCAAGCAAAAACTGGTGAAAAAATCCTAACACTTCCTCTTTTGATTTGAACTGATTTGCTTTGGTTTGGTATGCACGCGGTTGTTATTTTGTTGTAGAAATGGCAAAAAATAATCAGAGAGATGGTGACATCGAATTTTGGTTACAACAACTTGAAGATGGCGCCATTTCCGAAGACGATTGCAATTGAAAAATTCTCCAGCATTCCACTAAGTCAACATTTATCCATTGATGAACAGATGTGTGCCACCAAGATGGGTAATTTGTTGAAACATTACTTGCCCAACAAACCCAATAAACGGGGCTTCAAATTGCTTGTTCTATGTTCACTGACAGGTTTTGCTTATCGCTTTATTCTTTACTCTGCCAAAGAAAAAGATGATCGTTTGCCCAATGAGCCTGATATAGGAGTTGTGGCACATGCAGTAATAAAACTTGCAAGAATAATTCCCAGACATGTCAATCATAATTATTATATACTAGCACTTCGCCCGCGACTTCGTCCGCGCGGATTTAGTAGGTACTCCACAAACTTCAACTAATCACTCCGTTCAACCCGTCAGGGTTTAATTATGCAAAAATTGTTAGGTACATCTGTTTCAATTACTCCGCTTTTAATTTGTTCATAGCATTCCGACGTAAATTGAAGCAAGCAATTATGTCCGGGGAGGACATAATTGCTTGCTTCAAAATAAAATCTTAATCACCCCTGCTTCACTCCTTATAATGTATGTAGTTTATTTTCTAAAAATCCAAACATGTGTCTTATTGTTTTATCGAAAACATTTAAATGCCGTGGTGTTTCAACTTCATCGGACCAAGCATTGATACGATTCTCCCCAGTTCGCTCAAGCCGCGACATTTTTCTTACTCCGAGCATGTTTATTACCGTCGTAACTTTTGAACGAAAGGTCCGATTTGAATAATTTAAAGTGTATTTTACACGGACATAATCAACCTTAATTATAAAACCATTTAAATGGATAAGTTATAATGGATAATGGACCATTTAATATCATGATACAAAAATCACCATTTTTTTATTTCACCATGGGATTTGCTTGAATAATATGAACAAAAAGCGGTCATGGTGACTTCTCCATAATAGTTAGACATATGGTACCGCGGACTTATTTGTAGATATTGATGACCTCTATAAAGCTGTAGTACATCACTTTGCTCTATTGTCAATAGATTCCGCAGCGTACGCGATATAAGGATTTTTTCTCACACCTGGGGTTACATTATCGAAGTTTCACCGATAATGTAGGATTCTACGGGTGAAAGAATTTTTCAAATCGGTCCAGTAGTTTCGGAGCCTATTCATTTCAAACAAACAAACAAATCTTTCCTCTTTATAATATTAGTGTAGATGTACCATGATAACTTCTATACTTCATTGCCTTTGATGTACTATTTCGCCAAAGAAGGGATACAATGTGTAGGAACAGTGCAAATATGACATGTCTAACAATTTTGCCAATAATTTGGCACCAAACATTGACATTAATGATAATTTAAATTAGAAATTAAGACAACAGAGGTAATCTCTGGCACTAATGTTTCAAACGGTATAAATTTTTCAAATTATGTTGTAAAATCATGAAATACTATTAACCTGGTGCATCAAAATATTCAAGGATTTATGAACAAGGATTTAGAGGTAGAACTCTTTCTTAAATATAACAACATTGATATTCTCTGTTTAACAGAACATTGGCTTAAAAGCCATCAGTTTATGTTTAATTATAGCAATCACCAGGTTGGTAGTTCGTTCAGCAGAGAAAATGCTATACATGGTGGCTCATTAATTTTAATAAATAATCACCTCAAATTTAAGGACCGCAAAGACATAGTGAGCCTCTCTGTTGAGCGGATAATTGAAATAGCCTGTATTGAATTGGAGCAGTTTATTATATTAAGTGTGTACAGACCACCTTCTGGATTGTATGATTGTTTTGAAAAAATAATGGATGAAGTTTTGCACAAAATTTGTAATTCAAGCAAGTCTATTATTATTTGTGGTGACTTTAACGTTAATTTGTTAGAAAATTCTGGTTTAACTACTAAAATAGTAAGTCTGTTTCAGTCATACAATCTTGCATACCTATTTATGGAACCTACTAGAATAACTCCTTCTAGTGCCACATGCCTAGATAACATTTTTACAAATATCGTACCTTCCCACAAAAAAAATATTAATTTAATGGATTCTGATCATTGTGGGCAATTAATTACTATACCAAATGTAAACAAAATAAAGCCAAAGAAAGATATCACTGTTAACCCAAAATCTAAATATCGTCTGGAGACTTTTAAAACTAAACTTTTAAACAAAATGCCATCTTTGTTAACCAATGATGACCCTAATCAACTTTACAATAATTTTTTCAGAATGTATTGCACACAATTTGATACTACATTTATTCCTAAGACTATTTCTGTTAATAATAGCACTTCTTTTAGTGACTGGGCCACCATTGGTATTTATAAGAGTAGAGAACGTCTTTACGAGTTGTACGAGGAGTGGACTTATATTAATACAGTAGAGTTTAATTTATATGTTAAAAACTATTCTAAATTATATAAACAAGTTTGTTATATCGCCAAGTCCCGGTACTTGAGTTCAAAAATTAAAAATAGTAACAATGTGATTAAAATGACTTGGAATATTATTAATAGCGAAACGGGAAAATCTTGCAACCGAACTAATGATTATAGCCTTGCTATTAATGACAGTGTAATTAAATTAGATTCCCAAGACGCCGCGGTTTTTGAAAAATTCTTTGCAGAGATTTCCGTATCGACAACTAAGTCTCTAAATTCATCACCCACTGCTGCAGAAATGTTACTTAAAGAAAACGTCCCAGTTTGTGATGCTGAATTTAAATTTCAACATGTCACTTGCAATGATGTAATAAAAACTTTTAATTCCTTGAATTTTAAAAAGACGGCAGATTTATGGGGTAATTCTGTTGACCTTGTTAAGTCTATTATACACATCGTAGCACCTATCTTGTCTGCTATTTTTAATAAATGTATTGACCGTGGTGTTTCCTGATCTAATGAAATATAGTAAAATAATACCATTATTTAAATCGGGTAGCACATCAGACCCCACTAATTATAGACCTATATCAGTGCTACCTACTTTTAGTAAAATTTTTGAAAAAGTTATTCTAAATCAAATGCAAAGGTAATTTAATAAACATAAACTACTACATAAGAAACCGTTTGGTTTTACAAGGGGTCGTTCAACAACCGATGCTGGTGTTGAACTTTTAGGACATATTTATAATGCATGGGAGGACAAATGCGATGCTTTGGGCATTTTTTGCGATTTGTCCAAGGCGTTCGATTGTGTTCTTCATGAGACATTAATCAGGAAGCTCCACTATTACGGAATCCGGGACGCCTCGCTGGATCTTCTTACTTCTTACTTGAGTGATAGGATTCAGAGAGTCGATGTGAACGGTACAAGATCTCCCGGGTCTGTAGTCAAGATGGGGGTCCCCCAAGGCTCAATTTTAGGTCCATTTTTATTTCTAATTTATATTAATGACTTGCCGTACCTCATAAAGGATAAGCACGATATAGTGTTGTTTGCAGACGACACTTCACTTTTATTTAAACTCGAGCGTCAGCAGCTGGTTACTGACGATGTTAATAGTGCCATCGCAACTGTAGTTAACTGGTTTAATATTAATAATCTTCTGATAAATGAGAAAAAAACTAAATGCATAAAGTTCACGTTACCACATGTTAGACAAGTGAACACTAGTGTGTCAATAAAGGGGGAAGAGGTGAAACCCGAAGATACCACTGTGTTCTTAGGCATAATTTTGGATGCGAAGCTACAGTGGGGCCCCCATATAGATAAACTGTCGAAAAAACTTAGCTCTGCAGCATACGCCGTTAGAAAAATTCGTGGCTTAACTGATTTAGAGACAGCCCGTTTAGTATACTTTAGTTACTTTCATAGTGTGATGTCATACGGCATTCTGTTGTGGGGAAATGCCGCCGATATTCAAACAGTATTTGTCTTACAAAAAAGGGCTGTTCGTGCAATTTATAAATTAAGTCCCAAATACTCCCTCAGAGACAAATTTTAAGAGATTAATATAATGACTTGTGCCCTCTCAGTATATTTATGAAAATCTTTTGTATGCACATAAAAATATTAATCTATTTAAAAGATACAGTGATATCCATAACGTAAATACTAGGAACAAACACAATTTTGTCATTCCTAAAACCAGGCTCAAGAAAATAGGTGGTTCATTTAGATGCCAATGTATACGTTTTTATAATAAACTCCCTAGCCATATTCAAGACCTTAGTATTAATAAGTTCAAATTATTTATAAAACGTAAGCTATGCCAGAAAGCTTTTTACACAATTAAAGACTATCTTGAAGACAAAAAGGCTTGGGATTGAGCTGCTTCAATGATGTACATGGCCTAATATTACATTTATCTATTTTACCTTTTTAATTTTTAGACATTGTCATTTTTTTAAGCTATTACTTTTCGTTCATCTCGTTTGTAAATTTTGACATGAATGTTTACTTTATTAAGTATTCTATTTTTATTATTTTTGACATGGAATATTTACTTTGTAAAGTAATATGTTTTATTTTTATTCTCTTTATTTATTTTTTTACACATACATTTTACATTTTTAAATATTTCAATAACAAAAAAAAAACAATAAAAAAACATTTAAAAATATAAAAATAGTAGTCCGCCGGTGTCGGGAGCTGGGTCCAAGCTACCGGTGGTAAGGGCTCCAGAGAAAGGAACCTCCTCACAATACGAGCCGTATCGAGGAGTACTGCTTTCTGTATCAGGCCCTTTACCCAACTGCGCAACGCCAGCTTCGACAGGTGGTCGTCGAAGCTTTTGGCTATCAAGCCATTGGCCGTAACGACGATCGGCACAATGACAGCCGAGTCCACATTCCACATGTCGACAACCTCGTGCGCTAAGTCAAGATACTTGATTTGTTTCTCTTTCTCAGCTTTCACGAGGTTCTCGTCATGTGGAATGGTAACATCGATTATCATTGTGCGGCGCGCTAATCGGTCTATCACCACTATATCGGGCTTATTAGCGACGATAGTCCTATCAGTGATGATAGACCGATCCCAGTACAACGTGACATGGTCATTTTCGAGAACTGGGTCGGGCACATAGTTGTAATACGGTACCTCAGAATCCACAAGTTTGTATTTCAAAGCAAGTTGCTTGTGAATAATCCTGGCCACTTGGTTATGCCTGTGCAAGTACTCGCCGTTAGCCAGACGAGAACAACCAGAGATAATATGTCTGATGGACTCACCCGGACGGTGGCATGCCCGACACACGTCAACCGTCCCGTCCATGATAATATGCCTCCGGTAGTTGTTCGTCAAGATAACTTCGTCCATAATTGCACAAACAAAACCTTCAGTTTCTCCGAAGAGATCACCGAAACGTAACCAGGCCACGGACGCCGGGAAATCTACGTCGGACCCATAAAGAGCCCGATAGAAGCGCCCGTGAAGCTCCTTGCCTTTCCATATCTCCTTGCGGTCATCTGTAGTAAGTATTACAGGTTTGCGCCAGTTCTCTTTCGCCATGGACAACGGGGTGAGTCCCTTGTCCACTGTGACCACATCTCGGTGCATACCCACATCGGCTTTGAGAAAATATTCTCTGAGACTGCACATCTCGCGGTTGTGGAGAGTCTTAGCATTTAAAAAGCCTCGACCTCCACATTTACGCGGGATGTACAGTCTCATCACCGACGATCGTGGGTGATGCATCCGATTTGCAGTCAGCAGTGTACGGACCCTTCTATCCAGGGCGTCGAGTTCGGTTTGAGTCCATTTGAGTATGCCGAAAGAGTACATTAATACCGGCATGACCCAACCGTTGAAGGCGCGCACCTTATTTCCGCCCGACAAAAGGCTGTTTAAAACCTTTTTCAGGCGGCCAAAGAAGCGCTCCTTCAGCGATTGCTTCATGTCAGTACCGTTAATGCCCAACGCTTCCGACATACCCAAATACTTGTAGGTTTCGGTTGAGCTAAGGGATCTAACCTGTATGGAATCCGAGAGTTGAATTCCCTCAGATTCCATAATCTCCCCTTTCTTTACATGCATGACTGCACATTTGTCCACACCAAATTCCATCCTGATGGCACTACTGAAGGTTTCAGTTACTTTCAGTAGCTCCATCAGTCGCAAATTGTTGGGGGCAAAGAGTTTCAGATCATCCATGTAAAGGAGGTGAGATATGGCTTGACCACCTCTTCTCAACCGATAGCCTAGGCCTGAATCCTCCAGCAGTGTGCTAAGAGGATTCAGAGCTAAGCAAAACCAAAGTGGACTCAAACTGTCGCCCTGGAATATTCCCCGTTTAATCCATACAGGCTCATCATTCCCTTGAATCGGTCGACATCCTGGATATCGAAGAACCGTTTTCCATTGCCTCATACATGACTCAAGGATGGTGCGTAGAGTTGCATCTATTTTGTACAACTCCAGCACCCTCATGAGCCATGTATGTGGCACAGAGTCATAGGCCTTCTTGTAATCTATCCAACATGTCGACAGATCCTTGCGGGATCGACGAACCTGTTGGCTTATGGCCATGTCTATGAGGAGTAGCTCCTTAGTGCCGCGGGACCCTTTCCTACATCCATTCTGAGAAGCGGACATAATTGAGTTATTCTCAATGTGATCATTAATTTTCACTCTCAGAATGGATGTAAGAAGTTTATAGACCGTCGACAAACAAGTAATCGGTCTATAATTCTTGGGTTCCGCGGGACTACCTGTCTTATGGAGCAGGTGGGTAACGCCAGTTGTTAGAAACTGTGGTAGCGACCCAGACTCTAAGGATGATTGGAATTGAGATGCCAGGAGTGCGTGTGAGCTGCTATACCATTTTAGCCAGAAGTTATGCAGTCCGTCCGGTCCTGGAGATTTCCAGTTTGGTAACGGATGGACTGCTTTGGCTACATCCAATGGGGTGATGTTGATAAGTTCCATTGGTGGTATAGCTTCACACACGCGCTCGACATCGCGCATCCAACCACCCTCGGCATGACAGACGGGCACCGACCAGATGTTTCGCCAGAATGTATTCGTGGCGATATCGTCCGGTCTGCACACGTCCGTCACACTTTGTTCAGGTCGCTCCCAAGCTCTGTATACCCACCTTTCATCGCTCTAGAACATGCGATTCTGCGAGTATCGATCAACCCGCCGCTTATACCGCCGAATACGGTTTGCCCATGCACAAACTTTCTGCTTCAGGAAGTCGATGCGCTCTGTGACTCGGGACGTGTATTCTCGAGGGCTGATTCCAGTCCCCGAAAACGCCCGCCTCACAAAGCGCATCACACGTGGTCTTGTATTGCCCTCCCTGAAGCAGTATAGTTTGCTTATTTTTATTATTATTATTTTTTCAATTTATTATGTTTGACATGAATACTTACTTTGTAAAGTATTATATTTTATTTTTTATTATTTAACTCGTTTTGTGAATATGGGGACTATGTGGGTTATTTTCTTCTAGGTATTTTTCGCTTCTTTAGAATACTTCTTCTTCTTTGAAGTATTTTTAACGAGGTCTGGCAGTTTGAGTACTTTTGCGGCCTACCCAAATGTCCTTTCTTTGGCATGTTCGTCGGTTCGTTGAGCTCCTTTTTGGTTCTAAGTTGAGCTACTCGACTACTGACCAAGGCTTGCACTGACTGGACGGGTCCACTCAAATCTGTGTGGTTCTTTCCTCAAAAGACCATTTCAGACATGGCAGTTTGAGATTTTTTTTTATGCGGCCTACCCAAATGTCCTTACTTTGGTATTGTTCGTCAAATTGTTGAGCTCCTTAAAGTTCTAAGTTTGAGCTCCACAATAACTGACAAATGCTTGCACTGTCTGGACAGGTCCACTCAAATCTGTGTGGCACTTTCCTCAAAAGGCCACCTCAGACATTAACCTACATGGTTCTCGTATGATTTGACCAGTACAATTTGTATGGACTTCAAAAGAGACTGTGACCTCTGAGTTTGTTTCGGTGTTTCTTCTCAGGGTAGTCAGCTAGGAAACACCGGCCTCATCTAGCTTAAAATGACCAAAAAATATTGACGTGTAAAAGTGTTATGTTTAACCTACTTACAAAATAAATATCATTTATCATTTATCAATAACCGCCTTGGCAAAAATTGCAAGCTGGCCCTCAAAGCAGGATGTTATGAAGAGACAAGTGCCTAGAGGGTCGTATGTGGCATATACTAAATAATCATGTCGACATTTCTTCTGTTAGCTGGAAAGACAATAAGCAGGTAGTACTGCCAGCTCTCAACCTATGTAGGAGCAGAGCCAATCGAGACTATCGAACGGTATGACAAAACTGAAAAGAAAAGATAACTATAGACTGCCCAAAAATCGTCAAAGAGTACAACGCCCACATGGGGGGCGTTGACCTCATGGATTCTGTTTTAGGCCGGTACAGGATAAAAATAAAGACTAGGAAGTGGTATATGAGAATTTTTTATTACCTTATAGATCTCACAATAATAAACTCATGGGTCCTATATAAATCTGTCGAGAAATATAGAAATATATTAGAATATCACCAAGGAGTTTCACAATCCTAGAATAAATAAGCTGAATGATCGAACTTCCTTGGAAGCGCTTTTGCTCAATAAGTTTGTCTCACTTTAATACTAAAGAGAAAATGAGATAAGAATAAAAGATTAATAAAAAAAATACCAGCAAATTACATACAAACCACAGACAGTCAAAACCTATTTATCACAATTTCCAAACTAAAAAATCTTATTCTGAAAATAGTGAAAGCCATAAAAGTTTATTGTACGATAAAAAGTTTCTATTTCGACTTATAAAGGCGAAACGGGTCGCGTTGCATTCATTTTTTCACTTTTCTATCTACATAATAAGCCGCTTGAAATAAATTTGATTGTGGCGCCGTTTGTAAATTCGACCCATTTTCATATTAGAAACGTCAAAGATTGTTGCGACTCTACGACTGATATCTACAAAGAAAAAGTTGGTTTCATTACATTACCTATTGTAGGTACCTACTGTTTTCTTGCAAATGTATTGAAAAACGTTGTATGACATACCAACGTGCAAAGATTGGTTTTTACAAACTCATGACTTTGGTAAGCCCTTTACTTCGTCTTGGGCTTACATTCGTCTACTCGTTTGTAAAAACCAACTTACCGCACTAATATCATAAATAACTATTTAGTTAAATCCTTTAAAAAAGGTTAAGTAATATTTTTAACAATACATCATTTGGATAAACTAATTGCTAAAAACATATATTATAACTAGAACAAAATGCTGACGTCTTATTTTCAGATCAAGAACCCCGGGGCGGACCTAGCAAGGTCAATATTATAACTAGAACAAAATGCTGACGTCTTATTTTCAGATCAAGAACCCCGGGGCGGACCTAGCAATTTTACTGACACACACACACGAACTGATTAGCGAACGCATTATAGCGATTTCGTTTCAGCACAGCGAAGGAACTAGTATTGGAAACTATTACAGCACCGGTACAACACTATTCCACCATGACATATTATTGTAAACAAACAAATAAAATAATAAAAAGGTCTGTTGGACGGAAATAAATCCAAATATGAACACTTTAGCCAGAAATTCGTGATCGCTTAGCATTTTTTTATCGAAAGTGTAATAATGTAAGTAATATGGCATGGAAACCAGCTACTAACCTATGCGAAGGGAATTGACGTTGATTTTCCTTTATTCTTGCACCAAATTTTACAAAACAACACACAGGCATGTTGATTTGCTGTTTTGCAACATATACGTGCAGTTTTAAACAGAAACTTGTTGTAATTTTCTCACAAATCTCATTAATATGAAAATTAATCAACCATTTGACAGCAGAACTACCTCGAAACTGCGCGACTAATATGGCAGATTCGGCAACCATCTACAACTGTCACTAAGTCAAAACAAATTGTTGACAATATGAGCAACAACTGAAACATTGTTGTCTCTTTTATCAAATACGATTACCACATTAGAAAGAATGAAACAAAACGATATTTCACTTTCTGTTTCGTAATTAACGCTGTAAATGTTATAGAATATCGCGGCGCCTCCATATTTTTTCTATCTCAATGGTGTTGAAGGATTCATCAATGATGAAAGCAGATAATCTTCGTAAGCAGTACCACAAAATTTTAAAAAGTGTAAAAATGTAAGTAATTTGGCATGGAAACCAGCTACTAACCTATGCGAAGGGAATTGACGTTGATTTTCCTTTATTCTTGCACCAAATTTTACAAAACAACACACAGGCATGTTGATTTGCTGTTTTGCAACATATACGTGCAGTTTTAAACAGAAACTTGTAATTTTCTCACAAATCTCATTAATATGAAAATTAATCAACTATTTCACAGCAGAACTACCTCGAAACTGCGCGACCAATATGGCAGATTCGGCAACCATCTACAACTGTCACTAAGTCAAAACAAATTGTTGACAATATGAGCAACAACTGAAACATTGTTGTCTCTTTTATCAAATACGATTACCACATTAGAAAGAATGAAACAAAACGATATTTCACTTTCTGTTTCGTAATTAACGCTGTAAATGTATGTATAGAATATCGCGGCGCCTCCATATTTTTTCTATCTCAATGGTGTTGAAGGATTCATCAATGATGAAAGCAGATAATCTTCGTAAGCAGTACCACAAAATTTTAAAAAGTGAAGAAGTAAAGATTTTTGAAATGTTTTGATCAGTGTATCAAGTAGCCTTTGGTAAGTTTTTCTTAAATTGACTGAGTTTTTGTTTCGTGATCAGGTTTCGTTGACTTCTTGTGAAATGGTATTTAATTACGACGTTTTTTTGTCGTAGAAACCGGTTCACCAGTTTTACCCCCCGGAAATGATCCCCGGTCTGTCCACTCTAAAGACCGGGATTGCCTGATTACGCGGGCGAGTACGTGAGGTACTTACAACTACAGCCGGAAGCGAGCAGCAGAAAGACGCTATTCCAGACAGTGGTGTGGAGAGGCGGCGTGATAAGTCACCGTTCGCGGCGCGGCGCGGTTTGGAGGTTGGTGGTGCGGTTTTGGGGATTCGTTCCCTCCCTATGCGGTTCCAATAAGGTGTAACGTCGGTTTTCTCCAATTCGTGCGCGTAAATACTGTTACTTAGTTTTTTTATAGTTTCATAATTTCATTCTTGTAGGCAAACCAACTATTATGGAATTTTCTTTAAGGAAACGACCTCCCAGTTTTTAAAAAACGTGTTGCAACCATGTTCTAAATCTGCTTAAATTGGTCCGAACGAGTTCAATTATAAATTAACATAAACGTAATGGTTTCTGTGCCATATTTAGGTTCTGTATGTTAAAATTAGACGGATACTTTCAACATTTTTTTTATCGTATAATATAGTATTTACTTATTTTATCTAATTTTGTGTTTATAATTTAATGTAGGACTTTTTTTATTAATTACAAAATTAAACGTATTTAGCGTAAAAATGTGTGTTCTGCATATTTTTTTACGCTACAGTGTCCAGTGCCTAACAAAAAAGTTTCCTGCATGGACTTCTATATTTATTCTCATGGTGCGTAAAAATAATTTTAATCTTCTACTGCACTGCAATCAACTTTTGCATCATTGTTTAGTTGATATGTTTGTCAAAATAGAAAGTGAGCGATTCAGATACATTTCTTTGAATCAAAGCAAATTGTGTGCAGAAAACTATATTCATTTGCAAGACGCTTTAAGGAATGACGCGCAAGTTAACGCCAGTGATGTAGGGCAAATGGTTATACTCCTATGATGCCTGGTCAAAAACCACTGACAGGCATGACCTCATTGCAAAGTAAAGTTCAGAAGTTAGTCGCTCTGCTGACGAAAGGTCAAATATTTGGAGAGACACAGTGCTTCACGTACACCATAGAGTGGCAGAAGCGAGGTATCCCATGTTCATCTTTTATTGTGGTTAAAAGAGTAATTGAGACCCAACCAAATTGACGTCTTAATTAGTGCGTAAATCCCTGATGTCCTACATTGACACAAAACTACACGAAACCGTTGTCAAAAATATGATAGTCCATGCGGTGCACTCAATATGTTATCTCCGTGCATGGAGGATGGAACGTGTTCGAAAAAGTATACCCGTGCATTACTGAAAGACACACAGACCAGTGACAATAGATATCCACTGTACCGGCGGAGAGCACCTCACGATGGAGGACGCACAGCTACTATGAGAATAAGAGGTGGATAACAGGTAGGTTGTGCCCTATTCTCCACTTATTACCAAAATCTTCGATGCCCATATTAATGTAGAGTTCTGTAGTTCAGTGCAGGCCATAAAATATATATGCAAGTACATAAACAAAGGGAGTGATAAAGCGGTTTTAATGTGAGGCAAGTTTGCGATGTAAATATTGACCCCACAGATGAAGTGCAAACGTTCAGGGCGGGTCGACACGTGAGCAGCAATGAAGCGGCATGGCGAATATTCGGCTTACCACTTCATGAAAGACACCCAACTGTAACCCACTTAGCGGTACAACTGCCGAATCGTGAGCGCGTTTACTTCACGGTTCACGCGACGCCTCCTGAGACAAAATTTACAGCATTTTTCCAACTCTGCGAAAGTGAAAACTTCGCAAAAACACTATTATATGCTGAAGTGAATAATACATCCTGTTAAGTTTGGAATCATCGTGTACAGGGGACACCTGTCGAGGGCTGGAGATGCACTGGGTCCCATGTATACCGTCCACGTGAGCAACTTCGAATGCTATTGTTTACGGATGTTGCTCAATCAAGTCCGAGGTCCGACGAACTTCCAGGCACTGAAAAATGTTGATGGGCTAGAGCGAGCTACATTCAGGGCTTGTGGGGCACGTGGCTATTAGAAGATGATAACCACTGGAACTTAACCATGGAGGAAGCCGTGCTATGTCAATCAGCCGCCAAACTCAGAGAACTGTTTGCAATTATAGTAAGCACTTGTGGACTCTCCAACCCATTCCAGCTGTGGGATAAATACAAGGACGCGCTGTCAGAGGATATCGTGCATAGGTTTGTAGGCACGCATGAAGAATTGATTATTAATGAGGCTTTGAAATAAATAGAGGACAAAATAATTAATTTTTCTGGAAAAAATATGGCGGATTTTGGCTTACCCACTCCACAACATCTCTCGTATTGGATACTTATGTCAATAAAAATTGCGCCACGTTTGCAACCCGAGCATCGGTACGCATACGATTTTATTATACAGCGTGTAAACAGTGGTGACGGGGGGGACTCTTGATTCTTGACGCACCAGGTGGTACCGGCAAGACATTTGTGCTAAACCTATTGCTGGCCCGACTTCGCCAGAACCGTAACATAGCCCTGGCTGTAGCATCCTCGGGGATTAATGCAACATTCTTTTGGGCGTACTACACATTGTACTTTCAAATTGCCACTATCTTGCGAACGAAGAAGCCCCTACATGCAACATCAGCAAAATTAGCAACCACGGCGCTCTCTTGCAACAGTGCAAGTTAATTGTGTGGGACGAGTGCACTATGTCGCGTATTTAACCCTGCAAATGTATGTATAGAATATCGCGGCGCCTCCATATTTTTTCTATCTCAATGACCTAGACGCTAGCTTCTGCCCTAAACTTCGCCTGCATGGACTTCAGACGGGGATAACCCGTACAAAAATTGCCAATACCGCAGCTTTGTGCGTTCCAAACAAGAGACAAAAATTAAAAAGTTATTTTATGATGCAGTTGTTTAAAAATCGAAGGAAAATGTTGAACTGTAATGTTTTTTTTTTTAATTTTATCTATCCACAAAAAAAAGTACGTGTTGATGCATTCGTTTTTGAACTCATATTTAGAATGTGTATATAAATTCAAGTTTTTCCAACATAACAGAAAGATGTGGAGTTTGTTGCGCCACTTCTTCTTCCCAGCTAAATCAAGGAAGTGGCGAAGGGCTATTTTGGGGGACTGTCTTTTTATAAATCCTTATCGTTAAAACAGTGCTGTTTTTCAGCCTAATGAATAAATTAGTTTTGATTAAGATTTTCTATTTTTTTTTTACCGTGTGGCTCCGGATTAAGTATGTTGCCACCCCATTTCATCCCATGGGTCTCGTAAAAGGCGACTAAGCGAAATTTTGAGACACATTTTCAGCACCTTAGGTCACCCGCGTGCTGGCGGGTCATCAGCAACAGCATTCCCAAGGAGGGTTGATGTCAGGCTGTCGGCCGACTGTAAAACATTTGCCAAATACTTAACAACATGGTAGGTCTAAATGGAATGCGCGATAGTATTAGGTTAGGTTAGGTTAGTATTAGGTTAGGTTAGGTTAGTATTAGGTTAGGTTAGGTTAGTATTAGGTTAGGTTAGGTTAGTATTAGGTTAGGTTAGGTTAGTATTAGGTTAGGGGCAGCACAAAATACATACATGAGTTCAAATCACTTACTCACACAACTAAAGCTGCAAAGAGATAATCAAAACACTATTCACGTGAGCGAAACTGGGGGTAGAAGAAGCTTATTAAAAAAAGGCAATGAGTTCACAGCGGTAACATTAACCGGTATCACGAATTGAAAATAAAACCGTTCTAGAGAACATGCTCACGAAAGTTGCAAAGTGACAATCAAAACACTTTTCATACGAGCGAAGCCGCGGGCGGAAGCTAGTATATAGATAAATTAGAAAAGGTACTAAAGGAAGGTCTGGAGACTTTAACAACAAAATCAATCAACTGTAATATGGTGTAGTGCTTAAACAAATACAAAAAAATCACTGTTATCAAAATGATGAAAAACATAACAACACAAACAAAAAAAAAACTTTTTAATTGACAGTATTGGCACAACAATTATCATTTGTTGTAGACGGTGGTCAGTATTAATTTAGTATTTTTTGTACTTTCAACAAATTAGTATTTTAAACAAACACAGCTCGGCGGATTATGAAAACAGAAGAAACTTTGCTAACGGTACATTTAAATCAACCCCGAAGCCAATATCAATTACATGTTCTGCTTTCGAACATTAAATCCGATGAGAATTCTACAAACGTCCTCGCGGTTGTGCATTGTTACTCAAACAGACGGAACCAATACTCGATTGTTTACACTTTAACATTGAAATTTGAAATTAATTTAATCGTTTAAATGCGACTACGAAATCGCTCAGATTAATGCAGTTTCGACCGTTACCAAACGCTGATATTAGTGGGTGCTACCATCATTTTAATAACGCAGTGTGGAAATAGTCAAAAGAAATTAAACTGAACAGAATTTTGGAAGGGCGGAACGTCACTAGGATAGCAGCAATGATTCTCGTTTCCAGCAAATTTATAAACCAGATATTTTCAGTTGTGCGGGTCAACTCTGCACAACTAATTCGTTAGAAAGTATAAGTATGGCGTATAAATGGACGTTTTCTAAAAAAACTAATTTATATTACTTTTTATTTAAATTAAAAAAGAAGCAAAATATTGGGATCACAGATTTTGTTTTATTTGTTTGTTTTATTACAATCAAGCATAATAAGTCTACCAGTCTAATGTCCGCTGATCCCCTGGGGATCGCTGGGCTGTCAATTTGAAAGACCGCGATCCCTAGGGGATCGGTGTTCGCGCGCTTTTGTTTTGGCAGATATTTTTTGTGAAATTATGCCTATCTAGCTTTCACGTATCCAACATGGTTCACCCTTGTTTGGTATAACAACTTTTGATGTAATGTTACTAATTCTAACAATGTTTAAGAAAATAATCAATTTGTATATCTAATATCGATTAACATAATTTTCATTTCATCGAAAATTTATTTGCGATAACAACATTTGCGCTATTGATCAAAAGGTATAATGTTCATTTGATGTAATGTTCAGGTGGTATAACATGTATTTTATCGAATATTCAATTGGTGTAATGTAATGCAGAAAAGAAAACATTGTAAATATTTGCAATTTTTTTATTTTGAAAAAGAAAACAGACTAATCTTAAATTAAATGCGATCGCTTTAATTAAAAACATACTTTAAATATAACATCGTTTGACATAACATACATTAAATATAAAATCGTTTGACATACCACTCAAAAGATTTAAAACTTATTTAAACCTGTGCTAAACTAGGACAGAGCCCAGCTTCGCGAGGCTCCTATTTCTGGGTGGTTTAAAAAAATGAGTCGGGTTGTCATAATGACGTTTGTTACATATATTAAACGTTACCTAGACCTAATGATTTTCGATTATTTTCATTCTAGTGCACGACAATGAAAACCTGTATAATGCATTTTTCTTAGTAATACCTTCATATTTACGATACAGTAAATCTCCACTTACATCTACTAGATGGCGTTAGAAGTACGGCGCGCGGCGTGGCGTTAATAATACATAATTATTAATGAATTCAGTAGGTGAAGGAACAGTGTTAGTTTATAGACAATGAAAGGAAACGAATTATTAATGAACTGAATATTCGATACGATCTTTCGACTAAATCATTATTAGTCTAGTGAAACATTAGTTTAAATAACATTAGTGCTTTTGACAATTCGGTCAAATGACATTATTTCAAAGTAATAAATATGCTAAATAAATACCAATTAATTATTCGGTCAAATGAACAATATACGAAATGACTTTATTGTAACTAAAATTAGCCGGAGCGATTTTAGACAAAACGTTTTTATAACAAACAAGGGTGAACCTCGACGTACAATAGAGAACAAAAAAGCAAAGGGACTCCATATGAAACCTGCTGGTGCTCAGTTGCGCCTTGGCGACTCCGAGGAAAATGACATTGTGGATGTTTTGATAGCCGCTGCACATTTTGTTTCCCCATTATCTCGACTGGATCAATAAAAATCATCGCTCTTGCCTATTTTCCGGTAAAATACTAAGTAAGTGGTGGGTAAGAATTTTTGTAAATAGACACAAGCATGCACTGACGGAGCGAGCAGTGCAGAACATTAAGAAAGCACGAGCAGAGAAAACTGTAGATGAATTTATGCATTACTTCAGTAATCCTGAGTGCACTTTATTAGACGTCTCTCCACAAAATATATTAAATTACGATGAAACCAACTTGTCCGACAACCCACCCGGGTTCAACAAAGTGCATTTTCAAACGGAAAGTTAAATATTCTGAAAGAATATTAAATCATTCAAAAGGAAATATTTCAATTATGTTCGTTGCAAGTGCAGATGGATCTTTATTACCTCTTTATACAGTATACAAATCCGAACATTTGTGGTCGGCATGGTGCTTAGGTGGGCCAACAGAGGCTAGATTTAATAGAACTAAGTCAGGGTGGTTCGACGCCACCGTTTTTGAGGATTGGTTCAGGTGTGTCGTCATTCCATGGGCTACTAACCTTCATGGATCCAAAGTTGTCATTGGCGACAATTTGTCAAGCCACCTGAATGTGACTATTTTAAGCCTTAGTGAGGAGCACGATATACGATTTGCTTTTTTACGACCGAACAGTACACACATCACACAGCCATTAGACGGAGCCTATTTTGGACCTCTGAAAAAAATCTGGCGACGAATCATGACAGACTATAAAATAAAAAATCCATCAGGGGCTCAAATAAATAAAACTCACTTTCCTATATTGCTGAAGGAGTTACTAGCAGAAATCAGAATGAGTAATAAGGATAACATTAAATCAGGTTTTAAAGCTACGGGCATTGTTCCATTCAACCCCCAAAAAGTTCTCAGGAAACTGCCAGATTATGAAGAAGAAATAAAATACAAAATATATGAGCCCCTGATCTGCTTAAGAGAAAAGCAGTGAATAAAAATTGAAATTAGAACCCGGATGCTTGATTTTATCTCAAGATGCAGTAAATCTTATGAGTGCAACAAAAACGAAACAAATAAAACAGCAACTAAGTCGAATGAACCAAAAACTGATGAAAATCGTGTAACTATTTTATCAGATGTTATTATTTTACCAGAAAACCAAGCTTATGTTGATATAAGACAGTGTAGCTCACTCAATTTAAAAGAAATTCATGCATAATCTAAGCTCCCTCTGAAAAAGACGGAAACTGAAAATATAAATCCGTATGAAAATCCAGTGCCATCTACTTCTGGGACCTGTAATCTGATCCAAAGATAAACTCCAAATAGAAAACAAACTCAAACAAAAAAACGGAAAGTTGACTATGACAGTGACGAGGACAATGAAGATAATTATTCGCTACGAGATACCGCAGATGAAGAAACAATCATGTCTGAAGATGAAGATATATCTTCATCTTCAGACATGATTGTTTCTTTAGACGTACTTTTTATTATGTTTTAAAATGGCATATAAAGCCATAGTTTTAACATCAAATAGAAAATTTAGCATAAAATAGAAAAATTCAAATGAACAAGAGAAAGAAGAAAGTGTGTGTGTGTGTGTTTTTGTTAAAAAGTTTTTTTATTTTTTTCATTTTCTGTTCGAATTTTTTTGAATGACAATCAATAATATTTGACATGTAAAATCTAGATTTGTTTTGGTGACAAATGTTGAAAGTGTTCTGGCCAAGAGACGTGGTCATTTTTTCGGAACGAGAATTATATCGAAATTACTGTGTAAGGTACTTTGTGCACCAGCTAAAGTTATTTTCGTGCAGTTTATCATCAATCTTTTGAAACCGGGTTACCGGTATAGGTACCTCCCGGAAGTGGTTCCTAGTCTGACTACTATAAGATCGGGATTACCAGGTTTACCTACCTTCTGTATAATAAATCTAACTAATGCTTTTATATCACCCAGAAGTAGGTAATCCTGAAGATATGCATTGCTAGTAGTTCTTGTCAGATTACAATGAAAAAAACCTATGTCTGTACTAGTGTCAGTTTTTATTTATCAATTGTTTTCTACACTAATATTATAAAGAGGAAAGATTTGTTTGTTTGTTTGTTTGAAATGATTAGGCTCCGAAACTACTGGACCGATTTGAAAAATTCTTTCACTGTAGAATTGTACATTATCGATGATGGACATAGGCTATAAATTATTTTCAAAAAAGTTAGGGATCCGTATGAAAACTTCGATAATGTAACCCAAGGTGTGAGAAAAAATCCTTATATCGCGTGCGCTGCGGAATCTATTGACAATAGAGCAAAGTGATGTACTACAGTTTTATAGAGGTCATCAATATCTACAAAAAAGTCCGCGATACCATATGTCTAACTATTATGGTTAAGTCACCATGACCGCTTTTTGTTCAAATTATTCAAGCAAATCCTTGGTGATTTGAAAAAATGGTGATTTCGGTATCATGATATCAATCCTTATCCATTTAAATGGTTTGATAATTAAGGTTGATTATTTCCGTGTAAATTACACTTTAAATTATTCAAATCGGACCTTTCGTTCAAAAGTTACGACGGTAATAAACATGCTCGGAGTAAGAAAAATGTCGCGGCTTGAGCGAACTGGGAAGAATCATATCAATGCTTGGTCCGATGAAGTTGAAAATGATTTCGATAAAACAATAAGAATAACAAATGTTTGGATTTTTTTGCAAATAAACTACATACCTACATAATAAGGGGTGAAGCAGGGGTGATTAAGTTTTTAGCGGAGGACATTATTGCTTGCTTTAATTTACGTCGGGATGCTATGAACAAACTAAAAACGGGATTATTGAAACAGATGTACCTAACAATTTTTGCATAATCAACTCCTGACGGGGTGAACGGGGTGGACAGTTGCGCTGAACCTGGGACCATAGAATAAGTAGAAATGGCTAAGTAATAAATGTAAATTAATGAAAATCGTTGTGCTTAATTTTCCAAAACTAACCTTTATAAGGGGGGTATAGGGGGCGTTGAAGTTTGTGGAGTACCTACTAAATCCGCGCGGGCGAAGTGCTAGTTGATGTATAATGTGACATTGTGAAAAATATTTATTGGAAATAAATTTTGCATTCTGATAAAAATATATTAAAATAAAAATGTCTGAAGATAGTGAAGCCAAGTTTATAACGAGTCAAAAAGGCAAGTCTGTTTTTTTATATAACGGTTACAAATACAACTTCTTCATGAAAAATAAAAATGGTACAACCAACTGGAGATGTTGCAACCAAAGGGAGTACAAGACTTCGATTACATTAAGTTTGGATAAGAAAGTCGTTAGACAGCCCAAACACAAGACAATAGTTGCAGCGTTGATTTTGAAAGAAATATAATTGATATGGCAATGGAGGAGTGCACAAAAGAAGTGTGCGAAAATTTTGAACCCCTTCCAAAAATATTTGAAAAGCACTTCTTGGGAAAACAAGTTTTTCAAAATAAAGAGTATCTGATCCCATCATTTACGTCCAAAAAAGATACGCTGTACAGGAAACGAAATATTTTTTTTGAATGTCGGTACATCAAAGACTACAAGTAATGTGAGATTGCCACACCACATTGTGCAAGACTTTTTTTTATTTGATGATTATGATGGTGAAACGGATGATAGAATTATAATATTTTCGATGTTACCTGCTCAAAAGCTACGAGAATTATTCCAGACAATTGATATTGTATACGGAGATGGTACATTCAAAAGACACCGTCGCCTTTTTACCAATTGTACACCTTACATATTGATATCGCACGAGACCAAAACACAATTAGTTTTGTACCTATTGTCTATGGCTTATTACCAAATAAGAACACAAATACATACAAAAGGTTCTTTTCTGTACTTAGAAATCGAGTGGTACTTTCTGGCCGCGCCACAGTCGCATTTTAAATCAGTGTTAATTAGAATAAATGTACACAATATGTTCATTATTGTACTAAATAAAATAAAAAAAGTACTTGAAAGATTCCCGAGATATTTAACAAAATCGGTGGCGCGACCTGAAAGCATGCTTCCTAGCCGCGCCACCGCGTACATTGTAATAAATAGGCTATTTATATACGAACTCAATGGTAAACAATTGTACAACTATTGTTCATTCTATTGGTAATGAAAAATACTGCAAAAAATTAAATTAAAAATTTAAAAAACCCCCGATGGTAAGAATATCTTTAAAAAGAAAAAAAATGATACGTATTGATCCATTTAATTTAATATAGGTAGGTACAATTATTTGGGCCAAGCGTCTTCGCCTCGGGAGACCGCTAATAATATTGGTACTTAACAAAAAAAAATTGCGGTCTCCGCCGCTGGAAAACCTGCTTTCAGAAAAAAAAGACGCATCCAAATCGGTTCACCCGTTTAAGAGCTACGGTGCCACAGACAGACGCACAGACGGACAGACAGACAGACACACATAGCAGTCAAACTTATAACACCCCTCTTTTTTGGTCGGGGGTTAAAAAGTCAATATTTATGTCATATCGAATATTAAAAATCGGTTACCTATCCAATGCTCATAACTGTACGTATTTATTAGTAAAAAAGAAATTATAAGGCTTTCGTACGTACTTTAATATCAATACCTACTGAGTATTTTTACAACTACCTACATAATATGTAAGTATCGTTTTTTTTCTATAAATCAAATTACTACATTGGTTAACGTCAATGCGGATGCGTGCTATCAGTTTTTATAAATACATTGTGTTAGTTTTACAATTAATTTCATATAAATTCTGTAGAATGAAGCGTGGAAAACGGCTGTCTGTGAGTCTAGAAGAACAGAAATCTGCTTTTCAAGAATTTGAGGAACAATTTTTCAGCATCAACACATTACCAACTACCGTAGCGAAAGTAATGTATACAAAGATGTGAGCAGAAAGCTTTCTTCACGTATGTCGGCAAAAGCATTATATCTGTCGGCAAAACGAAATTCTCTACAATTATTTGGTGAAAAGTCCTCGAAGTGTAGTAAAAATCCTGATTTTTCAGACAAGACTAGCTGCAGTACTGATGATGATTTATCTAAAAGTTTTAGTGCACATGATTATAGCTCAGAATCAGATACTAAACAGATTGAATCTTTTGAAGTTAGTGATGAATTTTGGCAAGACGTTCGACCAAAAATTGTGTTACACAAACGGAATGACCCACATAAACCTACCATTCATACTCATTCCAGAAAACTACTGCCAAAGAACAAATGGACAAATATATTTTGTGATTGGATTTGGAAGTACACGAAAAATCGTTGCGTGTGGAGTTTCAAACATAATTTTGTCAGCGATGATTATAATGTTAAATGTACTGGGAAATGTAAAGAATGCAATGGAGAGGTAACCGTACTTACAAAAAAAAATGGTCATTCAATTCAAATAGATTGTGTTTTTCAAAAGTCGATGATACTCTAATACATTCGAAAAAAAATAAACTTACATCTTTTCGGAAGAAGTATTTAGGGCAGAAATTAGAGAACACATACTTACCCAATCGTGTTACGAAATAAAATGCTTCATGAAAATATGAAAGACACTGATGTGCAAGTACCTCCTTTTATACCTAAGTTAAAATCATTGCAAAACATCCGAAACAAAAATAAATACTATCACAAAATCGTCGTTATTGCTCTGTGGATTATGTCTTTTACAAAACCTTTTGATAGTGTAGTAAGATCTGTATCTGTTGTGCCATTTTTTGTTTATTACTGGACTGAAATGCAACAATTATTTTATAAAAAAACGTCAAAGGTAATTTATACTGTCTTGAGTATATATGCAACGGGATCAATATTTAAAAAGATCATTCCACCTAATGATTCTACTAATTCATACGATTCCAAGCATTTATTTTTATATGTTGTAATGATCAAAATAAAATCCACTTCAGTACCTGTTGCACAAATGATTTCTGGCAGTCAAAAGCTTGAAACAATACATCAGTGGTTGCACAGTTGGATAGGAACAATGGAAAAACCAAAATAAGTCATTTGTGATGATTCTGCAGGAAATAGGAGCAATAGTGAAAAGTTTTACAAAATTTAATACAAATAAAGAATATCTAGATAATTGTATAAAAATCTTGGAATTATCTGAAAAAACTCTGCCGGACTGTTTAGTTCGTTTAGACACATCTTATTTCGTGAAAATTTTGTATGCCCTAGATTGCTTCAAATTTGTAGATAAGCGTGTAAAGCGATTTTATATTACACATCTTTTACGCTTAAAATCGTGTACTAATTATTTAAAAGCGAAAGAGATAATTCATCAATTAGTCATCGTGGCGCTACATAAGAATGATCGAAATTTAAAGGATGGTACAATTAGTAAATGTGAAAAAGTGAAAGAACAACTTAAACATGATAATGATTGTAACGATGACATCCTCATGGAGAATTTTAGAGATATTTTACCTAACAGTTCAAGTATTTTAGTGGATGAAAATTCTGGAGACAGCTCGATAATATCTTGGTATAACCATATTGTTGCTTCTGAAAAGTTCATAGTGAACTATGTGATGAAACTGACTATGAAAATATGTATTATTTACCTAACTTTACCTCTAGTTTCAAAAAGATATTGGCAAAATTACCCATTTGGTCAAACGGAATGTTGCCGTTTTTTAAAAAATTAGCAGATGAGGCAAGTAGTAGCAACGTCGAAAGCTACTTCAAAACCGTGAAAAAATTGCTTATTCATAGCAGAAACGGACTGACTCGAGTTGATCATTTCATAGAACAGCACACTGAATTCGTATTTGGGGAAATTAAATCTGCACAATGAACTGATGCATTTAAAAATTATGATAAATTTTTTATTTTATTTTATTTATTTTATTTATTAGGGACAAAAAAACAGTTACATGTTAAGACGATACAATATAGAATTCTGATAAATGATTAAACATATAACCCACACTATTGTCCACGGTTTAATCAAATACGTGAAAAACGGAAGCTGATTTAAAAATATTGTACTGTTTTAAGTTATTTGAATGAAGTGCTAATTTAACATTTTGATGCCAATGAAGTTATAGCGAGAGTTTTAAATTTTTTATTAGATAAAAAGAAAATGTCTATATCCATGAAATGTGCGTTATATGTTTCCACAAGCCGTCGAAGAGGTACTCGTGCCCCGGCATTGGTCTTACACGAGTTCACGTGG
Source organism: Melanchra persicariae (assembly GCA_947386135.1). Lineage (NCBI taxonomy): Eukaryota > Metazoa > Arthropoda > Insecta > Lepidoptera > Noctuidae > Melanchra > Melanchra persicariae. The sequence continues at coordinate 13,184,037 of OX376643.1, read as the reverse complement.
AACAAGCGGGGCACGCGACTCCCACGTCTGATTACATTTCTGGGTACCGTGTAACATACTTTATTTGTAATTTCAGTGCAGTCAAATCTATCGTGGCACAAACCATGCAGCATCATTGCATCCAAAAGTAATCGTCTAGATTGTAGACTTAGAATGTTGAACTTAAGTAATAAATGTGTATAGGGAATCTTCGAATGATAACATTTATAGTTTATGCCACGCAAGAATTTTTTCTGTATCATTTCTAATTTGCTATTGTATTTAAGGTAATATGGATTCCAAATAGGTACAGCATATTCCAGTTGCGAGCGTATTAAAGACCTATACAACATCAAAAAAGTAGAGGGCCGCGCAAAGTCCTTTGAAGATCTCATAACGAAACCATACATTTGAAAAGCCTTATTTATTATACTATCAATATGCAGGTTGAAGTGCAAACACGAGTCCATAATAACACCTAGGTCGCGAACAGAATCTACTACATTTAAGTGTTGATTATTGATGGAGTAAATAAAATTAATTTTATTCTTATTCTTTGTGAATGATACACTATGACATTTAGGGAGACTAAGAAAGAGCTTATTCACTTTGCAATAGCTATTAAGTCTAATAAGGTCGTCTTGGAGAAGCTGGCAGTCTTGAATATTTTTGCATGATTTATATATTTTTATATCATCTGCATACATTAAGAAACGAGCATTAACGAAACATGTTTTAATGTCATTTATGTATATGATAAAAAGAAAAGGTCCTAAAATGGATCCTTGAGGAACTCCAGAACTTACAGTAACGGTTTCAGATTTGTAGCCATTGATAACAACTTTTTGAGTCCTGTTAAAAATATAAGAGACAAACCAACGCAGCAAGTTTCCACGAATTCCGTTAAAGGCCAGCTTTTCCAAAAGAAGCAAGTGATCCACCTTGTCGAAAGCCTTCCGAAAATCAGTGTACACGGCATCAACTTGGACACGGTGATCCATGTTTTCAAATAAGAAGTTAGTAAATATCATAAGGTTAGTAGTTGTAGAACGCCGTTTAACAAAGCCATGTTGTTCGGGTATAATCAGTCGATGAAATTGAGGATATAAAGCACCGTGCACAAGCTTCTCAAAAAGCTTCGACAAGGTGGAGAGGATTGAAATGGGGCGGTAATTTTCAACATTTTCTTTGTCTCCATTTTTATAAATAGGCGTAATAAACGCTCGTTTCCATGCAGCCGGGAAAACCCCTTCACCTAAACATCTATTAAAAATTAAGTACAGAACACAATGAATGCTATCGGCAGTTTTGATAAAAAAGGCGGGTGGCAATCCATCTGGGCCAGCCCCTTTAGAAGGATCAAGTGATTTGAGGGTCCTAAGTATAACATCCTTAGAAAGATAAATATCACATATACAAGATGAGTTATCGCCACAGTTGTTCGAAGGTTGCCATTTCTCAGGGTCAAAAGTAGATGGTTCGTAAACAGACGCAAAGAAGGTCGAAAACAAGTCACATATATCCGTAGGGTTATCGGAAGAGGCGTTTTTGAGGTGCATGTTGGCTGGAAATCTAGCCTTGCTCTTCCTATTCGATACGTAACTCCAAAAATACTTTACATTTTTCGGGATACTATCCTCAACCGAATTAATGTAATTGCCGAAACAGGTGTCACACTCTCTTCGAAATAATTTGCGATAGTTAGAGAAGTGTTCATAGTCGGATAGGTTATGATATTTTTTCAATTAATCCATGCACGTTCTTTGTTTTTAAAAATACGGATTAAGGATGGTGTGAACCAGACAGGAAATTTTGGATTTTTAACTTGAGACAATGGAACGTTTAGTCTGATTATACCGTATAAAATATCGTAAAACGTGTTGACGGCCTGTTCAGCGGGTAGGCCGGAGAGTTCCTTCTCCCAGTCTACTGTAGTAATTTGCTCATTAATGTCAGGATAGTTAGCCTTATGATAGTTATACCTAGGAACTGATCGGAATTTCATAGAGACAAATTGCGTATTGAGAATAGTCATTATGGAAAAAACAGGGTGATGGGTGTCCGGCTGCAGTAGCGAGCTACAAGGTATAGTCTGACAGTCTGCGTTGGATATAAACAAGTCAAGTGTTCGCCCCAGATTGTTTTTATACTTGTTATATTGTAAACCGTTAATGGAAGACATAAAGTTTAAAAGAAGCTGGCCACTGGAGGTCGTAGAATTCACTACTGAGTGATTACCCTGGTCCAACCAAATGATATCAGGAAAATTAAAATCTCCTGCAATGTAGAATGATTCGGTAGCAGAGTCGTTAGCAATGCATTGTAGCATGTCGAGGTAATGCTTGTATATGTCGCCAGGAGTTCGCGGTGGAATATACGCTGCACTGATGATATGGCGCATATTTGACTGAGATGCAGGTAACTGGACCGCGGTCTGCTCAATGTAAGCATGGGCAAATTGTGTCGACATCCTAGTGGGACGCAACTCACGACGTACAGCCACTAAAACTCCTCCTCCTTCACGCTTATTTGTTGCCGATCGATCGCGATCACATCTAAAAACTGTATAGCGGTCATCAATAAACTCACCATCGTGAATACTCGGTATCAGCCAGGTTTCAGTAAGTATGATGACGTCATAAGAACACGACATAATGTTCATGTACAGTGTATGGAGCTTTGTACGAATTCCTCTACAATTCTGATAATATAGCACAATATTGCTAGTGGCCATTGGAAAATTTGCAACAATAAATTAATATAGTAAAATGATTTGTTCTAATACATAAAATTTTCAGACTGAGTAAATTATAGAATCCAATTGTATAACTATAACAGCACACACCGAATGTACCACCTATTGCAATCGGAAATGACCGTTTTTGCACTTTTAATGTAGGATGAATACACAATAATATTAATGGATAACTTTGACATCACGCCAAAAACACTAGCCTCCAAAAGTAATAGCATTATACAAACACAGATAAATAACACATTAACAAACAGCAAAATCACGCAAACATAGAGCTTATACGACAAAGAGATAAAATTATAATATTTAATTGAGATACAAGAAAGTGGCTTAGGCACTATTACTCTCAGTTCCAGTGATCTTTTTGAGATCGTTTTCGGAGCGTACAACAAAGGCCGAGGTTCCATCCCGTTCACGAACAAGTATCGTGCCGTTCTTAACCCACACATATTTAAAACGATGTTTTCCGGCGACTTCTTTGCACTTACGAAATAAAGTTTTATTTTTAAGTGTGAGATGCTCATTGATGTATACCGAATGTGTAGTGCCCGATATTCCCAGTTCATCCGACTTAATGCTCTTCTTTTTACGAAAGGCGCTGAGGAAGTTGTCACGAATTATCCGAGATTTCAATTTAACTATTATGTTCTTTGGTTTTTTGTCCTGTTGCAGCGCATGTGGAACTCTGTGTATAGACAATATATCATTCTGAGACACAGGATAACTGATAGTCGCTCCAATTGATTCCATAATAGTCATCAGGTTTTCATTCCGCTTGTCTGGCAAATTGCATATTTCAATATTGCACTGGCGAGCCTGCTGCTCCATTGAGTCAATTTTGGCTTCCAAGGCAGCCATAGTCTGCACACTGCTACGATTTTCCAGCTCACAAAGACGCTCCTTAAACCCTTTTTGTTCCCGTTCCAAGGTTTCAAGCCGGGTTCTCAAGTCCTCGAAGACTGTGTTAATGAACTGAATAGATTTTTCTATATCTGTGTTAGACTTTTGAATATCACGATTCTGTTGTTTTAGTTCAGCAACTTCTGTCATTAATTTATTGAGGATCACATCCTGATCGTCCCTCCAAGACAGCAGCATATTCTTCAACTCCACAAATTTATCTTGCTCTTCGTAACTTTCATTGCCCCGAAAACGTTTGCCAGGTCTTGCTGTAACGTTAACTGACTGGTCAATAGTCACCAGTGAAGTCGGTATGTTAGCTGAGAGATCGGGTTCTGATTGCGTATCCAGAGTGGGCTCGGTGTACGCAGATCTGATAGGAGGAGAACGTACTGTACGAGGCATCGTTGACCAGTGATGCAGCAAATTAAACAATAAATAATAAGCAGAAAGCAGAGACACTGTTCGCAGTTGGAACAACAATTTTGGGCCGCGCGGCAGTCGCTCGCTTGGCGGAGTGCGTAAGCGCGCAGCGTTGTGACGCTCGTAGCCTGCGCGTCGCAGGTTCAAACCCAAGCAATGACAAAAATATTTTCGAATGTTTCAAAGGTCTATAAACACTGCTTGAAGTGTGGACTCACAAAAACTTGCTATCCTGCTCCGACTCCTCCCACTGGGCGTGAACCACCGATAGAAACACTGTAAGTGTGACAAGGAATAGAAAAACCGACCGGCCGCCAATCACGATACTAGTATTCAAAAACCAGACAAAATCACAGCGCGACAAGTAACACGCCTGTCCGCTTCGACAACCAAGAGATCACTGAATTTAACGAAACTTCAGAGGTTATACAACTACATAAAAAAAATGAAGTGGATGGAGAAAGTTTCTATAATGAGTCTGTGTTTCGAAAGAATCCAATACCGCAAGAAAATTGGCGTGACAAAGCGGAAAATAAGAAAGCACTACCATTAAGGGATGCTCTGCAGCCAAAAAAACGTTACGATCAAATTGATTTTCTACCCAACGGCAATATTTCAAGCTCTGGAACAAAAGGCATCGTAATAAGAAATACTTGTGCATTTGACGCATTGACACAAGGAATCGTAGTAGCTTGTACCGAAAAACCGAATATATCATTGTTTGTTAACTCTCATCTGTCCAAATTCTCATTAATAGTTGGTGCTTTGAGAAACAAAGATTATACTTTTGATATTTGTAAAGAAAGAACAGAGTTTCTGAGACCTTTTTTCAAGAGCACATTTCAAGGTAATGTTGAATCAGTCGATTGCAGTTGCAATGTCTCTTACATATTAGAAATAGTCTTATTTGATATTATATTCAGCGGTAAATTAACAAAATCTTGTTCTGAATGCAACCATGTTCTGAATAGAAACTGTCCCTTAATTCCTTTAAATTTACTTATTCTAACCGAACGCGGTTTGAACGCTTTAGATGAAGCTGCTTCAACAATGATAGAAGATTCGGAGCATGATTGTAAAACTGATCAATGTAAAGGAAAACAGAGAACGAAGTTTGAAATTTCAAATTATTTCATATTTTTTGAATTGGATATAGATCTGTCTTTAAATGATATTCCTGAAGAAATTATGTTGCAAGATAACATTTTTTCATTGAGTGCAGTAATCGAATTCTTGCCTCCTGTATCAAGTGATGGCTCTGGAGTGGGGGCATTATAGAGTACATTGTAGACGTACAGTAAAAAAGAAATGTTGGGAATGTTACGACGATATGTCTAAAAAGGTGTTAAAATTAAACACAGATTCAATTCTAGTACACTATCATTTGATTATGTATATTAAGTTATAGACTGATTAATAATTATAATTGCCCTATTGGATAAACATTTTGGAAATATTATGTAGGTCTTTTAATGAACAAACTTACCCCATATTAGTTTTCAATGACGACCCAAAATAATAGCCTATGTCACTAAGTAATATCGTAGTTTTTAAATATTGTCTGGACAATATAATACTACGATATTAAACTGTCAAACATGGAAAAAACAAGTTTATGTATTATTTACAAAATTGTTTTATTATTTAGAAAATTTACACATTTACAATAATTAATCAAACTGCTCCTCACCATTTTGAAAACACGCAGTAGCCCTAATCGCTACCTGCTGTGTTGACGGTCTTAACTGGCTCGGATCAGCCTAAATTTTTGCAGCAGCAACGTGAATATGCTCCAGCAGGTCCTCCACACTTGTTTAGACCCGACATCTATACTAATATTATAAAGAGGAAAGATTTGTTTGTTTGTTTGTTTGTTTGAATTGAATAGGCTCCGAAACTACTGGACCGATTTGAAAAATTCTTTCAGCGATGGATAGCTACATTATCAGGGAGTAACATAGGCTATATTTTATTCCCGAACTCCCACGGGAACGGGAACTACGCGGGTGAAACCGCGTGACGACGAGCAAACTATCAGTCTCTAAAGTTTGTACACTCCAACTCTGGACACGTTGTATAATGACTATTTTCCATGTCTGACAGTTCTACCATAGTCGAAGTAGTATTTTAGATTCGATTTCGATATTAAATTTATCATGTATATAATGACTTTTTGCAGTATTTCTCATTACCAATAGAATGAACAATAGACGTACAATTGTTTACCATTAAGTTCGTATATAAATAGCCTATTTACTACAATGTACGTAGTGGCGCGGCTAGGAAGCATGCTTTCAGGCCGCGCCACCGATTTCGTTAAATATCTCGGGAATCTTTCAAGTACTTTTTTTATTTTATTTAGTACAATAATGAACATATTGTGTACATTTATTCTAATTAACACCGATTCAAAATGCGACTGTGGCGCGGCCAGAAAGTACCACTCTAGAAATCAATTTCGTATGAATATTAGTTCATACAAATGCGATTACGAAATTGCTGCAATTAAGGCTATACGTGAGGTATATCCATAAATAAAAGTAAAAGGCTGTTATTACCATTTTTTAAATGCTGTGTTTAGAATGAGTAAAAAATTGAATTTCAACGAAACTCACTTAGGTCGCAAAATCACACAGTTGTGCACAAGTTTGGCTCTGTTACCACCCAATCTAATTCCAGAAGCATATCTAGCTATATATGAAATCGCACCAGAGACGGAAGTTTCACAGAAATTTCTAAACTATTTTAATAACCAGTGGATACAAACCATTACCAAAGATAGTTTTAGCCGTTATGGTGAAAAGAACCGCACTACGAATGCAGTGGAAGGATGGCACAGAAGAATTAACTCTCGAATTCCATCTCGACCAACCATTTTCCAATTTTTAGTAGCATTAACCTTTTCACCGCCACGGACATCAATAGAAGTTCCAGATTTTCGTGCCACCAGCGCCACGACTTCATTAGAAGCTCTTCATTTTAACTATGTTATAAAAATATATTTCCTGTATTTAACAGGTTTTTCTTTTCAATTTATTATTTAAAAGCACTGTCTAGTACCCTGTTTTTTTAGTTTTCCACACAAAAGAAGCCCTTAATTGTCTTAGAATTGACAAAAACAAATACTCCGAACATTTTTAATATCCCCAGAACGCCAAGGACTTTATATATAGTCGGCCAGTGATGTGACGCGAAAGTTAACACTGTTTGATTTCACCCGTTGAAATATTTATAAATATATTACCGTGAGCAATTTGAAGTCAGTAAAATATGAATTTAGATAACTACTTTATAACGAAGGGATAATGGACGAATTTCGACCGTCGGATAGGTGCCGAACCGGAATTAAATAGTTGTTGGCAATCCTTATCGATAATTATATTCCCATCTCTACAAAATAATTGGTTGTCAGCTATAAGTCTATGGTTGTGAGTGCTCCGGGCGCCACGGACTATTATAGAAGACATTCTGTGACGTCATAAACGTATGGCTGTCAAGGTCACTTTGTCATAGTGCAGTCTGCGCCAATATTTGTTGCACTTTTTATTGCTTCGTTATTAATAAGTAAAGAAATAAGTAAGTTATTGACATGAACGAAGAACTGGATACGGATGAGCTTTTAAGCATTCTACAAGGTGTGGAATCGGACTCGGAGTATTTTGTGGAGAATGTTGGACTAGAAGACGATGATTCTATGTCTAGCTTGATAATAATAATAACGTTTATTCAATAAAACATTGTACCTATTTGTGAGATTCAATTCTGAATGGAAAATAAAAAATAAATAAAATAAATATGGAAATAGTTAATCAGTTTTTATTTATATCCGGAAAATTATAAATAAAACATAACTTAACGTGTATAATTTTCATTCATCGATATGACGCTACCCTCATCACTACTGTTTACTATATATTTCGTTATACGTGTATAACTTGGCGCTAGGCGAGGCATCGCGTTCTGTGTACGCTGGCGGTGAAAAGGTTAAAAGTAAAAGCTCAAATTCAAAATAAAAGATTGCTAAAAAGTGCTTTCCACTGCCCTGATAAAAAAAGATCTTTAAAATACATTGAAAATGATAGAAAAATTAATTGCATTATCACAGACTGTTTATCCAACAAAATTCAGTCAATAGAATGGTTAACCACGATAGCGGCGTTGAATAAGCTCCCATAAATTTTCCATGATGTATATACTTTTGCCATTTTTATTGTTGAGCGGCCAATCGTCGTGCTTGGAAACAGATGCCACTTGTGAAAACTTGTATGCACTTGATCACTCGGGTTTTGTTTAGTTTCAGTTATTATTAATTATATTTTATTAATGATAAATGCAAATAATTTTGCAATACTGTATGATACTGCAATTAATTTTAATTTTAATATTGTATTACGTTCGAAAGTGTTTCCGTGATGCCTAGGTATTGGAATAAAGAGATTTTGATTTAGATAAATTCATTTTTATTTTTCAGTGTGTTTGATTGTACCTACTTCTAATATTTTGAGAATATAATAATTCGAGAATATAATATTTTGCGAATATAATATTTTGCGAATGTAATAATATGAGAAAAAAGGATCTCAAATACCTGCGCTTTTGAATCAGTTGCACAAGCGATTGCAATTGTTGATGAATACACGTTAAGTAGGATCATAAGAAGCAATGATGCTGAATATTATAAATTTATAAAGATGATTATAGACAATGATACCGAAAACTTTTACAAACTTCGTTCAGATATATTAAAAAATATTTTGAAATAGTATATGATAGTGATAAAGTTTACGTGAACTGTGAATGTAATGTTGCATATATATTTGAAACGATTTTGTTAGAAAAGACGAGACAGATGAGCAATTGGAAACAGAAAACTTAATTGACTTACTACAAAGAAAATTGATGTGTCTGTTCCCATTGTGGGAGCAATGATTCCAGGATGGCAGAGTGTAACGCCAGCCAGCCTGTATGCAGCCGCCAGCCAATGCCATGCCAGCCAACGTGACACTTTCCTGTAGCCATGCCAATACTAAGTACAGCCATGCCAAGCTAGCCATAAAAAGAGCGGGAAAGTGTTCACAAGCCATTGCTAACCAGCCATTGACGATCTATATTTGATCAATTGATTAAAAAATACAAGTTTAATAACGAAACTGACTGGTTTTCATTTATTACGTTTCACTCAGAAGTGGGATATAACAAAATGAAGTGACGTCAAAATAATACATCCACGCCGCAACCGCATAGTTCTCATTCGATATACTTTTACCATTACCTACCTACAGTTACTGTACATTTCTTCTATCGCCAATATTAATGCCATACATGACAACGTTTAATCTTACCAAGTAACCAGACATGTTCTCCATTTCTTAGCATCTGGTTACTTATACTTTTAATAAGGTAACGAACATTGCTCGTAAATTGTTATATTAGGCATTTCACTCGGATAGTTGGTAAGTTTATTAAGAAAAGACCATTCTGACATCAGGTTGGCGGCTCACATACTTTTTCTAATAAATGTGGTTTTTAAATAGTAGCTACATTGCTTCAAATTTTACACCCGATCTAGACCCACCCGACATTCCGATGCACACAAAGAATTCCTGGAAGGACTTGGGTAGGCCTTTGCCTTTGCTTACATTAAAAGACTTTCGCGTTCACCTTCAGTTTATAAAGAATCCTTGAGCAAAATTTCGATGCTTCTAAACCGATTGATTTTATATTGTTTAAAAAGGTGGGTAGGTTCTATTTATCAATACTAATAAATAAATAAATGTCTTTTTATAATATCAAAATAACAGCTTTTTAATAAATGCGTATGAAAGCATATACTTAGTACGAAACTTATTATATAAACACAATTTTAAAATTGTTGTCTGGTTGCGTATGTTTGTTCCGGCTAATTTTCTAAACAGATTTTGATGGGATTTCACTGGCAAATAGCTGATGTTATATGGAGTAACTTAGGCTACATTTATAAAAGAAAAAACAGGTGAAACTAAATAAAAGCTTGTAACATTAGGATTCCTTGCAAAAAATAAAATAAGTACATTAAAGTACTTTTCACGCGAGATCTCCGATTTTGACCGCCAGATATGTTATACTTAAGCAATATCTTTCATGCCATGCAGAAAATCAAAATCAATGAAAACTTAAATTGAGGGCCAAGCCGTTAGTAGAATCTGCTTACAATAATTCTTGTGAGGCGTAGCTCAAGTGTTGCATTCAAATACCAACTTTTTTTGCGTCGGGAATGCATGCAACGACGCGAAAAAGCGTTGGCATTTTATTATGCAACTATAATTTGTTAGGCCAAGTTGCTGTGACCACTTTCCTACATCTTCATGAGACTATTTTCACCATCTTTTAACTTAACTACGCAAACAGACGAATTTACTGAGCTCAAAGATGACACGTTTGTGGCAAGTTGTCAAGTCACCACACCAAAAAAAGGCACGTACCATCAAAATCTGACTCATCATGCAGCGACAATCAATGTTGTAATTTTAATTTCTTTCAATAAGTACGTAGGGCTGTAAACAATACTCCTAGGTGAATCTTTACAAATTGTTTCTCTGAAATATCTCATCAAACCCCATCAGCAGAACTATGACTTTTCTCCATGTTTCACATGTTGATCAAATCCATCCACTGGGCAATTTTATTATGTACATGAAATTATGCACATCACTTAACGGATCTACTACTATAGCTATAATTCCGATAGTGCCACAACAGTGCACCTTACTTGAATAAATATCTTAGAATGGGATATTTATTTAATTTGATTAAAGTTTTGGATGTGGAAGTAAGACAGTGCACCTTGAACTTGCACCTTGCCTTTTATCATTCAAAAAAAGTGCTAAATGAAACAAGATCCTTGACCACCTAACAACATCAACATCTTTGCACGTGCCAAACAAAACTGCAGAAAGTAATTCGCAAAACAAAATATATCCACACAGCCACAATCAATACAAAATCCTTAACCAAAAACAAGACATTTATGGTACTTTTTTTGTCTAAACTGACTATATTAAGCAATGTCAATTTTCTCTGATTTTCTAAGGACAAAACCCATTTTTTGTTTACTGAGATTACATACTAATAAACATAAGTATATTACACTATAGGTACAAGAACTTCTATCCTTATAACAACAAAATATTTTAGCTAGTTCTGAGCGCAAATGATGGACTTGCCACTAAACAATGAGAGAAAACATAAAACCTTAACAGCAGGCTCAAATGCATAAGTAGGAATTAGGAGTGGGAAAACCAGGGAAGACCAAATCTCGTGCAATCACAACTTTTCAAATTTTCAAGACCGACACCAGCGACTTCAGTTGACTTGACAAGGTGACGTGTTATTGATTGATACCGAATGATGACATTTTCAAAAACAACTGACGTTCTACAAAAAAAGAAAGTGTAAATGCTTTTACTTTTTTACCAAAGAGGTTTTCACCTTCCCTGTGATGATTACTGCGAATGCTAGGCCAGTTTTTAAACCATAATAATTATGTCGCAATAAATTGCACTGTTCTGATGTTTTGGGAAGTTGTTGGGATAGAATAATGTTAATAATTTACAAGGAATTTATAAACTTCGAAAGACCGTGCTAAGTAAGTGGCGCTCGGAAAACTTCAAAATTTTCGGTCATTTATCAGATTTTGGCTTATAATTTCTAAACGGTGAATTCTACGTAAAACATCAATCCGAAGACATTTAAAGTTGACAAAATTTGCTACAATTTGAGCAACCCTAGCTCTGTAGGTAAATAGGTATTGAGGTACAGCACACCTCAAACTCGAGCCATTTATCCCAAAAATCGAAAATGTTGTTTAGTTTGAGCTTTGCGAATTGCAGGACTTTCGAAAAGGGTATGAAGGATAACTCAGTAGAAATGGTTCTTATCATACAAAATGAAATCCAGTACAATTAATAAACACGTTTAATTTTACCAATATTTTATACTTATTACAAATATTATGGTAGTATTCAAATTTGGACGATAGTCAATGAAAATGATTAACGTTACGTGATGGGCCTCAGCTGACTTCTGCGACATACATACACGACTCAATGTAAATTAGTATTTTTGATTATTACAAAATACTAATTAAGTTCTTATGGGGCGATATCCCAATACTCAATAGTCGTAAGATATATACCAATGGAAACAGCTGTTCTAGAAGAACATTTGCTAGTTACTTGACTTTTGCTAATTAAATTTAACCAGACCATTGATACAATATAACATTGTATGATCCCTTGCTAAACCCTACATTACCTACTTTTAAGTTTTGAATTAAGCTTATTTTACCTTTTGGACTGGTGGTGTGGCAAATAAAGTGAGTGACGCGGCCTTTGTTGGCTGTAACGAGAAAGCCTGGCTGACTTGATAGCCCAACGCGAACTGCTCTATATTATGAGTTGAAATGTATGTGCGGCGTAAACTGCTGAATTGCATAATGTGCGGTTGCACCGTACATATAACATTTCGCATTCTCCAACTGTTGACCTGCCTAAATTTTATTGTAAAAATTACTTTAAACGAGTTTTGTCGATCTTGTGTTGATTATTAAGTTACTCTGTAGTGTTGTCATGCAATAAAGATTATTATAAATACATATATATATATATATAATATCTAATACCTTTAAACGAGCAATTCTTGTACATATATATATATAATCTGAATCTCGGAAACGGCTCCAACGAATTTCATGAAATTTAGTATAAATCGATCCAGCTAGGTTTCATTTTTAGAAAACGTCGTTTTATTCGTGATTCCAAAAACAAAAAAATAGAGCAAAGCTCGGTCATCCAGATACTAGATAGGACAAGTGAAATGGGAAAAAGAATTGTCAGTATGTTCGGAGTTGACATAATTAGGTGACTAATTTAAAACCGAAGCTAAGATTTTTTTTGCGCCCTTCCTGCCATGGTATACACCATTTTTACTACTAACACACTTATTCCCAATTATTATTATAATTTCGTTTGGTGTAAATGACCGAAATAGGCAACTAATTAGACACCGAAGTTAGGGTGTGTGGGGTCGTTAGACCTTACTGCCCACACGATAAAGAAAGAAGACCGAAGTTATGGTTCCAGTTCGACACCCAATAGCCCTAAGCTTCACCAATAGAAACAGAATTCAAGAAGAACGACTTTTGCAAATTGTTTGTTCGTTCGGAGTTATCAAAATATGACATTAAAATGTTTTTCAAGACATTTGCTCAAAAAATGCATTTACGAAGATTGTAGGACATTGTTCGAAAGTTAAAAATTATGCAACACACAATGGAACGTGCGGTAAAATAGGTACTCTCATCTAAGTACATATTTTACCGCAAACTGCGCTTAGCGCCGTGCGTGTCCTTTACGTTTTTTTTTAATTTCCATAAAAACATTAAAGAATTCCAACAAGGAGTATCACATTACGAGAATAACTAAGCTGAATGATCGAAGCTCCTTGGAAGCGCTTTTGTACAATACGTTTGTCTCACTTTGATACTAAAGAGAAAATGAGACGAAAGATGTAGTTCCATTTGCAAATTCGCGCCATTTTCATACTAGAAACATCAAAGATTATTGCGACTTTCCGACTGATATCTAAAAACAAAAAAAATCTTTTCATTACACATAATGTACTGTTTTCTTGCAAATGTGTAAAAAAACGTTGTATGACATACGTGCGGAAGTTGGCATTTACAAACTCGTGACTATGGTAAGCCCTCGACTCTCGTTTGTAAAAACCAAGTTACCGCACTAATATCATAAATAACTATTGTTCAGGAAGAAACTTTGTATTTAAAAAAAAACAATTAACAAGTATTGCATTTCTTTAGATTTAGAAGTCATTTAAAACGTCGTTGGTCGTAAAAAGAATGTATCTACAGTGCTGATTTTTGGGATGTTGTCAGGATGCATCATAATGTACGACCCAGCGTGCCGCCATATGAAAATAGACTAATAAACTTTTCTGTGAGTGCACTTATACTATTGTGTTCATATGTTATCAAAATGGGAGGACGTTCAAAAAATTAACTTTAATCGACCTAACAATCATTGATAATTTCTCAACGGAAACAGTTGTTGTACGAGTTATTTATACGTCGCGCGTCGTCGTGTAGATATTGAAGTGAGAGATAAGATTTTTTAGTTTTTTTTGCCTCACGATCTTAACCTATTCCACCCAGGATGGTAATAGTAGTTATACGCGTATTTGAAAATTACGCGTCGCAGTCGTAAAGTTCAAGCTATGAAAATTTCTCGAATCATCTCTTCGTTATTGAGGCTGTGTATTCGAAATAAATGTAGACCAAGTCCTCCACTGCCGCTATACTCGTTTTCATGCTCGTCCCAATTCCACCTAAATCACAACGGTAAACAAATGGAAGTTACTGCTTTCACCGTTTGAAAGCATAAGGAAAAACATCGTGGTGACATATCTTGCCTAGTCTGATCGACCAGAATCAGTTGCACTAAGTAACATAGTTATTATCACATGCCGATATTAAGAAAATCCGCAATAAGCTAGGCGTACATCGAAAAATGTGTACTTGAGTACAACCTTGTCGGAAACAATTGAGTTTATTTTTCCAACACGTGCCAAAAGTGGGTACTATCATACCATTTCGTATTTTGTAATTTGTACGTCGTGTCATATTTTTTTAAAGTACATTGCCTCAATAACCAAGATATGTTTCAAGAAATTTTCGTAGCTTGAACTTTAAGACGCTTCATTTCCAAAGAAATGGTATTTTTTTTTCATAAACTGACATTTGAGGGATTCATTCGTTCATGAGCTCTCTGAAAAGTATCACTTGACTATCCAGAGTGAAGTGGATTACTCACCATTTGCAGGTTTTCGTCGTGAGGCAGAAAATTTCGAAAAAATTTAAAAGCCTCGATAACTCGAAAACAACCCGAATTGGACCCCAAGCTACCAGGGTCAATATCATTGCAAATTAGCTCTAGAACATCCCATTTGAGGGAACGCACTCAATTACCAATCTAACCTGAAAAACCTGTATAGTGTGCAAAATGTTACGCATTCTGCCAATGGATTTGTCATAAGGATGGGCCAAATATAGAAGATCGGGCGGTCTTGTCGGCCAAACGGTTCTTTAGCCCTCTCCTGTGTTATTTGTATGACATAAGGAAGGAAACAAAACTGGTTTCTCGTACGCAACGTGTGCCGTTGCACACGTTGCGTACGAGAAACCAGTTTTGTTTATACACTGATTATACTTGCACTCCGTCCTCGAGATAAGTATCCTGAAATAAAATATTATTCACACAATGTAGTACCGCATAGGTGCCACCGTTCATGCACTATGGTTGAGAGTATTAAAAAAAAAAAAACAAATTCATCTTCCTGTCACTGTCAACGTCACCCGGCTCCCGCGCTCTGCAGACCGGCTTGTCATTCGCGTTTTAGTGCTCAACCGTTCTGCATTAGCATAAACTATTTCGCACCAAAAAAGTTTCTAGTGTAATCAAGTGTAGTCATTATGCCAAAACGCAAGCATGGTTACGATTACCTCAGTGAGCAACTAAAAAAGCTTAAAAAGAAAATCAAACGTGTCCGTAAACAAGAGGACTCCTCGAGTTTTAGTGATAACTCGTGTGAACAAGTGGAACCGAATAATATTACCAACGACGGTACGTAGATATTTACTATTTACTTTGCTTCTACATTTGAATACGAAACAATGCAATCGAGCTGATCATCGGACTGTCTCACCGCATTACACTACCTATTGTACCTGCCATCAAAAATTTCTGTTATCTCCTTATAATTTCTGACTCTGTGTCCTCTGGACCAAAACAAAACGCATTCTCGAGCTGATCTATGGACTGTCTCACTGCAATTATTGTTATGAATGTGCTCGGGCTGTTCCTTGGACTGTCACACTACATTCTAAAAAATGATTGAAATATGTAATTAAAATAAAACTATGCAATCATAATATGCGATCGGATCTGCTTATGGGCTTTTTCCAATGCACTCAAAAACTTACACTTTTTTAACACATACCTACACTATTTAGTTAAAGTAGGCTGCACATAAATTATGTGTTTTTTAGGTCCTACCCACCTATACATATAAAATACTCATACTGCTATAAATCATTCCAGACAACTTATTGGAAGAACTCATGGCAGAACCCTCAGGTTGTGATGATGTTCTACCTGTAGAACAAACCCTACCGGAGCCATTAGAAATACCTCCGCCTTCGGCAAATACGGAAGTAATTGCTGATGTAGACATAATAAACAAGGACCAACCCTCAAGTGAGATACAAAACCAAAAGGATGAGGAAATTGCCCTCGACAAAGAAATATTGGAAATTCTTGGAGATGATCCTGCCAACAAAGAACAATATGGGCCAGAAATACACAAAGAGTTGGCAAGTCGACTGCAACAAATTGCGACCTCGGGTCTTACTAAAGAAAGCAAAAAAGAACTCCAACAAAGATACTCATTGCCGTCAAATGGTGTTCTTCTAGGCGCACCTGCAATAAATGATGAAATAAAGGCTGCCTTGCCAGAGTCTCTGTCTAACCGAGACAAGGCTATAGAAGCTAAACAAAAATTTCTTGGTTCAGCTATTTCTTGCATTGCATCGGCCACATCTCAGATGCTGGGTTCCCAAGATAAGAATCATGAGCTTCTTAAAAAACTAATGGATGCAAATAGAATACTATGTGATATACAGCATTCTGATTCCATCACAAGAAGAATGTTTAGTACATCCATACTGAAAAAGGATGTGAAAACCCTGATACTTAATTCCAAGATTGACAAACTCTTATTTGGTGAGAACCTACCGGACGCACTTAAAACAGCAAAGGCCGTTTCCAAGTCTAGTGCTGAAATAAAAAGCACATACACTAACAACAATAATAATAAGAAGCCGCAGTCGTCGACATCTAAGAACAACCATTTAAACGTGAAGGGCCCGGCGGCCCCCAACCGGAAACCGCCGGGCACAACACAGAAGTCGCGGCAGACTACCCCTCACCAGAGTCAGCACAGCAGATCATACAAGACGTCATCACATCCGCAGAAGTTCAACAACTATCGTCGACCATAGAAGAGGTAAACTATGCCGGACGCTTATCTTTATTCTATAAACAATGGTTACATATCACTAAGGATAAGACAATCCTATCATGGATCGCTGGCTATAATATCACATTTTCTGATCCTGTAGAACAACCGATGTTACCTACGATGCCTAGCTACTCACTAACAGAAATAGCACAGTATGAGGAAGCTATATGAGATCTTCTTAGGATAGGAGCTATATCCCCATGTACACCATGTGAAAACCAATACATCTCTAGTGTATTCCTAAGACCAAAACCAAATGGAAAAATGAAGTTCATTCTTAATCTTAAAAACCTAAATAAACACATCCAAACAAATCATTTCAAACTCGAAGACCTGCGCACTGTTCTGAAACTAGTATCTAGAGAAAGCCTCATGGCAACAATAGACCTGAAGGATGCTTATTTTTTAGTTAAAATGGCTGACGATTCCAAAAAATATTTAAGATTTGTTTATAACAATATTCTGTACCAGTTTAATTGCCTACCATTTGGTCTGAACACAGCTCCATATGTTTTTACCAAAATTATGAAACCGGTGGTAAAAATACTGAGATCAGCTGGCTATATGTCTAGTATATACCTCGACGATCTTTGTTTGATATCTGACTCCCAGGAAAGCTGTCTAGAAAATGTAAACATCACCAAACAGTTTCTTACTAGTCTAGGATTCATAATAAACACAAATAAGAGCGTCCTCACACCCTCTTACACGTGTAAATACCTTGGCTATGTCATCAATACCCACATGATGAATGTTCAATTACCTTCTGATAAAAGAAACCGTATCATTAGCGAAATAAAACATTTCATAAAGTTAAAAAATTGTAAAATAAGATTGTTTGCTCAACTTGTTGGACTACTGGTCTCTGCGTGTCCAGCTGTTGAATATGGATGGCTTTACACAAAACAATTAGAGCGCTGTAAATTTCTAAACCTCCAAGGTCAAGAAAACTATGAAAAGGTCATGAAAATTCCTCTTTCTTTACGGTCAGACCTCGAATGGTGGCTCAAAGCCCTCCCTCACTCTGTAAAAAAGATTAGGGACGACAACTTCAGCTTGGAGTTGTATTCTGACGCCTCAACTACGGGGTGGGGCGCTGTCTGTGGGAGTGATACTGCCAGTGGGCCATGGTCCAACGCCGAGAAAAATTTTCACATTAACCAACTAGAACTTCTAGCCGCATTTATCACTCTTAAGACTTTTACAAAAAATTGTTCAGACTGCCAAATTTTAATACACATAGATAATTCTACCGCTATTAGTTACATCAACCGGATGGGCGGTGTACAATTTCCTCACTTGACTGAAGTCGCTAAAGCCATTTGGCAGTGGTGTGAACAACGAAAAATCTTTGTAGTCGCCTCATATATAAAATCTATGGATAACGATGTAGCTGACGCGGAGTCACGTCGTTCTCATCCCGATATCGAATGGGAACTAAAAGATACAGCTTTCCAAAGAATAACAACAAAGTTTGGATCCGTTAGTATAGACCTATTTGCTAGCCGCATAAACAAGAAATGTCACACTTACGTCTCATGGAAACAAGACCCTGATGCATTTACTATTGACGCATTCACCATTGATTGGGCTCGTTTTTACTTTTATGCATTTCCTCCGTTTGCCGTTATCCTAAAAACCCTTCGTAAAATAATCACAGACCAAGCCAAAGGCATTGTCGTGGTCCCAATGTGGCCCACGCAGCCATGGTACCCAGTATTTAGGAAATTATTAGTATCCGAGCTAATCGTTTTCGAACCTACCAAAAATGTTATTATCTCCCATTCCAGCAAAGGCCAGATTCATCGGAATCTTACCCTGGTTGCAGGGGTCTTGTGCGGGCGGCGCTGCTGAGACGAAGTGTGCCACCATCATCTATTGACATCATGCTGGCATCGTTAAGTAGTAACTCCATCAAGCAATATAATGTATGCTTAAAACGATGGTACAACTTTTGCGCTAACAATAACTACAATGTGTTTGAAACTTCAGTACCTAGGATTATATATTTTCTTACTCAAGTATTCCAATCAGGTATTCAATATGGAACACTTAATAGCTATAGGGGAGCTTTATCTCTTATAATCGGCTCACATGTATCAACAGATGACCGGATTAAAAGATTCTTTAAAGGTGTGTTCAGGCTTCGTCCCCCTGTTCCTAAGTATAGCGTAACATGGGACACCTCTAAGGTACTGGACTTCCTAAAGACTTGGTTTCCTAACGAATCTCTCACATTAGAGAGATTAACAAAGAAATCCATCACGTTATTGGCGCTAACGACAGCTCACCGGGTACAAACTCTTCAAAAAATTAAACTGAGCAACTTAGAATCACAACCTACCAAATTAATCATAAAAATACCTGATCTTTTAAAGACGTCAAAAGTCGGTATCAATCAGCCCGTTCTTTACATACCTTTCTTCACAGACAGACTGGAAATATGTCCAGCCACTACCTTACTCGCATATATTAAACAAACCGCCGCTTTGCGCAAAACAGACAATCTATTCATTTCTTTTAAAAAACCTCACAACATTGCGACCACACAAACCATTAGTCGGTGGATAAAGGGAACATTAAAAGACGGGGGTATTGATGTTAACACATTCACGGCACATAGCACCCGCCATGCCGCTACCTCTAAAGCTCACCAATTGGGCGTCAACATCGATACCATCCGACAGACCGCTGGCTGGAGCGGCACTTCAAAAACGTTCGGGCGATTCTATAACAGACTGATTATAAGAGATGATGATCACACCATCCTAGCTAGAGCCATAATAAATAATAATTCCTAAGGGATCTTTACGTCGAGACACAACGTCTATTCTTTTTGTTTTAATTAGTACTTATAAGTAATAATAATTATGACGTCGAATTGAAATTTCCTACTGATTATTGTTAAATAATTAAGAGAGAAAAATAAATAATAATATTAATTAACATTTATTTTTTCTTAAGGGCTAACTGTGATATTCCCAAGTACTCTCAACGTCTACATTGTGTGAATAATATTTTATTTCAGGATACTTATCTCGAGGACGGAGTGCAAGTATAATTGATGATTAAACGAACTTACCAAGTGAAGTTCTATCATAATTATACGTAGCACTCCGTCCGAAGAGATAAGTATCAATCACCCACCCATCCCCACAGCAAAGCTTGACAACCCATGAATTGCCATGAATACTGGTAATATCAAGTTAATGAACTCTAAACGAAATGACAAGCCGGTCTGCAGAGCGCGGGAGCCGGGTGACGTTGACAGTGACAGGAAGATGAATTTGTTTTTTTTTTTTTAATACTCTCAACCATAGTGCATGAACGGTGGCACCTATGCGGTACTACATTGTGTGAATAATATTTTATTTCAGGATACTTATCTCTTCGGACGGAGTGCTACGTATAATTATGATAGAACTTCACTTGGTAAGTTCGTTTAATCATCAATTATACACCACACTGCATTTAAAGCACACTTAATGTTTAAGTGTTTGTATGATTAGGTTTATTATTTAAATTCTAAGTGCGACACCGTAGCACCTGTATGCATATGTGGAACCAGTTTGTCTCTACATTGTACAGACAGCGTTGTTGTTTGGTTGACATGCATAGTAATAAAATCGAGTAAATTGAGATATAACTTTACTTGCATATTTGTCAATTATGATATTACATTTTTAGTTGCACTTACAAAATGATTCTTTGGTTTAAATTATTTGTTATTACATAAACAATAATATTACGACCAGATGGAAATTTCCCCAAAAAATTACAACAAAAAGTATTAGACAACATGTTAAAAATCAGTTCAACAAAATTTAAAGAACCACCATCTGGTTTTCATCTATACTGAAAGTGTGTTTGTTACAAGAGAACAGCTTACCTAAGTAATATGAGATTCTATGATTATTTTAAACTTATTTAATTGTAATTACTGCAATGTATTTGTACAAAAAGATACATAATTACGTTGCTTATAACCTAAAAAAGAACATCAGTATGTATTTTGCTTAAAACTTAAAACATCCTGATACTTTTTTGAACTTTAAAACTTATGTTTCATTGCTTATTTTGAGTGGTTTCGATAAGGATATTTGCGTGTAATTCACGGGTCGACAAAAGAGATCATGATGTATCTTGTGCCCTTGGTGACCAGCAAGCCCTCGTGGTAGTGCGTCAGGCGTCCGGGATGCATTAGCAGCCAGCCAGGCTTAGTGTCGCGCACGGAACAGTTGTACCGAATGAAACGACACCCACCGCCTTCAAAGTCCACATCTAAAATTTTAACACGTCATTTAGTTACGAGACAATGTATCCGATATATAAAATTATTAATATTATAATAATAATTATGTACAAGTAAAAAATATAAAAAGGAAGAACACAGCGTTCATAAAATTCGTCTTATCACCGTCAATGGGAGATATGCCCAAAAGGCTGGCAGCATTGACATGTTGGATGGCAATGCTGACTCTTTAGCCGAAAAACAAGCCCTTTGGTCCAGTATAAAAAAAAAAAAAATCTATGTGCAGTCATCCTATTTTGATTAGAGAAAAAGATTTTTTTGGGACAAGCCCGTCACACTATTCCCAGCCACTGCAATATTCCCGATAGCCAGAATCAACAGTGGCGACCACCAGAAAAATGCCATAAGCTCGACGACTCCCGGAGAAACTACCGCAACAATATTAATCAGAAAAGAACAGCGAAGGCTTGAAATAGAAAAAAGAAGCTTGAAATAGGTACATTAGAGATGCGTTTTAAAGTTCCGCATCGAAAAGGCGAAAACGGAACCCTTATTATTTTATCTTGCCCGTCGGTCCGTGTGAACAGCCATTTTAATCACAGACGTTTAATATTATTTCAGTGAAATTGGAAAGGTGTATAAAATCATTAAACATTTAATTGGGGTTGGCCCTAACCAATTTAACATAGGGATGACAAAAATCGTCGCACGTAAGGGCTCCAAGTGTCTTTTTTTATTTAAGTAATACTTTTGTGAGATAGACCACTACAATACCACTCATGTTTTTTTCTATTCACTTTTTAGCGATTTTCTATGAAACTTATTTTTGTAATCAATTAAATCAGTACTGGGCACTAGTAAATAATCATCCTATTATGGAACCCTTCACCCTGCATGCTCCCACATGCAGTTGGCTCTTAATTTTTACTATGTGCTCAGGTAGTACATTAGTCACGCGTTCCGTTTCGTCGGGAATTTTAAATGGCCTTTACGAATATGGAAAAAAAGTAAAAATCCGACTATTTTAATATTTAGACTAATGAAATAACACCCCTGATCTTTAAAAAAATACAATCCAGCCCGCTGTTCCTCTACTTATTGTTGTATCTTTTTAACATTTAATTTTGTAGGACTTACTAGGTGTGTTGAGTGCCAAATTGATAGTGTACGTGGAGGAGTCGTGGTGCGGACGAAGTGATGGCTGTTCATCGGGCCTGTAGCGCACCACAAAGTTCATTACCGAAACCGGTGGCTGCAAAAAAAATGCAAAAGTAACATAAACATAATATATTCTATTCCACTAACTCTGTTTCTGTTAATCAAGCAAAATAAATACCATTTATATTATAGGTTAATGATAAATGGTTTACAAATTTGTGAATTGGTTATAAATAAAATAACACTTCTTAACGTCAATTTTCTTAGTATTAAACTAGATGAGGTCGATATGAATCGGCCTCCTCATTCGTATTTATTTTAGCCGACTTCAAAAAAAGGAGGAGTTTCTCATTTCGATCGTTACTAAGTATAGTACTGTACTCGTCGACACATAACCAAGGAGGAAAATTAACCTAGATGGAGTGCCAGACCAGACTTACAGTCCTTATATTATACATATTTGTCTAAAAAAAATAAGCAAGAATGATACAATAATCGAACACATATTGCCTTGTGTACTTTTGTGTATTTATTAAATATAACAGGTTATTCAGAATTCCACGACTGTTTCGGTTTGTGGGTATTCATAAATTAATAACAGTAAATCTTACATTGTGATAGTAACCAGTGAAGACCATCTCTTGTAATGGACGCACAAAATCCTTCAGTATGTGAAGCCAATGACGATCCAAGCCAACTTGAGTCATGTGTATATCGCGAGTGGGGACTGCTTCATACCCGCTCTCCAGACGTTTGTCCTGTATAGAATAGAAACCAGCATGAGACAGTCAAATTACACTAAGATCATTATTCAAATAATAAACTTATAAACATAATGTGAAGTTATTTTTGGAAATAAACTTATTATTATTAATTACTATTAAAGTATTTCAAGAAACTCCGCAGAAAATTAAACTATCTTACAATCATTCGTAACTTTTTTTTTCCTTTTAACGTGTAGCCTATACAGATAGGGAAGTAAGTTTAAATGTATGCCGCAAAAAGGCAATCGCAACCAAAAACAGTCCCAATAAAAATGCAAAGGCATCTTGGTAATCGCACGGCAACATAATCACAAAAGAAAATTTTTTTTAAATAGTTTTTATTGAACACAGCGTTAGCGGCCAAATTTAGGTATACACAAACATTAATAAAGCGCCCAGGGTTCTAATATTAGATAGATTTTATTGGATAATATGTGTCACCAGAAAATTGCAGTCTCCGTAAGATTGTAATTAATCTTTATTAGATTTTAACTTCTCGATATTTATGAAAAAATCTTTTTGTATGCAATAAATCCCATCCAAATTCAATAGTTTCCAATATATCCGTGTCTTAATAAGAAAAAATAGTTTACGATTTCTCGCGATATTTTACAATCTGACGACGTTTGCAATTTTCCGGTGACATATGCATCATGATTTCATGAGACTTGGTATTGTAAAACATGTTATGTTTTTGATGGCATCTATTTAGTAGGTAGTTCTCGGATTTCGAATGTGACGAAAATTTATGAAACTGCTGCATTTTTTTTTTTCTTTAATCCATAACAAAATTACTGTTAAAATGCAGTTTAAATGATAATGGGTGTGTGCTAGATAAGATAAGATAAAAATAAGTCATACTGTCTAGTATGACTTTTTACGGCTGTGCATTTTGCTCGTCTTGGCGGGGCGCTGCCGTAGCCCCAGATTTGCTTGTTTAATTTTTTCCTATTAATTTTCATATCATTAAATCGCTATTGCAAAAAAGTGAAATTAATAACTTGCGCTAGCAGAACTTGTTTTTTTTTTGTTGTTGGATAACGCAATGATATTTAATTAACAATTTTATGAAAAAAGCACCGTTTACTGAATTGAATGAAAAAATAAACAAATAGTCTATATTTTTTATCATCTACATACAAAATAAATTTATTTTACCTATTATATTGAGGTGGTTAATTTACAAAAATCGATAATATAATAAATTATGTAAAAGCGCGTAGAAAAACGGGGAGAGAAAAAAACCAACGCTTTCTAAACGAGTTTTTAATTTTTTTTACCATGACGCGGTTTCAAAAATTAAATTAAAGAGCAAAAAAACAAGATTCAAAAAAAGAACAGAGTCAAGAATTATTTGTAAGGTTCGAACCTGATTTCTACGACCTATATTATATAATGCTACTACAAGAAGCAGTTCTAGCCATGTGAAGACCGAAATACGTGTCATGAACATTCGTAATTTTCATCATTGTAGTTACATCACAGCGCCAACTAGATAATATAAACCTAACTTGTACTTACATTATTGGATCCATCGCTCCATTGCCCAAACGCCTCCATAATTTGAATCCATTCGTTACAAAATCTTTTGGACATCAACGGGAACCAGTAGACGTCGGGGCACGGCTGTAACAAAATTATACAAAATATTAGCATATTTTTAAAGCTTCTGCTATAATGTAAAACCTAAAGTAAATCTTTATAAGCGGAAGGTCACTCATTCTTTTTCATTCACCCACTGATTAATCACGAAACCAAAAACTGCTTGACCCATGAAGATGCAATTTGGCACGGAAGTAGATTATGAAACAGAGACGTCAGCTAAGTAAGTATTTTTGGAAACTCACCCGGAAAAGGAGTGAAATAGGGGGTGGAAGTATGTATGGATAATCTTATTCTCTAGGCCAATTTACTTGTAACTTGGTACAAATACTGACCTATGTGAATTATAAAGTTTGTCATCATTTGTTTTTCAGAACTACCCCCAAAATACGTTTGTAGTCCTTGGGTTTATAAACTTGAATTTTGAATAATATATAAAGTCGTAGTTATTTTCAAAACTAACATCGGTTTTTATGGAGTGTTAAAGTTTGTGTGGAAGAATCTTAACGCTTAGTTCGATAAAGTTGTATCTCGGCATTAACAATCTTTTTTTTTGTATTTTCTAAAATCAACCATTGAAGGGGGAATAATATATAAAGTCAAAGTTATTTTTAAAACTAACATCGGTTTTTATGGAGTGTTAAAGTTTGTGTGGAAGAATCTTAACGCTTAGTTCGATAAAGTTGTATCTCGGTATTAACAATCTTTTTTTTTGTATTTTCTAAAATCAACCATTGAAGGGGGTCTAAAGGGCTGAAACGGATCAAACGTTTTTTTTCATATTCAACCCGCAACCGGATGAAGAGCACAACAGTTGCGCTGATCATGAGGCATAAGCAGCAAAAAAGCCCAGGTAATTCATAAAAATCGTTGTGATTATCCAAAACTGACCTTTAAAGTGGGCAAAGGGAGCGTTGAAATTTGTGGAGTAAATTCTAAATCCACGCGGACGAAGTCGCGGGCGAAGTGCTAGTATGAATATAAAATTATACAAACCATCAAATGCTTTTTATCTTCATCGAAATTAAGATGATATTCTTCATGTAAATAACGCGTAGTCCATTCCATTCTGTTTTCAAAAAGTTGATACATATCGGGATTTGTTCGGCTTATATCATATGTCTCTGGATTTACTAAATGTCCGAAGTCCATTTCATTGCTAACATACATGTATACACCCTGAAATAATATAATTATATGAGGTAAGTCGCATTGAATAAAAATAAGATAGATTAAAAGAGTTTTGTTCCATTTGGTTTTACAACTACTTACAACATCTCTAAGACTTGCACAGAAAGCCATGTCTGGGTCTATGCTTTCTTTAGTGTAAGTCACCGACTTAGCAGCTGGTGTCCTGAACACGGTCATCTTAGCTAGGTAGCAGTTCGTGATGAACGGCACGTTCCACACACCTCTGAAAATATTTACATGTTGGTACTTGTTATATGGTTAAATTTTTTTTTAAGTTGGACCTCCTCTACACATATGAAAATACAAGTACCTATCAATTGCTATATTGTCCAGTTTGTACTACTCGTTTTGATACCCCGTTATCTCAAATATTTTAAATAATCACCAATAGTTTCAACTTATTTTCCGTGATCTTACATATTCTCGTGAATTGATAAGAAAACTTAAATTGTACCTAAATGAAATTTTGAGGTCACACGTTATCTTGATCCATTGACCCAAGTTTAAATTTATTAATATCACATTTTAAAATACGGTCGTATGAAATCGAAAGGAAATGACGAGTGCCGTACATCACGTAGGGGAGACAAGGGCCCTCCTGCTAGCACCTCGTCATTAGCCAATTGAGAGATTGGCGCAACAGGAATCGCCGACACCAACAGTTGCACTCAGATCACCGCGCAAGAACATACCGCACACGCACGTGTCGCCCTTTTGTATGGGATTACTATAACTGTGTCATTTACACCGTAACATCTATCCGCGCAAATGTTGCTCATGAAAGCTAACGTCTTTTTGTGCTTGCTCTTACTGTACTCGTTTTTGATTGGCTTAACCGAAGCAAGGCGCGGGCGTACCAGAAGTAGGACGAAATCCAAGGTAATCATATTTTGAAGTAATAAAATAAGAGTTACACCACAGTATTAGATCTATAATAATTATTGTATAGTGTGTAACAGCTGGTTTACCAACATTTAAAGCAATAGATATAAAATTTCAAGTGCATCAATATCCCCAGAAGTAGGTATTATTGTATTATCTTTCGGTTGATATGTTGATGCATAGTGCTCCAATCGCATTTTTACAATTAAAGTCGTCGAACTTCTGAGTTGCGTCGGCCTGCTGTATAATTGTATTTATTCCATGAAAGTGCGAAAACATTTATGAAAATTATGTTATCATATTCAACATGATTCCAGGTACAAATTGGATTACCCATCACGGGGAAATACAGAGATCCTGAATCCGATCAATATTACAACAATAATGACGTAAGTGTAATGTATTACATGCGCAAGCCTTATTTTCTGACATAGGTACTTAAATTCAATACCTACCGAAACAGATACAACAGGTTTTTTTTTTCAGGGAGCAAAAATCTTGCTTGCTTCGCACTTTGACCTTGAGTACGTTCTGGGACACAAGATTGCTTTTCTGTGTATCGCCAAAGGTTCACCAAGACCGCACATAACATGGTTTAAGGATGGAGTTGAAATATTTGCTCATCATTACCTGCATGTAAGTAGCCTACATTTATAGATTAAGCTTACATGTATAGCCAATTACTAATATGTGAAGTCACATTCGTGAAGTCAAACCTTGAGGGACTTTGCTACCTACCATCTATTTATATTTTTCGTTGCCTACTGTTTCTGTTTAATCTAACTATGAAATAAAATAATGAATAGCTTATAGCGTAGCAGCTTATAGCGTACTTTTCAGTTAGCTTAATTCTACAAAATGTAGGGGACAGTTGTTTTTAAAAGCAATTTCTGGGTTGTTCCCATTGTAAAAGTTGTTCATATTCATGAGTATTATAAACACCCACAAGATTAATAATGATTTAAAAGTCACCCTTTATAATGAACAAAAACGTATTCATAATAATTATAATTGATTGTGAACTCGACAAAACAAAAAAAAACAAAGGCGCAATGTACCTATTTAGATAAAACTTTATCAGTGACGGTTTACTTGTTTTTTTCCGCATGAATTGTTTATTGAGGCCTTTCATAACAACACATATAATTTATTTAATAAATGCACTGCCTACTGCCCTTGCATTGGTACATACTATATATTCATTAAATCTTGAACTGGTCAATGTCCTATTTACACCAATAAAAATTATTTGAGTCACGAGGCGAAAAATAATATTCAATTGGAGAATGAAATGGATTCGTTGAATAGGTTGCTCAGAGTTCAGTTTCATCATGAGTAGATAATATCAGGGAAGTAACCATTTTTACAGTATAGGTATGTTTCTTTTTCAATATCAAAAAGCATAATTATTATGAGCATGTGCGTCATTAAAAATGAAACAAATGTAAATTGCACTCCGAATGAATTGTTTATTGAGGCCTTTCATAACAACAGATTCTATAGGTATAATTTCTTTCATAAATGCACTACTGCCCTTGCATTTTTTTTCACTTTACAGGTTAACTTGCAAACAAAAAAATATTTGAATACCTACTGTCCATAGACCTGGAAGCTAATGTTTTTGTTTTTCTCTCAGTAATTAATTTAACTGTATACTAAAGAATAACATTTGCACCGTCTTTAAAGATGGAGCGCTTCTCAGCAAAGAAGTATTTTAGACAATGATTTGCATCATCATCGAACTAATGAGTGTTCATATTGTACAATAGATCCACGAGTGGCCGATCGGCGACGACCGCGTGAAGTCGAAGATCGAGATTGACCCGGCTACTCAGATGGACGCCGGTGTCTACGAGTGCACGGCAGACAACATGTATTCCATTGATCGACGCTCATTCAAGACCGACTTTTCCATTGCCTTCGACTGAACTTTTGATCTACTTGCAGGGCATTTTAAATTACAACAGTCCAACTGTAACCTATTTTATCAATTGGCAGTAGCTATAGCGAACTAAACCACGTTTTAATAGATGAATGATTGTTTAGGCTATTACTGAGTGAGTGCCATGCCACATTGCAGAACATGTTACATCTCTGATTGACTATGATTGTTATTAATGGCGACGTCAATGAATCCTTAGTTCGCAAAAATGTACCTATAAATGCAGAACAGACAAGCTTTTGTCTGATAGCAATGATTTAATTTAAAAATGCCCTACAGTCGACATAATTTTTATGAATAAGCAAATAACAAAGTATATTATAATAACTATTTATGAATTTGTCTAATAAATAATTTTACTACCTGTGTTGTTATTTAATTTAACCATCTTGATTTCTTGAAATTAAATGAATTTATAAGTATCGACAGACACGTTAATTTTGTTTTTTTTTATCCAATCAATTACATCAGTAAGAATCTCAATAATTCTTATTTTAGCGTATTTTAGGGCCAGTTCAAAGTAAGGATGGAACATCCATGCTTAACCAAAGGTTTTATTCAAGTCCAATGTCACCAATGCTCGTGTTGCATTGCGGATCTTAACGTTTTAGGGTCCCGTACTTCCAAAAGATAAAAGGGTCGCTTCGCAGTCTGTCTGATAGTATACTTTTACTCAGAAACGCAGGACGCGGAGGTATCACATTGAAACTAATATTATTATCAAATACTGAGGTCATAAAAATCCGGCCAAGTCCGTGACGGACCTCGGGCATTCAGGATATCGTACCAAATATAGAAGTCATAAATTGTCTGAGTTTATTGCTGTTTATATTTTATGCAAAATGAAATATATCAAGCAAACAGACGGACGACACCCTAATTGGACGAGCCGACTGGCCTACTGCCCGCTTTTTCTATTGTGTAGTTCATATATAGTTTCATTACATGCGAGTTTCAAGTAATCATGTCCTTCAATATGTCCTTCGTTCAACCAGTCATTTCTTATATAAAAGGAAACTGAATGACTGACATATCAACGCACAGCCGGAACTGCTGGGACTAGGAACATGAAATTTTGAACACGGTTTCCGTTTATGATGAAGGTGAGCCCTAAGAAGGGATTTATGAAAAATCAGTCTTTAGACAGTGAAAAGGGGAAAATCGTTTGACCTATATCTTCGCAGACGAAGACGCGGGTGAAGTGCTTATTATAGGTACTTACTTGACGTTTTGATAGACTATGTCCATGTAATCTGCAGATCTAGCATAAAAGCCAGCTGTGTTGACGGCACCCCAGAAGTTGGACCAAGCGTGACCTGGCCGCACCAGCATGGGAGCGATGACGTCGTAACCCGAGGATAATAAATGACGCAGCGTGTTCGCTTCAAGACGGGACACGCTGTCTATAGAAAATAAATAGTCGCAAGCACTGTTTATGCAGCGATCCCTGTAAACATTAACATTCATTTAACAAACAAAACTTCTAACCTTTTCTACAAATTAATACTTATTTAGGTAGTTTAAATTAAATATTTAATATATCTAAGAAACCTATACAAGAGTGCCGCTCATTTAATTTGAGAATATGACATAACATTAATTTTTAGGCAAAGGCTAGGGAATGTAAATGATTTAGACATGAATTCATATGGACGCACGCAAAGCACTAACGAGGTCCATGCGGCGCATCACGACTATTATTTCCAAACATAACGACTTCACCGCATCCTGAATATATCGACTGAACACATGTTGCAGGGTAACCTTATTTAGAGTGTCCAAGCATTTACAGTTCTCGTCAAATAACTTTGCCCCTCTGAAGTTGTGTCGAGTGGCTGCGTAGTCTGTAGTCAAAATTACGAACACACTGCAACTGCGCATGCGTAAAAGACATGAGGGCGGGGCGCGCTTTTATGTCTCAGTCGCTCGTTTACGTTCGATGCATGCTTGCGTCCCGCTTGCTCCCGTGTACGTGACTGCACCTGCGCGATCTTTGCAAATGGCTAACTTCAGAGGGGCAAAGTTATTTGACGAGAACTGTACAACGCTACACGTCGTGTAGCTAGCATATTCTTTTCGGGTCAGTCAGATGAATCTGCTGTTTAGTCCGAAAGTCACTTGAAGAATAGCACCCACAAGTTTGATCAGCGTAGACAGAGCAGCAATTACTAGGACTGTTTTAATTGATAGTAAATTTAACACGACCCGACTTCTTTCTACCTATTGTGTAGTGATTTTAAAATCTTATTCTTGTTATGGTATTGAACTTTATCTCCAAACATTACATCCACCTTGTTTCTAAATAGCTAAACAAAGTAATACATTTTTGCAATTATTGTAATATCGAATAAAAATTGCAGGATACGACGTGAATTCGAATAACCTATAAGTTTTTAAATTACCTACGGCGCTGTGGTAGTGAAACGCGCGTGCATGACAATGTTTTTTTTTTTAATTTATAAAGATACCACGAATTGGGTAGTGAGCATGTGGCTGTTTAAGGAAGGAAGGGATCGAAAAAGCAAAGGAGTTGCATAATGAAATTTAGTACAACATTATAAGACTTGTTTGGATGATATGGTTGTCTACTACACACTGATTGTTTTAATGTTGGCAATAAGCTGTTTCAAATACTTTTGTAGAGGATTTAAAGCATGGGTGTAGAAAAAGGATTTCAGCGTACGACGGGAAGCGACTTTGGATAATTTAGGTCAGGACAGTGCACACGAGCATCCGCAAGACTTCTCGAAACTTCTAGAAAGCGTGCGAGACTTTGTGCAGCGGGCGTGCAGTGGCTGCTCTGTTTGCGCTAAGCCATAGCGACATATTTTTGTTAAGTACTTATATATAAAATTACTTCGTTACTGGCTGACTGACAGACAACGCACACCGCACGCAGCTGAAACTGCTGGTCTTAGAAAGCTAAAATTTGGCATGTAGGTTCCATGGGGAGTGTAGGGGAGCAATAAGAGATTCCGAAATTCCTACGGCAACAGGATATGCGCGTACGAAGTCGCAGGCATAAGCTAGGGACAAGCATTTATAATAATATAATAGTGGTGACGGGTGGGCGTTTTGGATGACTGTCTTTATGTAAAATTTGACGTTCAAATAGTGCTGGCTCTCGGCCTAATTTGAATAACTGACTTTTGATTTTGATTTTTGATTTTAATAATATAGCCTTCTTATCCCGAAACTCCATTGTTTTTACTGTATACTACTAGTCCGTCTTCATTATGTTCTTTTTAGGTTATTATAATATGTCCCGGAGTTTGGTGTGCCTCTTGGCAAAGGCCTCCTCTAATGATTTCCACTGTTTTCTATCTTTTGCAACTCTTCTCCAGTTGCAACCTACTGTTAATATGAGTTCATCCTCCCATCTTTTGGTAGGTACAAGCATTTGCCCGTGACTAAATAACTAGGTAAGATATACAAAAATTATGCTCACTTGGCAATATTCCTGGCTTCAGATTCCGAGATAAAATCACTAGGTTTAATACGCTTTGCAGTAGCATACTTCTTCGAATGTTCTTGGAAAAAATCATCCACTTCAGTTTCATGGTACTCAACATTATTTCTCAACAACAAGTGAATCTTTTCTTTTGGATAGTCAGTTGTTAGAACTTGATCCAGAAAATCTTCAAGGAACGGTGTAGCTTGTTCTATAAACACTGCCATCATCACAGTAGGCAGCTTAGCATCCTAAAATAGTCATGATTGCATTTTAAAATAGCAGATTAATTCATTTAGGTTTATTTCTTTAAAAATTATGGCTATATTTTATTTGATAACATCTATGGTATATTACCTTGAGTTCAATTCTCTTTTCTGCACACAAAGCACAGCCGTCAGTAGCTGACCAAGCCTTAGCTAGATAGTTGCCAAAGTGGTTTAATGTCATCTTAGATGGCCCATTGCCATGAACAATAAGAGGTCGTTCTTTAGTAACTACATTCTCTATGTATGGCCAAGTCTCTGTAGTTGAGTTGGACCTTAATTGAACATCAGCTGATAAAAACACATAAAAAAATTAGTAATTGTACCTTATTTAAAAAGAAGATATTAATTTTAGAATAGAACCATACTCACATAAAGCCCCATTAAGATTTTGGAATATAGCAGAATTGTGGTCCAAAGTAATTTTAAGTGATTCCCTTAATTTCTTCTCCAAATAGATCTTGGTGTAGAAAAGCTGGTCATCATCTTTATCACTGACTGGTTTATAATTAACTATTTCGTAAATCTCAGGCAAGTAACCTGCAGAGATAATAAATAATTAATGTATGTAAATATTTTGATTGCCATTTGTACACATCACCTATTATTATGAGAAGAGCATTGTGTTAGGTATTCACATGTCATAAGAAATTATAAAACAATGATTGTTGCTAATCAACATGTATAGTCCAAACTAAAAAGGTTAAATCATAATGTTTGTTATTGAGAGCTGGACTAAACCAACAAACTTGTGTCCTGTTTCATCATGTTAAGGTGACAGCACACTAGAGTGATTACAATACATGTTCTTCTTTGAGCAGTATGTCCAACACAAAATAAAGCTCAATTTGAAAAAATCATTAACATGTAATTTACCATTTTGGCTCATGCTCTAAAGTGAGTTTGATGACCTGCTCTAGTTTCCTATCTTTTTTACATTCCAAACTGCATCATACTTTTGATTAAAATACAATCACTCAAATTTAATCTTAATAATGACTATGCAAAACATCAAAATTCAGACACCACCATGTTCATGTCATGTTTCCTCGAAAGGTGAATCAATAAAGAGGCTTGTAGTAATAACTTCGGTGATACTGCAATACCGCGAAACTACACTTTACCATAAGGTGTAATTTCCGATGTTATTTTATTCAAAGTTAGGCATTATAGCAAAGAATGTCTCGCGGTATTGAAGTATGGAAAATTGGATCTTACAGCAAAGTGTAGTTTCGCAGTATAGGTCTAATTTTCACTGTTGTTTTATTCAAAGTTAGGCATTATGGCAAAGTATGTTTCGCAATATTGCAGTATTGAAAATTAGACCTTATAGCAAAGTGTTAGTTTCTCGGTATTGCAGTATCACCGACTATAAGTATATATTTCACAAAAATTGTATGTCAATTAGTGTTAATGTTTTGATTTCAGTTTATTTTTTTTAAACATTTAAATGTATGTTGCTGGCCCTAACAGGGACTACAATTGTTTCTTAGCTTTAAGCTTATTGTTACCATGTTTTCTTTACATTGTGTAATGCAAAATAAATGAATACGAAAACATGTTCTGGTTTACTTATTTTGAAAGTAATTTCCTTATTTATTTGGTAGGTAGTGTCAAGTTCCGTTTGACTTACCCATAAAACCACCAGAGTTCAGGTATGGATTAGCAACCTCTGTCTTGGGATACTGTGATGCCAGTTTGGTATCCGGCCAACAAAATTGTTCAGCAGCAAATAACACACGGGTGTCTGGGAATGACCGGAACTTCTTCACAATATCTTCCAGACTTGACAAAAACAGAACATCATAGCTGCAACAAGAATGTGGGCTCAAGAAAGTTTCTTACCAGATAAGTATAAGAACTATTTTACATGATTCTATGGAAAACAAACCTGTCAGTGAATAGTATAATTTTTTCTTTGTTCCCTGAATTCATCATTTCATTTAACTTGTCTTTCAGCAAGTTAATCTTCTGCCCTCCACCAGGGAGGTTCATGTCACCTCCAGTCCACTTTGTTCCTTTGCCCAGCACCTCAACATCGATTCCATAAATTTTGGCTGATCTTAGGAACCTCTCCAAGCCATGATTTTCATCAGTAGCCACAGTCAACACTTTTACATCATCTGCAACAAACAGATTGTTAAGTTTAACCATAAAAAAATAATTTAAATAGTTGCAATGGTAACATTCATAGTAAAATAATATCACAGGTAGTTCATTAATGAATACTGTAGCATATTCAACAACACAAAAACTTTGTTTCTGGTCCATCCATAAACCTAAAATTAACAACGATCTGCGAAATTGGTCCCAAAACAGCGTTAATGTAATAAAACTATAAATAAAAATAGTGATCAGTATAATGATTCAGCATCCTCACTAATGCACTGTATTAGTTTAACAGACAAAATATAACCACATAATAGAAATAAACGCAAGCTTAACGACTAAAACATGTGAACCTAAGAAACAATTTAGAGACAAGCAATTCAAGTTTCGTGCCCTCTACGTATAGAGGACACAATCGTTAGAATTAGGTATGTGAATAGGTCAGCTTCAATTTCGCTAGCTTTTAATTTAAATAATAGTTGACTACTCACCTTTGGCCGCACCCAGACCACCAGACAGCAATAGGAAACCTAAAGCTTGCAAGAACATTGCTAACTTTCTAGTTTGTTGCATGATGGGTTCACTGGACTTCCGTCGACATGCGCATAAATAGTAGTCGTTAAACAAAACTCGGCTAAATAAACACTCGCATAATGTTCCTCTTGTTCCAGATACGAGTTCCCGCTTCCGAAGCGATAAGCTTCAGTAGGTATTTCAATACAGCGAAACTAAAATAATAATAAGCACCGCACCCGGCGGACTCCAGTTCACAACGACGCCGCGATTTCGTATGAGATCATTGGAGCCAAGCATATGGTTTTATATTTCAGCGATGCTATCACTTTATTATATCTATTACACCATTTACGAGTTCACCGAAACCGTGCCGCCGCGTAACGAACGTTATACTACATTGTACATCTACATCTGCATCAACGAAAAATTACCGCGTAAACAGAGATTGTGAACTATGTGAACTGAAACTGACACAGCTAGGAGTGTGACGAATATATTACTATTAGTTAAAAGATTAGTAATATTCTATGGATTCACATAGTAATCCGACGAACTGTCATATGCTAACCCTACTAATATTATAATGGTGAAAGTTTGTATGTTTGTAGTATGTTTGTATGTTTGTATGTTTGTTTGTTTGTATGTTTGTATGTTTGTATGTTTGTATGTTTGTATGTTTGTATGTTTGTGTAACAATCAGGCAAAAACGACTGAAGGGATTTGGATGAAATTTGGCACACATGTAGTTGATATCCTGGAATAAAAATAGGCTACTTTTTATCCCGGTAAGTGGCATGGATTAATGGAGACTGAGGAGGAAGTGGAAACTCAGAGCCGCTGCTGCCTTAGTACTTCAGATTCACAAGTATCAGGAGACCAGAAACATCAAGTACCAGGAGACCAGAAACATGTCATAGTATTTTTGGGCTGGTATAATTATGTAGGTAGGGTAGGTGTAGGGTAGGTGTAGGGTAGGTGTAGGTAGGTGTAGGGTAGGTGTAGGGTAGGTGTAGGGTAGGTATAGGGTAGGTGTAGGGTAGGTGTAGGGTAGGTGTAGGGTAGGTGTAGGGTAGGTGTAGGGTAGGTGTAGGGTAGGTGTAGGGTAGGTGTAGGGTAGGTGTAGGGTAGGTGTAGGGTAGGTGTAGGGTAGGTGTAGGGTAGGTGTAGGGTAGGTGTAGGGTAGGTGTAGGGTAGGTGTAGGGTAGGTGTAGGGTAGGTGTAGGGTAGGTGTAGGGTAGGTGTAGGGTAGGTGTAGGGTAGGTGTAGGGTAAGTATAGAGTAGGTGTAGGGTAGGTGTAGGGTGGGTGTTTCCTGAGTAAAAAATTTACAATACAAATGGAAACCTTGCTATTTCCGATATTCACGCGGGCGAAGCCGCAGCTGGTAGAAGCTAGTATTTAATATTTTAAGAAAACTATCTAAGTACAGCAGTGCGATTCTGTAAACATGTCGAAGTGAACACCCGGGCGGGGCGCACAACAGGTGAGTTGTCAAACGATACAAATAAGATGGAATGACAGCTCAGTTGTCGTTCACTCCGCCTCGGTGAACACCGTGAGATGTCGACAGTATCGACAGGCTGAACGTCAACTTTCTTTATTCTTCCAATAACACACAAATTCACAATTAAGACAACAGATATTATGTCTTAAGTTACAAAAGTTATATTGGCGCGTGTATTAATCTTTGAAACGAGCCGGCAATCGTCTCGTTCGACGCACTACTGTCTTGTTTCGTCGACCAGTGTTGTCAGTCGATGTGGGGTTCTCATCCGTGGCGTCGCGGGAAGTTTCAAAATCGGGGGTTACAATATTCACATAATCCATAGATTACATAACATGTACATAATCTATGGATTCACATATAAGAAATCCGACGAACTGTCATATGTTATGAATACTAATCTATGGAAGTGATACGTAATATTAGGTCTTAGTTACCACTGATCCTCAAAAATATAAGCTAAGATAATTAAATGACCTCATGATACTAATATCATGAGGTCATTTAATTATCATAGCATTTAATTATATTACTAGTATTAGGTTTATGTAGTTATTTTAACTAATAAAATAACTACATAAACCTAATACTAGTAATATTATTTTCAAAAAAAAATATATTTGTATAACAAACTTGCAATCCAGTTTAATTAAGTACCTTCAAAGTGGATGCTTGTTTGGTCCAATCTATTTGTTATGTTGCCGTGCCCTAACCGGGTTTCATGTTGAACTTACTCACATATATTTGTAACAACTAAAATGTACACATGAATGCAATTATATATTGAGATATTTTAATATTGCTAGACTAATACATTCGTATTAGCTATTACTGAAAAATATCGGCATAAGCCCTTCGTATTAGTGCTGTTCTAAATAATCTTTTTTTATGTCGGTATCTATTTCCAGCATGTTATTTTTTGTACCTACTATTCAATCTTAAAAGTTAATTTGGTATTTTCGATTACTAGATGTCAATAGATATTTGATTTCACAAAGGAAAGAATAAGCCCTAAAGCAATACTTCAATTTTTTTAAGGGAATGTTTCCTTCCTGCGATGATCGTTCGATGATTTCGCTAATGTATGAGATGGTAATGCATGGACAGAGGGCCAGTTCTACAACGTTCACATTCGCATGTCAATCGCAATCTGTTAAAAAAGTTAATTCATCTAGATACTTGAAGGTCCAACTTTTAAATTCGTATTTAGAACTTGAACATTTAGTTCTGAAAACTAGGCTAAGTAAAAAAAATTAATAAGTGGGTACTAAAATTTCGTTAATAAATAAAATATAATTTTTACTCTATTGAAATGTCGCAATCTTTTTCGCTTATTTCTAACTTTACATGGACAAGAGTTGCATAATTTTCAGTACCTACAAAGGGAAAAAAATATAATTCGATTTCTTAAGTGTGCCTTAACAAATGAATAAATTAATTTATTAATAAATCATGATTAAAAATAATGTGTGTTCCAGAAGTGCTTGGTCAAATTTAAGGATAGGTAGTGTTGTAGCTGCTATCTACTTATCTATAATATACTAATATTATAAAGCGGAAAGTTTCTTTGTTTGTTTGAACGCGCTAATCTCTGGAACTACCAGTCCGACTTGGAAAATTCTTTTTGTAGGTATACCTATGATAGCCACATTCATGAGGAAGGCTATAGGCTATATTATTATAGTATTACGCTAAAGCCTTAAATATTGATATTTGTAAAGTATAAATAGATTCTATAGAAAGATACCAATTTGATTGAACAAGCCTATTAAAGTCCTTTTCATTATTATTCACATTTAGGCGTGATTGAGCGAGTGTCAGATGACCTAAATTTGTTGCAGTGCCTGGAACCACGATATTATGGAATACCTACTCCACGCCCTGCGCGGCCTCGTCGTCTAGCAGAATAGCCCCAGCAGCGCACGGCCTATCGCATCGCACATATTGATGCATTCGCGGTACACTACACTTCCACAGTTCTTCCGTGATCGTCGATAATCCGTCAAAGCGCACCACATTACGTATGCACCTAGTTAGTCGTAGTGATGGGGTGCACGGCCAGCTTTGTTCATCAGGATATTTTCTTTGAGGATCCCATTTTCCTGTGTATACCTACCTCTGGTAATATTGTTTGCCAATGTCTGAAGCATCTCTTCAGTCATGATAATTTATTATTTAATAAGTAGGAAGTTAGTATACCTACTGAATTTTATAGTACACCTCATAGTAAGTAGGTACAGTAGAAACATTTATAGAACAAGTGTACAATGGGCTGTCTTATCACACAGGGCAAACTCTTACAGACAATATTCCGGTGGACTTTTTTACTCAATAATAACAATAAGATAACAGACGCCCGCCATAACATTTTATTCTACTTCATTCAATGGGTGGTTTTGACAGCTTGCGACTGCGATCCGACACGAACGTGCGTTTTTATGAAGACGGTTAAATAAAACTTTGTCCTGAGAAGTCTATTTACAAACTAGGTAGGTATAGTCAGCAACTGGTGCCACTTTTAAATATTTTCGATAAGCTAGCTTTTCATAATACTTACCTAAGTATTATGAAAAGCTAGCTTATCGAAAATATTTAATAGTTTTAGCTATGTTATTTCATAAGTATGTAGGTACCTACCTACATACTTATGAAATAACATAGCTAAAACTATAACTCTTTTTTACATCTTTAATTTCAAGGTTTATAGGGTACTTCCCTTCGACCTAGAGTCATGAAATTTGGCAAAAAGATAGATCTTACAGTACAAGTACGGGGAAAAGTCTGAAAATTGGGAATGACAATTACGAATACAATAGAAAAATAATTATTTAAATAGTTCAAGTCGTTCTCAAGTTATGGCGTGGGCAAGGGAAACAGGGATTAATTTTTAGGGTTCCGTACCCAAACGGTAAAACGGGACCCTATTACTAAGACTCCGCTGTCCGTCCGTCCGTCTGTCACCAGGCTGTATCTCATGAACCGTGATAGTTAGATGGTTGAAATTTTCACGGATTTTGTATTTCTGTTGCCGCTATGACAACAAATAATAAAAAACAGAAATATTTAAGGGGGTTCCCATACAATAAACGTGAATTTTTTTGCTCGATATTGATAACGGCAACAGGTAGACGCTTGAAATATCCACAGAATATTCAGTTATTTAGCCACTTTAAAAATAAAAGATTGAATTAAAATAAAACAAACATTGAATTTTTTTTTTGCCGCGTTTTTATAGATCATTGGTACGGAACCCTTCGTGAGCGAGTCCGACTCGCACTTGGCCGGTTTTTATGTATGTAAATATCCCTAACTATTTGTCAAGGTGGTCAAGGTTGGGCAGAGGTCACTTGCCGCAGGGGAAAGTACCTTTTCCAGTTTAATCTCAATTTATAATTCGTCAATGATTGCATTATAGCCGGTATGAGGGGATAAACCGCTCGCTTAGTCATAATTATCTTAGTACTGAGTGTAAACAAAATAGTGCTTATCTGCTTGTATAGAAACCGTCTGGCATGTCAAGAAGTCCATACTTATTCGATCGATGATCTCGATTAGGTACAGACGAAATAAAAAATCAAAAAAATATTTAAAACGATTCCTAAAGTATTTAGTAGTTTTTTGTAGTAGGGTTTAGGTGCGTTCAGCCCATTATAAACCTACCTACTTAGAATATTAATAACCGTTTTCATTCATCAACGTTTCCTATAAGGGCCACCTAAGCTATGTTATCCGTGAAAACATAATGGATTGTACTGTAACCATCCTTATAAGTACTTAATTTCAATTTATATGTAAGTACTTATGTCGTGCAATGCGGGCTGTACAATTGTTTGTCTTTCCAAATAAATAAAACAAAACAAAATAAGCTTAATGGGCATTCAGTTAAGTAATGATTACGGGATGGTTAGTGAAAACGGGCATAACATAAGTAGAAAACCATGATGCCTTGTTTTGAAAGTTAGTGCAATTATTATTGATTTCTAATTAAAGCAAATCAACTATGTAGTAAACAAATCGGTTTTTAATTTGCGTGGAAGGAAAGAGAAGCCATCGCCCTGTATATGTAGCACAAACATTAAGGCTAATTTAGCACAATTTTTTATTGCAACATTCGCGGATGGTTTGCTGCCACCTTTTGTCTTGTTAATCGATTAATTGTATAACTACCTACTTGTTATTTTACCCACCTGTCTTATAGAGAGTTAGGTAATGAATTTTCCAAAAATAAATATGCTAAATTTCTGCAAGAAAAGGTTTTCTTTGGTCACAGGCTCTCAGCACGTGATCTGCATCGCGATGGAATGTGACAAACTTGTTAGTCACATTCTATCGGTTTACTTCGTTACAAACAAGTATTAACAAAATAAATACCTACCTAAAAATAAAAAAAAAATCAATAAATTATTATACGTATCATAGATCCAAAATGTTAATAACATTAAGTATTATATTGAGTCCTAATAATGGGATAAATTTAATAAAAGTATAAAATAACAAACTGTACGCATAATCTGTCACCGGTATTATCTAACCTAAATTTAGAAGTTCGCATCGCTTTGAAACAAAAATGGAACAGAAAAATTAAGAATATATATTTACCTTTAGAATACAGGAAATATTTTTTGCAGTTGTCCTCTTCAGCATTTTTCTCGCAGAATTCTTGAGACAATGTGCCTTGTCTGAGCGCAATAAATATTGCCAACAGCCAACAACATTTAAAGGGGAAACTGCGACGCTTAAGAACCATGTTTTCCTCAAAGCTCCCGACGAACGACTGCAATCAGACCGCCAACAGAACCTATCAAATTGATTACAACGGGAAGGTGAGAGTTGTTCTCTATTTTTATTGCTTTCAGAAAAACTTATTATACCGTGAAATGAAAGCGGCGGACGACGTAAAAAGAAAACCTAAGTAACTGTACCAGTAATATAGATCGCTTACGTAGCCACAGGCTTGAATAGTTTCGATCAACAGAAGCTGTGTTGGTAAGAAGGCATAATAAACTTACTGGAAGTCATATTATTATGTTTCAGTTTTTTGCGGAGGATATATAGGAGTGGCCACTTCACACATATCTTAAAAACAGGGTTTAGGAAATGGGGGAAATAGTTTAACTTGAATGAATACTTGAATAGTTTTACTTGTTTGAATGAA
Organism: Melanchra persicariae; assembly: GCA_947386135.1. Lineage (NCBI taxonomy): Eukaryota > Metazoa > Arthropoda > Insecta > Lepidoptera > Noctuidae > Melanchra > Melanchra persicariae. The sequence continues at coordinate 13,142,058 of OX376643.1, read as the reverse complement.
GTAACGCTACTTACTTACCTAAAAAAAAGTATAAAATACAGGGAGACTCTTGTTTTAGAATAAGGCCTTACTTCCTTAAAATACCCATAACTCATGCTTACTGTTCTGCTCGTTATGATTATGTATACGTCGCAGCCAACTAATTTAATCAGCCGTTTCACTAAAAAGCCTAGCCTTTTCTTTGAACTGTGCCATTTAATCAGCAACTTAAGTGACATGGGCAAGTCATTTAACGATATTGATCAAAAGATGTCTCTTAGGTCACTGAAAAATCGGCGCATTTAAACGAAAAGGCTAGGCTACCAATTAAACGACCGATTAAGCTAATTGGCTGCGACATATATATCACGAAATGACGTTACGCCTACGCCTTTGCTCATATGAGGTTCAAAAAAATACCAGTACAAGTTTTAAGCTCAAAGCTGGTGTCTTAACGGAGTCGTTCTAAAAACTGTCAGATCCGATTCACCTTCCAATACAGTTATTGTACTTAAATAATATGCCAGTCTCAGTTTTTCATCACTGTTAGATGCAAACAGTTAAAATTGATCAAAGAGAAGTGAAACGATTTGGTGAAAGTGTTCGTTTCTGGGACACCGATGTCGCGCTTCACTTGAATCGCTAAAGAATTAACGACAATTTTGTGAGATCACGTAGGTACCTCTATTTTCTGGAGTTTTCTTTACGTTCAATCAATGTGCTATTCTGTCTAGTCTTTAGCTAACTATGGTGGGTTAGGCTCCCAGTCTAACCGGATGTAGCTTAGTTAGCCAGTATTTTACATGCAGCAACTACCAAGACAAGGCTGGTGTTAGTTTTTTGGCCTTGCCTATCCGTAACGTATGTCAAAGATCTACAAATGAAAGCTAATTGTCAAATCAGAGGACATGTGACGACCCACAAGATGGTCTCCAGTGGCCACCAGTTTCAGAAGCATCGCAAACACGATGTCGCCTGTTAATCATACCTAGCTAACAATAATTACGGCTGAAACGTATCACCGGCAATGGTTATCACACCAGGAAAAATTGAAATTCACGAATAGTAGGTACTGTGGCACCACGGGGCTGATTCTGTGAGCCACTTTTTAACTATTATTAATGAAAGACTGATTGAGAATTAATTCAATAGTTATTTATGCCGATCTGGCTTGAAAGGTAATTAATACTATTATTTTCTAGCAGGACTGAAGGAAGACTCTCAAATAAATAAATAATATCAATAATTGGGCAAAATATGATATAATAATATGTATAGGTACATAATTATGATGGTTTCATCATTTTTATACCAGAACCCAGAGGGCCAATTTTACTATTTTTGAAGCAACGTTCGCATTCGCATCGGTATTTCCATACTTTTTTGTCTGATTGTGACTGACGTGCGAATGGAAACGTTGTTTAAAAATTAGGGCGGCTTCGACCAAACTGGAATAAAACTTATTCTCGGAAAAAATCGATACTTACTCGAGAATCAATGTCACGTTTAACCAACTACAATCCGAGGAATAGCGAGTATATTTGGGAATAGTCACTATACCACCAACAAGCAAGGAATACGGAGTTATTCCAAGAATAATAAAACGGCGTCCTATTTTTTTGTGCTGTCATTTCAAATCAACAACAACAGGAAATTGTGATTTTAAATTTTCTCTAGTGCGAGAACAGTGGGTTGTACTTACGTCTATTATATTGGGTAGCAATAATTTTCTTATTTGTAATATACTTGCAAAACCCGAAAATAAACACCACATGAACCAAACCGAAACGACAAACAAAACTTCATAGTTCAGGATACGTGGAAGATCGACCTTCACCCATCTTTATTCTGATAACCAGATGGGACATATTTTTATCAAATTTGATTGATTTATAAACACGCTTATGACAGCTTGTGTATCGAAAATTGTTCGTGGCTATTTTTAATTAAATTAATTTTAATATTTTTTATTTTTCATAACCTTCTCTCTTTTGGCAACCGAACAAATTTAGTTTTAACTGATAGTTTTTAACATGGAGGTTATGCCTTGCTAGGCTTGCCTGCAGTGCTGTTCATGGCAAGCAGGTATGGAAAGATAAATCAATATAGGTAACTTCACCGATCTGTTAACCAATAAAAATTGGTATCGAAAGAAAGATAATATCCCTAATTACGAATGTAATCATAAAGGCTTAGAATAATAACGCCTAAAGGCTTGCGTGCAAAAAACACTTGTAAAAAAAATAGGCAAGCTATAATAAGCGCGTTTATAAATCAATAAAATTTGATAAAAATATGTCCCATCTGGTAATCAGGTACACGTTTTGTTAGACTATTAAACAAAACGACTTTATTTAAGGACATTGACACTATTGACAGGTACTTTACCACGCTATGATACGACAAATGAGAGTTGACTCGAGTTTTGCTCGTCCCGTTTGTAGAACAACAATTTTTAGCCGGGTTTTACATTCGTTCACCATTCACTCTGCTATTCGCAGATCGCTATTCCAAGTATAGCTAAACGTTGGATTGTGTGGAAAAACTATTGTTGATTTACTGGGGAATAAAATCGTGGAATAAATTTTTCCTGGTACATTTACTCGTGTATAAATTCGGTTTTGGTCGAATCCACCCTTAGAAGAATTGGCACTCTGGTATACCTAAATTATTAACAGTACGGATAATCTTCCTTAGATATTAAGAACAGCGGTCCTACCATGACGTGTTAAAGCGTAAGTCGTTCGAGCGAGGAGGGATGGAGCTATACACCCTATATAGCTCCATCCCTCCTTCTCGCTCGAACGACTCACGCTTTAACATGTCATGGTAGGGCCGCAGTACCTATACGCATAGTCTTTTCCGCTTTTTTTACTATAAGCCTATTCCAATGCTGAACCTAGTTGTAAAACTAAGACATTTTGCGAATTCGACTTTATTCCACAATCACAAAGTCCAACTCAAGCCTCTTTCCATGTTACACACCTCATCATTTAATCAAATGTTATACAAAAATTCACTTTGCAACACGCACATAAGGAAAAAATAAATTTGAAGTTTTGACAAAAAAGTTTGGAAAAAAAAATTAGTAGTTCACTCGGCAAATAATTAGTTAAGTAAGATCATGCGGCTAACGCGAATAACATTCATATGTGCGTTTACGCGGTACGGCATTTCATAAAAACTTTCAAGTCCTTATTTTTCGAATTTAATGAACCGATTTTAATAAAACTTGGTTGGTATACTTGGTATGCATACGCTAGATATCGAGGTTTTTAAAATTAAAATCATTACCAAAAATCAGAAAACAATGACAGAAACTAATATCAAAATTACAAACAAATCAAAATTAAAATCAAAAGCAAGAATGTCAGAAATTATTGAGCGAAATTAAAATTAAAAGTCAATTAGCAAAATTACAAGGTGTGATTCAAAATAAAAATAAATAAATAAAATTGTAATTAACATGCACGTTAGTCGCTGGACACACAGACAAGACGTAAGACGAGGACGGGGCGCAGACAAGGCACAGACGGGGCGAGCCGTCGCGACTTTTTAAAATATATAGAAAAGACGAGGCACAGACGAGGCACGGACGTGACGTGGTTAATTGTGGTGGTGTAATTGTGTGTGACAGCGACGTGCCCACCCCCCAGCACCCTCGTTCTCGCCCGTCCCTCGTGTGTTCGCGCCCGTGCCCCGTCCTTTCTGTATGTTTTACAATAAAGCGCAGCAGACGAGTAAACGTCGTGTCCGCGCCCTGTTATTCCTATATGTTTTGCGTCGCGACACTTCTATACATTTTGTATGGAAGGACGCGGAAGAGACATATATTATGTCCGCGCCCCGTCCTCGTCTTACGTCTTTTCTGTGTGTCCAGCGCCTTAGAATTTGTGTAGGGTGATGTGTTAGAGTATCTGTGTGTGGGTGTGATGATGTTTATTTGCGTGAGAAGGGCACGTGACTATATGATTGATTGTGTGATTTTACATGTTTATATAAAATTACATACACAAACAGCCTTAACCGGAACAACTATCTGTAGGCCATACAAATATGTATTCCGAGCGGGAATCGAACCTCAACCTCAACCACTACGCCAACCGTGCCGTAAATATTTTATTTGGTAACAATTTATTTGTTCTTTGAATTATTGCTTTTTTACTCCGGACGCTTGATCATGCAAGTCTTTTTTACATCGTTCTCACTTATTTTGTTTGTATATTCACACGTAAGATATACCGCATCAGCCTGGGGATCGAAAGCAATCATTAATTGACTTTAGGAGACCACCAATTTTTCGATGGTCAAGGCTCGCCATCTTGTCTTCTGGTTGTAAATGTACTAGGTAATTATCAAGTTATGGAATAATTTTGCTCTCCCCTATAACTTCAACCAGTAACAAAATAAATTGTGGTAAGCAGCACATTAGTTGGCACATATAAAGCTTCGGTTCAGCAGTAAATTGAAATCCAATTTACGCAAATGAGATTAGAGACAGGGGATCGGTTCTGTTAGTGGCTCATACCAGTCGTGGCTTTAGGTCGTACAACTCTTCTTTAGTAGTGGACAGCGGAAAATATGCCGAAGGAAGACCCGGAGACTACGGTCCTCAAAAAGGAGCTAACCGACTTGATCGCCAAAGTAAAGGTATATTACGGAATATCCAGACAAAACTAGTACCTATTGGCGTGTTTTTATCAACGCACTTTAGTGATGAGTGTGTTTGAAGTTTGAAAAAATATTACGTAATCGGTATGTAGTATCTAATGTACGCTTCAACAGGCCGATCAAGAAAAGTTAGCTGACGCGAAACTAGCTGAAAAATGTGGAGATTTAGGAGACGTGACCAAAATAAGATTGGTGACGAAAAAGACTTTGAAAGGACACATCAACAAGGTCAACTCTGTACATTATAGCGGGGACTCTAGGTGAGTACACTGAGTAAGAAATTTTATAAGATTTTAATGTTACAAGACATTTGAATGTCATGCAAAAGATACCGTCTCTGTCATACATAATATCTATATCATTGAATGAATTGAAATGAAAATCCTCCTCTACATCTGTCTTTTATCGATTATGCCGTGACTTAAAATACGCCATAGACAACTTTCACGATGTTCCTTCACGATTGTTCTAAGTAGGTAGGTACCTAATAAGCTGAGCGAAGATAAAATTATTTGTAGAGATACTGCAATTGCATTTAGCTTGCTAAGTTTAACTTTTGTCACATTACTGCTTGTAGTACAGTTATTCTCCGAAAACATGCGTAATGTAATGACTAAAATTAATAACGTAGGTAGTTGGGTTACGATTGTAGCTACTTCTTTCCCGAAATCAAAATAAGTTCACACTCCAAAATAATACGGAAGGTAATTAGGAAAAGTAAAACATTTAGCTAAGTACTTACTTTGTAAGTATTAGGCAGTCAATTAATATGAGTGGTCTAAATACTTGTACCTATATGTACCTACATTTATTTACTGCAGGTAGTTGGTACTGGTGAAACGATAATATAGTAGTAGTTAATGCAACAGTCATATAAAAGGGGTTATTAAAACACAAGTGTGGGTTTATCACACGAGTGTTTTAATACCTAATTATAGGTCGTTGCAAACACTATTTTATCTTCACTCATACAGTTGAAATAAAATAAAGGTGGAAAATTGTTTATTCCAAATTCAAAGCCACGGAAAAAAAAATTGTGACAAGGCGGGTCATTTACGTTGCCAGCGCAGCGCGCGCATCCATAGACAATGATACTATTTTACTACATTAAGTCAATGAGCCTATACGCGCCAATAAATTAAAAAGTAAAAGTGTGCTATAAAAATTAATAAGTTATTTTATGATGCTGTTGTTTGAAAATCAAACAAAAATGTTGAACTGTAATGGTTTTTTTTTAATTTTACCTATTCACGAAAAAAGGTACGTGTTAATACAATCGTTTTTGAATTCATGTTTGGCACATTAGGTACGTTGTGAGTGTAGATAGATATAAATATTTATTTATGTATTTCTGTTTGAGATAGTCCGCAGTAACTGATATAAGGCCATTGTCGTATTGGGAGCGTTACATTATTTGTCTGGTAGCATTATGAAATTTTAGAAACTTTTATAAACACTAGCGAAAAGTTGGTTTATTATAGGAATAGGTTGCTGTTCCAATTTATTGTGAAATTTAGGCTTATGAAATGCTAGGCTATGTTTACAAAACTAGGATCCTGTATTACCTAGTAATAACTATTTGGATAAATTAAATCAAAAGTGGGACTTAAGTGTACACTGTACAATCGACCACACGTCGTCGGCGATAACTTATACTGGTTCGAAGACGCCTACTTATCCTGGTTCGAAGACGCCTACTTATCCTGGTTTTGTTACCCCTGACGTGCTGCTTACAAGTAGGTAAGGTATTTTATAGAAAAAATCTAATTAGTCCATCAGATCAGATTTCCTAAAAACATTTTATATTGTACACGTAAACAATAAATGTAGACGAGACTGTGCGTATAATTTTTACTAACGACGTGACGTCACCAGCCCCGGCTTTAGAACTTTGATGCGCTTTATAATTCTTTATGGATTTGAAATGGCAAAAAATACATGTCCAATATCTTGTGAAAATCTAACGAACGCACTAAATAGAATTATAATTTTTCTATCTAGTAAAATACCCTGTTATTGAAGTGCCACGTATAACAGAACAAAGGTAAGTACTTAATACCTGAAAACGCGTCATTGTGTCTACTCATCAATAGGAACAACTACTTAATTCCTATTATGGGACCACCCCGAAATTCCGAAAAAAAACGACTGGCCCATACACTTAGGTACAGAACAGCTGATTTGTTTTCGTGGTTTCAGTAGATCCCATAGTGAAAATTGTTCTTAATCATGAGTACCATTACCCCTTTTCAGGTGTTGCATTTATTATGTCACAGTTTGTACATTAGTACCCAATTTCAAATATGTGACACAGCAACCTAATGTTGCAACTTTATGTTGCAATTTTTTTGACTGGGTCAAGTAGAAACTGATTTAAAAAAAAAAAATTTTTACAAAAAAAAAAACCGCCTTCAAAAAAAACAAACAAAAACCGTTCCCACTAAAAAGTTTAAAATAAATATTTGAATTGCTTTAAAGAAACATAATTTAAAAGTAAACTTATTTGACATTAATATTTTGCAAATATTTAAAATTTATTACTTCTTTTTGGAGCCGGTGCCAGCAGCTTTATTGTTGGAACTTGATAAGTATCTAGTTATATTTAATATCCCGTGCCTTTGTTTTTTGATCCACAATGACAAAATTTAAAAACAGATGCATAAAGACAATGCTAAAAATGTCAAAGTACTTACTTAAAAAGTGGCTGGAATTTTTTTATAAGTATATTTTTTTCGTTTAAAAGAAATTATTGTGCATATTGGTTAAATTTTTTCGAATTTAGTCTAGTCCGTATTCGTCTTTTAATTAATATGTGTATGCAATTGGTATCTTGGTAGTTTTATAGTTAAGTTAGAGGTAGTTTTTCTAGGAATTATTGCCTATTCGTATTTCCTTGCTTTGGCTGGCACCGACTCCAAAAAGAAGTAATAAATTTTAAATATTTGCAAAATATTAATGTCAAATAAGTTTACTTTTAAATTATGTTTCTTTAAAGCAATTCAAATATTTATTTTAAACTTTTTAGTGGGAACGGTTTTTGTTTGTTTTTTTTGAAGGCGGTTTTTTTTTTTGTAAAAATTTTTTTTATTTCTCGCCGGTTAGTGTTTTTTTTTATTAAAATGAAGGCAACGAAGTTAATATCGTTCCTACATTGAATATTCTTATGAAAAAGGTACCATGTCGTAAATATTGTACACTGTTTTTTTTTAAACGTTTTATTCCCGTGAAGGGATGATACGCCGCAAAAAATACCTACTATCGATGTGTCTATTTCAAAAAAAAAAATGTCCTTTTTTACAAATTCGAATTAGTTCTCGCCTTACGAAAAACCGAAAAACTAGCAGTACTCAGTAGGCATTTTTCTCACCTTAACACTGCTAGAATTCATTGTTTTATTATGAAGTTCCCATGCCTACCTTCTACCTTCCGGTTCCATCATCAGAACAGTCTGATAGTATAGTTGTTTTATCTCACGAGTGCGGGCGAGCCATAGTTGTGTAGGTAAATGTACGTGCACATTGTCTTAGTGTGCGTAACCTTGAGAGCGACTGACACAAGCTCACGCACACTAAGACAATGTGCACGTACATTTACCTACGCAACTATGGCTCGCCCGCACTCGTGAGATAAAAAAAACTATACCTTATAGCCAAAGTGCATCTCATGACAATTCTAATAAGCCCAAACACGGCTGGGATACAGTGATTAATTACGCAGTTCCGGTGCCTACCATCCAGCTCCATCATCATCAGATCAGTTCGATGATACCATTCTCAACATAACTATTCAGAATCATTTGTTTATTTGCATTGTCATAGTTGCATTGTGATATTTATGCGAGTGTCAAGTTCCGTTGGCCACTGGTTTCTGATCTTCTCCACCAGTTCCACTTCATCAAATGTTACTTTTTGACTGTAGATGCTTAAGTTCTCGATGAAAATACCAAAATAACTATATGGTTGCCTACAATATTTGAGGAGTTCCCTCGATTTCTCATAGATTCCATCATCAGAACTGGATTTTGAAAAAAATGGGACCAATCTGGAAGCATATCAAGCAAGGGGAAAAAAAAATTTTGCAAATCGGTTCATGAACGACGGAGTTCTGAGGTAAAAAACAAAAAAAAAAAAAAAAAAAAAAAAAAAAAAAAAAAAAATACAACCGAATTGAGAACCTCCTCCTTTTTTTGAAGTCGGTTAAAAATATAGTATGGCGAGCGACTGCATAGCATTTAGTTTGCGTGGCTCCTGTTACTGAATAAAGCTTTCATGTGCAGACACTGCGTCACCGGCTCACTGGACGGGAAGCTGATCATCTGGGACACTTGGAGCGGAAACAAGGTTCAAGTGATACCGCTGCGCTCCGCCTGGGTCATGAGCGTCGCGTTCGCCCCGTCCGGGAATTTCGTTGGTAAGACATTTTATCAACTAAAAATTTAAATAAGAATATTCATTCCTTCACAGGCCTGAGAAGGACATTTTTATTTTCAAACTAGAAACATTTGAGTGACTCGATACTTCACATGTGACTCGTGGATTAAATCCGAATATGTATTACCTATATTTATTGATAATATTGTGATTTTTGAAAGATACTTTTAATAAAAACTACACGTGATTATGGGTAGAGGGGGGGGATGTTTTAGTATAAACCTCACCACCATGTATCATTAGGAGGGAGGGGGGGCTAAAAATAATAAAAGCTAGTTATACATAAAATTTTATATTTATATTGTAATTAGCAGAATACTACACTACTAATGAAGTGGCTCTACGTCAGTATGTTTCATTAATTTGTTGTGGTACCTACCTTGATTTCATCACAGAATAGACATGGTAGAACATAAATGATATTTCGTTAAGACGAATTTTAGTCACGCGATGGAGTGATCAATCCCTGCTAATTCGATTTTATTTATTTTGTAAAAATCTACATCTAATATACCTACAATCACATTACCAGCTGATAGCGTTGAGGACGAATTTTTTGATGCTATACTTTAATTTGTTGTAAGTTTCGTGTATTTTTAATTTAAGTTATTTTCTATTGGTTGAATAAAATATAATCCTACAACTGGAGTATATTCTATTAGTATACTATTGCAGTCTTTGATTCCATTCATACAAAGAGCGACTCAGGATTCTATCATCCGCATTTCGCATTACTTCTATTGCACCATCCTGGAAACGTCTACGAACAAATACATGTAGGAACATAGCAGCAATTGCAGTTTGAAAAAAATATAGGTATGAGAAATCAATTTCAGTTTCAGACGCCACACCACCCTACTTGTTACAACAAAAGTAAAAAAAATATTGTAAGAAAAATACAACCTGCCGTAGTTTAGGAATTTGTTTCTGAAGCTCCCGTGGAGAGTACCATAGAATCGTCTCAAGTTATCAAGCTCAAAGCCCCTGAACACCAAATAATTTTTCGTAGCTTACATATTGGAATATGGATCAGAGAATCTAGGCAAAAGAGGTTCGGTCATGCTGGGGCCACACTAACGGGAAATACCGTTAATTATCTTGATGATAGAGGTGTAGCCACCTCTTATCGCGATTGACAACGGCATTCACATTGCCGTTTGAAGCTAAGCGATAGCTCAAGTGGTAGTACATCAAAAAGATTAACTTGAGAATGAATGCGCTGAAGCGGCCACAATACCGTATGTGTGTACTCAGTGTGCACCGTGAGTGAGCGCGACGGAATTGCACGTGTTGTCTTCTACGTACTATGGCAATGGAGTGGAGTACCGAGAAAGTAATTGCGTTTCCCGAGATTCTGCAAACAGAGCCATGTTTGTGGGATATTTTTCTTAGTGTTCTTTTTTTCTTCGTTCGGTAATGATAAAATATGTTCGTTTAGTAAAAATTTACACATTAAATACAGAGTAGCACCGTCGACATCTATCTTGCTTAAAATTTATGGAACGTTAGCGCCAATTTTATCTAATGGGCATTAACCTACGTTGACCGTTCAAGTTTAGCCACTCACTTTATCTCGTTAATAACACTAGTTTACAGTGGAAAAGTATTAGAAACAATTTGAACTAATTTCTGCTTGTATGAGTAGACAAGCAGAAATTAGTTCAAATCAAAAGTTCAGAAATTAGCTGAATACGAGTTCATAATTATGTAAAATTCATTTATTACTATAACTTTTCACGATACATGATATCTTTCGAATTTAAAAGAGTTCATTAATTCCTCAGATCAAGTAATGATCTGAGATTAATTCATAAAGTTATTGTAGCATAAATATTTAAAATAATTAATTTTTAATTAAATTCGTTAATTTCTTTTTTTTTTGTTTAGGCTCACCTGCTGACTGTCTATTAGCAGCGTGTGCCACAAAAATACTATCTATTAAAGTTCATAATGTGACACTTCGCAACTTGCCGATCGCACGAGCGATTGATATATTTTCTGTAATTTTCTGTCTAAGTAATAAACCAAGTAATTTACAAAAAAAAAGATCATTGTAATCATTGAAGAAAGTCATAGACATAAAATTTGGCGACCGTGACAGAACAGAAAAACTAAATATCAAAAATTGGATCATCGACGTGGCGTAATCATCGAGACCACAAAAGGCCGAGTTCCCGTCGAGAAGATAAAACCAATGAACATCTTGAAGCCTAAGCATTGATGCAGCTAAAGTATTGACACAGGTGTACGGAAGAAAAAGAAGTTGCATGCAGAAGATTCACGTGAGCCGGATCATCATAAGTAAAGTGCCCTTCCTTCATCATCCTAACCTACCTTCCTGTTTTCTAAATCATACCATTAGCTATCCTAAAACGTGCCTTCCACTTCTGCAATAATTTCAATTAATTATTTTGGTATTGCTGAGGTATATCATTCTCAAAGTTTTACTTGAACGAACTTAATTGTTACACACATAATTCACTATAATATCACGAGTGTTTCATTAAAGGCCATCATTAATATTCCATATCAGCAAGTTGGCCTGCAAATCATCCTAAAATTACTATTTTAATAGTAGTTTATGCAACGACCATATAAAAAGGGTTATTAAAACACGAGTGTGGGTTTATCACACGAGGCGTAGCCGAGTGTGATAATAGCATCACACGAGTGTTTTAATACCTAATTATATGCCGTTGCATACACTATTTTATCTTCACTCATACAGTTGAAATAAAATAAGTGGAAAAATAGTTAATTCCAATATGGCGGATATTCTCATTGCGTATTCGAATGACTGCGCAGCGCGCTCAAACATAGACAAAGATAAAAGCTGGCTCATTGACTTAAGTCAATGAGCCCGCGCCAAAAATTAAAAAGAAAAAGTGTGTTATAAAAATTAAAAAGTTATTTTATGATGCAGTTGTTTAAAAATCGAAGGAAAATGTTGAACTGTAATGGTTTTTTTTTTAAATTTTACCTATCCACGAGAAAAAAGTATGCATTTATGCATTCGTTTTTGAACTCATATTTGGAACATTACGTTGTGAGTGTAGATAAAACAATTTTCATAATTATCTTCTTCTACCGACATCGTGTATTTCTCATGCCATTCTAGGAAAAGATAACGTTACGTTCCCAGTTTTTAATATTGTTCGCCGAAATTTCCAGATACCTCGAAACATCACGCTAGCACCATTGATACGAGCAGAGCTTGCCTTCCGTACTTGGCAGCGTGGATCCGGTTTCCTGGTCGGCGGGTGACGTCAAATTGAGGGGCGTGAGATTCTCTAAATAACTTATCAAATTATAGTTTTTATGCTGAAACGTAGTTGAGTTACTCTGCTTGATAGCCTACCATACTTCACTTTGGCTTTGACTAAATAGTAGTTTAAAGAAATGTCGCAAGAAGCCGATTCAAAGAAATTACGCGAATTGACTGTCAGGCATAGCTCAATTAAAGGTCAGATTACCAAATTTAAAAAAAACTTTTTTGAAAAATTATCGTTTTCGGATTCATTAACAAATGAGGAAATAGCTGAATTAAAGATTAGACTTGGTAGATTAGAACAATTATCAGCTAGGTTTGATGAGTTGCAAACTCAGATTGAAGTCCTAAATAGTGGGAGCCTGGCAATCTTGAGGAGCGGGTCAAAATTGAAGATGATATGGTGATTGGGCTTGCCATTGCACAGGGTTTGTTGGACAGCTGTGTGCAATCATGTAGTCAAGAGTTCATGACTGTCATAAATCCCGATTTGACCCTCGTGACTCTGGTGTCAGGTATTTTCGTACTTATACAAATTTCAAAATTATACTATGCATATTTCAAATGGCTCGAGTTCAGAGACTCTTTTTTGAGCTTAGTTGATCGTAATAAGCAACTCTCGCCGGTACATAAATTTCATTATTTAATATCTTATCTTGAAGGAGACGCGGCACGCATAATTTCAAATCTTGAAGTATATCATCTGAAATTACAATTACAAGCTTGGAAATTGTTGTGTGATCGTTACGATAATAAAAGACTTCTGATTGAACATCACATGAATTCATTGTTTAACATACGTTCATGTAAGTACCAGGGAAACTGTGAAGTCAATACGATTTTTAGTTGACCATGTTACAAAAAAAACTTAAGAGCATTATCTAGTCTAGGAATGCCCACAGATAATTGGGATATGTGTGTCATATTTAATTTAACCACAAAATACGGCAATAATACCCTTCTAAAATGGAAGGAATTTAGAAATCAGCTTGATTAAAATATTCCAACCTTACAAAACTTTAAACAAGTTTTGATAGATCGCGCTGATGAATAGGAATAAAGCAGAAAATAGCCACCAAAAGGATAAATATCAAAGATGTTATAATAAGGCAGCAACAGCTACTATTAAAGACACTACGAGTTCATTTGTATGTATAATCTGCAGTCAAAATCATAAAATATGAGTGCCCTAGTTTCAAAAACAAAACTGTTCAGGAAAAATAGGCCGATGTAAATAAATACAAATTTTGTTCTAACAGGGGCATCCAGCGAAGGCTTGTGGATTTGGACCATGTCCTGATTGTAAACAGAGACATAATCGTACTCCTACATAACCCTAGCCAGGCAGTTAACAGTAATCATGCACATTCAGAATCGGAGTCGTATGAACGTTAACTCATCGGAATATTAATTTAATCATGTTCTCTTATCCACTGCTTTAATTATTGAAGTTCATAATCCTAATAACAAGTGCGTGCATTGCTCGATTGTGGCAGCCAGGGCAGTTTTATTACAAAATCGTTAAAAGATAAACTGTCATTTGATTCCATTCCAATAACTAGTATTAATATTATAGGAATCGGAAACCACTTGTCAAATAGGGTAGAGGAGAGCTGCATTGTTAAATTGCAATCTATCTATTAAACAGTTTGATGTTACTTATAACATGCTTGTCATGAATGACTTAACTGGTATTTTTTTTATTGAGGAATGGAATGGTGAGTTCCACACTTATTTACCGAAAGTCCACGTTAATATTAAATTCAAAATACCAAAAAACAAAACTAGCCGGATCCTAATTTTAATGAACCCACTCAAGTTGATATCTTGATTGGATGTGATCTTTTCTGGGATATCCTAGGAAATGAACAAATTTCTATAGGCCCAGATAAGCTAAAGTTACGAAATTCCAAATTGGGCTGGTTGGTAGCCGGCCCGATAAATAAAAATAATTTGAATAGCATATATTATATTGCCATCAAGACGTGTGAGCGCAGTGGGCGTAGATTTTGCTGGACCTTTTTTACGTAATTAATCGTAAAGGTAAAGGTGCAAGAGTGAGCAAATGTTACCTTTGCATATCATTTATGTGCTTGCGTAATAAGTGCGTTCATTTGGAAGCAGTCTGTGACCTTACTAAGGACGCATTTGTGATGACATTACGCAGATTTATTGCCGGTCGTGGCAAACCCAAATGAAATATTTTGTGATAACGGGGGTAACTTTGTAGCTGCTGCTAAAGATATAGGGACTTTTCTTTAAATACATAATAGGGACTTAATAAAATTTGTGTTGTTACCTGCTCACACTCCTCACTTTGGCGGCATCTGGGAAGCCGGAGTCAAATCGGCCAAATTCTATATAAAAGAGTTATGGGAAAGAGGTACCATCTTACTTTTGAAGAAATATATAGGTACACTTTTCGCTCAAGTGGAGGCCATTCTTGACAGTCGCCCCTTGTGTCCTTTGACCTCATCTCCCGATGACTACCTTCCTTTGTCCCCAGGGCACGTCCTCATTGGAAGACCTGTGAAAGCGCTGCCTGAACCTAGGTTGGAAAACTTGAAAGAAAGTCACCTTCCGACTGCAACAAATTCATCAGTATTTCTAGTCACGCTGGCAGCGTGAATAGGTATATACATGCACTACAACAACGACTGGAAGTGGAAGACGAACGCAAAATTCCTGCATATTGGAGACTTCGAGCTTATCCATGGAGAACATGTACCTCCATTGTGTTGGCGCCTTGGACGGGTTATAAGATTATTCCCTGGTCCGGATGTAATTTCGAGAGTGGCTGATTTGAAAACCACTAGAGGCGTTTTACGTCGGCCTATTATCAAGCTGTGACCGCTACCCACTGTTGAAGATTTACTGTTGAAAGCTAGCCTTTCAACGGGTGGGAGGTTGTTTAGGCTCACCTGCTGAATGTCTATTAGTAGCGTGTGCCACAAAAATAACATTGCCTTTAGCCTTCGGTAAGGCGCAACTATCGTGGTGGTGTAAGTGAAAAAGTTTATAATGTGCCACTTCGCAACTTGCCGACCGGACGAGCGGTCGATATATTTTGCGTAATTTTTTGTTCAAAGTAATAAACCAAGTAATTTGCAAAAAAAATCATTGTAATCATTGAAGAGACCAAACTTCCCATAAATTCATCTTTATGTCTCCTAATAGACAGTATTACATAAGATTTTATATTTATATTGTAATTAGCATAATACTACACTACTAATGAAGTGGCTCCACCTCAGTATGAATGTTTCATTTATTTGTTGTGGTACCTAGCTTGATTTCGTCACAGAATAGATATGGTAGTTCATAAACGATATTTCGTTATGACGAATTTTAGTTACGCGATGGAGTGATCAATCTACCCTGCTAATTCGATTTTTATTTATTTTGTAAAATTTACATCTAACATACAACTGGAGTTACAATATTCCATTCATACAAAGAGCGACTCAGAAGTCGCATTACGCATTTCTTCTGTTGCACCATCCAAACATCTACGAACAAATACGAGTACGTTTAGGAACATAGCAGAAATTGCAGTTTAAAACAAATATATATTAGGTAACGTAGGTATGAGAAATCTATTTCGACGCCACGATATTATTAATAATTATTTTTTTTTACTTTTGCTGTAACAAGTAGGGTGGCCTACTTGTTACAACAAAAGTAAAAAAATATTAGAAGAAAAATACCTGCCGTAGTTTAGGAATTTATTTCTGAAGCTCTCGTGGAGAGTACCATAGAATCGTCTCAATGTATCAAGCGCAAAGCCCCTGAACACCAAAAGATTTTTCGTAGTTTACAATATTGGAAAATGGACCAGAGAATGAGTACGAGGACTGAAATGAGATTCTGTCATGATGGGGCCACACTAACGGGAAATGCCGTTAATTATCGCGATGATGGAGGTGTAGCCACGCCTTATCGCGATAATTTGACAACCTCATTCACATTGCCGTTTGACGTTAGGCGATAGCTCAAGTGGCGGTACATCAAAGAGACGCGAGAGTAATTGTTGAAGCGGCTACACTACCGTATGTCAGTGTACTTAGTGTGCACCGTGAGCGCGTCGACGGGGTCGCACGTGTTTGTCTTCGACGTATTATGGTGATGGAGTGGAGTAACAAGAAGTTAATTGCGTTTCTCGAGATTCCGCAAACAGAGCCATGTTAGTGGGATTCTTTTTCTTTGTGTGTTCTTTTTTCTTCGTTCGGTAATGATAAAATATATTCGTATAATGACCGTCAACATCCATCTTGCTTGGAATTCATGGAACATTAGTGCCAGTTTTCTCGCCAAGAATGGACAATCACGTTGACCGTTCAAGTGTAGGCACTCACTTTATCGCATTAATACTTAACGCAATATTTATCGCGATGATAGATATTGACATTTCCCGATAGTGTGACCCCAGCATCAGCGGTAGTGTTGCAAAGGCGATTGTCAAAATTTTTGAGATTGACTTGACGGTGTCGAAATGTCACGTGATTAATAGATATCTTACATTTTGGCATTTCGATAATCGCATTCTTTAATAGAATGCCACTTTGTCTTGAGCATCTGCCGGTCGATTCTATGGTCACCTCACGGTGTACACCTTGGCGCAGTGAACGACAAATGAGCTGTCATTCCATCTTATTTGTATGGTTTGACAACTCACCCGTCGTGCACCCCGCCCAAGTGTTCACTTCGACATGTTTACTGAATCGCACGCTGGATAGGTTAACGACGACCTAGGGATGTTGTTGTTTATTTTGAGTGGAATTCACAGGACATGAGTAAAAAATATGACATTTACGTCTTTGTTTTATGTTTGAAGCGTGTGGCGGGATGGACAATATGTGTACTGTGTATGACGTGAACAACCGCGACTCCACCGGCGCTGCTAAAATGGTCCGCGAGCTGGCGGGCTACGAGGGGTTCCTGAGCAGCTGCCGCTTCCTCGACGACACCCACATCCTCACTGGCTCCGGAGACATGAAAATGTGAGCGATCATCACGGTCATTCTAACGTTTCATCAATAACCAACCAATGTCCTACCAACCAACAAAAAAAGGCAATATCTAAGTCGATAAATGTTGGAAATCAAAATTAGATTCCTCGTTACACATGTTTACTTCGGAGACAGAGTATTTTTCTTCCATGCAAAAAGAAAATGTTTTACTTTTTTGTTATTTTCAAAGAACTCGTTGTCGAAAAGAGTGACTATGATTTCTTTACTTTTGATTTTTAGTTCAAAACGGAAGTACCATCTTAAAACAAAAAAATAAGTGCATATCTAGGTACGTACAATTTGCGCACCGTTTCAGAAGTAACCCTGTACAGTTTGAGATTTGTAAGTCTACAACATGTCTAAAACCTAGTTTTCACCGCAGATGCGTTTGGGACCTGGAAGTAGGAAAGCGGGAGATGGAATTTGATGCTCACGCCGGTGATGTCGTCACTATTTCGCTGGGACCAGGTAAACATTACCTCTCATATGTTCTAACCTATTAAGATATTTTATAATCGTAGATACTAATGAGTACGATTGTAAAATCCATTTCGTTCCGTTTCTACCCAATGGGGTAGAAACGGAATATTTACCAAACACCAGTGCAGCCGGTCTTCGGCCAGGCCTTGCAGTGTTGCGGAATTGTTCGAAAGAGATACCACGGCCCTGGAACGCAAAACGCATTTATTTATTTACCTATTAAGAAAGGTTCACCTACAGCTTCTGTGTACAATAAATCTTAAGTATAGGATAATGCGACTTGGAATTACACAGTCGCCAATTACTGGTTAACCGGAATTTCAGAAAATAGTTAGATAACTGGAAAATTTAAAAAATAAAATAAAATTACTAAAAAAAACAGAAAGATTGCAATTACTTACAAATAAAAAATAACGACATAAAAACTAATAATTGTTGGTAATGAAACAAAAACAGAACGAGATCAAAACTGAGGAACTTAGCAAAGTAAAGCAAGAAGTGGTACAATAAAGATAAAAATTTAAAAAAAAAAAAACAAAGGCGCTAACATGTTAAGTACCACATAATTCATGCTCAGCACTTCATACTTTCAATCACATGAATTTACTCGATATTTTGTTGTCTCAACCACCTTAAGATATCTGGGGAATGACTCCTGATAGGACTACTTTGTGTTTATTTCTTAATGCAAAGTTAACTTGTTACAGCATCTACCAATCACTGGGCCGTTGTGTAACACGGCCCACTCCTTACACTATAGACAGGTTATGCTAATGTTTATAACAAATCAATTTCAGACATGAAGACGTACGTGACTGGCTCGGTGGACAAGACCTGCAAGCTTTGGGACATTCGGGATGAGAAAGCGAAGCAAACTTTCTTCGGCCATGATGCCGACGTCAACAGCGTTTGTGTAAGTATCACTAGTACCTACATTGGAACAGTGTAAAGTCCGAGCATTTGCTTAAGGGTGGGGTAAAAAGCAAACTTGATTGGTATTAGGATTTTTTGTCGATAAGCAGGCGCAAGCGAAACGAGCTCGAAAATGTTTGCACCTGTCTAAAGTCTTTTGTATTTACATATTATCTGAATACACAGTACAATTCTGTAAAGAGAAAGTAGGATGCAAGAGCTACGGAAGCTACCTCAAAAACGTTCGCATTTTCTGTAGCTAACTACACATATAATTATTTAATATAGGTAATTAAAGTTTTACATGCGAAGTTAACGAAAAAAATAATTTTAATACCCTCTAAACGTAATTGCTTCAAGTCAGGGTAGAGGGTGGAGCAGGCGCCCTCACCTTGCCCCACCTTGGGTACTTTCATGTACGGAGGATTTTCCGAACAGACGGGTGTTGTGTCTGGTGGGCCACTGCCCGATGGTTTTTGTTGGGCAGTTGTAAATCACACGGAGAACTTTGATAGCAGCGCGATATACGATTTGTATGACGTCAAGTTTTATTACACATAAAAACCCGTTGCACGTGCGCCGACACTCTTCCGCTATCTCATCTTAGCAAGGCGGACTGTGCTGGGGCTGATCCTGCAAGTGCAGAAAACCTTAAATGGCGCTTATATATTAAAGTCATCTCTAAACTGATTGTGGTTGAAACTTGAAACTTTTGACATTACAGACAATACAGACCTATTTTTATTTGTTTCACCGGTTTGTGTTTTGGTCAGATACGTCATTCTTGCTCACGGCGGAAGTATAACAAATCAATTTCGCCATCGGCATCAGATTCTTCTGAAGGTTTTTGGCCAAAAACTGTTCGGCTATGGGGTTACACTAGTTTTCCAAGTTTTCAGGCTCTTGGTACCTAGCCCACAATATTTCCCAACTTCCACACGTCATTCGAAGTGATAATACAAAATGCAAATGTTCACAGTATCACAACAGTGGTCAAGCGTTCGCTACGGCGTCTGAAGACAAGACGGCACGCCTGTTCGACATCCGCAGTGATCAGCAGCTGGGGCATTACACCCCGCCGGGAGCCGGCGGATTCACCAGCTGCGGTCCGTTGCTAGTTACTTATTTCAGGCATTACTAGAAAACAGAATAATATGGTGCTCTAAAAAGATCGATCTTACGAGTTAACCTACCTACCTGCCGATCGATTCTGTAAACATGTCGAAGTGAAGGCTTGGGTGAAGTGATCACGAAGTGATCTGTAATTCCATCTTGATTGCATGGATTGACAGCTCACTTCGTTATCACTTCACCCAAGCATTTACTTCGACATGTTTACAGAATCGCACTGCAGAAGGCCAATTCTCGTATTTAAAACCCGTTCAAATTCGAGTCGTAATATCACCTCAGTGACGAGTCAATGTCAAAAACTTTGCCAAACAGGGGAAATCAGAGGTATTTTTGACAGTTGCGGCTAAAACGAAAAAGACGAAAATTTAATACCTATAAAGAACTTAAATATATGTAGGTACTTATTTTTGTACTGTAAAAAACTAGTGTTAAAATATGGTGTATGTTCCATGTATTTTACATACTTCAGTAAGTATATATAGACTTTTAGGTAGGTAGTTAATTATTGAGACATGTTAAACATGTCTTTCCGAATTTAAAATGTCGATTAGTACCTATAGTGATTAACAACATACATTGTGTAGGTACATTATAAGTCTATGATATTTATTTTATTTTATAGCACTATCGCTAAGCGGAAGATATTTGCTCGCCGGGTCAGACGACAACGACGTACATTCCTGGGACACCCTCAAAGTCAGCCACACAGGTAAAACAATTATTTAATAGTTTTTTCTTTTTTCCCCATCACATTTATCACCCGATAGAAAATGTCGTAAAGATCCCGAATTTAAGCAAAACAATTAACCCACCTGACAACTCACGGTGGTCAGCTACTCACTTCTTCTCTAGAGAGGAAACCTGTGTCTCAGCATAGCCCGAGGCAATTCCAAATTGTAAATGAATTAACGTCAGATATCTGACATTTGTCGGATACACAGTCATTGTCTCCTATCAAGACAAGGCCAATCTTTATAGCAATTATTTCACCATTCAAACGTTCATGTAGGTTGGTAGGTACCTTTGGATGTAATCTCCGCACTTCCAAAGGTCGTCCGGACGTTACGTGAAGGGCAAAGATACAACAAATATTTGGTGAAGGGCCATTCGTACATTTCGTACCTACGATTTACTCACAATTTCCTAAAAGAAAACCAATTTATAAGTCGATTCACTACGAAACAATCATCATCTAAGATTAGAGGTTTATACTCAAAATCACTACGTTATAGACTACCTATCAGCCGTATTCATAAAAACTTTATAACCATTACTTAGCTAAAATACTGATAAGCAGATTCTTTATTCAAAATTTCCTATGGAGAATTTACCTAATATGAGAATCATATTAATAAAAACAAACTAAGCAATCTAGAGGTTTATCAACTACTTATACGAAGCAATTTCAGAGGGTGATTTTCGAACTTCGTAGCTTGTGATAGTCGTGATGGCGAAATTATGGTACAAATGCACCCCTGTAGACAGAGGGACCTGCGCGTCTTTTAAAGGCCACCAACAACAAGTATATTCAACCTTGAACCCAAAAACAGTTGTGGCCACATACGAGTAAGAAATGGCATAGATCTATCATAATGATTTAATAAAAATGTTTTAATTAATTTCAGGTACCCTTCACGGTCACGAGAATCGCGTGACTTCCATCTCTATGTCTCCAAATGGCGTTGCATTGGCTAGTTGCTCCTGGGACAACAGCGTCAGGGTCTGGGGTTAGAGCCTGACCAGAAATCCCTTCGATCTCCAAAAATTTATTTCCTATTGAATATGCTGCCGCTTCCTGTTGATTAATGCTTATTATTATAAAATTGTTTTGTAGAAACCATATTATACGGTTATAACAATATAAGAAGTATCTTATTTGTAAATGTCATACCAGTAACATGGTTGTTTGTTGATAGAAGTACCCACTGTTAGCAGACAAAATTCACACCTTTGAATCATGTGTATGTGCTCTACTGGTACGTACCTACCTACACAAAATGTAATATAACTGATCAGTATAAGATCATGATTATTGCAGTAATTGAAATGATATCCAATTGTATAAGACTTACTTGGGTTCCATATTTTCTTTACCAACAAAAATAAACTAGTTAACCGTGACGATCATACCTACATGATAATATATTAAAACTAGATGACGTGCTTAATGATTACAACCTTGCCGACTCACAAAATAAAACATAAATTATTGATCTTATCTAATAATAATAAAACGAAGGTTTTTTTTTTAAACAAGTTAATTTTTCGCTAACGTTTTAGTGGCGTAATAGCTAATTAGCAACTATCATTCTGGAAGTCAACGTTACTAAAATGTTTGGTGGTCCTTTTTTTACTGGCTAACACCCGCCTCCAAATGCCACGGTAAGTTTTCCAACAACTCCGCAACCCTGGCAGGCCCTAGCAGGCTCCGTCAGTGTTACTGACATGTTTTTGAGGCGAGTGTGGAACACTACGCGTCGTAGACCCGGGCCTTGCAGTGCGGTTCTGTAAACATGTCGAAATGAAGGCTTGGGTGAAGTGATCACGAAGTCAATCCATGCAATCAAGATGGAATTACAGTTCACTTCGCGCTCACTCCACCTGAGTTTTCACGGTGAGATCAACCGGGTGATGTCCTTAATGGACGGTGAGCTACCCTTCGCTCGCCGTCCGTAAGCCCGATGTTTGGTGGTTCTATGAACAAACATCGGGCGTACACAAATCGGTAGTTCCTATCTAATCTAATTTAACTAACAGTCTTTATCGTCTCACAGCAGGGCAAATGAGTTTCACTCCCTTTTCCATACAGTTAAATGTTTTCTGCTAATGCGGGCGAGCCTCCTTCAAGTTCAACCATGGAAGCAACCATCTGCATGTCAACATCATCATCAGCCTGGACATATGCCTCTTTAATCGCACGCCATTTATCTCGGTTCCCGGTGTTGTATGTGTGTGTCCGTGTCGTTTTTCTGTGCTCTAACTGCTACCAACCACCATGTGAATTTATAGCCAGAGAACGCCCCACCTTGCGATTGGCGATTGGGTACCCCCAATCGCCAATCGCAAGGTGGGGGGCAAAGTGTAACGTTGGCTTAGACGTGGTCTTGAGATGTTACCACGTCTCAAGACCACGTCTAAGCCAACGTTACACTTCTACAGCTAATATGGCCGGGCCTTAGTCTCTTCAGCTTGCTTTTTCATTGCATGTCTACTTATGTCATAAAATACTGTAATGAGATTAAGTCATAGCTTTAATATGTAAGATAAGTAAAGTCGTATCAGTTTGTTTAGGTAGCGATGAGAAAACATTGGTATCAGACATTACTATGAGCATTTATATTTCTTGATCTTTACAAAGTTGTATCAACCGTGTTATTTACTATGAAGCAAATATCAAACATAATCCTAATAATCTGGGACAGGTGTAAAATGTGGGCTTGTAAGTATACTTAGAGAAAACAGAACGAGAATATGATACGATTAATCAACCATTGACTTAATTATTGAATGTAGTCATTTTTAAGCCCTACAAAATTGTTTCTTTGTTAGAACTATGACAGTTACAATCGTTAGAGTGATTGAATTAAAAAAATGCTAATAAAACAGTAATCTCATAATTGGCTTCGGGTATAAAACTAATAACAATGTAAGTTTGCTTTATTACGATTCTGTAAGGGGATTTCTAAATAATAGGTATGTGTCACACAGGCCATTGACGTTTACGGAACTACGTGATAAAAATTGGAAACACACTTTAATGAACTCTCAATTATTTTTAGGGGACACAGCCGCACGCACTTCTTGAAAATAGACACAATATTGATTTGTGCGATATTTAAATTAAATGATATTCTAATGCGTAGGAACATTCATGTGATTCTGTTGCACTGGTTGCTCATTTATGTGCCAATTGTAGATCAGAGGGCCAATTCTACAATAGGGTATTCTACAAAGTATAAAAAATAGAATTCTATTTAGTCCGTCCTTTAGGTTTTCAAAAATATTGGACATTTCAAATCTCTAAAAATAGCGATTCAAAGTTCAAGAGCTGGCAAGAGCGACAACGTGTCATACGTTGTCGCTAGTAAAACTTGTACTATCGTAGTGACGTCACGCGAGTTTTCAACATACTATAGTGTATAGCTTCGTCATTTATTGACTACGTGAAAAAAAAAACGTGTCTAACATTTTTTGGAAATCTATCTGACGGACTAATTAGATTCTTCGTAACGTTTGCATTCGCATCCTAGTCCTTCAGTTATACTTAGGTGTTTGTGATAGGTTGCGGTTGCGACTGAGATGGGAAAATGAAAGTTAGTAGAATTGGGCTTCAGGTAGTGAAGTATAACCGTCTAATTTTATTAGTACCTTGTGGAATTGAAGTAATGAAGGACAGCAGACTTTATTTATATTTCATCAAAATGTATGTGGCATAAGTAATAAAAAAACAGAACTTGAATTATATATTGAAACACATGAAAGTGATTTAGATTACTTATGCATATCAGAACATTTCTTAAATGATAAATCGGCACATGTGTTCTTTATGTCCAATTATAATTTGGCATCATACAACACAAGGAAAAAAAAAAAGAAGGGAGGTAGCCTTATTTGACCACATAAAAATAAACAATGTGAAAACATTGACGCAATTAAAAAGTTATATAGATCAGAAAGTTTTGAGATTTGTGGTGTTAAAGATCTTGAAACGGGATTACACATATGCTGTTGTTATAGAAGTCCAGTGGAGAAAAATTTTGAAAGCTTCATGGAAAGCTTAGAAAAATTATTAGAACATTTTCGTGATAGGAAGTGCTTAGTTTGTGGCGATTTTAATATTGACGTACTGGTTGAAAGTAGAAAAGCTTCAGAGTTCATAAGTTTATTAAGATGTTATAATTTTAGATACCTTATAAAAACTCCTACTTTCATTCGAAATAAATCATACTCTTGTATTGATAATATAATCACAAATGTTGATGAGGATTGTATAGAGCGTTGTTTGGTCGATCACAATGGCTTAGCAGATGGTCATGGTGGACTTTTTTGCGATATGGTTCTTGATAAAATCAATGAGAAAACGAACAGATCTGAAAATACCATAACAATTCAGAAAAGATCATTTAACACAAAAAATAATGCTGCGTTCAAAAACACTATCTCAAATGTAATTTTCAGTAATATGGGAATAAATAATTTCTTAGACAATTTTGGCAAAATTTTTCGTAGCTGTTACCGAAAGAAGACTATTAAAATAAAGCCTCCGAAAAATAAAATAATAAAGTGGGTAACCAAGGGAATCAAAGTTTCAAGTAAAATGAAAAGAGTTTTATGCAGTGGCACTCCAAAAAATGGTAGTATCTCGAATTACAAAATAAACTATATTCGAATTTACAGAAGGGTGATAAAGCAAGCTAGAAAGCTAGCCATATCAGTTCATCTTAGTAAAGCTAAAAATATACCCAAAGAAACGTGGAAACTAGTAAATGAACATACGAAGAAAACAAAAAACAAGCTTAGTCGGAAACTTGTCCTAAATATAGACAACAAATTCTATAACGATCCCCAGGATATTGCTAATAAATTCGTTGATAGCTTTGTTTACAAACCATTATTGGCACTAAACAAGGATAAAGCAATGTCCCTTCTGAGAGAAACAACGGTGAGAGTTGAGAGTAACTTGTCTTTCAAGCCGACTACACCAATTGAGATAAAAAAGATTGTGAGTCACATGGCTAACAAAAAATCTTGCGGATATGACGACTTACCGATAACAATTATCAAGGAGAACATAGAAATTTTGGCACATCCTCTTTCTGAATTTTTTAATAAATGTATTAAAGAGTCGATTTTTCCTGATCAACTCAAACTGGCTAAGGTGATTCCGATATACAAAAAGGGCACAAAGACTGACCCAAAAAATTACCGACCAATATCCTTGTTACCAACTTTGTCGAAACTCTTTGAAAAGTTAATTAAATTTAGACTGATGGTACATTTGAATCTAAATAAAATAATTCATTTAAGACAATTTGGATATCAAAAGGGCATAGGCACTTCAGATGCCATAGACACTCTAATTGATGACGTAGTTAGTAAATTAAATGACAAAATGAAAGTGGCTGGACTATTTATTGACCTGAGTTCTGCATTTGACACTATAGATCATCAATTACTGCTTAATAAACTAGAACATTATGGTATAAGAGGTGATGCTTTAAAACTTATGACATCTTATTTACAAAACCGAAGAATGTATGTTGAAATAAAAAGCATTGATGAAAACAATAATGAAATAGCATATAAATCAAAGATGATATACATAAGACGCGGGGTATCTCAAGGCTCAATTTTAGGTCCAATATTGTATCTTATCTTCACAAACGATTTATTAAATTTCATGATCACAGCTCAGCCTGACGCTTCGTGTGTTGTTTTTGCTGATGATACAAACGTAATAATTGGAGCGCATGATTTAAAAGAATTGTCCACAAAAGTAAATAAAAGTCTAGATAATCTTTCTGAATGGTTTACAGCTAATAATCTAGTAATTAATACAAATAAAACAAATATAATGTTGTTTAAAACTACATCTCGTAACACCGACACCATAGATGTGACATTGAAAGGAGACAAGATAGGATTGGTAAATGAGGTAAAATTCTTAGGTATTAACATTGATTCAAATCTTAACTGGAAACAGGAGCTTGCTGCTATTGATTCCTCAATATCCTCTGCATGTTATGCACTCAGAAGCCTCAGAGATGAAATAAATTTGAAGCAACTTAAAGCATGTTATCATGCTTTGGTTGAATCTAGGTTAAGGTACAGCATCATGTTCTGGGGAAATAGCTATAACTACAACTGCCAAAGAGCATTCATCCTTCAGAAGCGTGCCATTCGAACCATTGTCAAAATTTCACAGCGTGATTCATGCAAAGAATACTTTAAGAAATTAGGCATTCTTACGGTTCCAAGTTTGTATATACTAGTTCTGTTAAGCAAGTTCGCAAAATATATACATCAATATGAATCACAAAAAGAAAGAGAGCTGAGAGAGAGCACACGAAGGAAAGTTATTAGAAATGTAATGGTGCCTAAATTTAACATAGCAAAGCATTGTTCACGTTACCAAGCAGTAGAGTTATATAATAAGTTACCAGCTGATTTAAAAACTTTAGTCTATAACACAAACTTATTTAAGACAAAACTGAAAGCCTTCCTATTAGAAAAATGTATGTATTCTGTATCCGATTTGATGTTGAATGATTCCAGATAAGGTGTGTGTAAATTATTTGATATGATACACGACATTTCATTTATTTAATTTAATCTGACTTATAATTAACATTTAATTCTCTATAATTTACAACATGTGATAATTATGTAAATGGTAATTTGGTTGACATTTAATTTATATCTATATGACATTTAATTTTTATTTAATTAAATTTGGGTTTTGATCTTATTATGGTTTGGACATCTGTAAACAGTAAACTAAATTGACATTAAATTCTCAGTTGATTCACGTTAATTGGAATAGTAATGGTTGTTATTGTGCTTTTTATCGTTTGACATGTACTTGAAACGGTTTTTGTATTTATTCTGATTGCTTTATATTTATATTTAATTATTGCTTCTGTAATTGTGTAATGTACTTTTGTAGAATTCTAACACAATGTAAATTGTTTGAGGAATAAATAAAAAAAAAAAAAAAAAAAAATACTCCCACTTTTCTCGATATTTTATTTCACCTACATCGCTTATATACTTAAGCAATATTAATTACCCACTGCCACTTCTGTTTGGCTATCCTTCGGGCTATGTCGGTGACCTTGGTTCTCTTGAGGATATCATCATTCCTGATTCTATCACGCAAGGAAACTCCGAGCATTGCCCTTTATTATAAACGAAATAATAATAACTTTTCGCCCTGGATAGGAGGGTACGTTCACTGCTTACCGCAAATCGAATGCATCACCCACGGTCATCGGTGATGAGGCTGTATTTCCCGCGGAAGTGTGGGGCCGTGGCTTCTTAAATGCTAAGACCCTGCACAATCGCAAGGTATGCAGCCTTAGGGAGTATTTCCTAGAGGCCGACGTGGGTATGCATCAAGATGTGGTAGCGGTGGACAAAGGGCTTACCGCGCTCACCTTGGCTAACGAGAACTGGCGCAAACCTGTGGTATTAGATACTAATGACCGCAGGGAGGTATGGCAGAGCAAGGAGCTTCACAGGCGTTTTTATCGGGTCCTACGTGGGCCTGATGTAGACTTTTTATAGCGTCCGTAGCCTGGCTGCGTTTTGCTGAAACCGAAGGTTTTGTCTGTGCGATTATGGACGAAGTTATGATGACGAACAACTACCGGAAATACATTGTGAAGGACGGTACGGTTGACATATGTCGGACTTGTCACCGGCCCGGGGAATCCATCCGCCATATTATTTCCGGTTGTTCTAGTCTGGCTAACGGAGACTATTTGCACAGGTACAACCTTGTAGCCAGGATTATCCAGCAACTTGCTCTTCAATACAATTTTGTGGATCACAATCACATATCATACAATCGGAAGTACCGTACTATAGGTATGTGCCCGACCTAGTTCTCGAAAATGGCAATTGCACATTGTATTGGGATCGGTCTATCACTATGACAGGACTATTGTGGCTAATAAGCCTAATATAGTGGTGATTGACCAACTAGAGCGTTGCGCAATGATTGTTGATATAGCAGTTCCTCATGACGAGAACCTCGTGAAGTCAAAGTCAAAGTCAAAATGTTTTTTTCAATTTGGCTATTAAACGGCACTTTTGAACGTCATCACTTTATTTAAACTATATTGTTGGTTTTTCCGTCGGGTGCCAGAATATTAAGCCCGCAAGCGTTGCTAACCCTTGAGAAAGCAACATAAAGTTGGCCATGAGAAAAACAGCCGGTTCTCAAATCAACACCAGCAGCTTTTAGTGTCTGTCCCTGTGACCTGTTTATTGTCATGGCAAAGCATGTAGTCACAGAAAACTGTGTGCGTTTAAACTGAAAAGGGAAATCGTTGGAGATGAGTGGTATGCGTGGTAAGAACACAGTCTCACCGGCACCACTCCCAGTGAGGATTACAGCTACAATAATATTGCGTTGTAAAGCCTCGACTATAAGTCGGGTTCCATTACACAGTTTCGGCGGTGTCAAATTTCGCATCAGCATTATCGGAACACCAATTTTAGCATTTTCTGCTGAGAGAATAAAGTTGAAGATCCGGAACACCTGATGAAACTCTTAGAGCACAGCTAAACTATAATATATAAAGGTTTGTTTTCTTAGCAAAAGTTGTTCAATCTGATGAGTATTTTCTGTTGGAAGAGTAAAATTCGAAGATTGAAACATCTGATGTGGAACTCGAAGAGCACAGCTAAATATGGCATACACAGACATGAAATTTTAACAAAATTTGTTTGGTCTGATGAGTATTTTCTGCCGAGATGATAAAAATCAAGGATCAGGAACATTTGATGTGGAAATCACTTTATACTAATATATTAGTATGAAGTGATTTCCAGTGATTTCCAGCTGGGAGTAGGTACCTCCACGCGGTGAAGGCGGTAACAGTTTGGGCCTTCTTTTCGATCGACTCGCGAGAGAATGCATGACGATCACGATCAGCCGTAAGTCGCGCATCACGTTCTTCACTGGTTTCTATAGATACCTATATGTGGATGTGCGGATACGCTGGGAACTCAAGCGTGATTCGCTTTCCGTGAATGTTTCCGACTCGCGAGACAATGCATGACGCTCACGATCAGCGCTAAGTTGTACTTCACGATCCGTAGAAGTTTCCGCGGAGCGAGATACAGCCTGCCGATCAGCCGTAAGTCGCGCATCACGTTCTTCACTGGTCGCCAGAGATCTAAAAGTCAACGTGCGAATGCGCTGAGAACTCAAGCGTGATGCTTTTTCCGTTAACGTTTCCGACTCGCGAGACAATAATGCATGACGATCACGATCAGCGGTCAGTCGCGCATCACGATCCTCACTGGTCTTTAGAGACCTAGATGTAGATGCGTAAATACGCTGAGAACGCCGGCGTGATTCTCTTTGTGTGTAAAAAGTGTCAGAAACGCGAGACGATGCATGACGCTCACGATCAGCGCTAAGTTGTGCTTCACGATCCGTGGAAGTTTCCGCGGAGCGAGATACAGCCTGATGTTGTCGAACAGTATCAAGTCTTGCCTGGCGTTCTTCATTCGATTCTTGGGATCTAATGATCTTCAATCTTTTTTTGTTAAAATGTCATTCCTTTATACGTATGTTATGATTTAGCTGCGCTCTTAGAGTTCCACATCAAATGTTCCGATCTTCGAGTTTTATTCTCGCAGCAGAAAATGCTCATCAGACTGAATAACTTTTGCTAAGATGTCAAACCTATATACTTATTTTACTTATATATTAAAGTTTAGCTGTGCTCTAAGAGTCCACATCAGGTGTTTCGGATCTTCAATTTTATTCTCTCAGCAGAATATGCTCATCAGACACAAATTTTTTTTCTAAGGCGCCATTTTTGTAACTCTTATAGTTTAGCTGGGCTGTTGCGGTTCTGCATCAGGTGTTTCAGTTTCAAAAATCAATTATAGCCTATATGTTGCCCAAGTTTAGTAGCTAGATAACAAAACAAGTTTCATTCAAATCCGTCCAGCAGTTCCGGAGATTAGCGTGTACAAACAGACAAACAGATAAACAGAAAAACATACAAACAGACAAACAGAGAAAAAGACAAACAGACAGACTTTTTTTATTAGATTCGTATTCTATTACTGTTTCTTAACCCCCCTCAATTATTCTTTTTTAAATATTGTATATTCAATGTACAGACACAACTTTTTTACATTCTTATTTTAAGTATAGAAATGATAAACTTTATTAACTTATTTCGTTGTTTATCATAGTAGGTAGTATATTTCGATTTGCAAGATTGTTTGTTTATACGATGTAACATGGAATCTTACGTTTTTCGAGTAATTAAAGTGTAAATTTTAATAAATAGCTCAAAAAAATAATTCACAGTCGATTTTTTTTCGTTTTTTGCATTATCTGAGAAATTTTAACACTAATGTATATTTTTTTTACACTATCAGAAACTTGAGATTTCAACAAACAAAAAGCCCACCGAATTTTTAAAAAAATCTGCTATTTTGACGGGTGATTTTTCGATTGAAATTAGGGTGCTTTTTCGATATTGAGTCAAAATAAGATGACAAAAATAACATTTTTTTTTTTTTTTAAGGCCAGGTTTTCCGGAAAAACGTTGTTTTGCATTGTGTAAAATTGTGTTTTATTCGTAAACAACAAGGATTTAAATTTTGAAAAAAATATATTACATATTTCACACTTCGATCTTGCGATTTCGGCCGTGCGATACACGATTACTTGCACTTTAC
Organism: Melanchra persicariae; assembly: GCA_947386135.1. Taxonomy (NCBI): domain Eukaryota; kingdom Metazoa; phylum Arthropoda; class Insecta; order Lepidoptera; family Noctuidae; genus Melanchra; species Melanchra persicariae. The sequence continues at coordinate 13,110,745 of OX376643.1, read as the reverse complement.
TGCATCCAATTAAATCGCAAAAACAAGTCAAAATCAAGATGTAATTATCATTTCATTTGAGTTATATAAGGTTTTGAGTAATAAAACTTATACCACAATAAAGGTCGTAAAAAATGTGATATAAATCGGCCGTCATAATGTGAAATATGAAAATACGTATCCCACTAATTCCAAAATCAAGTGATTTTGTCGTTTCATGAGCGCGCCCCGTGTCATTTAGTCCCGAGCGGAACGTGTTGGAGGTCGGACGTGTGCCAAATTTTTGCGATCCCGCCACCCCCGCTAAGTTCTGTTACTGGCTAAGCCTAAATTGATTACCGCTCTAGCACTGCCGGCACACCAGTGTGCCGCGAATTTAATGTTTATGTTTATTTACGTAAGATTTATTTTTTATTTTGGAATTTTCACGTGTCGAGTGGTTAAATAATAATACTTGTATACAATTTAGTGTTCAAACAGTTGTAATATAGTTAGTTTTTATTAGATGTAGCTATAATTTTGTAAAAAAAAATGGGGGAAAAAAAAGTTGTCACGGCTCTTCGTTGCAGCGGTGACTACTTTTTTTTATAAACTTTGGCTGAATAAACAAAAAGGTATATAGGTATATACATAATTTACTTTACTAACTAGGTAAGTACCGACACGAAACAGATGAATTTCCACACCGCAAACATGTGTGTAAACAGTTTAATTTAAACCTTATTTCAGTCCGCATAAAGACGTGCGCTTTAGTGGTTTAGTTTTCGCGCGGAATAGATTTACCAACCGCATCGAGTATGTAAAACAATTGAATTTGAACCCTATTTCAGAGTGCATAAAGCCACCTCGCGCGCACATGATACAATGATTTACTGTTTTCAAATGTCAAATAGGTAGTTCACCCCGCTACGTTAGTCTTGATGGTTTCGGAGAGTTTGTATAAGTCTTATAATATTTGTTATTTATTAGAAATGTCCGTTTTCACTTATCTTACTCCTAAACAAATGCAAAAATAATAGCTCGTATTTCCTACATGAGAGTTGAATATCGGTGCAATAATGTTGTGGTGTTCATGTAGAGAAGAAATATAAGTGTAGTTATACGCTAGGTGGGTACCTACTCACAGCCACCACAACACAACAAATAATAATATTTATGGTGTCCGCAACGTTTGTGGAGGTCTCGTCTATGCCAAACAATACGCGCAGCGCACTCGTGAGTCGCGTGCCATAGTGTAAAAGTGTTACAGTATGACCATTTCCTATGAAAATATTATAATAACATACTTTTGGTAACGTTTAGGCTACCGGACCAGCTCATTTATGCGCTGTACACTAGAGTCCATCCTCTTACTAATTACTAACAATGTATCAAGTTATGACAAGACATACAAAAAACTATGTGGTCAGTTTGGATAGTTTTTCCAATCCAATGCGTTACTTTATCGGTGTTTATTGGCAAGAGGAAAAATGTATAGAAATTATAAATTACATACACTAAACTGTTTTTAATTGACTATTGTATTGTATATTATTAACCGACTTCCAAAAAAGAAGAGGTTCTCAAATCGACTGTTTTTTTTTGTTGTATGTTTGCTCAGCGATATTTTCGCCAATTGTCAATCGATTTTGATGATTCTATTTTTTTTGGAAGTGTATCTTCCCGGACTGATCCCATTTCAATTTGGTGAAGATCTGATGAAGAACTTCGGAGACAGGTAACGGAACTCTTCATTCCCGTAGGAATTCCCGTTCCCGTATAGCCGTACAGCCTTCCCCATGAATGTAACTATCATAAATTCATAATCATAATACAAAAAAGAATTTCTTGCACCGCGTCGCACGCAGTCACGCAGGCTCGACGCGTTCTCGTTTGGTGGCCGCGTCTCGCGCACCGCCCGTTCGATTTAATAATATTGTTGAATTATTTTAATTTTACATTATCTCCTAAACGGTGAGTTCAAATAACATGCTGTAAAAGACAAAGTTTATCTTCATAAAATTATCTTGATGATGAAGTAACTTTCGCTAGTAAGGATTAATATGCCTGCCTAATATTAATGCTGAAAAACCACCTTTAATTTTTAAATAAATTATTTGACACTAGCTGTCCCCCGCGGCTTCGCTCCCGTCAACTGGCTACCTACCTACCTACCCTACACCTACCCTACACCTACCCTACACCTACCCTACACCTACCCTACACCTACCCTACACCTACCCTACACCTACCCTACACCTACCCTACACCTACCCTACACCTACCCTACACCTACCCTACACCTACCCTACGCCTACCCTACACCTACCCTACGCCTACCCTACACCTACCCTACACCTACCCTACACCTACACCTACCCTACACCTACCCTACACCTACCCTACACCTACCCTACACCTACCCAACACCTACCCTACACCTACCCTACACCTACCCTACACCTACCCTACACCTACCCTACACCTACCCTACACCTACACCTACCCTACACCTACCCTACACCTACCCTACACCTACCTTACACCTACCCTACACCTACCCTAAGGATTCTTAAATTTTCTAATTTTCAAATTTTTTTTTTTTTTTTTCGTAAGAACCTTCTCCTGACAATAACAAACACAACAAAAAAAGAATTATCGAAATCGGTTCAGCCGTTCACACGTGATGCCGTGACAACGCGAAACGGGTTTCATTTTTATATATATAGATAAAATGCCTTAGTGTGGCATATTTATGAGAGATAGATATAGGTGTAACGTCGAGGACTTTTTTTTAGATCGAATGAAAAACAATATCTTTGTTGTACATGGTACTTACGTATAATTAGCTATTACCACAGCGCACTTAGCGCACTTCCACTTTATAATATTATTTAGTATAGATTTGAATAAAGTAGTATCTCATTATCATTATTGTAACACCATAAAATACATAAAGAAATTAAACACGCACCATATTACAATTCTATCCTATTTATTTATAACGGTTTTCTATCTATGTTTCTGTGTACGTGCGTCTGTGTGCCTGTGTATCTGTCTTTGGCACTGTAGCTCCGTTATCTTTATTGAACAGGGATATTTTGTAAGTTTTTAAAATTTTACTTGTTAATTACCAACAAATCAAAATCAAAATTTGCGTTACAGGGCAATAGAGCATGCGGAAGGGCGTGACTTGTCTCCAAAATAATACTCATTTATTGGGGTTACCCCCGACGGTATAGTTGGGAACGACACCATTGTTGAAATTAAATGTCCAATAACGGCATTTAGAAAAGGGAAATGCTGCTATTGAAGAAAGTAAAATACATATATTTAAATTCGATAGAATAAAACATACCAGGGTTATAAACAAAAAAAGTAATTGGTATTACCAAGTGCAGGGTCAACTTCATGTAACAGAAAGGAACCAATGCATTTTTGGAATATGGTTCGGTGAAAACTAGTAGTAGAAAATATTTCAAGAGATGACGAATTTTGGCGGGTGCATATGGAGAAAAAAATTATAGATTTTTATTTGAAATGTATATTGCCAGAGATTGTGGATCCGCGCCAAAATCGCGGTATGCCAATACGAGACATAATATTGAAAGAAAACAAAGAAAATGTTAATGATAAGCCTGTGCAGCCAGGTCCAAGCAAATCCAAGGACCATATTCCGTGTCAATCTACTCAGCTAGGTCCATGCAAACCGAGACAGCTACAGTTCAACGAATTTTAGCCAGTTGCATTGGTAACTTTTATTATGTTAACTATTTGATTAAAAAATATAAAAACGTTTTTGTTTTTTTTTTAATAGCATCTAGGCAAATTCCAAACCATTTATACTTCTAAGCTTTATTGAATTATAATATTCAAGAATTGTAACATAATTTTCCTAAAGTAAGTGTGCCTACCTACTACTTGATTTTTACGAAGGTATCGCACCAAAGCCAAATAGCGCGCGACGCGTATTTTTGTATCGTACTCGTATTCATAATTTTCGTGTCAGTCAGATTTTAAATCCACCATATACTCTAAAATAAATAAGTATTATTACTGATTTTTAATGATTAGTAATTGGATTCAAGTTTGTACAATACGTACTTAATCCATCTATAACCTTAAAAAATACTTAATAGAAAAATAAAACAAAATAAACTTATACTAATCAATTCAAGTTGATCTACTGCATTACTTTATCCTGTGACGGAACTTAGTACCTACCCGAGTCCGTGAACTCATGAGCGAGCGGTGCGCTTGGTGCGCGCGTCTCCCGCGCATCGTAACTTATTACGTATTGCTACTCCTTGCGGGGCCTGGGGTAAGTGTTAGATGCCTACGCGCTCAAGTCAGGCTCGCCTTAACTGGACCGTTTATCCCAGGTCGTACTCGTCTACAACTTCGAGTGTAGAGTCTCCAATCTTGATATGAGTCGGTGCTAAATGGGTATTTACCATGACCTTGGTTTTTTAAGTATATATTTATTTCTAAACGTAGTAAAATAAACACCCACAAAAAATAGAATTTCCTTGTGTCATCTCTTCTGTTTTTTAGGGTTCTGTACCCAAAGGGTAAAAACGAGACCCTATTACTAAGACTTCGCTCTCCGTCTGTCTGTCTGTCCGTCTGTCTGTCACCAGGCTGTATCTCATGAACCGTGATAGCTAGACAGTTAAATTTTCACAGATGATGTATTTCTGTTGCCGCAAACGTGATTTTTTTGCCGTTTTTATGTTGATCTCCTTCACGTCTTACAGTGCTACGTGAGCACTGTACTACTTTTGTAGCCAATGGACATACCTACTAAGCAAAGCCACGTCCTAGACAATATGTAAAGGCAACATGCTTGATGTCCGAAACAGAGCAACTAACATATTCGCCCAAAAATCAGTTCTGAGTCATAATAAAGATACTTATTATGATTACATACTAAAGAATGTGGCTTATTGAATCTTCAACAATTCTCGTGAAAAACAGATACGACTAAGTGGTCTGTAAACAAAATCGAGTTGTAAGCGATTGATTTGAAAGACATGCATAATGTTTGCACACACTTGAATGATGCACGTCAATTTAAAGAGTATTAAAATTAAATCAGTGTATTGTTTTATAACTGTGACATTAATTTTCGTGATATTTTATTTAAATAACACTAGTTATTTAAAGAAAACTGAAGAGGAAATTCCACGTGTTACAAAAAGGCCTTTCCAAGAAACTACAACTGAAGCCATAGAATATGTCAGACCGAGATCTAAAACCAAATATATCTTGCTTTGGACTAACCCTAATTCTTATCCATTTGTTTATTTCGGGGAAGGAAATAGTGTTTTCAAAAAGAAAAAATGTGAATATATCAATTGTTATGCCACTAGTAACAGACAACTATTACGAGACTATACTGAATACGACATTATTGCATTTAACGGACCTCAACTTGTAGAGATAATCAGCAGTGACGATCTTCCAAGAGTGCGAACTTTTCGACAAAAATATGTGTACGCAAACGTTGAAGCAGCAGCGAATTATCCCATTTGCAAAGATAACTGGGATAATTTCTTTAACTGGACATGGACGTACAAATTGAATTCTGATGCCATTTGGGGATACATCGCTGTAATGAATTCAAGTAATCACGTCATTGGACCCAGCACTGATATGGATTGGATGAGCGTGGACGATATGTCCCCTATTGATAAAGATTTAAAACAAAAACTGGCATCCAAAACCAAAGCGGGAGCTTGGTTCGTTTCTAACTGCAACACATTGAGTAAACGAGAAGAATTCGTTAATGAAGTTCAAGCTTACTTAAAGGATTATGATTTAAAAATTGACGTGTACGGCTCATGCGGTACTTTTCAATGTCCGAAATCTATAATGCCTCGATGCCTCGCCGAATTGGAAAGAAATTACTATTTTTATTTTGCATTTGAAAATGCTATCAGCGAAGATTATGTAACAGAAAAGATTTTGTACGCTCTGGATCATTTTACTGTGCCAGTAGTCTACGGTGGAGCAGATTATTCAAGGTAAGCATTCATAAAATAACTACAGCATCTTCCCACATATGTAGTATGTACCTAATTAATTCCATTTTTAATTTCAGGTATTTGCCACCTGGTTCGCATCTAAATGCTTACCAATTGGGAGCAAAACGTTTAGCCATGGAAATATACGACATTATAGAAAACCGTGAAATTTATTACCGATTTTTTAGATGGCGAAAGTATTATACACTTCGCCGCAGGCATGAGAGCCCGAAAACTGATGAATACTGCAGGTTCTGTGCCATGGCGAACGATGATGTTCTGATGACAGAACAAACTATTTATAAAAACTTCAGTTCTTGGTGGACACCTGCCGGATTATGTGCAAACAACAAGTAGATAACGAATCTAGTAGTATTTGTTCTAAGTCCAGCTACGACATCCATTGAAATCTTACTACATGTGATTCTGTTATCATAATGTCTTGTCTTAATTTTAAAAGATTGGAAACGAATCTTCGTTGAGTTTTAAAGCTTCAGGAAATCAATCATCCGATACAGTAATTTAACGTATAATGCTGGCCAATTTTTGAAATCCATGGTGGAAACAATTTACATCTTGAATGCGTCTTACTCATATGACTACTCTAACTTCGGCGTGTAGATAGACTTGTAAAGTGTTAACCAAGAGTGATTTTTATCAAGATATTTGGGCAAATAAAACTTTTTAAAATATCCATAAATATAGATTTATTTACAAGTTAAATGTTTTAAAGCTCGTCCTTAAACGTGCGACTGCGCACATTATGCCACAGAGGCAAGGTACCCCAGTAACGTGATCGCGACGCGAGGTTTCTTTTCATCTTGGACTGACTTGCTATTTCAAGGTACTCCATCTTGCGGCCCGATGTTGCTGGCTCCCATTTTAGAGGCACAGGTACGGGTTTATTGGGGTTTCTGAAAACATCAGAAGTATGTAATTAGGTACGCATAGATACACTTTGCCCCTATTAATGACTAAAAAACATCTTTTTCATCATTTAGGGATCATTTGAGTATGAATACGATTACAAGACAGTATAACAAAGACAAAGATAAAAAATGTGTTTTAGAAAAAGAAGTACATTGGTCACATAATGTAGGAACCAACACCACCACAATTAATGTGAAATAGTTGCTAAGAAAAAAAAAGATATAACGAGTTAAAGAAGCTTAGGTACACTCAAAGGAATTTGGATTGAGTTGAAAGGAAATTAATATTCAAGAACGCGGGCACTTGAAGCTGTAGTTGACTTGCTTCAAGTAGCGAGTTTAGTAGTAATTTATGTTTTTTTCACACTTCCCAACAATTTTAGTTTTGATGTAAATACTTACCCAGTAGTAGCAAAGTTAGTAAACAACGACACAATAGTTTCGCTCATCTTGAGATCCTCAGCGGAAACTGGTTTCTCAAGGAACTCAATCGGGAATAGATGCATCAGTTCATCGGCGTGACAGACACCTGAAATAGACAAACTCATTGGCGTATCTAGGATTTTTCCAGGCAACGCCCAATACGGGGTTATTTTTTAATGACCGGCCAAATTTTCACTGGGTGTTCTACCCATGAACATGAACAACTTTCACTATGGGACCGACTCTGAAAAATCACGAAAAAAAAAAGGCTGTTTCATACAAAAGTGCAATACCTACTCGACTAAAATGTATGAAACAGCTGATTTTTTTCGTGATTTTTCAGAGTCGGTCCCATAATGAAAGTTGTTCATGTTCATGGGTAGAACACCCAGTGAAAATTTGGCCGGTCATTAAAAAATAACCCCTTATAGGTACAGTCGGGATTGGACTTTTGAACATGAAATTTTAGTCCAGTCACCGTACACAGATTAAACGCGTAGCAGTCGAAATAAATTGCACTGTTCTGTTTTTTTTTATCATAGTTGTTATTATCATTGGAACTGTAGAAACCTTCAATAACGTATATCAGTTACCCAACATCACCCTTAAATATGACCACACCTTTCTGGAACATCCTGTATGTATTATTTTACTAGGATATTTTAGGTCTTTACTAAGTAATAAACCAGTAGTGCGATTCTGTAAACACGTCGAAGTGTAAACTTAGGCGAAGTGAACGACAAGTGAGCTGTCAAACCATACAAACAAGATGCAAGTGACAAAATAGACCGGATGTACCAGCTGCTCCTACCTAATTAATATGACAGCATCCACCCACGTAGTTGGCAAATGTTTAGTCGCATTCAGAGACATACCCAGAATATTCTAGATCAATTTAATATCTGCAGAGTAGTATAACTAGAAATAACTCACCGTAATCTCCTTCCGGATCACCAAATATTTGCGAAAAACTGTTCGTGGCTCTATAAGTCAACTCATACAAGTAAACTGGATTTTTCGTGTAGTTGAACACCAGCTCAATAGCCTCTAATGCTGGATATGAGAAATACGAGTCAGAGTAAATCTGCAAATTATAAAATAATACTTATAGATACTAAATGCAAACTAGTAGAAAATATACAGGCGGCGCAAAAATAGGGAGGGGAAGAACACATAGGGCATCGAAAAAATCGTCCACATCGCTGTCAACGGGAAAAGTGCCCAGAACACTGGCCGCATTGCCACGTTGAATGGCAATGCTGATTCGTTGGCCAAAGAAAAGGCCAGCCCTCTGGTCACGTTAAGAGTCGACTAACTGCTTGCTGATTTCACGAAGAACTCGATGAGCACTCGGACCCCATGGCCCTAGTGTGTCAACCTCAAACGGCTCAAATACATAATTCCTAGTAAGGTTGTTGTATTTGCGCCGTTTGAGATTGTCTGCACCCGCAGCAGCCGCCCCAGCACAACGCGCCGTGCTAAGAGGATGGGATGGCGCAAGGGTGTCGACACATGTTGCATCCCACACCAAAGGCCTACCCAACTTCCAAGGCATTATGGTCATCCCAATAAAATAATTAGGAATGGAAAATGATTAACTCTCTTCTTATGTTAGACCTACAAACTACAATATTTTGCCAATAACGTGGAAGTCCTTTTAGAGAACTTATACCTAAAATATGAAATCCCTTCGTGTTAATGAAGGTTTTTACTACGCTTACCTTGCCGCTGTGACTATCAGGGAGTCCCAAATTGGGATAAAACCCAAAACGCGTCATGGATCGTGATCAGGATAACGCAAAGAGCTTATTATACTCATACTGTGAATTGATGTTGATGATAACATAGGAGCCCGAGTTAGGAAAAGTGGAATTTATTCATTTATTATTTTATATTGTATGCATATATACTGTTGGAATAAGGATAATATTTATAATTATTATCTATTACAATGTAACTCTACATGTTTAATCTCACTTTAATATCACTTTACGATGCTAAATAAATAAACTTATAAGTCTTCGAACTATAAAATGAACAATAGCCGTTATGATTTATCAAACTTCTATTAGGGTGTCAATTCTACTAATTTTTAAGCAACGTTCGCATTCGCATCTCAAGTGCAAACCAGAAAGAAAACCTCATTTCCTTACATTTTTGAAAGTAGAAGGCTATTGTAGGTAGGTACATTTTATAGTCATAGTCGACAGAGATAATGAAAATGGTCACGCTGTCTAGCTGTGATTGGTTGAATCAGTAGTGCGATTCTGTAAACATGTCGAAGTGAACACCCGGGCGGGGCGCACGACAGGTGACTTGTCAAACCATATAAATAAGATGGAATGACAGCTCTATTGTCGTTCACTCCGCCTAGGTGAACACCGTGACATGTCGACAGAATCGACCGGCAGTTTTCAATCCAATCGCATCACTTGCTCTTGTGTTTGATTTGTGCCGGTTATAACTTACATCAAGGATTCCTCGCTGTGTTGCCTCTAGGTCGTTTTCTTTCAAATATGTTTTACGAATGCTTTCAGTAATTTCATCAACGTAAGGTGAATTATCATAGTAGAATGTGACTGGTGCGATGGTCTCGAAAGCCGAAATAAATTCTTCATATCTTGAATTATTCGCTGTAATCCCTACAAAACAAAATTTTTATAGTAGTTATTCGGTAGGTATCTTGCTGGACCGGTAGGATTTTAATTTTAAGTATTACGTAACAACTGAATTAGTGAGTATTTCTAATACAAAAACAGTTAAAACGAGTTTTCCCTATTCCATTTAGGATCTCTTACAAAATAGGTAGTCGTAATGTAACGTCTGAATGAATACAAATAAATAAATAAAGCTTAATATTGGTCTGTGAGTTGAATTAGTTCCTTTATACAGTTATATTGCAACATAAACTTTCTGGTTACAAAAATACAGTACAATTAGTGTTAACTGTCGAGCAGATACCTAAACTGCACTGCACGGTAACTTGCTATACATTTATATTCTACGATACTATTAAAAATATAATTTCCCTGCCCTTAACCCATGTTACTCGTACTTGGGGTCGGCACAACACGTTCTTGTCTTCCATTCTGTCCTATCAGCCGTCACTTTTCTTTCATATCACTCATCACACAGTCCAGCCATCTTTTCTTTGGCCTCCCTTTCCCTCTCCATCCATCCACATTTAGATTCATAAATTTTAGTTAGGTACATGCGTTTCATCCCTTCTCTTCACATGACCAAGCGGTTCCCTTTCAAGTTTTCCGTCACTGGCGCCACTTTTAAACTACCTCTAATGTACACATTTCTCACTTAATCCATTCTCGTTAATACATTTATCTCACCACACTCATCTCCGCTACATGCAATCTTTTTTCATACGTTTTTTCACAGCCCAATATTCAGATCCATACAGTACGACAGGTCTTGTCACGGACTTAGATTTTCCCCTTTACTTGAGGGGCATCCGTGGGTCGCAAGTTGTTTCAGTGACCTGTCGCCATTTCATCCATCCTGATACAAGTATAAACATGAAATTATATAAGATCAAAAACTTCTGAACTGATTTTCATGAAACTTTACTGTTATTATATAGCTAACTAGCTGCAGCCAGTGGCGCTTCGCCCGAGAGAATGTCGGAAATCATAGCAAGGGAACATACTCACGAGACAAAAAAGTAGCATATGTCCTTTTCCAGACTATGTTCTCAGCTAATATCATCCAGATCCGTTCAGCTGGTCTGGCGTGATCGAGTCACAAACTTCCATCCATCCAAAAATTCGCAAGTATATTAGTAGTAAGATAATAACATCGCCTATTCTTTTTAAAGATATTGCGAGTTGAGCGGCGGGCAGCAGATAGTTAGAAATAAGAAAACTTACAAACTGATTTCAAGCACCCTTCATCGCTGTTGAGGCCTGTCATCCAGGGCACTGCTGGTACTTCAGGTATTTTACGAGGACTCCTCTTCAAGAATGCCCCAGGGAGGTCTGGTTCCGCAACCGCTTTAAATGGGGTCATTGGCTCATAGTCCCACTCCTAAAAAGGCAATATCTCAAAATTTAATTATACTGAGAAGAATAAGCTAAGGGCTCAACATGTTAATTTTTACAATATTATTATGAGTTGAGGAATGTGATTTTAAAACTATTTAGGAAAGTTGTAAATTATACCAAGGGAGTATACTACCGGAATGAAAAGTATCCTATTCCCGGAATATATGGTCTACTCGTGTGCCAAGTTTCATCCAAATCCCGTCAGCCTTTAAGACATGAAAAGCTAACAGTCAGACCGGGTTACTTTCACATTTATAATATTATAGTATGGATTAAACAACCGCAGATAAAAAAACCGGCCAAATGCGAGTCGGACTCGCGCACGAAGGGTTCCGTGCCTTATCAATAAAAAAACGGCAAATAAATCACGTTTTTTGTATGGGAGCCCCACTTTAATATTTATTTCATTCTGTTTTAGTATTTGTTGTTGTAGCGGCAACAGAAATACATCATCTATGAAAATTTCAACTGTCTAGCTATCACGGTTCATGAGATACATGCCTGGTGACAGACAGAAAGACAGACGGACAGACAGACAGACAGATGGACAGCGGAGTCTTAGTAATAGGGTCCCGTTTTTACCCTTTGGGTACGGAACCCTAAAAGGAATTAATTAGTGCACATTCTAAGCAGGAAGGCATAAAAAAGGGTCGATATAAATAAATAAAGTGGACGTACATAAAAACGAAACTCTGTGTTTATGATGTCATAGCTGTCCTTGGTGCGAAGGCAGTTGATCATTTTTTCTGAAGGTGATTGAGGGCAGTCCAGGAACTTAGCGAGGCGAAATGCGTTCCGAAGAGCTTCACCAGGTGGAGCCTCAGCCCATGGCACTAGAGCAGTGCCTGACTCTGATATCCCTTTGTGGAATAGTCCTGAAATAATTTTGAATTTCATAATAATTTAAGTAATTTTAAAAATACACAAATCCATAACTTTGGATTGTAATTTTATACCTACCTATAGATAGATAGAATATAATATGTAGGTAAGTACTTTGTACCAAAAATAGTTACACAACTCTTTACACAAACTTTATTCTATGGGTACAATGGCGGTCTTAAAGCCATAGTGGTAGCAATATCTACCAGAAAAACTTTAGTTCTGTCAAAATGGGCTAATTTGACCTGGAATTTTGATATAATTAGGCTAACCTTCATTTCATATGACAATCAAAGCATGACTGTGACTTTGCAATTTCAATCGTAACTTATGTATTACGTTTTATGCTCTGGGCTTAATTTGAATTATACACGAGTGTGTATAATTCAAATTAAGCCCAGATGAGTGTGAGTACACTCATCTACTTATTCTCATGTTTAGGTAGGTACTTACTGAACAAGACTAAAAAAAAACTAATATAACACTCATCTCGACACGAATTTCATTTAGTTTTTAGTAGTGAGCATACGTCCATAAGATACTGGCTCTAAGAGTAAACTTTGTCCCCTCTATTGCTTAAACTTTCACACTTTCCACTCAACCACAACACAATAGTTAGAAGGTCTTTGAACTCTCACAACACTTCAGCGTCAATCCGGACACAATTGTGTGCGGCCACATTTTTATAATAAATCAATCCACTACGATACTACAAGGTTGCTAAAAGCTAAATCAGTAGATACTTCTTAAAAAACTGATTGTGGACTGTATGTCGTATAATTGTTACTCTCGTTACAGTTAACTAAACTTTTCTGTGTCATCGGTTCCACCTCCAGATTCATCATATTTCAAATTCGTGTGTGGTTGGCACCAACTACGACGGCTGGAGCATTCTATCCCTAAAGCGAATGGTTTACATTGTTATGATTGCTTGCGCCTCTGACAAGATTGTGGCCTTAAGGAATTGTGTCCCGATGTGTATTTAGTAACTAGATAGATTATTCTTTTCAGAGGTTAGGCAGTCAGTGGTAATTGTACATGCTAATGTAATAAACAAGACGGTTTACCAGCACTAGTCTCTGATATCATGTGATAGTGCACACTTGCACCTCCAGCGCTTTCTCCGAATATTGTGACGGAGTTCTTATCGCCACCAAAACTTTCAATATTCTTCTGTATGAACCGTAGAGCCTCTTGTTGGTCCTTCAATCCATTGTTACCAGGACAGTGTTCATCTTGAGTAGATAGAAAACCTAATGGACCTGCAATTGTAAAAAATGTTGTTGGTAATCATTTAAGCTTCGAACTCTTTCAATCAGGTTAACTGATTGGGTATTTTTTTGGATATTAATACATTTTTTTTAATAACCAGTATTTACTCACCTAATCTGTAGTTTGTAGCTACTAATATGACATCTCTATCCAGAAGGAACTGTGGTCCATACATGTGGGTGGTGGCGTCTCCGCACATCCAACCACCACCATGCAAAAACACCATGACTGGTAACAGTTTTTTTTCGACATCCTGAGAAGTTTCAAATAAATTAACTTGATATTATATTATTGTGTTATGAATTGGATGGAGGCTTACTTCAAACCAAAGTAGGTTATTTTTTTATTATTTAAATTCGTGTTTGTATTACTTTGAACTCGCTTAACCAGAATCTGAGCGGCCAGTGTAAAAAAAATTGAAACGGCCTTTTAATTACGGTTCGATATACTTCGTTGGGTTTGTCCTTCCTTCGTTTTGTAAAACCTCTTAAACTAAAAGAATAGCTTGAACGATTTAAAAATTAAACACTTACGTTACTCGTAACTGGTGTGTAAATGTTGAGATACAAGCAGTCTTCTTGTCCCACGATATCCTTTTGGCGAATGTATGGGTTTTTCTGCACACATACAGGGCTGACAGTGGTCGCATCTAATGTTTCTTGCCATGGTCCTATAGGAACAGGAGCCTGTCAAACATTTTTATTATTATCATTAACTATATTATAAAGCTCAGGAGCAAAGCAGTAAATAATAAATAACATGTTTTTTTATTATTTAAATAACACCATGAACTTTAAAACGCGCAGCATTTATAAAATTAAATATTTATCATGAACGGCGAGGTTGCATTTGACGTAGGCACCAAACAGCTATCAAAATAATGTTTTAGTTATTCAATACACACCTAATAAAAAATTACTATGCTACTAAAGTCACACCATTTTAAAGCTTGTAAGTACATAAAGTTAATATTGATACATAATATATTTAGAGGTATTGTCCTCGATAGCTTCTGCGCGGATTTTATATATTTACACATTTACAATACTATAGTTTTCCTCTAATTCTTTTTAAGTATCTTCTTTGTTTTATCACTTTTGTCTGGGTTCTAGCTATCAATAGGCCCAAATTCACGAACATAATAATTAAATAGGTTCCACCGATTAGCGTAAACAGTAACTTTCGCATTTTTGTACCTAATGTTATAATTGTCATGGATTCGCAAAACATTGATAAATCAGATTAGAATCTTGATGATATTTCATATCTGGGTGTAGGTCGGTGTGTAAAAAAATACAACAAAAACGTACGTTCTCTACAAAAACCCGAAACGAAACTGTTGATGACGTTTGTTCATCTGAGTTTTTCCATAAATCTATAATAACAGGTTGGTAGTATACAAACTACGGTCTTGGTATGCATGTACATAGATACATATCTACATTGCTACTAAAACTTCACAATTTTAAAGATTTAAAGATACAAGAATTTAATGTCTTTGATTATAGGTAAGTATTCTATTTATTCATCAAACGTTAGGTACCTACAATTTGGTGTAGGTTACCTGTACCTACCTACTATTCAATAATCTATACATATAATTTAAAAATATTTCTAAATGAACAATAACAATACAAGTTAAATATATCAAACACTGTTTTTATCACCGGTACGGGTAGGTACTTACTTATTGTAGCAAATCTTATCTGATAAATATGAATAGAAAAAAACTAAAAAATAAATGAAACAGGTTATCAGGTTATCTCATTTCGCTGTGCGGTAATTGAATTATATGTACCTACCTTAAATCTCAGATCTCCAAGCGGCGGGACCGCGTACTGGATGGCGGTGAATGCTGCTACTTGTCGTCCTCCCCTAGTTTGCATATAGTACCCCTTCACTTCCCCGAGCGGGGTGCGCACCACGGGCTGTTCCTCTCCCTTCCCATCACTAGTATACAACGTTACGACCAAACTTAAAGTTACAAACGTCACTGGGGACTTCCACATTTTTCTTAAGTCGTCAAATAAATTAAACCTGTTTGGCATGATCGCATGCAGATGATCGTGCCGCTTCGAAAGCAAACACGGAATGATAACAAATGCCGGTGTCTCATGTTTTTATTATATAGCGATCCGTAGCTCAAGAACTTACACTGTTGTATCGCGTTACATTGTGGCCTGTTGCTTTTCCTACACATTGTGATTTTAAGGAAAACGCAATGTACCTCGTGAATATTTTCCTTCCGATTAATCGCTTTGGAAATCCTTAAAGGATCGCGACACGTGACCTGATCGAAAATTCGTAAGACGTTGAAGTGAAAACTTCTGAAGCGGCGTTGTGCACTTTTTGAGAGGGGTAAAAAGTTAAACTCGCGTCAGGACACGTGACCTGATCGAAAATTCGTAAGACGGATAATGTAATCTAAATTGTCATGCTTGTGTACGATAGCGCAATAAATGAATATTGTATTTAAACACATAAATTATAGTACTTTTCTACACTAATATTATAAAGAGGAAAGATTTGTTTGTTTGTTTGTTTGTTTGAAATGAATAGGCTCCGAAACTACTGGACCGATTTGAAAAATTCTTTCACCAGTAGAATCCTACATTATCGATGATGGACATAGGCTATAGAATATTTTCAAAAAAGTTAGAGATCCGTATGAAAACTTCGATAATGTAACCCAAGGTGTGAGAAAAAATCCTTATATCGCGTACGCTGCGGAATCTATTGACAATAGAGCAAAGTGATGTACTACAGTTTTATAGAGGTCATCAATATCTACAAAAAAGTTCGCGATACCATATGTCTAACTATTATGGAAAAGTCACTATGACCGCTTTTTGTTCATATTATTCAAGCAAATCCCATGGTGAAATAAAAAATGGTGATTTTAGTATCATGATATTAATCCTTATCCATTTAAATGGTTTGATAATTAAGGTTGATTATGTCCGTGTAAACTACATTTTAAATTATTCAAATCGGACCTTTCATTCAAAAGTTACGACGGTAATAAACATGCTCGGAGTAAGAAAAATGTCGCGGCTTGAGCGAACTGGGGAGAATCGTATCAATGCATGGGGGTACAGGGGGCGTTGAAGTTTGTGGAGTACCTACTAAATCCACGTGGACGAAGTCGCGGGCGAAGTGCTAGTATACTAATAAATAAAGCAATTCGTGCGAAATTATTCCCTAACCATTCCAAAATATTCAAAAATGCACAACGCTAATGTTCAAGTTTTCACTTCTGCCGGCATTCCCGAAGTGCAAACCATTGTTTTTTTTTTCAGAATGATCCGGTTATGAGAAATGTTTTTTTTTTTTATTAGAAGAGCTAAGATCAAATACATGATTCAAGAAAAAAACAGAGTTAGGAATTTTTGCTAAGTGCAAAGCTAATTGACTGGTCTAATAAAAGTGCTTAGTAGGTAGGTACTTAATTTAGTAAGGACAGTTTTTTTTTTTGTAAAATTCGATTCGGTTTGGGGAACTATTGTTCTGTTTGTCAAAGTCAAAGTCAAAGCATTTATTTCAATTAAACCATTTACAGGCACTTTTGAATTGTCAAGGTCGGTCAGTCAAAGAGGTGAAGCTATTTGCACGTTCCAAAGCGTAGATCTCTATGGAGAAGAACGTACAAGAAACTCCATGGACACTCTTTTGAATCAATGAATTATTACAAAGTTGTGGTTACATTGTTCTTGTTGAAATTATTCATAGACATGTGAGAACGATGTAAAAAGACGTGCCCGACAAAAGCAAAAAAAGGAACAATTCAAAATACTAACAAATTAAAACAAACCGTGGCAGTTGAGAGATGACCAGTCCCAGCTAACGGAGCCAAATGATGAATGAAACACAAACTGCACCATCAGAGAGACTTGAGTGAGCATGACACTCCCAACAGCCAGGGCACATTAAAGTCTTACCCAAAAATGATAGTTTGACTTGAAGGTACACAGTACTCACACATGTGCCGTTAATGCATGAAATTATACAATGCAAAATTAGTTCGAGTCTATACAATGAAAAATCTATGTTCTTTGAATATTCAGCGGGTCTCACAACTGCTAAAAATAAAAATAAAAAATAATTAAATAACTTATTTGTGCACCCTAGTGGCTGTGGAGCAGGACCAGCATTGAGCCAAGCATTTTTATCATCAATGTAATCCCCCAACTTATAATATGCTTGCCTGCATAGTGTGCGCTTAACACAAGATTTAAATTTTGTTTCATTTAATTCTAATATCTGGGGAGGTATTTTATTGTAACATTTTAAACAGTACCCCATGAAAGATGTGGCTACTTTAGCAAGTCTGAAGCCTGGTTGAACTAATTGATTCCTATTTCTAGTGACATAGTTATGCCTGTCGCCTCGTTTATTAAAAAGATGAACATTCTTTCTAACGTACATAATGTTTTCATAGATGTATTGACAAGGGTTTGCTCTCTTTTGTAATAATTTGTATGACAAAAGAGGGTAATCAGAATCAGAACGATATAGCTCTATGTATAAATTGTACTTATAGCTATTCCCTCACAATTTAATACTTCTCAATCTTGACTACACTGGCAGGTATCTAAATTGCAAAACTGATGTTAAAATAATCATGAAAAGTTCATCTCGTAGGCTCCTACTCCTGATAGCATGCTGATAATATACAATTGCTGATGGCATCCAGTTCATTTTTTCAATTTAACAAGGAATCAATATGAACTGGTTCATCAACCACGTTGTAACCTACCTAAAATGTTTATAGCTTCTGCAGTCTCAAGACCCTTTAGATAGTCAATTAGTATTTTATGTAACTTTATTTCGATTGAGATGAGTAATGGAGATCATTGCGACATTGCGAAGAGGAGGCATATTAAGTATAGATACATTGATTCATCTACTAGTTTCACGTAAGTGAAGGTTAAATATGAATAGAGGCAAAGAGAAAAAGGAAGATCAAGACGACAGGTAGTATCTAAAGACAAGTGCTGAAGGAAAAAGCAAAGGCCTAGAATAGACCACGTTGATACTTACCTAGCAAAAGACAGTTCGCGAGTCGCTATATGGCAGATTGCTATTACTGCACTGAATAGTTTCTAGCACCTGTGTTGTTTGGGCTTTCAGCTGGTTAAAAAAAGAGAAAAGTGGATTAGTTCAACAATCGTCCAGAGTTAAATTCATGCCAAAGATTACTCAGTCACCATTAACGAGAACAGTACTTAAAACAATGCAATGAAATTAAGTAAGCGTTATTATCGGAGCTGTATCGGTTCCCACAATCGAGCACAATACACTACGGTTTCAGTTTATGCCTATATTAACACGATAGGTTTGATTTTTTCTTAGTTTACTCACGGCTGAACCTCGTGGTTCACTATGGTTATTGGTATGGAACGTTAGGATTTAAATTAGCTAGTGTTTCTGATAGTTTTTATGCATACACTTAGGCACAGTCGCCTGCATCGTAGAATATTTTAAGATGGTCTGGCCACACTTAGGGTTAACATTTAAAAATTTGAAAAGTCCTGACAAAAAGCCTGACATTCCAATAAAAGTCCGGACATTTTAGTCACAAAATCCGAACTTTGATGATGTATTCAATACAACCTAAATATTATATTATTATTATTATTTATTATATGAGCTGCGAAGAATTCTACGTTAAATTTGATTATTTTACGTAAAACTGTTTTTGTTTTGAAGAAACGTTTACGTTTGAACTACCTACTTAGTTGATTGTTTGCAAATTGCAATAGAAGATTTATATTTATTAGGTATTTATATGAATGATGATATCCAAAAATCGGGACAAATTAAAGAGCCGGACAAAGTCCGGACAAACGTCTAGAAGTCCGGCAATGTCTGGTCAAATCCGGACGGATGGTAACCCTAGCCACACTCCACAGACCGCCTAAGTGTGACGGCATCTGCTGTCACACTAGGCGGGTTGACGGCGGACGACTATCTAGTCGTCCTGTTCAGAGCCGTAGGTTGAATATTTAAACTTACTTGCTGGAGCTTCCTACTTTACACACCGCACGAACACCGGTCGTCCTCGATCATTTTTCGTAACGTTGCTATTGTGAAGGTTCCGAAGACGAACAAGAAGCTCTCCAATTTTGTTATGGCCACGACTGTCCGTCTCACTCTGCGGTTCAGCGGGTTCAACCTACTACGTGCAACCGTCACACACAAACGAAATAACCTACATAATAGTGTCGTATTATAATCACACTAGCGACCCGCCCTGGCTTCGCACGGATAATAGTGACCTATTAAGAACCCAGCCATTAAGCCAGGTAAGAGAGACTACACAAACGCCAAATCCTATCGACCCATCAGTCTAACCTCCTTTCTGCTGAAGACAATGGAGAGACTGTGTGAAAGAGAATTGCGGGATGGCGCTTTAAAAGCACTACCATTGCATGGTAACCAACATGAATACAGCTCAGGTAAGTCGACAGAGTCTGCTCTTCATCTGGTGGTGAGCCAGATAGAGGAAGCGATTCATCAGAAAGGTTCCTGCCTGGGCACGTTCATAGACATCGAAGGAGCTTTCGACAAAACAAACTTCTCCAGCATAAGCGCCGCCCTCTCCAAGCACGGTGTTAAACAGGTACTTACTGACTGGATTACTAATATGTTAAGCAAACGAGTGGTTAAACTTGAGGAAGAGCAGAAGTTGGCTTTGATAGCCAGAGGCTGCCCGCAAGGAGGAGTGCTCTCCCCACTTCTGTGGAATCTGGTGATAAATGACCTTATCACCAAACTCAACGCACATCGTTACTACACAATAGGTTATGCAGACGACCTCGTAATCCTAGTACCTGGGAAGGTGACTGGAACGATCTGCAACCTCACTCAACAAGCACTACGCATCGTAGAAAGATGGTGCGGAGAATATGATCTGTCGGTAAACCCCACTAAAACTGAATTAGTCATGTTCACACAAAAACGAGCATTAGGCCAATACCGCCTACCTAAGCTCTTCGATACAGAACTCCAGTTATCTAACGAGGTTAAGTACCTGGGGGTCATCCTAGACAGTAAGTTAAACTGGAGTAATCACATAGACTACAAACTAAACAGGGCATGCATCACCTTCTGGCAATGCAGGAAAATGATAGGTAAGAAGTGGGGCCTATCTCCCAAAATAATACTATGGCTGTACAGCGCGGTAATTCGTCCCATGATCACCTACGGGGCCGTGGTGTGGTGGACCCGCACAAAGCTAGTTACAGCCGTAAACAAACTACAACACATGCAAAGGCTGGCCTGCATGGCGACGACGGGCTGCATGAGGACTACTCCGACTGCGGCGCTGGAAGCCATACTAGGACTGCCCCCGCTCCACCTTTTCATACAGCAGGAAGCGACGATGGCAGCAGTCCGCCTTAAAACACTGGATCTCTGGGGTAAGAGAGTAACACAACACACCGCACTGCTTGAGGAGCTCAACAATGAAGTCCCCATAACAAAAGCTCTCAACGACCGGGTACCCAAACAATTTATCTTTGATAAAAAATACAAAATCCAATTGCATGAGGATCACCGCTGCGAAGGGCTATGCCCTACGGAGCTGCGGATTTTCACCGATGGATCAAAAACAGGTACTGGCACAGGTGCGGGAATCTTCTCAGAGGACCTCAACATTCACATAGCCACACCATTGGGGGTCTACAACACAATGTTTCAAGCCGAGTGCATGGGAATTTCCCTGGCGGCTTTAGCCATCCTAAATAGGGAAGTTAAGGACCACTCAATACGCATACTTTCGGACAGCATGGCCGTCCTGCAAGCTCTAAACAGCCACACAGTTAGCTCTGGGCTGATCTTGGAGTGTCACCAACGACTGAACCAGGTTGGTAGATACAACAAAGTAACCATTCAATGGATCAAAGGACACAGCGAATCCCGAGGCAACGATGCAGCGGACGAACTCGCCAGAAGGGGTTCAAGTATGGCAACGATAGGTCCTGAACCCTTTGTGCCACTTCCCTTCGGTTACCTACGCAACCTGGTAAGGAAACGCACCAGAGACAAACATCACAAACTATGGGCTGCCCATGGTGAGTGTAGGCAGGCCAAAGAGGCACTTCCCTCCATTGATGGCCGTTTTACGAAACAAGCCCTAAGACTGACTAAACAACAGTTGCGTACAGTCACAGCCGTCACAACTGGCCACGGGACTTTTAATAAACACCTCTATGTCATAGGAGTCACTGACAGCCCACTCTGCAGAGCCTGCATGGAGGAGGATGAAACAGCAGCACACCTGCTTCTAAGCTGCCCGGTAGTCGCCGATTACAGGGCTAAGTACTTCGGAAACCCAGGTACCCTTTGTGACATAGTAACACCAAGGCGTTACTGGCCTTCCTTGGGGAGCTGGGGTGGATCGAATGAAACATTTGTCCCACCTGCACGCAAAATACGCGCTTAGTCGTGGAGTTGCGGAAACCAGCCCGATTTACAATACAATACAATACAATAGTGACCTATTCTTTAATCTGAGTAGGTATTTACTAATTTGCACCACAAACTTGGCAAAACATTGACTATTCCACACTAATATAAAACCGTCCAGAAGAAATTCTGAAAAACCGAATTCAAATCAGTTGCTATTCTATAGGTAGTTTAACGCCACGTCGAGCGGTGCGTTCAGCGACGCGGTCTCACGCAGCCCGCAGCCAATTCAAGCATATGGCGTTATAAGGCTTGAATTATACAGAAAAGGCGTCGTGAAGACGCGGCGGAGGCGAGGCGTGAATTATACATAAACGGCGCGGCGCAAGCACGCCGCTCACCTGCCTGCGCCGCGTCGTTTGTGTATAATTCACGACGTGTCGCCTACCTACATTTTGTATTAAAACTTTTTGAAGCGGCATCGTGCCTTACGCCTCGCCTTCGCCGCGTCTTCACCACGCCTTTTCTGTTTAATTCAGGCCTAAGAGAGCGTTTACGGAGAAGCGTTTTTACACGCCTTTGCTTGAGATGCAGGCGGAGCCCGTGGATGCCAACGCCGCGTTGCAAGCGGCAGGGCCCGCGGCCTCAACCGCGGCGTCTTTGCGGCAATACGAACACACGGCAATACCCGCCACTCGAGATGTCAAATTAGTCTCTGGGATTAAAAAACGGACGTCCCCCCTCCTGCCCTCCGCTCCCTATGCCCGCCGCGTCCGCCGCGGCGATGATCGTCGCATGCTAAGCTAAGCTACACGTTAGAGGATCCGCCGCGGGCTCAGCGGCAGATTAATCTACAGAGGCCTAATAGTGAAATTGGGTAAATTTTCTATTTGAACAGAACTCTCGTCCTATGATGGTGAAATTGGGGATGATCATTTCCATGGAAGTACGTCATATTCACAGTACGAGACAAAAAGCTTTTGAAACTCTAGAACCATAGGTACCCATTTTTCTTTGGATGTGAAATCATCAAATGACTTCTCCCGCCGTGCCCGTCAGCACAGTGCGTCTCCTTCGGCGGCTGGGCTGTATATCTGTATTGCAGAAGGAGGTGGTTGTGTCCCATACCCTCTCACTCCGGACCATGGAATGGACCAGGGTGACGCGAGAGGTCACCATCGCCGATCGCCGCTACAAGGACACGGCGGTGCTCCGCCCATACGGGGCAGACCTCCACCGTATGTACCACCGTGTCCTCCGGACGATCCACACAATGGTGACAACCGGGTGTCCTGCCGTGTCCGGTGAGGACCTGCATCAGGACGTCGTGGCGCCTCTCTAACCACTCTTCAAAGAGTTGACTTTCTCGCCACGATTGTGGCGGGCCCAGCGCTGGGTTGCGATTGCGACAGTCGCTTATTCCATACCAATATGAGATCGCGCCGGAGCTCGCTCCACCGTTCTGTGATTTGATGTTAATTAAGTGTGTGCGTAAATTTTTCATTATGTTAAATCTATAAAATTCCCTTTAGCATTTTATTGATATGACTGGGCACTGCACTTCTCGACGGTGTCGATGATATATACATACATTAAATTCGCGACTAATTTGTTTACCGCGAAGCGTTGAAACGAAACACGAGTTTTTTATGGGGCTTCTTCAAATCAAGAGTAGGTTTGAATTTTGAATGTATTACGTTCACAGCGTATACGTACCTAACCTTTTTACCCGACTACGGCAAAGCCAAAAGGAAGGGTTACCTTACGATTGTATTTTATTTTGAAATAAAAACAATTAGGTAAGTACATAAAATCGTTTATCTACACTCACAACGTAATGTTCCAAATATGAGTTCAAAAACGAATGCATAACCACGTACTTTTTTTTCGTTGATAGGTAAAATTAAAAAAGAAAACCATTACAGTTCAACATTTTTCTTCGATTTTTAAACAACTGCATCATAAAATAACTTTTTAATTTTTATAGCATACTTTTTCTTTTTAAAATTTGGCGCGGGCTCTTATCAATAAGTAATATAAGTCAATGAGCCAGCTTTTATCTTTGTCTATGGATGAGCGCGCTGCGCAGTCATTCGAATACGCAATGAGAATATCCGCCATATTGGAATAAACTATTTTTCCACTTATTTTATTTCAACTGTATGAGGGAAGATAAAATAGTGTATGCAACGGCATATAATTAGGTATTAAAACACTCGTGTGATGCTATTATCACACTCGGCTACGCCTCGTGTGATAAACCCACACTCGTGTTTTAATAACCCTTTTTATATGGTCGTTGCATAAACTACTATTATGTTTTTTACTACTGAGGGTCTAGCACGAGTGTTTTGACGTATAGTAACGTCACAGTATCGTTAACGTTAGTGAATTTTGAATATAAAAAACTACAACCCCATAGTATTTTGGTTTCATTTTATGCGACATACACAATTTGTATCATACCTAGATATGAATAAAGTATCCAATTCAAACAAATATGCGCGAAACGAGTATTAAAGGTTTAGCAAAATTTAACGTTACCTACGTTACTATTCGTCATAAACATTTGTGCTAAGCGCTCTGCATTTTAATGTTGAAAATTCTTTCGCGGACACCCTACATAACATAACAATAATTGTAAGTAGTTTGTGTGACTGTGAGTAGCTGGAGCCGAGGTGTTGGTTATTTATAAAAGGCCTTATGCTATAAGTGCTATAACACATGTCTGACATATTAATGCGTAAGTTTTGGTTAATATTATTATTACCCCAGGGTCACCTCTATGAGTACCTACATTGTATATTTTTATCGTATGTGTAAATATACCTATACCAGCGCTCGGGAATTTCGTATTTGCCCCTAAAGATTTCAAAGCACCCACCGTCTCCTTTAAAAAGTAGATACATTATTTTCGAAAAACCACTAAGTATGACAATCAGTTTCATTTATAGAATATATATTATCTCGTCTGCTTACTGGTAAAACCAGAAAAATGCATTTTTTTACTAAATCGAGTTAAAAATGCAGTTAAATGTAATTTTTAAACGTCATTTACTGGTAAACCGAATAATGCAATGTCCAATAGCTGCAGACAGTGAGTTTGTAAAAAAATGGCTGTCAAAAAAGCCCGACCGCTAAAAACGACTATTGCATTGATGCAGTTCAATCACAGATCTGAGGTCACAAACTGCATCAGACTGATCAAAAGCGACTTGTTTGGAACTTTTTAGCCTCTTTAGCGGCGCCATTTTGAAAATTTATATAAGTAGCCTATGTCACTACCACAATTCTGACGAATTCAACGACACCTCATTTGTCAAAATGCGTCTAGCTGTTTGGGCTGTAGGGTGTGCCAAAGAAATGGACATATATACAAACATACGCTTGAAAAACATTACCCTCATTCTGACGCAGTCGGGTAAAAAAACATTACCCTCCTTCTGATGCAGTCGGGTAAAAAGTCATTAGCTCGAATTGACACTGCACTCGAACTGCACTTACTTATTACTTTTTACCCGTAAGTAGACGATTTATGGTTTAATTATTAGTAATATTTTCAGGTCAAATAATGAGTTAGTAGATCAAGGAACATGTTAAACTGAGGGCCGATTTTGCAATAGTCATATTCCCGTACCTACAACTATATAAAACAAAGTCGCTGTCTGCCTCTGTCCGTTTCACCGCATTTGCATGCGTGAGGACGGGGCCGGCTAGTAAATAATACGTCAAACCATCATTTTTATTCTTCTGATAAAAGTTAAAAAAAAGAACAATACTATTAAAGGTACAACTACCAATATTTTCAAATTAATCAACAATCATCATAAGGTATTGGTAGCATCAAATCCACGGAACAGAAAAAAAACCAGTGTATACGACATCGGTTGAAGAAGAAGGCGCTCAGTTAGAACTTAGAATAGACATAACAGCAACAAACACATGTTAAAAAACTGGCCAAGTGTAAGTCGGACTCGCGCACGAAGGGTTCCGTACCATTATCTATAAAAAGGCAAAAAAATCACGTTTGTTGTGTGGGAGCTCCACCCAATATTTATTTTATTCTGTTTTTAGTATTTGTTGCTATAGCGGCAACAGAAAAACATCGTCTGTGAAAATTTCAACTGTCTAGCTATCACGGTTCATGAGATACAGCCTGATGAAGTGATGACAGACAGACAGCGGAGTATTAATAATGGGGTCCCGTTTTTACCCTTTAGGTCCGGAACCCTAAAAAAAGAGAATAACAAAACATACACAATCAAAATGGTCCTGAGTGTGCCCATACCGAAAGGGTTACCATCTCAGCGTTTGCTGGTTGTCAGACACCCAGCAAATTCTTCCAAAAATCAGTTACTTACATGGCTCTAGCTTGTCCCATGCGGTTGTTCAATACAGTCACCTGATTAGTCAAAAGTGTAAAAAGCATTAAGAAACGCACGGAGCTTATGACGATTCGAAAAAAACAAAACCAAACAAAAAGGTGGTAGGTGTATCAAGGGGTGCAAAAAATAGCAATAAAATAAGATAAAGATATGTATTTATTTTTTATTAGAACGCTCACTACAGCTGTTATGGTTTAGGAGACTGAGTTCTGTTCATTTTTCTGTTCAAAATTATAAATATTCTGTTCAAAAGATATGACCTTCTTCGTGTCCTATATCTTACATTTTTTTCGTTCAGCAAAATAGGTGGCTCTTCCTTCTTTTCAAGAGCGATAGTTGATTTAGGTATTAGGCTTATGTTCCTCCTTCGGTACCTACTGGTTGAATTATGGCATTGTTTATCGTTCTTTCTTTTGTCTTCAATTACGTCTATTTTCCGTAAAATATCGTTATTCTGTTGGACAATACGATCTGCCACAGTTTTGATCTGCGCCAAATCGCTGTTCAATTTCGGTAATTGAATTTTATTTACGAGTTCAAACTTTTCGCTTATTGCATTAACGGCCTGCATGAGGCTATTTATTTCCTTGTCTTTCTCTTTACATATGTCTGAACCACTAGTGTGTGCGCAGACATAGTTCTGACACAAAGAACATTTCCATTGATAGCCCTTGTCCCCGCCATCGCGGTGATCCTTTACAGAATCATTGATACATCTCATATGGAAACAGGACTCACATATTCCACATTTGAGACCTTCGCCACTTCTAAGTGATCGCTGACAACGTTTACATATCATCCTGAAATAAAATTGCTTTTAAATAGGTAGGTACCTAAATATTTTTCATTTAAATGTTAGTCAAAATATTTTAAAGATTTTAACCGAGGCCCGAGGGCCACAGTTGAATGATAACTGTAGTTTTGTGCTATCTATCCAGCAAGCCAGCGGCCCTACCATGACGTGTTAAAGCGTGAGTCGCCCCTGGTCCTCATGTTAGGCATGTCAAATGGCAAAAGGTGACTCGGGGATAATGGGCGCTAATGTCCCCGTGTTAGAAATTTTATTCAATGACAATAAATTTACATTGATTTACTTTATGCGAATTAAATTCGATGTGATTCGCTTATATGACTTGTAGCGGCATTCATAACAAAGTTTTTAACTCGTATCTTAAAAGTTAGTAGACTGGGGTCCTGGGCTGACCTAGACTAGGGTCAAGAGCAAACGCAACTCAAATAAAATTTAAAAAATAGTGCGTTTCCTCTCAACCTTTCAAGAGGTCCATAACCACGTAAGAATTAAAAACCTAATCCCAATAACCGGATTTTAGTACCGCCGGTTTTGCAGGATGGTTTAGCTAGGGAGCTAAGTCTTCTAGAAATCATTAGCATCATCATCATCCACAGCCCGACTTCGCCCACTGCTGAGCATAGGCCTCCCTTTTCTTATGCCAATCCTCACGTTCCTGTGCCAGCCTCATGGTTCTACTTTTCTTAGGTTAGGTTTCTTCTAGAAATAGTAATGTTAATTTAGGTAGGTGCTCGTAAGTATTTAAAAACCTGGTTCAACTATCTTAAGTAAACTGATCGATGGGTACTTGGATTTAGAATAAGGTGAGTAGAGAAAAAAAATATTTCATACCTCTGTTCACTTTCTGTGGGCCAATATCACGGAGCCAATACTAAAGACCTTCGGATTGCGAATGGCTAAATATTTTGTTAAAGAAATAACATTTGATTTAGTTTTTTTTTGTATAACTTGTGCCGAAGCATACATAAAAACAATTTGTAAAGAAGCACAAGTTGTAGAGCATTATATAATAAACTAAAAAATAATAAAAAAACTACAAAAAATACCTCAAAACATTGTAAACCTTTCAACGTTTGGTATGTCACATGTACCCATGTCATCATATGACATGTCTAATTAGGTATGACCAAAGAGTACAGTATATACTTATATTAGAAAATACGATAAAATTATGGGTATGACATGAAAATTAAAAAATATTATTACCTATATTTTTTCATTTAAGGGTCTCGATGAAACAACAAACTGGCTACGGCGGCGGCGGTGGAAAATAAAAGCAACCGCAAGCAAATCGGTGCACGTCACATTCACCCTACGGAAAGGCAATTGCCCACCTGTCCATCTTGAGACTGCCACACTTCCACACCAAGACCACGTTAGACCTGGTACCTGGGGCTACATCTGGACCGCCCGCCGTCTAACCTGGAAACAACACATTAAGATAAAGAGACATGAACTTAATATCCGATTTAAGAACCTTCACTGGATTATGGGACGAATCAGTAAATTAAGTATCGTCGACAAACTTTTAATACGAGTATATAAGGTGATTTTGAAGCCAGAATGGCTCTATGGAATTCGACTCTGGGGAAGCGCCTGTAACTCAAGTATCAGCACAATTCTATCTTGCGCTCAATTACTGGCGTCCCATGGCTCGTTACGAACTCTGAAATCCATACGGACCTAATGATGGAAACCTTTAAGGAGGAAATCCAAGAATATACAGAAAGATACCAAGTGAGACTGGTAAAACACTCAAACAACCAGGGGCTCGATTCTGCTATTGCAATCGTGTCTCAATGACCGGTCAGTGATCGAATATTTGACAACTTTGACAGTTTTTGTATGGGAAATGTGTCAAAAGTTTGACGTTATACGTCAAAAATCGATCATTAACCGGTCATTGAGACACGATTGCAATAGCAGACTCGACCCCCTGGTTTGCCGCGCCAAGAACCAGAAGTTATGAAAAGAGGCTAAAAAGGAAAGACATCAGTTACCAACCTAAAGGGACTATGAACTTAAATACTAAGTAGATGGCTCACTGGAGTCACGCTCTTCCTGCCAATTTATACCTTTAACTGATTATAAGCTCAAAAATATTACTTTTTTTCATTATCACCCGAGAGGAAGAACAATAGATGAAATCCTAAAACCGAACATATCTGGAGACATTTGTTTATTTATAATGTTACGCACTATTAGCCGTCACAACCTTTTCAGAACAGAGGGCGTACCATGACGTGTTAAAACGTCAGTCGTTCGAGCAAGAAAGAGAGATGGAGCTATACACCCTATATAGCTCCATCCCTCTTTCTCGCTCGAGAAATTCAGTCCCCAGTTCCATTCACACACATTCACTCGCATACCACGCCAAATGAAAGGTGCCTCCCCCAAGCGTTAAGTAAAATCGTCCTGAGATTCCAAACGCCCAGCGCAACCTGGACAACTAGAAGTCGGTAACGCAGAGTCTACCAGACTGGATAATCCTTTCCCAAAAGGCTCTCTTTCGAGCAATGAGCAACTGCCTCCCTTAGGGCTCCATAACAAAACCACCACGATAAGTAGGTATCTAACCAATTGTCGTCCTCACCTCAGCCTTTTCCCGACCTGAAGTAACATTAGTTAGGTTAGGTAAGAGGATAGGTACATACCTACATATGCCCAACAATAATCTTCTGAGTACATAAATATATACTTACCTAATAAAAATCAATTGCCACATGTATGACTGAGCATCACTTGTGAGACCCGTTCGACTGATTTAGCTCATTGTTTTTTCTTTCCGTTTTGTCAAGACAAGGTTTATCTGAAATAAGGTCAGTATGGGTAAGTGTGACATACTTTTCACAAAGTTTACTTTGGACATAAAAATCAAAAGGTTTAAAGTTGAATTTCCACCTTTCTCTTAAAGCAAAATGTAATAAGGTTCATAAAGGCCAGAAAACAACGTGTTTTGTATAATTTTGATCATTATTTGTTGGTTTTTAGGGCCTAAAATAAAAGTACTACGTCAGACACACTTCCCCAGCAAAACGAGGCAAGTGTGACTACATAATAAACCCTCGAGACAGCTGTTTTTAAAATAAAAACTGCAAATTCTATGCTTCTTATGCATGTCAATATTGACCTCTTACTTAGATTCCTTACATCGCTCATTATGATCATTTAAAATAAAAACAGTTATGGGGTAAGTGTGTCTTACCAGCGGTTTAAAACATTTCTTGGATTGAAAGAAAACACATACTTGGTGCTTGATACAAAACATATTAATTAAAATGACAATCAAAATATCAATATCTGAAAATTAAAATTGCAAAGGAGTTTCAAAAAATAAAAAAAACAACATCTTCTTAAATGTAAGTCCTTACCTATTTCCTTACAGCAAATCATAATTAAGTTAGTACCTGTCGAGAATTGAATGTACGATCTACGTAGGAGGATTGCTTTTGGATCCAACATTTAAAGTATACCATTGACGTGACTCATTATTGTAGTAGGTACGTGGCAATTTAAATCGAGAAGCAGCTGCAAAACCGGACAATCTGCCACTATTCATCTCTTCCACAGTTTCTTCTAATTTATTTTAGTCCAGCCAGGGCCTGTTCCTTTGCGAACGTAATTACGAACCATCATGGGTGACCTCCACGCCGCAGACTTGGCGTTGAGATCCCAGAGCAACAGCACCGGGCGAGGGTGGTACCGGTTCACTACGGCACCCAACTCGACAAGGAAGCTCTCGAAGTCGGCGAGGCTCTTGTTAGGCGAGAAATACGCCCAACGGTGACCATACCGACCTCGGGACGGGTCAGGAAGAGCCCCGCCAATGATGGCCACCGAGCCGTCCAGGTCACCCACCCAGTTATCTCGGGCAGTGCACCGTGCCCTGACGTGCCCAACGTCAAGGCATCGGAAGCACCGCATAGCCCTGGGTTGCAGCAGCTTCACCCGTGCTGCAACTCACCCCACTTAAGCCACCCGCTGTCGGCGATCTTCTTCGCCGCCGCTACCGGGCACTTCACCCAAATGGTACCGAGCCCGGCAACGTCGGCGCGAATCTCGCCCACCCGCACGTCACCCGGCGGACACCCACTGCTTCGGATGACGGCCGCCACCACCTCATCCGGAGTCGTCGAGTCGTCCAGGCCATCGACGCGCAATTCAGCGGTCTTCACAGGCCTGGACACTCGAACGTCCTCTTCGTTGAAGACCTCCCTCAATTTGGCGGCCAGGATGTCCGCCTTCTCGCTTCCCGAAGGACCCGCCACCTCGAACAGCCACGCCCCCGTAACCACCGACCTCATCTTGAAGCCGGTCGGTGTGCCAAGGTCTGGGAACGCGACCTTCGCCTTTGCCTGCGTGAGCACCTCCTTGTAGGTAAGGCGCCTCTCGATGGCTCCGGGCTGCAGTGTTATTACCACAGCCGCGGAGCGCAGGGCCCTACTCTTTCGGAACCTCCGCTTCTTTCTTTTAGGCGCGGGCTTGGGCTGAGCGGGTGTCAGCGGCGCTGCCTTCTTCTTGCGCCCCTTTTTGACGACCGTCGTCCAACCCTCTGTGGTGGGTTCGGACGTGGCCGCCGGAGTCACAGTTGAGCTAGAAGGGGGTGCTGACGCACCCTCCGCGGGCTTTTGGGCCCCTCCGCGGGCTTTTTGCCCCCCTTCCCAGCTTTAGCCGCCTCGGTCGGTGGCACTTTCAGGAAAACGTCCAGGCCGTCCAGTACCTGGCGACTGAGTGCCACCGCGCCGTTAAGCTCTCCCCGGAGGACGTCTGAGCGGCCCGCCGCTCTCGAGCCTGTAGTGCCAGCTCGCCGACTTCGTCAGCTGCAGCCGCCTTCCACTGCGCCCGCTTTGCAGCGTTGACCTCCGCTTTGTTGCTCTCTAACAATAGCGGGGACGCAGCGGAATCTCCGCTCAGGTCAGCGAGCGTGGTCTCGTGGCTCATAGCTTCGACTTCTTCGGGTCGATCCAGGCTGACCGCTGGAATCGGCGTGGTGGGCCGCAAGAACCGACCCTTTCGGTCGCGCTGCGGCAGCCGTGTGGCTGTACCACCCATTCCAGCGCGACCACCACTTTGTGATGTCGGCACCTTAGCGGCCGACCTCGCTTGAGAAGGAATTTAAACCCTCCCCACGCGGACGCTTCCTCCAAAATTTTGAGGGCGTTCCTGAGCCTCCTCGGCTCTCGCTGCCACTTTCGGCAGACGGTTCTCCATCTCCGCCAAACCTGGCCCATCATCTTTCTTTTTGTTTTGTGTTTTTTGAGATTCCATATAGTTCCCACGAGTAATGGAGGAATAAAAGTCCACCCCGGCAGTGCCCCGTAGCAAGGGTAAGCCTGAATACTGTAGGGGGTCGACAAGTACCCTACAGGGGAAGCGCTAACAACTAGCAACCTCACCAGCCATTCATCCTATCGCCGCGCTTCAGAACTTAGGATTGGGGGTTTTTTATCTTAGAGGTGTCCTTTTTCTGGGCCAGGTGGTTAAGCCAAGCCCCCGACGGCGGCATTAAATATGCTTCCGTCCGCTGTCCGGCCAACCCGACTCAGCGGACCCGCCGAAAGCTCTCTCTTCAGGATTGCTCGTCGAGCTCTCCTCATGGAGCCATCCTGAAGAGAGAGCATCTGCTGCGTTGGTGCGCCTGCACCGCAGCGGTATTGGTTACATCCTTCGCCAATCGACGACTGTCGATCGGACAGGAGCGACCTCATCTCCGCAGAAATTCGCCACAGACAATAGCCCCTCCGACATGGAGAGACTATTGCCTGTGCCCAGGGTGCTCCGGCCCGACAACTGCTCTTTCCCCCGAACGGATTCGTAAGGAACCAGCAGCCGTCAAGCACACGAGGCGGTTTTCTGCACGCACCCTTACGACACACTTACCCCAAGTAAAGTAGACACACTTTCCCAGGCTCAAGATTTTTAGGTTATATTTTTTAAACTTACGTAAAACTTTTATTTTCAACAATACAAATAAAATAGTTAGAAAAACATAAAGTTTAATATATATAAAAATAACTTACCTATGCAAAATCCACGGATTTGACGAAATCACCGAGATTATATTTGATGAAACACCAGACACCTAATTGCGTCACATATTAAAAAATGTGCCTTGTTAAAAAATGCCGATAACTTTTAAAAGTGTTGGACTACGACATCTAGAATGGAAATTGTGAATCAATATTTTGTTTACTCATACCAACAGATGGCACTTGCAACAAAAGCTTATTTAGTTTTCGTGTTATAAAGGGCAGTTACACTTACCCCATAGCTACGCTTACCCGTATTGACCTTATACCTATTTTAAGTTGGGCGCACGTACTGTCCGCAAATGTTTCTTATAATAACTTTTAAATAACACTAGTTTAAAAAATTTAACTATTTCCCTGTTGCCGCGGATTTTGTAGTTGATTATGTTCTTATGTACTTTTGTCTTTTTTTTAGATTTACCCTCAAAAAAAATTGTGTATCTCGAATTGCTTTGTTTTTGAATTTTATAATTTATTAGCTTTTGCCCGCGACTTCGTACGCACATATCCCGTTTTTCCCTGTTTCCGTAGGAATTTAGGGAAACTCTCTTAATATGTAGGTACACTCCCCAACGAACCTACATTCCCAGATTTCTACGACCATTCGTTTCGGCTGGTTTCGGCTGTGCGGCTATGTCTGTCAATCACTCAGTAACGGAAGAGGTTTATATATCAAATTGATTCGTTGATAATATTCATAAAACTGTGTTAAAAATAACATCTAAGATTTTTGCGACATGATAGCTCAAGATGTTGTTTAACCAATCCAAATCGTTTTGTTATACCTACCTAATTATTTGTGGAGAAAATGTCTAAAAGCTATATATCGGAGTTCGTTACAAATAAGGACCTATTTTCTGTATCTTGGGATGCATTTGGATCAAAATTACATAATTTGGGCGCCTTATTATGTTTGTAAAACGTGTAAGTATTGAATATTTAAAATGACGCAAAAGTAGCAAAAGAAGTGCTATCAAATTCCAAAAGTGATATGAAGATTCGAGATTCGAGAGAGAGGGTATTATGACAACACTGATGTTTACTTCGGCTCCGTACCTGCTAATAGTGATCTCAAAATAAAAATAAGTGCATTTACTTAGAGGAAAAGTTTAAAGTGAAGAAATAAACAAGTGATTTACATTATACATTGTGGACAACGTCTAACATAGAGAGAAAACTATGTAATCAGTGAAAATGACTCGATTGTGAACTAGTCGTATGGCGTGTTTATAGACATATCCCCCATTCTTTACGCATTTGAAATACTAACTAAAACTGAAGTAAATTGTGAGCTTTCATAATCCCGGCAATCGTTTTTTTTAAATAAAAGTGTTGTAAATAACCCAGAATTGCACAAAGACACTAGCGATATCTGTGGAAAGCTACCCGTACCACTAATACTAGTCCGAACCATATTCGATCTACGATCGATCCGGAGCTAGTTATCTTAGCAAGTCGGAACAGGAACTCAAGAGGGCGCTAGTAACAACATATCAATCACTTCAATACTGTAATACAATTTATAAAACAATCTGGAGAGTATAAGTAATGGAGGAAATTATGCAAATACTTCGGAAAATTCGAAGAGATTTAGATGAACAGAAAATTGCAATAGAAAAAGGTGGAGAGAGAGTAACGGAAAAAGTTACGCAAAACATAAACTGCATATTGGAAGACAAGTTTAAACTACTCATTGAAAAATACGACCATCTAAGGGAAAAATGCAAAAACCAAGAAAAACGACTGTATTTTCTAGAAAAACAGGCAAGAAAAATCAATATTATCTTTTTCGGAATAAAAGAAATAGAAACATCATATTTTAACCTAGAAAGTATCATAGTGAACTTTATCAAAGAACATTTCTCTCAAGAACTGGACCGAAGGGATATTCAAGAAGTTAGAAAAATAGGCAAGAAAGGGGAAAGACCTCGACCAACAATATTGTCACTTTTTGTACACTTGGCACAAAAATTAATTTGTTTAAAAATAGAAGTGCACTAAAAATACCGGTTATACTACATAACGGAAGATTTCCCACAAAATATTCTAGAGAAGAGGAAGGAGCTTCAAGAACAAGCCAGAATCGAAAGAGAAAAGGGAAACCTTGTAAAAATAAAATACGACAAGCTTGTCATAAGTGAAAAAAACAAAACAGCTAACAGAAGACAAAATGTGCTTTTCAGCGCGACATTTTTTTAGAAATCGTATGTTCGTTCTTTAAAACGTAGTTACGATTATTTTTAAACCGCACTTATAATAAGTAAGTACCTACTTATTAGGTTAAGTAGGTTAGGTTAGATAGGATTCCCTGGCGTAGGTGGAAGATGGAACACCGGGGTGGTTTTAGTCAGTAAGAGTCTGACAGACCCCTCTGCCCAACCCAGGGCGGAGGACATCCATGAGGATTTCACCCCGTAAAAAAAAAAAGATAGGATTAGCTTTCCTGCGGAGCATGGCCCTGTACGGGGCCCCCATCTGGGCTGTCTCCCTCGACAGGAGGGAGAATGGGACAGCATTGCGCAGGTTGGGGCCATTGCACTGCGGGTAGCGAGGGCCTACCGCTCGGTGGGCATTTCGGCGGCGTGCGCTCTGGCTGGCACCCCTCCTTGGGCGCTGGAGGCGTTGGGTGCTCGCCAGAGTGTACGAGTGGACGGCCCGGCGAAAGGCCCTCGGGGAGCGCCCCGTCGCGGAGGAGCGGGACGCCGTGCGGCGGGAGGCGAGGGACGCCATCATCGTCCATTGGACGGAGGACCTCGCCTATTTAAGCAAAATGACTCCAAATAAATCATTGTTAACCCAAAAGTAGTAAATGATCGCCAAAGTCATGCCAGCATTTTAATGTAAAATTAAAATCAAAGTTTTTACATCTTGCTATCCTGTTTAAGCAAACTAATGTCAAACAAATCATTGTTAACATTTTATGGCAATCACAGTACTTTATTTAGGCAAAAATAGCGCATTGATTTGCTCGCTAGAATTTGGTGGTCATTTACTACATTTGGTGTTCGTATACAATTTGAGGTGCAGTCGTGACTAAAATAGCAAGTACTATTGTAATTTTAGACTTCATTTTTCTCGTGTCAAATATATATTTTTGGTAAAAGAACTAAGGGTATCAAATTTTTTGGTGGTCATTATAATCCCATATGTAAGTGTAGTTGTTAAGAATAATAATATGTTAGGTTATAGATATAGATATTTAGTTTATTGTAAAAGAGACTCAGCGATCTCACAGTTAAACTGCGTAAGCAGTTTTGTGGGGCAATGTACTTAGTTTTAAGATTTCTTAAGTGAATAAAAAATCATTCATTCATTCATTCATTCATACGCCACCTTTGGCCGCCGAACCCTGGACGCGCTCGGTCCAGACCTGCGGGACTGGCTCGAGCGGCCACACGGTTTCCTCTCATTCCGTCTGGTGCAGGTGGTGTCAGGTCACGGCTGTTTTGGCACACACCTGCACCGGATCGGGAGGGAGGATACTTCGGGGTGCCATGACTGCGGCGCGGCGAAGGACACGGCACAGCACACCCTCGAAGTGTGCTCGGCTTGGTCTTTGCCACGCCGGGGGTGACTGCGGAGATCGGATAGGACCTCCTACTTTCCAGCATGGTCAACTCCATGCTGAAGAATGACGGGGCCTGGGCAGCGGTCGCCTTTTTTTGAGAGGACGTCATCTCGCAAAAGGAGGCGGCGGAGCGCGCGCCGGAGGACGACCCTCTCACTGCGCCGCTCCGAAGGTGAAGAAGACGTCGTCTTCTCCCTCCTCATGGTGGTGATAGGCGGGCGACAGGCGCGGGGGCGCCTCCGCCCGCATTGCACTCTACACCACCTTCGCCGGTCATTCTCGGCCCTCCCTCCACGGGGAGCGCGTGAAGGGCCCGCCGTGCAGGCGGGCGGACATCGGAGGGACTGGACGCAAAGGCTGCGCCGATCTCCCAGTCCCCCTCCACTCAGACGATGCGGGGATGCCACTGGTTTGTTTTAGTGGGTATACCGGGTCAGCCCGGGGAGTCCCACATAGCCCCCCATTCCCCCAATGTGTATCGGATCATTCAGTTCCCTTCAAAATGGTTGAGCTGAATGGTGCTGATGCACGCGTCATGTTCGTGAACGGGCGCCATCAGTGGAGACTGGTCATCTCTTAGCTGTCGCTGGCTTTCAATAATTTATTTGATACTTAGAATTCTTTTTTTTCTCTTTCTTTACATTGTTCTCACATGTAGAAGCAACAAAGATAATGTAACAGGTTTAAAAGAGTGTCCGTGGAGTTTCTTGCACGTTCTTCTCCATAGAGATCTACGCTTTGGAACGTGCAAATAGCTTCATGTGTTTGACTGACTGACTCTGACAATTCAAAAGTACCAGTAGTAGTAAATGGTTTATTTGAAATAAATGCTTTGACTTTGACTTTGAATGGGAGGGTATGCGTAACGCATTTTTTCCTAGCGCAAAAAAAAAATAATATAGGATTAGCTTAAAAACATATTTTTTGGTATTTCTTCCATTAAGACTTTGGTTTGAGTTTAGATTTAAGGCAATTTAGTATTCGGGCAAGTATTCTTAATAACTATCGAAAATTGTAGTTGTGATTTATTTTTTAAGAAGACAAAACGTGCTTTATAGTGCGACATTTTTTTCGAAGAGTAACTTCTAAACAAAACATGTTTGTATTGTCTAATAGGACATTCTGTAGTAGGTAGGTAAGTATACCTATTTAGTATCAGCATTGCACATTTGCACCCGTACGAAGTGCGGGGCGGGTTGCTACTTTATTTATATTACAAAATTATACGTTTTGTGGTGGAAATTCGACCTTTTCTTTTATTTAAAACTACAGTAGGTTTAGTAAACCACTCAACTTGGATTTCAAGTTTTCGTGTTCATTATCTTTGCAAATTAGCAGTTTTGCAACTGCAAAAAGCGCATTTCAATGGAGACACGTAATTACTAGTCACTCTCTGTGATACACTTAAACTTACTTAAGTATTTAGGAATCTACTAGTAACTAGTATCTAGAGAGTTACTAGTTAAGTACTTACATTTAAAGATGACTATTCATAGCATAGAAAATTCTTGCTAACGTATCGATCACTAATAAAGAACTTCTTCGTTCTCTATTAGTGATCGATGAGCTAAAGCCGAATTTGCATTACGAAACAAGTTTCATGCATGATGAAATTAATTTCATAACACTACTTTCAATACCTGTGAAACTAGTTTCATTAAAATAATAGTGTCGTGGAACCCACAGTATGTCTGTGTTCATGGCTCCGCGAACATCAAAGCTTTATTTTGCGTTACAAAATGTTGTCATACAAATGTTATTGTATAAATTAAGAAAAGGTTGTCTCGAAAGAAAAGATGTTGGTGGATTCGAGGCTGGCTAGCAAGAAAGCAAGCACGACTAAAAA
The DNA here is from genome assembly GCA_947386135.1 of Melanchra persicariae. NCBI lineage: Eukaryota > Metazoa > Arthropoda > Insecta > Lepidoptera > Noctuidae > Melanchra > Melanchra persicariae. Next base: position 13,072,152 of record OX376643.1, on the reverse strand, counting down.
ACACACGTCCTATCAATGCAGGCGCTTTCGTGACACTAGTTCAGGGTTGACAATCTTAGTAGTTGCTAACGGGAAATCGTACTTCTATAAATACACAAAATAGGGTTGGACAGCAAAAGTACTGCGAACCCTTAAAAGAGACTGACATTTTAATTTAGTTTCATTATATTGTCTGTCTTCTATGAAACACCATACAAGATGGCAGTATTTTGCGGTTTTTGACCACGTATTTCTACTATAATACGTAAGATGGCGTGAAAACATTCATGCATTTAGTTCTTCGGTGTGACCAGCCCTCGTTCAATTTCCACAAGCAGTTTCCTCAATTTCCACCTAATTCATTATTTAATAAAAATAATACAATGATATAAAACGAAATAAAAAGTCAAAAAAACAAAGACATATTGATAAATTTATTTTTGTTTGCAACACTACAACATGTCAACTTGTCAAGTTTAAAAAACAATTGGCTGCCGGTTTGCGTATTTTCGGTGTCTTGCTTTTTCTTATCTCTTTTTCTGGATTTTAATCGTCTTAAAGTGCTTTTTCCACCTAAGTCCGTTAAGTAGAGCCTCTGCTCCTCCGGCCGTGTTGATTTTGTGGTTGTGTTGATTGTTAAAATCTAAGCATTGAGACAGGACTATGACTACCCCCGCTTGGTGCTAGCTTTTGTGTTTGTGACATTGAGGACTACTTATAATCATGTCTAACAAAAAGTGTTGCGTCCCCGGATGTTTAAATAGCTTAGGTAAGTGTTTTATTCATAAAAGGTCGCTGGGCCAATGCTTCGTTTTTAGGAGGGCTGATACTAAGTAAGCAGTTCAGCACCTTTAGAACAAAGCCATATGGGTAGAGTACGGCACCCGTAGATTTCATGTTTTGACTTTCAACTCCACTAATTACTTACTCGATTATTTCAGATAACAATGCGAATTTGCATAAATTCCCTAACCCAGCTAAGGATAAGTAGCTATTTAATACATGGGTCTATTCCATTGGTGTTGACATATTGCAACTTGAAAATGAACATATTTTGAAATATCGCCGTGTATGTCGTGTACACCTCGAAGAAAAATATTGGTGCCAGAATAATCGACTCAGCAAAGACGCTGTACCAAGAACAAACATGCCAGGTTAGTTATAATTAAATATGGAATAAACACTTAAAGAAAACAGATGGATAAAAACAGCATCTGACTTTTTAAAGTAATATGAAAATGTATTGGCAGACGGTGTTAATAGATTCTTATTTTTATAAGTGTGAAAGTATATTTATTGGTTTGTCCTTTTTTAATGCAACCACATTGTTATACTTAGAGATCAGATACCTAGTTCCTGGGCCCGAAATTGACATCGACTACTTGCCATGGGGCAGAAATGCTAATAAAACACTATTCACAAAGTGTACCAAATAAACAAGCTGGTTATAATTCCATCTGTTGCCCTATTCTTGTAATTAAAATTATATATATCAACCCATTTATGAGTAAATTGTTGAGAAAATCAAATTAGTTTTGAACAAGTTCTGACTGAACCAAAGTTAAGTTACAAATTTTTCTTATGGAGTTTTAATGTTATTACAGGATTATCCGTCTTAAAATTCAACTAGGAAAGCCGAGTGTTTAGACCTCTTCAGATATCAGAAGTATCTACATCAAAAGGTAAATTAACATTCTTTTATCAAAATACAAAATTTCCCATCATGATTCATAAGCTCTTATAAAATCATCATATCAGCCGAAAGACGTCCACTGTTGGACATAGGCTTCCCCAATTGGGGGTTGGTTGCCATAATCGCCACGCTTGGCAGGCAGGTTGGCGATTCGCAGTGTAGCTGTAGCAAAAGTGATAGGATTGTGCTATTCTTTTACATCTGACACCAAACGAAACTATAAAATACCCAATAATTAATTGCCTCAAGTTGGGAATGGAACCTTATGCCTCAAACCCAGTGCTTGCAGTTCACACTTAACCGGTCAAGTGGCGCTAATAAAATTAATTTGTCATTCCAGAACCTGTTACTTCACATTTAGACTCTGTGGATATGCAGCCATACACCGGAAGTGCTGTGGTTGATGTACAAATAAAAGAAAATCTTGGTAAGTGAAAATACAGGTGTCCCGAAACTCAACGTCAAGCGGGTACGGGGCGATAGGCTAAGTTATAACAGTTCAGGCGAAAATAAAAATAAATTCGATGTTATTAGCTTTAAGTGATAATAGGAATACTTTTGAACATGTGGAAAATCAATACCCTAGATCACACATTTGGGTACCATCCATGATCACAATTTTCCCAATTTTATAGTTTTAATGTAATCCTAAATAACTATGCTATTGATTGCACTCACAAATCCAACAATTAATACGGGCAGTTTAGTAAAAAAAAAAACCGGCCAAGTGCGAGTCGGACTCGCGCACGAAGGGTTCCGTACCATTATCTATAAAAACGGCAAAAAATCACGTTGGTTGTATGGGAGCCCCCCTTAAATATTTGTTTTATTTTAATTTAATTATTTATTTTTAAAGTGAATAAATGACTATATATTCTGTGTATATTTCAAGCATCTACCTGTTGCCGTTATCAATATCGAGCAAAAAAGTCACGTTTATTGTATGGAAGCCCCTTTAAATATTTATTTTATTCTGTTTTTTTAGTATTTGTTGTTATAGCGGCAATAGAAATACATCATCTGTGAATATTTCAACTGTCTAACTATCACGGTTCATGAGATACAGCCTGGTGACAGACGGACGGATGGACGGACGGACAGCGAAGTCTTAGTAATAGGGTCCCCTTTTACTCTTTGGGTACGGAACCCTAATAAAGTTTTATTGAGTCATGTTTAAAAAACATTTTGTTAGATAACTGTGAGACTTCATCTTTCAAAAAAAATGTACAATACTACCCTACGCAAGTTATTTAAAAAACTGGCCCATTTAATCAAGATTACCTATATTATTGCTTATTTACTTGCAAAAGGACCTCATTTCAAAAAACGAGCGGTTAGTCACTGCATCCGATACGAGTCCGAGAAAATACGTTCCGAAGTAGTCATAGAACTATTTGTATGGTAGTTTACGCACTAGATCCGACTTCCGTCATCCGATTTTTCTCCGTCATTCGTGATTCTCCAGTTTTCAAATCGGACATATGTGTCCGTCTTCGTACATACAATCGATCGATAGTCGATAGATGCAACCAATAGCATAATTATTTAGAACTAGCTTCTACCAGCGGCTTCGCCCGCGTGAAAATAGGGAGGTTTTTTTATTTGTATTGTAAAAACACCTACCCTATACCTACCCTACACCTATCCTACACCTACCCTACATCTACCGTACGCCTACCCTATACCTACCCTATATCTACCCTACACCTACCCTACACCTTACCCTAACCAGCCCAAAAAATACTATGACATGTTTCTGGTCTCCTGGTTCTTGTGAATCTAAAGTACTAAGGCAGCAGCGGCTCTAAGTTGCCACTTCCTCCTTAGTCTCCATTTTTTTTTTTTTTTTTTAGGTATGACCACTAGCAAGTTAACACACTTGGGATATATATCAACTGCTTAACCGGACTAACCTGTGGTGGCCTCAAATGAATTTAAGGCCCCCAGCCAAGGCAACAAAACTAGCTACAAGCTAAAAACTACTGACCGCTCGCTAAGGGCATTCCCTGTGGAATACGACCTCGGCTTAGCGGCGTCAGTTTGGGACAGCAAGGGACAATCAGGCTGGGTCGTTTTATTATTTAGGGGTTATTAAAGCTAAAGGCTCAGCGGCGCGGGCTGGCTCGTTTGCAAAAGTCGGGGAGGGTTTTGAGTGGGTCGTCGCGACGGACCTCGGCGGCGAGGTCGGAATACGGAACGCGGTCTGTATCTGTTTATTCTAAGGGTGCTGGTTTCCCTACAGCTTTCCTGAATCTTTGTGATCTCGTCGTCGGATTCGACGAGTGTATGCCGAGGACGGCGAATCTTACTAATGCGAGAGGGAGTGTACTGGGTTGCCTTTGAAATCAAAGGGTTTTGGTGCTTTTCAGCGGATTCGAAGAAACGCTTTGTAAGGCGTTTCATAAACTGTTTTAGGGTCGGGATTTTAAGGTCGACATGAAGTCGTTCGTTCCGTACATACCACGGGGCGCCCGTGGCTTTTCGGAGAAATCTGTTTTGGATTACTTGCATCCTGTGGATTTGCTTTGGCTTTGTGTGTGCGAATACAGCACACGCATAAGTCATTATCGGTCGTATGCACGTAGTGTAGATGCGCAGTTTACTAGTCTCCATTAATCCATGATACTTACCGGGATAACAAGTAGCCTATTTTTTATTCCAGGTTATAAACTACATGTGTGCCAAATTTCAACCAAATCCCTTCAGCTGTTTTTGATTGTTACACAAACATACAAACTTTCACCTTTTTAATATTAGTAGGATTACATTAAAAAAAAAACTACGAAATTGAGAAAATCGTGATCACGGTACCTAAATGTGTGATCTAGACTAGGGTATTGATTTACCACAGTTTCAAAACTATTCCTATTATCACTTAACCAAGTAACTTGGAATTTATTTTTTATTTTTGCCTGAACTGGTATATCGCCCTATAATACCCGATTGACGTTGAGTTTCGGGACATCCTAATCATAACACCATATTTCTAGTAAGACAATCATTTTACCTACTTTTCATGAGATTCAAACCACCTAAATAATAACCAAGATAATTAATTGTCATTCCAGAACCTATTACTTCACACAGATGTGTCACAGTACACGAAGATACTGTGCCTATGCATCTGAATGCTACAATTGCTGTGGAAGATGTACAACTTAAGAAAAATCTAGATAAGTAAAGATAATTTTCATCTTAAGTGTATTTTTTTCCTTACTTTCCTTACTTTTCACGTGATTTTATAATTTAATAAAGATCATTCCATTTTAGTCATCAAAACAACCTAATTGTATTCCAAATAATTTTCTGTATTATAAATTTTACTTCATTACAGAGCATCGCAAATCGCAAAAAGAACGAAATATCAAACTCAAAGGCGGGTGAGACGTGTTGCTGTTACTAAATCTGAGCAAGCTTTATACAGAAAACTTGTGCTAGTTGGAGTAACACTAAGCAAGTGCCGCACAAAGCTCAAACATCACGCAAAAAAGATCAAGTCACTGCAAAACCTTACAACGAATCCACAGTTTTTGGAAACACTCGATGAATTACCTAGCACATCAAAAGTGTTGACTTTATTTACAGTTCAGAGAGCATAAGCAAGGTAGCAAAGGCCGCCGTTTTACTTTAAAGGAAAAACATATTGCTTTGTCCTTCCTCAAACAGAGCCCAAAAGGGTACAGATTTCTTAGAAAAATATTTATCTTGCCATCCTACCAAACTCTCTTGAAGTTGCTTAATATGGCAGATATAAATCCAGGAATCAACAAAAATATGAAGCAGCAAATAAATAAAGCTACTGAAAAAATGAAGTTACAACATAAAATATGTGTTGTTCTGTTTGCCGAAATGTCACTCATACCCAATGTGAAATACAATGAACGAAAGGGCAAAGTGTGTGAGTTTGTGACAAATGGCCTAGAAATACAACCCGATTATGCAGATCATGCGCAGGTGTTTATGGTAAGAGGTTTAATTAAAAACTATAAGCAATACCTGTTGCATACACTTTTTCACAAGCTGCTAGCAACAGTGTGCGACCAAGGCACAAATAATGTGAATTGCATAAAATATCTTTTGCAAGAGACAAGGGGTAACCTGTTGAGAAAGGGAGAAGAGCTCCGAGATAACATTTTTATGATAAATGACCAAGAAATCATACCACTATATGACCCACCCCATCTGATTAAATGCATACGAAGAATTTAAACAAAATGGGTTCATATCATGGGCGCCTTACACCGAGAAAACCCAGGGTACAAAGGAATCCGATTGGTGCCCAAATTGACAGATGTCCCTGTCACCCACTGGGACCCCAGCAAAATTCAAGGTCAAAATTGCTACTCAAGTTTTAGTCAAACTGTGGCATCGAATATGACCTATCTAGCAGGTAAATGTCACCAGCACCTAAGTTGTCTTTACTTTTCTATTGCTAGTTCATCATCATCTGCCTAGCCTTTTCCCAACTATATGAATGAATACCAGTATTTTACGTGGAGCGGCTGCCTGCCAGACCTCCACAACCCATTAACTGGGCAACACGGTACTTCTTGGCAAGATTGTGTCAGATTTTCTGGCTTCTGACAATCCGTAACGACTGCCAAAGATCTACAAATGACAGCCAGGACTAACGTCTTAACGTGATTTTCGAGGCACGGAGGAGTCTCGGTATATTAATATGGTCACCCATCCACAGACCAACCTCGGCAAGCGTTGCTTAACCTTAAAGATTGGCCCGTTCGGCTGTTATAATTTAGCCACGAGCTCCTCCTCCATTTTATTGCTAGTTCTTTTCTTATTATAAGTTTTGCATTGCACAGATTAGACATAAAACATTATTTAACAAACTATATTTTTTCACAGATAAGGGAAGAGAAGCCAAAGACACTGCAGACATCCTACTATTCTTCGACAAGCTTTTCGATTCCCTAAACGGAAGCTTTGGCAAAAAGAAAAATTATGTCAAACCTCTTCTAGGACCTGCAACGCCTACTTCTATCCATCACAAAACCTGGAAGGAGTGTAAAGTTCGTATGAAAGATATGAAATTTATAAATCCCAAAACATCAAAATATGAACATGTTCCCAATTTCAACAATTGGGTATGGACACTGGAAGGCATAGAATTATTATTAAAAAAATTGCAAACAAAATATGATGTAAAATCAGTTTGGTGTCATCAATCAAGGCCCGATTGAAAACTTTTTTGGGTCTATAAGGAGCCACGGATGATTTGAAGCACCAGAAAGATTTGAAGCAGCATTTGCGACATTACTGGTAAACAGCATGTCTAGTGTCCACGCCCCTGGAGCTAACTGTGAAACAAACAATTGTGAAACTTTACATGAAGTACTCATCATAGGCGGGGGCAGCAAAGAGCAAACAAATTGTGAACTTGGAAATATTCCTGATATAACTTTCACTCCCCTTGAAGAAAAAAATGACCCACGTGTAATCGGGGGCCTACAGTAAGTACGTAAGTGGATATTTTATAAAGGGATATTTTTAAATGCACATCTGTATAATTTTAATGCATACCAGAAAAAATAATGCTGTGCAAAAAATCCCAATTGATTAGAAAACATGTCTTACAAAAAAAACTAAAAAAATCATCTAAAACGAGATGACCTTTTTATCGAATTCACACCAAAAATGTGGTTCATACATCGGATTTATGATTTATAAAACAAAAATACGAATTGTTTATCAAAAATACTAACTTGCACTCTAAATTGCACTTCCCTGAAATAGCAGGTGGTTATCATGGTTACAATAGTAGCCGGTCATTGGGCACCCCGACTCGGACAGGTTAGGTCAGAAGGGGATGGCGGGGTCAAGTGAGCGAGCGAAGCGAGCGAACAGACCCCGCCATCCCCTTCGTGGTTATTTTTTTAAACCACCCAGAAATATCATTAGCCAAATATTCGTTCAGTAAAACAGTTCTGCAAATACCATTAAACAGTATATCTAATATGATTTATTTAGTGTGCATAATTTGTGTGCAAGTCAGTATTTTTGATTTAACTTTGAAATATTTTGTTCGAAAAAAGGGAAAATACAGATATCGATTTAATTACATGCCTTTTATAAATAGCGCCAAGAAAAAGGTCAGGTCTTCAAGGGGTGTGTTGAATGTACAACAGATTAAATATCAAACAGTGAACACGAATATTTAAGATATCGGGAATACGCAAATAAAAAATGGCTTTGCTGTCCCAGCGATTCCCTTTTAAACTGCATCTCAAATATGCAGGATATAAATTATACTATAGTAAAAGAAAATTTAGCAAAACAAAATTTAAGGGAATTAATAACAACTATGATTTTTTTAGCTGTAGATTTCTCATTTATAAAATGCTCAAAACATAAAGAAAAATTAATAGATTTTCTAATAAAAATATCCTTAGATTTTTTTTTTACAACTAAAGATATTGTAGTAAAGATATTAATAACATATTATTAAATAAAAGGGAATGTGATGATGATACGGATTTGCTAAAAACTTAATAAGAAGTGTTTGCTATAAAACTTAATAAAAGTGTTTGTATAAAAAGCTATAGAACTTAATAAGAAGTGTTTGAAAAGAAAGAAATAAAGCACAAAATCGAAGTAACATTGTTTTATTGTTTAGTAATGTAAATTATATTACTTTTCGCTTTTCAACATAGCAGCTAGTGAATTTGTAATTCACATTTTAAAATATTTACCCAAAAAATATCAAAAACAAGTAGTAGGCAAAAAGAACTGGGTAGTAGTAGGCGACGTACGTATGTGTGTTAGCTACACACATACGTACGTATAAACGTATTAATGTTGGCATTAGTTCCAAAACCAGAGTCCAGATGGCGACACTTGACGTTTCTCACTTTGGTTGCAGAGTTGGACCTCTATTCCATATATATAAAAGTACTCTGTGCACTAGTTTCACGTCGCGTTTATACGATGACATAAGTTACATGACACTAGTTTTATCCAAAAATCGCGCCCATCACGAAACTGTTTCAGTGTCGTGAAATCGATGCATGCATTGTAAAACTTGACGGTTACACGTGAAATTGTTGGTGAAATTAATGTCACAGAACTACTTTCGTGCCACTAGTTTCGTAATGTAAATTCGGCTTAACGTTAGTAATTATTGTAATAGGTAGGTACCTAGCTAACGACATCATCCTTGTATGCGTGATATTAATACGAGTTAATGACTCAATCATTAACTCATTATCGTAGCCTCATTACATCACCGTCTGGCCACTAGTAAACTGCTCAATTTGTGACAGTTCTACTTTACAGGTACAGCTAGAGATATACCTAGGTAGTTACTGTATTGTACTCCAAAACACGATGGTGTAGGTATGTGTTATGTACGGTAGCTGTGTTTCTAGTACCTAAAACAAAACAAACGAACATCTTACTTAAGTGAGTATGTAGGTACCTATGCTAATTTTAATTACTGTAGAACACGATAACACTACAAGAATGTCATAGGTAAGACGAATATCCTGAGTGACGTCATTTTCTTCGAAGAAATGTACCTATCGGAAAAATGAAAAATTTAAGTAGGTTACTATCGCCTTAGGGTTATTTAGGATTGATCGAAAGAGTTACCGCGGCCCTGGAACACAATTGGCATGTTAAAGGAACACGAGTGGGATTTAGTCAATTAAAGTCTGACACTCGCCCCTGCTCCACCCAGAGCAAGAGAAGTCTTTTCATGATTTCCTGTAAAAAAAGTAGGTAATCAGTAGTCAATCCATAGTTCTTAAAGGTGCCCTAGTCGAACGGGTGAACTCATCCAACATCATTAAAGGACGGAATAAACGCAGTGATGAGCAATACGAAGCTAGTGCGCATACCAGCTCCATATAATTCAAGATGATTTATAACGAAAATGAGCTTGTAAAATTTATTGAAAGATATTTGGTAGTAGTATTATGAAAATTTTTTTTTTAGGTATTTAATTTAGGAAACAATCTATTCCTGTTTGGTGTTGTCATTTTCGTACTATATAAGTTATTTATTTACGGGCAAAGTTGTGTTAAAATTTGGAAGTTTCGACACAAATAACATGCACGTCAATATTTTTTTTTCTGTGTTGTTTCCATATAGGGCTAGATAATGCCGATATAAATAAATGTGCCTTTTTACTGAACGTACACCGTCAATCAGTAGAGTAATCGCCATACTACGTTTGTATAAAACAATGACTGACTAGGGCACCCTTACGGCCTTTCTCTTGCCATTACATATTATAGTAGCCATCCGTTTTCATACTCAGACCCTTATCTCATTAATCAGCATCGCAAGCTCAATCGCCCATTGGTACCACGTGACGACCGAACTCCACACGGCTGCTTGACCCACAACCGCCACTTCTTACTTACCTACATACTCAGGCGTGGATAGCATCCCGCCCCCCCCCTTGGGTATGGAGTGTAATTTTGTTTCCATGGGCTTCGACCTTCTAAAACTCTAAATTAGACAAAAATATAACTTTCGCCTGTATTTTACTTTGCATGCAATACAAAAGTTAGTACCTAGTAGCAGCCACCCACGTCACAAACGTGAACCCAACGTGAACAAATCCTCGGTATGTCCTGTGCTTCAAGGCGGAGCTAGGCTGGCTTACCTAGCCAGCACACATACGCACAACGGACCAAATGGGAGTCTAAGTGCGGAAAATGGAGTCCCTACTCTACTCTACAGGCGAAAGTTATATTTTTCATTACCAACTAATTAAGGTAAAGTGGTCGCCATCCTTGAAAAGTTTATGAAATCTAATACTTTAACACTTATAAGTACCAAGGTCGTGTCAAATCGAGGATTTTTCCATTCTAATTAAGTAAGGTACCTACTAATCTTGTGGTTAAAGTATTTATACACTACCTATTCTGATTCCTTTAACTGAAAAAACGGTGTAGGTAGGATGTGATGTCCCTTGTTTGTTGCCTTCGCAAGTGTATGAGACTGGCACAGGAGCGTAGAGATGGCACAAGTTAATGGGGGTCTAATTATTATTTTTGAGATAGGTAATGTCTATAATGGCATTAAGTGAAGTCGGTATATGGACGGTGACGATGATTGGGTAGTGATAGAGTAGAAGCTGAAGGTCAGTTTGCGGGACCTCACACGTTTTGATGAATTGGTGTTCCAATAAATCGTGATGTTGATGGGTGATAAAGAATAAGTTTGACACTCACTTTAATTAGGTTTATCACAACCTAATAAAGATAAAGACACAATAACAATAAGTAGGTAGGTAGGTATGTACCTATATCACATAATGAATACCAGCGAAGGTCAATCATATCCAACGTAATACTTATCTTCGTAAGTTATCTGTTAAATATTATTTTGCGTTCCAACTAGTTTGGTATCGAAAGTTAAAGGTAGGTAAACAGTACCTACTTACTTACTTATAATTTATTGTGGAGGGTGTGCGTAAAGCCATGCTAATTTCATTACGTAAATGGTCTTTAGGTGGGTCCTTACCTACTTTATTACCTATAATAATTGGGTAGGCTACCTATGTTAGATAGCTACTCAGTTAATACGTAGGTACTAGGTAGGTAGGTACCTACTTATATCAAGTTCTGTTGTATTTACCCGACTGCGTCAAAAAGAGGGTAAGTAATGTTTTTCGAGCGTGTGTATGTATGTATGTACCTACTATGTATGTAGGTATGTATAGGTACTATGTAGTAGGTATGTTTGTAATTAGGCATGTCCATTTCTTTGGCACGCCCTACAGCCCAAACAGCTGGACGGATTTTGAATTATGAGGTGTCGTTGAATTCGTCAGAATTGTGGTAGTGACATAGGCTACATACATTTTCAATATCTTATTTATAACTAGCTTCTGATAGCGGCTTCGCCTGCATGAAAGTAAAAAAATATCCCAAAGTAACATTCTACCGGGATGAAAACTATTGTGTAGGTAAGTACCTATAAGTATGTCGCAGCCAACTGCCTTAACCAACCGTTTCATTAAAAGCCTAGCCTTTTAATTGAACTGCGCAATTTAATTAGCGACATGTCACATGGGGAAGTCATAAAACGATATTGAACAAAAGATGTCGCTAAAAAATCGGTGCATTTAAATGACAAGGCTAGGCAACCAATTAAACGGCTGATTAAGCTGCGACATATATATTATGTCTATAGGTATTCTATTTCGGGACATGGTAGGTACCGTTGGCGTTAACACGTGAAGAGGTAACAAACTGAGCTATTTCCTCATTTAGGTATAATATTACTTAGAACTAATGGCACCTTCTTATGCTATCTGCCCGCCCCATTGCGTGAGAAAATTGCATAACAAATGAAAGTACTTACCTACCTACATATCTATCTACACTTAACATGCCACTATATGCAGTGCAATATTTTATTGTCATATTGTGCTGATAACATAACACAACACTGCACTGCAATTTTTTATGTTGATCGCAGTGCGTGCATGACAGATATTGATTAGTATGTCCGTACGAGCCTATCAGCTTCAATAATAAACGTACTTTACGCTACTTAGCTACCTATGTTTATGGGCTTAAGTATACCATCTAATTTACTGACTATGATGTGACTTTATGTTTCCTTTCTATCTAGCAACAAATATCTACTCGTTGTCGTTGTGATAGAGAGAAATAGCTAATAATAATATCTCAACTTAGGCCACGTGTCTACCTGCAAACAACAGTCAAGTTAATTACATTGCGGGGCAATGAGGGGCACTATTGAGCGAATAATCACCCTATACCTCGGTTGCCCGTAATGTAATGTAACTGAATGCGAGCTAGTAGCAGGTGGAAACGTGGCCTTAGTGTAGGTTCCATCACGATGTTACCCGTCATCAGCCGACTAAGTAAACTTGAGAAGCACCTATACAACTAATTTAAAAAGTCACATACTTAGTTACTTGTTGGCCTGTTACGGTTTCTAAGCGGGCGTCAGTACTTGGGGGCCATCCATCATAACACAGGATTTCTTATCAGGGTCGTCTTTTCTCTATCTGTGAATAATTAGGGAGATTTATAAGATTATATTAACTTGTGCCTACATAGTTTCTTAATCATAAATTCAAAAGATAACCCATTGATAAGATTGTCATTATTAACTATTGAGGGTCACATGATAGATAGCTTTGTGAAATTTGGAATTCAATAAAACAACATGATATAGTATTTACAAAATGGTATATTTTAAATAACAATATAATCAGTAAAACAGTCAGTTTTATTATGCAATATTCAGTGTAAATCACCTTAAAAAGTATTTTAGAATGCAATCGTGTATATTATGTACCATAATGTTCATATTTCATAAAGACCCAAGTGTACCCACAAGATTATGTTGTTGCTTCGTATCTAATATAAAATAGCACCCATAAGATTCTTATATTTAATTACAAATTGGCATGATATTTCTTGAACGGAGCCAATCTGGCAGCTACCTTGCTACCTAGATCAGGATGAACCTGAGTGAAGATCTTGATCGCTCTTTCTTGAATAAAGCCAGCGGCGTCTTTCAAGTGACCAACAATGTTCTCAACAGCGCGCTGTTTGGCGGCGTCATCAAACACCTTCTTGTAGAGCTCTGTAGCTTGAGAGAAGTTGTCCTCGGTCTGGCCACTGTCGTACCTGTCTACATCTCCGCTGAGGTTGTACCTGGGCTGCAGGCGCTGCGATCGTGGGCACTCTTGCGGGCCCGAGAATGAGTTGGGGAAGTAGTTGGGGCTTCCCTCCTGGTTGCTAATAGTTTGTGGTCCATCACGCTGGTAGTTAGACACAGTCACACGGTAGGGGCAGTTCACCGGGATCTGCAAGTAGTTGGCTCCCAGGCGGTGACGGTGAGTGTCGCTGTATGAGAATAAACGTCCCTGCAACATCTTGTCAGGAGATGGCTCAATACCTGGCACTAAATTAGCAGGACTGAATGCAATCTGCTCAACTTCAGCAAAGTAGTTCTTGGGGTTCTTGTTTAAGACCATTTTGCCTACTTGAATCAGTGGGTATTCAGAATGGGGCCAAATCTTGGTCAAATCAAATGGATTGAATTTGCAGCTTTCAGCTTGAGCCATTGTCATGACCTGGATGTACATTGTCCATGAAGGGAAGTCACCCTTAGCAATAGCATTGTAAAGATCTCTTATAGAATAATCAGGGTCAGTAGATGCCAGTTCACCTGCCTTGTCCACCGTCAAGTTCTTAATTCCCTGGTTGGTCTTGTAGTGGAATTTCACCCAGTGTGCCACTCCTTGAGCATTGATAAGCTTAAAGGTGTGAGAACCATATCCATTCATATGCCTGTAACCATCAGGAATACCACGGTCACCAAACAAGTAAATCAGCTGGTGAGTTGTCTCCGGCCTCAATGTGATGAAGTCCCAGAACATGTCAGGATCCTTAAGATGAGTGGCAGGGTTCCTCTTCTGAGTATGAATAAAACTAGGGAACAAAGTGGGATCCCTGATGAAGAAAATAGGTGTATTGTTACCAACAAGGTCCCAGTTGCCATCATCAGTGTAGAATTTTACAGCAAATCCTCTGGGATCACGGACTGTGTCTGCTGAGCCACTTTCACCACCAACAGTGGAGAATCTCACAGCCATTGGAGTAACCTTTCCAACTGTTTCAAAGATTTTAGCAGCACAATACTTTGTGATGTCATGAGTCACTTCAAAGTGCCCAAATGCTCCGGCACCCTTGGCATGCACAACACGCTCTGGAATACGCTCTCGGTCAAAAGAAGATATCTCATCCAGGAAGTTGACATCTTGTAGCAGAGCTGGTCCATTCTTTCCAACAGTTTGAATAGCAGTCTTGACTCCAACAGGTGCTCCAGTCTTTGTAGTGATATAGCCAGGAGAATCCTGAAATGTGATAAATAAAATAATTAGCCAAAATAAACATTTAAAACAAAAAAGAAATCAACACCTATCATATAAACATTGTCAAAAAACTCAGTAAGATAAGTTGTCACACATGTTCACAGTATTAAGTAATACCTATGTTAATTCGCAATGCATTACAAGGTGAACACCAAGAGGTGTATAATTAATGTTAAAATGAATGTATGTTCTAGATGCAGTCATTGGCACAAATTCAATCACTAATCACAAGTGTTGTTATTCAAACAGCAAAATAATAAAAAAAGTTTTATCAAAGTGAAAAACAAATCATTAGGTATTACCAAAAATTATAATACAATGTTTAACAAAATTCTTGATAATCCAAGTCAAGGTACAAAGGTCAATGTTATAATGACGTGGGGCATGAGTATCACTAATATACACACAATGCTCAGCATTACACTGTAAAAAGTTAATGCAAACAGCTAGGTAATGTCAAAATTAATATTCGTAAGTTTAAAGTACATTCGTCGAATTTGCTCACAAGTTAGTTGAAAGTAAACACAGTCCGCGTAAACGAAGCACTAAATTACAATGTTAATCACTGCCTAAATAATCACTTTAACAGTAAAACTTCGGACTTACTTTAAGAGTCTTCTTGAAGTTCACAAGCTGGTCGGTGGCAGGTTCCCTTGAAGCCATTTTGGATTGGTTGTAAGTTGTAAGCGTTCGTTGTCAACGGAACGGAGCGGCGCACTGGACGCGTACCGTGAACACAAATACCACTCGGGCTGCGTACGTTCCTCTTTTATAGAGTTTCCAGCGATAAACGACTATCATGCCAAACAAACAAGTGCGACTGGTGACCGATATACTTTATACGTGTATGTTAAAAACATGTACGTTAGGTACCTACTATTAAGTTATTATTCTTGTGTAGATTTGTTTTCCAAATTCTCTTTGGCAAACTCATGAAAACTGTGTCAGCAATTTAAACATTGCTCTTGCCTTTTACGACGGACTGAAAACCATTTTTTAATCTTATACCTAGCCAAATAACTAGAAAACATTATCTACAATCTACAAAATACCTACATAGGTACCTAGTACAATAATATTATGCAACTAACGTCATACTCGTCATATTAAAATATTTTTTGACAGATAGACATTTTTGGGACTTGTCATATTTTGACATTTTTAAAATGCTATTATTTGCACAGTTCATATTGATATTAATCCTCTCGCCACCTATTCCCTTAGAGCACACCACATCGACGCGCATCGTCGCTTACCATCAGGTGAGATAGTGGTCAAGCGCTTGCCTATCATTAATTAAAAATAAAATAAAAAAATGCCCTAAGCCTATTCCCGTCAACATTCTACTTTTTTCTTAGCAATATTACTTACAGTCTGTCAAGAAAGTCATGAAAAAAAAGGAGGGCGCCACCATCGTTTACATGGTATCCCTATAAATTTCGACTGAAAGGTTTTGATACTTTTTTTTATAAAATAGTACCTAATTAATTACTGATTCATTATTATTCTCTTTAATGCCATGTGGATTATCTGACACTCGTCTATCTTATTTCCAACACTTAAGGTGCGTGCAAAAAAAGAGTTTTGACATTCATTGGTAGTGGTGAAAAACATTCCTCCTTCAACTGATTTCCATTCAAATGACATTCATTCATAATTAGAATATAATACAATTATGTGTATACTGTACTGTACTTATACTGTAGGTTTGCACAGGTTAGGTATGTGGTTTATTTTAATCCAAGACAAACCAATAGCAAAAATAATATTTTTCCATGCAAACATTTAAGTATTCCCTTAATGGCCCCAAAAGACAGTGCATGAATTTTCTTTTATAAACTCTCATCTCTGTTATTTTACGAACCTTTTTTAGGGTTCCGTCTGAACATCCCTACGAAAAAACGGAACTTAGGGTACTAACTGAATGGTTTTGCGAGATGGCTGGTTCGAGGTTGCGATGACGGCGCAAAAAAAGAGTTGGGAAGACTTTTGCAAAACTTCATGTTATCCAATAAAAAGAAAGAAAACTGAACAATTCCCCGTAGGTATCAAAAAATTTGGAAACAAAACTACCTACTGAGTATAATTTTCAAAAAACCACAAATAATAAAATTATTTATGTAATAAGTAAGTATATTATTATACTTTTTTATAGTTCTGAACTTATAGATTATTCTAGCACTTCACCGCGACTCCATCCGCGCGAATTTTGAAGGTACTTCATGAACGACATCTGTAGGGGGCTTTTATTAATTCCCAGCCATTTTTGCTGCTGAGATAGAATCAGCGCAACTGTTGCGGTTTCATCCCATTGGGGTTGGATTATGAGAAGTCGTTTGTTTTCGTCCTTAGATTGTTTACAGGTACTTTCCAAGTAAATTGAAGCGTGCATTAATATCCATTCCTAAAAACTTCATCACCCCTTTTGCACCTCTTCCGGGGTTGATTTGAATAAATTCAATAACATACGTATTTCTTACTTGATGTGTATTGGCAGAATTGCTTGTGCCGCTGCGCTGATGATTTTCATCAGTCGCAATTATAAAACGTTGAGTCATACACAACCCCAATTTACCGACCTTTATCTTTTACAATTTTATTATAATATTTTCATATTTCTATTTTTTTCTGTTTGTTTCAGCCCCATACTAACCCAGCAAGTGTCCAACTGTACTGAATAATTGAATAATTAAATCTCTGTCTACCGTTCATATAAGTATCACACACACTTGCTTTCCCAATCCACTTTAGATATAAGCAGAATAGTCGACATCAGCTTTGCTTGCCATTAGTTGCCATAAAAAAAAAATAGAATAGAATTCAAACTCTAACACCCCACATCGTCTATTAGGGGTACTAGTAAACTAATAATAACAGCCTTTATTTTGCACTAGTACACATCAATGTTGTACCAAGATTCAAGCAAGTATACCTATTGGTCCAAGTACCCTATTCTACTTCTTTATGGGGGGAGCTCCTTAAAATCCTTTCTTAGCTGACGTCTCCTACTCTTTCATTTGACTTTCGAGTTAATTGAAGCAAGCAGTAGGTATTTCATCCCCCGAGTAACTTCATCTCCCCTTTTCATCCGTATATTGTGTTGGGTCCAGTATTTATACTTTCAAGTGTCCAATACACTCAAAACATATTTTTTTTACAATAGCTGATGTCTCCTACATTATTTTATTTACCTTCATGAAAAAGGGGTTCGAACATTTTTGTACAGGAGCTGGCGCGTATATGCGGTTTTCCTTGACCTGGCCTTTGATCTTGTCCCATACGATCTTCTTTGGAAAAAGCTAGACGAGACAACACTGCCGCCCGAGTTTATATTACATACTCCTCAGGCACTGGTATCTGAACCAGGAGACTCAGGTGCGATGGGCGGGTGAGCTGTCGGAGCCATGCCGGCCGGAGTGCGGGGTGAGGCAGGGGGGGCTATCCTCGCCATTGCTCTTCGGTCTGTATGTCAATGCACTGATTGAGCGACTCAGTGGCACGCGTGTCAGATGCTACGTTGACGGAGTTTGTTTCAACAACATTACCAATGCGGATAATATGGTGTTGCTGGCTCCTTCGATCGGTGCTCTCCGGAAGCTACTCAATGTATGCGAGGCGTACGCTGTAGCTCATGGATTGGTTTACAACAGCAGTAAGACAGAATTCATGGTCTTCAGGTCTGGCACCAGGTGTCCCATTACAGTCCCTCCTGTTTTCATAAAAGCCCACCCGATAAACAGGGTATACAAATTTAAATATCTGGGCCACCTGGTGACGGATGACCTAAAAGATGATCTGGATTTAGAGAGGGAACGCAGAGCATTGCCAGTTAGGGCGAATATGCTGGCACGCCGGTTCTCCCGATGTACAGCTGCAATTAAAATAGGCATACTGCACATCGCTGTACTCGGGAGCCCTGTGGTTCACGTATACCCAAAAAGCTTATATTGCTCTGCGTATCCAGTATAATAATGCGTTCAGGGTATTGCTGCGACTGCCACGCTTCTGTAGCGCTTCTGCAATGTTTGCCGAGGCACGAACTGATAGTTTTGATGCTTTGTGGCGTAAAAAATTCTGCTTCATTACTCCACAGGCTGCGTGGCAGTCCTAACACTATCCTGCAATCAATAGCTGCCCGGGCAGACAGCCCGCTGGCGTGGGCGCTAACTAATCGCACCCGATCTGTTCTAGTTATTAAGTACTAACATAGGCTAAGTTATATTGTTACTAACACAGTGGACCGATCTGTATAGTCTGGCGAATTAATAAACGTGGCCACGATAGCCACGACCCTCGACCAACACCTTAGGAGGCTCTCGTTAGGCAGCTGGATCACGGGCTTGATTCAGAAAGCAGTACTTCTGGACACGGCTCGTATTGTTAGGAGGTTCCTCTCTCTGGAGCCCTGACCGCCGCGCCGGCAGCTTGGACCCTGTTCCCGACACCGGGATATATATATCTTTATTATTATATCGTACCGTATTTTTTATATCTTTAAATGTTTTTTAATTTTTTGTAGAAATATTTAAAAATGTAATTTATATTATTATGTATATACCGTGAATAAAGGAAATAATAATAATATAGCCACCAGCCGCCATGTTGTTGTTTTCAAATCGCGGAGCACGTTAAGCATGTAGGTACCTATATATTACAGCGAAAGTAATACATTCGGATCGTTTATACATGGTGAATTTTTAAAGTTTGCGTGGATGACCATATCCGAAACTATGAGGAATATCGAAAAACACTGAAAGGAGACTAGAGCCCGATTTTATTTAGAACTACGCAAAAAAATTGTGTTTCATTAGTAATGGTTAAATCAAGCCAAGAACTATTGTTAGTATACAATGTACTGCATATTAGCACGTGATTTGTTCATTTTTAGGGTTTCGTACCTCAAAAGGAAAAAAAACAGAACCCTTATAGGATCACTTCGTTGTCCGTCTGTCAGTTTGTCACGACGCTTTTACTCAGGAACGCATGGAGGTATCATGTTGAAATTAATATCAAATACTTAAGTTTATGGCCCCTAAGAGCTCCATAAAAATCAAGCTTCTAAGTCAAAGCAAAAAAAAGACTATTTATGCATCATGTTTGCGAAATATTTTGATAATCACAAGTTTAGTAAATCATAACGCTGCCCTAAAATCATGAAATTTGGCAAGAAGCAAGGTCCTTACCGCACAAGTAAAGGTAAAAGTTTTAAAATTATTTTGTAGATTTAACATATTAAAAAAAACCGGCCCAGTGCGAGTCGGACTCGCGCACGAAGGGTTCCGTACCATTATCTATACCGTACGGAACCCTAAAATACTTTTTGTGATTTCAAAACTTATATTTGTCAGTTGAAGAAATGACCATGACATACACATATATAGTGCATACACTATGTATGACTATGTATAGGAAAACAATTTTTCAACTGAATAGTTAAGTTTGTCCTTCAATCCTACCTGCTTATTTTTTTGTCAGATAAATGAGACTCTCTTTATACACTTCAGTAGGTAATTATACGAACTTGTAGGTACGAGTTTGTATGGATCCCACGGTGCGCAAGTCAGACTCGCACTTGTCCGGCTTTTAATTATTGTCATTGTTCTGACATGGCGACTTTACCTCTAAATATCTCGGCAACGTGCCATGTTGCTAACATGTTTTGTTTGTTTAAGTGTCCTCTGCCATATAGTACCTACACATGCTCCATTATGCGCTGCGATTTTGAAAAAAAAACAAAATGGCGGCTGGTGGCTATGCTACTTCCGTTCCCATACAAAAATGTTTGAATCCCTTTGCAATCCATGACTTAACTAAAAGTATAATTTCTCGTGCATATAAATCGTGTTTTTTACGTCTTCAGATAACCATTTAAACTCAATGACTAAACAGAACGGTTCATATACGTTTGAACCGTTCTGTGACTTCATTCATTTCAATAAGCGAAATTAGTATAATTAGGTAGTATAAAGGTACACAACTATTGCGCACGGTACAGGCACAGTGTATGTAGATTTATACTGTGGTACAGGTGTCCGTGCACACGATACTCTATGCACCATGTTTCATCAAGTTTCATCATTGTCTCGTTGTGGACTCGTCATCATCATACTCGTCAACTGCTGTTTATGTATGTATGTAGGTACCTACTACTTACGCCCACATAAAACTGTTAACACGCGATTTTTACTTACCTACTTACCTAGACTCAATAAATGGAATTCCTTTATTCTCTAAATGACTAAACTGCTGGGTCTTGAGTCTAGACCCAGCAGTTTAGTCATTAGAGACTACACTCTGCATGAAGAATAAATTTTAAATAAGATATGGAAGGCTTTTTGAAAATTCGTCCCTTTATATTTATAGAGGATGAAAGTTTGTATGTAAACTCGGATTTTTTGCCGATATTAGGTAGGTAAATCTTATCGGGCACACTACTTGTCCTTCTTATAAATTGAACCGTTGTTTGTTATTCGGATCTGATAAGACTTCAATAATTGCTACTTATGTCAAATAAATTATGCTCTGATGGGCGGATAAAATACTACCTATGCAATGCGTTCAATTTTTTTTTTAGGTTATTACCACTGGCCGGTTAACACACAAGGGCTATTAACTGCTTAACCGGACATTCCAAATGAGTAGGTTTTATAGATAGAATACTTAGACTTTCTTGTTACCCCCACGTATGTTCATTGTTAAGAGATTTTAAATTATACTTAGTAAGGGAATCATTTTGTTCGGCAAAATTATACTTATGCATAAGTATTGTGAAAAATAAGTTCTATTTATTAGACAGCGACAGCGACGTCGTCGCCAGTACAGGGGCTATCATGTTCCCATTGTGAAAAAGGGATAGTGCTATTCGTCCTGTACAGCTCAGTGTCTCTCTCGCACTCAAATAATGATGGTTTTATGGCGTCATTAGTAAGGTCCCTCCTACAGGGAGGAGGTCCTCATAGAAATGATGGTGATGTCAACGGGTGGTTCCCGAAGTAAGTACACCGATCTCAGACGCCCCCGTTCCGCACCGTTTTTCTCAGGAACGGGTAGACTTAGCAAGTTGAAATTTATACAAGATAGTACTGAAGTCCCTATTAGTTGTTTAAAAATCAAGGTCCTGAGTCAACACGATAAAAAAATATCCCGCAAATTTAGATTTTCGCGAAAACCATTTTTTATTTTCGGAATTTTTCCTTTACTTGTGCTGTTAGACCTTGCTTTTAACCAACATTGACAATTCTAGGTCAACCGGAAGTACCTACCCTATAGGTTTTGGGTTGAAAACCTATATGGTAGTTCCCGTTGACCTAGAATCACGAAATTTTACTAAAAGCAAGGTCATAATAGTACAAACAAAGGAAAAAAGTTGAATTTTGGTACTTACAAGTTTTCGCGAAAATCTAAATTTGCCCAATTTTTTTATAAGTAGAACTACTCGTGCGCGAGTCCGACTCGCTATTGTGTTCCATTATAATTGTAGAGTAGGTATTTTAATTTTCTGTACCAATTGAAAAGGAACTATAGGTACCTATTGTGATAATAATTAAAACCTGTGATTGTTCTAGGAGACTCTAAATTGTATTCTCTGATTGTAATATTTACCATAACCAAGCAAGACTTTATAATTTTTTCCTGATCCCTTAAAGTTAAGTTAGTACTTACTTCGGTTAGTACCTACCTATTATAATTTAAGTAATATAATTTTATTTAACATTTATCATCTGCCGACGGTACTTTTAAGCTAAACTGACTTTTAATTGAGTTTATCCAGATAAAAATAAATAGGGCTCGTCCGGGCGACCGGGACGGGTGCGTCTGGGATCGGGGTACCTACTTCGGGAATAACCCATGTCAACATGGTGGCAAATAGAAAATTAAACATGTTTTATTTTGACCAATTCACTATAATATTATCGCACGGGTGCTTCGTTATATCTGGGTTATCATTATTTTACTTATTTTCGTCGCATTATAATGCTGACGTCAATGGTAGATCTATCATTTTGTACCTACCTACCATCACATCATTAATGGTATCCTGCTATGCTCGATGGCTAAACGTTATGTGTGCTCCGTTTAGCATGGCTTTCTGATCAAGCACACACACATCATCATGCTACCCATTATCAATCCTACTAATATTATAAATTAGCTTCTACCAGCGGCTTCGCCCGCGTGATAATCGGAACTAGGGAGGTTTCTTGATTTGTATTGTAACTACACCTACCCTACACCTACCTACACCTACCCTACACCTACCCTACACCTACCCTACACCTACCCTGCACTTAGCCTACAACTACCCTACACCTGCCCTACACCTACCCTATACTTACCCTACACCTACCCTACACCTACCCTACACTTACCCTAACCAGCCCAAAAAATACTATGACATGTTTCTGGTCTCCTGGTACTTGATGTTTCTGGTCTCCTGGTACTTGTGAATCAGTAGTACTAAGGCAGCAGCGGCTCTGAATTTCCACTTCCTCCTCAGTCTTCATTGATCCATGCCACTTACCGGGATAAAAAGTAGCATATACTGTCTCATTCCAGGATATAAACTACATGTGTGCCAAATTTCATCCAAATCCCTTCAGCCGTTTTTGCCTGATTCTTACACAAACATACAAACATTCACATTTATGATATTAGTAGGATGTGAATGTTTGTATGTTTGTATCCGATATTCACGCGGGCGAAGCCGCTGATAGTAGCTAGTGATATAATAAACTAAAGATACAATATATTTATAAACTACAGCATCTTGCTGCAGATTGGTACCGAAAGTTTTTGCGCTGCTTTTCAGAGCCGTGATGTTAGTGCATAATAGTGGGTCCACACGATACAGACTTTGGATTCTGAATAAAAAATCTATCACACCGACTTTTGTCTTCATTGCTTTGTTGCACCTGAGACAAATTCTATTGAAGTTTATGGAAGTCTGTGTGCAGGAAACCTGTATCTTGTAATCCGAAAATAACGCGTCTACATAATAATAATACGACATTGCCCATTACCTACTGTTTACAGGAGTTTGGACTCAACTCGGCCACTACTCATTGATAGAGGTGATAATAATGTTAAAAGGACGCTACCGTTTCTTGTCGTGTGAATCAGTTCGGTACTTTTGTTTGTTAAAAAAATTACATTAAGAAGGTTTATTCTGTACCTATCTAAGTACCTACTCGTATAACATGTTGAGACTTGAACGTAGGTGGTACTTACCTACTTAGTCTACTAGACTGCAACGGAAAAAAATATTATGAAATTGAACGAAATTTGAGTGAAGATGGAATCAATACCTAGGTAGGTACCTACTTAGTTATTATCTAGTCACCAGTTTCGTCCAGTAATTGACCTTTCATGTAGGTACCTATAAATATTTATCTCATTACTGTAACACACAAAATACTTCAACTTGTTATCAGTTGATATAGGTACTTAGGTACATATATTATGTATGTAGGTATGTAGGTACCTAATACTATGACACCTAACTTAGATAAATATCTATACTTAGGTAGGTACTTATCTAAAATATTCTAATTTCTTGTATTGGTTGCCAGTTGGAATACTTCATACCTAGGTAGAGACTCACAACAGCTGAAAAGGCCTTGTTCAAGTATATGTAAATACATAATAGGTAGGACGACAGTTCGGCACGGCTGCTTTGGAAAGTATATAAGTATATATGTGCCGCATAGGCCGGCCGGCCGCCCGGTTTGCCATCATTGCAGCAACTTCGACGACACGGCCCAGCACAATCTTGAAGATTCCCCAGTGTGGGCGGTGCGGTGTAGCGCCGCGGACTCTTTACGCAGGTTGGCATTGGCACCCGCCGACTAATGGGTTTTCTTTACTAACAAAGGTGCCTAAAATCAAATATGCTACCTGCCGACTATTTCTGTTAAGAAAGCCCATTGCCGATATTGTTGAAATTCTTTGTATTTTATTAAGTTGGTAAGTACTATACTTACCTAGTGTATCTCGAAATAAGGTGCATCAGTACACCTACCTAAGTTTTCATCAAATAAAATTAAGTTGGCATGCAGCAAGAAGCTAATACATTATGGTAGGGTACTAAGTACTTAGGCGTTGATTTATCTAATCCAATAGGTACCTTTAAACGAGCAATTCTTGTGTAGGTATGTGTACCTGTGTACCTACATATAATCTGATTCTGAATTTCGGAAACGGCTCCAACGATTTTCATGAAATTTTGTATGCTGGGGATTTCGGGGCCTCGGGGGCGATGATAATAATCTACATCAACACTAATAATAATCCCACTTCCTACTAATATTATAAAGGTGAATGTTTGTATGTTTGTATGTTTGTATGTTTGTGTAACAATCAGGCAAAAACGGCTGAAGGGATTTGGATGAAATTTGGCACACATGTAGTTCATAATCTGGAATAAAAAATAGGCTACTTTTTATCCCGGTAAGTGGCGTGGATTAATGAAGACTGAGGAGGAAGTGGAAACTCAGAGCCGCTGCTGCCTTAGTACTTCAGATTCACAAGTACCAGGAGACCAGAAACATCAAGTACCAGGAGAGCAGAAACACGTCATAGTATTTTTGGGCTGGTATAATTATATGGGTAGGGTAGGTGAAGGGTAGGTGTAGAGTAGGTGTTAGGTAGGTGTAGGGTAGGTGTAAAGTAGGTGTAAGGTAGGTGTAGGGTAGGTGTAAGGTAGTTGTAAGGTAGGTTTAAGGTAGGTTTAGGGTAGGTGTAAGGTAGGTGTAGGGTAGGTGAAAGGTAGGTGTAGGGTAGGTGTTGGGTAGGTGTTGGATAGGCGTAGGGTGGGTGTTTCCTGAGTAAAAAATGTACAATACAAATCAGGAAACCTTGCTAATCCGATATTAACGCGGGCGAAGCCGCAGCTGGTAGAAACTAGTAATATTATAAAGAGGAAAGATTTGTTTGTTTGTTTGAAATGAATAGGCTCCAAAAAAACTACTAGACCGATTTGAAAAAATCTTTCACCGTATGATTCTACTATCTATATATTTCAATGTAGGATTCTACTATCCTACATTATCGGTGATGGACATAGGCTATGGAATATTTTCAAAAAAGTTAGGGATCCGTATGAAAACTTCGATAATGTAACCCAAGGTGTGAGAAAAAATCCTTATATCGCATACGATGCGGAATCTATTGACAATAGAGCAAAGTGATGTACTACAGTTTTATAGTGGTCATCAATATCTACAAAAAAGTCCCCGGTACCATATGTCTAACTATTATGGATAAGTCACCATGACCGCTTTTTGTTCATATTATTCAAGCAAATCCCATGGTGAAATAAAAAAATGGTGATTTTTGTATCATGATATTAAATGGTCCATTATCCATTATAACTTATCCATTTAAATGGTTTTAAAATTAAGGTTGATTATGTCCGTGTAAAATACACTTTAAATTATTCAAATCAGACCTTTCGTTCAAAAGTTACGACGGTAATAAACATGCTCGGAGGGATAAATGTCGCGGCTTGAGCGAACTGGGGAGAATCGTATCAATGCTTGGTCCGATGAAGTTTAAACACTACGGCATTTAAATGTTTTCGATTAAATAATAAGAATAACAAATGTTTGGATTTTTCTAAAATAAACTACAAACATAATAAGGAGTGAAGCAGCAGGGGTGATTAAGATTTTAGTGGAGGACATAATTGCTTGCTTCAATTTACGTCGGAATGCTATGAACAAACGAAAAGCGGGATAATTGAAACAGAAGTACCTAACAATTTTTGCATAATCAAACCCTGACGGATTGAACGGGGTGGTGAACAGTTGCGCTGAACCTGGGCTCGAGACAAGTGAGATTCTGTCAACGGTGGCGTGGCGTAGTGTACGCGATTGTCAATACGTCAAAAATGTATAGGATTGACAGATGCTATCAAAATGTCACGAGACCAAATTCCTACATTTTGGCATTTCGACAGTCGCATTCGCTAATTAAATGGTACATTGTCGAGGGCCTCCTGAGACCATAGCATAAGTAGAAATGGCTAAGTAATTAATGAAAATCGTTGTGCTTAATTTTCCAAAACTAACCTTTTATAGCGTTGAAGGTCGCGGGCGAAGTGCTAGTAAGTAATAAACGTTTTCAACACATTTGCTCAAAAAATGCATATTTACGAAGCCTGTATGCATTGTTCGAACGTTAAAAATTATGCACCACACAATGGAACGTGCGGCAAAATAGGTACTCTCACCTAAGTACATATTTTACCGCAAACTCCATTGTGTAGCGCCGTGCGTATTCTTTACGGTTTTTTTTTAATTTCCATAAAAATTAATAAGAATTCCACCAAGGAGTTTCACATCACGAGAATAAATAAGCTGAATAATCGAACCTCCTTGGAAGCGCTTTTGCTGTACCTATACGTTTGTCCCATTTTAATATTATAGAGAAAATGAGAGAAGATACATAAAAAAAAGAAATATGTGGTTCTAATTTTCACCACGCGCATGTGGCGCCCTTTGCAAATTCGCGCCAATTTCATATTAGAAACGTCAAAGATTGTTGCGACTTTGTGACTGATTTCTAAAGACAAAAAGTTTGTATAATATCTTATTGTAATGTTTTCTCGCAAATGTGTCGAAAAACGTTTTGGTTTTTACAAACTCGTGACTATGGTAAGCCCTCGACTTCGTCTCGTGCTTACATTCGTTTACTCGTTTGTAAAAACCAACTTACCGCACTAATATCATAAATAACTATATACTACGATATTGTCGTAATCATTGCGGGGTGTAGGTAGGTCCACTCGGCATCTGTTATCTCATTAATAGGTAGTGGCTAGTCAAAGTTTTAAATTCAAATCAAATAATATGTTGGTTCTCATGTACTTATCGACTTTATTGTCCATTTTGTACATCATAATTTTGTGTAGGTATAATATTATGTCATTGATCATAGGTACATTATGTGAAGATCAAGATGATTCATCATATTTACGGATGCATCATTATCACAATTATTTACGTGTAGGAATCTAAGGGTAATCAGTGGGTTTGTACACAACCAAACACACACATCACAACGAGTCTAAGGGTGAGTTGCACCAAGAGCTACGTTATTGTTCCCGTCATAGTTAATTTTAACGGTAACAATAACATTGACCATAGAATTTAACTACTGACTGTTGCACCATCATGTAAAACGTCAATGTTAAAGTTAAAAGGGTGACTAGTGACAAAACGTCTTATCACCCCAAAATTTATGTGGGTAATATTTTTTTTAATGGCAATACTTCGAGCTGGCTGTCATCACGCTGTCAAATATCTATGACAATCAAGTTGTTGTCAATAGTTTAAACATAGTCGGTGGGATTTGAAATTCTATGGTCAATGTTATTGTTACCGTTTAAATTAACTATGACGGAAACAATAACGTAGCTCTTGGTGCAACTCACCCTAAGATGTGATGTGACCAACTACCTAATTTAGATTGGCTAACATAGCGATAAAGAAACAATGAAGTACTTCGTCGTCTGCGGAACAATTTCGCATAACTGGCGGTACTTGAGCACATGCAAAAATAAATACTTACCTTTCGAAGCCCGGAAGCCGCTAATGTGACCAGCGCATTAGTAAGCAATTTTTTTAGCAACTTGTCTAGCGAGCAAAACAAACGGATAAATAACGCCCATCTTTCTGGATGACGTTTAGACGATCCGAGTTTAGACGCAGCGCTGGTGCATTCAAGCACAGTCATATTTATATTGTGATTCAGGGTTGCTTTTTTAGGGTTCCGTAGTCAACAAGGAACCCTTATAGTTTCGCTTATTCCTACCCTAACCTTTTCGAATTTCTTGTCACTGAAGTTTTTTTTGTGGAGGGCTCCAGCGTTCAGCCAACCAATGGTGGTCATGCAATCTGATCGATTTGCAACGTTAAGTAATGTGTCAAGTGTTGCGGTTGCTCAATAAACGAGGAAACATCAAAGTGCGGTGTATTGTATCGCAATTCACTCTAATTGGGCTGTATTCGGTCTGCGTAAAAAATCGACAGCATATTATATTATACTAGGTATGTATCTACCTACTAATCCAGAGCTTGCCTTCTGTTTATCTAGATAAAATCTGTCTCTTTCTTCCCATCTGTGATATGATAACGTATTAAGTAGGTAAGTACCTACGTTTAGTTAGTACCTAAGACTCCTAAGCCAAACTAATATAATACGTAGACTGTCTGGAAAATGGTAAAATGGTGTTTGCCGATTACTTACCCTCTGCAACGCAAAACATAAGTATTTAAATTATAGCGGGTATTTCCAGTTCCTTGTTTTTTTAAGTTTTTCTGTTTTAGTGTTGATCTTTTGGATTTTTTATGTCCTTTATCCTCAAAGCAACATTGATAGGAAGGTACATAAAATCACATACAAGTTCATATAGTACCTAATATCATCATGATCATAGTAAGTATAATATTAAGTATTAGTAAACGCGTAGGCACCTTAGAGGTGTGTCCTCAAGACGAAAATAAATAACAAATTAGAGATATCATAAATGCTTGGTTTGCGAAGTGGACAAACCAGCTTTACTTTTCTAATAAAGTCACTGACCTTAATATCTGTAGGTACCTACGGTAATGGTTCATGGCGAGACATAAGCACAAATATCATAATGTTGAGCAATGTTCTAGTTTTATGAAGTCCTGCTTACTCCTATTTGAATGGATATTTATACCTAACCTACCGAGTAAAATATCCCTATTATGTTCTTTCGCTGATTGTGTCTGCTGTCTGTGGCCTGTGCGGACAGTGAACCTGCTAAGAGCATAATATCACAGAAATTATTGGCATACTAGCTGTGCCCGCACTTCGTTCGCGTGGATTCTCGTGACTTAGGTAATAATAACAGCAGCACGGGTCAATATTAAGGTTAAGCAATGCTTGCCGAGGTCGGCCTGTGGATGGGTAATCATTATAATATACCGATATTCCTTCGTGCCTCGGATAACATGATAAGTCGTTGGTCCGGCTGTCATTTGTAGGTCTTTGGCAGATGTTACGAATTGCCAGAAGCCAGAAAATCTGACACGTCCAGTCTCGCCAAGAGGTACCTAACGTGTATCCGGTGTATCCCAGTTATTAGGTTGTGAAGGTTAAACAGGAAGTCGCTTCACGTACTTAAAACTATGGTATTCAGCTGAATCCGGTTTGACTGGAAACCAACCCCAGCATAGTTGGTGAAAAGCTAGGCAAGCGATGATATTTTTTTCATCCCACCGTCTCGGAAAGAGTATTTTCATCCCACCATCTCGGAAAGAGTATTTTTAATCTTCAATATCTGAGTGGAAAAGCCGTTTTTATTCTCTAGAGGATAAAGTAAATTGAATTTAGAACATCGTGTGCACTAAGTTTGTGAATTAAAAAAAACATTAAACCTATTTACTGCTACCTCTATGGTGCCGAATATATCATACAACTTTTTTTTAATTTGTTAAAAACTCAGACTCGGAACCTTCTTGGTGTTCTTTTTTCAATTTGCTTTGTACGCGGTTCTTTACGCGGCATTTTTTCACGTCATTGTTAAACCTTATATTAAAAACAAGAAACTTGAAAACAAGTGAAAAAACTAAAATGAGTGATTCTAGCGACGAGGAAGTTTGTTTGACGCCAACAGAATTGACTGAAACTGTTAATAATGCGCAAATGAGCTTTCTCCCTCAACAATCACGCGAGAAGTATTTAAAACAGTACGATATGTTCAACACGTGGCGACTAGCAAAAGGAGCCAAAACTTTCTCAGAAAACGTTTTGCTGGCATATTTTATAGAATTATCCGAGAACAAGAAAGCAAGCACTCTATGGAGTACGTATTCGATGCTAAAAGCAACAATAAAGATGAAAAAAGACATACATATCGATACCTATCCTAAATTAGTGGCATTTTTAAAAAGAACCTCATCTGGTCATCAACCAAAAAAATCGAAGGTTTTCACAGTATCTGATATTGAAAAGTTTCTTAACGAAGCACCCGATTCCGTATATTTGGCGGCAAAAGTAAGTCAGTTGTACATTCAGTATCTACTTAAGTATATTAGTCTCAATTAAATAGTATACTTAGTAGATGTTGATAGGCATAATTATGCGTTCATTTAAATTTTTTTTCATTTATCTACTACAATACTCTTTACGTTACAGGTTGTTCTTATTATTGGAATAAACGGAGCATGTCGAACTAATGAACTAACACAACTTAATGTCAAAAACATTAAGAAACATTCAGATGACTTACTTTTAATTAATTTACCTAATACAAAGACAAAAAGAGACCGCAACTTCGTCATTCGCAAGGAATACGTAACGATTGTTGAGAAATATCAAGCCTTACGCCCGCCTAACACTCCAATCAATCGATTTTTTCTACAGTATCGCAATGGAAAGTGTGTTAGACAGCCTATGGGTACTAATAAAATTGGCAGTATCCCACGAGAAATAGCAACATTTCTTGAACTTCCAGAACCCCTGTTGTACACGGGTCATTGTTTCCGACGAACTTCAGCCACACTTTTGGCTGATTCCGGAGCTGATCTCCTGTCCCTTAAGCGCCACGGAGGCTGGAAGTCCAATGCAGTTGTAGAGGGATACATAGAGGATTCCATCCAAAATAAGTCTAAAATATGTGAAGGCATCGTAGGAGCCATTACACTGAACTCTTTCAGTGTAATGGCTCCTACGATGCCTCAATCGGATCCTTGGACTGGCCCTTCTCCTTCAAAAATAAGCCGTTATGAAACACCTAACCATCTCCCTCTCTCTCCAACATTCACGCCAAGGGAATCCGATGAATCGGTACAACTATTAAGTATGACAGATAGTTTACCGAAAAACAGTACACAAGTGACTAACACCAATATTACAGTACCAAACAAAAATATTACACTCAATTTAAATAACTGTAGCAACGTTACTTTAAAATTTTCTTAATTATACCTTAGTATTATTTTGTTATAATTTAAAGATTATTCTGTAATACTTACCTGTCATAATGTCGTAATTAATACCTAAACTGAAATAAAAGTGTACCTATCTTGTGATTGTAAACGTTTTTTTTTTGCATTTAGTCATTTCCTCGCTGAGGTGGAATGAAAAGTTACGTGTTGCACTCGAGTGCAAAGATTTTTCACCTCGTGCTCTTTTGATTCCCTCGCTAACGCTCAGGATTCCTTCGCTTGTTCGGTCATCAAAATTGAACACGCGGTTAAAAAGCAGCTTTGCACTCTTGTATAACAAATAACTATAGTAGGTACCTACTGAATTAATCGCTCCAGTGAATCGTTATATTAATATCACCCTAGAAAATCGAAATAAGTACCTAGCTACGTTTTTTGTTTCAATATGTGTTAAAAAAAATCGTTGAATGTGTCCAAACTCCAAAACCATTATTAGATTTAAATACAATTTTACACATAATAATTACTCAAAAATTTGCGAAACTAGTGGTTATAGAAAATTAAAATAAAGTTTTGTTTCGATTTTTTAAGTTTTGCTAAATGGGTAAAAAGACCAAAATTTTGACGCATTTACCCAATTAAAAATTTCCCAACCATGTTTCTTAAAAACTATTTCTGATAGAATTTTAATTTGTTTATTTGCAGGTATATTTGCTTATGATCTGACATGGATGAATTAATAATGGTCATATTGAAATGTTCATCTTTTAAATATGTACTGACATGGTCTAGGATAGACTTCTTTGTTTAGTCTCTTGTGCAATAGGTTTTACTGGTTTTAGTATTTTATGTCCTGATTCATTTATTACTTGTTTGTACCTACTTCTTTAGTGTTTTATTTTTTGTTAGAAGGTCCAAACCCTATTGCTCTCTTCCGTTGTTGCAATTGTGTGTCATATACATCTAAAAATCTTTCAAGATTTGTGTTACCAGGGTTGTAGACGACGCCAATATTTAAGGCGAGTTTATCAATTTGAACCCATAGGTAATTGTTTCCATCCTGATATATGGATTCACTGAGGTTATGTTTTAAGTCGTTGTGCACGTATGCGGACACTCCTCCGCCCCATCTGTATGTTCTATAATTGTAGTAATGTGTATACTTATCTATCTGTAGTTGTAAGACTTGATTTTCATTTTGTATCCAGGTTTCCGTTAGTAAAATGATGTGCACAGTTGTAGATATAGATTTTATAATATATTTAAGTTCGTCTAGTTTTCCTTTCTTTAGTACACTTACTTCGTATGTTTAGATATTGTGTAGTAGTGATAGGCGCGATTTTTCAGTTTTTAATTGTTGGTAATCGTTTACTATTTGATAGGTTATAGCGTCAGACAGGGTATCATTTATTATTGGTGATTGGAGTTTTTTGATGCTTGTTTTATAATACTTGGTACACCATTGATGTATTTGATGGATAAATCCCTTTCTCCAGATTCTGTTCGGCGTGTCAGTTCATCTCTTATAGCCAAGAAATATTTTTCTTGGGCTGGTGTTTGGTCCGAGAAAATTTTAACTTTACTTTATTACGTAGTAGTAGCATGGCTGGTTCTGGTTTATCATAGCAGACTTTGATTCTACGCATTTTGGCGGCGTTATACTTGCCGATACGATAGATTTTATTCAGCTTTGGTATGTTTTCGCTTAATTTTGTTGTGATATTTAAAATGTCAGACTCGTCTTAAGGTATTCTTTCTTGGGTATTTGTGGAAATCTGCTCAGGTATACCAACTATAATGATATTGTTTTCCCTTCTTTTACGATCCTGAACTTCGCAAATATTTTTTTCGTGTACACATAGCTGATTTGTTTCAATAGATTGCGGGTTTAATTTTAATTCTTTATTATCGGTTTCAACTTCAAGCATCTTTATTTTCTCTTCACTGTTTAATTATTTTTTTCTATTTGAGATAACTGACCCTTCATATTACCATGTTCTAGGGCAACTGTGGCAATTGTGACCGTTGTGGATTTGATATCTTGAATTTGTGCACTAATCTCTGCTACATTTGAAGTAATTAAACTTCTTGTTTGTTCATGTGATGCCCTCAGATCAGACATCTCGCTTTTGACCGCGATGATACTCTCGTTCATTTTATCCATCATCTGTGCATTCTGACTAGTGCAATTTTCTAATAACGAGGTAATTCGCGATAAATCATTTCTCAATAGCTTTATCTCATCGAAGCATATGCATTCAGGTTGTTTACGCTTACGATAAGTGATTTTCGCCTCCTTTAGTTCTTCACTTAATTTTGATAGGTCCGGTTGTGAGCCGGTACCCGCAATGTATTCGGTTGCGGCCCTGGAACATTTGGTTAAATGATCCAGGGACGCGACGGCAGTTCTTGGTGGAGATCGCGTCACACTCACTATTTATTATTGTTGCTATTTGACGTTGTTTGCAAAAATACACATACCTATATATACGTACTAGCACTTCGCCCGCGACTTCGTCCGCGCAGATTTAATACTTTCCTCTGCAATCTTCGACACCCCCAACCCCGACCCATTTTGAAGGAGGATACCTTATCTTGCAACATTAATCGTTGCGATCTTTATTTTTTACCACATACCAAGTTATTTGCAGAAAGTTTCTAAATCGAAGTAATGACTTAATGAGGTTCGTCGTAGGTGCAATCCATTTTTACCCTTTTTACCCCGATGGGATGGATTACGACAAAATAGTTAGATTCGTTTCTAATATTCCATTTTAAATTGTTTATTATACCAATTTCCAAGTAAATTGACATAACATATTATAAGCAGTAAGTAATATGCTTTACTAAAAAACTTCATCACCCTTTTACACCCCTTCAGGGGTTGATTTCGAAAAATCCAAATACTTGTAATTCTTATTTTTTTTTATCACAGTCATTACTATTGAGTTTCAACTTAATCGGACCAAGCCGATGGACCAAGCGTTAAGATTCTTCCATACAAAGGACATGTCCAGAAATGGTTTTTTAATCATCAAAAATTCTGACCAGGATAACTTAAATATATGTGGACAGACATATCAAAAACGAACTGTTCTAATTATAACATACATTGTTAAAGACCTCCAATTTTGAGAAAA
This sequence comes from Melanchra persicariae, assembly GCA_947386135.1. Classification (NCBI taxonomy): domain Eukaryota; kingdom Metazoa; phylum Arthropoda; class Insecta; order Lepidoptera; family Noctuidae; genus Melanchra; species Melanchra persicariae. The sequence continues at coordinate 13,037,535 of OX376643.1, read as the reverse complement.
ATCGCTTTTTATTTTAGTGTGAATTTACACTTAAAACGAATACCTACACCTTTCCAAAAATCAAGGGTAATAAAGCGAACACACCGTAAAAAAGTTAACTTGACATGTCACTGTCAGTCGATATTTGATTTATGAGGATGACAATGTAAACAAAACTGAAGTAATCAGATTATTTGCCGTATATAATGAGAAATGAGATGAAATGCGATATTGTCAGAGAAAAGTAGGTAGAATAATCCTTTTACGACTGAAAGTGCTCTAGATTATGACTATAGCTGCTTCGAATGTTTAAAATAGATTGTCAGTAACTATTTTACCACCATTTTGATAGGGTGAATTGGCTTAATATTAACGACTCCAGCTCCGACATGTGAAATTTCCCAAATAAAAAATAAATCTTATGTAATTGGTAAATAAACAATAAATTCGCGATTTATTCGGCGCACACCGGTGTGTTGCCAGTGCTACATTTGCGCTAAACCAGTATTTAATAACGAGTTGTGGCCGTAGGTAGGTACCTTTAGGCTCGCCAATGCTCACGTAACGATTGATATTTTTCTCACAGCAAGATACATTAGTATCAAACTTTGAACACACTTGCTCCAAAAGGCCATTACCCATTCTGGGATAAAAAAAGTAGGTGGCCACTAATGGTATATGGATTTTTAGAAAGGCCTTTTATAATGCGTCAATTTTTATTATGGGGGCACAGTCAATAAGAATTCAGATTCGGAGAAGTAGTTGCCTAAATAAATAAGATTCCGAGAAATACCTTTCTTTACATTTAAACAACAAATATATTATCACTTATCAGCTTAGCATAAACTAATATCGGTATCGAGTCGAAGATGAAGCATCTGGGACTCGTCCTCGACAGCCGATGCAACTTCGAGCCGCGCAATCAGCAGCTGGTATCCAGGTTTATGAGCGTTGCAGCTTACTTTTTTGCAGAGAGCGATGGCTGTTAGAGTGATAAGCGGTAATCGCTCAATCTCCTACAAGGCAGCAACGCACTTGGCTGGATCACCAGAGATCTGGATGCGAACTCTTGCGTTTCTATGTCGAATGAAGAACTAGGTAAGTTCCGTCAAATCTTAATGGTCGAATGGAAGCAGCAAATTGCGCTACCCATAAACATGCCACGATAGTGGCAGTAAAGCATGTTTTGGAAGAGTCGGGTTTCCAGCTGAAGCAGGTGCTTTCTGGACACGGATGCTTTAGGAAATCGGGAGCGGACGCCCGTGTGTCCACTGCGTAGACTGTCCCAAGGACCCGGCACAGCGATAGAGGAATTCCAAGCTTGGGCGCTTGACGCGGATGATCTTGCGCTTTCATCCGAGGTTCAGTCCATGGTCAGAGCGAGCGAGAAAGAGCATCCTCTTTTTTGACGAGCTGATGCATGCAAAGGAGGCGGCAGAGAGGGAAAGAAAGCATTACCCTCACTCCACCATCACCAAAAGAGTAGCCAGGCGTTGAAGGGCGCTCAACGATCTACAGTCCCGGTGCGCAGTTGTTTCATGACGCGAGTATTTGCAGTTATTAGATCATCCTCATTAGGGACCGCTTATAATGGGGGCCGATACCGATATCGATACGCGTGAATTTAGTTATATCCCGGACTCGGCTCCTGGTAGCGGTAGGAGCTGTGGGGTTTTTAGTTGGGAGAAATCCGACATAATACTCCGTTACTGTCTGGCTTTCAGGAGTTGCAGTGGTTTGGGAATGTGTGGCGGGCTTGTCCCAAAAAAAGAATATAATACTCCATTCTCTGAGAGTACTTACGTACACTTTAGAAAAAAAACAGGAAATGTACATTCCTTACAGGAAAATAAACACTAGGATCTGCTCACACAATGTCGTGTAGTTTCTAGGTTGGGCTAGACATCAAGATGAACCACTTTGAACTGTTTTTTTATTTTTTTATTTATGAATGGGCTAGCTCTTGACCTCGATCACGCCTGATGGAAAGCGATAGATGAGGTCCATGATGAAAGCGAGCGTGCCCAGAAGATGCCCTGAGGCACTGGTACTTCCACGCGTCGACGAAACACAGCAGGCTGCTTGACGCCGAACTCCGGTGGGAGGGTGGTCGCGAACCAGGCGGGTGTTAGCCCTACCACCGCAAGGAAAGGATTGGTCAGTCTTATAAGATGTTAGGTGAGACTGTTCAGGATGCGCCGAGCGCTCGGTTCAGTTGAGTGTCTGATGGAAAAAATTGCGCTACACGAGGAGGCTCCTTCATGCATCCCAAAAAACTCCGGAAGAATTTCTAGTTTGCGTACCTAGTTGTTGACGACAGCTCAAATATTTAAAACCTATAATTTGTCAACTGTTGCCACTAATATGTTTATTAAACATGATAGTTGAAAAACAATTATCGTAATAGTTGTCTATTTTACAAATCATCATCTGCCTAGCCTTTTCCCAACTATGTATATTGGGGTCGGCTCCCAATCAAACCGGATTCAGCTGAATTCTATGTAGAGCGGCTGCCTGCCAGACCTCCACAACCCATTAAACTGGGTAACACGGTAGTTCTTGGCAAGACTGGAGTCACATTTCCTGGCTTCTGACAATCCGTAACGACTGCCAAAGATTTACAAATGATAACCGGGACCAACGGCTTAACGTGCTCTCTGAGGCACGGAGTCTCGATATGTTAAGATGGTCATCCATCCTCGGCAAGCGTTGCTTAACCTTGAAGATCGGCCGGTGCGGCTGTTATAATTTAGCCATGAGCTCCTCTACAATTACGATGGTCTAGGTACTTTACAATGAAAAAGAAAAAAAAAATGTTTTTTTTAATATTTATAAGTAGGTAGTACTCGTACCTATATTATATTTTCTATACATCATACTATAGCTATGAACAATATATTTAATTCTGTCAAAAAACCTTTAAATGGGCTAGATCACATCATCATAAATAAATTAATTTCAATCCCGGCCGCCAATATTTTTTAATCCCAAAACTACAAAAAATTAGTGATCTCCTTTGCTTGTAAGCAAATCGGGCGAAATCGGGTGGTAACAGGTTTCTGCTTTTAGGTTCAACATATTATATTGTTTTTAACACACGTGCGATTTAGTTTCATAACCAGTTCGAGAAAGTGTGCTGCAGATTTTAGTTACTAGGTAGTTACTAAAAAAACTAATATATTATATACTATGTATATATCCCCCGACCGAATTTCGATCAGGTGGCCGAACTCAACGGAGATCAACCATATACGCAAGAGATATTATAGTGCACTAGTGTGTGCGCAAACACAGGTGCACTCTCTGTTTCCTTACTCTCATAGTTCGATGGGACGGCAATCCGACACTACTGGAGAGAGATCAGGCGCAGGACCAACGGCGGCAAGGTCGTGAATGGGCCGTTACATGCTTTTCGAGGCACAACACCAATTTCGAAACTCCGGGCTGTTACCAAGGAATTCCTGTAGGTAGGTATATCCTAATGGAAAAACCCAATTACACTTTTTGCCCGACCTGGGAATTGAACCCAGGACCCTACGCTCGGCAATCGCGCTTTCGACCACAAGACCAACGGGACAGTCAGGTAGTCCAGCCGGTCTATTATGTCGACATCTCACCGTCACACTCAGGTGGAGAGAACGACAAGTGAGCTGTCATTTCATATTGTTTGAATGGTTTGACAGCTCACTTGTCGTTAACTTCGCCTAAGTTTTCACTTCGACATGTTTTCAGCCGGTCGATTCTGTCGACATCTCACGGTGTTCACCTAGGCGGAGTGAACGACAATAGAGCTGTCATTTTATCTTATTTGTATGGATTGACAACTCACCCGTCGTGCGCCCCGCCCGGGTGTTCACTTCGACATGTTTACAGAATCGCACTGCAGCAGTGTGTTTTAGTAAACATGTCGAAGTGAAAACTTAGGCGAAGTGAACGACAAGTGAGCTGACAAACCATACAAACAAGATGGAATAATAGCTCACTTCGTGATCACTTCACCCACGCCTTCGCTTCGACATGTTTACAGAATCAACCAGCAGAATAGCACTGCAGTACTAAGTAGTCAAAGGTATTAGCAAAAAGAAGTAAAAGACAGGTTCTGTTGTAAGTACCACTTTGTTAAAATAACTTGCTTTTACAGAATATACTTACTACAACAATACAGATAGATAACACATAAATACCCGGTTAAGTGTTTAGTTAATTCATAATGAATCTGCATCACGACCAATCAATATAGTGTATTGTTAGCGCGGCAATCTCAATTTATTACAAATTCTGATGTAATGATCTAAATTCTAGATATTGATGGCCCTATTGTACTAAAACAAGGCTAAAGCATTTTGTCGATCTTATGGCCGACCTAATTTGCTTGTTTTGATCGAATACTTACTTTAATTAACGACAACCGCTCACAACATTCCTCTTTTATGAGACTAATCAATTAAACCAATTAGCACACACTTATTGTAAAACTGTTGTATTTTCCACAGGATGTACCTAGTTGCTTCCTGTGCAGGGCGAAACTTTTTAGTAAAGGACATTACATAGCAATAACAACAAAAAATTAACAAATAAACTGAACCAACAACAAACTAAAACATAGCAACTAAAAATTCGCCCTCAACACTGTCAGCTGGTAATGTGCCCAAGAGGCCGGCGGCATTGCCACGTTGAATGGTAGGTAATGCTTAGCCTCTGGCCAAAGTAAAAGCCAGCTCTTGGGTCACAGGAAGTGTCCACCACCCGTTTCGAACTTTCTTTGAAAAGGCTTGTGCTCCTCAGCACATTTGGACCCCTAACGGCTCAAAAACCCAATAAGGTTACTCCTACTATTTTTCCGCCGCTTAAGGGTTACCGCAGTCGCAGCGTCAGCACAATATGATGAACTAGGAAGATGGGATAGCGCAAGAGTATCGACACAGGTTGCGTCCCACACTCAAGGCCTACCCATCTTCCATGCAAAGAAAGACATGCCGTCTAGAAAGAAATAAAGAAAGAAAAAGAATTTATTTGCGCCAAGCAAGCCGTCTGATCTTTTGCCATCACTTGCCAAACCATTGTGGTTCGAATAAGGCTGGAACGCGCACGGTGACATAAGAGCTCGCCGGCTACAGGAAAGACTGTGGTGCCCGAGGTGAGGCTGTTGACAACTTCACCACAGTGATAGCTATGAGGAGGACAACATAGGGCTCCTAAACGTAGTGCAGGAAGAAAGTGGTGCCGTTGAACAAAGTGCTTAGGTTCAACGAGGGTAAATTATCGCATAACTCGACACAATGTCAGAAACTTCATATTTTAACACTGTATGTACCTACCCAACATACAGGCTGTCCAAAGTGTGATGTACTTACATAAGTAGGTATTTGTATTTTGACTGACTCTCTAATCTATAATTTTATACTATCTATTACTTATACTTAACGAAACTAAAGTCATCACTTTGTAAGGCTCGTATCGAAGCAGGTGGCGTTCTGTAATTTCTGCATAGGTAGATTCCCCCATGCTCCATGAAAAAAAAGCGTTTTAGTTTATTTGAATGTAGGTTGTCTTTACTCTGAAGAAGATTCGAGAGAATTTCGGAATTGGTGAAAACATTTTAAAGAATGAAGAACTGAAAGATAAAAATACCAATACTTACCTACGTTTTAGGAATTTTTACTATAGGTAGGTACCTACTTCATGATTTCGTAAACAATGATCGTTTATGGATATAATTTGACAGTTAATTACCCTAATATCTTTATGATAGCTCTTAATTACTGTTTTACATTACATCATTGTAATGAGTCTATAATAACATTAATAACAATTATTATTATTTAGGCCCAAAATGTTTAACCTAACATTGACATTGTTATCGAAACAAAATGAGTTCATTTTTATTAGTTTAACCATTGAACTGCGATATTTTTATGGGCTGATAATGGCTATTTGAACACTTATTTTTAATCCATATATATTTAAAATTGCACCAGTTTTTTTTTTGTCACAGATTTACATCATGCTTGTTCATACCACGTGGAGTCGAAGACAAGAGGAAGGACGCCTTGGAGGTCGAGATAGTAAAACATTCAGAATTAATATCACACACTGCCTTTGGGTACCTACACAATGCAGTGCTATGAATGCTATTGTTACGTGTTATGTTACCTTACTTAGCCAAGTTTGTAGGTATGTCATCGTTAGTTAATTGGCAGTGACCTTCAGCAAGGTTGACTTTGTTGTTGACAGGCAGCTTACGTTTTCATATTTTTAGGTAGCTACTCATCGCCGGCCGACGCTTCATATTTACCTACTTCAGCCGCTGGTTCAGATGCCTACCCATTAGTACCTATACGAGAAAGTTCATTTCGTATTGTCAAGTTGAAATTATTCTCTTTGAATTTACAATATTATACATAAGTACCTACCTACTTACAATTAGGGTTGCTACCCGTACTTACTAAGTACCTATGTTACTTATACAACGTGTACTTACTTGTAACAGAATAAACGCAATACATAGCTACCGCTAAGGGTTCATAATAGGTACCTACTCATAGTTATGATCAATTTCTACTAAAAATCAGCCGTTCAGTCAGTAGGTAGGTAGGTGCATTTTGTCGCGTTAGGCGCGGCGCCCACTATCGGTGGGCATCGGTGCGGCTCGACACAGCTCGGGCGCATTACGGCGGCTTCGGGCGCCTGAGGGCTGCTTCGGGCGCCTGAGGGCTGCTTCGGGCTCCTGAGATTGTCTTGTTATCCGTAAAATAATTTGTGCTATTATTCTTTTTCATAATCGTTGGCTTGTCATATCAACTTACTAGTCATAACTTTTATTTGCCATGAAATAAGTTTTTGTAATAACAAGTGTCATTCATTAGTTTCTATAAGTCTTAGTAACACATTACAATATAATTGATACTTGACATAAAACATTAAAAAATCCGACTCCACGCAGTCTTGTTTGCCCTACCCCTAGAGTGTAATTTATAATCGCGTAGGCGCGGAGGAGCGAGGTGGCCCGCGAGTTGAGAAGCAGGTGGTGTGATGGTTGTAACGCCCGCCCCCGCGGCTGAGGTTGGCCGGCCAAGCCGGCCAGCAAGACGAAGGTGCGGTGGTGAGCGTTAAACCATCTGCGACGATAAGATCGCGTGGGACCGCTGGAGCCCAGTAGCGCCGGAGCCATGACAGAAACTCTTGCATGCTTGCTTGCATGCTACATGTTGCATGCTCGCTTGCATTGCATGTTGCATGCTCATTTGCATGCTGCATGCTCGCTTGCATGCTGCATGCTTGCTTGTATGCTACATGTAATAGCACTTCGCCCGCGACTTCGACGTCGACATCTCACGGTGTTCACCTAGGCGGAGTGAACGACAACTGAGCTGTTATTCCATCTTATTTGTATGGTTTGACAACTCACCCGTCGTGCGCCCCGCCCAAGTGTTCACTTCGACATGTTTACAGAATCGCACTGCTGTTTCATTTGTTGATCACTGTAGTATCGCGATGTTATGACATACAGACGTGAGTTTGCATAAGAATAACCAACTTTTCTTCTGTCATCGTCAAATAAAGCGAACCTATACGTGTTATTAATGAGGCTGTTGCCTTTTATTTTCCTCTGGGCAAGCTGATGGAGGCGCGCATGTTGACGTTGTGACTGTTCTGCGACGTCTGCCCCGAAAATGCCACCCGAGCTACCCTAAGGCAGCCACGGCGTCCTTAGGCCTGAATTATACAAAAAGAGCGTGGTGAAAACGCTGCGCAGGCGACTGTCGCCTACTATATTTAAGGCGCCCGAGTTGTACCGAGCCGCACCGATGCCCACCGATAGTGGGCGTCGCGCCTTTATGCTCACAGAAATGTATGGAATTATGAAACAGTCGCTTTTTTTCGCGATTTAGTGTTGGTCCCATAAGTTGTTCATAATGATGAATAGGTACAATGACCTCCTCTTAAGAGGAATTGCGTTTTTTCTGTTACAGCTGCATAGATACGGGTTAGTAGTTTTTTATGGTTGGAAATTCATCCAATGACTCCTTACGCTCTGGACGGAGCGGAAGGGAGTGTCAGACTCTTACTGACTAAAACCGGCATCCGTGTTCCTCCTAATGCCCTTTGCGTTCCAGGGCCGCAGTAACTCATCATCCAACTTTATTCAGGTCGGCTTCCAGTCCAACCTGATTCAGCTGAATACCAGTATTTTACGTGGAGCAGCTGCCTACCAGACCTTTACAACCCATTAACTGGGTAACACGGTGACTCTTTCGAACAAATTCTGCAACCCTGGTAGGCATTGGCCCTAGCTGACTTCTATGCTGAGTGCCGACATTATATCTTTGAGCAACGCGCCGTCGGCCCGAGCCTGGTTCTGATCGAACGGTGAGCTACCTAACGCTCGCCGACCGTAGGTCAATTCTGCAACCCTGGTAGGCATTGGCCCTAGCTGACTTCTATGCTGAGTGCTGACATCTTTGAGCAACGCGCCGTCGGCCCGAGCCTGCAGTGCGATTCTGCAGTGCGATTCTGTAAACATGTCGTAGTGAACACTTGGGCAGGTTGCACGACGGGTGAGTTGTCAAATCATACAAATAAGATGGAATGACAGCTCAATTGTCGTTCACTTCGCCTAGGTGATGTCGACAGCGGAGGCCATAGTTTTTCATGGCCCCCGGCGGGCGCCGCCGGCGGGATCACACATCGTGGTCGGTGGGGCCCGTATCGCTGTCGAGTCCACCATGAAATACCTGGGATTGGTGCTCCAGCCGGTGGGATTTCGGACCCCACTTCCGACGGCTGGCGCCCAAGTTGTTGGGCGCGGTTGGGGCGCTGTCAACGCTGCTTCCCAATCTGGGGGACCCGAGCACCGTCTGTAGGCGGTTGTACGTGGGGATCGTGCGATCGATGGCCCTGTATGGGGCCCCGATCTGGGCGGCTGACCTGACGGCCGGCACCATCTCTGTTCTGCGGAAGCCGCAGAGGGTGATGGCCGTCAGAGTCATCAGGGGTTATCGCACGATCTCCTACGAGGCGGCTTGCGCACTGGCCAGATCTCCGGACCTGGAGGCAAAAATCCTCGCGTCAATGCATCGGTGGCGCGAGGACGCGCGGGCGCACGGGGAGCGACTGACGCAGCGACATTTTGAGCTGCGTCGGTCGCAGCTGCGCGAGGTCCTGGTGGCGGAATGGCGGAACAGGCTTTCACGCCCTACCGCCGGCCTCGTCACTATCGAGGCCATCCGGCCAGTGCTCGACCTGTGGCTCGGGAGAAGGCACGGCTCCCTGTCGTTTCGTGCGACACAGGTCCTCACGGGGCATGGCTGCTTCGGGAGATTCCTGTGTCGCATAGGCAGGGAGCCGGACGCTCAGTGTCACCACTGCGTCGACTGTCGGGAGGACACGGCGCGGCATACACTGTCAGAGTGTGCCGCTTGGGAGGAGCCGCGCCGTGCCTTCGTCTCTGTGGTAGGCAGTGACCTCTCGCTGCCGGCTGTAGTACGTTCTATGGTCGGCGGTGAGGAGTTCTGGGACGCGGTGGTCTCCTTCTGCGAAACTGTCATCGCGCAGAAGGAGGCTGCGGAAAGGGAGAGGGAGATGTCGAGTGCTCTCCCGGCCCGCAGCAGTCGCACCGGGCGTCGGAGGAGGGCATACGCTGCCCTCCTTCTGCCCCCCTAACTGGGTCCAGGGGCGGCGGACTTGGGGATGTCCGTTGCCCCCCATTCATCCGGACCCGAGGTGGCGGCGCGTGGTGTTCCCGTGCGCCCCTCTGACGTCGTGGGGGGAGTTAAACACCTCACTCACCCCGCGTACGAGATGTGGCCGCAGAGGCGGGCCGGCACCAGCCGGGGATTACGAAAGTCGCATATGTTCCTGCGATCCCCGGCGTAGGTGGAAGATGGAACACCGGGGTGGTTTTAGTAAGTAAGAGTCTGACAGACCCCTCCGCCCGCCCCAGGGCGGAGGACATCCATGAGGATTTCCCTTCGTAAAAAAAAAAAAAGGTGATGTCGACAGAATCGACCGGCTGTAAACATGTCGAAGTGAACACCCGGGCGGGGCGCACGACATGTGAGCTGTCAAACCATACAAATAAGATGGAATGACAGCTCTTTTGTCGTTCACTCCGCCTAGGTGAACACAGTCAGAATCGACCGGCTGGTTCTGATCGAGCGGCGAGCCACCTAACGCTTGCCGACCTCAGGCCCGGCCTTCGAGGCCGGGAATGGCTCTGCGACTACCCACGCCCGGAGCGTCTTCTACCGTTGCGGCAGTTGGGGCGTGAGGTTTGCCTCTCTCTCACGCGGCCCGCGTCCTCCTTTCGCTAGCATTACTGCTTCACAGAAGGAGGTGACCTCCTCGCTCCGGACCATTGTTTTTTATTTTTGTTATTGATGAATGGGCTAGCTCTTGACCTCGATCACGTCTGATGGAAAGCGATGGATGAGGTCTATGATGGAGCGAGAGTGCCCAGAAGATGCCTTGAGGCACTGGTACTCCCACGCGTCGACGAAACACAGCAGGCTGCTTGACGCCGGACTCCGGTGGGTGGTCGCGAACCAAGCCCTTCCACCGCAAGGGAAGGATTGGCCAGTCTTTTAAGGTGTTAGGTGAGACTGTCCAGGATGCGCCGAGCGCTCGGTTCAGTTGAGTGTCTGATGAAATAAATTGCGCTACACGAGGACTACTCCTTCATGCATCCCATAAAGGAACGAAATGATTGAACAAGGGACCGCCGCGGGAGGACGCCGCGGCCGATCGCTTCGACGAAGACACGGCCGGTGCTATGAGTAGTACCTATTGTACCTACTATATTTTTGTCAATTGTATTGTATTATAGATAAATATTATAGTACCTACGAAACATAGGTAGGTACCTACATATCAACGTTAACTCAAATACTGGGAGTATTAAGACCGAAATTTTAATACATTAAATCTAGTAACTACTACTAGTATCTGTTTGGAGGCACCAATATTTTCGAGCTCGCTGCGCCCGCAAATCAAATGACTCCTTCCGTTCTGGGCGGAACGGAAGGGAGTGTCAGACTCTTACTGACTAAAACCCATCCATTTTCCTCCAAATGCCCTTTGCGTTCCAGAGCCGCGGTGACTCTTTCGAACAAATTTCGCAAACCTGGCAGGCTCTGGCCCTAACGGGCCCCGACCCGGACTACTACGCTGACATGTCATTGTCTTAGAGGCGCGCGTGGAACACAACGCGCCGTCGACCCGGGCCTGATTCTTATCGGACGACGAGCCACACAACGCTCGGCATCCGCAGACCCGTATTGAATACCTACCATTACGTATTTTACATGGATCAACTGCCTATCTGATCTCCACAACCCAGTAACGGAGTAACACGGTACTTCTTGGCATGACTCGTTGCAGATTTTCTGCCTCTGATTTCCCGTAACGGCTGTCAATGTTGATGCTCAAATGACAGTTGGACGCCGGCGGCGGACCAACGGTATAACGTCTAACTTTCCAAAGCACGTCTTCGTTATGTAGGTACCTAAATTGTAATTTTGACTCGGGGGGGTCTTCTCCACGTCATCAACTCCATACCTCCATAGCTATTTGCTTTTTACTTAGATAGGTTCTTACCTTAATTATTGACCATTTATTGTGAACCCTTAAAATATAAGAAAGTACCTACCTATGATTCAATCAAATACAGGGGCGGATTATCCTAAAGCAAACTAACGCGGAAGTTAGAAAACGAAAAAAAATTAAGCAAGTACCTACTTACATAATGCGTATATTACAAATGCGAAAGTTTGGATATTTGGATGGATGGATGGACGGCTGAACGGATCTTGATGAAATTTGCCACAGATATAGGTAACAGTCGAATAACACAGGATACCTACATTTATCCCAGGAGTATGTTCCCTTGGAATAATTTTCGACACCAACGCGGGCAAAGCGGCAGGTGGCATCTAGTACTTACATACCTACATAAAAAAAATATATTTTGTACAGAGCTTCCGAAGTACCTACGGCCCTATTATTACTACATATTTACTTGATTACTCCCACATTCGATTCCCGGGAACTGAAATTCTGTTTTTCTATTAGTAGTTCTCAGAAGCAGCCCAGAATTTGGAAGTTGGTGGTGTCTGGCTGCCACTC